>BSBM01000316.1:290000-2690000 GCA_027924585.1 Larix kaempferi | reverse complement strand
ACTCACCTACTATGACCCCAACGCCCCTGCAGCACCGGAGAATGTTCTCCCCATGATTGAACAACCCGCTTCTAGTGCAGTTACCTCCTTTGTGTCTTCTGTGGCACCCGGACTGTATTCGGATACACCAATGACCTCTACATTCCAGGCCATCCCACCACCGTCACCGGAGACCCAGGTCGCAAATCTCTGTACTGTTTCGCAGAATACGCAAACATCCGGCGGTCAACCACCATTGATCCCCAGTCACATTGGTGTTACACCCATCCACACCATCCCCTTCCTATTTCCTCCTTCGGGTGTAGTAAGCGCCCCGGTTATGGCTACCCTTAGCCTACCCGGGCTAACATTGGGATTACCCGTGTGGTATATTCCGCCTCCCGTTCGATTACCGACACCAGACGTCATCCTCCAACCGGTACAACCTATTGTTACCACAAATCAGCCTCCTCCTGGCGTCGTGATCCCTTCGTCGGCAACGACACCCCCTCCTAACCTCAATATTCCTTCGTCGTCAATGAAACCTCCTCCTGGTCTCACGATTGCTTCGGCGTCAAACGATCCCCCTCTCCTGCCTAAGCCCACTGGGGGCAGAGGTCCACAACCCTGCACTGCCATACCACCTCCTAAGGCAGCCAAACCCCCACCGGTGTTTCGAGCTCCCCCCAAATGTTCATTATGCGATGAAATTGGCCATCCAACTCACCAATGCCCACATTTACCGGCACTCCAAGAACATATGAATATGTTGGACGATGACATAGGAATCCCAGTAGTCAAATTAGAGCCACCTCTACAGCCTCGCGACAAATCACTGCGCACTAACCATCCTTGTGCTATATGCAGTGTTTACGGCCACTACTCTCACCATTGCCCTGATCTACCTGACTATAGAGCAGCGTTGTACGAGTTAAACAATGCCGACTTAGAGATATCTCCTCCCCTTATCGAGGAGATTCACCCTCCACCATCATCCTCGTCAGAAGAAGTCAATACGATATATATGATTTCGACAACCTTCAAACCAGAACCCCTCGATTTATGGTCTGATTACTTCAGTACTGACGAGCAGATTTTGGAGACACTCACTGCACCCGACTACCCTTGGGATGACATGCATCATCGCTCGTACTTCCTACCGGAGACATCTACCTCCACCGCATCCGACCAGCTATCAGTCAAGTCGAAAGACTTCATACCTGCTAAGGTCGATTGGTTAAAGGACCCCATCCCAGCACCAGATGCCTTTGAAGAAGGGAACATGTCCAACATTTCCCCCACTATCCAGATAGACATTTCCACAACACCAGGGAAACCTGAGCTCATCTCGCTGGGCGCATCTTGCACTCAAGCAGAAACTTAGGCGTACAGAAAGCTCTTTCAGGAGTTCCGCGATGTCTTCGCCTGGTCCTATACCGAGATGCCTGGTCTCGACCCCGCCATTATTGAACACCACATCGATACATGGCCCGAAGTACCCCCTGTTCGTCAGAAACAGCGACCTATTCACCCTGCCAAGCTCCCCGCTGTTAAGGCTGAAGTCGAAAAACTTCGAAAAGCAGGTTTCATCTACCCTATTCCGTACACCACATGGGTGTCGAACCCCGTTCCTGTCAACAAAAAACAAGGCACCCTTAGAGTATGCACCGATTTCCGCGATCTAAACCACGCTTGTCCAAAAGACAATTTCCCCACGCCATTCATTGACCAACTCATTGATGAGTGTGCGGGCCATGAGGTCCTATCCTTCATGGACGGTTTTTCCGGATATAACCAGATCCACATCCGCAAGGAGGATCAGTACAAGACTGCCTTTACCACCCCATGGGGCACCTTTGCCTATCGCGTCATGCCATTTGGCCTTAAAAATGCTGGTGCCACTTTCCAGCGAGCCATGACCTATTGCTTTCATGACTTAGTCCATATCCTGCGAGTCTATCTTGACGACCTCACAGCGCGTTCCCGAAAACGATCAGACCACCTTAGCGACCTCCGGCAAGTTTTCCTGCGTTGTCGCAAATATAAAATCCGCTTGAACCCACACAAGTGTGTCTTTTGCGTCCCAGCGGGCCGGTTGTTGGGTTTCATTGTTTCCCAAGATGGGATCACTGTCGACCCCCTGAAGGTCAAAGCCATCTTAGAACTCCCCCCTCCTCGCACGCTTCGACAGCTTCAGAGCTTGCAAGGGCGGTCCAATTTTCTTAGGCGCTTTGTCCCTGATTATGCCACCAAAGTCCACGGTTTCTTACGCTTGCTTCGTACCCACATACCCTTTGTTTGGGACGAACAAGCGGACACGGCATTTGAAGCCCTCAAGAAAGCTCTCACACAAGCCCCCTTGATATCCCCACCGGATTTCTCCCAAGACTTCACCCTTTACGTCTCGGCATCCGAATATGCCGTGTCCGGAGTTTTGGTCCAAGAAGATGCTTCCCACAAAGAGCATGTGATTTATTACGTCAGCCAGACCTTGTCTGGCCCACCTCTACGTTACCCCTATGAGGAAAGATTAGCACTAGCTGTAGTCTTTTCCGTGCAAAAACTGCGACACTATATTTTGATTAGTCATACCACGGTTGTCGCCGACTCCAACCCCATGGTCTACCTCCTTACCCGGCGGCTCCTTCAGGGTCGTGTCGCTAAATGGGTCATTATCCTCCAGGAATATGACCTTACTTTCAAGACCCCCAATAGCACCAAAGCCCTCGCGCTTGCTCACCTCATTACAGATCTCCCATCCTCTTCAACATCACCCGTCATCCAAACGGACTTGATAGACGAGCATATATTCGTCATTTCGTCTGACGACCCTTGGTATGGAGACATATTGATTTACCTGCGTACGCAAAAATTCCGACCATACATCGATCGTGATGGACGCCGTCGCATACAACACCATGCCCCCCGATACCTGCTTATTGGGGATGTACTTTATCGACGAGGCGTTGATACTATCTTACGCCGCTGCCTATCCCATAGCGAGGCAGAACAAGTCCTTAATGATTGTCATAGCGGTGCCTGTGGAGGCCATTTCTCCGGCATGGCTACCGCCCAGAAAATCATTCGCGCCGGTTATTTTTGGCCATCATTGTTTACGGATTGCATCACCGCAGTCAAGCATTGCCAGAACTGCCAGCTATTTGCCCCCAAGGCAAGAACCCCCCCTGCCCCCCTTCATCCAGTCATCACTGTTGGACCATTCTGCAAATGGGCCATAGACTTCCTCGACTGCAATCCCCCGTCAGCCGGCGGTCACAAACACATCATTGTGGCCGTAGATTATTTCACCAAATGGGCAGAAGCCATGCCAACCTATAATTGCAAAGCCGACACTGCGGCACGATTTTTCTTCAACCATGTTATCGCTCGTTTCGGAATACCACAGCAGCTAGTTTCTGACCACGGCTCTCACTTCGAAGATGCCGTCTGGAAGGAATTATCAACCATGTTGAAATTCGAACACCATTTCTCTTCCGCTTACTACCCCCAAGGAAACGGCCAAGTCGAAGCGATCAATAAAATCTTGAAGACCATTCTCCAACGTACTGTAGACAATCACAAATCCAATTGGCATCACATGCTTTTCCCTGCACTCTGGGCCTACCGCACATCAACCAAAACCGCCACCGGTTTTACCCCTTTCCATTTAGTTCACGGTGTCGAATCTGTCCTCCCTATTGAGTGCCAGATCCCTGCTCTAACCATCGCCGTTGAACTCCTACCGGATACTTCCCCGATCGAGCAACGTTTACTGCTCCTAGAGCAGGCCGATGAAGATCGGCGCACCGCCATTCAAAACATGGAAGCTGCTAAACAACGATCGAAACTAAGTTACGACAAACGCGTCCACCCAAGAACCTTTTCAGAGGGAGACCTTGTCCTCGCTTACGATCAAGCTCATGATAAAACCGGAAAGGGAAAGTTCGTGTCTATGTGGCAAGGCCCCTACATCATACACACCTGCCTCGGGCAGGGGGCATACATTCTGACCGATTCAGAAGGCAACACATTACGCAACCCACGCAACGGGTTGTACCTTAAAAAATTTTACCCATAGAAAATCTCATGGACACCATCGTCCATTTTAGTATAGGCATACATTTTTTCCCAAAAAATTGTCAAAAAACCTAAATATTTGTTTTCTCTGCATGACCACAGATGGAGCCTCTTCCACTCTGCCATATCGGTTTCGCTGATGGTGCAAGCCGTTGGTCTCCCAATCTCGCCTCCGCAGCTTGGGTAATATACTCCCCTTCACATGAGTTAATTCACATTGATGGAGTGTGTTTAGGTGCCGCCACCAATAATCAAGCTGAATACGATGCCGTGACCGGTCTCCTAGCCGCTGCTCTCCAGATGAGCATACGTCACCTCAACGTTTTCTTGGACTCACAGCTCCTAGTCTCCCAGCTCAACAACGATTACCAGGTACGCGATCCCTGTCTATTCAGAAAATTCCTGCGCACTAAACAAATGGTTAGACAGTTTGAATCCATTACATTCACACATGTCCCAAGACACCTCAATGGTGTAGCAGATAATATGGCCAACAGTGTCCTCGACTGGCACACCAATCACATCATGTCATATCCATAAACAAAAATGCATCCATGTGCAGAACATGTGCCTCCATGGGCATATAAAAAAAAAAAAAAAAAAACCAATATTGCATCCACGTGCATAACATGTGCCTCCACGGGCATAAAAACAACCAAAATAATGCATCCATGTGCATATCAAGTGCCTCCACGGGCATACATAAATCAATAAATACACTGCATCCACGTGCATAACATGTGCCTCCACGGGCATATAAAAAAGACAATGTGCATCCACGTGCATACACGACAATATATCCCAAAATATATATCCACATATATATACAAACCAAATAGTCTACATGTCATAAGTGCCCTCAGCACTCGATATACAAAAAATACATCTGTCATACAAAAAATGCTTCCCCATATGCTCATAAGCATTTGGGGGCAACAATGACGTCTACTCATCCGGATCCTGCGGATCCTCAGGCTCCTCCTCCGGCTCCTCCTCCGACTCCACCTCCGCCGGCCCAGCCGGGTCAGGACGACCCCGAACTCGCCGCTCTGCTGGCCCTGCTGGATCGTCCCTCAGACGTATCCTCCCCTGAGCCGGCCCTGCCGGAGCATCCCCTCTACCACCCCCGTGTCTCGCAACAAAAACCGCTTCCCTCAACAGAAGTGACTGCCACTCAGGCGGCGCACCTAGACATCCCTGCAAAATGTCCCGATCAAGGTCCCTCCAGCCATCCTCGGGGAGCCCATCTACGATCCGGGCTAGAGTCCGCCGGACACCATCTATAGCATCGTCGTGAGGGCCAACCCCTCGCCCACGGGCTGCGTACCCTCCACCACGAGGAGGACGTACAGGTACTGGGGGACGAGCAACCACCATCGCCCGCCCCTGCCGACCCACATAATCAGGTGGTGGTACTGGACCTATATCTGCACAAAGAAAATAAAACCATCAGATACAATACAACAGATATCATCATGATCAATCATAATACATATGATATAACATAACATAAAAACAAAAACATACCGTCTAAGCTCCAGGCCTGTCCTGGGGCACGTGGCATCTCTGGATCTCCCCGGTAGTCCATGCCAGCGTATGGATAGTCCTCGATCACCAGTGGCATCTGCTCCCACTGCTGGTAAAAGTCCTCTGTGAAGAAGCCACGGATACCACCGCCAGCACGGGGCATCATCTGCCCCCACCTCATCATACGAGGATCACTAGGAAGACCAGCACGAACGGGTACATGTGGCCGTAAGGTCGGCACCCGCTCAAAGAAAAAACAGCATAAAAAGGAGGCGTAACAGAACTCACCTCCCTCTCTCACGGCCTTGTCCAGATCTCTCCGGACACCGGCCAAGAACATCTGAGCCCAAGCGTAGTAAGTACCCCGTAGAACGGAGTCCACCATCATCGTCTGCCCCCCAGACATACGATGTGGTGCAGCAGCACCCAAAACCCTCAGAACACAGGCACCAACAGCCCGCATATCCCACTCACGTAGGAACTTCAGGCTAATAGAGCTGTTTACCAAAACAGCGTCATCCACACAGAAGGTCTGCAGGAGGTCCTCCATATCCACACCTGGAGGCAACCTCGGAGAAATATCACCCACCTCACCCAAGCGAGGCAAACCGGTCAAAAAATACACATCAGTGAGAGTAATCTCCAACCTCTCACCACCAATAATAAAGGCACCCTCTGCCGGCACCCACCACTGCACAAGCTGGTTCAGGAGACTCTTCACTGAACGGATAGGAGGTATCTGAGCGAACTTCAAGAGTCCGCTCATGGCTAAGGTCTGTCGCACCCCTCCATCATTCTCGATCCTCAACATAATCTCGGCATCGATCTCTCTCTCCCGCCATACGGACTGAGCCCTCCGCAACATCCTGCCAAGAAAACACAGAAAATTTTTAACCCAAGCATAAAAATTTTAGAAAAATCCCATCGCGGCTTTTACACAAAAAGCCGCGATGCCCATCGCGGCTTTTCCACAAAAAGCCGCGATGACCATCGCGGGATCCATGCAAAAACCCGCGATGAACATCGCGAGTTTTGTCCAGACAGTCGCGATGAACATCGCGACTGTCACCCATGAACACGCGATGAACATCGCGGGTTCCGACCTCACAGTCGCGATGGACATCGCGACTGTGAGTCTAAAACCCGCGCGGTTCATCGCGGGTTCAGACCCGAAACCCGCGCGGTTCCACGTTGGAGAGTCAACGTGGAGTTTCGCGGCCTTCAGGGGCCCACCGCCAAATAAAAAGACATAATTGACTAGGTTAAGGCGAATAGAGTTACCTGCAACTCGCTAAATCGAAAACCAACGGTGAAATCTCCCAGAAATCAAGAAATAGCTCTGACTGCTCTATCAAACTCGCCCGTAACAATGACATGTCATATTGGGCCCCACGTCCTATTTATAGAAATTCCACAAATTTCAAACAACCATTACGGTGTCATACGAAGTCCATTTCTCAAACCGTTGGTACCATTGGGATCAGCACAGCAAGAACTTCATAAAGGTTCCTTCCGTTTCCCGTTTTTCACGGGGTCATTTTTTGACCATTTTTTAGCCCCTCTCGTGGCCTCGGTTTGCGTGCCACATCGGCCGTTCACCGTTTTCGATGTGTCTTATATCGCCGGATTCAGTTTTCCGCGCTTGTGATGATGCTTGAGACCATTTCTCGCTCTCACCTTTAGATTTTCCGGGCATTTTTTCCCACGCCCCCTCGTCGCCTCGGTTTGCGTGCCACATCGGTCGTTCACCGTTTTCGATGTGTCTTATATCGCCGGATTCAGTTTTCCACGCTCTTGATGATGCTAGAGATCATTTCTCGCTCTCACCTTTAGATTTTTCGGACATTTTTTCCACGCCCCCTCGTCACCTCGGCTTGCGTGCCACATCGGCCATTCTCCGTTTCCGACAATCCTTATGTCACCGGATCCAGTTTTCCGCACTGATGACGATGCTTGAGACCTTTTCTCGCCCTCATCAATCCATGTTTTGTTCGGTATAATTTTATCCCTTTTTCGGGCCGAGCAACCCCTTTTTACGAAAAAGGCACTTAGGGAGTTTCTGTTAAGCTCTTTTCTGACTCCTAAAACAATGAAAAGATCGCCGAGCAATCTTGCTTCCTTTCATGCTCGATAAACGTATCTGAAAGGGCGTCTACCTGGTATAAGTTTACCCCTTTTCCGGACCTCGTAGACTAATTACGAAAAAGGTATACTCTAGTCACATCGGCTAGAAGAGTTCTCCATCCGCATCATTTTATCCTTTTTCGGGCCTTGGAGACTAAACTTACGAAAAAGAAACACCAACAGAGTCCACTTACCGTTTTCAGACTCTCTAAACATGAAAGCAACCATGAGCATGAGCCGTCTTGGGCTCACACAATCCACAGGACCGTACCATTTCAGAGCACACTTTTATCCCTTCTTGGAGCTCATTAAAACTACGAAGAAGGAATCAATGGTACCTCTTGGCGCCACGACAGATCATATCTACTCACATAGCAGCTTCCCCATTCTGGTCGCCTTTGTTCAGAGTATTCTGCAGTATGTCACCCGGAAACTCCCTCGACAGCTACCATCAGCTTCACCCCCCCAGAGTCAGTACATACCCTTCAGTCCCTAAAAGATGATCCCCACACCTACAAGTCAGTTCCCTACGCTGCCAGGTCAACCATGTCATCATGCTCTGAACAAAGGAAGTTTGAGTCTACCCATTTTTTGACCCAGTTATTTCCCATCCCCACAAGTATGTCAGTCCTACCAGCAGTACTACATCACTTCAGTTTACACCTCGCGCTCCCAGCAAGGAAACATCATTGCCTTGTTAGTTGCTGGTCTCCCTCTGTCGACGACAACCACATTGATTCCAGAGGATAGACCTAGAGGCCCCTGTGTCTTGGACTCATTACCATTTATGATGAGTGCCTACGAATCATTTCGAGAGAAATCCTCAGTACCTCTCCCAATGGTTGTTTCTCACATGCTCGACTTCAACACCTTGATCGCATCGTTGAGACTCGCACAGGGTATTGGTCCATTCAGTTATTAGTCGAAGACCCCGGACACCTCCTGACTCCTCCACATTTGAGAGTCTTCCTATGGATAACACCAGTTACACTTTTTCTATGGATATCCGGGTTGCGCATGGCGACAGTATTCAGATTTACACCTGTTTCATACTCCCTTGAGTATACAGTTACATTAATTCTCAGAGATGACTCATAGTCTTTGAGTCCCTACAGATGTTGGACACCTTCAGTTTCAGCAGTTCCACAGTTATTCCAGTGTATCAGTTATTGAGATCAGTCATGATCATGAGTATATCCCACAATCATGTCCCCTCTGGACCATTATGATGTACCAGTAGATTTCTTTACGTATTATATCCCCCTTCTTGGGACTAATTGTTTTGTATATGTCTTGATACGAGCATGGGAATGCCCGCCTCGTCCTTTATCAGAGATTATACCTCATTCATATTGAGGCAATGTAATATTTTTTGTTTTTGCAGCTTCCAAGGGCCGTGGCTCCAGTCTCCAACCGGTCTCTTCTCTCCCCTAAAACCCAGAAAAAGGACAAAAGAACTATGATGTCTATCGGCCATACGATGAGCTCCTGCCCTCACACATCAGGGGGCAATCTGTTAACACCTAAAAAGTGCTCACTAGCTCATTCCCTTACTCACATGACCCATTTGTCCACTTTTCCACCATCTGAGCCTCTGAAACCAACAAAAGGTCACCAAAAGACCTTAGTACACCCCTTTTTCCATTAAAAAAGATTATTTTTCCAAGAAAATCATAAAAAACCCTCAAAAAGGGTCCAAATTCCCAAAAATATTAAAAAGGGAATTAAAATATTATTTTTATTCAAAAAAGGAAAAAGGAGGGAAAATTACCTAAACTATGTTGGTCAATACCATTGGTTTCCACAAAACCACAAATGGTATTCCTCACCACCAAAACCTATAAAAAGGTGGTAGAGGCTCCTCATTTCACATCCTTCCATTATCTCATCCTTATGCTGCTGAAATCTCCCCTGAGCACTTTTAGCCATTGAAGCAACCTTGGAGAAAGAGACCTATTGGAGTTTGGAGCTACTCATCTTGGGAGTTGCTCAACATCAACCTTCACCATTGAAGGTAATATCGCAAGCACTTGCTTGCCCCCCACTTTTCAATACAAAAAATTATTTATTATGTTTCTTGTTCTTGATTTTGAAATGTTTACATTATTTGCTTAGATTCTTGCTTAGATCCATGAAAAGTATTGTTTATTTAGTTTATTGTTTTTATTTCTATTGAAACTGCTACTACTAGTTAGTAGGTGCCCATAGCACTAAGCCTGGTTGCAAAACCGGGCCAACAGCGGGCCACTTCGAGATGGAAACCTCCTTTGAGCAAGCTATATACAAAATAACCCATGGATCCCTTCATTGGCCTCAACACGTACTTATATACTAATTATATGCGCCAATACTATGGATCAATACCATGGAATGTATAATACTATGGGATAATACAAACTATGGATCAATACCATGGAACATATAATACTACGGAATGACTTACAAATCATATGCGTCCAACAACAATATACTAACAAAGTAAAGAGAAGGGTTGACATGGGTTCCTAACATCCCCTCCCCCTTAGAAAAATCTTTGTCCTCAAAGCTTTAGATGTGGAAATTGATGTTGAATCTGAAGGAGTGGTTCCCATGTAGCATCCTCTGGTTGCATTCTGTGCACCTGAATTAATACCTATGTGATAGATTGAGAGAGAAGATGATGAGTGCGCCTATTGAGGATGGATCCTTCATTATCCAGTTCTGGTAAAATAGTTTATTCTCTAGTGTTGGTGCCAAGAACTTTCTTCAGACAAGAGACATGAAATACTAGATGAATGCGAGAAGAATGAGGAAGTTCCAATTTATAAGCAATGGACCCAATCTTCTGAAGAACCTTATATGGCCCATAGAACTTTGGATCAAGCTTATGACTCCCTTTGAGTTTCAGGGAGAATTGCTTGTAATGTTGTAGACGAAGAAAAACCATATCACCTGCTTGAAAAGTGCGCTCAGAACGGTATTGATCGGCTTGTTGTTTCATTCGATTTCTTGCCATGTGAAGATTGTCCTGCAAAATGAAAAGAATATGATCGTGGTTTCAAAGAACCGCGTCAACTTCCTGAACTAGTGAAATGTTGGGGGTGTATGGAAGAAGAAATGATGGGGTCTGACCATAGACTGATTCATATGGAGTAATTTTAGATGCAGCGTGGTAGGAGGTATTGTACCAGCATTCAATAAGAGGGAGCCACTTTTCCCACTGATGTTGTTGTTCATAGGTGAAGCAATGAAGATAAGTTTCCAAAAATTTATTGATAATTTCAGTCTGACCATCTTTTTGTGGGTGATACCCTGAACTCATCTTCAGTTTGGTGCCAGTGTGGTGAAATAGTTCTGTCCAAAAATGACTGGTGAAAGTTGCATTGCGATCCGAGACAATGGAAGAAGGGATTCCATGAAGACGGAAGATCTGTTCCAGGAAAATTTGTGCGACTGAGGAGGCTATATAGGGATGGATGAGGGCACAAAAATTACTATATTTGGAGATGCGATCAACCACAACCAAAATCATTTTCTTCCCTCCATATTTAGGGATCCCTTCAATGAAATCCATAGAAATATATGTCCAAATCCGTGTAGGGAAGGGAAAGGGTTCGAGAAATCCCGGAAGGAGTGTCATTTCACCTTTGTTGTGCTCGCAGGTATCACATTCAGCCACCATCTGTTGAATTGTCCTTTTCATTCCTTGCCAAAAGAAGTTACGATGTTCCCGCTCATACTTTTTGAGGAACCCAGAGTGCCCTGCCGATGGAGAACCATGGAGTTCATAGAAGACAACTTGTTGAAGATCTATGCTTTGGGGCAGCATGAGACAACCCTTGTATCTTAGGTAAGCACCATCCCAAGAGTAATGCGGTACAGTAGAAGGGTTGATGGCCAAGCATTGGATGATTTGAGATAATGAGGACTCATTGACATAGCCCTATTGAACAGATTGCAACCAATTTGGAACAGGCATAGAAATAGTTGAAAGAGAAACTTGGTCATCAAATGTGCAAGAAAGAGCATCCGCCACAAGATTGTCCTTACTCTTCTTGTAAATGATCTCATAGTCATAACCCATGAGTTTTCTAACCCATTTATGTTGTGCCAAGGAGGAGACCCATTGTTCCATGAAATATTTCAGACTCTGTTGATCAGTCTTGATGCAGAAATGATTCCCTAATAGGTATGGCTGCCACTTCTGTACTGCATGAAAAATAGCCATCATTTCCTTCTCATATGTAGAGGCGGATAAATTCTTACCAGAAAGGTATTTGCTAGTGAATGCAATAGGATGTTCATATTGAAGGAGAACAACACCAAGTCCATTGTCACAAGCATCCCTCTCAATAGTGAAGGGCTTGGAAAAATCGGGCAATATATCTAGAACAGGTGTAGTACACATAGCTTGTTTAAGTTTGTCAAATGTACACTCAGTAGCATGTGTCCATGTAAAAGAATCCTTTTTTAATAGAGTGGTTAATGGAGTTGCAATCTTCCCATAATCCTTGAAAAACTTGCGGTAGTAGCCAATCAATCCCAAAAAACCACAAATGCTCCTGAGTATCTGAGGATGCGGCCAATTTTTCATGGAATCTATTTTGGTAGGATCCACACCAACCCCTTATGCTGAAATAATATGCCCAAGGTACTCTACTTCCTCCTGTCCAAAAACACATTTAGATTGTTTGGTGTGGAGATGATGACCAGAGAAAAGTTTCATTACAAGATCCAAATGATGGAGATACTCAGCCCATGTTTTACTATAGATGAGGATATCATCAAAGGAGACCAGAATTAATTTTTCCAAGTAGAGCCGGAATATTTTATTCATCAATGCCTGGAAGGTGGAAGGAGCATTATTGAGGCCAAAGGGCATGACCAAAAACTCATAGTTGCCATCATGTGTGCAGAAAGTTGTTTTAGGGATATCATCCTCATGAACCCAAATTTGATGATACCGAGAACGAAGATCCAACTTGGAGAAAAAATGTTCACCATGAAGCTCATCAAGAAGGTCATCAAAAATAGGAATTGGAAACTTATCCTTTATTGCGAGGTGATTAAATGCTCAGAATTCAATGCAGAGGCGCCATGACCCATATTTTTTTCGGACAAGAAGAACTGGTGAAGAAAAGGATCTAGTAATAGGGAGAATAATACCTTGCTTCAGTAAGTCCCGAACGAGCATCTCAATCTCTATTTTTTGGTCAAATGGTTAGTGATAGGGACTGATGTTGGGAGGAACACTTCCAAGAAGGATATGAATACGATGGTCCTCTGGTCTTGAAGGTGGAAATCCCACTGGTTATCAAAGACACTTGCATATCTATCCAAAATTTGTTGTATATCCAAAGGAGTAGTGGAGACCGCTGATGGGTGCATCTGAATGGAATGGATCTGAGTGATGACACCATGTGAATTATTCTTAAGGATATTTTCCATGTGATGTGAAATGATGATGCTGAGAGACCCTGGTTTTAATCCCTTCAATGTGTGTTTGTGCCCATTGACTGAAAACTGCATCCAAAGTTCAACAAAATCCCATAAGATGGGGCCAAGTGTGCGTAGACATTGAGCGCCCAAAACCACATCACATCTACCTAAGGCCAAGGAAAACATGTTGGAGCACAGGTTATAATATCCGATAGAGATACACACATTGAGACACTTCCCCTTGAAAGGTAAGGTGCCCCCATTGGCAATCATAACTTCAATGTTGGAGCAAGGATGGACAAAAAAATCATCTTGTTTGGCGATCTGAGGGTCAATGACGTTATGAGTGCTACCAAAATCAAAGAGTATTGTAAGAGGGAGCTTATTGAAGTAACCCCTTACCCACATTGTTTGTGGGGTGGTGACTCTGGCTAAAGCATGGAGAGATATATCTGGGTAGTCGTCTTGATACAGAGGGTCAACATACGGCTGCTAAATGTCGACCTGATCATCTATTGTATCTAAAGCTTCTTCACTAATTTCAAAGGTAGGTGGAGAATCCACATCCAAGAGATAGAGCTTTTACTCAAAACATCTATGTACCAGAGTGAATTTCTCATCACAATTATAACAAAGCCATTTTTCTCTATGTGCCCGCATCTCTACTTCAGACAAATGCTTGATAGGAGTTGGTCGAGGAGCTATTGTGATGGGAGTTCATTGGGAACCCACATTTCTGAAGGGAACAAAAGTGGTTTTGGAGCATTGTTGGGTTGCGATATTGTCCTCTGCAAATTTAGAAAACCCTAGGGATTCCATCATTGTGTTGGGACAGAATATTTTGACCTCAGATCGGATTGCATCCTTTAGACCACTGATAAAACAACTCTTGTAGAATTCATCAGGAAATCCTTCTGTGTGATTGGTGTTAGTTTTTACTTGAAAAACATATAGAATATAAACAATTACTGAAAGATAAACAAGCAAAACATAAAACAAAATGAACACATATATTCTCTCGGGGAAACCACAAAGGGAGAAAAACCCGGCAAAGCCTTCCTCAATATAGAAATCACAAAGTACAAAAGTTCCCCAAGACAAATCATCTACTCCTCCACTTGTGCGCACCTCTCTTCTTCACTAATGCGAACTTTCTTGAGTGGATGAGTGATTAGAAGTGAGAGAGGTGTCCTTTATTTATATTCTTCTATTGGAGTGACAAATTCCCCAACAGGGCCGACTTCTCTACTTGACTGGTCAATTACATAATATAATAATATTTAAAGGCTTTTCTAGGCCGACACATGTCCTAGGGTTTACATTGATTCTTTCAATGACCTTTACAATATTAATTACATGATCATCATCTCCTGGAGGAGGAATACAATAATATAAATAGAATAATTTCCGTAGTTACATTATTTTAACACTCCCTCTTAACTAGGAAGGTATTCTGCGGGTAACAACATATGCACAACTGACTTGTGAACTTCTATATGTCATAGGAAGGATTTGGATCATCATTTGTCTGGGGCAGCATATGTGGAGTAGCAACATCATCTTCTGCTGAAATATGATTGTCATCAGCAACATCATCATCAACAATCATCCTCTTGTTGGAACATCATCTACTGGAACAACAACTTTTTCAACTGGAACTTCTTCTGCTGGAACATCCTCATCAACAACATCATCAGTTGGAACATCTTCTGTTTTTAGCAACCTCGTCAGTTGGAACAGCATCTACTGGAACATCCTCATTAGCAGCACCATCAGCTGGAGCAACATCATCATCAGTTGGAACACCATCTACTGGAACATCCTCATTAGCAGCACCATCAGCTGGAACACCTGCAACAAACATCAGTAACTAAATACTTATACTATCAATCAGCCAGTACTGATCTACCCTCACCCTTGGAGAGGCATCCATCCCTACAGACAGGAATCAACTCGTGAGATATGGAACTATCAGTAAGCCAGTACTGATATACCCTCACCCTTGGAGAGGCAT
This sequence comes from Larix kaempferi, assembly GCA_027924585.1. Classification (NCBI taxonomy): domain Eukaryota; kingdom Viridiplantae; phylum Streptophyta; class Pinopsida; order Pinales; family Pinaceae; genus Larix; species Larix kaempferi. The sequence continues at coordinate 2,674,861 of BSBM01000316.1, read as the reverse complement.
CCATCCCTACAGATAGGCATCAGATCGTGAAAGTTGGAACCATCAGTCAGCCAATACTGATCTACCCTCACCCTTGGAGAGGCATCCATCCCTACGGATAGGCATCAGCTCGTGAAAGCTGGAACCATCAGTCAACCAATACTGATCCACCGTCCCTCCTGGATAGGCATCTATCCTTTTGGATAGGATCTATCAATCTCTCTTTCTAGAGAGGTCCCTCTAGACCACCCCAAGCTTGTCTCAAAAGTACTCAAACTTCACATGAGCCAGAGGATTAGTCAGCACATCAACAACTTGTTCCTTTGTAGGAACATACTCGAGCTTCACAAGTCCCCTCTGCACCATATCCCAGATATAGTGGAACTTAATCTCAATGTGCTTCAATCTATCATGAAACACAGGATTTTCTGTCAACTTGATGCAACTCTGGTTGTCACAGAGTATCTTCGTAGCATCAATCTCTACATCGAACAATCCTGTCAACATCTTGTGAAGCCACACTACTTCACCACAAGCTGAACAAGCTGCTACGTATTCAGCTTCTGCTGTAATGAGTGCAACACATGGTTGCTTTCTACTGAGCCATGAGATCACACTTGATCTCAAACTAAAGCAACATCCTGAAGTTCTATTTCTGTCTTCAGCACTTCCATCCCAATTTGAGTCTGTGTAACCATACAATTTGAACTCACTATCTAAGGCATATCTGAGTCCATAACCCAATGTACCCTTCAGATATCTCATCACATTTTTTGCTGCAATCAGGTGAACATCCTGGGTTCCACCATATACTGACTCAATGTGTTTACCACAAAACATATATCCAGACGAGTATTGGTCAAATACATCAAAGACCCAATAATTTGTCTATACATGGTGACATCCACTTTCTCTGAAGAAGCATTACTCAGAATCTTCAGATTTGTCACCATTGGAGTAGTCATGGCCTTGCAATCCAGCATCCCAAATCTATTTAGGATCTCTACTGTGTATTTTCCTTGACTCAGGAAAACCTTGTCTGGAAACTGCCATACCTCAAGACCTAGAAAGTAGTGCATCTTGCCAAGGTCTTTCATCTCAAATTCTGTTGCAAGCCTCTTCTTACATTCAACGATGGGCTTGTCTTCTCTATTCAGAAATAAGTCATCTACATAGAGTAATAGTATCATGGGTTCATCATTCATAATCTTGTAATAAATATTAGAGTCTGCTTTACTCTTGGTAAAGCCCAAGCTCATCAGGAAGCTATCAATTCTTCCATACCATGCTCTAGGAGCTTACTTCAACCCATATAGTGCTTTCTTCAACCTACATACATGTGACTTATTATCTTCTACTTCAAATCCTTTTGGTTGCTCAATATATACTTCCTCTTCTATGTTTCCATTCAGGAAAGCAGTCTTCACATCCATCTGATGTGCTTCCATTTCATCTTAGCTACCAAGGCAAGAATGGTTCTAATCGAAGTATATCTAGATACCGGGGCAAAAGTCTCCTCATAATCAATTCCTTCCTTTTGCGAGAATCCCTGGGTTACAAATCCTACCTTGTACTTTTCAATGCTTCCGTCTGCTGAATGTTTTGTTTTGAAGACCCATTTTGATGAAACAACAGATTTGTCCTTTGGTCTTGGTACCACATCCCAAACATCATTCTTGATAATGGACTGATACTCTTCATTCATGGCATCCAGCCATTCCTTCTTCTTTACTGCTTCTTCAAAACAAGTTGGTTCTTCTTCAACAAGATTACACATCAAGGCTACATAGCCGGAGTATGGCCTTGGTCTCTTTCTCTCTCTACTGGATCCTTTTGGAGCACCATACTTTCCTGCATCTTGGATTAATTCACGTGCCCATTCTGGTCTTCTCTTTCGAGAGATCACATGAGGTGTCTCCTCAGGTCTCTAAGGTTCTGCCATGTCATGATCCTATGGGGTGGGATCTCCTTCAATATTTAGAATTGGTTCTTTGGTTGATTCTGCAACTCTGGGAACCTCATGCTCCTATTCATCTTCACGAGTCTTCTTGGACTTGTTGAAAGTTGTATCTTCATCAAATGTGACATCCTGACTAATCTCAGTCTGACGGAATCCTGGGATGTATATGTGGTAAGCCTTAGATTGCTCACTATATAACCCACAAATATTCCCTTCTTCCCTGAAGGCTCTAGTTTCGATCTCTTCTCCTTTGGAATGTGGATGAACACCGAACATCCAAATATCTTCAGATGACTGACTTCAAGCTTCTTCTCGGTGAACATCTCTTCAGGGGTCTTGTTGCCAAGAGCAATATGGGAGAATTTGTTCTATACATAGACTGCGGTTCTGGCAGCTTCTGCCCATAGATGCATGGGTAAGTCTTGATCGTGGATCATAGCCCTTATTGCTTCTATGATCGTTCTATTCTTCCTTTCGGCTACACCATTCTATTGTGGATTATAAGGGAGAGTGAGCTCCCTCTTAATCCCTTCTTGCTTACAAAAATCTTTGAAATCCCTTGAGGTATATTCCCCTCCATTGTCTGACCTCAGGATCTTAATCTTCTTTTCAGAGAGATTCTCTACGAGCACCTTGAACTCTTTAAAATTTTCAAATACTTCATTCTTATTCTTCAAAAATTAAATCCAGGTTTTGCGAGAATAATCATCAATGAAGGATGCATAATATTCATACCCGCTTAGAGAGGTGGTGGACATTGGTCCACAAATGTCTAAATGAATGATATCTAGAATACCTTTCGCTTTGTTGTCACTACTTGGAAATGGGTTGTTCGTACTCTTCCCTTGAGCACACCCTTTGCATACTCCTTCATGATCCACCTGGATCTCTATTAATCCAGTCACCACTTTACTTACAATTGGTAAGGCCTTATAGTGTGCATGCGTTAGTCTCCTATGCCATAGCTCACAGGGGTTCATGGTACTAGCCATCATTGTTGCATCTGCATGACCCTTCAGTTTGTAAATTCCTCCTTCTTCTACTCCAATGACTATTGCATCATCAATAGTCTTGCCTTTAGGCCACATGAGAACTTCACCATCTACAAAAGCAACTCGAAAACCTTTCTTATCTAATGCTGAAATAGATAGAAGGTTCTTCTTCAACCTAGGTACATAAAGTACATATTTCATGTTCATGGACTTCCCAGAATCCAACTTGTAAGAGGCTTCTCCCATACCTTTGATGGGATATTGGTAGTCATCTCTGAGTTTTACCTTGGGTGGGGAATCCTTCTGGATGAGATGAGACAAGGATTCTTTGTATCCTGTCATGTGCTTTGAAGCTCCACTATCCACTAGCCAAGTATCACTTCCATGAGATACTGAACCAGTGAGTGTTGAGATAAGAACATTATCTTCACTAGAGTCTTCATCAACTCTAGTCTTGTTATCATCATCACTATCTTCTGTTGCATGAGCATGAAACCGCTTCTTCTCCTTCTTGTGTTGTCCAGGTTTGTTTGTACAATTCCTTGCAATGTGTCCAGTCTTGTGGCATGAGTAACACTCAATTGAAGAGAAATCCTTTCCAGTCCTTCTCTTCTTATGGGCTCTTCTTGGAGATTCCTCTCGGGGACGAGGGTTTTTCTTCCTCTTCTTCCCACCTTTAGCATGAGTATCTAAAGCTTGATCTTCATCGTCATTTAACTTCTCCTCTCATGACTATTCTTTCTTATTCTTGGACACATTCTTCCCATAGGTTTCTGAACTTGATTAGTTTCTTTCTGGCACAAATGCCACGAACAAATGGTTCCCAATCTTGGGGGGGACCATTCAGGATAGTCATCAAAACTTCTACATCCTCTATCATATCCCCAATGGCTTCTAGTTGTTCTTTGATCTGGGATACTCTGGAGAAGTATGAGTGCATGGACTCAGACTTCATACTCTTCACACCCTTGAGTTGATTTCTCAAGGTCATCTTTATGTTGATGTTCTTTCCTTCAAACAGGTTGGTCAAGGCATCAAACATCTCTTTTGGTGTCTTCTTGGAAGACACGTGGGGGATCAAGTGATCCTTGATGGAATCAGCAATGATCCTCTTTGCTTTGATCAGGTTCTTCTTATGCCTTGCCTTATCTTCATCTCCCTCTAGTTTTGTGAGTCCTTCCTCCACATAGTCTTCTAGTTCATGCTCCTTAAGGATGAGCATGACTCTATACTTCTAGGATCTGAAGTTCTCAGCTCCCTCAATCTTTTCATCAAGCTTGGTATTACTTGTCATTTTGCTATAATGAGAACCTCAAATGGAAATAGAAAAGTTTGTAGATCTTACCTTGATGATTTGTTGGATATAGGGTTTGAAAGAGAAACCCTAAAAATTCAAACTTGGAATTTCAAACTTATGCCAAGCCAGGGAGATGCAATTGACTGAGGCGAGCAAGCTGGTGTGCTCAGATTTTGGAAACTCCGAAAATTTACCCCTCAAAAGTGACCTACAAATTTCGGATCTGCAATTTCTGGTTTTCTGGTTTTCTGGTCCAAAACCCGAACTAGGGTTTGATTGATCCTGAGGTATTGCCCAACCAAAAAGTTCGATCTTGGTCTCAAAATTTTGATTTTTCTGAGGGGATCAATCCTATGCTAAGAGAACTCCAAAATTCTACTTCTATCAAAAGCCCTAATTTCCCGTGGTTGCACAATGTAATCTTTCAGGCCAGCTCTGATACCATGTTAGTTTTTACTTGAACAGCATATAGCATATAAACAATTACTGAAAGATAAACAAGCAGAGCACAAAACACAATGAACACAAATATTCTCTTGGGGAAACCACAAAGGGAGAAAATCTCGGCAAAGCCTTCCTCAATATATAAATCACAAAGTACAAAAGTTCCCCAAGACAAATCAGCTACTCCTCCACTTGTCCGCACCTCTCTTCTTCACTAATGCGAACTTGCTTGAGTGAATGAGTGATTAGAAGTGAGAGAGGTGTCCTTTATTTATATTCTTCCATTGGGGTGAAAAATTCCCCAACGGGACTGACTTCTCTCTTGACTGTTCAATTACATAATATAATAATCTTTAGGGGACTTTCTAGGCCGACACATGTCCTAGGGTTTACATTGATTCTTTCAATGACCTTTACATTATTAATTACATGACCATCATCTCCTAGAGGAGGAATACAATAATATAAATAGAATATCTTCCGCAGTTACATTATTTTAACAATTGGCCAGTTTCTCAAATTATGCCTGATACTCTCTCACGGTGCCAATTTGGTGAAGTTTAGTGAGTACTCCTCTGAAGTCATCAAAATCACTAGGACCAAATCGTTGCAAAAGGAGTTGGAAAAAATATGTCCATTTTGGCTCTTCATGAGCCTTGATGTACCAACGGTACCATTGAAGGGATTCCTATTCCAAATGAAAGGATGCAAGTGGAACTTTTTTAACATCAAAAGTATTATGCAGACTGAAATATTGTTCTACTCGGTATATCCATCCAGTCAGATCATTACCATTAAAGCGAGGAAAATCAAGCTTCGACCCACAAAAAGTGCTAGAAGAAGAGAACCCAGTATCTGCAGAAAACTTTGGCTGTCATTTATTGTTCATGGATGAATGCTCAAGATGGAGGCCGAGAAATTTTTCATCCAGATCTTGGATTTTGGTTTTGAGGGCTGCAAGTTCTTCTTCCATGGTTTTTGATCCTGCACAGGTGACAACCATAACTAAGATTTATTTTTTTTGAATGGGTAGAAAAACAAAAACTGAAACTGCTTTAATAAAGGAAAATTTGGATTTGGGAAAAACTCTGATGGGTAATTGGGGTTTGAGTAGGTTTTGGACACTTTCGAATGGCCAGGGAAGCAAAAAATGGGGATTTCAGAAGCGAGGTGAAAGAGTGGGAAAATTTGTCAAAGAGGGACAAAGAAGCAGAAATAGGAAATGAACATTGTGGCAAAATTTGAAGGTGATTGGGTGAAAATCGAAGAGTTTATGGAAAACCTTAAAAATAGACAAATGTGGGATTTCTGGCTTCGGGAAGTAGAATTTGGGATAGGTTCCTCAAGAATGAAATATGCAGAATGGGATTGGAATGGATCTGCAACGGCTCGAAGTTGATCTGCAACAGTTTTGGACAGATGTAATCTGTGATTTATCAGCTGGCAATAGATATGGACCCCAAGTATCCTCGGCTTCCTAACGGTTCAGGGGATTCACTAGGCCACCAATGTTGTCTGACGACTTGCATATTGGAGAAGTACCCATCACTCCACGAATCAGGTAAAACTGATAACCACTTTGCCACAAACAACAACTCTTGGTTAACCTCATGGGTTTACCCAACACATAAGAGATTTATTGATTGCGGGCCACTTCAAGGGGGAAACCTCCTTTAAGCAAGCTCAATACAAAATAACTTGTGGATGCCTTCATTGGCCTCAACACGTACCTATATACTAAGTCTATGCGTCAATACTATGGATCAATACCATGGAACATATAATACTATGGGACAACTTACAAAGCATATGCATCCAATACTATGGATCAATACCATGGAACATATAATAATATGGGCTAATACAAACTATGGATCAATACCATGGAAAATATAATACTATGGGCTAATACAAACTATGGATCAATACCATGGAACATATAATACTATAGGATGACTTACAAAGCATATGCATCCAACAACAATATACTAACAAACTAAAGAGAAGGTTTGACATGGGTTCCTAACACGTGACTGTATCGTGGACCCCGGATAACTGTTCTTTGTCACTTCACTAGTATGTTCTGGGCCCTCATTATCCCAAACTCTCCTTTGGAAGTTTATCTGCTTACCTGTTTTGGATCACTTTAGGGATTTTTCGTGGTGTGTTGTGTGTTTACTTTTGTTTTAGTTGGCCCTAGGTTAATTACTTAGAACATTTTTGTTGTAGATGTGGAGGACCAACCTCCTTGTAGGTCAAGAAGTTTGGGAAGCCTTCCTCCACTCACTGTGAAGCATCCACTGCAACCTCAGCGGCGTAGAACAAATTCAAGCGGTTCTTTTGAAGCAACTGGTATGATTGAACCACCTAGGGAACCTTAACTCATTACTCAAACTTCATTGGTCCCATAGACCATCGAGGTTTAATACTTTCCAACATAAGACTTTACAAGACACTTTAACCTTCCTTTAACTAGACCTGACGATCCTTTGTTAGTAAGAGTTATATATTTAGGGTTACCTGAGTTGAGTGTGTATAGTTTTACATCTGGATTTACCATGGACAACAGTGGGAACTAATCAGGAGTTCCACATACTCCCACATCCTCTATTATGCCAGGAGGCTTTTCTCCTCCTCATATAAACAGTGTGATACCTAGTTCGTTGCAGATATCTTTTGCTCTGTTCACTTCCCCAAAATTTAACATAGGATCCTAGGTTCATCAAGTACTCAAATTGCATCGAATTCTATACCTTTTGGATCAACTATTGGTTCATCCAATGTCCCTTTTTCTGGGATACCTATAGTATCATTTACTTATTCCCTGTTTATTCAACGGTTCTAGGCTAACCCTACTAGTTCATCTCCTTTCACTCATGGTTTCCCTTGGCATGGGGGGCATATTGCTCCTTCATCCCCATTTATAGGCTCAATTCCTATCCCCTCCATTGCACAATTTCCGAGTTCAAACCCATTTACAGGATATAATTGGAAATCGTTAAATGTTCAAACTTCTAACGTACCTGTAGGGAACAGTCATTTTTCACTTTTTGGTGGAGGAGGAGGTAATGTTCACAATTCAACTCCTTTTGGAGGAACCTATACTCAACCACAATGGAGTGGACCTCAAGGGAGCAATCCACTGGCTTACGGATGGAGCACTTTTAAAAGCACATTCTCATCACAATCGATGGCTGGGGAAAACCCCAACCAACCTTATGGGAATTATGTTCTAGGTACTTCTCCTTATCAGATTCCCCAAACTCATACACCATCATCTAGGCCTCTCTTACCCTTTCTGGAAACATTGAATTTGCTTATATTTCAAAGCTGATGAATAACCCTGTGCATCATAATCCTACTTGGCCTCTAGTTCCCACCAAACTTTCTTCAGACATTCCTAGGTTTCAAGGTAAAACTGGTGAAGATCCAGGGGACCATGTTACAACATTTCATCTGTGGTCTTCCTCTAGCTCGTTGAACGATGACTCGATCTGGTTGAGGCTCTTTCAAAGAAACCTGACCAGTGTTGCGTCCAAATGGTACATCAAGTTACCAGCTGCAGCTTATCACAACTTTTATGATTTAGAGATGGTTTTTTCTGAACCATTTCCAACTTACCATCCGGTATGATGCCGACACAAACCTTCTATCTACGTTTATACAGAATAAAGCCACTCATATATCTGATCACATTCAGGAGTGGGGAAGACGTAAGAGGATCATTAAAGCTAAGATTCCATCGGAGTTTCTATTGGAGTGGCTTTTGAAATCACCGTTACCCTACATAGCCGAATATGTCTCGAATTCCAGGGTCACCTCTTAAGAGGAAGCCATTCTAAGAACCCAGTAGCTAGACTTTATTTATGCTCAGTCTGGGATCCTTTATGAAATTATTCCAGATGTACCAAGGTCAAACATTGATCCTTGTAAACCTAAACCTAGACCACATGTCGATGGAATTGTAGGTTCATCCAATTCATCCTCCATGGAAGCTTTAGCTAAAGAAGTTCATGAACTTTCAATAAATCACTCTGAAGTGGAAGCAACTACGGTTGCATCCTCCCCTTATAAAATGGAAATTGTACACAATGTGCAGTCAAGTCAAAAGGGTCCTCCACAACCCAACGGAAAGAAAAAGGGAAAGAAGGGGGAAGGAAACCAATGCAAGCCAAAAACCACAGAGAATGTCAAGGAGGGAAAAAAAGAAAAGAAGAAGGTGAATTTCCCTTGCAAACTCTACAAAGAAAATCACCTGACTCATCAATTCCCTTTGATTGATGAAGCCCAAAAGTTGTTAAACCAAAAGAAACCTGATGTCTTGAAGGACCTGTTTTCCAAAGGACAAAACCCAACTTCTGGCAATTCTAATACTGAGGGCACTCATCATGCCACACCAGCTGATCAATCATATATAAACATGGTTAACTCACATTCTTTGCTACAAAAGAGAGAAAATAATTACACCCCGGATATGCCATAGAAATATAAAGAAATCCCCAAGGCATATGCTCCTCTTCATATTGAGAGACCTGCAGATCCTATGCCTAAGATACCGAAAGCTATCTATAAACACACATCGCACGACCCTAATACACGAGTTGCTCCTAACAACTCATTTGTAGAGGACCTAGACCAAACTTCGTGTGCCATGTCCGCTCTAGAGGTTTTGCAAAGCTGCACATCACAGCGAAATGCACTTCTAGCGGCAATATGAAGTATGGATTCTTCAAGTCTGTTGGCTAGGTTTGATATGTCCAACATCAAACCCTGGTTGTTGTAGCACATGGCCTTCCAAATCGAAGTAGTCCATTGTTATAAAACCATTGGACAAACTAGGGTGGATGAAGGCATTTCTACGTGCATAATGTCCATTTCATGTTGGTGAGCTTTAGGCTCCTCGGAGTTATCCCCTTCGACTACGTTGCTTACCGCTTTTGACAGTAGATCGTTCCATCCACATGGGATCTTACCCTATTTTGAGATCGAGTTAGCAGGAAAAGTAGTGTTCATGGAGGTCAATTTTGTATATGCTTCTCTCGATTATAATTTTCTATTGGGAAGAAGTTGGACATATGCAATGCAGGCCATTCCTTCATCTGTTTTCTAGGTACTGATGTTCCCTCATGAAGGAAATATCATCACAAATGACTAACTCTTCTTCGCCCAAAAAATTAATACAACCCCTTCGGAATATAATATTTTGTGGATTGATTAGGCCCACCCTCCAGTTATACTTTGGGAATAGTTATGTACTCATCGCTTATGGGCACCTTTGATTTACCTACTCCCATGGATTACATTGGTTCAACGAGTGTGCCAAGAACTACCATATCATCTAAGGAGGTCTTCACAGTTATTAAAAAAACTAATCCTTGGATCCTTCACACTCATGATGAACCAATTGTGCCCCTATCTATCATAGAAGTGACTTATCAAACTCCACAAGACTCAGCGATATATTTCATCTTGACTCCTTCAGTCTCCACAGAGTCAGATGTAGATTATGCATCTACATGGGAAATAGACTCAACTAATTCCTTTGATTGTTTAGACACTGTGTTACCATCAAATGAATTTATTCTACAAGCAATGATAGGTCCTTATCAAACTTGGGAACACATGCATCGTAGACCTTATTTTATTCCAGATCTAAACCGATCATATGAACTAATTGATTATGATGGAGTTAAGCTACCCGAGCCTAGAAATGGGCTCTACTTGAAAAAGTATTATTCCTAGCATACATGATTTTTCTTGTATATAGTTGTACAGTTTTTGTAGACTTATTCATTTTTGTCTTTACTTATGTGTCTTTTGGATTTTGTTTCAGATGGAAACCGAGTGGTTTGTAGGGTTCGCCAATGGCGCTAGTCGTCACACTTGCAACATGGCTTCAACTGCTTGGGTGATCTATTCACCTACATTCCAACTTGTTTCATCAGGATGTACTTTTTTAGGACCTACAATGAACAATATAGCTGAGTATAGTGTTTTTATTGAGCTACTCCAAGATGCTCTTCACCACGACATTTAATTTTTGGAAGTGAGGCTCGATTCATAGTTAGTTGTACTCCAATTGACGGGTGAGTATCGGGTTAGAGATCCTATATTTCTATGTCATATTTTGAAGTTTAGATTACTTGAAAGACATTTTTATCACATTTCATATCAACATATTTCAAGAAATCACAATACATTAGTTGATGCATATGCAAATTATGTACTTGATTTTCATTTGTATCCTATACGGTAAAATAAACCATCAAAACACATAAAGCAACATGTATATAACCGATAGTGTATATATAAGTCCAAACAAATATTGTAATCAGTGAGTTTGAGTCATTCTCTATCAAATACATATATCAATATACAAAATGGGAATAACAACCTCAAAATAGTCTCAGTATCCCTAAGGGGAGGCAGGAACCTCAGCCTACTCTGTTATGGCCTCCCTATAGCATATCACTAGCCTGGCCACTTTCCTAAGTAGCATGATCCATGCAGGGGGGATGCCCACTACATGTTCCTACATATCCATGGGCATGTGCTCAATGCGATATGTAGGTATGTCATGTGTTAGTTGGCTCATCTTCCCCTCAATAATCTATAGCATGACATCAGTCCCACTTGGCTCTGTTGGTCGCACATACACCTCGGGTGTCCAGCCAAACTCACTGTCCCAATATATGCACAAAGTGTATGTTGTAAGCACTAAAACTCACCAAAAACACATGTATATATTTTAAACAAAAATTAAATAACTTTCAAAATAAATTTGGTACCTATATCTCCCCAGGAAGCTCTTGGAGGCAGCATGAGTTCTAGGTCACCCCGGAAGTCCATACCAACATATGGAAACTGCTCGAATGCTGGAATGTGGTGGCTCCACCATCCAATAAAATCCTCATCATCATAGGAAGTACTCGTATCACCTCCTTCCTAGCATAGGAAAATATCACCCCATCAGGCCATCATCGGCTCACGGGGATTCAGCGGTAGGAGAGCCACTCTTGGACTCAAGGTAGGGACTCTTGAAGAAGAAGAAAGAACACAGTATGCTTCCATAGCCAAAATTTTTCTTCTTCCTTGTCCTACACTCCATAAGTTGGTGTTTCATGTTCACCAAAAAACCGGAACACCATTCAAATATCACGTTGCATAGACATTCCACCCCGATCTGCATATAGCTATGAGAATCTAGATGTGGGGCAACATTGCCACCAATCCTGTTCATGGTACTCATGATAAATTTCAAAGGAATGTTGACTATCTGTCAAATCGGCACTTGACTGCCACTCTTCTTTGTACCCTCTATGTAGTAAGTGTTGATATAATCTTGCATAGATAAGGCTCCAACACCTCCAAATGTGCCCTTGAGGTTCACTACCTCTCCTCATTGGGATAATACAGTGATGAAGTAGATATCATCCACTGTGATATCTATAGTCTCCCCTTGGATATTAAACATTCCCTAATCAGGATGCCAAAGGTGTCCCAACATTTGGAGTAAATTGGATTGCGCCCTCATATTTGACATGCTGAAAAATTTAAGAATCCCACACCATCTCAATGCATTTAGGGTCAATCGGTCCCCCATTGTTGATCTACACATTGCATCATGTTCTCTTTCTCTCCAGGGAAGCACCATAAAGGCATTGCATTCATCATTTTTATTAGTTTGGAGTTTTTTTAACCTATTTTGTGCCACCTACGGGTCTCTATTTAGCACAGTCGTGTGTACCCGCAAGTGGATATCACTCCACCCATGGTTATTTCACGTACCCACAACTTCAACAAATCCTACCCATGGGTAAGCATAACCAAATTTTTAAACAAAAATTAAGCTTCAAAACACAATTAAAAATCTTTCAAAAATCATTAAAAATGCAAAGCATAGGGATGATTGTTACCTCCAACCAATGGAATCAGAAATAGTCCTCTGGATTGATCATATGAAATGCACAAAGTTGTAAGGTTTTTTCCTCTCCTGGAATAATGAATTGGTAAATATGGGTCATTTTTGTTTTTGTTACTATTTATAGTAAATCTCTTTTGATTTTTACCCACTTTATATAGCTCCTAAAACTCTTTTTGTTATATTTTCTTAATTTTAATGACTAATTGAGTTATTTTGACTAGGTAAAGGTACAAGAAGGCAATTTTTCACAAACGTCTCCACATTGGTGTTCTGTAAAAGGTTTGGATTCTCATGACATGTTAATTAGGTATTTGCATTGCATTTCTACCTCGTCACTTTTTATGCCCTAGCACCTTTTTTTTCACTATCGACTACAATTTTAACCCCATTTTACCCTCCATTTTTGTTGTTCTTCCATGGTTAGGACTTCCTTAACATGGGTCACCCTAGATAGGAAACTATGTCGTACTGGTGCCCATGCCGTTTCTTCCACTTTGGGGACTTGTCACTTATCATGCATCTTTTTGTTAACCACTTATCTCAAGTTCCCATCCCTATGGAATTTCCTTTATGCTCTTGTTAGACTCCTTAAAATTGACAAGATTTCTGAGTATACTTGTCTTGTTTAGACTCGTTAAAGGATTTGAATAGACATCCACTTAGGTATAAGTTTACCCATTTTTCGGATCTTCGTGGATTATTTACGAAAAATGTATAATCTAGTTCTTTTTTACTAGAAGAGTTATCTCTCATGTACTTCTACACTTTTTTGGGAGAGGAGACTTACTTCACGAAAAATTCCTTATGGAGTTCTTGTTTAAGTTTTTCAGACTCCTTAAATATGAAAACATTGACAAGCACATACCAACTCAGGCTCGATATTACAATCCACGAGTAGGTGTATGGAGTTATTGTTTAAGTTTTCAGACTCCTTAAATATGAAAACACCGGTGAGAACGAACATATCCGGGCTTGATATTAAAATCCACAAATCAGTAACATAACGAGTATTAGTCTATCTCTTCTTTAAACTTGTTAAAAATTAAAGAAATTCTTGAGTTTCCCTCCCACGGACTCATTAAATTATAAATGCTTGGAACATTATCAAGCATTCTTCTTTCTCTTCTTCGAGCTGAAGAAGGTTTCTTGAGTTTACTTTCTTAGACTTGTTAAAATTTAACAAGAAATACATTATCAAGCTTCTTTTTAATATTTTCATGCTCGTTAAAAAATGAAAGGATACCTAAAAAGAGAAGGGAAAATAAAATCTATGTCATTTCATTCGTCATATGGCAACAAGTCTAATCCTTCATTGAACATATCACTTATGTTAAGTCAATGGGTCTTAGTTTTGACTTTAGGATTTAACCTGATTCCAGAGTTGTTTACTCCTCCAATTGGTTACTCTTCTAATCATATGGAGAGTTTTTTATGTCTCCTACATAGCAATCTTATATCATGTTTCTTTTCTGTCCCAGCTGCCTAAGTCACTTTCCTATAATGCTCAATGTTCAAGGATCACCCCTCTGTCGGCCACTCTACAGTTCATCTTGACTCCTCATGTCAGTCATCCCTTATGTTAGTACCCCCTTAGTCTTATTTCAAATAAATCTCCTAGTGTTTCTCGTGTGAGATGATGAAGGATACCTTAATTCCTTCCTACTCACAGGTCTCTTCCTATCGACATCAACACATTTTGCTCTAGGAATTAGACTTAGAGTTCCCGGATAGTACCTTGAGATTTGCAATAATTAGTGGCAGATCCTCTCTCTTTTGAGTTATGGGAATACATCAATGTCTCTTACTTGGCATATTCTTCAAGTGTTCAACTTCAAGACCCCCTTCACACTTGTAAGAATGTACTAAGTACCTTGGACCCCATTTTCATTATTGGTGGGTGTCCTCGATTTTGTTAACGATTTCCATTATTGACCGGTAATCAAACAAAATCCTCCATGTTCGACTTCAACTCCTTTATTAACATGGTTTAGGTTTTGTACTTTTCCCGATGGTTGGTTTGAAGACCTTGGCCCTATGATAAAATTCCTTTGATTATTGCCCTAGACGCGCAAGACTAAGCCCTACTTATGTTGGATCCTCATGAGACATAGATCCAATTTGTTGTTATGGCTATGTTCTCCATTGGACATGGATCCACTCTTGTATTTTAGTGGCCATTCTATATACATATTTTCTGCATATGTATTGGAGATCATGTTCTATCATTCTGAACATCTCCTTATATCAATATTGTACTTGCACGCTGACCTTGTTTTGTTTCAGGTACTATTTGAGACTTTGTTCATGTGGCTCTCATGCTCCTCCACTTATTTTTTTTGTAATGCATTTCGGCCATCATTACCCTTCTAACCTCATACATTAGGGGGCATCTGTTATTAGTCAGATTGGAACTTCTCCGTTTGTGATGAAACTGCATTGTCGGTCACACAAAATGACTTTATGGATTGAAGAGCCTCATTGACTATAGATGCACTTGATCTGAATCTTACATTATCCTCTTTATTTTAGATATTTTGTGAAGTATTTTTAAGACATAGCCGTGACCCTTATATTTTTCAACTTGCGGGTCACCCGCAGGTGCTCCATTGACCACCCATGGTTTTTCCCGAAAAAGTTGCACCCGCTAGTTGTTGGCATGATACTCACGGGTTACTTGCTGGGTGTCAAGTGTTATACTCGCGGATACCTCTTAAAATCATGAAAAAATATATTAAAAATTGAATTAGATATAGTTATGGTAGTTAACCTAACCACCATAGCTTCCTTAACCATTTACCTTTCGAACCTATCCACTCAAATCTTGTTATAAATACAAGGAAAAGGATTTAGGGAAAGGGGAGAACCATTTGTATAAGGAAATGCTGAAGAAATATCCATTGATCGAAGAGGAGCAAGGAGCCCAGGATCAGGTTTCAATAGTGCAAGTCACAGATCAGGTATAGCTTGTTGTCATTGATGTGAATAATGAAAAATATTCTCTTTCCCATAAGATAATTTGTCTACTTTATGAATCTAGTCTATTGAGTCTGTCATATCTTCTTTATATATGAGTTTCATACTAGGTTATTTATATTTATGTAGTCAAAATATTTGAGGAAGGTTTCTTGTTTGTTGCAGGTTTCTCATTCGGGACTGCGGATCAGAGGAAGAAAGATTAAAACTTGGATCAAACTTCATATATCCAAGGTATGTTCTTTTGGCTTATAACCCTAGATTATCTTGATTAAAAGGATATCTTATGCTATACATGTTTATCTGTTAGATTATGTAACTTCTTAGCAGTATGTTGATGATCTCTTTGAAATTACCAATCATAGGTTCACTTACCGAACAACAGGTATAATGGTGATCAATAAGATAGGTCAACTTGCTAGAGGCATAACTTTTGGATATAAAATTGCATTGTTGGAAATCTATCGATGTGTAGAACAACATTGTGAGGTTGTGAACTTTTTTCACAAAGTTTTGACCACAAAAAATGTTGTTTATGGCCTCAAATGGACTCCAATAGGTTTTATACCCCAAATCACCAAAGTGAGACCTAACTCTGAAATGGGCCCTACAAGCCAATAGCTCTAATTTTTTCACCTAGAAAGTACTAAAATATATGAAAATGATATAATGATTAATTTTAGATCATCTATGAAATTATAATAGGATTCTTAAAAACAATCAAGTAATAATTTCCAATTTAAACAATAACGTCTTTAATCAAGATGAAGCTCAAAATTCAACCATACATAGTTATTAAATATTAGGACCCAATAAAATAAAATAAAATAAATGAGAAGTTGGAAATCGGTTGTGGCATCTTCATCTATTGATACTAGGAATAGCTAAGAACTCTCTATCTGAGGCATAACACCTGAGGATGTATATTGGGTATGTTCCCAATATGGATAGAGGTAAATAAATAGTTCATTGGGGCTTAGGAGAGGTGGCCAATATCCCAAGCAAACAAAAGAAAATATGTAGGAATCCCATAGTCAACATGATTTTCTTTGACTTCAAGTTCATCTATATTGTGTTGCAAATCTTTATTTGATTTTAGGCTAGTTTTATAGGATTTATACTAGTAAACCTCTTGGTTATGCTTTTGAAATTGTTACATAGTACATTCCTTAAGCAATAATTTTGAATTTTAGAAAATTTATGAAATTGTTACATAGTGCATTCCTTAAGCAATAATTTTGAATTTTAGAAGATTTATGAAAGACTAGCTTCCAAAAAGTCTCTTTTTGTTAGTCCATGTTGTACGCATAGACAATATGTTCCTCTTTTCTCCATTAATTTGTACAAATATTTTGAACACATTTGAAATCTATAATGTTAATTTAATTATAATTATTTAATAAAATATATTCATACTTGTTGAAGTTTTATTGGACCAAAGTCTTTGATTAGACTAATATTCTCATTGGCAAGGATTAAAAAAAAAAAATTAAAATAAAAATACAACTTACTTTAGCTATACTTTTACATACAAAAATATTTTTTGTTTAGTGGACTCTCAACTTTACGCAACCTATACATACTGACACTGACAAGGTTGCAAAAATCTACCTCTATGTTTGATGTGGGAACTGGGCTTCCCTAGGTGAGAGCTTTACCAGGAAGAAAACCAACAAGTACGCAGGAGAAATACCATTTATGCGCATCTCTAAAACGCAAGAGAAACTTATTTATGTAATGTTGTGTTTCTGTAAGCTCAAGATTTGGTCACAAGAGCGAAAAATGTTATACTTTGTGCTCATTGTTTTTATCAATTTCTTTGATATGGCTTACAGTTTTATACAGAGATCTATGTAATATGATATAGAGATAGATCCCTATATATGGTTTTTCCTGCTAAATAATGGCCTGCATTAGTATGCATAGAGCCCTAAGAGCAATGTTACCTTTTTGAGTTGTTGGATGAAGTCATTGCTACGAATACTTCTACTACGAGCCCTCAGAGTAATGTTGTTGTGTTCGCAGACATATCAGGCTTATGGGTCTTCGTCCTCTAGGTACAACTGGGTGCTTTTGGATGATATTTATTTTTTTTATTTTTTACCTGTATGTTGCATTGTTTGCTGGGAAATTTTATTTTGTTGCAGGATGTAGACCAGAACATAGATGGTAAAGATTAAACCCTTGATTTTGGATGATCATTCCTTTAATTTTGTACTCAAGGAAATTTTGCAGAGCTTTCAAATGCATTGCTGAGCAAAAGAATAATTTTGTACCTGAGTGATTTGAGTTTGGTTTGCAGAGCTTTTAGATGCATTGCCAAGCAAAAGAAGGCACGAATCTGATAGTTGCAGCAAGTCAATTGATGATGAAGATGGACTAGAGGTAGATTTCGTAGAGGACTTTTTTTCTCCTCCCCACTGTTTTTATCTAAATCTTGTCGGATGCTATTATTAACATACATGGCTACAAAATTGCAGCATGTATGTATTTCAGTTTCCAACGAGGGGAGTGAAGCACAGTTGCTTGAAGCTCGCATTCAACACTGTGGCATTATTGTGGTGAGTATTGGTTTCTACTTTTTCTTGTGGCATGGTCTAAATAGGTGATTTACAAGGAATACAAGCTTCTGGTCAATGGCTCAGACTTCCTACATTGACAAATATGCAACAATTGCAGTACCAAGTGCGGGTTCCGTTATCTGAGAATAACTCTTTAACATCATCCAATCCCCCAGGCAAGGCATTATCTACATGCTGCACAGCAATACAGATTTTTATTTATTTTATTTCCTTTTTTGGTTTGAAGGGTTTCTTGTTGTTTAAGAGCCCTGTATACAACCCATGCAACGCAAGCCAATTTACAGTGAAATATCTATTGTGGGTGTTGAACTTTGGCCAACATGCATTTATATAATACAATTTTGTGTATTGAAAGCGACTCAAAGACATACGTCTTTCACTACTCATTAGAATCCACGGAAACACCACTCGTGCACGATTATAAAGATTCTTGATTAAAAAACACAATGAGCTTGTAGCTCATCAGCGGAATGACTTAAAGAACAACAAATAAGATTATAACTTGCCCCTATATTTTCAACAGGGTCTTGGTTTGATGGTAAAGCTGGGGTATTTCATAACCCCCCACCGAGGTGGTTCAAATCCCCTATAGACATGTTCACCTGTAATGGGATGTGTTGCTTGTGAAAGCAAGCCATCTTGCCTGCACAAACCGACTGTTCTTTGCGGATGGGGCCAGGTGCAACTCCTGGGTGAATGTGATGGAATAGATGCCCTATGGTGCCATCTAAACCGAGGTGCTTTGGAGTGTGAAAAATGTTGGATATTTATGTTGTAAGCCGGCTTCAATTCATTTTAATTTTCCCATAATGAGGAAGGGAACACTTACTGTAGTGGTAAATTGGAGACATCATAAAAAAGATCAAAAATCCAAAATCTTACCCATAAATCAATTGGCCTACAGAAACCCCAAGTACCCTTTAAATTTGCAGTTACTAGGTGATTTGTCTCTTCTGTAATTTGCATGACAAAATTTTCTAGCAAGCAGAAGTTCTCCAACTAAACCACCTTTGGATGGTGTCGGTATCAAGAGTGATAATGTTCTTTTATTTTTCTTAGACATTGTAAGGTAAGGCATATTATTAATAATTATTGCTCATATTTTCTTTCTTCTTAGTTTCATAGCTGGCATGTTATTTCCTCCACATCATTATTGTCAAAAAGAAATTTGTCCCCATTACACAATGATGTGTAAACCCTAGCCTTCATGGAGGGACAGAAATGGACAAGCTATGTGGGTATTCGTGTTAGCATATTTCAAATTCTTCCAAACTTGATTGTGTCAGTCAGGAAAGATTAATGTGGCATTCTCCTAGGATTTGAAGCTGTAGGTTCGAAGGTGTTAGGGGAAGGGGCTCTACTAAAATTTCATGACCTCATGCACATGGAAGGTGTTGTTTGAGGTGGTACTGTTGCATTTACTGCCTTCCTTTTCTCATTAAATCTCTCTATCTTGACAGTTAAGCTGTCCTATATTGGCTTGTGAGGCCTAGCAATCTGCCATAAGGTAATGGAGGGGCCTTATTATGGATACCTTAACCCCCGTTACATCGACTATTGGATTTGGGAATTTTCAAGAAGAAAACACGCAAGGAGGAAGTGACAACAACTGTGGTACAGTTTTATACAGACATCTATGTAATATGATATAGAGATAGATCCCTATATATGGTTTTTCCTGCTAAATAATGGCCTGCATTAGTATGCATAGAGCCCTAAGAGCAATGCTATCTTTTTGAGATGTTGGATGAAGTCATTGCTACGAATACTTCTGCTATGAGCCCTCAGAGTACTGCTTCTATGTTCACAGACATATGGAGAGAAGAATATAATAGGATTATGGGTGTTCGTCCTCTAGGTACAATTGGGTTCTTTTGGATGATATTTATTTTTTATTTTTTACCTATATGTTGCATTGTTTGCTGGGAAATTTTATTTTGTTCCAGGATGTAGAGCAGAACATAGATGGTAAATATGAAACCCTTGATTTTGGATGACCATTCCTTAAATTTTGTACTTGAGGCAATTTTGCAGAGCTTTCAGAAGCATTGCCAAGCAAAAGAATAATTTTGTACCTGAGTGATTTGAGTTTGGTTTGCAGAGCTTTTAGATGCATTTCCAAGCAAAAGCAGGCATGAATCTGATAGTTGCAGCGAGTCAATTGATGATGAAGATGGACTAGAGGTAGATTTCGTAGAAGACTTTTTTTCTCCTCCCCACTGTTTTTATCTAAATCTTGTCGGATTTTATTATTAACATACATGGCTACAAAAGTGCAGCATGTATGTAATGACCTTTGCGATATGGGAATTTTATAAACAGATGGTCAGGGATTGTGTCAATTCATTTGCTTTGCTAACATATCAATGCATTTTGAACCCTTGCAAGTGCCTGCCTTGAAGAGACCCAAGAAAATGCCGAAACATGCTTATGAGGAATGGAAATGTCCTCTGCTGGGTGTAGCTTAGATTTTTATTTTTTGATAGCCTAATTTAAATTTCAAATCATGGTAAGCAGACCTACACTCCTATACAAATCCTAGGTAACAGATAAATAAATTTGACCTCACAGATCCGGCAAACAATCTTCACGCAAATAGAATAATAAAAATGTGATACATTGTCGTTGTTGCATATCTGCGTGTTGATGTTATATTATATTTCTACATCTCAATGAATTTAGTTTACTAAAAGATTGTGACAAATTTCATTTTCAGCTCCCTTCTGGTGTAGAACTTGGCTCACGGTGTCTTGAACAGTAAGGGCCCACCGTACGAGATCATGTAGAATAGATTAGATAGTTGAATATATAGATTTATGTTCCTCTATTTGTATATGCATTTTTTATGTTTCTTTCTGTATTTATTTATGTTTCACATTTTCAATCTTTATATTTATTTATGTTTCACATTTTCAATCTCTAGTTTACATGAAATTGCAGTTTAACTTAGATTTTCAAATGCTCAGAGTATATCCTTCGCTCATGTACAGATTTTGTTCTATAATGTGATTGTCTGTGTCATTTCTTTTAAGTTGAAATTCCTACTCTAAGATTGTGTTTATCCTACTCCAATTTACATCCATTAATTCAATTTATTTGCCACCCGAATCAATTGCAGAACTATTGTTCATGATATATTTATTGATTTATGTCCATCTATTCTATACTGGGTTGGTTGCTCCCATTATCTTCTTCAAACCATATCAAACTTCCTCTCGAACTAATCGCATCTCCGTTCATTGCACTTTCATTCTGAAATTGTATAGACTAGAATTCTTCGGATAAATGTCGTCACTTTGTTTCAACCACCTCCTTTCAAAGCTAATGTAGCATTCTTTCCGATAGTAATTTCCATATTTTTAAAATGTTATCATTTTTGTATATGTTAAATTTGTTTTATAATTACGTAATTTGGTTTGTGCTTTAGATTGCTATTTTAATTATGCATTGTTGTATATAATCTACTTTTTAGGTTAATAAGTGCTTTTTAGAATTTTGAATATATATATATATATATTTGTATTTTGCAATTTAATAATAAAAAAATTGTATTTTATAATTTGCTTATTTTGTAAATTATATATATTTAATCAATTTCATATTTTGTAATTTGTAAATATTTAATAAATTTTATATTTTGTAATTTGTTTTATATATTTAATAATTTGTAAGTATTTATAATTTAATAAATTTTATATATTTAGTAATTTGCGAATATTTAGTATTTTGTAATTTAATAAATTTTGTATATTTCATAGTTTGGATATATTTAATAAATTTTGAATTTCATAATTTGTAAATACCATGAATTGGTCTCGTGTTGGTTTTCATGCTCTCTACTACAAATACCATGTAATTATTAAACTGATATAGTGGAATGCTACAAATACCATGTAATTTTTAAACTGATATAGTGGAAAGTTGGTGAGATTAGAATTTGATTTTTCTTAATTTCATTTTGTATTTTGAAATGTGAAAGGTGAGTAAAGTTTATGAAGTCTAGGAGTTGTTATTGTTTTTATGATAAATTGAATTTTGTGATGGTTCTTTGGGTCTCTTCGTGATCATGAAGTCAAAATGGGTGTTATTAGTCCCTAGGGACTAAAATTGATTTTTAGCTTTTGCAATAGTTCAACACTTTTCTCAATACAATTTATTCTAAGTTTTTTTTGTCTCATTTCATACTTGGTCCAATCATGATTTTGAAGGTATATGTCCTTTTTTCGAGGAATTGGTTTATTATAAGCCCTCTAGCAATGTTGTGAAGGTATTCCAACACTCAGTTCCAGGGTTTTTTGGGCATGTAGAACACTGCTTTAATTGCGGAGTGGAAACTTGTCCTCTAGCAATGCGGTTAAAATATCCCAAAACTCACTTCCGGGGCTTTCCAGGCACGTAGAACACTACTTTAATTGTCGACTGGAAACTTGCATGTCCTCCAGCTGTTGATGTTGTTGATGCTGCAACACATGCATGTCCCTCGACTATTGACATGAAGGTTTAAGAGCCAATGCTACAAGGTCTAGGTACAACAAGTTTTATCTAGTGTGTCTCTCTGATGGCGAGTCTGATATGGAATACGTGATCTGAAATGCAATGAGAATTGGTTTTAACCGGAACAAGCTGGTGTTTATTGGGAATTATATTTGAACATTGTTGCATTAGTGTTATTCAATAATTTGTTCTTCGTATTTTATTTATCTTTTAACCTAGAAGGCAGGGACTAGGCTACACGCAGCTCTTGTTTGTATTACTATGTTGTATATTATGGGTGTAGCAAATTTTTAATTCAAATATTAATCATTTCAATTTCTAAAAAATATTATTATTAAAAATATTTTATTAATAAGAGCTCATTTTAAAATACTTTCTATTATAAAAAATTATTTTATAGTATTAATAATAATTTTGAATTAATTAATATTATTATATTTAATTATTATGGGGAAATTTTCTTTTGAGGCCCATATTTGAAGAAGTCATTATTTACAACTCTATCTTTGGCACAATACCATTTGCACGGGTATAGAGAGCATAATGGAGCTGTTATACTCTCTCGAAAGAGGGCCTTTAGCTGGAAGTAAAAACTTGGCATCTAATGGAGACAAAAGAGGAATAGGTTTATGTCCTCACTTTGCCTTATCCTTTCTAACCAAGTTTTTTTGTTGAACATTATAGTGACTCTATCTATATTGTAATTGCATCTTATATTCTCTACAAGACTATGATATCTTTACTGTAGTTCTATTTTGAGACCATTTCTATTGATGCATTTTTGGGAAATTTGTGTGATATTTTGCAATCTATTTAGAGGTGATATCCATCACTTTGTTTGATATCTTCATTAGGGATTGTGTGGAGGCTCACTTTGAGATAGTTGTTTAGTGTTTTTCCATAATAATAAAAAAAGATAAATCACGCAAGGACAAGATCGTGAAATGTGATCAATATATGTATTATGTACTTTTATTTCTTAAATGAATTATATGTGTGTGTGTGTGTGTGTGTGTGTGTGAATAAATCATAATAATAAATTATAATAAATTACTAATTGTAAATATATTTGACCTTGTTCATTGGATTAATTATCAATTATGTTAGCTGGATTAAAACTAATATTTATAATTAATTACTATTACGATAATGATTTAACTGCCACTAATGTAATGACCTATATTGTATTCATCTAGATGGGGTGTTATAAGCAAACAAAGATGGCATGTAGGAGGCACTTAATGTTTTGGCTACAAGAGATAGCATTTCCACCCCCACTAATCTTTGGTTGATATTCACATGCATGGTATTGATGTGGAAAACAAGATGCAGGCGATAACTATGGATCTACCCACTCATACCCATGAGGAAGGTAGTGACAATAGGGAGAAATGCACTTCTTCTACTCATGTTGATAGATGGGGGACTAAACAACCCCCCTATTTGAATGATAGTTCATATCAGATATAAAATGACCTCGATAATAGCCACTGATTTGTGCAATAAACATGGAAGAGGATAAATAGAAGTTAAGGTGTAAATTTTGAGGGAAATAGATCTCAAAAAGGTCTTCATTAGTCAATGAAGCACTACAAGATATAGGGAATAGAGAAGTAGGGAAGAAGGTTGAGGAGAAACCTTTGCACATAGATCATCCATGCCTCTGCAAGCAATAATAACA
The DNA here is from genome assembly GCA_027924585.1 of Larix kaempferi. Taxonomy (NCBI): domain Eukaryota; kingdom Viridiplantae; phylum Streptophyta; class Pinopsida; order Pinales; family Pinaceae; genus Larix; species Larix kaempferi. Next base: position 2,650,535 of record BSBM01000316.1, on the reverse strand, counting down.
ATCACATAAAGTTCATCCATAGAAAGGTAGGGAGCAACAAGAGGCACAAAGGATAGCCTGAGGTTTTGTAGAGAGATAGAATACCACAACAATCTATTGCCTAAAACAGATGGAGGAAGAGGTTCAGGTGAAGAGACAAAACATTAATAGCTCCAAGATATATCTAGAGCTAGCTAACATTGTACCAAACACAATATTTTCAAGAAAGCACAACACATGATTCTCCTTCACCATTAATGTCTACTAGAATGCCAAATAAATTATGGCTAGGCTACTAAATGAGAGAGAGGAGTTCAATAATATGGTTCTACATGAATTTTTTGCTAAACTAAGGAAATTCAATGACAACTACCTTTTTCTATTACAAGCCATTTAAGGCTTGGATAAATCTATAGAAGAAGTGGAAATTTAGGATGCTACAAAACATCCTCACCCAAATTCTTTGGATGGTACAAAGGACTAGGTAATCAAGACTTCAACCTCCACTGAATTTCATAGATATGTTTGTATGTTTTTGTATACACTTAGTTTTGGGTCTAGAGGCCTCAAGCCATAATGATAGGAATTTTTATTTTTTGGATTAACATATAGATCAAAGCCTTAGGCCAAGCAATGACATATATAGTTTGGTAGCAATACTATTAAGAAGTTGTGTTGTTGGAGTTAAGGCTGTTACATTTTTTGGTTTTGAAAGCACCCTAAAACTAGAGTTGAACAGATTAAATCATAAGCATTTATAATTTAATATAATTTATGTTAAAAATATATTTATTATATGTGTTGGAAAGCGGAGGGGGTTCTCTATGACTCCAAAAACTCAGAACTAACTTATGCTTGGAGGCTAGGATCAATAAAAAACAACCAACTAGAAATGCATGGCCTATATCTAGGCGTAATCCTTCTTTGGGGTAGCAATATCAAGAGTTTCGTGATCTTTGGATACTCATCTTTGATTATTGGTCTTTTAGGGTGAGGACACAAGCAGAGTCACTTTATCAAGGATGATGGAGAGAATCATTACATTTACTCCCTCCTATGGTTCGGTGAACTTCCTCCACATAAGAAAATCGAATAATGCACAAGCCAATCTTCTAGAAAACCAAGTTGTGCTTCTAGACAAGGGTTGGGTCATCAAAAATGGGGGATCCCCCAAGACCTTATTGTTACCTTAGAGCTTAGGATTTCCACAATATGACTATGCTAGAAGTAGCCAACTATACGTGGTGGGTGATTTTCAAAGAGATAATTAATATATCTCATGCCCTATATGAGTTTTTACACTTGAATTCACCTTGGGTTATTAGAGATCTTAATCTAGCTATGATGAGATGTGATAGTGTAGGTGGGATTATCCTTTGGTCGGATAAGATGTTAGATTTTCATTTGGGATTCAGTTTGTGGATTCTTGTTCCCAAAGGAATTTTGTTAGCTTGCAATAGGGTCTTGTTAAGGTAGTGTTGGGAATCTTAAGTCGATATAGAGACTCTTGGTTAGGACCAAAGGATAATCCGTAAAATTTAGTGAAGGGGGAAGAGAGGTTTATCTAAGTGTTTCCAAAGGTGATCTTGTAATGGTTTATGTTCCCATAATGGTCTGGGTCTCATTCTCTTATCATCTTTCAATTATTTATATATGTGGTGGAAGCAAATCAACCATTCGAAGTAATTTGAGGTTGTGGCTTTTCGATTCTAGGAACACCATTGCTATCCTTCCCCCCTCCAAAACAACTACAGATATGGAGTTTACGAGGTGAAAAGGGAATTGAGGCACTTGGTCTGGAAACTACATGGCTTGGACAAATCCATGGTGCATATTAACACTTAGATAGAAGTCCAAATGAAAAACCAAGAGGAATTGGAAGCTCAACTAAGTGAGCAAAGGGAGATGATGGACAAATTGGCAAATATTGATATGGAAATGCAATACAACATAATATTAGGTTTTACAATAACTTCCCAGTCTATTATGCGCAAGCCCCCAATCTCAAAGGGTTCTTTTACAGAGCTCTTTGAGAAGGAAAACACTGTCCAACAGTTTGAAGAGAGCTTGAGCATTTTCAACCCTAAAGCCACAAGACATGAAAATGAAGATTGCTCAATGGAGAAAGCCCATAATGAGTATGTTTTCAACCATATATATATATATATATATATGGGTTGTTTGCTCAAAATATAGTTATAGTTTTTTTTCGCAAAATTAAATCAATATCTATATCCTAAATCATTTGAGAACTAATAATATATTATTATCATTAAGATGTAAAATATTTTTAAACTTTTTTGAAACGTATGTATTGCAAGTTATTTGGCACGACCACAACTAATTTATATATTTATATATATATATATATATATATATATATATATATATAATATAAATAATTAATTAATTAATTGTTCTTATAAATAAATATTATATAATTTATGTTAATAAAAACCCTAAAGTTACATCATTGCTTACAAAATATGATATTAGTAAGATTCATGCATAGAAAAATAATGCCAATTAATTTCTTAACATTATTAAAGTATTCACTTACCATTATTAAACAATTGACTTACACTAAGGAGCTAGAATGGCATTTGTTCGGCCACAATATTGTATCTTGATTTTTTAATTATTTTTATAATTTATAATAATATAGTGATGAAATATCTTTATTTTTAATGTTAATGATCTCTTTTGTACCTTCTTATGTGAAACAATAGTTTTTCAGTAAATTGCATTTTTTTTTATATTTTATATTAATATAATTATTCAAATGATGTTATATATGACAAAAAAATTAATATAGTGATGAAATATCTTTATTTTTAATGTTAATGATCTCTTTTGTACTTTCTTATTTGAAACAATAGTTTTTTCAGTAGATTGCATATTTGTTTTTTTTATATTTTATATTAATATAATTATTCAAATGATGTTATATATGACTAAAAAAAGTTTCACTAGTTAGTAAAATAAGGATGGTGATGTCCTCCACATGATTCAATTTCCAACAAAGTGAAGTGACATATTTAGTCTCTACAAAATGTCAAGGAGGGGGGGAGAGAGGACGTATCATGGATGTGTAAGTAAGACAAGTATGAGTGATTGACAAATTTCCTATCCCCTAATGTCATTGACATTCCATCGACATTAAATGTCATTAATATGTCAGGGAGGGGGGAGAGAGGACGTATCATGGATGTGTACGTAAGACAAGCATGAGTGATTGACAAATTTCCTATCCCCTAATGTCATTGACATTCCATCGACATTGAATGTCATTAATAGTTAAAAAAATATTTTTAAAGAATTCAACAAATAATAAACATAATAGAGATTTTGATAACAACATTAAAATATAAACATATCAATATATAATATTAATTACAATAACATTAATAATATCATTTATTCGCAAGTTTTGTATATTTTAGAATGGAATTTCCTTACAAATATGGAATAAATTTACATATAGATTCCATATAAATCTGGCAACAATGTCTCTACAAATACTATGCACCTTTACATGTCAATAATGGTAATATATGTTACTTTTTTCATAATATTCAACCAATTTTTATAAGTTTTTTTATTATTTCGACTTATTTTTAATGTAGTTTTTGAACTATTTTTTAGTGTAATTAAAAAGTATTTTCAAATATATAGAAATTTTAATTGAAAAATATATATGAAATATGCTACGAAAAACAAGTCAAAATTGGATGCATCTTTTCAACTAAATTTTCATTGTCAAATTCAAGTGAAAAAAAAATCAACATGATAAGAACAAAAATAGACTATGTGGTATAATGATGGAAGGAACACATGGCATAATAGAAGTTGTTTGATGTAAAGATTCTAAGAAATGGATTTTATAAATTTAAGAGGAGGAACAAAACAATGTCTAAGTAGATGTTATCAATATGATTTTTTTGGTAAAAGAAGGGAGAGATGTATTTTGTTGGAACTCTGGAAGGAAAGGGTCATTCTCAATTAAAGAAAAATACTAAGTGTACCAAATTAATTAGAGAACCTTAAAGAGATATATCATATGGATAAATATATGGAATCCATCTAATTGGGCCAAAATTATAGCTTTCTCAAATTGTCATGTTATGGAAATATTCTCTTAGAGATAACTATGATGAAAAGAAGTATCATGGGCCCATCATCATGTAATGGATTGATGGAGTAAAATTATAATCATATTCTTCTCCATTTCAATTATTCAAAGTAATTTTAGGAGTAAAATAAAAAATTCAATGGGTAGTCTACATCAAATCTAACATCAGTCAATGAATTGATTATAATATCGGTGAATCATTCTTGAAAAGTACACCTATTAAAGTACATCTAGTTGGTATCTGTCTATTTTTTTTTCTAATTCCCTTGAAAATTTAGGGACATTAAATTTTTAAAGGGAATAAATGGGCCAACAAGTAGACATGGGAAAGGATTAACACTGTCATTGTGAAAAAAAACAAATACCAAACGTAAAAAACTAGGACTAAATGTATCCCAATCAAAACTAGACTTAATTAAGTTTATGGAAATCCCTCCATAAATGCCTCCATTAATTGATAAAGGTTAGGGAAAAAAATTCACAATTAGATTGGAACCCCCATTGGAAGTTGGGGTCAAGTTCAACTTTGATAGAGTATTTAAGAGCAGCCTTGATCCAGTAGGGGGGATAACTAAGAAGAGCTCAAAGTCCTAGTTATGAGAATTATATGATCCATAAGAATGGGTTCCAAGAATATTGTTTATGAAGGGGATTCTAAGATTGTGGTTGACCATTTTAATAATAAGATCTCACCCTTTATCGAAGATTAATAATAAATTTTGTGTACTTACCAAGTTATATAATGTTTTGGGGGAAATAAGTGTGTGCATATAAGAATATATGCCAACTATGTTATAGGTTCATTAACAAATTATACCATCATTTCCTAGAAATATTGGTTTCTTTCACTAGGGTACCCCTCCATGGGAAAATGTGAAAACTCTAAAATAGTTTTATTACTACAAATTTATACCAAGGAAAAACCTCGCCACTGCATCAACTTATCACATCCAAGTATTATGGGCTTAAATTGAGTTTTGATGGTTACTGACTTGTAGAGACATTCATTATGGGCTTAAATTGAGATTTGATGGTTACTGACTTGTAGAGACATTCCCTTGAAGGAGAGAAGATTTTATCCTATTACAATTATTGATTTAGGTGGTGAGAATATTTTTCACTTTGATCAACATCAATGTAAATTAAATTTTCATTTACTTTAAGAAAGAAGATTTTATCATATTATAATTATTGATTTAGGTGGTGAGAATATTTTTCACTTTAATCAACATCAATGTAGAAGAAATTCTCATTTACCTCGTAACCACATAGCAAAGGAGTTCCCACAAAAATTCTCATTTACCTCATAACCACATAGCAAAGGAGTTCCCACAACATTCCTTGTTGTAAATTTTCCAAACTTTTACTTGTATAAAATTTCTATAATCGAAATAAAGTAAACTAATATCATAAAAAGGGAAAAGCTCTATATGACATATGCCATTCCAAGCTTTAGATGCCATTCCAAAGAATAATAAAAAGAGAAAACCGATGGATGGTCATTCCAAAGAATAATAGCCTATAGGAAAGGAGAAGAATTGAAATCCTTTTGGTTCCCATGAATGTTTTATTGCCATTATGGATCAATAAGGTATGCCTTTACTCAACATGAACTCCTCTAACTTGAAGAAGCCAAACGAGATCTCTAATGAAAGAATATATTACGTCCTAAAAGATTTTGTAGAGAATATTGTAAACAACTAGGAGAAAATGCATGCCAACGTGCTTCTTTTTTAAAGTAAAACATGTTGTGGGCTTATGATAAAATCATTGGTTAGTGACATCATGCCTAGTTTATGAGAAGGAGAAGCTCAGAAGATTAAGGAAGAAACTTTTAAGAGGTTATAAAGCTTTAAGGTTTAATATTATGAAGCATGTACATTAATAGAGGGCAAGTCAACACCAAATTTATGAGTTCCAAGTTTAACATTTTAATTGTCCATTATAGAGATATGGTTATGTTTAAAGATTATATGAGTAGCTAGAGGGAATAATTCTCCAATATATCCAATATATATGAAACTTTTTTTCTTTCTTTTGTACATCAGTATATTATGTTAAGATGGATTTAATATCGATGTTGAAATAGGATCTAATTTGTATTGTACTTTCTTTACAAGTTTTATATGGTTTGAAAAGAGTTTTATATTTTATGAAAATATGTATAGAAGATGGTTTAGAATGGAGTTGAGAAAATATTTTAGGATCAAGATACATAATTTTTTTATAAAAATGTGAGTTATTATTATTATTACTTAACTAGGTTTAGCATGAGTGGTTGTGGGATGGAGTGCTATCCTTCTCACCCCAGATTATATTCTCCTAAGTGACATGTTCATTATATTCTCTTAACTGACATGTTCAACTCATATTATATATATATATATATATATATATATATATATATCCACAAAAAGAACCATATTTATATTTCCATGAGGAAAAGTAAAAACATTCTTCACAGTTCTTACTTATAATCAGTCAAGTTTGATTGTTCAAATTCCAGAGAGAAAACTTCAAAAAAACCCTAATCAGTCCCTTATCTATCCCCTACTCTTCAGAAAGTATTTAATTTCCTTTTGCATCACATAAAGAAAATCTAACACATTGATGTTTAGAGAAATATAGTAGATACAGACAGAGCTGAGCTAGATCTCAAAAATAAAGAAAATAGAAGATGAGATCTTTCTCTCATCTAATAATTCTTCTTCTGTTACTTGATGAAGAACTTCTTAGAGGCCTGCCTTTGACACCTTGTCTACATTTATGTTGTATTGTCGACAAACATGAGAGAAAGATATATTTTCAAATCACTTTGCATTTTCCTTTAAGTTTGTGGATAAATTATAAATGACAAACTTGTGTACCTGATTTTTTCCTTGCATCCATTGAATAACAAAATCAGAGTCACCTTAGATATAAACATCTTTTATACCTTTTTTCAACACTACTTTTAATAGGAGTAAGAGTGCCTTGAGTTCATTGAAATTATTTTTTCCCGGTCCAAGTGAAGATCTCCCATCAAAATGGTTAGACTCAAAAACAAAAGTACATACCTCGCTCCACTTCAAACTCCATTTTCTTGGCTAGAGCAATCAAAAAAACCCCAAGGGCGATTTTTATCGATCAACAGAGGTAGAGTATTCTTAACATGGGACACTTGTGGGTTAATAAAAGGTCAACAAAGAGAGTGCTTGGGTAGCCACCTAAAATCTTGCCACCATATTATTTTCAAATACATTCTCATTTCGGGAAATCCATACTCTCCATAAAACTACGAAGGGAAGGACTCTTATGTCCTCGAGCTCCTTTCGAGTTAGCCAATTTTTTATGTTCTCCAACATGTCGTTATGTTCCCGCTATTTATTAATATTCACATAAGTTTCTATCTCATTCCATACTTGAAATATAAATGGACATGTGCCAAAAAGATGTGCATTTGTTTCCTCATTGGATCGATAGAGGTAACACTACCACAACCCTTCCAGCCTTTTTTTTGTAGTTTGTCCCATGTCAGAAGTTTATTATGAATAATAATAAGCCAAACTAATAGAATTATTTTGGTAGGTGCATGAATTTTCCATAACGTTTTCCACCACCATTCCCTAGAAAGGGTTCAAGGATTCTGGATGGATTCATATCCAAGATCCACAGAATGATCACCACCATCCCCCTTCCATCGATATGCAAGGACATAAAATTCTTCATTCAACCTGATATGAGATCAATGAATCGTTGCGATAAAATTATCTTAATTCCATGCCTCATTACCCTACAGGCCAACTTCGTGAGCATAAAGCCACCCTTGCATCCAAAGGGATGTCCTATCTAAATTTTGAATCTTATTAAGCATGCACATACCTCACCGTTTTAAATGATTTACTATTTCTATAGAAAGAAAAATTTTATTGCTAGATCCCAGAATGGCATCATGAACTCCCATTCTAACATATGACCCATCTCCTATACGCCATGCCAAATGGTCACTGATTACTAAGAAATCAAACGTGAGGGATTTCCAATTATTCGAGGTGTTTGTCACTGATTTCCTCCTATTGTGAATCCAATAAATAATACTTCTAGGCATAATATACTTCTATAAAATGATTTGGCTCCATAAACTATCATTTGAAATGAGTTTCCATAAGTATTTTTCCGCTAGATATTTTCAAAACAATAACAGGTTCTTAATTCCCTAACCACCATGTTTTTCGGCCGTGTAATCAAATCCTAATGTGCCCAGTGGCTCCCTTTATAAACCATACTTCCCTTCCAAAAGTATTTAGCAAAAACGTTTCCAATTTTCTCTGTTATTCCCTTCAGAATTGAATCCAAGGTGAACCAATAGACCAGTATAGCCTCATTAACTGAATTAATTAAAACAAGTTGTCCACCTCTGGAGATCCACCGATTGTACCATAGATTGACCCTACTCTCAATTTTCGATAAAATCCAAAACCAAACCACCTTTTTGTAAGAATTGGGTTTTAAAATGAATCCCAAGTATTTGAGCCCATTCTGCTACTCCTACCAAGGAATGTTAAGATCTATCCATATGATTCTAAATACCGTCAAGAATTCCAAAGGAGTACTGGGTTGAATTGTTCAAATTAACTACCATCCCCATTGTTTATGAGAATAGATCAAGTATTTCTTTGATAGCATTAACTTCCTGTAAAGAACTGAAACCAAAGAGAGGAATATCATCCAAAAATATAAAAAATGTGTCAATGCAATCGATCCTACAACTTTTACTCCCTTAATCATTTGTTGACATCTGTAATGCCCCTAGACTGATGTGGACTTTAAGGGCACTTGTCGAGTGACCCAGCTAAATAAAACCATAATAAAATGACCCTTTGATTATATATATATTGAATAATTGAGAAACACCTGATGATTTGCATGACGACAAATTGATAAACGAAAACAATGAATTGAATGGCATTTGTGGAAATGGACTGTATTTAAATTGATGAATGTATCTTTGCTTAATGATTAGATGTTTTATGAAATATATGATGTGTATACATGAATATTCTACTTAACGGTTAGCTATGTTATGAAATATATGATGTGAATGAAATAAATGCATGTTGGCTTAATGATTAGCAGATTGACGAAATATATGATGTTATGAGTAAATTATGGTTGCTTAACGATTAGTAGATTATGAAGTGAATTATGATAAATGAAAACAAAGCTATTAATGTGTGTTTTGGAGCATGTGTGTAGCGACGGGTGAAACGATTCACCGACGGACTCATAAAGGAAATAAATTGGTCGTAGAGTATGAATAAAATCACAAGCGGAAGAACAACAATGGTGTAGACCTCCTACGGATTCCACGCACGAGTTGAAAAGCACCTACCCGCTTACTCGGGGGAGCGTGAAGTTGTGTGAAGTGGACCGTGACGGAATTGATCACGTACGAGGTTTGGGGGCATGCAGTAAGAACATACTTACTCCTCAATGCCATTAGTCTCAAATAGAGTGTAGATGGAGGATTGAAGATAACGAATACTAAATCCCTACATGAAATTCCCGCAAATCAAATGAAACAAATAAGTACTAACGAAAGGACCTGACGATGTGGTACCATGTTGATAAAAAGAAAAATGAGGGATGGATGGACCCGACTAAGTGGTACCTAGACCCAAGACGAGAACAATTGATGAATATTATGCATTAAGCATATAGGTTTTCATTTAGGCCATTTGCACATGAAATAATTATTTGTAATTAAAATAATGGAGAATATTTGTTTAGGAGCAAATAATATACTAAAACATTAGCATGTATACATCTCCACTTACACCCACAAAAATAGAAACTAGATTGAAGCATCAGGGGGGACAAACTTGAGTAAATCTAGGAATGTAGGTGCACTCTCTTAGGAATTGGACACATGGCTGGGTGAGCTAATTATATTTAAATAATTAAAATATTATGCATATTTGCATGAAGCGACATGTGTCATAGATAAATTTCCTATTTAAGGAAGGAAAGAGGAAAGGGAAGGATACCCTATGGCTGGATGGTTACCGTAATGATTGTAAAATATTGATTTGTTTCTATTGTGAGTTTGGGAACAGGTCTTACTAGGGGGGAAGCCCACTTCTTTACCTCTATTTTTGTGTGTAATATCTACGACCCGGTTGCTCAGGGGTTTGGGAGGAAGAAGAGTACTCTGATATGGTCGAGAGGTCAACCTAGGTGTCCACCAGTGAATTTTGAAGTCTTGGAAGAGGATCGACAAGTACTCGAGCTCCGGTATCACCGTCAACAACTCGAGCATCCGTCTGATAAGGTAATATTTATTTAGTTTTGAATATATGTGAAAAAGGAAAGTGAATATAGATAGCAATTATATATATATATTACACGGCTGGAATTATTTGTAATTTATATTAACTGTATAAATTTTTACCATGAAATTGAACTTGAGTTGGATTTTTGTAGTAATGGAAGTAATTGTGAACCTCACGATACAACCATGGTATGCACATAACCTTGTATAAACTTAGTTTTATTTATGGTATTGCGTAAGGCACCTAGTGCAATGCGTGGGTCTACTTGATAGTATTTCTAATTGTTCATTTTTGCTTTTGAGTCGGTAATCCGAGAAATGGATCCTAGCATTGTCGAATAAATGGTTATCGCGTTTTAAGTTTCCTTTTGTTGGGAGACCCATCCATGATGGTGTCCTTATTTAGCCATTAATGGGATCACTGTAATATTTTATTAAACTCATTTGTTGTTAAACGCAGGGTATTTTTTAAGGATTCCAATATTATACTAAAGTTTAGTATCCTAGGCGATTATTTTGGATTGAAAAAAACATGTATATAGATAGGTAGGCGAATATTAAATATCAAACATACAATTTACTACTGAAACGTGTATATTTTAGCGAATATTATGATAAAAAAACATATTTTATGTAAATATAGGCGATATTAGAGACTAAAAATGACCAAAAAACGAATTTGTTTTTTGAAAAAAAGTCCAAAAAATAGCCAATTGGAGAAATTTCGCCCCTAAACATTTCCCTGGTTAAATGTGGGAATGGAGATCAATCTCTATGGATCGATGCCAGAATGCAACATTAATTTACTATCTCAGCATAACCACTTAAGTGAATGGTGATCGATCTCTGTAGATCGATGCCGGAAAGCTATATTATTTCATATCATTACATCTTGGTTGAATGTTTATAAATACCACTCGTTTGAAGGAGGACGATGATCGATCTCTATAGATCGATGTCGGATCATGGTAATATTTCATATGATCATATGTTGTTTAAATGTTTATACATACCACTCGTTTGAAGGAGGACAGTGATTGATATATGTAGATCGATGTCGGATCATGTTAATATTTCATATGAGTGTATGTTGTTTAAATGTTTATCCATACCACTCATTTGAAGGAGTACGACGATCGTGTTTCTCCATAAACTAGGATGCTATAACACTTCTCTTTACTTCCATATTGTTTTAATATGGATGGCGATCGATCTGAGCATTTGAGTGTTTCCATTTGATGGATGACCCATCCACGACAGCATTTACGTTTCTTCATAAACTGGAATGCTGTAACACTGTAATATACTTTCATTTGTTAAAATATGGATGGTGATTGATCTCTGTGGATCAATGGCAGAATGCTTGTGTGAATTTATTATCTCTATACATCAATTAAAGCTAATGGTGATTGATCTATGTGGATCAATGCTAGAATGCTCATATGATTTCATTGTCTCTGCATATCCATCGAAGCGGATGGTGATCGATCTCAGTGGATCAATGCCGACTAGATGTAATAGTCCCTTACCCTTGCATTTCATTTGAGAGTGGGTGGTGCTTGATCTATGTAGATCGATGCCATAATGTTTGAAGGGTTCATTTGTAATACTTCATCATGCCTGCATATTGTTTAAATGTGGATGTAATTGATCTCTATAGATCGATAAGGGTTCATTTGCAATACTTCATCGTGCCTACATACTGTTTAAATGTGGATGCGATCGATCTCTATAGGTCGATGCGGGTTCATTCGTAATACTTCATCATACATGCATACTGTTTAAATGTGGATGCGATCGATCTATGTAGATCGATAAGGGTTCATTCATAATACTTCATCATACCTGCATAATGTTTAATGTGGATGGAGATCGATCTTTGTATATCGACGTCGTTCCATTGTAATACTTCTTCATACCTGCAGATCGTCTAGAGGTAGACAGTGATTGATCTCTGTAGATCAATGCCATACTACCTTCGATGCCAGATTGCATACAACCTTTTGTTGTGCATGTATACTATGCAAATGCAGACGGTAATCAATCTTGTCATTACATCTACATGTCGATTGAAGTGGGGGATCCATCTCAGTAGATCGATGCCGGATCACTAGTAATATTTCATTATCCGGATGGTGACCGATCCATGTAGATCATGTCAAATGGTTGAAATGTTTCCTTATGTTTGCATTTCGTTTGGATATAGATGTGATCCACCGATGGATCGATGTTGTGTCTTTGTATATAGCATTTTTTTAGTTTGATCACATGCGAATGGAAAGGCATGCACATGATCTATGGATCGATGCCATGCCAATGCATGTCATGTTCTAGTAATTACTTATTAAGGTATGGCGTGAATGTCTACGGTCTCGGTGTGACCAATGCGAGGTCATGGAAGTGGATTTCACTCCCCATATACCTTATGCGAACCTTAACTTGTTCAACATTTAAGTATATTGATCATTTATATATATGTTGTGGAGTCGAGCTCATAGCTTTTCCAATCTAGTGACTCTGTCTTAACCAACTAATTGTGTTGGTTAACTTGTAATGTATTAAATAGAGTATGAATGTAGGTAGTGATCACATTAATATGGCAGTGTTCGTTTAAGTTGACTTATAGTATAAATAATGGTATACTCATATTAACTCGTCTCCGGGATTATCATACATTGTATATTTAATATTCATATTAGCTTGTGTTTAGGATTATCATACGTTGTATATTTAGTATTCATATTAACTTGTGATCATGGTTTTCACATGTTGTATATTTAATATTCATATTAACTTGTTTACAGGATTTTCATATGTTGTAGTTTTGAACAGAGGATTTGGGATTATGAGCGATCTAGCTCAGGGATAATATGGTTGACTATTAAACGAAATGGTTGCTTAGAAGAATAAATTGTTGTTTGATAAATCCTTTAATTTAAATGCTATGGTCAAACCATGTGGATGTATGAAGGTAGTGGGATGCGTAGTTGAATACTATATTGTCTTAGAGTAGTTAGGATGTAATATGTTTTACTTTGAATTAGGTTGTATGATACGAAAATGAAGTTACTCTATATTCAACTACGTATGTTATGATGTGGATTATATTAGGGTTATGGTTTGGGGATTGTGTCCTTCTATACAAGTAAGCTATGATATTGTTGCATTGAATTATGTTTTCAGAAAAAAGAAATTGACCACTTATCAATGATCACAATATAAAAATGACATTTTATTTACATAAAAAAAATATTAATAACCGAGTCGGGCCCTACATTTGGTATCAAAGCCAGTCAAACCTTAACCAGACCAAGAAAACTTGTATACCATATTCTGCAAAAAAAATCGATTGATTTTACTTAAAATAAATTGTCGCAATTACAAATTATTTTATAATATTTAAAGCTAATGAATTTCCCATTGAATCCAGGACATGGATCGTCACGGACAAAGAGGGAGAAGAAGGGGCGAGCGAGGACGAATTGGACGTCCTCCACCCACTTCAACTCCGACAGCTACTCCACCGCGACAAGAAGAGTAGGAGACCATTCCTTCCAGAGAAGTGGTTTCCATGATGAGAAGCTCCCAACGGATGTTGGAAGCCTTAGTTACGATATTAGATCATGAAAACATAAACTCACAAGTAACTGTCATAACACCAACTCCACCGCCTGTAACATACACCGGGAATTGGAAAAGATCAGATTTCCAGAATTTCAGGGTTCCACTGAAGGAGATGATGCTAAGGCATGGTTGGAAAACATGGCTATGTGATTTGCACTAAGGGACTACACCTCAAACATGAAATTTCGCATGGAAGTTCTGCAACTAAAGGGAGAAGCTCTCCTATGATGGGAAACTTTACGACCACGGCTAGGTTCAGAACAGGAGGAGGTTTCTTGGGAATTATTTGACAAGTATTTATGTCAACATTATTTATCTAATGAGATCATCGAACGACAATTAAATGACTTCAATGCCTTAAGACAAGGGCAGCGGGCGGTGCAAGAGTATGAAATTTGTTTCATGGAACTACTGAGATATGCATCTCACATTTCGACAGAAAAGTTAAAGGTCAACAAGTTCGTTTTTGGGCTGAACCAGAATATCATGGATAAGGTTAGCATATTAATGCCCTATACCTTACATGACGCATTCTAGAAGGCTCTCATAGCCGAAGAAGAGCTTGCTTACAAAGGACCACCGAGCAAGAACTTTGTCAGTGTTGACAGAGTCAGTCAATTTTCTCTTGCACCCAAGAATCACTATGGACAAAAGAATATTGGGAAGGGATCATTCAGTGGAAGATATCAAGGAGATGATAGAGAACCCTACCGACCACCACCACTGATAAATGATAAAGTAAAACCTTTTGGGAAACCAGCACAGTTTGGGTCGCGACGAAACAATGTACCAAACAGAAATACTACTAGAGGTCCAAAGTCTGGATGTTGGAAATGTGGAGGGCCGCACTTCCAGAGCGAATTCCCTCGGTAGAACCAAGGGAACTAAAGAATTCAAGGACCTCAAAAACCCACTGCGGATGATATGGGACGAGCACACCGCATTCATGTGACTATCATCAATAGCCAAGCCAAGCACCAATCTACATTCCTCGAGACCACTAGTAAGATAGATGGTAATTTATTCTCTTTACTAGTACACCTTGGTGCCATTGAAAGTTTCATTTCATTTAAAGCTTTAGAATGTAGTAAGATGATGGAAATCAGTCAAGAGGATTTTGACACTGTCGAAATGGAATTCGAGAGTATCCAAAGAGTAGGTCTCAAAGTAGAATATTGCGGAGTTGACTTAGGGGGTATGATATACTAAAGTGTCATTCTATGCTACAGAGTTAGTCACTTATGATCTAATCCTAGGAATGGATTGGCTAGAGGCACATTCAGAATTAATGGATTTTCAAAGTAATGAGTTAACCTTTTACGATGATGAATGTTACAAGAGAGTACTTATGGGAAGGAAAAGGAAACTTTCCGTAAGGATGATTTCGGCCATGCAACTGAAGAAGAGTATGAGAAAGGGATGCCAACTTTATGTAGTAATAGATATGAACAAGGAAGGAGATAAAGTGGAATTAGTCAACCACCCTCTATTTTCAGAATACATGGATGTATTTCCGGATGCTCTACCTGATCTACCGCCACAGCGTGAATTAGATTTCACTATTGAACTGAAACCAGGGACAGAGCCTATAGCTCGAACTCCTTACTGAATGTTGGTGCCGGAATTAAAAGAATTATAGATCCAACTTCAAGAGTTATTATATTTGGGGTTGATTAGACCCATTGTATCTCCATGGGGAGCACCTGTGATATTTGTCAAGAAGAAAGACGGATCATGGCATTTGTGCATTGATTACCATCAACTAAATAAGGCAACTATATGAAATCAATACCCTCTACCGAGGATTGATGACCTTTTTTACCAAATGAAAGGTGTGACTGTGTTTTCAAAGATAGATCTAAGACCAGGATATCACTAGTTGAGAATTAAAGATGAAGATATTCCTAAGACTGCCTTCAAGACAAGATTTGGATACTTTGAGTTTATAGTGGTACCTTTTGGATTGACAAATGCACCAAGCATTTTTATGAACTTAATGAATGGTGTGTTTCGTCAATACCTAGACAAGTTTGTGAAAGTATTTCTGGATGACATTTTGATATATTCTAGAACTCCGGAGGAACATGAGGAACACTTGAGAATGGTGCTACAATGCTTAAGAGAGAATCATTTATACGGGAAGTTATCCAAGTGTTCGTTCTTTCAGAAGGAGATTCACTACCTTGGCCACATCATATCCGGAGATGGGATTTCAGTGGATCCGGAAAAGATTGAAGCAATTTGGGAATGGCGGGAACCCACCAACGTACATGAGGTATGAAGTTTTATGGGACTAGCGGGATATTATAGATGGTTTGTAGAAGGTTTCTCCAAAGTGGCAGGGCCCATAACGGAATTACAAAAGAAAAATAGACCATTTGTGTGGACTGAGAAATGTGAAGAGGATTTTGCTAAACTTAAGGAATTATTGACAAAAGCACTAATATTGAAGGTTCCTGATATGACAAGGATTTTCTTGTTTGTACGAATGCATCAAAGGATAGATTTGGGTGTGTATTGATGCAAGAAGGAAGGGTGATTTCCTACAAATCCCGAAGACTAAGACCGCACGAAGAGAACTATGCAACCCATGATATGGAAATTACTGCAGTGATTCTTGCATTAAGGTTATGGAGACAATACTTGGTCGGAAGGAAATTCAAACTAAAGACAGACCATTGTGGGCTACAACACATATTTACTCAAAGCGACTTAAATTCTAGACAGAGAAGGTGGTATGAGTTACTCAGTGAGTACGATTTCAACATTACTTATGTGAAGGGAACCTTAAATAGAGTAGTTGATGCACTTAGTCGGAGACCCAGGATATTCTTAGTTATACCCATGAAAACCAACCTAAGAGAGAATATTATAGCACAACAACAGGATGACACATGGTATAACGAAGTGAAAACGGAATTGGAGACTGAGCAAATGAGGATTCCCAAGTATGAAGGATACTCCTTGGACATGGATGGGTTACTGAGGTATAACAACCGTATCTATGTAACAGAAAATGATGAGATCTAGAATTTGATTTTGATAGAATCCCATAGAGCAGTTTATAGAGCTCATCCCAGAGTAAAGAAAATTTACACAGATCTGAAACCTTTATTCTTTTCGCAAGAAATGAAGAGGTATGTGGTAAGTATCGTATAAAAATGTATGGAATTCCATATGGTGAAAGCATAACACCAACACCCTGCTGGATTTCTCCAACCACATGCGATTCCTGAATCTAAGTGGGAAGTCATCTCCATGGACTTTATAGTTGTTCTACCTTTGACCAACAAAAGACCTGACACCATTTTTGTAGTAGTCGACACTCTTACCAAGAGTTCCCACTTTCTACCGATCAAGAACATGTATCAAGCTCCTGAAATTGCTAAGGTTTTCATGAATGAAGTTGTAAGATTGCACGGAATACCAAAAATGATTATTTTAGATAGAGGTTCGGTATTAACCGGAAGGTTTTGGACAAGATTCCAAGAATCCCTAGGTACTCAACTCAACTTTAGCACAGTATATCACCCAGAGACGAATGGACAAACTGAAATGGTGAACCAAGTTTTGGAGGACATGTTAAGGATGTACATAATGGATCAACAGAAAAGATGGCAAGAATACCTATGTTTAATGGAATTTGCTTACAATAACAGTTATCAAAGTTCAATTCAAAGGGCACCTTTCGAATTTCTATACGGACGACCTTGTAGAACTCCCATATGTTGGGATAGATTGGAAGATAGGGCATTGTTAGGCCCAGAAGTGATACATGAAATGGAAGATCAGATGGTGACCATTCGTGCTCGACTGAAGGAAGCACAAGATCGGTAGAAGAGATATGCGGATGTGCATAGAACTTATCGAATCTATGAGACTGGGGATAAGGTGTTTCTGCGAGTGAAACCACAGAAGAGCTCGATAAAATTTGGCAAGGGATCCAAGTTATACCCTAGGTTTGTAGGACCCTTTAGGATCTTGGAATGGATAGGACCGGTTTTCTATCGTCTTGACTTACCTTTGAGTAGGATTTACAATGTTTTTCACGTTTCAGTATTACGTCATTATGTTCCCGATACTTCACATGTTATTGATCTAAGAAATGTGCAAATAATGGACGACGGGGTCGTGATGGCCAAGTCGATCTGGGTATTGGACTAGCAAACACGACAGCTTAGGCACCGTGTGATTGATCAATTCAAAGTGCAGTGGGACAGTTATAGTCCTAGATCTGCAACTTGGGAGGACACAACTGAGATGATTGTAAAACATTTATTTGCTTCTATTGTGAGTTTGGAAAGAGGTCTTGGTGGGGGGGGGATCCCACTTATGGACCTCTAGTTTTGTGTGTGATCTCTACGACCCAATTCCTTGGGGGTTCGGGAGGAAGAAGAGTACTCCCGATATGGTCAGGAGGTCAACCGAGTTGTCCGCTGGTGAATTCTGAAGTCTTGGAAGAGGATCGAGAAGTACTTGAGCTCCGGTATCACTGTCAACAACTCAAACATCCGTCCGGTCAGGTAATATTTATTTAGTTTTGAATATATGTGAAAAAGGAAAGTGAATATAGATAGAAATTATATATATATTACAGGGCTGGAATTATTTGTAATTTATATTAACTGTATAAATGTTTACCATGAAACTGAACTTGATTTGTATTTTTGTAGTAATGGAAGTAATCGTGATCCTCACAATACAACCATGGTATGCACGTAACCTTGCATAAACTTCGTTTTATTTCTAGGCGTGCATAAGGCACCCATGGAAATGTGTGGGTATACTTGATAGTATTTATAATTGTTCCTTTCTACTTTTGAGTCGGTAATCCGAGAAATGGATCCTAGCATTTTTGAATAAACGATTATCGCATTTTAAGTTTCCTTCTGTTGGGAGACCCATCCACAATGGCATCCTTATTTCACCATTAATGGGATCGTTGTAATATTTTATTAAACGTGTTTCTTGTTAAACGTGGGAATGGCGATCGATCTCTATGGATCGATGCCAGAATGCAGCATTCATTTACTATCTTAGCATAACCACTGAAGCGAATGGTGATCGATCTTTGTAGATCGATGTCGGACCGCTGTATTATTTCATATGATTGAATCTTGTTTGAATGTTTATATATACCACTCATTTGAAGGAGGACAACGATCGATATCTTTAGATCGATGCCAGATCGTGGTAATATTTCATATGATCGTATGTTGTTTAAATGTTTATACATACCACTCGTTTGAAGGAGGATGGCGATAGATCTCTGTAGATCGATGCCGGTTCGTGGTAATATTTCATATGATTGCATGTTGTTTAAATGTTTATCCATACCACTCGTTTTAAGGAGGACGACGATCTTGTTTCTCCATAAACTGGGATGTTGTAACAATTCTTACTTGCATCTTGTTTTAATATGGATGGCGATCGATCTAAGCATTTGAGTGTTTCTATTTGTTGGATGACCCATCCACGACAGTGTTTATGTTTCTTCATAAACTGGAATGTTGTAACACTATAATATACTTTCATTTGTTAAAATATGGATGGTGATTGATCTATGTGGATCAATGCCAGAATGCTTGTGAGAATTTATTAGCTCTGCACATCAATTAAAGTGAATGGTGATTGATCTCTGTGGATCAATGCCAGAATGATCGTATGATTTCATTGTCTCTGCATATCCACTGAAGAGGATGGTGATCGATCTCAGTGGATTGATGTCGGCTATCTGTAACAGTCCCTTATCCTTGCATTTCGTTTGAGACTGGGTGGTGATCGATCTATGTAGATCGATGCCAAAATGTTTGAAGGGTTCATTTGTAATACTTCATCATGCATACTGTTTAAATGTGGATGCGATCAATCTTTGTAGATCGATGCGGATTCATTTTCAATACTTCATCATGCCTGCATATTGTTTAAATGTGGATGTGATCGATCTCTAAAGATCGATGTGGGTTCATTCCTAATACTTCATCATACCTGCATATTGTTTAAATGTGGATGCGATCGATCTTTGTAGATCGATATGGGTTCATTCGTAATACTTCATCATACCTGCATAATTTTTAATGTGGATGGCGATCGATCTATGTAGATGGACGTCGGTCCATTGTAATACTTCTTAATACCTACAGATCGTCTAGCGGTAGACAGTGATTGATCTATGTAGATCAATTCCAGAATGCCTTCGATGTCAGATTGCGTAGAACCTTTTGTTTTGCATGCATACTATGCAAATGTAGACGGCAATCACTCTTGTCATTACATCTGCATGTCAATTGAAGTGAATGGGGAACGATCTCAGTAGATTGATGCCAGATCACTAGTAATATTTCATTATCCGGATGGTGATCGATCCCTGTAGATCTATGTCAAATGGTTGAAATGTTTCCTATGTTTGCATTTCGTTTGGATATAAGTGCGATCCACCTATGGATCGATGACGTGTCTTTGTAAATAGAATTTCATTTAATTTGATCACATGCGAATGGAAAGGCATGCACACAATCTATGGATCGATGCCATGCCAGTGCATGTTGTGTTACAATAATTACTTATTGAGGTATGGTTTGAATGTCTACGATCTCGGTGTGACCAATGCGAGGTCATGGAAGTGGATTTCACTACCCATATACCTTATGCGAACCTTAACTTGTTCGACATTTAAGTAGATTGATCATTTATATATATGTTGTGGAGTCGAGCTCAGATCTTTTCCAATCGAGCGCTTCGTCTTAACAAACTAATTGTGTTGGTTAACTTGTAATGTAGTAAATAGAGTATGAGCGTATATAGTGATCACATTATTATGGAAGTGTTCGTTTAAGTTGACTTATAGTATAAATAATGGTATATTCATATTAACTTGTGTTCAAGATTATCATACATTGTATATTTAATATTCATATTAACTTGTGTTCATGATTATCATACGTTGTATATTTAGTATTCATATTACCTTGTGATCGGGATTTTCACATGTTGTATATTTAATATTCATATTAACTTGTTTACGAGATTTTCATATGTTATAGTTTTGACCAAAGGATTTGGGATTATGAGCGATCTAGCTCAGGGATAATATGGTTGACTATTAAACGAAAGGGTTTCTTAAAAGAATAAATTATTGTTTATTAATTCCTTTAATTTAAATGTTATGGTCAACACATGTGGATGTATGAAGGTAGTGGGATGCATAGTTGATTACTATATTGTCTTAGAGTAGTTAGGATGTAATATGTTTTACTTTGAATTAGGTTGTATGATACAAAAATGAAGTTACTCTATATTCAACTATGTATGTTATGATGTGGATTAGATTAAGGTTATGGTTTTGGGATTGAGTCCTTCTATACAACTAAGCTATGATATTGTTGCATTGAATTATGTTTTCAGAAAAAGAAATTGACTACTTATCAATGATCGCGATATAAAACTGACATTTTACTTATATATAAAAAAATCCTAACCTAGCCGGACCCTACAACATCAATCATTGAGGATTGCTCGTCTTAACTCTTCTACAATAAGAAGAATAAATACAGAGATGGTAGATCTCCCTGACAAAGACCCCTTGAGGACATGAATAAAGGAGTTGTGGATCCATTAATAAGGATCGAGTAACAAGGGGTAGAGACGCAACAAATAATCCATTTAACAACCTCAAAAGAAAAACCAAGATTCACTAATAGAGTCCCAAGAACAACAATGAAGCTCATTCAAATGATTTTGAGATATACATCTTAAAGACAAAAGCAGGTTTGGATGATTGTCTAATAGAGTGCAAATTTTCATGTGCTGAGCCAATTTATTCATGGATTAAGCAACCTTCAAGGAAGCCAAACTGCTCTAAGGAGACATACTTTTACAACAGGGGTTTAATCCGCATTACAAGCACCTTTGATATTATTTTTTAGGCACAATTACATAAAGCAATCATTCAAAATTCATCAAAAGATAACGGATGGTCCTTTTTAGGTATAAGGGATAAAAAGGTGGATTTTAACCCTCACAAAATTTGGAAATCTATTCGTACCTCCTATATGATCAAACAAATCAAAAAAATCTAGGAAAACCTCATTGGCCAACCATTAGGACCCGAGCTTCTTTCTTTGAGAAAAGATTATGTTATCCCTAAAGTTTGCACCCTGACTGCTTGGGTCAAAGCTTAAGGAAATCTTGAATGTAGATATCAGACATCTACTCAGTGATTCTATCAGTTTTGGTGACATATGAGTATATAACAGAGATCAAGCAACTCAATAATCAGGTAGCAGGGAGTACATTGGTTTCAGTATTTAAACATGGACAGAAAATGACTATGAGAATGACTTTATGAATGTAAAAGCTCAGGGGTTCTATCTTAGAATAAGGGCATAGTTATATACTAATCAAAAGAATCACAGCTTGAAATGTTAAGACTATGAATAGACAGAATATTGACAGCATACACTTCATTAATTAAAATAGAAAAGACTCAAAGATCATAATCCATTGCAAAAACCAGTCATCTCTTATCAATATGAAAATAAAAACCACATACAGGCCTGCAAATATCTGTATCAAACTATACTGACCCCTCACCCTTGCCTCAGCCCTCTCGGCTGGAACTCTCCTCCTCCTCTACCTTCATTACAAACTAATTAAATATATAAAATATTACAATTAACAAATATCGGATCCCCCAAAAGAGAAGGATCGACCACCTTCTAGACCAAATTTAGACTGACAGTTACATGAAATTAGGATCTAGTAACAAACAGATAAGATCTGAAATCAACTCAAGATCCTATATTTATGCAACTTATTTGACCAAAGCTTGTCGTTGTTCTTTTTTCGATTCCCACAAACAGCTAATGCCGACAGGTGTAGAAGACGATGATTATGCTTTGGAGAAACCTCAGGAACCATTAGATTACTCGCCATTTTGAAACATTCTCTGCTTTGAATCTAATACGGTCACATCCTAGCAGGTGCTCCTGCAAACTGTATGAAAACTTAAATAAACAACCTGCCTATCTTTCAAACTGCTCCTTGATTGCACTTTATTCTATCGGCAAATGCCTCTGTTTCATGTATATATGTTTGTATTGCTTCAGCATTAGAATTTTCATTCATGGCTGCCCAGTTCTCAGCTTCGGAAGGATCGTGACAAACTGGTGAGGCGCATTTAAAGTAACTTGTCTGCTTCCACAAATCCTTGGATCTCGGACCCCATAATATTAATATCGACTGAAGAAAATTAACAATCCGAGATGAGTAGCCTTCAACGTTCTGAAGCTTCAAGTCTCTGTGCTTATTTAGCATCAAATGTCTCCGATTTACATTACTTATAAATCCAAAAACTGAACAGGCTCTTTCCATCTAGGAAATCTTGGGCATTTTGAGTTTTTGGATTGATTCAACGCTGGCACCAACCCTAAACCTCCCTTTGACACACTCAAATATTTGTTAAATGAGTCTAATGCTTGATATTGTCACTTGGGTGCTCGATATCCCATTTGGGCACTGTTGTAGATGCTCATCTCTAAATTTGAACCTTAATGCAACAGTAATTACTTAATCTCTTAACCACATATTTTGCTGAATTGAATGGCGCCCTTCTTTGTTGACAATGAAAATGATGAACCCGCTATTCATAAGCTTCAAAACTTTACAATCGATGGTATCGATCAGCACTCCTGGACAGGGTTTGCAAGAACTGCACTTATTTGTTTTTTGAGAATTGTATGACCAATTGTATCAATAAGCATATTTGCAGTTTCAATCGTGATGTTTAGATCTGAGAAAAACTCAAAAATATAAACACCAGGCCGCGTGAATCCTGAATCCTCTAACTGGAATGGAATTTCATTGATCCTCTTTTCGAGCTTGAGTAGAAGTGCTTTTAAAATGGCAAAATTATCTGGATAAATCGATGAATCTGCTACATTTTCAGCTGTAATTTGTACATGTGCCATATCTATGCATTATTCTGCTTCTTCAATACATGCTGTCAGATGACTAGAAGACAGAACAAATGAGGCCGCATTTGCACAGATACTTTCCATGTAATGGGCTTCATCAAATATGAGTATTGTATTCTCCCACTCAATACCCGTGAGGGAGCGACGGTTTTCTTTATCAATGAGATAATTGCAGGGGGGGCAAATAAAATCTCCGCCGAAATGTGAAATTCTCATGATAGGTAATATAGACACGGGCCCTGAATTCTGCCAATGTTAATCAAATCTTCAATGTTGTACTGGCTCACCTCCCAGTTCTGGATGGCTCTTAAGATATTCACTAACACGATTTTGATGATAGCAAGCTCGAGACTTGCAAAGCTAGCGACAAGCATTATTTTGAGCTCTCCATGGTGTTTTAAACATAAAGCAAACATAACCAATGAGCAGCCCGTGGAGATATGAAATAATAAATATAAAAAACCATAACCTGTAGCGCAATAGCACTCATCCAATGGACTTGTGTGCAAGCTCCATCTCAACAATTGGTGATTTTGGATAAACTGTTCACTGTCTGTACCTCGATAATACTTCTATATTTCTGGCAATGAAGATTAAGGTTGGTGCTATCAAAATTTATAACTGTTAAGTAAGGGTAACTCTGGTGACAACAGATTCCATTACCAATAGCATTCCCTCACTAAAAACAGGTTGGAATAACTACCCATCTTCATCCTCATTTACCATGCATGGAAATAAAGAAATCATCTTTAGCATATCACCAACATTAGTGTTTGGAGGTTCCTTAAGTAAGGAAGAAAAGTGACTTACCCCGAGCTAGGCCAGATCCTGGAAATCAAACACAGAACAACCATGATCATCCAATAGATCCCATATCATTGTGTCTCTTTCTGTGATTGGCATACCTATGAAAGAATTTTTTGTTTTGATCATTGAATTCCAACCATGTAACTCGAATCTTGAGCTTCCACTCCTCTTCCATTTCCAATAACATCTTAGATCTTTGAGCTTCTTTATTTTTGATAACATCAATTTGGATTTCTGAGAAGGATCCATACGTGTATGTTTTGTAGCATGTCTCCAAATCATGTTCCAATATCTTCATAGACTTCTCCCTATCGATAATTTTACCATGAGCCCATAGAATTACAGTTTCTTTGACATCTTTCAGAGAATTCACAAATTTTTAGCAAGCTAAGATCTCAAGAGAAGGATCAAAGCTTTTCCACACACCCCTTAGCAATTGTTTAAAGTCTTCATGTATTGCCTAGTTCAAATTATATTTAAAACGGGCATTCAGCTTATCCATTCCTTTGCAAACATCAAACATAACTAGAAAATGATTGAAGAATCACATTTTCAGCACCTTAGATCAATAGTTTCCAAGGGATTCAGCAAGCAGATGGTTTCCCATAAAATGATCAATGTGCTTTTCAATACCCACATTTCCAAACCTATTATTAACCCATGCGGGGCTAAGTTCAATCAGTTCGACATCTACCAATCCTGCACCTTCGAGGGAATTTACAAAAAATCCTACAAACCTATCACCTGTAGTCGTATTTTCCTAGATTTCACCACAAATAAAAGTGAAGTTAAGATCCCCTACTAATACCAAATTCTCATGCTCAATCCAACCCTTTGACAGAAGATATATCCAAAATTCCTCTTGTCTAACATAAGGGCCATACACTTTCAGAAATTGAAATGACCTTCCCAACTCATGACTAAAAATATTTGCACAAAGAACTGAAATCACAACAAAGGAGTTAAGAAGCGTGAAAGAGGCAGTCCAACCAGTAACCAATCCACTTGACAATCCAAAAGAATCAAGAGCCACAAAGGACCAAGAAGGAAAGAATTTTTTTAAAGCATGCATCACTTGATCACCAGCTATCATAGATTCCTTAATAAAAATAACTTCTAAACTGGAGGACATGATCAGTCTCTTGAGGGTTTATTTTTTAGCTCATCCCCCCAAGCCCCGAATATTTAGAGATCTGACTTTCATTCTTTACTCCCTTTATGCGAATATGTTGCTCTAACACCCCAAAAATCAAGTTTTGCTTCCCTTGATTGACCTCTCATGCATCTTTTGTGAGTGTCAATTTGATAGCATATTTTTGGCCCGCTTTTGGTGACCCTAAGATGGTAACGTCGTCGCTTCCCAGGCCAATAGATTTATTATTCTCCTGAGAGTGGATAGTGGGCCTAGGTCGCAATTGGTAGTGGCCCCTAGCCCTCCTCCTTGGTGAGACTTCCTCCTTTGTAAAATTTGAATAGATCTTACAAATTAGAAAGTTGATTGAGTCCTTGGATGGATTTTTTCTAGGATGGCCAGAAAGGAAAGCCCTTAATTCTGATATAGGGATAGAAGATGGAATCCCCTCAGTCTAGATTCACATTCCTGCTCATGACGGCATGAAGAATGAGCCGAAATTTGAGGAAGATCAATCCCTTTACCCTTAACAGGAATCTCCATAGGAATTTTTACCCCGGGGTTTATATCATCGTCATTTCAAATACATGTGTCTTCAAGGATCAGTTGTTGTGGGTCAAGGGGGTTGGGGGGTGCAGGGATCAAGATTGCAGAGAGAAGCATTATCACTAACTTCTACATGAATGATGACATGCATCCCCAATATGAATAAAATATTGAGACCTAGAAAAATTGTTCACAACAAGGGGAATAACCTCATCTTGGAGGAAAATTACAAGAGATTGACTCGAAACAAAGAAGTAGGGAGGAGATTGAGGACCAGGAGGTGGCATTGCACAAAACCTTATTTTCCACATCACACCAAGTTCAATACTACATCTTTTGTTAGCCATTGCATCCCTTGTTGCGTTCAACCCTTAAAAAAAGTGAAAAAAATGATTTGAAGCTTTCCAATTGTTTTTGGAGTCATGTCAATATTCTTCTTAGCTAGGGTTCATGAGGAAAGGATTTAACAACCATATGGCAAATGATAATCATTGAATCTCCTAGCACCATGATCTTCTTCAGGCTCATTTGCTTGACTATCATTATTCCTTACCACAAAGCTAGAGTTTCAACTTGGTTGTTTGACGACTCACCTAATCCCAAGCATCTGAAGCTTCTAGATTTCCATTAAGTCTAGATTGACAACCATAAAAAGATCTAGCATTTGCTAAATTGTTTTAAAGTTAAAAATTGAATATTCTAATTTAAATAATAAAAAGATATTATTCATTTTAAGGTGCTCAGAAAGATTGGAGTTGTTGATCCTTGTGAGTAGATGGTAAAATTATATAAACAGATTTTATTGTTAACTTTGATTCTACCTTTAAAATATCAAATTACTTTGTATTCATTTGAAAAAAATGTTAAAATTTTCATTAATAATTAATTTATCTAACAATTATAAAAATATATATATCCCACTATCTTAAAAAAAATAAACCACCATCATAATAAGCATAATAATAATGAAAGGGAGGTGGTAGCCATACCCTAACTAAACATTAAATTGATATAGCATTTCATTTATGTAATAAGAAAAACCTTTACTCAAATCTATACAAAATATTTCCCATATTTAAAATATACCCTTCTCAAAGAAAAGACGTATTCGAAACCTTTCAAGCTACTTAAATTGTGCTATGTTAATGAGTACACTAACCTTGTAAAACAAAATTATATTAAAATATATTTTTATTAAAAACAAAATTATATTAAAAATTAATTTGTCCTCAACAACTTAACAAAGTTTTATCATTCAAAGTTTACAATGAAAATTCAAACTTATCTCTAAATTCGTTCAAACTTATCCCTAAGTTTTATAATTCAAACTTATCCACACATCACAAACCATCATGAGCATCGTAATTCCCCACAGTGTCCCAAACCATCATTCATAGTGTCCCTACAAAACTTTGGGTGAATTTTCCAAGTTCAAAGTACATAATCAATAATTATTCACAATTTTATATATATAATCAATAATTATTCACAATTTTATATATATGTATGTGAGAGATTACTTAGTATTTCAATTGAACTTTAACCTATACTTTAATAATTTAACATGGTTCAAAGTACATAATCAATAATTATTCAAAATTAGTTATATATATATGGTTACTTAGTATTTCAATTGAACTTTAACCTATACTTTAATCATATAACAATTTAACATGGATATTGTTATTTTAATTATTCAAAATTAGTTATATATATATATATGGTTACTTAGTATTTCAATTGAACTTTGACCTATACTTTAATAATTTAACATGGATATTGTTATTTGAAAAGCAAAAAGCACGTAATAATTAAAAATGTGAATTTATGTACAATTGAGTGAAAATTTATTGGTTCAAAGTTTTATTAGGTAATGATGTTGTTATGTGTAAAGATGCTTATTATTTCAAGTTTAGTATAGAATATAGTTATTCTTTTGTTTTAGCAAAATAATTGATAATCAGATATATTATTTGTTTTTAAATATTAGTTTATATATATATATAATTGATTGAAAAAAAAGGGGAGCTTGATTGATATTTTTTTATATTTCAAAAAGGATATGTAATATAATGGATAGTTACGTGGATTATGAAACTCGGAATGTAAGTTCCTAGTGGACAGTTTATGATCATTCTTCTTGAATGATTGATATTTTTCATTTGGAAAATATATATATATATATATAGATATAGATATATATATTGGTTGGGTAGAACATTGTTTCCGTAGTCATCAGGGTTCAATTGGTTCACGACGATATCGGTGCTTACTATGTCTATGGAAAACCTCCCAAAATATGCGAGAGAACATGGGGTGGCCAAGCATTTTCAATATAGTGGGGGCTCAACAACAACAACATC
The DNA here is from genome assembly GCA_027924585.1 of Larix kaempferi. Taxonomy (NCBI): domain Eukaryota; kingdom Viridiplantae; phylum Streptophyta; class Pinopsida; order Pinales; family Pinaceae; genus Larix; species Larix kaempferi. Next base: position 2,621,668 of record BSBM01000316.1, on the reverse strand, counting down.
TTATAGACCCATTTAAGGGCTTAAACATGTCACTTACAAGGATTGAACTTGGGTGGGGAGGGTAATAATCATTCCTCCCAACCACCCAAGTTACGTCCAATGGACTGGTTGAAATATATATATATGTGTCTGTATGAGTGAGTGTGTGTTTGTGAGTGTGTGTGTGTGTGTGTTTTATTAAATATTATATATACAATATATATAGAAAAAATAGAGAATAAACAATTTGCTAGTTAAATAATTATTTTCAATTTTCATAATTAAATTTTTATGTTAAAATAAAATATTTTAAAGTAAAAATTAACAATAAAAAGAAAAATAAAGTGATGATGAAACTTTGTATAAGAGGTAGAGCCTTACACTGTTTAAAATTAAATTACTATATGGTAGTCAATTGGGTTTAGCTCGAATGATTGTGAGATGGAATGTTATCCTCCTAGGTTATATTCTTGTAAATGACATATGTAGCTCATAATGAGTATCTTGTTGTTTCAGTGTTTGGCTCTATTGTTAACAAACCGATCATATAAGGATTTTCAGTCTTGAGTGGAGCCTGGGACAGTTATCCATGATTCCAAAGCTTCATACTCCTCCTTTGGTTGCACGTCCTCTAATTCGTCCCATATAAATTCCTTCTCTATTTCCCCAATTTCATCCTCGATGGGTTGCGAGGTTGTATCTTTGTAGAGCCACACCGCCTAGGCGGCTCTTAATTTCTCTCGATTAGCTCGACGTTCACCCTCCCTAGAATTTCTCCCTGCATTCACACTAGCATCCATGTCGCCTTCTCTGCCTCTATCGGAACACACAGCAATTGAAACATTGTCTAGCCACTCCTTTCCAAACAAGTGATCCTTCTTCCTATAAGTAGTGTTGAGTAGACCACCAGGCAGGATTAAGTGATCGTCACATAAATTTCCATATCTTACCATTATGGCCTTATAGCTAATTCATGTCTTATGGCGTCACTTCATCTCATCAAAATGATCCTTTGTACTAGCCTCGCACTTGTTTATCTTCCTTCGCATGATCCATCCATTAATGATCAAAGCGTTCTGCGTACAACCCAACATCGTTTAATAACGATATAAGCCCCGGGAATATGGAGCCAAGTGTAGGACATGACCTCATGCTTTCCCACATGTGAGTTCAACTGCTCCACTCATCTCATTTAACTCGTGGCCCCTTGCCGTTACTACACCCGGATTCAGGGTGATATCGTATGTATATCTTAACTCGGAATATTTTGTGAATTGTATGGAATCTTATAGACATGTGTAATTGTGTATTATATGGAATCTTAAGGTTGTGAGTTTTTCTTGTTCATGGCATGATTTGCAAGTCCAAGATCTTCTAGATTTATTGGAAGCAACTCTAGGTATAGTTGAAACTGACTTGGGATCTTCCTTGGAGGACACTTTCGTTATACATCCCCAAGAAAAGAGGATTTTTTTTTACTTTGGAATTTGTTTTCAAATTGGATAAAACAAGTTCACAACCGAAAATCATAATATTTTGAAGACACCAAATTATTTACAAAACCATAGAGACCAAACTTCAACCTACATAAAAAATATTCAACAAAGGTTATGATATATGGGTCAAATTTCTTGATTTCGCTTTGGAATATTAGGGATATGAAACCTTATTAATTAGTGGCAATACTTTGGGTAAATATATCTCCTTAGGTGTGTTTATTACATACACTATAATATGAATTTATGCATATTTAAGAAAACATTTTTTAATCAAATTATGATGGATGTGGGAGAATGATGTCAAACTCAACCTCAAGATTGTGAAATCATTCGATCTTCTTATAGAGTTTTCTCTGATCATGGTCATGTGTTGATTTCCTGACCAAAAGTATTAAAGTGTACATAGGTTATAAAATGAAAACATAGGAATCCCTCATGGTGGAAAGACTTCATGAAGATGGATAACCATAGGGTAGATCAGGTCTCTACACCTACTCCTTTAACCACTTATATTTCCCCATCCCTTGAGTATAGTGGAAACACCATTATTACAAACTTATGTCAAGAATAAATTCACCTTCCTTCGATTCGTATGCATAAAAGTCCCTTTGGAATGGAAAACAGGAGACACTAATCAAATTATTTATTTAGATTATGAAAGAGAGTCATCTCATTTATGTTCCATGGACACTTATACAATACAAGGCTCTAGTTTTGCACCTTTAAGCCACAGTTTCCCTGTCAAGACTAGCTGAGGTAGTTTTTCCTCATGCACAACAAATATTTACATCATGTATGATGACATAAAACTTGACACGTGCCAATATACTATTTAGTTTTGTGTTTCTCTGCTTAATTTTTATGTTGTGTGCATCATCATATGTCACAAAACACAATGATGGATAAATATGTGCACCGTATTTGCATTTCCATTATGCGTAGTTACATTATTGTATGATGCAAAACACAACACACACTAATGTATTAATCCCTATTGCACCATTTTTTGCATTTGAGTGCTTTGTTTTTAGCACCATGTTTTTTTCATTAGCATCATAAGATGGAAAAACAACGATGCAAAACACAATGCATGTTTTTTTGTCCATTAACTTTGTTACATACTTGCATCACAAGTATGCGTAGTAAATTAATTAGCATCGTATTTAGAGTTATTGTATGTCATAAAACCTAATGTGACAAAATGTGCTCAAATAGTTTGTCATATTTGTAACACCTTACAACAAATTTAACATCAATGTGCATCACAACTACATTGAAAAAAAATGAGTGTCTCAATAATGATTTTTAACACCATAATTACATATATAAAAAACTATGGATATTTACATAGTTTTGCATACTAAGATCTGTTTGCAAAGACTCCTCCCTTTGCTTACTAGAATCTACTCATTAAAACTTTTAACATATCAAATGGACACCATATTGCATCTAGCACCCTCCCCCACCCCACCCCCCAAAACCCTACTCACAAATAGAAAATCATCACTAAAACCATGAAAATAGTATTTCATGTAATGGTTATGTCAACCAAAGTAAATTGCGTATCATAAATCCACAATGCCCTATTGGTGTTCATAAATTTCCCTTGTTTGCCACATTAAATAAACAACCCAAAAAGGAAAAGTTCCCAAGTGGCAACCAACTTACAAGGGTGCAACAATATCACTCGTGATGATTAGTAGATCAAAATCCTACATGAGTTGAATTAGGTAATCACTAAAGTCACGAAGAAATAATTATCGAATACATAACAAGTACCATTACCATATAATTGTGAATAAACCCCAAAACAATCTCACCACATAATAAAACATGCAATCCAGAAAAAGAACAAAAGTTCAAAATGAGTTATATAGAAAAAAATAGTAAAGAGATCATTTGGATTTGTGTAGGTAGATTCAGTTGTTAACTTGGGTTATATCCAATTTGTGCAACATCTCAAGGGATAATTATCCCAAAAGAATGAATTATTTTTACATATTAGTTCCCTATTCATATCGGCGTTCGAATATTAATGTACTCAAAACACTCAAAATTTAGTGGTTTTTATCTTTTTAACCTATTTAGGTTTGGTGTTGGCATGTTTATATGCCCATTGGTTGAGACAAAATTGGATGATTTATGTTCATTAAAATATATCTTATGAATTAACAAGTCTAATTCATGAAAATTCACAAAATAACAAAATCAAATTATCGTATATTTGTATTAAAAAGACCTAGTAAGAGAACAATGAATCCTCGGCATCACTACACTCCTTCGTATACTTGATCACCTGGATTTATTTCACCACTTACATCTACATCATCCTCTTCTTGAATTCAAAATGTACATGTGCATCGAATTCAACATGTACATTTTGAAAAACCCTTTCTCCATTGGGTATACAAGGATTAACAAATCATTTTTTTTCAAAGACATCAGGATGGAAGAAAACATGTTTGTAGTGTTTTAGAAGCACATATGGTTATGCTTGAGATGTCGTCATTTATCTACGTATGTTAACATAATATAATTTACTAAATATTTCATGTCTAAGAGATATCCTTCTATAAAAATTATCAAATCATTTTCCTTTGAACATCACCCATCTAAAGGACCTCTACTCCACCTTAATTATCTATTGAATGGCGCCAACACAATCAAGTTTTCTTTTTATTAGGTTTGTGTATCTTGAACTTGCATGACTTGCTTGATCAAATGCACTGGACACTCCATAATCACATGTTTACTTTCCATTATCCATACACTCCACTTTAATATGATGACCATATTCCCACATCATAGGATATTTATGTGCGTTCATGCAAAAACACATTTGTATATGTTAATTTGGTGTAGCTCAAGTGGTTGTGAGTAAAATTGGCATCCTCCCCACAGAGGTTCAATTCCCACTTTGTGAAATGATGCCCTTAGTGATATGATTTTTGACAATTTATATACAATCTATGCATGAGGTGTTGGCATGTCCTTCCCTGAAAAATCTAGGGTTTACCCCAGGTACCATCCTTTGAATGAGGGAAAGTGCTCAGTAGGTGGCCCCCATGATATCTTACTTGGAAAAAAAAGACAAATTTGCATCGTAAAATCAATCATTATTCTTAAACTAGTAACAATACATAAATATGATTAATTTAAATATATGAAGTTAATCTTACAGTCCATCACTACCATCAATAATATAGACCTAGGGGCATGTATATAACAATCATACATTAAAAGCAGTCACAAGAAACCACAAAATTGTAAAAGCATTAAAATAATTACATACATTCTACACACATAGTCTATTATCAAATTAAAACACAACAAAGAATTTCACCAACATGCTTTGCCACTATATTGAATCAATAGTCAATGCTCACGGGCCTTATTACATTATCAAAGCCTATGCACAAGTCTCTAGATCAAACAGCACCACAAATAGCTACATAAGACCAAACAATGGAGAAACAAAGGAGATTTACTCAATTACAAAACTCATATTTTATGCTTGAGTCCATAACTATTCATTTCCTTGGGGAAATCAAACACTCTTACAATTAATAAATGGCTAATAATTGAATCTTCAACTTCCAAATTTTGTCGTATTCTATTGCACTCTGTAATTAAATAATTTGGAATCCTTAACTCTTTTTTTTCTATGAAATTTGGAGGGTACATATAGAAATATTTCCTCTACATCCTATAAAATCTCCATGGCATAAATCCAAATATCGGTTGTGGGAAGGTCAAAATACTAGACCCTTGATCTAGAGAATTTCGTGCATTGTCTATCAACATGGAGCATCTTGAGTGCGTCGTTGAATCTCAATATTTGTTTATGAAAATTGGTGAGAATATATGTGAATGTGTCCTATATAATATATGCAAATTTTATACTTTAACTCGAAATTATGAGAGCATGCTAATGAAAATACTAGGCCTTGTCAGCGAAGAAATAAAATATGGAAATTATTGTGTGCTAGTTTTGGACACTTGCATAGCATAAAATTTTAATAAAATTGGTATGTGTGTAAATATGTTTCCTTGAAATATTTTCCAAATTTCATACCTAGGATCCAATAAATGATGAGTGAATGCTTGTCAAAATACTAATCCATTGTCTATGTAGAAATTTTCGTGTGCACTGGTTCAGGATTTTGGTGTGGGGTTTAAACTCCATACTTGCTTCTGAAATTTGGTTTGAATGTAGAATATGATATCCTATACAACATATCCAAAATTCAATATCTAATTCCAATATGTGAGTGCAAATTGATGAATATTTTAGACCATTATCATTGTTGAATTACTTAAAAATATAAATAAAACACATCATTCAAAGCAAATGTTTTTGCGTGTGCAAGATTGTGAAAGCCTCAATGATGTTCTTACATCAAAATTCCCTAGTTGTAAAATTTTGATCATCTTTCTCAATTGTAGGTGAAGAATATTTATAGAATACCCATTCTCCTATGTCGTTCTATGTTTCTAACATCCAAAATACTTCCTTCGATATGTTAACCTCACACTTCTCTACATCTACTGCACTCTTTATCATTTCTTATATTGCTTACAACTCTGGTCCATAGTGTTGCACTACCCCCTTCTACCTCAATTCAATGATATTTTCTACCTTACACAACTCCCGCTCAATGGTGCTTACTACCTCTTCATCCCCCCTCTTACTCACCATTCCCAATTCTTTTTGTATTGACTACATCAATACACTCCTCTCCTCTCCTCATTGTCAACCATATTGTTATTATCCTCTCATTACTTTATTGTTATCCTCCTCGTAACCACTTCCTTCATTTTCTTGTATGCATTTTTTCTAAACATGCCACCACATAAAACAATATGGGAATGAAAAAATCCCATATGTTAATCCTTCAAAAGTGATGTTGTTGTAGCATCAATCATCTACCCTTATATTTCATCATCCCACTACTCCATTGGTTCTCGTTGCTCTACTTCCTTCCCAAATTCCAAGATTGAACTCAGCATTACCTTCCTAGCCTTCTGCATTTCTTCATTTAATGGATGTAAGTTAGATGTAATCTAATATTTATCAAAATTGTAGGTATTTCTTCTCCCATCATGCATAACTATTATATCAAACTTCCATGATCTTCCCAACAAAATGTGATGAGAATACATGGGAAAATAAACACATAGAATGTGATCACTATAACCCCCAAATATGAAAATTAATCAAGCACTTCTCGCTCATAGTAATCATATGCCCATTTTGTAACCATGACACTCTATCTACTTTTCAATGAGGTGTGCTCGAGTCAAATTCAATTTAAGAATAGTTTCAGTAGACACCAAATTTTATGAACCACAACTATCAATAACCAAATTACAACATTTGTCCATAATGTGTGGACAAAATTGAAACTCCTATCTATTATGGAAGTTTAAATACCAAAGAATTGATAGATTGGATGGGAGAAATGGAAAAATAGTATTCATGAAGATTGTCGCCCTTTGTTCTAGTTGTTTATCAACATTTTTCTCAATGTGCAATAATATTTTCCTTATCGTCAAATTTTCTCCTTGCTCTAACCCCACACCAGTCACTCCACTTATTGCAATTGTTGAGTATGCTTCAACAATATGATTTATGCCCTCTTGTCTTTTCCTTCCCTCAATGATTCTTTACATTCAAATTCCCTATGGCCTTGAAATCCACATATGAAGCAGACCATACCTTCAAATCTACCTCCTCGACCTCTACCTCTGTTACCATCAACTATTTTTCTAGTAGGCAGGTCCACATTGATGTCAACTCTTCCTTATTTTGGAAAAAATAGAGCATATTGAATATAAAGACCTTTATTTTGGATATCATATTTACAATTAAAAATTTGCACGATTGATGCCATTTCAAACACATGTCAAGATATTTCATTAGGGTTAGGAGTACCATTACTTCTAATTCACTCAAAGTATCACTATGCACAACAGTTGGGTATGTAGAACATGTTGGAAAAGTCAAAAGTTCCTAATTTACACCATAAGAGGATAGTGGTTATTTCTATCTCTTCATCATTGTTCTTTTCCAAATCCTTCACTTGTCCTCGGGTTTTGATTCCTTCTATGCAATTTCTCCTAAATTTTCAAGGTTGTTTGATCAGCCTCTCCAAATGAACAAAAATTTAGCACCTCAAATTCCTCTTGAATGGAATAAATCAAAACATTCACATACCTGGAAGTGGATTCTAGACTCTCTTCATTTTTTCCCATTCCTTATAAAAAGTTTGTAGAATTCCTTAGTTATCTCCTTCACAATATTTTTCACTTGCTTCAAATTTTGCAATCTTCTCAACATATTCAAAAACTGATCTTGTAGCAACCCCATTTCCGGGGTCCTACTTAAAACTATTTTCTAAGGCTTAAGAAGATAATATAAACAATTTGCAATGCATAATTAGTAATAAAATTAAATAAATTTGAGATTTGAATTAACAAGTAAACACAAAACACAGAACCTATTACCGTAGGTCGAATCCGTTGTTGAAGGAGAGGTCGTCGTCTTCGATCCAATCCAGATTGTCCAAGTTCTGACTAGATATTTCATTGACATCCACAAGTAAAGGCTCGTTTAACCATAGGTGAAGCAATCGTTAGATTCACCACCCAACCATAGGCTTATGCAATCAGTCGCATAGCCACCCCCGAGCCTTCGAGGTCGTAGAGGATACACACCAGCAAGGATTCAGGAGTGAGCTCCCTCTCACCAAAATCCTTAGAAAAAATCACAATAGAAAGCACAATCAGAACTCATTTTCCATTGCGGAAGTCATCTAGCGTTAGGGATCCATCCCCTTTCCCTTCCTTACCTCTTGTTTAAATAGAAAAATCCTTTGCGACACAAGTCGCCTCATGAAAAAATACTCTCTTTTGAAAAATTATTTAATATAAATATTCACCCAACCATGTGTCAATCCTCATGAGAGTGCACATACTTCCCACATTTTACTCCTAGATGTCCCCTGATGCTAGGATTCCAATCTCTATTTTAGTGGGCACAGGTGGAGTTGACTAGTTAATGACTCCTGGTCTATCATTTGCTCCATATTTAATTATTCCCAATTATTAAATTACAAATTTTCATTCCATGCACAAATAATCTAATGCAATACTATTCATCAAATATATAATTACACTTAAACATTTCATGCACATATAATCTAATGCAATACTATTCGTCAAAGATATAATTACAAATTAACATTTCATGCACAAATAATATAATGCAATGTTATATGGCAAATACATAGGTTTTCATTTATCAATTTCCTTTATTCGTCTAGGTACCACATCGTTGGGTCCTTTTGGCAACACTTTCTTTCCTTAATTGTCTAGGTACCACATCGTTGAGTCCTTCCGACAATAATTTCACATTTTCTGACGTGTTGGGATTTCGTGTAGTGATTTTAGGAACCATTACCATAAATCATCCGAATACACTCTATGTGAGACTAATGGTGCTGAGGAGTAAGTCTCTTCTTACTGCACGCCCCTCAACCTCGTATGTGAACAAACCGTTATGGTATCACCCATACGACTTCACGCCCACCCGAGTAAAGTAAACGGGCTTTCAACTCATGCATGGATGCTATCGGGAGCCGACACTACCGTTGTACCCTCATTTATGTTTTCCTGTGCTCTACGTACCCCTTTTTGTTCTATCATGAGTCAGTAGTTAAACTGTCTTACCTGTCACTGTACACATACTCAAAGCACACATCAATAGTACTGCTTAAAAATTGTCATATCATAATTAATTTCATTCATTTTCTAATCGTTAAGAAAAACATAGATAATTATCCATGGGATTCACATCATAATCACCTGCATAGTTCCATTTCCAAGTTTCAGCATAAATACGACATTCATCATAAGATTTCACAAGTGCTAATCAACCAGCAATATTTCATATTAAAATCACAAGTATCCATAATCGTTATTAAATCAATCATTCATTAGAAACATATACATATATCGCTAATCAGTCAACAATTTATTCTAAATCAGCATATAAGCAGTCGTTTATCTTGGTTTCTTTAACTAGGCCACTTACAAATAAGTGTCGTCAATATCAATAGTCATAGCGAGGTGGAGAGGCATTACATACACCCCTCCTTATTTAAAACTTTGTCTTGAAGTTATGTTTTATCTTACATTCACATACACTTTCGCTCTCTCTTTATAATCAATTTCATTCCATTCTCTTCTATTTTCATCAAATAACCATGGCCATAAACCTAGATTTTCTATCAACGCTGATTTCATATTTAATCCAACAAGTTCCAATAGGTTCTTAATAATCAAACAATGATTTCATGTAATTTAAGTCCAGTAATACTTTTCAATATTCGCCAATGCTATCTCAGATTTCCAATACCTCCTAATCATCCATGATATTCAATTAAGCTAGATCTCATCAATAGCTACATGGTATGTATCCAATCAACATTCAAGTAAGAATTCAAATCTATTTGGATATTCTCTTCCATGAGGTGAGAAGGTAAACATCATACAATCTTCGATAGATACAAATTGGTGGTTATAATCACAAATTACTAGTTCAAGGAAGACTGCTCCATCGTCATAAATCAATGCATAAGTTATTCAATATTCCCATAATATTATTTCCAATTCCATAAATTTTAATAAATTTGATACAAAAGTGTCGAAACTTAGCGACTTCGACAAACATATTAAATTTAACTCCTAGTCCTTTCCTCAGTTACATCATGTCCAAGTCAAGGAGCTCATCATGTCATTTCCTCATTTCATCATTTATGTTGTTATATGATCACTTTGATAGACTTGCAAAGTCACATTATGTGTGTTGGATTAATCTCATTATTTCCCATCTGTGTGGTTCGTCGCAGTCTCCTCGAGTCATATCATGGGGATTAGTCATTTTTCCATTTAAGACTCACCATGTTCGGTGGTCAACATCATTGTGTTCAAGTCGACATGTTAATCATCTCCATACTATGTTTTACAAAAATTCGTCTTCATTTGTCCCTTTCGGTAGTTTTTCCAAGTTGCATTTTCCCCATTACCATGTCATGGTCAAGTCAATTTTGTAGTTTTTCATCCTCGTTAACATCGTTGTCATGGTACAAATTAGTGTCATTGTGTCCGGCTCATCAACTTGTTTGTTTCCATATTTTGTTTTATGAAAACAATCGCTATAAAAAAATTCGAGATTTGAACTAACAAGTAAACACAAAACATAGAACCTATTACCCTAGGTCGAATCCACTGATGAAGTAGAGGTTGTTGTCTTCGATCCAATCCAGCTTGTCCAAGTGCCGACTAGTTCTTCGGTTGACATGCACAAGTAAAGGCTAGTTTAAACATAGGTGAACCAATAGTTAGCGTCGCCACCCAACCATTGTCTTATGCAATCAGTCGCATAGCCACCCCCTAGCCTTCGGTGTCGTAGAGGATACACACAAGCAAGGATTTAGGAGTGAGCTCCCTCTCACCAAAATCCTTATCCAAAATCACAATAGAAAGCACAATCAGAACTCATTCTCCATTTCAGAAATCATCTAGTGTTAGGGAGCCATCCCCTTTCCCTTCCTTATCTCTTGCTTAAATAGCAAAATCCTTTACGACACATGTCGCCTCATGCAAAAATACTCTTTTATGTAATATTATTTAATACAAATATTCACCCAACCATGTGTCAATATCTCATGAGAGTGCACATAAATCCCCATAAATCCCACCTTTTACTCCTAAATGTCCCATGTTGCTAGGATTCCAATCTCTATTTTAGTGGGTGCAGGTGGAATTGACTAGTTAATGACTGCTAGTCTATCATTTGCTCCATATTTAATTATTCCCAGTTATTTAATTACAAATAATCATTTCATGCACAAATAATCTAATGCAATACTATTCGTCAAATATATAATTACAATTAAACATTTCATGCACAAATAATCTAATTCAATATTATTTGTCAAATATATAATTACAAATGAACATTTCATGCACAAATAATCTAATGCAATACTATATTCCAAATACATAGGTGGTCATTTATCAATTTCCTTTATTCGTCTAGGTACCACATCATTGGGTCCTTTTGACAACACTTTCTTTCCTTAATTGTCTAGGTACCACATCATTGGGTCCTTCCGACAATAATTCCGCATTTTTCTGTCGTGCTCGGATTTCGTGTAGTGGTTTTAGGAACCGTTACCATAAATCATCAGGCTACACTCTATGTGATACTAATGGCACTGAGGAATAAGCCTCTTCTTAATGCGCACCCCTCAACCTCATATGTGACCAAACCATTATGGTCTCACGCAAACGACTTCACGCCCACCCAACTAAAGTTTAAGGAGATTTCAAGTCGCGTGTGGATGCTATCGGGAGCCGACACCACCGTTGTACCCCCGTTTTTGTTTTTCCTGTGCTCTACGTCCCCCTTTTCTTTTCTATCATGAGTCAGTCGGTAAATTGTCTTACTTGTCACTGTACATGTACTCAGAGCACACATCAATAGTATTGCTAAAAAATCGTCATATCATAATTCATTTCATGACTCATTTGCTAATCGTTAAGCTAAACATAGATAATTGTCCATTGGATTCACATCATACTCACCCGCATAGTTCCATTTCCATATTTCAGCATAAATACGACATTCATCATAATATTTCACATGTGCTAATCAAGCAACAATATTTCATATTAAAATCATAGGTATCCATAATCGTCATTAAATTAATCATTCATTAGAAACATATAGATACATATAGCTAATCAGTCAACAGTTTATTCTAAATCAACATATAAGTAGTCGTTTATCTTGGTTTCTTTAACTGGGCCACTTACAAAGAAGTGTCGTCAATATCAATAGTCATATTGAAGTGGAGAGGCATTACATACACCCCTCCTTATTTAAAACTTCGTCCCGAAGTTAATTTGTATCTTACATTCACATACACTTTCACTCTCTCTTTATAATCAATTTCATGCCATTCTCTTCTATTTTCATCAAATAAACATGGCCATAAACCTATATTTTCTATCAACACTGATTTCATGTTCCATCCAACAAGTTCCAATAGGTTCTCAATAATCCAACGATGATTTCATGTAATTTAAGTCCAGTAATAATTTTCAATATTCCCCAATGCTATCTCATATTTCCAATACCTCCTAATCATCCATGATATTCAATTAAGTTAGATCTCATCAATAGTTGCATGGTATGTATCCAATCAACATTCAAGTAAGAATTCAAATCTATTTGGCTATTCTCTTCCATGAGGTGAGACGATAAACATCATACAATCTTCGATAGATACATATTGGTGGTTATAATCACGAATTACCAGTTCAAGGGAGACTACTCCATCGTCATAAATCAATGCATAAGTCATTCAATATTCCTATAATACTATTTCCAATTCCATAAACTTTAATAAAATTGATTATCAACTTGATACAAAAGTGTTGAAACTTAGAGACTTGGACGAAAATATTAAATTTAACTCCTATTCCTTTCGTTAGTTACATCATGTCTAGGTCAAGGATCTCATCATGTCCTTTCTTCATTTCATCATTCATGTTGTTATATGATCACTTCGATAGACTTGTAAAGTCACATTATGTGTGTTGGATTAATCTCATTGAGTCCCATCTATGTGGTTAGTCAAAGTCTCCTCGAGTCGTATAATGGGGATTAGTCATTTTTCCATTTAAGCCTCACCATATCAGGTGGTCGACATCGTTGTGTTCAAGTTGTCATGTTAATCATCTCCATACTATTGTTTAAAAAAAAATCGTCTTCATTTGGCCCTTGCGGTAGGTTTTCCAAGTTACATTTTCCCCATTACCGTGTCATGATCAAGTCAATTTTGTAGTTTTTCATCCTCATTAACATCGTTGTCATGCTAAAAATTTGTGTCATTGTGTTCAGTCATCAACTTGTTTGTTTCCATATTTATTTTGATGAAAACTATCACTATTAAATAAATTCGAGATTTAAACTAACAAGTAAACACAAAACATAGAACCTGTTACCGTAGGTCGAATCCGCTGCTGAAGGAGAGGTCGCCATCTTCAATCCAATCTAGCTTTTCCAATTGTCAACTAGGTCTTCGGTTGACATCCACAAGTAAAGGGTCATTTAACCATAGGCAAAGCAATCGTTAGCTTCGCCACCCAACCATATGCTTATGCAGTCAGTCGCATAGCCACCCCCAATCCTTCGGGGTCGTAGATGATACACACCAGCAAGGATTCAGGAGTGAGGTCCCTCTCACCAAAATCCTTAGCCAAACTCACAATAGAAAGCACAATCAGAACTCATTCACCATTCAGTCAATCATCTAGCGTTAAGGAGTCATTCCCTTTCCCTTTCTTACCTCTTGCTTAAATATAAATATCCTTTACAACACATGCCGCCTCATGCAAAAAAAATCTTTTATGCAAAATTGTTTAATACAAATATTCATCCAACCATGTGTCACTCTCTGATGAGAGTGCACATACTTCCCACATTTTACTCCTAGATGTCTCTTGATGCTAGTATTCCAATCTCTATTTTAGTGGGTGCAGGTGGAGTTGACTAGTTAATGACTCCTAGTCTATCATTTGCTCCATATTTAATTATTCCCAATTATTTAATTACAAATAATCATTTCATGCACAAATAATATAATGCAATACTATTCGTCAAATATATAATTACAATTAAACATTTCATGCACAAATAATATAATGCAATACTATTTGTCAAATATATAACTACAAATGAACATTTCATACACAAATAATCTAATGCAATACTATATGCCAAATACATAGGTGTTCATTTATCAATTTCCTTTATTCGTTTAGGTACCACATTGGTGTACCCCCATTTTTGTTTTTCCCTTGCTCTACGTCACCCTTTTTGTTCTATCGTGAGTCAATCGGTAAACAATCTTACCTGTCACTGTACACATACTCAAAGCACACATGAATAGTACTGCTCAACAATCGTCATATCATAATTCATTTCATTCATTTGTTAATCATTAACCAAAACATAGATAATTTTCCATTGGATTCACATTATAAACACCCGCATAGTTCCATTTCCACATTTCAACATAAATACGACATTCATCATAAGATTTCACATGTGCTAATCAAGCAACAATATTTCAAATTAAAATCACAAGTATTGATAATCATCATTAAATCAATCATTCATTAGAAACATATACATATATCGCTAATCAGTCAACAGTTTATTCTAAATCAACATAGAAACAGTTGTTTATCTTGGTTTCTTTAACTAGGACACTTACAAATAAGTGTCATCAATATCGATAGTCATAGCGAGGTCAAGAGGCATTACATACACCCTTCCTTATTTAAAAATTTGCCATGAAGTTATATTTTATCTTACATTCACATACACTTTCACACTCTCTTTATAATCAATTTCATGCCATTCTTTTCTATTTTCATCAAATAACCATGGCCATACACCTAGATTTTCTATCAACATTGATTTCATGTTTCATCCAACAAGTTCCAATAGGTTCTCAATAATCCAACGACGATTTCATGTAATTTAAGTCCAGTAATAATTTTCAATATTCCCCAATGCTATCTCATATTTCCAATACCTCCTAATCATCCATGATATTCAGTTAAGTTAGATCTCATCAATAGCTGCATGGTATGTATCCAATCAACATTCAAGTAAGAATTCAAATCTATTTGGCTATTCTCTTCCATGAGGTGAGAAGATAAACATCATACAATCTTCGATAGTACAGATCGGTGGTTATAATCATGAATTACTAGTTCAAGGGAGACCACTCCATCATCATAAATCAATGCATAAGTCATTCAATATTCCCATAATACTATTTCCAATTCCATAAATTTTAATATAATTGATTATCAACTTGATACAAAAGTGTTGAAACTTAGTGACTTGGACGAACATATTAAATTTAACTCCTAGTCTTTTCCTCAGTTACATCATGTCCAGGTAAAGGAGCTCATCATGTCCTTTCCTCATTTCATCATTTATGTTGTTATATGATCACTTCAATAGATTTACAAAGTCACAATATGTGTGTTGGATTAATCTCATTGAGTCCCATCTGTGTGGTTATCCATAGTTTCCTCGAGTCGTATCATGGGGATTAGTCATTTTTCCATTTACGCCTCACCATGTCAGGTGTTCAACATCATTTTGTTCAAGTCGTCATGTTAATCATATCCATACTATGTTTTACAAAATGTCATCTTCATTTGGCCGTTTCGGTAGGTTTTCCAAGTTACATTTTCCTTATTACCATGTCATGGTCAAGTCAAGTTTGTATGCTTTCATCCTCGTTAACATCGTTGTCATGCTGCAAATTAGTGACATTGTGTTCGGCTCATCAACTCATTTGTTTCCATATTTAGTTTGATGAAAACTATCGCTACTAAATAAATTCAAGATTTGAACTAACAAGTAAACACAAAACATAGAGCCTGTTACCGTAGGTCGAATCCATTGTTGAAAGAAAGGTCGTCGTCTTCAATCCAATCCGGCTTGTCCAAGTGCCGACTAGGTATGATTGACATCCACAAGTAAAGGCTCGTTTAACCATAGGAGAATAAATCGTTAGCTTCGCCATCCAACCATAGGCTTATGCAATCAGTCGCATAGCCACAACCGAACCTTCGACGTCATAGAGGATACACACCAGCAAGGATTTAGGATTGAGGTCCCTCTCACCAAAATCCTTAGCCAAACTCACAATAGAAATCACAATCAGAACTCATTCGCCATTCCGATAGTCATCTAGCGTTAGGGAGCAACCATCCCCTTTCCCTTCCTTACCTCTTGTTTAAATAGAAAAATTCTTTGTGATACATGCCGCCTCATGCAAAAATACTCTTTTATGCAAAATTATTTAATAAAATATTCACCCAACCATGTGTCACTATCTCATGAGAGTGCACATACTTCCCACATTTTACTCCTAGAGGTCCCCTAATGCTAGGATTCCTATCTCTATTTTAGTGGGTGCAGGTGGAGTTGACTAGGTAATGACTCCTAGTCTATCATTTGCTCCATATTTAATTATTCCCAATTATTTAATTACAAATAATCATTTCATGTACAAATAATCTAATGCAATACTATTCGTCAAATATATAATTACAATTAAACATTTCATGCACAAATAATCTAATGCAATACTATTCATCAAATATATAATTACAAATGAACATTTCATGCACAAATAATCTAATGCAATACTATATTCCAAATACATAGGTGTTCATTATCAATTTCCTTTCTTCATCTAGGTACCACATCGTCGGGTCCTTCTGACAACACTTTCTTTCCTTAATTGTCTAGGTACCACATCGTTGGGTCCTTCTTAAAATAATTTCGCATTTTTTTGTCGTGCTGGGATTTTGTGTAGTGATGTTAGGAACCGTTACCATAAATCATCCGGCTACACTCTATGTGACTAATGGCACTGAGGATTAAGTCTCTTTTTACTGCACGTCGTTCAACCTCGTATGTGACCAAACCATTATGGTCTCACCCATACGACTTCACACCCACCCGAGTAAAGTTGAACGGGCTTTCAACTCATGCATGGATGATATCAGGAGTGGACACCACTGTTGTACCCCCATTTTTGTTTTTCTCATGCTCTATATCCCCCTTTTTGTTCTATCGTGAGTCATTTTGTAAACCATCTTACCTGTCACTGTACACATACTCAGAGCACACATCAATAGTACTGCTCAAAAATCGTCATATCATAATTCATTTCATTCATTTTCTAATCGTTAAGAAAAACATCGATAATTTTCCATTGGATTCACATCATAATCACCTGCATAGTTTCATTTCCACATTTCAGCATAAATACGACATTCATCATAAGATTTCACATGTACTAATCAACTAGAAATATGTCATATTAAAATCACAAGTATCCATAATCGTCATTAAATCAATCATTCATCAGAAACATATACATATATCGCTAATCAGTCAACATTTTATTCTAAATCAACATATAAGAAGTCATTTATCTTGGTTTCTTTAACTGGGCCACTTACAAATAAGTGTGGTCAATATCGATAGTCATAGCAAGGTGGAGAGGCATTACAAATCTACACGTACAAATTTTGTTTTCAATTTTGCTAACATTACCTTATAAGTTTTAATTCTCTAATTTTTTTCAGATTCCCTTCCAACATGCAACTTATCCCACCATAAAAATGCAGTGATTTTTAATCCTTGTACAAGCAAAACTAACCCTCATAGGATCTTTAATGTGTTCAAATTCTAATTATTTTCCATTTCTCCTATCCAATCTATCAATTCCTCTAGATTTAATCTTCCAAAATAAATAGGAGTTTCAAATTTAGTTTTATTTCCAATACCTCTAATTGTTGTAATCATTCACTCTTCAATCATCGTTTACTCTTTCGGTTCTTCTCTTGCAATCTCCACCTCTACTTCATCACCACTATCATGTGCTTGGGTTGTAACTCTTCTTTGTGTTTCTTCCATGGAATCCATTTTGGCCATCGTCCTCCTCATCATCATTGCAAGTTCATATATATCACCTTCTTCTTATCTCCTAGGCCTTCCATGAAATCTTCCTGTCTACACCATCTTTGAAATTATCCTCTAAATAACTGCAACAACTCTATGTATGTTAAATATCCACTTTCACACCATCCATGAGATACTCAATTCCTCTCTTGGACAATTCTACCTAGTGTTCCACTCTATTGGAATTCTCTTTGACTTACGAATTTCAATAAAATGATCAAATTTCTCCACTTCCACTTGATGTAATTTCTAGGGCATGCAAATCAAACTCGCAATGTTAACTAATGCATCGAAAAGAAATCGACAAATGCATTAAACGTGAATAGACATTTCACAAATAGTTTGTTACCAAATCAATAATCATGGGAAAATTTACATCAAATGCTTTCAACAACAATCCTCATGTCTTTATTAAATCAATGCCCAATGCTCTCGGGGCTTATTGCATTCACAAAGCCTATATGCAGGTCTCTAGATCACACAACACTAGCAACAGCTAAAGAAGAACAAATAATGGAGAGAAATTACAAACTATGATTGAGTCCATAACTATTCATTTACAAATAATTTTCATTTCCTTGAGGAACTCAAACCATTTTACAATTATAAATGGTTAATAATCAACTCTTCAACTTCCAAATTTTGTAATTTGTGGTTACGCTTTTTAATTAAATTATTTGGAACCCTTAAAATCAATATTTTTTAAATCGAATTTGGAGGGTAGATATAGAAATATGGCATTTGCATCCTCCAAAAATGAATATCTTAACTCCAAATATTAGTTTTACTCAAGTCAAAATACTAAAACATTATTTCAAAAAATGCATGTGCACGGTCTCTCAACAGGTGTGGGTTAAGTGAGGCACTTAACACTAGTACAAAATGGCTAATTAGTGACTAAGTGACCAAAAACGTTAATCATGAAAATTTTTATAAACTAACTACTACCAAATTTGATCAATTTTATGTGACACCCTAAAAATGACTAACCTAAACTACTGATTTAGTCTAGGGATAAACAATTATGACTAGATAACAACTATGTGAATACAAATTAGTAGTATTTCTTACTTAAATGTATAAATTGAGTTTTAGTGTAGTCATTTTAGTGTGCTCTATCATGTTCAGGACTAGTATTTTTAATGTTGAATTCAATTTTGCATTATCCTTCGTGAATGTGTTGGCCCAAAGTGCTTTAGAATTCAAATGTTATATAATGTTGATACCCAACCCAATTTCATGATGTTGTTGTTTGACTTATATCATTAAGGGATTGCACATATATGAAGACATTAGTATAATATTGTGAGAATTCTATATAGGTTGAATACCATGAAATAATTCTAATAGCCAAGAATCTTGAAGCAAAGAAGTCCTCACAAGAATTATTCAAAGATATGAAATAATAAGAAGAAGAAATATTGAGACAGAAACATAAGAAAAGGAACTCAATTGATGTAAAAATCATCTCATGTATTATTCCTCAATATGAATACAATATATAATACATCTCAAGAGATAAAATAGAATTCCTTAAAGGCAATTTGTAAAGCACAAAAATGTAAGGCTTACTAAAAGCATAAAAACCCCCTAGGTGTCAAAAGCACTTTCAAAAACACTCTAAAGGATCATGAATTGGATGAATATGGTATGGCATATAATGAGTGATGTAAATGGAATGTAATGATGAATTTAGGAAAGAATGAATTGGTAGAGGTTGAATTGGTCAAGTGGAGAGAGTTTCCAAGTCAACTAGCTTTACCTTATCCACTAGAAAGTAGAAAAAAATAGGATAAAGCTGTCTAAATTAGGAAAGTGTCTTTCTAATTCAGGAATGGAATAAAATCAAACAAAATCCAAGGAAATCTTATCCATAATCTATCCAAATTATTTTTTGTGACTTAGCATGGAATATGGAGGCATATAAGACAAAACTAGGCCAACTACATAGTCTACACTTAGGAAAATTAATCTAGGTGACTAATAAAATATATCCCAAGTATGGATGGGATTTTTAAATGTTACAACACCCCCCCTTAAGCATGACTTTATGTGGTAAAATATCATAAATATAGGGCCCAAGCAGCAAGGATTATGGTCCCCCAATACAAAAAATTATGCCCATGTAAACTGAGGAAAGAGGGAAAACCTCATGGGAATAAAACCCTCCCTCAGAAATGGACATGTGAACACCAAAATTGTTGTTGCTCCAAACTCAAGTAGGTGTGAACTTGATTAGATATCTGGAGGAATATTCTTCTTTGGAATAAGTGGATCATGCTCCAAAAACATGTGCTTAAATTCTCTAGCAGTGGATGCAAGCGAAACTAGAGACTCTCTGAACTTGCTCTTGAAGGGAACAAATCCATGAATATGCAGACCATTCTGGAACTTGAAATTCGAACCAATTGAGGTAGGATCAGCTCCAATCAGAGATGATTTCTCTTGAAACTTGTACTTCTTATCTATGGAATTTAAATCAGCTCCAAGAATTGATAGATGGTTCCTTGATATCTCCTTTGAAGAAGCAGGGGTGAGATTAGAACCAAAATCACCAAAATATGCCTGAGACTTAAACCCAAGCGAATGGTAGTGTCCTCCATCTTCATTGAAACTCTGATAACATGTTCCAATGATCATATAGAAGTACATAATAAGTATGTGGTCAAGGAGGGCGAACGCATCACCTCCAAATTATGATATAACCTCCAAAACATTCAAAAGATCATCATTCTGCACACCATCAGACTCATGTGAAAGAGAGGATTCAAGAACCTCTTCATATTCTAGAGCATAAAATGGCTTATATTTATCATAATTTTGAATATAATACTTATGTGAGAACAAGAGAGAGAGATGGAATTCTTCATCTTCAACAACTGTATGTATTGAAGAAATTCCTGCCATTTGATCTTCAGTACCTGCAAAACAAACTCTCTGAAATATTATACTGGAAGAATAATTTAATAAGAGATGCCATGGATTTGATACCATGTGGGAATTATATATAGTTTGAATACCATGAAATAATTCTAATAGCCAAGAATCTTGAAGCAAAGAAGTCCTCACAAGAATTATTCAAAGATATGCAAGAATTAGAAGAAGAAATATTGAGACACAAACATAAGAGAAGGAACTCAATTGATGGAAAAATCATCTCATGTATTATTCCTGACTATGAATACAATATATAATAGATCTCAAGAGAGAAAATAGAATGCCTTAAAGGCAAGTTGTAAAGCAAAAAAAAGTAAGGCTTACTAAAATCATAAAAACCCCCTAGGTGTCAAAAGCACTTTCAAAAACACTCTAAAGGATCATGAATTAGTTGAATATGGTATGGAAGTTAATGAGTGATGTAAATGGAATGTAATTATGAATTTAGGAGAGAATAAAGTGGTGGATGTTGAATTGATCAAGTGGATAGAGTTTCCAAGTCAACTAGCTTTACCTTATCCACTAGAAAGTAGAAAAAAACAGGATAAAGATGTCTAAATCAAGAAAGTGTCTTTCTAATTCAGGAATGGAATAAAATTAGAAAGAATCCAAGGAAATATTATCCAAAATATATCGAAATTCATTTGTGTGACTTAGGATGGAATATGGATGCATATAAGACAAAACTAGGCCAACTACATATTCTACACCTAGGAAAATTAATCTAGATGACTAATAAAATATACCCTAAGTATCAGATGGGATTTTTAAATGTTCCGACAAATATCATGTGTATATTATATGTATTTTCAACTTTTCTAGCTAATTTATGATGACACTTCCATCTCTCAGTTTAACCAATATAAATGATGCTATTTATTCAACTATAACTCCAATTGTTATATATACCTCTTGAAACCCACCTATATATAACCCCAGGATGATTCTACATCTCATTATCAAATAAAATTTATTTGTGTCCCTTTATCCCTATAATAACCTATATTTACATTATAAAAAAACTAAATTTGTGTATTACTATTATATACTAGCTTAATTATAATATCTATATCCTAAACATTAACTAACACACACACACACACACACATATTACCAAGGAAAAAATTTGGTATCTTTATTCACATAAAATGGAAAAATTTGCAGCTTGTATCCACCTCTGTAGAAGGTGCACTGGGAAGCTCCCCTCACACCGGATTTAAGCACAAGGTCGTGTGAGATTGATTAGTTAAATATACCCCTTCAATTTTTAATCAATAATCTACCAGAATCGGTACGCATACGGGGATCCACTAGTGCCTTTGGTGCTTTTGGATTTCGGGCTCAGTTACCCTGCCCATGCATGTTGATTCAACCTGAGGCTATCCCCTAGGACTTTTTCTATATTGTGTGTATCCTTAGTATCCAATACTTTTAGGGCTGTACATAGGTGATAGTGGAAGGATATTTCCACTTCTCCTAGGACATATTCAGGCGGAAATCCTTTGCATCTCTTTGGGAAGGCGATTGGGTGATTCCAATGCTTGGCCCCATCGTGACTGTACCATGGACCCCGAATAATTGTTCTTCATCACTTCACTAGTTTGTTATGGGCCCTCATTATCCCAGACTCTCCTTTGGAATTTTATCTGCTTGCCTGTTTTGGATCACTTTAGGACTTTTCAGTGGTGTGTTGTGTGTTTACTTTTGTTCTAGTTGGCCCTCAGTTAATTACTTAGAACTTTTTTGTTGTATTTGTGGAGGACCAACCTCCTCATAGGTCAATAAGGTTGATAAACCTTCATCGACTCACTTTGGAGCCTCCACCGCAACCTCAGCGGCGTAGAAAAAATTCAAGCAGTTCTCTTGAACCAACTGGTACGACTGAACCACCTAGGTAACCTCAACTCATCGCCCAAAATTCATCGGTCCCACAGACCATCAAGGTTGAATAATTTCCAACATAAGACTTTGCAAGACACTTTAACCCTCCTTTAACTAGACCTGACGATCATTTGTTAGTAATATTTATCTCTTTAGGGTTACCCAATTTTAGTATTTATATGTTTACGTCTGGATTTACCATGGACAACATTGGGAATGGATCAGGAGTTCCACATACTCCCACATCGACTATTATTCCAGGAGGTTTTTCTCCTCCTCATATAAACACTCTGATACCTAGTTTGTTGCAGATGTCTTCTGCTCTGTTCAATTCCCCAAAATTTAACACGGGATCCTTAGGGTTGTCAAGTACTCAGATTGCGTCGACTTTTATACCTTTTGGATCAACTTTTGTTTCATCCAATGTCCCTTTTTCTAGGATACATACGGTATCATTTACTTCTTCATTGTTTCTTCAACGGTTCCAGGCTAACCCTACTAGTTCATCTCCTTTCACTCATGGTTTCCCATGGCATGGGGGGAATATTACCCCTTCAACCCCATTTATAGGCTCTATGCCTATCCCATCCATTGCACAATTTCTGAGTTCAAACCCCTTTACAGGCTATAATTGGAAACTGTCAAATGTTCAAACTTCTAAAATACCTATAAGGAACACTCCTTTTTCACTTTTTGGTGGAGGAGCTAATGTTCACACTTCAACTCATTTTGGAGGAACCTATACTCAACTGCAATGGAGTGGACCTCAAGGAATCAATCCACTGGCTTACGGATGGAGCACTTTTCAAAATGTGTTCTCATCACAACCGATGGTTAAGGGAAACCCCAACCAAAATTATGGGAATTATGGTTTAGGTACTTCTCCTTACCAGATTCCCCAAACTCATACACCATCGTCTAGGCCTTGCTTACACTTTCTGGAAACATTGAATTTTCCATAGCTTTCAAAGCTGATGAATGACCATGTGCATCATAATCCTACTTGGCCTTCGGTTCCCACCAAAATTCCTTCAGACATTCTTATTTTTTAAGGTAAAACTGGTGAAGATTCAGGGGACCATGTTACAACATTTCATCTATGGTGTTCCTCTAACTCGTTGAACGATGACTCAATCTGTTTGAGGCTCTTTCAAATAACCCTGACCAATGTTGCATCCAAATGGTACATCAAGTTACCGACCGCGACTTATCAGCACTTTTATGATTTAGAGACATTTTTTCTGAACCATTTCCAACTTCCCGTCCAGTATGATGCCGACACAGACCTTCTATCTACATTTAGACAGAATAAAGCCACTCATATATCTGATCACATTCGGTAGTGGAGAAGACGGAAGAGGCTCATTAAAGCTGAGATTCCCCCGGAGTTTCTATTGGAGTGGTTTTTGAAATCACTGTTACCCTACATCTCCAAAGATGTATCGAATTCTGAGGTCACCTATGAAGAGGAAGACATTCTAAGAACCCAACAGCGAGACTTGATTTATGCTCAGTCTAGTATCCTTTACGAAATTATTCCGGATGTGCCAAGTTAAAACATTGATCCTTGTAAACCTAAACCTGGACCACATGCCGATGGCATTGTGGGTTCATCCAATTCATCCTCCATGGAAGCTTTAGCTAAACAAGTTCATGAACTTTCAATAGTCACGGTGTAGCGGAACCAACTACGGTTGCGTCCTCCCCTTCTCAAACGGAAACTGTACAAAATGTGCATTCAAGTCAAATGGGTCCTCGGCAACCCAACGAAATAAAAAGGGAAAAAAGGGGGGAGGAAACCAACACAAGACCAAAACCACAGAGAATTCCGAGGAGGGAAAAAAAGAAAAGAAGAAGGAGAATTTCCCTTGCAAACTCTGCAAAGAAGATCACCTGACTCATCAATGCCCTCTTATTAATGAATCCAAAAAACTGTTAATGTAATGTCCCCAGTTTGACCCTTATAATAATTTGGGCTATAACGTAAATATCGTATGCATATTATGTATGATTCCTAGTGTGGAGCTCAAGGCCAAGGCCCCGCTAGTGAACAATCGACCTTGAAGAGGCAATTATTGGATATTATGCTACCCATGTGCTAGTGAACCATGGGAATTGTAAATATGCATTTTAATATAAAATACCCACAACTAGCTATGCAATGCAACAAGAGATGGGGGCATGATTTTACAAGGAATTGGGAGGGAAAACATTCAAACCCTTGAACCAATCAAGTCAAGCCAAGTGTCAATAAGAGAACCCATCAAACCCTTAACTACCCACGTTGACTTTTGTACCCAATCATTGATTTCTCCCAATAATTGGTTGAGGTAGTTAATGCCTTGGGGAATGGGAGGTATGGCTGTCCAAATTCGAGTATGGGCAAGCAAACCTGCATGGAAAAACGTGTTTGGCTTCTTGGGCAAGAAAAGATCCATGAATTGCTCCCCAAGCCATTATCCATCAACCAGTTGCTCTCCCTCACGAGTTTGGAGCCACCTGGGTGTTTTCCAACCATGTATGTTTGTGTTCTCCTTCATTCTCAGCTAGGAGAAGGGCGTTTTTGTGTTGTATACCAGTGGGTAAGAAAGGGAATGGAATTGGGGTTCCATAGAGACCGTTTTGCTTTTAAATGCTTGGAGAGTTGGGGAGAAAACGTTTTTCCTCCCTGTGAAGGTTTTTCCCCATCCCACAATTCGTTTTTGGATGGAAACGATTGGGGGAAAACCCATGGCCATCCTATCTGTAAACCCCATTGCTGGAAATGTGTATCCATGCCCAATTCTTGAGTTTGATTTGTGTAAGAGAATGTTGGGGTTGAGATGGGTATCCCTTGTTTTGGCTTGAGTTTGAGTGCAAGCATCCAAGGTTCAGCTTTAGCCTGATAAACCCAGTAGTGGACTGGCTTGGCTTAGATGAAATGTTGGTTTGGTTGTGCCTGAACTTGAATGTCCCTTTCCCTTGTAAGAATCATGCCCAACTCAGGGGTGGCAGTTGTGTTGAGAGATTGATGAACACAACTGGCCTATGGTTGGGTGGAACGTTGTAGCGACATAGCTAGTTGTTTGGGACAATTGCACAATGAAGATAAGTATTCTCTACATGTATTTTACTTTTGCAATGTACTAATTTGATGATTGTTGATATGTTGTATGCATAAGTAATGTGTGTGGATGAGTTTTAATTCCGCTGTGCATATTTGCTTAATTTGCATCTACACACACTTGAGTTTATGTGTGTGAATCCAATGATGGGCTGAGTTTTATGTCAAAGCCCCAGAGATTGCCATCATGTTCCCTTCCTTGAATTAGGTCCAAGGGTGGGGACATTACAGTTAAACCAAAATAAACCTGTTGTCTTGAAGGACCTGTTTTCCAAAGGATAAAACTATCTTCTAGTAGTTCTAATACTGGGGGCACTCATCATGCCACACCGACTGATCAATCCTATATAAACATGGTTAACTCGCATGCTTTGCTAAAAACGAGACAAAATAATTACACCCCGAATATGCCACGGAAAGATAAAGAAATCCCTGAGACATCTGCTCCTCTTCATATTGAGATATCTGCATATCCTATGCCTAAGATACCGAAAGGTGTCTATAAACATGCATCGCAAAAACCTAATGCACGGGTTGCTCCTAACTACTCAGTTGTAGAGGACCTATCCCAAACATCGTGTGCCATGTCCGCTCTAGAGGTTTTGCAAAGCTTCTCATCACAGCGAAATGGACTTCTAGCAGCAATAGGAAGTATGGATTCTTCAAGTATGTTGGCTAGGTTTGATATGTCCAACATCAAACCATGGTTGTCGTACCACGTGGCCTTCCAAATCGAAGTAGTCGATGGTTCTAAAACCATTGGATGAACGGTGGTGGATGAAGGTGCGTCTACATACGTAATGTCCATTTCATTCTGGTGAGATTTAGACTCTCCAAAGTTAGCCCCTTCGACTACATTGCTCACCGCTTTTGACAGTAGATCATTCCATCCACATGGGATCTTACCCTCTTTTGAGATCGAGTTAGCGGGAAAAGTAGTGTCCATGGAGGTCTAGGTTGTAGATGATTCTCTCGATTATAATTTTCTATTGGGAAGAAGTTGGACGTATGCAATGCATGCCATTCCTTCGTCTATTTTCTGGGTATGATGTTCCCTCATGAAGTAAATATCATCACAATTGACCAACTCTCCTTCTCCCAGAAAAGTAATACAACCCCTTCGGAATATAATATTTTGTGGATTGATCAGGCCCACCCCCCAATGATATTTTGGGAGTAGGTATGTACTCTTTGCTTGTGGGCACCTTTGATTTACCTACTCCCGTGGATTACATTGGTTCAACGAGTGTGCCAAGCACTACCATATCATCTAAGGAGGTCTTCACAGTTATTAAAACAACTGATCCCTTGATCCTTCCCACTCATGATGAACCAATTGTGGCCCTATCTATCGCAGAAGTGACTTATCAAACTCCACAATAATTTGCGATAGATTTCATCTCAACTCCTTCAGTATCCACGGATTCAGATGTAGATTATGCATCTACATGGGCAATAGACTTAGCTAATTCATTTGACTGTTTAGACATTGTGTTACCATCAGATGAATTTATTCTAGAAGGAATGATAGGTCTTGATCAGCCTTGGGAACACATGCATCATAGACCTTATTTTATTCCAAATCTAAACCGATAATACGAACTAATCAATTATGATGGAATTAAGTCGCCTGAGCCTATAAATGGGCTCTACTTGAAAAAGTATTATGCCTAGCATACATGATTTTTCTTGTATATAGCTGTACATTTTTTGTAGATTTAGTCCTTTTTGGCTTTGCTTATGTGTCTTCTAGATTGTGTTTCAGATGGCAACCGAGTTGTTTGTAGGGTCCACCGATGGCACTAGTCGTCACACTCGCAACTTGGATTCAGTTGCTTGGGTGATCTATTCACCTACAGGCCAACTTGTTTCATGAGGAGGTGCTTGTTTAGGACCTACAACGAACACTATAGCTGAGTATAGTGATGTTATTGAGCTACTCAAAGATTCTCTTCACCACGACATTTCATGTTTGTAAGTGATCCCAATTCGTAGTTAGTGTACTCCAGTTGATGGGTGTGTATCGGGTTAGAGATCCTTTATTGCTACGTCATTTTTTGAAGGTTAGATTACTTGAAATACATTTTGATCACATTTCATATCAACAAATTTCAAGAAATCACAATACATTAGCTGATGCATATGCAAATTATGTACTCGATTGGCATTTGTATCATCCACGGTAAAATAAACCATCAAAACACATAAAGCAACATGTATATAACCGATAGTGTATATATATAAGTCCAAAAAAATATTGTAATCAGTGAGTTTGATTCACTCTATGTCAAATAGATATATCAATATACAAAATAGTCATAACAGCCTCAAAACAGTGTCAGTATACCTAAGAGGAGGCAGGAGCCTCAGCCTGCTCTGTTATGGCCTCCCTATATCATATCACTACCCTAGCTATTTTCCTAAGTAGCCTGATCCATGCAGGGGGAACGCCCACTACATGTTCCTGCATATCCATGGCCATGCACTCAATGCGATATGCAGGTATGTCATGTGTCAGTTGGCTCATCTTCCCCTCAATAATTTGTAGCATGGCATCGGTCCCACCTGGCTTTGTTGGTCGCACATACACCCTTGGGTGTCCAGCCGGCCTCAGTGGCCCAATATCTGCACAAAGTGTATGTTGTAAGAACTCAAACTCACCAAAAACACATGTATAAATTTTTAACAATAATTATAAAAAAAAAAAATTTGGTACCTATATCTCCCCAGGAAGCTCTTGGAGGCAGCATGAGTTCTGGGTCACCTCGGAAGTCCATATTAGCATACGGAAACTGCTCGAATGTTGTCACTTGGTGTCTCCACCATCTGAGAAAATCCTATTCATCATAGGAATTACTTGTATCACCTCCTCCATGGCGTAGGAAAATATCACCCCATCAGGTCATCATTGGCTCATGGGGGTTCAGCAGTAGGAGAGCCACTCTTGGACTCAAGGTAGGGACTCTCGAAGAAGAAGAAAGGACACACTTCCATAACCAATTTTTTTCTTCTTCCCTATCCTTCACTCCATAAGTTGGTGTTTCATGTTCACCAACAAACCGGAACACCATTCAAATATCACGTTGCGCAGACATTCCACCCTGATATGCATATAGCTACGAGCAGCTATATGTTGCGTAGAACTGCCACCAATCTTGTTCATGGTACTCACGATAAATTTCAAAGGAAAGCTGGCTATCTGTCCAATATGCACTTGACTGCCACTCTTCTTCGTCCCTGTTATGCAGTAAGTGTTGATATAATCTTGCACAGATAAGGCTCCAACACCTACAAATGTGCCCTTGAGGTTCACTACCTCTCCTCGTTGGGATAATACATTGATGAACTAAATTTGATTGCGCCCTCATATTTGACGTGTGGAAAATTTCAAGAAGCCCACACCATCTCAATGCATTTAGGGTCAATGGGTCCCCCATTGTTGCTCTATCCATAGCCTCATATTCTCGTTCTCTCTAGGTAAGCACCATATCTGCATTGCATTCATCATTTTCATTAGTTTGAAGTTTTTTTAACCTATTTTGTGCCACCTGTGGGTCTCTATTTAGCACATTCGTGTGTACCCGTGAGTGGATATCACTCCAAGCGTTTCTATTTCACGTACCCGCCACTTCAACAGAGCCTACCCGTGGGTATGCAGAACCAAATTTTTAAACAAAAATTAAGCTGCAAAAACCATTAAAAATGTTTCAAAAATCATTAAAAATGCAAAGCACAAGGATCATTGTTACCTCCAAGCGATGGAATCAGAAATAGTCCTCTGGATTGATCGTATGAAACGCACAAAGTTGTAAGGTTTTTTCCTCTCCTAGAATGGTAAATTGGTAAATATGGGTCATTTTGGTTTTTGTTATTATTTATAGTAAATCTCTTTTGATGTTTACCCACTTTATATAGTTCTTAAACCTATTTTTGTTATATTTTCTTAATCTTAATGACTAATTGAGTTATTTTGACTAGGTAAAGGTGAAAGAAGGCGATTTTTCACAAACATGTCCACATTGGTGTTCTTTAAAAGGTTTGGATTCTCATGACATGTCGATTAGGTCTTTGCATTGCATTTCTACCTCGTCACTTTTTATGCCCCGGGACCTCCTTTTTCACCATGGACTACGATTGTAACCCCATTTTACCCTCCATTGTCGTTGTTCTTCCATGGTTAGGACTTCCTTAACATGGCTCACCCTAGATAGGAAACTATGTCATACTAGTGCCCATGTCATTACTTGCCACTTTGGGGACTTGTCACTTATCATGAATACTTTTATTAACCACTTATCTCAAGTTCCCATCCCTGTGGAATTTCATTTATGCTCTTGTTAGACTCCTTAAAATTGACAAGATTGTCAAGTATACTTGTCTTGTTCATACTTGTTAAAGTATTTGAATAGACATCCACTTAGGTATAAGTTTACCCTTTTTCCAGATCTTCATGGATTATTTACAAAAAAGGTATACTCTAGTTATGTTTTACTAGAAGAGTTCTCTCTCATGTACTTTTACACTTTTTTCGGCGAGGAGACTAACTTTATGAAAAATTACTTATGGAGTTCTTGTTTAAGTTTTTCACACTCCTTAAATATGAAAACGCAGGCAAGCACATACCAACTTGGGCTCGATATTACAATCCACGAGCAGGTGTATCGATTTCATGTTTAAGTTTTTCAGACTCCTTAAATATGAAAATACCAGTGAGCATGAATAGATCCGGGCTCGATATTAAAATCCACGGATCAGTAAAATATTGAGTATTAGTCTATCTCTTCTTCAAACTCGTTAAAAAATGAATAAATTCTTGAGTTTCCCTCTCGTGGACTCATTAAATTACACATGGTTGGACCATTATCAAGCATTCTTCTCTCTCTTCTTCGAGCTGAAGAAGGTTTCTTGAGTTTATTTTCTTGGACACGTTAAAATTTTACAAGAAAGATATTATCAAGCTTATTTTTAATATTTTCATGCTCATTAAAAAATGAAAGGATACCTAAAAAGAGAAGGGAAAAGAAAATATTTGTCATTTCATTCATCATATGGCAGTAAGTCTAATCCTTCCTTGAATATAGAACTTATGTTAATTCAATGGGTTTTAGTTTTGGATTTAGGATTTAACCTGATTCCAGAGTTGTTTACTCCTCCGATTGGTTACTCTTTTGATTGTATGGAGAGTTTGTTATGTCTCCTACATAGCAAGATTATATCATGTTTCCTGTTTGTCCAAGCTGCCTAAGTCACTTTCCTATAGTGCTCAATGTTCAAGGCTCACCCCTGTGTCGGCCACTCTGCACTTCATCTTGACTCCTCATGTCGGCCATCCCTTATGCCAGTACCCCCTCAATATTATTTCGACTAAATCTCCTATTGTTTCTCATGTGAGATGATGAAGGATAACTTAATTCCTTCTTTCTCACAGGTCTTTTCATATCAACATCAACAAATTTTTCTCTAGGAAGTAGACTTAGAGTTCTCGGATGGTACCTTGATATTTGCAGTCATTAGTGGCAGATTCTCTCACTTTTAAGTTATGGGAATAGATCAAGGTCTCTTACTCGACATATGATTCAAGTGTTCGACTTCAAGACCTATTCACACTTGTAAGAATATACTAAGTACCTTGGACCCCATTTTCATTATTGGTGGGTGTCCTCGCATTTGTTAATGCTTTCCATTATTGACCGGTAATCAAACTAAATCCTCCATGTTCGACTTCAACTCCTTTATTCACATGGTTTAGGGTTTGTACTTTTCCCGATGGTTGGTTTGAAGACCTTGGGCCTATGATAAAATTCCTTTGATTATCGCCCAAGATGCACAAGACTGAGCCCTACTTATGTTGGCTCCTCATGAGACATAGATCCAGTTTTTTTATGGCTATGTTCTCCTTTGGACATGGATCCACACTTGTATTTCAGTGGCCATGCTATATACATCTTTTCTGCATATGTATTGGAGATCATCTTCTATCATTCTGGACATATCCTTATATCAAGATTGTACTTGCACGTTGACCTTGTTTTGTTTCAGGTATTGTTTGATACTTTGTTCCTATGGATCTCACGCTCCTCCACTTCTTTGTTTTGTAATGCATTTCAACCATCATTACCCTTTTGACCTCATACATTAGGGGGAATCTATTATTAATCAGATTGGAACTTCTCCGTCCGTGACGACACTGTATTTTCGATCACACAAAAGGACTTTATGGATTGAAGAGCCCAATTGAATATAGATGCACTTGATCTGAATCTTCAATTATATTCTTCAGTTTAGCTATTTTTTGAAGTATTTTTGAGACATAGCTGCGACCCTTATATCTGTCAACTCGCGGGTCACTCGTAGGTGCTCCAGTGACCACCCGTGGTTTTTCCCAAAAACGTTGCACCCGCTAGTTGTTGGCATGATACTCGCAGGTTACTCGTTGGGTGTCAAGCGTTATACCCACAGATACCTCTTAAAATCATGAAACAAATATATTAAAAATTGAATTAGAGATAGTTATGGTAGTTACCCTAACCATTTACCTTTCGAACCTATCCTCTCAAATCTTGCTATAAATACAAGGAGAAGGATTTAGGGAAAGGGGAGAACCATTTTAAGGGAATGTTGAAGAAATATCCATTGAAGGAAGAGGAGAAAGGATCCCAAGATCAGGTTTCGATAGTGTAGGTCACAAATCAGGTATAGCTTGTTTCCATTGATGTGAATAATGCAAAAGATTTTCTTTCCCATAAGATAACTTGTCTACTTTATGAATCTAGTCTATTGAATCTGTCATATCTTCTTTATATATGAGTTTTATACTAGGTTATTTATATTTATGTAGTCAAAATATTTGAGGAAGTTTTCTTGTTTGTTGCAGGTTTCTCATTCGGGACTGCGGATCAGAGGAAGAAAACTTAAAGCTTGGATCAAACTTCATATATCCAAGGTATGTTCTTTTGGCTTATAACCCTAACTTTTCTTGATTAAAAGGATATCTCATGTTATACTTGTTTATCAATTAGATTATGTACCTTCTTAGTAGTATGTTGATGATCGCTTTGAAATTCCCAAATCATAGGTTGAATTATTGCACAACAAGTATCATGGTGATCAATAAGATAGGTCAAGTTTCTAGAGGGATAACTTTTGGATAAAAACTTGCATCGTTGGAAATCTCTCGATGTGTAGAACAACATTGTGAGGTTGTCAAAAAATTTCACAAAGTTTTGACCACAAAAACTGTTGTTTAAGGCCTCAAATGGAATCCAATAGGTTTTATAGCCCAAATCACCAAAGTGAGACCTAACTCTGAAATAGGCCCTGCAAGCCAATAACTCTAATTTTTCCACCTAAAAAGTACCAAAATAGATTAAAAATGATATAATGATCCATTTTAGATCATCTATGAAAGTATAATAGGATTCTTAATAAAAATCAAGTAATAATTTCCAATTCAAACGGTAATGTCTCTATTCAAGATGAAGCTCAAAATTCAACCATACATCGTTATTAAATATTATGACCCAATAAAAAAAGAAAAAAAATGAGAAGTTGGAAATCAGTTGTGGTATCTTCATCGATTGATACTAGGAATAACTAGGAGCACTTTATCTGAGGCATAGCTCCCAAGAATGTATATTGGGTATGTTCCCAATATGGATAGAGGTAAATAAATAGTTCATTGGGGCTTAGGAGAGGTGGCGATGGAACATGGGAATCAAAATCCCAAGCAAACAAAAGAAAATATGTAGGAAGCCCACAGTCGACATGATTTTCTTTGACTTCAAGTTCATATATATTGTGCTGCAAATCTTTATTTGATATTTTGCTATTTTTATAGGATTTATACTAGTAAACCTCTTGGTTATGCTTTTTAAATTATTACAACAATACATTCCTTAAGCAATAATTTTGAATTTTAGACAATTTATGAAAGACTAGCTTCCAAAAAGTCTCTTTTTGTTTGTATTACTATGTTGTATATTATGGGTGTAGCAAATTTTTAATTCAAATCTTAATTGTTTCAATTTCTAAAAATTATTATTATTAAAAATATTTTAATAATAAAAGCTCATTTTAAAATACTTTCAATTATTAAAAATTATTTAATAGTATTAATAATAATTTTGAATTAATTAATATTATTATATTTAATTATTATGGGGAAATTTTATTTTGAGGCCCATATTTGAAGAAGTAATTCTTGTTAAGATCCTAGGGGACGGACTTCACTAACACCTCTGGGTTTTGGCATAACGGTTCGTATCATTTGGTATCAGAGCCTCCACCCAGGTTCGAGTCACAGAGGGGGTGGCAATGTCTACATTGAGGTGTTCGTTCGGGACTCGTACGGATCAAATGGGACACCACCATACGGGTGCACATCTAGCCCAGAGTCTGGACTGCGGAGCATGGTGGGATGTTAAGATCATAGTGGATGGCCTTCACTAACACCTCGGGGTTTTGGTGTAACAGTTCGTATCAATTATTTACAACTCTATCTTTGCCACAATATCATTTACACGGGTATAGAGAGCATAATGGAGTTGTTATACTCTCTCGAAAGAGGGCATTTAGCTGGAAGTAAGAACTGGGCATCTAATGGAGACAAAAGAGGAATAGGTTTGTGTCCTCACTTTGCCTTATCCTTCCTAACCAAGTTTTTTGTTGCACGTTATAGTGATTCTATCTATATTGTAATTGCATCTTATATTCTCTACAAGACTATGATAGCTTTAATGTAGTTCTATTTTGAAACCATTTCTATTGATGAACTTTTGGGCAATTTCTGTGATATTTTGCAATCTATTTAGAGGTGATATCCATCACTTTGTTTTGATATCATCATTAGGGCTTGTGTGGAGGCTCACTTTGAGATAGTTGTTCAGTGTATTTTCATAATAAAAAAATTATGTAAATCACGCAAGGACAAGATCGTGAAATGTGATCAATATATGTAATATGTACTTTTATTTCTTAAATGAATTATATATATATATATGAATAAATAATAATAATTAATTATAATAAATTACTAATTGTAAATATAGTTGACCTTGTTCATTGGATTAATTATCAATTATGTTTGCTGGATTAAAACTAATATTTATAATTAATTATTATTACAATAATGAATTAACTACCACTAATTTAGTGACCTATATTGTATTCATCTAGATGGGGTGTTATAAGAAGATAAAGATGGCATGTAGGAGGCACTTAATGTTTGGGCTACAAGAGATAGCATTTCCACCCCCACTATTCTTTGGTTGATATTCACATGCATGGTATTGATGTGGAAAGCAAGATGCGGGGGGTGACTATGAACCTACCCACTCATACCCATGAGGAAGGTAGCACAATAGGGTGAAATGCACTTCTTCTACTCATGTGGATAGATGGGGGACTGAACAATCCCCCTATTTGAATTATAGTTCTTATCATATATAAAAGGACCTCAATAATAGCCACTAAATTGTGCAATAAACATGGAAGAGGAGAAATAGAAGTTAAGGTAGAAATTTTGAGGGAAATAGATCTCAAAAGGCCTTCATTAGTCAATCAAACACTATGAGATATAGGGAATGGAGCACTAGGGAAGAAGGTTGAGGATAAACCTTTGCACATAAATCATCCATGCCTCTATAAGAAATAATAGCAATCCCATCAAGTCCAATCATAGAAAGGTAGGAAGCAACAAGAGGCACAAAGGACAGCATGAGGTTTTGTAGAGAGATAGAATCCCACAACAATCTATTGCTTAAAAAAAATGGAGGAAGAGGTTCAGGTGAAGAGACAAAACACTAATAGATCCTCTGTATATCTAGAGATAGATAACATTGTACCAAACACAATATTTTCAAGAAAGCACAACACACGATTCTCCTTCACCATTAATGTCTACTAGAGTGCCAAAGAAATTATGGCTAGGCTCCCAAATGAGAGAGAGGAGTTCAATAATATGGTTCTGCATGACATTTGTGCTAAACTAAGGAACTTCAATGACAACTACCATTTTCTCTTACAAGCCATTTAAGGCTTGGATAAATCTATAGAAGAGGTGGAAATTTGGGATGGCGCAACATCCTTACCCAATTTATATGGATGGTACAAAGGACTAGGTAATCAAGACATCAACCTCCACTGAATTTCGTAGATATGTTTTTATGTTTTTTTATACACTTAGTTTTGGGTCTAGAGGCCTCAAGCCATCAGGATAGGAATGTTTTTTTTTTGGATTAAACATATAGATCAAATCCTTAGGCCAAGCAATGACATATATAGTTTGGTAGCAATACTATTAAGAAGTTATGTTGTTGGAGTTAAGGTTGTTACATTTTTTGGTTTTGAAAGCACCCTAAAACTAGAATTGAACAGATTAAATCATAAACATTTATAATTTATTATCATTTATGTTAAAAATATATTTATTATATGTGTTGGAAAGTGTAGGGGGTCCTCTATGACCCCAAAAAATCAGAACTAACTTATGCTTGGAGGCTAGGATCAATAACAAACAATCAACTAGAAATACATGCCCTATATCTAGGCTTAATCCTTCTTTGGGGTAGCAATATCAAGAGTGTCATGATCTTTGGATACTCATCTTTGATTATTGGTCTTTCGGGGCGTGGACACAAATGGATTCACTTTTTCAAGCATAATGGAGAGAATCATTACATTTACTCCCTCCTATGGTTCGGTGAACTTCCTCCACATAAGAAGATCGAATAATGCACAAGCCAATCTTCTAGAAAACCAAGTTGTGATTCTAAACAAGGGTTGGGTCATCAAAAATGGGGGATCCCCCAAGACCTTATTGTTACCTTAGAGATTAGGATTTCCACAATATGACTATGCTAGCAGTAGACAATTGTAAGTGGTGGGTGATTTTCAAAGAGATAATTAATATAGTTCATGCCCTATATGATTCTTTACACTTGAATTCACCCTGGGTTATTAGAGATCTTAATCCATCAATGATGAGATGTGATAGTGTAGGTGGGATTATCCTTCGTTCAGATAAGATGTTAGATTTTCATTTGGGAATCAGTTTGTGGATTTGTGTGCCCAAAGGAATTTTGTTAGCTTGCAATAGGGTCATTGTTAAGGTAGTGTTGGGAATATTAAGTCGATATAGAGACTCTTGGTTAGGACCAAAGGATAATCCGTAAAATTTAGTGAAGGGGAAAGAGAGTTTTATCTAAGTATTTCCAAAGGTGATCGTGTAATGGTTTATGTTCCCATAATGTTATGGGTCTCGTTCTCCTATCATTTTTCAATTATTTCTATATGTGGTGGAAGCAAATCAACCATTCGAATTAATTTGAGGTTGTGGTTTTTGGATTCTAGGCACTCCATTGCTAGCCTTCCCCCTCCAAAACAAATACAGATATGGAGTTTACAAGGTAAAAAGGGAATTGAGGCACTTGGTGTTGGGTGTATTTACTGTCTTAATGAATCACCAAATATTTAATTATCGACCAGGGTTGGTAATCTTAGAGTTGTGGCATAGTATATGCTGAGGTAGAATGGTACCTAAGACATCGGCTCGGCCGACCTTAGAAATGTTAAATAATAAAAAGATCAAAAGATCTTTCAAAATGAAAAACCGAGTCAAAGTTCAAAAATACAACTACTAAACTGATTAGACCTATCTAAACCAATAGATCAGAATAGTATCAATCTATACTACTCTACTCTATGAACAATAGATGAAAAGATAAAAACAACAATACTATTCTAGGAAACAAGACTCGATCAAAAGCAAACTACTCTTATGAAATATGGAAACTACTGATCAATGATTCAAACTCTAATCTAGGAATTAGAAAGTAATAACTATGAATAAATTTGGAAACCTATCTATGAAATGATTCAGTTTATAATTAACTATGGAAACAAGAAACTATGTTATCTTACAAAAAGATTATAAACTAAATAAACCTAAGAAATTCAACAGTTAAACTATTCATGCATTTAACAAATACTCAAAACTAAACTAAGCTACTGTTATACCTCCATATTTCACAGTGTCGCATCTTCACCATAAAAATAGTTGACGACACTTCCCCTACTGCTTAAAACACCCAAAAGAGAAAAATGATGAATGATCCTTGAAGACAAACTTGTCCTGTCAAGAATCAACCCAGCTTAGACTTCATATACCTGCACTACCGCGCCTTGCTCAAACTTAAGGGAGCGGTAGTCCCCACTACCGCGCTATGCTCCTTCTCTTCCACGTGGTACTACCGCGCTATGCTCAGTTGAAGAGGCGCGGTACTCCTTTTTTAGCCTTTTTTCCATGGCTTGTGGAATCTCGATCTTCGAGAGATTTTTTAGGATTAGCATCTCGGATTCGTTCCTAACTCACCTTCTCAGATTAGTGGGCCTGATCCACTAAACACTCCCAAGATCCATCCTTCTCTCTTGTTGGTTAACCATACTACACACTATAAGAGAGAGGCCTTCCATGAGAAAAGGGGAGGACTCTTGGAGACATCAAACCTATGATCTTGAATCTTTGTGGAGATAGCTAGAGGAGAAAACAATTGGAGCTGGGAGTTGGCTTGGACATCAAGCAACCATTGTAAGTGACTTCAAGTTGGTAATAAGACATAACTTGTCTTGTTTCCCAAATCATGTATGTTGATCTTGTTTCAATCATATGATTTGTTTCTGCTATAGATTTAGATTCTAACTCATATTTCAAGTTGCTAGAAGATTGTATATTGCTTGTACTTCGGTTCATTCTAACAGGTTCATTCGCAAGGACTTGAAAACTAGAGCAACAACTAGGACGAGCAATTAACTTAAAGGTCAGTCAGATCTCTTTCATTTCTTCCAGCACTGTGACATTTGAAATATTTGTTTAGATCTAGGAATTCAAGGTAGCATTTGTTATCTTTTTGTCTTAGTTTAGAGTCAGTTAAGTCTACTTTAACCTAAGAGAGTTTCTACCTGTTCGTAGGGAGAAATATCTACAACAAAAACTGGTGACTCTGCTGGTTTGAACCCCATTTGATTGATTTATTTCACTTTCAGTCATTCTTGATTGTGGTTTTTCTTTCTCTTCAAACCAGTACTAAATTTTGGTCTCTTTGACCTATATTCACCCCTTCTCTCTACATTTTTTCTCCCTCTGTGATCAGTGAGTCCTCTGGGTCTACACCACCCCTGAAAAATTCAAATTTTTTTCAAAAGTTGCATTTTTTCACTCTTTACAGCAGTATCGTGCCCCCATTACTGACTACAGCGCGGTAGTACCGCATACACAGCACTCTTACCAGAGCGGTAGTGTACCAGTACCTCGTTATAGCATGTCTATACCACGTGGTAGTGTCTGCATTTTTTCAATTTTTCTTTCCTGTTTGGTTTCCTGAGTCATTTTTTCATCTTCTATGCCTCAATTTGATGTTTTTTGTTGCTTACTACTATCATGTCTTTTGCACAGTCATTTGTGGATTGTTTATTTCTCAGTGTGAGCTTGATTATTTTCTGAGTTAGTGGCATTATTTGCATATTGGGTCACCCCTTCAATTTGATTGCATTGGCTTGATCTTCCCATCACAACCAAACTATTACTACTGTCCTCTCTTACTGGATTGTGTATTTTGTCATAATCGCATTGTTCTTATAACTATCATCTTTTCCATTATTATCACTACAATCTATATTGGAAATTATCATTGGAGAACATTTGTGTTGTTTGGATTGAAATGATCTAGCAGTATTATTGTACATTAGGAAGTGAACCATTCAATTTGCCACATAAATTCTCATTTTGAAGCATTACAATTATAGATCAGTGAATTTGAAAGAAGTGTTTATTTCAGTTTGGATTTACTTAGAAAAAGAAAACAAAAAGTTTGTTTCGAAGTGGTTTTTCATTGATTGAATGTGAAAGCTTCATGTATTTATGATAGAAGAACTCTCTCTTTCCCATAGCTAGTTTTCATCGAATACAAGGCTTATTTCGATTCATTCTCACTTGCATGGTTTGGGTCATCACAACACCACCAAGTTTCACGTCCATTTACCCGATTGAGTAATACAACCACTAAAATTAATCTCCCTAACTAAAGCAACATTAACCTCACTTGAGGAAATCAAAAGAATTTGGTAGTTAGGTAGGACACCGAGGATAGGCATCCAAATAATTCCCCCTTGTCATTATCATCTAAGACATAGTTGTTGTCTTCTAGGGAACTAAAATCCTCTAGTATTTGTTGACACGGTCATAGACCAGTTTGTGGAGGGGCCTCCTGGCTGTTTTTAACTTTTAGGGGTTAAACTGCCGCGAGATTGAGAACCGGACGGACTCTGTGGAATGTCGCACTCCACTTAGCCCTAAGGCAACATCGATCATTGTCTTCATTGTATTCATAGTAATGCAAGGGTGATAAGGCAGAAGCGCCGAAAACCTTTTCCAACGTGTCATGAACAAGGTAGCTTAGTAACTTTTCTACTAGGGCTCTTTTAGCCAAGATCCCTTTCGGTAGAGGGATATCCTTCTCATATTGGTCTCTCACGTTGTATTTTTTGACTTGGATTTCATCACCTTGCGAAGGATACAACTTGTTGAGGTCTCCAGCTCTTAGTTAGGAAGTTTGCTTGTTATCTCATCTTAATAGAGGGCCATTTTTCTTTTTAGTGATTGCTTGTTGGCATTCTAGCCATTTTTTTTCTCAACTCGCTTACTGGGACGTCGGTCTCAATATAGATTTTAGAGCTTGCCTTTTTTGGCCTATGAGCCTTGCTTTTTCTAGCTCCCCTTTTGCACACTCGGCTGCATTAGGGTTTTTGAGTTCTTTCTTACGAGACTGCCCCCGGATTTTGTATATCTATCATTATGTCAGAACCCCCACGGAGATCACGCAGAGTACAAGGATGAATCCCACCACCACCACCACCACCACGAACCTCTGGTCCACCTACATCACGTATTCCCGCCCCTCCCGGCCGCGGTGCCGGCCACGGGAACGTTCCACCGCTGATATGCACTACATCTTCAGTTCCGCCTGTAACTGTTACTGACAGTACGATCTCAGAACCTCTTGCAGTTTCTGCAATCACTAGTACACCTGAGACTCCCACTGTCTTTTCACCCACTGTCATTCCAGATATATCTGTCACAGTGGACAACACTACAGCGGCTGAAACTAGTACAGCCCAAGATACTAGACCGGAGGCCATCATCCTCCCCGATGTCAGCACTACCCTTCCACCAGAGACTTTCTACGATGTTACAGAAGGATCTGTTGGCACCACCGAGGGATCCGACCAAGATATATCCAAATTGATTGCAGTCCCAGGTGGATACGTCGAAGTTATCGAAGAAACCCAACTTCCTGATACACCTTTTGAACCTGACTATGGCTTTATCGCTTCCCAGGCAGAACCTCCGCCTGCTATCACTACGCCATCCAGTGTTCATCCACAAGAAACCAGTTCTTCCAACAACATACCTCATACAGTATCCCTCCCCAACCTCCCTTTAGGACATGAGATCATGGCCTCCATCCAATCTAGTATGGTTACTCTAGCTAATTCCCCGTTAGCGTCGGCACAGTTTAAACGTGATACAAAGCAAATGCTCTCGTCGGCTTCTAGATATCCCCCTGCTACCCGTCCTCCCGACTATCGAGCTCCCAGCGTTCCGTCTAGCACAGAATTTCATCACTCCTTTGCAGATGGCTCCGGACCTTCAGACATTACTATACCTCTATTCCCGTCGGACCCCAAAAACCCTTTCCAGGATACGAACCCGAACCCATTTTCGATAGTCCTCCTATTGTTGAAGACGCTATGGATGAAACACCCGACACCCCTCAGTTAAATTCCCCACATTTACTGGTATAACGCATGTTTAGCACACATTATATGAGGGATAACCCAGTATTTTCTCCGTCCCCGCCTGTCACATATGGAAGACCCCCTCCACAAATCGGCACCTTTGGCGCTATTGGCCAATCGACATTATCTCACCTTGCTAGTGTTAGAAGAAAACCAAGTCATACTGCTGGATCATCCATATTGACCGGAGGTTCACCTTCGGCCACTATCTACACCATTTCAGGAGGTGGACAACCGACTATTGCGACCCCTAATCCCAACAACCAACCCCCTCCTGGCGGGCCATCAACCCAGCCTACTGGAGGACAACCCTTTGTTAGAAACCCCGCTCCTAGTCACCAACCGCCTCCCATCGGGCCATCAACCCAACCTACTGGAGGACAACCCTTTGTTGGGAACCCCGTTCCTAGTCAACAGCCTCCTTCTATAGGACCATCCAACCCATCTGCTGGAGGGAAACCCATCGGCACCATCCAACAACCCTCCCAACCAGCAGCATGTGCTCAGTATGGTATGTACAACACACCTGGCAGTGGACAATCTTATACCAGTTTCCCAACCGGGCCTCATCTTCAACATCCCTCGTCAGGCATGCTTCCTTCTTGGGGATCTAAAATCCCACAGAGTGGGGGGTACTCATTGTTTGGAAGCTGGAACCAAGCTGGGGGGAAATCTCAAATTCCCCCCAACTTGAATTTCAGCCTCCCCTATCCTTCGGCTGCAACAACTCCATGGAACCCATCTCTTCAATTCCCACACCTTCATCAAGGTGGAACCCATATTCCATGGACACCACTGTTCCAGCTACCCCCCAACCCTACTACAGGAAACCCTCCACTTACTCAAAGTAGTGGTAACATGACTAGGACACAACAACTCCAAGGAACCTTTCCCCAACAAGGAGCAGCAACCATTCATGGGACACAACAACCCCAGGGTACCATACCTACCATCCCCACTCAGCAGAACATCCAACAATCGGTTACCACCGTGATTCCTA
Source organism: Larix kaempferi (assembly GCA_027924585.1). NCBI lineage: Eukaryota > Viridiplantae > Streptophyta > Pinopsida > Pinales > Pinaceae > Larix > Larix kaempferi. Next base: position 2,578,781 of record BSBM01000316.1, on the reverse strand, counting down.
GTCAAGTAATGACTTCCAACACACAACCGGTTAACCAGATGGCCTATTACCCCTAGAACTTCCAGCAGTACCCTGCGGGAAACACATATGGGTATAACACGCAGCAATATACTATGCAGGGCCCCCCAGGTTTCTCTGCACCATACAGTTATTACTTATACCCGCAGACCAATCGTCAACTTCCCTTTTTTGCCACACTAGATTTACCTGATTTGTCGAGGCTCATTAACGATCCTATATGGCATGAACCTCACTGGTCACCTATTCCAGCCAAACTTCCATCGGACATTCCTAAGTTCAATGCCAAGCCCAGGGAAGACCCCAAGAACCACATGATGACCTTCCATCTTTGGTGTTCATCCAACTCATTGATGGACGACTCCATTCGGCTACGGCTCTTCCAGCGCACGCTTACCGCCATGGCAGCAAAATGGTACATCGAGCTGCCACAACACTCCTTTCATGATTTTAACACCTTGGCTATGCAGTTTCTGACCCATTTCTAGCTCCCCATCCGATATGAGACTGGAACAGAACTGTTAACCTCGTTGCGTCAAACCACTTCTACGCACATTTCGGATCACATCCATGAGTGGCGTCGACGCCGTAGGCTAATCAAGGCACCCATTCCGGATCAGCTACTTGCTGATTGGTTCACAAAGTCATTCTTGCCTCCCATAGCCAGAGAAATTGCTATGCACGGGCCGGTCACGGAGGAACAAGCCATATTGGCAGCCTAGTACATGGATTTGGTATACACCCAATCCGGCACTTTACACGAACTTCTTCCCCATGCCACCCGCATCACTACTGATCCAACTAAGCTTGTCACTGAACCCCCTATCAACAGTATTGTCAGTTTAGTTAAGGCCCATCCTACCATTCAACCGACAAGGCAACAAGCTTCTGCTTCCCCCGCTCTACCCCAGGCTGCTCCAAAAGCTTCTACCTCTCCCGTTGTCTCCTCCGAAGTGAACGCAATTCAATCTACGTCACAACCATCCGGAGGAAAGAAGAAGAACAATCGTGGAAATTCCAAGAAGACTTCTAACCAACAGGAGAATCCCAAGCCACAACCCACCCACAACGACCCGAAACCACATCGGAAGGCTAAGTTTCCCTGCCTGATTTGTCAAGACGATCACTACACGCGTGACTGTCCCTACAAGGATGAAGTCAACAAATTCATTAAAGGATCCTCTCGTCCGGCAGTGTTAACTAACCCTTTCCCTCAACAGCAACAGCAGATGGTTGCCTAAGAAACCCCACAAGGGGGCAACCCAAACAACCCATCTCGTGGAGAGACGTCCGCAAACTGCGAAATCCTGATGACGAGTAATGAAGAGATTCACATAACCACTCATTCAAAGACATACGAAAACCCCCCAAGTTCAAACAAACAGTCAGAGATAGCCAAAGGCAAGTCTCCTGTTGAAGATCCTTCTCCTACCCCTCCCCCTAACGGCCATCTCCACATCGAGAGACCGCTTATGGACACAGTCCTACGCCCACCCAAGGGCACCATACGAAAAGCAACATTTAATCCCAACGCGCGAGCTACCCAAAATTACAACATTGTTGAGGATTTAGCTCAAGTACCATGCGCCATTTCGACTCTCGAGGTTCTCCAACACTGCCCTACGCAACGCAGAAACTTACTTTTAGCACTGGGGGCAATGGACCTGGATACTTCAAACACCACCATGTTTAACTTGGAGTATGTAAAACCTCGGCTTTCCCATCAGCTAGCCTTCCAGGTTCATACAAGAATCCATGGAAATAGTATCCATCGCACTGTCTTAGATGAAGGTGCCTCCACGTCGATTATGTCTTTGAATTGTTGGAGAGCCTTAGGCTCACCCAAAGTCACGTCATCTCCCACTACTCTCAGAGCATTTGACGGACACGATTTTCAAACTTATGGACACATTCCCGCAATTGGTGTTAAACTGGGGGGAAAAACAATATCTGTACACATCGAAGTCGTGGATGCACCATTAGATTACAATCTTCTACTTGGTCAAAACTGGTTTTATGCCATGACTGCCATAGCATCTACTGTCTTTCGGATCATGCAATTTCCTCATGAAGGGAAAATTGTCACCATAGATCAGCTTGATTACTGTATCCCAGACTCTCATCCAAACTCCGCCAACACCGTCCCATTATTGGATCAACCTCGGTACTGGTTCCAAGACGTTGGTGTTGGTCTTATGAAAGATTCTTCCCTTATTGGAGTTTTCCCAGAGCTGGGGTCCCACGTTCAACCAGTCAACATGACATCATCGAATGTCACACCTTCCAATGATTTTTGGGTGATCTCGAGTCCCACTGATATTGAAAACTACAGCAAATCCATTCCATTAAATGGAACCTCGCAGCATACTAAGCGATCCAGTCAGCCACCGATTGGGTCGATTTTTCTACCCATCACACCGTGGCACAGCTCTTATCTGAGACTCATTCATCCCCACCACTTATCGATCCTCTCACATTGATTTTTCCCACTGACGAATCAATTATGGAGGTTATGTGCGGTGATGAGCCACCATGGGGAGGTTTCCATCATCGATCTTCATTCCCCACCATTCAAATGATTGAGCCCGATACAAAATCCAGCCCTTCACTTGGAATGGTTCAAACCAAGTTTCCCACTTCCCTCGATGAAGTATTTTTCAAAGGAAACTTGGCCAACCTTATGGCAACCACTCCCATTGACATTTTAGTGAAGCCTGGTGTCGTGGAAAATGTTCATATTGAAAAGACATGCACTCCCACCGAAATGGAGTTCTACACTGCCTACTTTAAAACTTTCTGCGACGTTTTTTCCTGGAGTTATGAAGAAATGCCAGGAATCGACCCGTCTATCGTGGTCCATGAGATTCCAACTTTTCCTAGCGCCCGACCTGTTCGGAAGAAACTCCGACCTGTCCATCCTCGTAAGGCAGCCACTATCAAAGCAGAAGTTGAAAAGCTTTTGCGTGCTGGTTTTATCTATCCTGTCCCACTGACAGAATGGGTATCTAATATCATTCCCGTAGCCAACAAACAGGGTACGATTAGAGTCTGTGTCGATTACCGTGACTTGAACAAAGCTTGTCCAAAGGACAACTACCCAACTCCGTTCATCGACCAGATCATCGATAACTGCGTCGGGAGTGTCATCTTTTCATTTATGGATGGCTTTTCTGGCTATAATCAGATCGATATCCTCCCAGCCGACCAGCATAAAATAGCCTTTATCTTCCCATGGGGAATTTTTGCATATCAAAAGCTATCTTTTGGCCGCAAAAATGCCGGGGAAACTTTCGAATGGGAGATGTCGTACGCATTTCACGATATCAAACATATTGTAGAACCGTATCTTGATGACCTTCCCACTCATTCTTAGACCCGGGAAGATCATCCTAATCACTTAGGCGCCATTTTTGCAAGGTGTCGTCGCTACAATATCCGTTTGAATCCCCATAAATGCGTCTTTTGCGTTGAATCCGAAAAGCTTTTAGGATTCATAATCTCCAAACACGGCATACGATTGGACCCTGTGAAGGTAGAAGCTATTCTAGCCCTGCCTTCCCCCACGAACATACCATAACTTCAAAGTTTGCAGGGGCACTCAAACTTTCTACGCCACTTTATTTTCAATTTCGTCGAGATAACAAAAGGCTATATGAGGCTTCTAAAGAAAAATACCCATTCATTTGGGACAACGAAGCCCAATGCTCATTTGATCATCTAAAGGCATCCTTAACTAAAGATCCTATGATTCAACCCCCCAATTACACATGGGATTACATTCTTTATCTCGCAGCTTCGATTTCCACCATCGGTATGGTGTTAGTCCAAGAGGACAATAACGGCATAGAACATGTGGTATACTATCTTAGTAAGAGTCTTCTCGACTCCGAAACTCGTTATTCACATGTTGAAAAACTGGCTCTGGCAACAGTTTTTGCTGTCCAGAGGTTTCGTCATTACCTTCTACTCCACCGGACCACTGTCATAGCGGATTTCAATCCAATGTACTATATCCTCACACGTCAAGTGCTTGGGGGCAAATATTCTCGTTGGATTGTCATCCTACAAGAGTTTGACTTGGAATTTGCCAAAGCCAAATCCAAGAAATCTTTGGTCTTTACCGAGTTGATTTGTAACTTGCCACGTGCTACTGAGCAACCTGAGCCCAACGATTCTCTTCCCGATGAATCATTGTTCCCCATTAGCACGTCCGACCCATTGTTTGACCTAGGTCTGTTGCCTTACTTGCTAGGATAGTTTTATACCTTGAAAATTTCTTAAGCCTTGAGTTTGTATCTCATTTCCTTTTTTGTCTTAAAGTTTGTTTTTTTTTTTTACTTCATACCTTATGTATTTATAACATTTTTTCTTAGCTTATGCTCCTATAAGTATTTCTAGTTCATTCAAAGTTTTTATAGTTCTTTTTTTATTACTAAGGCAAGCTGGCAGAACATGACCATTATTCAAGAATAGGGCATGCTACCAGCTCAACAAGGACGAGATGTTTTGCAGGTTTTCATTATGATTCTAGCAGACTTCGACCTTTGTGCTCATTACCATAAATGTCAGCACCAAACAACTGTTGGTCTATTCCTTATCTTGATGAAAATTCCAAGGCTGTGCGGGAGGATAATCAATTGAAGGTGGAAATTGTTGAATAGAAATCTAAGTTTTGTGAGAGGACACAAGCATTTATTCATGGAGATTTACACATTGGATTAGTCATGTGGTGGTATGAATAGGGCACACCCATTGTTGTGTTCAAGAGGCGGGTTATTCAGGTAGTTGTTCGTGGGAAAGGAAGCCGCCACTCTTTTTATGGATCGTCTCAACTGAGAAGGGGCCGAGCCACAGTCTGCTGGTTCGTGGGAGTTGAGTAAGCAGGTCATTTTTCCATTTTTGCTAACTATACCACCTTTTTGCAGAGGCTGTATCCTTCATTTGTTGGCTGTATACTTAACTATATCCATGGCTCCACCGAATTTGAAAGACCTGCTTACAGCATTCAGTCCGTTAGTAGATTTTCTCGCCATTGCAACTGGAGATGGACGTGTCAAGATATGGGATACCCTAAATGGTTTGAACCCTATGACGACTGAGGGCTTAAGTGTTCTTGCTGTCTCAAAGATGGGAGTTGCTTATATATGGCGTGGATAGAGTGTACAAGAGTTAGGCTTGGCAAAACCTTCTAAAGTTACAGTATCTTCAAAGGAAGTAGAAATTCTCGCTACAAATCTCAAGTAGACTAGTAAGCTTTGCATTTTTTGCAGAAAGGCTACAAGATATGACAAATGAAGATTTTGTGATGGGTGACTTCAGCTTGATCGTAAACTCTGCCTCCAAATTTTAAGCGAAGAAAAATTTGTGGGAATGACAACCATTGGGGCGACTAAAAATTATGACATTCTCCAGGAAATGAGAGCAGAAATATTTGTGATAGAGGAGGCTGCCGAGGTGATAAAGGATAACTAAAAATGAATATGAAACTTAAGCAAGACATTATGTTATTCAAAACAAGATTCTAACTACTTATATAACTACTGGTTAACTACAAGAAATAATACAATTCGAAAACCGGAAAAACTGAACTTTAAACAAGCATAAAAACAAGACAAAAAATATTAAAGTCCGTATGGCAGTCCGGATGATAGAAAACGATATAAACTATGAAAATGAGCAGACTAAATGATTCTAACACTAGCTGGTTTATGCATATTAATCTACAGTGCAAGCAAAGCAGCAAATAAACTATTTAAAGTTGGAATAACAAGAAGCAACTACACTAATCACTATCTAAGGAAAGAAAACCATTTCCTATTGCATAATAAAACAAAGCTAAAAGGTAAATGAATTTAATCTATAGCTACAGCAACATTTAACAGAACTAAATCTAACTACAAACTGAACTTGAAACACTAAACTAATTAAACTCTATCTAATTGCAATGGAAAACTGAAAGCAAACTAAAGGAAACTATGCATGACCGGTCACTTCAAATTCTGAAAATGCAAATTATATTAACAGCAAGACATATGTTTACAGAAAACAGAGAAATGGCATCTACAGGAAAAACCAAATTAAATACATGTACTAAAAATAAAAGCTACTTATCTGCATAAAAGGAATAATAAAATATAGACAATAAAAAACTCTGGTTGTTGAGGGGCCCTTCTCAGCAATCATGGATGTAGCTAACTTAGATTAATCACCAACAGAACATCAACAGCTAAATCAGAAACTTATATTAACTGAATCAAAGGTTACCCAGTCATTTTCTAGCTCTACGTATCTCTCCAACTACTGTTGCTAACTAGCTCACTCCGTTTCTTAACAAGAGACGTCTTTATATATTTTTACAATGGGGGAGAAGTTCAACCCTTTCAGTGGACAACCTCTCTAAAAATAGGAGGTCTTAATGACAGAAGAAAACGGCTGCGGGACGGTTCACGACAGCGCACAAGCCGTCTGCCTGATTCTGTGGGCGTTGGTTCACTTCACGCAAGCAGTTGTGCGTTGATTTCCTTTGACGTGGGCAGAGGATGCTTTGTCAAGATGGGTAGGCAGAAGCATGGATCTTCTAGAACGAGGGCTCACGCACCATGAGGGACATGTTGCCAACATAACCCATGTCACCGTTTTTGTTTTTAATGCCCCGAAATATTCCAACCAACGAATCCAATGGTGCGAACGGAGGGTTGAACAATGGTCCAAATGCGGCTAGGCGTCTTCAACATGAACGCACGTCTGAATGAAGGTCCATTTGAAACCCATAGCCTGCAGAACAAAGTCTATATGCCAAGCAGGTCGAGAAACGTTAAATAAATGTTAATAAACCATATTATGATGATAATTAATCAAGATTTGTGTGATATTCAAATAAGTTCATACCTGGGTTTGATTGACGGTCTGAATGGCGAGAAGTATGAATTAATACGCCAAAAATGACAAAAGTAGTGCCAACAGAGCATGTTTAATGGCCAAAAACGATGACAAAAATGGACATCAACATTCCCCCAAACCGGAGATATGTCAAGTCCCACTGAGCAAAACAGAGAGGAATTTAGGAAAAAGGCTAAGCTGCAGTAGCAGCTGCCTTCGACTTAGAAGAGGAAGTAGATTTAGGCTTGAACCTCCTGTCTTGGGCTCTTAGGGTATCATGCCTCGTCCGGATAGAGTCATGAGAAGATGTTATGGCGTTGTTCAGGTCTTTGTCACACTTTACTTGTATACGCAGTTCCTTATTCTCTTTGCGAAGCTCAGAGATTATCTCAACGTACTTCTCATTATGGCTTTTTAACTGTGCTATGTCTTGGGTCAATCTATCCACGGTCTGATGGAGTGGAGTATATGGTTCTGCAAAAGTCTCAGGATCTTTGTGAGGGCTCGATCCCTTTAGACATGTTTCGGGATCAACAGATGTAGTGTGTTCTTCAGGAGCCTTGTCTTCAATGTGTGCAGGAGCAAGTTCAAAGAAAGTATCTTCAAGCAAACAGGAAAAGACATTGGCTAACGCAAGAGGGGTGTTTCAAGGATAGGGTTGTATGTCTGGTCATCAAGGTTGTTTGAATGCATTGGCTGAATGACGGACTGGTCGATGGGATGGATGACAGTCTGGTCGACAAACTGATCACGATTTTCCCTCCTAGATTTAGTAGGTATTGGTGAAAAGAGTTGAGGTTTCATGGTCGTGTCCTCATGGACAAGCTCAGGAGAAGAGGATGAATGGACAAGGTGCATTTCTCCTGAGGCACCCTCACTAAACTGCACAGACTTAGTATCCCTTTTTGCTTGGGCAGAGGTTTGAGCGGGCTCATTAGCACGAGTTTGAAATCGGTGACGCTTGCAAGAGGCAGAGGTTTTGACAAGGGGATTCTTGACCAAATGGGGGTTTAGTACTTCAAACACAAATCTATCCCATGTTTGCCCCTTTTCCCTCAACTGGTGAACAATCAGGAGTTTTATGAGGCAATGGTGGTATCAACTACCAGCGAGGTTAACTACATTTTTCCTCACCTGGTTCGACATTTTCTCAAGGCTCATCAAAAAATAAAATGGGAAATTAAGAGCTTGATTATTAACAAAATGAGCTAATAATCGGAAGTGGCAGGCTTTGAAGATGGTAAACTTACCTTCACAGGTTATCAACCGGATGATGACGGTCAAGGGCTCGAGATATTCTGGCTTAATCCACTCCCGGTGGAATCCTTTTGTGCCTGCAACGTGTTGATATTCGGCTTTGAGATCAAATTCATGAGCCGTCCCCGGGAGGAAGAGGTGCTTGTGCCAACGAGCACCCTCCCTAGGAAGCTTTGTGGCCAACGCAATAGACTCCTCTATTACAGGAAAAGTAAGGTGGCCAACCCTAGCCATTTTGCCATCGAATCCTTTGGAAAATAGCAGTGAGATCTCATCATCATGGCCCTCAAGAAGACGGAGGAACGGACCCCAACCTACTCGAAGAAAAATCTCACGGCAAGCTTTGAATTCAAGAATATGGAGCAAATCCTAGTACCTTCCAGGCTCATAGTGGATCGGCATTATTAAACGGAGGTAGATGGATGCAAGGGATATGGGGGGTTATAGGAAAGGAAAGGAATTTGCAACAATGCGGCTGGATGGACTCAGGAAAGATGAGGGAAATCATAATGAGGGTAAAATTCACGCGAGCATTGATTTAAAATGTGATCTGTTCGAACGGTTGAATGATTGTGAGTAGATATTTAGCACGTTTGAACGATCACGCCATCATTCAGAAATCTTGAATCGTGTGCCATTATAAAGATGCGTGCGTTAGTGAATTCGTATGGTTATGATATATTCAACCATGTCCAAAGTAAACTTTGGACAGGTTGAATGTAATTTTCATCATGAGATTATAAGCATAAGTGACATAAAAGAACATGATGACTTTTGATTAATACAATGACAGATTGCATGACGAAAATTACATATAACTTAATGAATAGTTAAAACCATATGGTAGCCATATAATGATTCTTAAAATCGCAATAATGCATGATTAATTGATTCATTTGATGAAGTCGAAATGAGTAAAGGAATGAGATCGAGTGCAGAGATGACATTTGATTGATCCCTGGTTACTATGGTTAGTCAATTGGATTTTATCAACAGAATTCAAAAATTAGATACCTTAGCATACTAAATCATGCTATTATAAGTTATGGTTTCATTCGGATCATCATTCGGCACTTCATTCAAATCGTCATTCTTTCGCCTCATTCGTCACTTCATTCAGATCGTCATTCGACCCTTCATACAGACTTTTTATCTGTAAAAGATGTTCTTTGTTGGATCTGACTGATGTTGATTATGCAAAAAAAAATCTGGGCTGCCAGCACACAAAAGGATGATGTAATCCTTCTTTTCCGAAACTTCAGACGCGCTCTTCTTTATTTATCATGCATCAGAACAATCTTCTACTACTTGCATTATCCTGAAAACACCTATCATTTTGTCAGAGATAAATGAAATTTTTTATAAATAATCAGAAAGTAAAGACAGTTCTAAAACTCCCCAAACCAAAAATATGGCGTGTCCTCAAGCCATCAAAGAAAAACTGATTAATATTCAAATATTTTCAGTTAATAGTTTAGCCAATAGCTCTAAAATGTTGTTATTATATTTTTATTTTTATTTTTATTTTGTAATAAAAAGAAATACTAACTAATAATGGAGATGATTCATATATGCACATTCATCAAAAAATAACAGTGCTTAGGAAGACCATATGAATCATGATAGTAGAATTGATGCAAAAAATGCCATAGGAAAACCAGTCATCCTTGACTCATTTTAAAGATCTCTTGTCATCCAAAAAATATAGATAAAGTTTACCCTGGAGTTCGTTAGATTTCCATGGTTATGGGTCCCACTTCTAGGATAATCATATCCTAGGTATTGTTTGAATTAGATGACAGGGTCCAAGTCCAACTTACAGCCATTCTCTAATGACAGTATATATAATTAGCCTAAACATGTATTCGTATACTCGGGTTTTTTTTAGATGAGCCGTGTGCATAGTAATGCTTTAACCATATCTCTTTTACCCAATATTGCCCCGCTGCCAGCAGGCCTATTCAGTACCCCGGCGGGTTTATCTTGGTACCATGCAAGCATAGCCCCGCTGCCAGCGATCCTGTTCAGTACCCCAACGGGTTTACTTGCATTTACCAAGCTTCCTTGTTTAAGATTTTACTTAGCATGGACCCGCTGCCAGCAACACTGTTCAGTACCCTAGTGGGTTCGCTTCGTATAATAATTTTAGTATGTGGAAGCCAGTTGGCACTAAAGTGTGTTAAGCCTGCTAAACACATAACTCAAACTTTTAGAGCGAACCTTGTGAGTAACTTTATTTATAATAGCCTGGATTATAGATCATGTCAAAAGAGAATAACCTAAAGTTGTTCCTTGACCTCTCAGTCTATCTTCTTCATAATCAGTAATGTTTTCCACAAGTAGAAATATCACTCACTCTTGGGCTACCTTTTTAAAAAAATGCTTAAGAGACAAGTTTTGATAATGAGTCTGGGATGAACTAGTAGTCCATAGGTGTAATATAGAACTTTGAAAAACATGATGATTAGAGTAGGTCTTAAGCAACTATTCTAATGATAAATCAGAAATGTGCATGTCCGAATCAAATACCATATATAAAATCATAAAAATGACATTAATCAAAAAGAATCATAGAAGAAAGTGGTTAGAAATGATATAAAGAACACTTTAACTTTTCACTATAAATTTTCAATTTTCAACAATAATCAAAAGAGGAGTTAGGATGCATTATGAGTTTTTTTTAGAGCACTTCCCTTTTTCAAATAATATTTCATGAGTTGATTATAGAGATAAGGTTCTTGTAATCAAACTACAAAACCACTTGTTAGATGATTCAAACTTATTCAAAACAAAAACATATGTACAAAGAAAACTCATATGAAATTTATCAAAATTAGGGAAAGGAGAAGAGTCTTCCTGCTTTAATTGACAAAATTCCATAAGCTGATCATAAGAATGAATTTCCTATATAAATGCAATCAGCTGTTAGAAATGACTCTTATCTATTTTAAGAAACAAAAAAATATATTTACATATATACAAATGAAGATAACCCTAAATAATTCAAGAACCAGAAGAAGGAGGAATGACTTCCTCTTCAACCAGCTCCATCTCCTTCTGTTGTAAGGCATTCTGCACAAAATCTTGTTTAGATATTGGTTGATGATAAAGTCTAAGTCTATGTCCATTTACAACAAAGGAAATTTGTGAATCATCAATTGTCTTAATCTCAACAGATCCATTATCAAAAGCTGTAACAATTTCATATGGACCCATCCAACGAGTAGTTAATTTACCTTTAATGTTTTTGTACCTTGAATGAAAAAGTAATGCCCAATCTCCAATTTTGAATTTTTTTTTTTAATATATTTATCATGCCACTTTTTGCGTTGGTTTTGTATTAGAATTGTGCATTGAATGGCATCTTTTCTAATTTCGTCTAATTCATTTATCTACAGGATTCATTGTCTCTATGCTTCTTCCAGATCCATCCCTAATTGTGCAGCCATACGAAAGGTTTTGACTTGTAATTCAATGGGTAGAAGAACTTGTTTACCATAAACAAGTTCATAAGGTGTGTGGCCAGTGGTATTCCTCCAAGTTATTTTATAAGCCCACAAGGCTTCTGGAAGCCTATCTACCCAGTCTTTGTGGTGAAACTGGATAGTCTTAGTCAGGATGGTTTCTAATACTTTGTTGGTAGACTCTACCTGACCATTGGCTTACGGGTGATATGGTGAAGATTTACAATGCATACCATGTTTTTCAGTATGCTCTTTCATCAACTTGGAGGTAAATTGAGATCCTCGATCGGTTACAATTTCCCTAGGTACACCGAATCAGGTAAATATTTCTTCACATATAAACTCTACCACATATTTTTTTTGTGGCTCGGAATAAGGCTTTAGCTTCCACCCACTTGGTGACATAGTCTGTACAGACTAGGATGTACTTCTTCTTGCGAGACATAGGGGAAATTGGCCCAACAAAATCTAGAGCCCATTTTTCAAAAGGCTTAATCATAACCTGGGGATGTAAGGGCATCTCATAAGATAGCGTAGGTCTACCCATTCTTTGGAAACTGTCACATCCGTTGACATATTTGGCAGCATCTTTAAAAATGCTTGGCCAATAATATCCAAAGTACAACACTTTGTATGTTGTTCTCTTATCAGAAAAATGCCCACCACAAGGTCCACCATGACATGCATGGAGGATCTTTTCCATCTCATCCTCTCGTACACATCGTCTAATAATAAGATCAGGACCAGTACGAAAAAGATCATTGTCCACCCAAGAATAATTAGAACTTTGAACTATGATCCTACGTTTCTCAGGTGGGGAGAGATGGTTTGGTAGGTTTCCAGTTCCTAAATAATTGGCTATGTTTGCAAACCAAGGGGTTCGAACAGACACAGCGAACAAATGTTCATCCGGAAAGCTATCATCGACGGGACTGGCATTATCGTCAATTTGAATTCGAGAGAAAAAATATGCTACCACATTCTCTCGACCAGGATGATCAACAATAGTGATGTTAAATTCTTGTAACAAAAGAAACCACTGAGTCACCCTGCCATTAATGGTGATTGGTTTATTCATTAAAAGTATAATGGCAAAGTGATCTGTGTGTACAAAAACTTCATATCCTATGATATAGTGACGAAACTTGTTGATGGCGTAGACTACTGTTAGAAACTCTTTTTCAGTAAAAGTGTATTTCAATTCTGCAAGAGTCAAATTTTTGCTAGCAAAATAGATGGCATATTATGTTTATCCTTCCTTTTGACCTAAAACTCCTCCTATAGCCATGTCGGAAGCATCATTGGATATATGGAAGGGAAGGGACCAGTTGGGGCCCCTAAGTATTGGTGCCACTGATAGCTTTGCCTTCAAATGTTCAAAGGCATGTTGACAAGGTTCAGTCCATTTAAATTATGTATCTTTCATGAGTAATTTGAACATAGGTGCAGCTATGTTAGTGAAGTTTTCAATAAAACGTCTATAATAACCTGCATGGCCAAGAAATCTCATTACCTCCTTCTGAGTTTTTGGAGGAGGAATATTAACAATTATTTCTATCTTGGAAAGATCCACCTTGATACCTTGAAGAGAGACATGATGTCACAAACTATGCCCTCAGTTGGTAACATCTTACATTTTTCATGACTAAGGGCTAAGTTTGTTTCTTGGCACTGAATAAGAATTGTTTCAAGGTTATCAAGGGCTTCTTGGAAGGTATTACCATAAACTGTAAAATCATCCATGTAAAATTCTACATAGTCATGTATAAGGTCAACAAAAATTCCTAAGACTGCATGCTGGAAAGTGGCAGGTGCATTACATAGGCCAAATGGCAACACTCTATAGACATATGTCCCCCAAGAACAAGTGAAGGTTGTCTTATCTTGATCCTTAGGTGCTATTAATATTTCGTTGTATCCACTATACCCATCAAGGAAAGAAAAGTATTGTTTTTCTGACAAGGTATCTAACACTTGATCAATGAAAGGTAAAGGGAAGTAATCCTTAAGAGTGGCCTTGTTCAATTCTCGAAATTCAACATAGATACACCATTTCCCTGTAACTTTCTTTGGAACTACTACCAGAGGAGACACCCATTTACTGTTAGAAAGTGGGTAGATGAAACTAGCATTAAGGAGTTTTTGTAATTCATCTTTAACTATATCCTTTAGGGTTGGATTCATTCTTCTCTGGGGCTTCCTGACAAGATGTATGTTTGAATCTGTGTAAATTTTGTGAATATAAGTATCTAGGTGTATACCCTTCATATCGGTGTATTCCCATGCAAATGCTCCAGTTTGACTCTTGAGAACTTTTAGTAATTGTTTTTGTTGACTCTCATCTAAACCTGCATTTATATGTAGAAATTTTTCAGGACTAACCTCACAAGGTATGGTATAGGATCCTATATGTTCTTCAATTGCAAAGAGACAAGGTGTACTTGTAAATGTTGGGAGGCTCATGTTTTCTTGGAATTCATCTCCAAAGATTTGGTCAAGTTGGGAAAAAGTCTATACATGTTGTGGAAGAGACAAATTGGTTCAACACATTCTCGGTATTCTATTCTTGAAGTGCCCAAGAGAAATCACTAACAAGGGAAAGTTCTTCCAAGTTCTCATCCCCAAAAGGACAATCTAACCAAAACAGGTTTTCAGTTACTGGTTGTGCTGGTGGGTATAAAGCGAGTTTTCTTGTAGACAACCCGTCAGAGATAATCATCTCTCCCTCCCTACATCCTATAAATGCATTAGCAGTGGCTAACCAAGGATTTCCCAGAATAATGGGGTGTCCTTTGGAAGGTTCCTTTGATTCTATGACCATAAATTCCACGAGATATTCCCATGAAGCCACTGATACAATGATATCATCTAAGATCCTAGCAGGCTGCACCATAGTGTGATCTGCTAATTCTAGCATTGTTGGGGTAGGGCAAAGAAACTGTCCTAAATGGAGAGTTTCTAAAACTGTTGTAGTCATCAGGTTAATAGCAACCCCTAGATCAATAAGTGTATTTCCTATGGCAGTGTCATTGATGATAATAGTTACCACAGGATTTCCTGGATTGGTATACTTTGGAATTCTAGGTTGGTTTGCTATGTAATCTGACATTTCACCTATGACATGAATTGTCGGAGGGTCTTTTTTCTTTTTACTTGGTCTTTTAATACAGATTTCCTTTATCACTTTACTATAGATCGGTATATATTTAATGGATTGTAACAAAGAGATCTTGATACAAATATTTTTCAATTCGTTAATGATATCACACTCTGGATAAGTTACAGGTTTATCTATTACTAGACGCTCCGGATATGGGGGTGCTTTTTCTCTTGGAATTACTTTTTCATGAGGATGGTTGTGTGTTGAAGCTTTAGGAATAACCACATCTTCAAGAATGGCATCATTCAAAATTTCATTAGGTATGTCTTCTTCTTCATTCTCTTCTATGATAACAATTGATGATTTGGGCTGATCTTGCAAAACTCTTCCAGACTGCAGTTGAATCTCATGTACTGTAGCGGTCAAAATGGCATATGATGGAAGAGGTAGCAACCCAATGCTATTAAGATCTTGAGTTGGCTTGTTGTTAGGATTTGGTATCGGTTGTGCAGGTAATATTGTGGGTCTTGGGGGATTCATATTCTGGAAATGGTGAGGCTGATTTGTGATAGGGGGTAGTGAAGGAGGTACAAATTCAAGCAAGAGTTGTTGGATATTAAGTGGATAAGGATAGTTAGGCATAGGAGGAGGTGGTTGAGCATAATCTTGTCCTCTCCATCCGTGTGGCCATTACTGATGTTGAGCATTCTGAGGAGGATACTGAGGTGGCCAATTTTTCCAACCTGAAGGGTTCCATTGTTGAGGAGGTTGATAAGGATGGTAATAGGGTGGAAATTGTAATGATGGATCCTGATAGGATGGTTGATCTCTAGGTTTCCAAGGCCTCCTAGATGTTTCACCAAAATTTCCACTCTTGTATACATCTTGCAACCCAAGCAACGATGGACAGTTATCAGTTGGATGTTCTTTTGTACAAAGGTGACATACTAAAACATTATTCAATGGACATTCTCGTTGGGGATGTTTAGTTCTACACCTAGGACAGAAAACACTCATTGATGCACGCTCTTCATCCTGTCTCCTTTTAGCTTGTAATGCATCTAATTGAGAACCCATGGCTCCTAAGATATCTGTTTTGAAATTTTCTAATAGGTTTCCCAATTCTATCCATGTAACTCCACCGGGACTGGATGTATTTCCTTTTAGGTTCCTAGTATAAGATTCTCGAAAGTGTCTTCCACTTTTCCCTCTACTCCTAGAGTAATTCCTACATAGCTCACAAATCTGTGTGAAAGACTTATGAGAGATGTCTCCTGCTGCCATGAGATTAAGGTTTTCTAAGAATTCATCTGAGATTCCCTTAAGGAAGAGTGTCCTTACTGCATCTTCTCGAATATCACTATATTTGGATTTAAGTTAAATCTTTCGAGATAGTCTTCTAGGCTCTCATCTTCAAATTGTTGTATTTTGAAAATATCATTGCTAGAGTCCTTAGGTTTATAGTAATCCTGATATTTCCGTAGAAATGCAGTCTTCATGTCTTCCCAAGTTCTAATACTAGATTCTCCTAACCCCATAAACCATCGAAGAGAAGAATCTTTTAATGTGGCAGGAAAAAGTTTTAGCTTTTGGCCATCTTGTAGGTAGTTATATCTCCTAAACAAAATGTCAAATTCGAATAAGAATGTATCCGGATCCTCACTACTCTTCCCACAAAAGGTCGGTAGTGAGGAGGGAGGGATGTCTTTCATGGTTACATCTTGTGCGGTGTCTAGGATAGGGAACCCAAAAGTACCTTCAGTTCTAACATCTCCCTCTTCTTCCTCTTATCGAACATGATCTTCATTTTCATTCTCCATAAAAACTTGATTTCCAAAGAGAGAATACCTAGGTTTTTCCTTTCTTGGTGAATATGGGATGTCCCAACGTTCTGTTTCAGGGATAGTATTCCTCTTTTTAGGAGAGGAATTACCAGCTACGTGGGAGTCCAGTTTTGAAGGTCCTATAGTTGTTGTCTCAATCTGTGAAACAACTATGTTCACTGAATTTTCAAAAAGAGCGTCTACTTGTGCAGGATCAAAAAAGTCTACTAGGTTTGGACCACCTACTATTGAAAAGGTAGTGTCTTTGGGTTTTGAAGCTAATGGAGGATTAAGAGGTTTTGATGATTTATCTTTTTTATTTTCCTCTTGTCTAAGTTCAGTCTCAATATGAGATTGAGGTTCTTCTAATGGTGTCTCTTTATGGACAGACTTCTATGATGTCGCTATGGTTCCCCCTGAATGGTTTCCAGAAAGCTTTTCCTTAGCTTTCCAAGTAGGATTATCCCCTTTAGGTGTTTTACGATACCTTTCTGCTAAGTTAGTAGTTGGGGTGGCACGCCCCCCGTATAGGTTAGTAGGAATTTTAGTAAGAAGGCTAGTTTTAATGTATCTACCTTTTGAGTCTCTAGACCTATTCATGAAAGCAAACTACAACTAAAACAAACTCTAATTGCATTACTACTATTGTTGGGTTTTAGGGATGCATGTTATAACAGATGCGCAGGTTCTTACCTCTCGTCTTACCGCTCACCCACCACCAACCTATTTCTAAGTTTCAAAGAGGAAAATTCTACCAATCACTAAGTTTTAAGAAGAAAATTCTACCTATCTACAACTAAATTCTACCTATCTACAACTCCCCGGCAACGGTGCCAAAATGTTGGGTGTATTTACTGTCTTAATGAATCACCAAATATTTAATTATCGACCAAGGTTGGTAATATTAGAGTTGTGGCATAATATATGTTGAGGTAGAATGGTACCTAAGACATCGGCTCGGCCGACCTTAGAAATGTTTAATAATAAAAAAATCGAAAGATATTTCAAAATGAAAAACAGAGTCAAAGTTCAAAAATACAACTACTAAACTGATTAGACCTAACTAAACCAATAGATCAGAATAGTATCAATCTATACTACTCTACTCTATGAACAATAGCTGAAAAGATAAAAACAACAATACTATTCTAGGAAATAAGACTCGATCAAAAGCAAACTACTCTTATGAAATATGGAAACTACTGATCAATGATTCAAACTCTAATCTAGGAATTAGAAAGTAATAACTATGAATAAATTTGGAAACCTATCTATGAAATGATTCAGTTTATAATTAACTATGGAAACAAGAAACTATGTTATCTTACAACAAGATTATAAACTAAATAAACCTAAGAAATTCAACAGTTAAACTATTCATGCATTTAACAAATACTCAAAACTAAACTAAGCTACCTAATTCCATTCTCCTTGAGGATTCTGAGAAAATGTGTCAAATGTAATAGGAATAGGAGAAAATGTATCGAAATGACTTTCAAATGTGACAAGGAAACACAACGGAAGTAAATCTAGTTTAATTTCTACAAAGAGATGCAAGCTAAAGAGTGGCCAATTACAACTAACTTTAAATATTGTAATCTATTCTTTATCCATAAGAAAATGACATGGAACAAATGTAATCTAGAAGCAAGTAGAAAACTTGATAAAGATATTTTATTTGGAAATGAGTTGATCTAGAAGCAAGTAGAAAACTTAATAAAGATATTTTATTTCTGAATCAAATCCTATCCTATGAACATCTTCATTAACTATGTAAATGAGAAGAGCAAATCCTATGCTTGAATTTAGAATTATGATTAAACTATGAAAAACTAATGTGCTTTTGAGAATGAAATTACTTAATAAAAATGAAGTAAACTAAGCTAAGACTGAAACTGACAAGTTCTAGAACAGTAACAAGTTAAGAAATCAGAGATAAAATATGAACTATGGATCAAAGTACAACTAAAAACCAAGGCAAGCTAAAAGATAAAGGATAACTAAAAATGAATATGAAACTTAAGCAAGACATTATGCTATTCAAATCAAGATTCTAACTACTGGTTAACTACAAAAAATAATACAATTCGAAAACCTGAAAAATTGAACTTTAAACAAGCATAAAAACAAGACAAAAAATATTAAAGTCCGGATGACAGTCTGAAAGACAATCCGAATGACAGTCCGGATGATAGAAAACAATATAAACTATGAAAATGAGCAGACTAAATGATTCTAACGCCAACTGGTTTATGCATATTAATCTACAGTGCAAGCAAAGCAACAAATAAACTATTTAAAGTTGGAATAACAAGAAGCAACTACACTAATCACTATCTAAGGAAAGAAAACCATTTCCTATTGCATAATAAAACAAAGCGAAAAGGTAAATGAATTTAATCTATAGCTACAACAACATTTAACAGAACTAAATCTAACTACAAACTAAACTTGAAACACTAAACTAATTAAACTCTATCTAATTGCTATGGAAAACTGAAAGCAAACTAAAGGAAACTACGCATGACCGGTCACTTCAAATTCTGAAAATGCAAATCATATTAACAGCAAGACATATGTTTACAGAAAATAGAGAAATGACATCTACAGGAAAAACCAAATTAAATACATGTACTGAAAATAAAAGCTACTTATCTGTAGAAAAGGAATAACACAATATACACAATAAAAACCTCTGGTTGTTGAGGGGCCCTTATCAGCAATCAGGGATTGTAGCTAACTCAGATTAATCACCAACAGAACATCAACATCTAAATCAGAAACTTCCATTAACTGAATCAAAGGTTACATAGTCGTTTTCTAGCTTTGTGTATCTCTCCAACTACTGCTGCTAACTAGCTAACTCCATTTCTCAACGAAAGACGTCTTTACATATTTTTACAATGGGGGAGAAGGTTGACCCTTTCAATGGTCAACCTCTCTAAAAATAGGAGGTCTTAATGACTGAAGAAAACGACTGCAGGACGGTTCACGACGGCACACAGGTCATCTGCCTGATTCCGTGGGCGTTGGTTCACTTCACGCAAACAGTTGTGCATTGATTTCCTTTTACGTGGGCAGATGATGTGTTTTCAAGCTGGGTAGACAGGAGCATGAATCTTCTAGAACGAGGGCTCACGCACCATGAGGGACACGTTGCCAACAGAACCCATGTCACCATTTTTGTCTTTAATGCCCCGTAATATTCCAACCAACAAATCCAATGGTGCGAACGGAGGGCTGAACGATGGTCCAAATGCGGCTGGGCATCTTCAGCGTGAACATGCATCTGAATGAAGGTCTGTTTGAAACTCATAGCTTGCAGAACGAAGTCTATATGCCAAGCAGGTCGAGAAACGTTAAATAAATGTTAATAAACCATAATATGATGATAATTAATCGAGATTTGTGTGATATTCAAATAAGTTCATACCTGGGTTTGATTGACGGTCTAAATGGTGAGAAGTATGAATTAATACGCCAAAAATGACAAAAGTAGTGCCAACAGAGCACGTTTAATGGCCAAAAACGATGACAAAAATGGACATCAACACTTGGTCTGGCAACTACGTGGCTTGGACAAATCCATGGTTCATATTAACACTTAGATAGAAGTCCAAATGAAAACCCAGGAGGAATTGGAAGCTCAACTAGGTGAGCAAAGGGAGATGATGGACAAATTGGCAAATATTGATATGGAAATGCAATACAACATTATATTAGGTTTTGCAATAACTTCCCATTCTATTATGCCCAAACCCCCAATCTCAAAGGGTTCTTTTACGGAGCTCTTTGAGAAGGAGAACATTTTCCAACAGTTTGGAGAGAGCTTGAGCATTACAACCCTAAAGCCACGAGACATGAAAATGAAGATTGCTCAATGGAGGAAACCCCTAATGGGTATGGTTTCACCCAAAGATAGCATGCCATATATATATATATATAGGTTGTTTTCTCAAAAATATAGTTATATTTTTTTCGCAAAATTAAATCAATATCTATATCCTAAATCATTTGAGAATTAATAATATATTGTTATCATTAAGATGTGAAATATTTTTAAACTCATGTATTGCAAGTTATTTGGCACGACCACAACCCCCCTCTCTCTCTATATATATAATTGTTCTTATAAAAAAATATTATATAATTTATAGTAATTAAAAACCCTAAAGTTGCATCATTGATTTCAAAATATGATATTAGTAAGAGTCATGCATGGCAACATAATGCCAATTAACTTCTTAACATTATTAAAGTATTCACTTACCATTATTAAACAATTGACTTACACTAAGGAGCTAGAATGGCATTTATTGAGCCACACTATTATACCTTGTTTTTTTTAATTATTTTTATAATTTATAAAAATATAGTGATGAAATATCTTTATGTTTAATGTTAATGATCTCTTTTGTACCTTTCTTATTTGAAACAATAGTTTTTTCATTAACATTATTAAAATATTCACTTATCATTATTAAACAATTGACTTTTTCATTAACATTATTAAAGTATTCACTTACTATTACTAAACAAGTAAAATTAGTACCAAAGTTGCTTATATCTGCTATTTAGAAATGTTGTAATGTATTAGTTATTTATTATCCAAAGTTAAAAGGTTCAAATGGTAATGAAAATTAACTCTACTCTAATTTATTGTGATTTTATTCTAATTTTTAGAGATTTTACAAAATTTAAGCTACCAATTAAAAATTGTCAATGTCTGTGTGACCACCAATTATTTGCATAACTAAATAAAACTTTATCATTTACAAAAATAAATAAAACTTTATAAATAGAAGTTAAAGAAAAAAGATAATACTCTTTAACAATATATATATAACTTTATATGTAAAAGTTAAGTAAACAAAATAATACTCTTCAAGGGCAAAACTAAATTTTAATGAGTTGTCAAGAAAAGCAACAACAATATGTTGCAAAAGAAATTTATTGTTTATGCTTCTCTTGATTTGAGAAATTATATCTATGCATGTGTTTTATGACAAACATTGAAAATACCTTGTAATGTTTGTGTAAAGAACAGGTTAAGACAGACAAAAAAAACATTGAAATAAAAATTACAGTTTTTATTATAATATTCATAAAACACAATACCAAAGTTTGTACATAACTCTAAAATTTGTTTAATAAATGTGAGGTGAAGTTTTATGTAACTTATTATCTATAAAAGACGAATCTTAATTTAAAAATTTCGTGAAAGCAAACCTACTATCCTTTCACCTTGGTAATTAAATAAAAATGCATAACACAACTTATGTAAATTCCTCCTTCGTAATTACATTGTAGGTTCAAATCTCTCACCATGATAGGTTTAGATGATAGGTTTAGATACTCCCTTCAATAATTAGCTCAAAAATCGACGATATGATTGATAATTCCTTGAACAGTGATGGGACACGTGGAAAGCACGAGTAACATAAACTAAATTCAAATTTTATGGCACATTAAAACTGAAAGGACGGAGTACACAACAAGACAAAATATTTGATAGGTGTCAAATATTTTTTTTAATTATATATTTATTTATGATAAATAAAATTTAAATTATATAAAATTAATCATTTCAAAATTTTAGTCTAATTAATAAAAATTTAAATTTAAATTTTTGTAAATTATAAAATTATATTTTAAATTTTACAAAGTTTAGATTAATATATGTTTTTTTTAACTTTATAAAACTATAAATAACATAATTTGAAAACAGATTAATTTATAAAATTACAATATATTTGCTTTATAATAAATTAAATTGTCATTTTCAATGTACATTTTAATAACTTAAATTGTCATTTTCAATGTAAAATATAATAATTTCAAAATAAGAAACGAACCAAAAAAATGTTAGATAAATTAATTTTAATAAATACTAAAAAATATATAATAAATAAATTATAGCTTTACACCCAAAAATAATATTTTTTTTATAAAAAATTAATTTAACTTATAAGTCAAATGTCTTTCTAGGAACAATTTGAATACATAAATGGATCGAATAATAAGGTGTCATCTAAGCTGGCTCTCCACAAGGATTAGTTATCCACTTTATTTGAAATATATTTCCCATTCTATTCTTCCGGGGAAGGTTATCATAGAAAGTCTTTCTCACGTATTATTTAAATGAGATATTTTCAAAGACATATTATGTCGCTTTCTTATGGGTTGGTCGTACTTATAAAATTAAAGTTCTCGTTCCAGGCTCTAGCGAGCAGTATCCAGTAAATTGTACGTTTGGGATGGTGTTATCCATAATAATAATAGTGTAGACAAATGGCAAATGTTCAATTTTTTGTTTTTTAATTATTTTTTATTTCTGACAAATAATGTTTATAGTAAGGAAAAATTGTCACTTCAAGGCTTTCCTCCAATAAAAAATTAGGAATTTGTATTTTTAAAATTTAAAAATTATTTTTTATTTTTTAAAATATGTAGTTTAATATTTATTTTCTATGAAATATTTAAAAACTATGGAAAAAATATATCAGAAATTGCATAACAATTAAAAAGTCAATTGAAATTGACTGCAAACCTATTGCTATATACTTTGCTTTCGGCAGGTATAATAATTGACTTACACTAAGGAGCTAGAATAGCATTTATTCAACCACAATATTATACCTTGATTTTTTTAATTATTTTTATAATTTATAATAATATAGTGATGAAATATCTTTATTTTTAATGTTAATGGTCTCTTTTGTACCTTCTTATTTGAAACAATAGTTTTTTTATTAGATTGCATATTTGTTTTTTATATACTTTTATATTAATATAATTATTCAAATGATGTTATATATGACTAAAAAATTATATATTTATAATAATGTAACATAATATTAATATAATTAATCAAATGATGTTATATATGATTGAAAAAATTATATTTATAATAATATAATATAATTTTTTCGGGGGTTTCACTAGTTAGTAAAATAAGGATGGTGATATCTTCCACATGATTCAATTTCCAACAAACTGAAATGACATATTTAGCTCCTACAAAATGTCGAGGAGGGAGAGAGGACGTATCATGGATGTGTAAGTAAGACAAGCATGAGTGATTGACAAATTTCCTATCCCCTAATGTCATTGATATTCGATCGACATTGAATATCATTAATAATTAAATAAATCATTTTAAAAAATTCAATAAATAATAAACATAATTAGAGATTTTAATGACGACATTAAAATATAAACATATCGTTATATAATATTAATTACAATAAAATTAATAATATCATTTATTTGCAAGTTTTATATACTTTAGAATGGAATTTCCTTACAAATATGGAAGAAATTTACATATAGATTATACATATAAATCTCGCAACAATTTCTCTACAAATACTATGCACCTTTACATGTCAATAATGGTAATATATGTTATTTTTTTCATAATATTCAACCAATTTTCATAAGTTTTTTTATTATTTTGACTTATTTTTAATGTAGTTTTTTAACTATTTTTAGTGTAATTAAAAAGTATTTTCCAATATTAAAAAGTATTTTCCAATATATATAAATTTTAATCGAAAAATACATATGAAATATGCTACGAAAAACAAGTCAAAACTTGGATGCATATTTTCAACTAAATTTTCATTGTCAAATTCAAGTGAAAAAAAAATCAACATGATAAGAACAAAAATAGACTTTGTGTTATAGTGATGGAAGGAACACATGGCATGATAGAAGTCGTTTAATGTAAAGATCCTAATAAATGGATTTTATAAATGTACGAGGAGGAACAAAACAATGTCTAATTAGATCTTATCAATATGAAATTTTTGGTAAAAGAAGGGATAGATGTATTTTGTTGGAACCCTGGAAGGAAAGGGTCATTCTCAATTAAAGAAAAATACTATGTTTTCCTAAATTAATTAGAGAACCCTGAAGAGATATATCATATGGATAAAGATATGGAATCCATCTAATTGGGCCAAAATTATAGCTTTCTCCAATTGTCATGTTATGGAAATATTCTCTCAGAGACAACTATGACGAAAAGAAGTATCATGGGCCCATCATCATGTAATGGATTGATGAAGTAAGATTATAACCATATTATTCTTCATTTCAAATTATTCAAGGTAAGTTTAGGAGTAACATCGAAAATTCAATGGGTAGTCTACATCAAGTCTAGTCGCTCAGTCAATGAATTGATTATAATATCGGTGAATCCTTTCTTGAAAAGTACACCTATTAAAGTACACCTAGTTGGTATCTGTCTGTTTTGTTTTCTAATTCCCTTGAAAATTTAGGGACATTAAATTTTTAAAGGGAATAAATGGCCCAACAAGTAGACATGGGAATGGATTAAGAGGGCCATTGTGAAAATAACAAATATCAAATGTAAAAAATTAGGACTAAACGTATCCCAATCAAAAATAGACTTAATTAAGTCTATGGAAATCCCTCCCATAAATGCCTCCATTAATTGATAAAGGTTAGGGAAAAAAATTTCACAATTAGATTGGAACCCCCATTGGAAGTTGGGGTCAAGTTCAACTATGATAGAGTATTTAAGAGCAACCTTTATCCAGTAGGGGGGATAACTAAGAAGAGTTCAAATTCCTAGTTATGAGTATTATATGATCCATAAGAATGGGTTCCAAAAATATTGTTTATGAAGGGGATTCTGAGATTGTGGTTGACCATTTTAATAATAAGATCTCACCCTTTATCAAATATTAATAATAAATTATATGTACTTACCAAGTTATATAATGTTTTGGGGAAATAAGTTTGTTCATATAAAAATATATGTGAACTATGTTATAGGTTTATTAACAAATTATACCATCACTTCCTAGAAATATCGGTTTCTTTCACTAGGGTACTCCTCCATGGGAAAATATGAAAAAACTAAATAATTTTATTACTACATATTTATACCAAGGAAAAACCTCTCCATTGCATCAACTTATCACATCCAAGTATTATGGGCTTAAATTGAGTCTTGATTGTTATTGACCTGTAGAGACATTCCCTTGAAGGAGAGAAGATTTTATCTTATTACAATTATTGATTTAGATGGTGAGAATATTTTTCATTTTGATCAACATCAGTGTAAATTAAATTTCCATTTACCTTAAGACATTCCCTTGAAAGAGAAAAGATTTTATCATATTATAATTATTGATTTAGGTGATAAGGATATTTTTCACTTTGATCATTGATCGACATTAATGTAAAGTAAATTCTCATTTACCTCGTAGCAAAGGAGTTGGCACAGTGTTGGCACAACATTCCTTGTTATAAATTTTCCAAATTGTTACTTGTCTAAAATTTCTATAATCAAATAAAGTAAACTAATATCATAAAAAGGGAAAAGCTCTAATGCCATATGCCATTCCAAGCTTTAGATTCCATTCCAAATCCAAAGAATAATAAAAAGAAAAAACCTATGGATTCCATTCCAAAGAATAATAACCTATAGGAAAGGAGAAGAATTGAAATCCTTTTGGTGCCTATGAATGCTTTATTGCCATTATGGATCAGTAAGGAATGCCTTTACTCAACATGAACTGAACTCATCTAACTTGAAGAAGCCAAACGAGGTCTCTAATGAAAGAGTATATTGTGTTCTAAAAGATTTTGTAGAGAATATTGTAAACAACGAGGAGAAAATGCATGGCAACGTGCTTCTTTTTTTATGTAAAACTTGTTGTGGGCTTATTATAAAATCATTGGTTAGTGACATCATGCCTAGTTTATGAGAAGGAGAAGCTCAAAATATTAAGAAACTTTTAAAAGTTTAGAAAGGTTTAACGTTTAATATTATGAAGCATGTACATTAATAGAGGGCAAGTAACACCAAATTCATGAGTTCCAAGTCTAACCTTTTAATTTTCCATTATAAAGATATTGTTATGTTTAAAGATTATATGAGTAGCTCGAGGGAATAATTCTCCAATATATATGGAACTTTTTTTTTTGCTTTTGGACGTCAGTATATTATGTTAAGATGGATTTAGGATTAAGATACATAATTTTTTTATAAAAATGTGAGTTATTATTATAATTAGGTTTAACCTGAATGGTTGTGGGATGAAGTGCTATCCTTCTCACCCAGATTATATGCTCCTAAGTGACATGTTGATTCTATTCTCTTAAGTGAGATGTTGAACTCATAATATATATATATATATATATATCCACATAAAGAACCATATTTATCTTTCCGTGAGGAAAGGTAAATACATTCTTCACAGTTCTTACTTATAATCAGTAAAGTTTGACTCTTCAAACTCCAGAGAGAAAACCTCAAAACAACCCTTATCATCCCCCTATTTATCCCCTAATCTTCAAAAAGTATTTAATTTCCTTTTGCATCACATAAAGAAAATCTAACACATTCATGTTTAGAACAATATAGTAGATACACACAGAGCTAAGATAGCTCTCAAAAATAAAGAAAATAGAAGATGAGATCTTTCTCTCATCTAGGAATTATTCTTTGGTTACTTGATGAAGAACCGAGAGGTATTCCTTTGACAGCTTGTATTCATTTGTGTTGTATTTTAGATAAACATGAGAGAAACATAAATTTTCAAATCACATGGCATTTTCCTTTAAATTCGTGGATAAATTATAATTGGCAAATTTTTGTACCTGATTTTTGCCTTGCGTGCATTGAATAACAAAATTAGAGTCCAAATAGATCTAAATATCTTTTATACATTTTTCCAACACTACTTTTAATAAGAGTAAGAGTGCCTTGAGTTCATTGAAATTATTTGTTCCTGGTCCAAGTGAAGCATTCCCATCAAAATGGTTAAACTCGTAAAAAAAATCATGTACCTCGCTCCACTTCGAACTCCATTTTCCTAGTTAGAGCCATCAAAAAACCCCCAAGGGAGATTTTTATCAATCAACAGAGGTAGAGTATTCTTAACATGGGACACATTTGGGTTAATAAAAGGTCAACAAAGAGAGCGCTTGGGTAGCCACCTAAAAACTTGGCAATATATTATTTTCAAATACATTCTCATTTCGGGAAATCATACTCTCCATAAAACCACGAGGGAAGGACTCCTATGTCCACGAGCTCCTTTTGAGTTAGCCATTTTTTTATGTTCTCCAAGACGTCATTATGTTCCCACCGTTTATTAATCTTCACAGAAGCTTCTATCTCCTTCTAGACTTGAACTATAAATGGACATGTGCCAAAAATATGTGCATTTGTTTCCTCGTTGGATCGATAGAGGTAACACTGCCACGGCCCTTCCAGCCTTTTTTTTGTAGTTTGTCCCATGTCAAATGTTTATTATGAATAATAATCCAAACTAAATGCAATGTCCCCATTCAAATAAATCTCAAGAAGAGAAAATTCCACCAATCTACTAGTTTCCTAGGTTGGGGTGGAAACATTAGATTTGGAATAAGGGAACTATAAAACCCCCAAATGGACATTAGCTTGACAAAATATATTAAATGGGGAATAAATAAATATTTAAGATAGCAAAATAAGGTGGCATTTGGTCATGACGGAACATTGGAGGTGTGGGGCCCACTCAAGCAAGATTCACCATGCCACATGGCATCCCACTCTCACCCATTTGAATCCAAGGTGGATTCCAACGTTCTTGGGGGAGTTGGAAGGGAATAATACTTGGCATGACTCAAGGAGGGTCTAAATTGAGAGGAAGAGTAACTCCTATGGAAGAGGAAGATTCATCTTGGAGCTACTGGGACACTTGGGCTAGATTCCCTAGCTTCTATGACAACAATGATGAAGATGCTATGACAATTATGAAAAAAATCAGACTTGATTGCTGAAATATGACATATATGAAATTTCATGGATAAAAATAGCCTCCAAGAGGGCACACAAGGGAGTTAGGGCAGCCAAAGAGTCATCCATTCGAATTGAGTGAAGGAGGAGGCTAGGAATTGATGGACAAGTGGCACACATTGGAATCTCTTCCCAATTCGAGTTGGAATGAATATCATGGAGGGAATTAGAACACTAGAAGGCTTGGGAAGATAATAAAATACAAGAACCAAGAAGGAGAGTGGATTTTTATTATTTCTCATTTTGCAAATTGGAGATCATAGTTTTTCCATGCTAGTGGAGTGTTTACTCTACTTGCCTTAGTACCAGTTTCGAGGGTGAAATATTCTCATCCTAATTGGAAATTGGAGAGGCCATTCAGACCTTTCATTTGGATCTACAATGGAGTCATTTGTTTCATTTTTAAGCTACAGGGAAGCTCGTGATATTTTCTTCTTCAACTTGTTCCCATCTCTCTCACACATTTCTCTTCATATTTTGGCTCTTGGAGGAAGGGAGCACATGGTGAGATGATGATATATTTGTGAGATTCCAAGATACACAATTTATTTTTAATCTGATATTTTTACTCTATATTTGATGCTCAGAAAAACCTCAGGTCAACATACCAAGTGAAGCTATGTAAAAATACCAAACAATGCATAAATGGTGCCATTTTCCCTATATCTTGGTGTGAGAGCTTGAAGTTGCTTTATTTCGATTTGTATCAGTTCATATCTGTGATTTTTCTGATGTATGGAGATTTATTAATGTCCTGAAGAAGTTTCATATACATTACATAAGCCTTTGGAACATAAATCTCGAATTTCATAGCAAGTGGTGAAGTTTCCTATCATTTCCCCCTATGTGAAGACATGTCCACAAACCTATGATTTATGGGAGTTGAAGCAGCCTTTATAAATGGATTAATGATGCATTTGGATTCCCATTGAATTCCTTTAACTAATACATGTCTCTTTTCTGAAATTTGGGAGGGTCGTACTGCATTTGGGAAGCCATTAGTGACCTCTACCCTTGGGGGTTTGAACCTCGAATTTGCTAGTAAAATTCCCCAATTTCTCTTGAAGTTAAATGAATGTTGCAGAAGTCTTCTAAGAGTTTCCAAACATCCATCGGCCTCATTTTTATGTATTAATACCTTTCAAATACCTTCAGACCCAATTTGGAAGCATTTGGAGCCATTTGGGAGCGTTGGAGTCATAACTAGTCTAAGGGTCGAATTGGCCAAAAATTGAAATTTTTCCAAATTTATAAAAAAGGGACACTACACTAATAGAATTATTTTGGTAGGTGCTTTAATTTTCCATAACTTTTTCCACCACAATTCCCTAGAAAGGGTTCAAGGATTCTTGATGGATTCATATCCAAGAGCCATGGAATAATCACCACCATCCCCCTGTCATCCCCATACAAGGACATAAAATTATTCATTTAACCTTATATGGGATCAATTAATCGTTACGATAAAATCATCCTAATACCATGTCTCATTACCCGACAGGCCAACTTTGTGAGCATAAAGCCACCCTTGCATCCAAAGGGATGTCCTATCTAAAATTTGAATCTTATTAAGCGTGCACATACCTCACTGTTTTAAATGATTTACTATTTCTAGAGGAAGAAAAATTTTATTGTTAGATCCAAAAATGGCATCAAATCCCATTCTAACCTATGACACATCGTCTATACGCCATACCAGACGGTCACTGATGACTAAGAAAGTGGACGTGAGAGCTTTCCAATTATTTGAGGCGCTTGTCACTGATTTCATCCTATTGTGAATCCAATAAACAATACGTCCGGGCATAATATACTTCTATAAAATTATTTGGATCCATAAACTATCATTTGAAATGAGGCTGCATAAGGATTTTTCCACTAGATATTTTCCAAACAATAACAGGTTCTTAATTCCCTAACCACCATGTTGTTTCGACCGTGTAATCAAATCCTAATGTGCCCAGTGGCTCCCCCTTTATAAGCCATACTTCCCTTCCATAAGTAATTAGCACAAACTTTTCTGATTTTCTCTATTATTCCCTTAAGGATTGAAGCCAAGGTGAACCAATAGACCGGTATAGCCTCAATAACTGAATTAATTAAAACAAGTCGGCCACCTCTGGATATCCACCGATTGTACCATAGATTAAACCTACTCTAAATTTTTTATAAAATCCAAAACCAATCCGCCTTTTTGTAAGAATTGGGTTTTAAAATGAATCCCAAGTATTTGAGCCCATTCTGTCAATCCCACCAAGGAATGTTACAATATCTATCCATATGATTCTAAATTCCATTAGAAATTCCAAAGGAGTACTGGGTTGCTTGTTCAAGTTAACTACCATCCCTGTTGCTGATGAGAATAGCTCAAGTATTTCATTGATAATGTTAACTTCCTGTAAAGAACTGAAACCAAAGAGAAGAATATCATCCAAAAATAAAAAGTGTGTCAATGCAATCGATCCTACAACTTTTACTCCCTTAATCATCCACTGACATCAATCATTGAGGATTGCTTGGATTAACTCTTCTGCAATAAGAAGAATAAATACAGAGATGGTGGATCTCCCTAACAAAGACCCCTTGAGGACATGAAGAAAGGATTCGTGGATCCATTAATGAGGATCGAGTAACAAGGGGTAGAGACAAAACACATAATCCATTTAACAACCTCCAAAGAAAAACCAAGATTCAGCAATAGAGTCCCAACAACAACCATGAAGCTCGGTCGCAGGATTTCGAGAGATACATCTTCAAGACAAAAGCAGGTCTAGACAATCGTTTAATAGAGTGCAAAGTTTCATGTGTTGAGCCGATTTCTTCATGGATTAAGAGGCCTTCAAGGAATCCAAACTGATATGAGGAGATATGCTTTGACAATGGCGGTAATCCTCATTACAAGCACCTTTGATATTTTTTTTAGGCACAATTACATAAAGAAATCATTCAAAATTCATCAAAAGATAATGGATGGTCCTTTTTAGGTATAAGGGATAAAAAGGTGGATTTTAACCCTCGCAAATTTGGCAATCTGTTCTTACCTCCTATAAAATCAAGCAAATCAAAAAAATCCAATAAAACCTCAATTGGCCAACCATCAGGACCTAGGATTCTTTCCTTGTGAAAAGAGGCCATTACTTATAACATTCTCTCACTAAAAACATGTTGGAATAACTACCCATCTTCATCCTCATTTACCATGCATGGAAAGAAATAAATCATCTTTAGCATATCACCAACATTAGTGTTTGAAGGTTCCTTGAGTAAAGAACAAAAGTGAGGTTCCTTGAGTAAGGAAGAAAAGTGACTTACCCCGAGCTCGTCCAAATCCTAGAAATCAAACACAAAACGACCATGATCATCTAGTAGATCCCATATCATTATGACTCTTTCTATGATTGGAATACCTACGCAAGAATTTTTTGTTTTGATCACTGGATTCCAACCATGTAACTCAACTCTTGAGCTTCCACTCCTCTTCCATTTCCAATAACATCTTAGATCTCTGAGCTTCTTTATTTTTTGATAGCATCAATTTGGTCTTCCGAGAAGGATCCATATGTGTATGTTTTGTAGCATATCTCCAAATCATGTTCCAGTATCTTCATAGACTTATCCCTATCCATCTTTTTACCATGAGCCTACAAAATTACAGTTTCTTTGACATCTTTCAAAGAATTCACAATTTTTTAGCAAGCTAAGATCTCAAGAGAAGGATAAAATCTTTTCCACACACCCCTTACCAATTGTTTAAATTATTCGTCTATTGCCTAGTTCAAATTATATTTAAAAGGGGCATTCGGCTTATCCATTCCTTTGCGAACCTCAAACATAACTATAAAATGATTCAAGAATCACATTTTCAACACCTAAGATCAATAGTTTCCAAGGGATTCAACAAGCAGATGGTTTCCCATAAAATGATCAATGCGCTTTGCAATACCCACATCACCAAACCTATTATTAACCCATGTGGGGTCAAGCTCAATGAGTTCGACATCTACCAATATCGCATCTTCGAGGGCATTTACAAAAAATCCTACCAACCTATCACGTGTAGTCTTATTTCCCTAGATTTCACCACAAATCAAAGTGAAGTTAAGATCCCCTACTAATACCAAATTCTCATGCTCAATCCAACCCTTTGACAGAAGAGATCTCCAAAATTTCTCTTGGCCAACATAAGGGCCATACACATTCATAAATTGAAATCACCTTCCCAAATCATGACTAAAAATATTTGTACAAAAACCTGAAATCACAACAAAGTAGTTAAGAAGCGTGAAAGAGGCATTCCAACTGGTAACCAATCCACCTAACAATCCAAAAGCATGAAGAGACACAAAGGACCAAGAAGGAAATCGTTTTTTAAAGTATGCATCACTTGATCACCAGCTATCATAGATCCCTGAATAAAAATAACATATGGACTGGAGGACATGATCAATCTCTTGAGGGTTGATTTTTTTGCACAATCCCCCAAGCCACGAATATTTAGAGATATGAATTTCATTTTTTACTCCCTTTATGCAAATATGTCACTCTAACACCCCCACAAAGCAAGCTTTGCTTGCCTTGATTGACCTCTCATGCATCTTTTGTGAGTGCCAATTTGATAGCATATTTTTGGCCCGCTTTTGGTGACCCTAAGATGGTAAGGTCATCGCTTCCTGTGCCTCTAGATTGATTATTCCCCTGAGAGGGGATAGTCGGCCTAGGTTGCAACTGGTAGTGGCCCCTACCCCTCCTCCTTGGTGAGACTTCCTCCTTTGTAAACTTTGAAGAGATCTTACAAAGTAGAAAGTTATTTGAGTCCTTCGCTAGATTTTTTCTAGGATGGACAGAAAGGAAATCCCCTAATTCTGAATATATGGATAGCATATGGAATCACCTCAGTCTAGATTCACATTCTTGCTCATGACGGCA
The DNA here is from genome assembly GCA_027924585.1 of Larix kaempferi. Classification (NCBI taxonomy): domain Eukaryota; kingdom Viridiplantae; phylum Streptophyta; class Pinopsida; order Pinales; family Pinaceae; genus Larix; species Larix kaempferi. The sequence goes on along the minus strand of BSBM01000316.1, from coordinate 2,545,493 downwards.
TGAAGAATGGGCTGAAATATGAGGAAGATCAATCCCTTTACCCTTAACAAGAATCTCCATAGGAATTTTGGCCCTAGGGTTTATATCATCGTCATTTCAAATACAGATGTCTTCAAGGATCAATTGTTGTGGGCCGAGGGGGTAGGGGGGTGTAGGGGTTAGGATTGCAGGGAGAAGCACTATCTTTAAATTCTACAAGAATGATGACATGCATCCCCAATATGAATAAACTCTTGATCCCTAGAAAATTTGTTCACAACAAGGGGAATAACCTCATCTTGGAGGAAATTTACAAGAGATTGGCTCAAAACAAAGAAGTAGGGAGGAGACTTGAGGACCAAGAGGTGGCATTGCACAAAACCCTATTTTCCAAATCACACTAAGTTCAATTCTACATCCTTTGTTATCCATTGCATCCATTGTTGCGTTCAACCCTTTAAAAAAGTGAAAAAAATGATTTGAAGCTTTCCAATTGTTTTTGGACTCACGTTAATATTCTTCTTAGCTAGGGTTCATGAGGAAAGGATTTAACAACCATATGGCAAATGATAATCATTGAATCTCCTAGCACCATGATCTTCTTCAGTCTCATTTGCTTAACTATCATTATTCCTTACCACAAAGCTAGAGTTTCAACTTGGTTGTTTGATGACTCACCTAATCCCAAGCATCTGAAGCTTCTAGATTTCCATCAAGTCTAGAATGACAACCGTAAAAAGATTTAGCATTTGCTAAATTGTTTTAAAGTTAAGAATTCAATATTCTAATTTAAATACTAAAAAGATATTATTCATTTTAAGGTGCTCAGAAAGATTAGAGTTGTTGATCCTTATGGATAGATGGTAAAATTATGTAAACATATTTTATTGTTAACTTTAATTCTATCTTTAGAATATCAAATTACTTTGTGTTCGTTTGAAAAAAAAAGTTAGAAATTTCATTAATAATTAATTTATCTAACCATTATAAAAATATATATATTCCACTATCTTAAGAAAAATATTTAACCGCCACCATAATAGCATAATAATAATAATAATAATAAAAGAGGTGATAATCATACCCTAACTAAACATTAAATTGATATAGCATTTCATTTATGTAATAAGAAAAACCTTTACTCAAATTTATAAAAATATTTCCCATATTTAAAATATAACCTTCTCAAAGAAAAGACGTATTCGAAACCTTTAGTGCTACTTAAATTGTGCTATGTTAATGAGTACACTAACCTTTTAAAAACAAAATTATATTAAAATATATTTTTATTAAAAACAAAATTATATTAAAATTTAATTTGTCCTCGAGAACTTAACAAAGTTTTATCATTCAAAGTTTACAATGAAAATTCAAACTTATCTCTACATTCGTTCAAACTTATCCCTAAGTTTTATAATTCAAAATTTTTTTATTTTCTATTTTTCAATATGGAAAATAGCTATATCTTTATATTAAAAATATATGAGAAAGTGTTAAATACAATCCACCACATAGAGATAGTCAAATCTATCTACCAACCTCAAAGGCCAACACAATACAAACCATCATAAACATCGTAATTCCAGAATATTATGCTCTATAGTGTTCCCTACTAAACTTTGGGTCAATTTTCCAAGTTCAAAGTACATAATCAATAATTATTCAAAATTGTATACCTAAATTTTCCAATTTCAAAGTACATAATCAATAATTATTCACAATTTTATATTATATATGAGATTGCTTAGTATTTCAATTGAACTTTAACCTCTACTTTAATAATTTAACATGGTTCAAATTACATAATCAATAATTATTCAAAATTAGTTATATGTATGGTTACTTAGTATTTCAATTGAACTTTAACATATACTTTAATAATTTAACAATTTAACATGGACATTGTTATTTGAAAAGCAAAAAGCACGTAATAATTAAAAATGTGAATTTATGTACAATTGAGTGAAATTTTATTGGTTCAAAGTTTTATTAGGTAATGATGTTGTTGATGTGTAAAGATGCTAATTATTTCAAGTTTAGTATAGAGTATAGTAATTTTTTATTTTGATTTGTATAATGGGTAATTAGCAAAATAATTGATAATCAGATATATTATTTGTTTTTAAATATCAGTTTTATTTATATATATATATATATATATATATATATATATAAAATACATCGCAGTTGGTTGGGTAGAACATTGTTTTCATAGTCATCAGGGTTTAATTGGTTCATGGCGATATCAGTGCTCCTACCAGGATTAAACTTGGGTGTGGAGGGCAATAATCATTCCTCCCAACCACCCAAGTTATGTCAAATAAAATGGTTGAAATATATATATGTGCGTGAGTGAGTGTGTGTGTGTTTGTTTTATTAAAAATTATATTTATAATATATATAGAAGTATAGAGAATAAACAATTTGCTAGTTAAATAATTATTTTTAATTTTCATAATTAAATTTTTTATGTTAAAATAAAATATTTTAATGTAAAAATTAACGAATAAAAAGAAAAATAAAGTGATGGTGAAACTTTGTATAAGAGGTATAGTCTTACACTATTTAAAATGTTTAAAATTAAATTACACTATGGTAGTAAATTGGGTTTAGCTCCAATGGTTGTGGGATGGAATATTATCCTCCTAGGTTATATTCTTGTAAATGACATATGTAGCTCATAATGAGTATCTTGTTGTTTCAACTTCTGGCTCTATTGTTAACATGGCCTTGTACACTGAAGAATATAGGATAGGTTACCTTGAAAAAAAAATACATTATGATGAAATAAAATAATTCTTTTTAGAATGAGATAATTTATTAATAATTGGAAATTATATTTGTGATCAAAGATTTCATGTTATGTTAATGTAATTTCATGTACACCTTGAGTGAGTCTAATGGTTAAGAACATGTTTTTCTTCCTTGAAAATCACAGGTTCAAATTCAAAGGGGGGTGGGGTATGTACACCTTTGTAATTGTTGCACAAAAGGATCATTTGTTCCATAAACAAGGGGGTCCCATACATCAATTTGGTGCCTAGCTTAGCCATAACCTTGAACATATATTATTGGTATTAGTATTATTATGTTCTTTAAATATAAAATTAATAATAATTATGAAATAAAAAAGTAGTTTATGAAATACTACATATTAAAATATATCTCAATATAAAAGCAATTATAAAATACAAGTTTTTTAAGTCAATGAGATATCATATTTTCTTACTTGGTTATTAATATGATTTAATAATATGTTTTTTAAGTGCCCTTTTCTTAACGATAATATTTTCCTCACTTCCATATTAACATCAATTAAATTTGTTTATATCACTTTCTTGTAATAATTGTATTTATAATCTCTTAATTGAGGTTAGCACAAACGGTTGTGGGATGGAGTGTTATCATTCTCGCCCAAGTTTTGTTCCCTTGTTGAGCTCATAATGAGTATATTGTTGTAACAACTTCAATCCCTATTGTTGGCATGGCCTTGTACCCTAAAGAATGTAGAATTTAAGATAGGTACCATCATATTTCTCCAAAAGAACCTATTATTTTCAATACCTAGGCCAACCGACCTTTCAATACCCAATATAGAGAAGCAGACCGATCATATAAGGATTGTCGGTCTCGGGTGGAGCCTCGCACTTTTTTATCCTCCTTTGCATGATCCATCTATTAATGATCAGAGCGTTCTACGTACAACCCAACATCGTTTAATAACGATCTAAGTCTCGGGAAGACGGAGCCAGGTGTGGGACATGACCTCATGCTTGCCCACATGTGATTTCAACTACTGCACACATCTCGTTTGACTCTTGGCCCCTTGCCATTACCACACCTAGATTCAAGGTGATATCGTATGTATATACTTAACTCAGAATATTTTCTGAAATGTATGGAATCTTATAGACATGTGTAATTGTGTATTATATGGAATCTTAAGGTTGTGAGTTTTTCTTATTCACGGAATGATTTGCAAGTCCAAGAGCTTCTGGATTTCTTGGAAGCAACTCTAGGTATAGTTGAAACTGACTTGGGATCTTCCTTGGAGGACACTATCATGATGCATCCCTAAGAAAAGAGGATTTTTTTACTTTGGAGTTTGTTTTCAAATTGGATAAAGAAAATTCACAACTAAAAATCATAATATTTTGAAGACACCAAATTATTTACAAAACCATGGAGACCTAACTTCAACCCACATAAAAAATATTCAACAAAGGTTGTGATATATGGGTCAAATTTCTTGATTTCGCTTTTAAATATTAGGGATATGAAACCTTATTAATTGGTGGCAATGCTTTGGGTAAATATATCTCCTTAGGTGTGTTTATTACATACACTATAATATGAATTTATGCATTTAAAAAAAAACATTTTTTAATCAAATTATGATCGATGAGGGAGAATGATGTTACACTCAACCCCTAGATTGTGAAATCATTCAATCTTCTTACAGAGTTTTCTTTGATCATGGTCATGTGTCGATTTCCTGACCAAAAGTATTAAAGTGTACATAGGTTATAAAATGAAAACATAGGAATCCCTCATGGTGGAAAGACTTCATGAACATGGATAACCATAAGGCAGATCAGGGATCTGCACCTACTCCTTTAACCACTTATCTTTTCCCATCCCTTGAGCATAGTGGAAACACCATTCTTACAAACTTATGTCAAGAATCAATACACCTTCCTTCGATTCTTATGCATAGAAGTCCCTTTGGAATGAAAAATAGGAGACAATAATCAAATTATTTATTTAGATTATGAAAGAGAGTCATCTCAATTATCTTCCATGGACACTTATACAATACAAGGCTTTAGTTTTGCACCTTTAAGTCACAGATGCCCTATCAAGACTAGCTGAGGTAGTTTTTCCTCATGCACAACAAATATTTACATCATGTATGATGACATAAAACTTAACACATGCCAATATACTATTTAGGTTTGTGTTGCTCTGCATAATTTTTATGTTGTGTGCATCATCACATGTCACAAAACACAATGATGGATAAATATGTGCACCGTATTTGCATTTCCATTATGCGTAGTTACATTAGTGTATGATGCAAAACACAACACACACTAATGTATTAATCCCTATTGCACCATTTTTGCATTCGAGTGCTTTGTTTTTAGCACCATATTTTTGCCATTAGCATCATAATATGGAAAAACAATGATGCAAAACACAATGCATGTTGTTGTGTTGATTAACTTTGTTCAATACTTGCATCACAACTATGCGTAATAAATTAATTAGCATAGTATTTAGAGTTATTGTATGTCATAAAACCCAACGTGACAAAATTTGCTAAAATATTTTGTCATATGTGTGACACCATACAACAAATTTATCATCAATGTGCATCACAACTACATTGAAAAAATAAATTAGTGTCTCAATAATGAATTTTAACACCATAATTACATATAAAAAAAACTATGTATATTTACATAGTTTTGCATACTAGGATCTTCTTGCAAAGACTCCTCCCTTTGCTTAGTAGAATCTACTCATTGAAACTTTTAACATATCAAATAGACACCATATTGCATCTAGCACCCCACCCCACCCCACCCCACCCCACCCCACTCACAAATAGAAAACCAACACTAAAACCATGAAAATGGCATTACATGTAATGGTTATGTCAACCAAAGGAAATTGCGTATCATAAATCCACAATGCCCTATTGATGTTCATAAATTTCCCTTGTTTCCCACATTAAATAAACAACCCAAAAAGGAAAAGTTCCCAAGTGGCAACCAACTTACAAGGGTGCAACAATATCACTCGTGATGATTAGTAGATCAAAATCCTACATGAGTTGAATTCGGTAGTCACTAAAGTCACGAAGAAATAATTCTCAAATACATAACAAGTACCATTACCATATAATTGTGAATAAACCCCAAAACAATCTCTCCACATAATAAAACATGCAGGCCAGAAGAAGAACAAAAGTTCAAAATGAGTTATATAGAAAAAAAAAATAGTAAAGAGATCATTTGGATATGTGTAGGTAGATTCGGTTGTTAACTTGGGTTATACCCAATTTGTGCAACATCTCAAGGGAGAATTAGCCCAAAAGAATCAATTACTTTTATATATTAGTTCCCTAGTCATATCGGAGTTTGGATATTTATGTACTCAAAACACTCAAAATTCAGTGATTTTTATCTTTTTAGCCTATTTAGGTTTGGTGTTGACATGTTTGTATTCCCATTGCTTGAGACAAAATTGGATGATTTATGTTCATTAAAATATATCTTATGAATTAACAACTCTAATTCACGAAAATTCACAAAATAACAAAATGAAATCATTATATATTTGTATTAAAAAGACCTAGTAAGAGAACAATGAATACTCGGCATCACTACACTCCTTCTTATACTTGATCACCTGAATTTATTTCACCACTTACATCTACATCATCCTCTTCTTGAATTCAAAATGTACATGTGCATCAAATTCAACATGTACATTTTGAAAAACCCTTCCTCCATTGGGTGTACCAGGATTAACAAACCATCGGTTTTTTTCAAAGACAACGGGATGGAAGAAAACATGTTTGTAGTGTTTTAGAAGCACATATGGTTATGCTTGAGATGTCGTCATTTATCTACGTATGTTAACATAATATAATTTACTAAATAGTTCATGTTTAAGAGATCTCCCTCTATAAAAATTATCAAATCATTTTCCTTTGAACATCACACATCTAAAGGACCTCTACCCCACCTTAATTATCTATTGAATGGCACCAACACAATCAAGTTTTCCTTTTATTAGGTTTGTATATCTTGAACTTGCATGACTCGTTTGATCAAATGCATTGGACAGTCCATAATCACATGTTTACTTTCCATGATCAATACACTCCACTTTAATATGATGACCATATTCCCACATCATTGGATATTTATGTGTGTTCATGCAAAAACATATTTGTATATGTTAATTGGGTGTAGCTCAAGTGGTTGTGAGTAAAATTGTCATCCTCCCCACCGAGGTTCAATTCCCACTTTGTGAAATGATGCCCTTAGTGATATTATATTTGATAAGTTATATATAATCTATTCATGAGGTGTTGACATGTCCTTGTGCCCTGAAAAATATAGGGTTTACCCCAGGTACCATCCTTTGAATGAGGGAAAGTGCTCAGTAGGTGGCCCCCATGATATCTTACATGGAAAAAAAAGACAAATTTGCATCTTAAAATCAATAATTATTCTTAAACTTGTAACAATACATAAATATAATTAATTTAAATATATGAAGTTAATCCTACGATCCATCACTAATATAGACCTAGGGGCATGTAGATAACAATCACACACTAAAAGCAGCCAAAAGAAACCACAAAATTGTAAATGCATTAAAATACTTACATACATTCTACACACATAGTCTATTATCAAATTAAAACACAATAAAGAATTTCACCAACATGCTTTGCCACTATATTGAATCAATAGTCAATTCTCTCGGGCCTTATTACATTATCAAATCCTATGCACAAGTTTCTAGATCACACAGCACCGCCAATAGCTACATAATACCAAACAATGGAGAAACAAAGGACATTAGCTCAATTACAAAACTCGTATTTTATGCTTGAGTCCATAACTATTCATTTCCTTGGGGAACTCAAACACTCTTACGATTAATAAATGGCTAATAATTGAATCTTCAACTTCCAAATTTTGTCATATTCTATTGCACTATGTAATTAAATAATTTGGAACCCTTAACTCATTTTTTTCTATGAAATTTGGAGGGTACATATATAAATATGTCCTCTACATCCTATAAAATATCCATGGCATAAATCCAAATATTGGTTGTGAAAAGGTCAAAATACTAAATCCTTGATCTAGACAATTTCATGCATTGTCTATCAACATGGCACATCTTGAGTGCATCATTGAATCTCAATATTTGTTTATGAAAATTGGTGATAATATATATGATTGTGTCTTATATAACATATCCAAACTTTATACTTTAACTCAAAATTATGAGAGCACGTTGATGAAAATACTAGGCCTTGTTGGCGAAGAAATAAAATATAGAAATTTGTTTGAAGACAGTCATTACGCAGGAATAGTTTAGAGTGAGGAGGAGCTGCGTTGAACGAATTTGAAACTCGACATTTCGATCCCTACCCTGGGATCATCATCAGGAGACAGTTTGAAGCTGCAAGGATAAGAGACGCTCATGCAATCCATAAATATTGAAACACTGATTTTCAATTGTTTAATAATTAAATTTTAGGGTTTTTTATATGTAGGTCGGTTTATTAGGTCAAGGGAAATGTGAAAAATGGAAACAATTAAGTGTAATATAGTTTTAGTGTTAATGTAAAAAATTCTTAGTGTAAGAGTATGTTAGAATTACTAAAATGTAAAGTGTAATTTTATTTTATTAAATGTAAATTTATTTTTATTAAAATGTAATTTTATTTTATTAAATGTAAATTTATTTTTATTAAAATGTAATTTTATTTTATTAAGTGTTAGAAATTCTAAATAGTTTGTTTAAAATTAATGAAACTATATGATTAATGTAGTTATATTATATGATGTTTGAGAATTAAACGATAAGGTGATATAGTATTGTTTTAATATGGTGACTTAGTATTATTTTGGTAAAGTGAACTAGTATTATTTTGTTAAGGTGACTTAGTATTAATTTGTTAAGGTGAATTAGTTGTATTATAATGAGATTGTTGAGTTAAGTGTATGGGGGGATTAATTTAAAAAATTTAGTTCAGACCTAGGCTATTAATTGAGAAAATCTTTTAAATGTTTAATTTTAATATGTAATTTATAACTTAGGTTAGGTTTACTTAATTTAAGAGATGAGATTAACTTTTAAATGTTAATTTTAATTTAATTTACAACTTAGGTTAGGTTATTAATTCGTGAGGATCTTCTACATTGTAGGGAGTGAAGAAGAGGTTTCCAAGAGTCACTAAGCTTTGTGCCATCATCCCTATTGAGGCAGTTTTGGTGTAAGTTAATTTCAATTTTCTCGCTAACTTTCTATTTTATTAGGTTGCCTTCCCTAGCCAAGACTCTAGCGTTTTCCAAACAGATATGGTGACCTGTTAAGTGTGAGTGTCCAGCAAGAGCTGACTTCTTACATCTGTTAATGGACACTTGGTGTGTGTATAAATATGTTTCCTTGAAATATTTTCCATATTTCATACCTAGGATCCAATAAATGGCGAGTGAATGCTTGTCAAAATACTAATCCATTATCTATGTAGAAATTTCCTTGTGCACTGGTTCAGTATTTTGGTGCAAGGTTTAAACTCCTTACTTGCTTCTAAAATTTGGTTTGAATGTAGAATATGATATCCTCTACAAGATATCCAAAATTTAATATCTAATTCCAATAGGTGAGTGCACATCGATGAATATTTTAGATCATTATCATTGTTGAATTACTGAAAATAGAAATAAAACACATCATTGAATGCAAATGTTTTTGCATGTGCAAGATTGGGAAAGCCTCGGTGATGTTCTTACATCAAAATTCCCTAGTTGGAAAATTTTGAGCATCTTTCTCAATTGTAGGTGAATAATATTTATAGAATACCCATTCTCCTTTACCGGCTAACATCCAAAACACTTCCTTCGATATGTTAACCTCAAACTTCTCTGCATCTACTCCCTTTATCATTTCTTCTATTGCTTACAACTCTGATCCATAGTGTTGCACTACCCCCTTCTACCTAAATTCAATGATATTTTCTACCTTACACAACTCCCGCCCAATGGTTCTTACTACTTCTTCATCCCCCCTCTTACGCACCATTCCCAATTCTTGTTGTGTTTACTACATTAATACACTCCTCTTCTCTCCTCATTGTCAACCATATTGTTATTATCCTCTCATTACTTTATTGTTATCCTCCTCGTGACCACTTCCTTCATTTTCTTTTATGAATTTTTTGTAAACATACCACCACAGAAAACATTATGGGAATGAAAAACTCCCATATGGTAATCCTTCAAGCGTGATGTTGTTGTAGCATCAATCATCTACCCTTATCTTTCTTCATCCCACTACTCCATTGGTTCTCGTTGCTCTACTTCCTTCCCAAATGCCAAGATTGAACTCAACATTACCTTCCTAGCCTTCTCCATTTCTTCATTTAAAGGATTTAAGTTAGATGTAATATCATCTTTATCAAAATTGTAGGTATTTCTTCTCCCATCATGCATAACTATTATATCAAACTTCCATGATCTTCCCAACAAAATGTGACGAGAATCCATGGGAAAAGCAACACATAGAATGTGATCACTATAACCCCCAAATATGAAAATTAATCAAGCACTTCTCTCTCATAGTAATCATATGGCCATTTTGTAACCATGACACTCTATCTACTTATCAATGAGGTGTGCTCGAGTCAAATTCAATTTATGAATAGTTTCGGTAGATACCAAATTTTATGAACCACAACTATCAATAACCAAATTACAACATTTTTCCATAATGCGTGGACAAAATTGAAACTCCTATCTATTATGGAAGTTTAAATACCAAAGAATTGATATATTGGATAGGAGAAATGGAAAATATTGTCTTCGTGGAGATTTTATTATGAAGATTGTCTTCCTTTGTTCTAGTTGTTTATCAACCTTTTTCTCGAGGTGCAATAATATTTTCCTCATCATCAAATTTTCTCCTTGCTCTAACCCCACATCAATCACTCCACTTGTTGCAATTGTTGAGTATGCTTCAACAATATGATTTATGCCCTCTTGTCTTTTCCTTCCTTCAACGATTCTTGACATTCAAATTCCCTATGGCCTTGAAATCCACATATGATTCTTATCATACCTTCAAATCTACCTCCTCGACCTTTACCTTTGTTACCATCAACTATTTTTCTAGTAGGCAGGTCCACATTGATGTCAACTGTTGCTTATTTTGGACAAAATAGAGCATATTGAATAAAAAGACCTTTATTCTGGATATCATATTTACAATCAGAAATTTGCATGGTTGATGCCATTTCAAACGCATGTCAAGATATTTCATTAGGGTTACGAGTACATTATTTCTAATTCACTCAAAGTCTCACTATGCACAATAGTTGGGTATGTAGAACATGTTGGAAAAGTCATAAGTTCCTAATTTACACCAAAAGAGGATAGTGGTTATTTCTATCTCTTCATCATTGTTCTTTTCCAAATCCTCCACTTGTCCTCAAGTTTTTATTCCTTCTATGCAATTTCTCCTAAATTTTCAAGGTTGTTTGATAAGCCTCTCCAAATGAACAAAAATTTAGCACCTCAAATTCCTCTTGAATGGAATAAATCAAAACATTCACATACTTGGAAGTGGATTCTAGACTCTCTTCATTTTTTCCCATTCCTTATAAAAAGTTTGTATAATTCCTTATATATCTCCTTCAAAATCATTTTCACTTGCTTCAAATTATTCAATCTTCTCAACATATTCAAATACCGATCTACACGTACAAAGTTTGTTTTCAAGTTTTCACTTTGTGTATATGGACAAACTTTCAGTTGGAAAAAGGATAAGGATGGAGTGCTCGGTTGGGGTTGGTGTTTGCACCATTGGATAGATATCTCCAAGAGATTTCCAACGGTACCAACCTTGTCCAATTTGGACCAAGGATGAGGGAGTTATGCCCCTCATAATTTTGCCCTGGAAGCCTACTGGAGTAGGGGTCTGTGGTCCTGATCCTTCCGCATCTGCAATGCGGATCATGGATTGCTGAGGTTGGGGAAGACCTTTGGTGTCGTGTGGAATTCCAGATTTCTACACCCACAATGCGGATTGCGGGATTGTGGGAAGTTGAAAAGGATTTCCACGGGATTTGGAGCGATGGAAATCCGCATTTTGCATCCGCAATGTGGGTTGCGGAATTGCGGATTGCGGGTGGTAGTTTTCCCCGAACTCGAAATATGGATTCCACAATTCCAATATCCGCAGCATGGGTTACGAATTACGGAATTTTGGGGAAGGAAATCTTTAGGATGGCGCTTTTCAGATTCTAAATTTTGAGTTCCGCAAGCGGGTTGCGGAACTATGGAGGGCGGAAGGAGAAACTTCGAAGCCAACGAATTGGATTCCGGCATCCGACTTCCACACTGCAGATTGTGGAAGTCGAAAACACCAATTCGTAGGGGAGGTGGCTTTGGAAACCTGACTTCTGAATCCCAAATGCGGGTTGCAGAATGGAGGTTGCGGGTTGGGGATCCGAGCCCACTGCAGTTGTGTGTGGAATTGGACGAATTTAGAAAACAAAAATTACAAAGGGTCTCCCATGGCCTCTGAAGGCCATCAGGGAGCTCATGGATGTGACAAAGTGGTATCAAAGCTTCATTTGCAGCACTAGGAGTTGTTAGGTCTGAGTCATGCATGAAATTATTGTTAAGAAATGCGCCCATGGCGTGGTTTTGATGAACGTTATTGATTAATTGATTGTCCAAATGAATAATTCCAGATTTGAATGGGTATGTTAGGGTTTAACTACATGCTTGTAATTTCTAATAGATGCCTTTTTTATGCACAGTGACGGTAGCAGCGATAAGTTGAATCGTATCACAAATCAGCATACAGAGAGGCGGGAAAATGGTAACCTTCAACGACGCGCAAGACCCTTTTGAGCCAGAGGACAATGTGTTGGGTGAGAATGTGCAAGAGGCACATACAAAGGCCGAGTCTGATGGAAGAAGGGCACAAGTGACGCCCCCAAACTTGGTCTAGACCATGGTAAAATTTAACGAACGGTTGATGAAAGCGCGGGAAGAACAATACCAACTCGATGTGGCCATCTTGCAGAGCCTCACAGACATGCTTCAGAAAATAAATGGTGGGTCTAATCCAAGCAACGAGGGCCAAAAAGAAAGAAATGCATAAATCCACTATAGGGGTCGTTCTAAGAGAAGAACTCCAAGCCCTAGAAGGAATTATGTGAGCATAAAACACAAAACGCCCTCTCCTAGGTCTTCATCCAGCAGGTCAGATGAGTCTAAGGGTTCTCAAGGAATCCCAAGACATACTTCCAGCAGATGTAAGAGCATAAAGAAGCACAAAGGTATTCCATAGGGTGAATTTAGGAAGGCAAGGCCTCCTACTTTTGGTGGAGAAAGCAAAGAAGGTCAAGAAGCAAATGCATGGCTTATTGGAATTAAAAATTACTTCAGAATGCATGAGTATTCAGAGAATTAAAAGGTTAGGGTTTCCATCTATAACCTTAGTGGAAGAACTTCAAGTTGGTGGGAACACCTCATGTAAGTGAAAGGAATTAGGGAAAGAAGAATCAGCTGGGAAAGGCTTAAAAGGTACTTCCAGGAGAAATAACTATCAGCTAGGTATTATGATAATAAAATAAAAGAGTTCAATTAACTCATATTAGGGAAGAATACTATGGATGAGCATGTCCACATGTTTATGGATCTGCTGAGGTATGTAGACTACACCAAAGATGAAAGAGTGAAAATACAATGTTTCCTTGGTAGTCTACCACATAATTACAGAGATAGAATAGATTTTGTAAATCCACCAAGCTTGGATGAATCCATTAGTATGGAAGAGCATTGCTATGAGTAGAATAAAGTTAAAACAGAGATGCAGCCAGCATGGAAAGGTAAGCCCAAAGGAAGGTTTGAACAAAAAAAGAATGAATTTAAACCACCATTTAGAAATCAGCCCAGAAAATTCCCACAGGACCAGCAAGCAAGAAGAGAATTCAAACCAGTTGAAAAGGCATCAAAAGGGCCACTCCAATGTTGGGGATGTAAATGAAACCATATGCTTAAATATTGCCAACGTCAGAAGGAAAATCCCAGAAACTTGCACAACATTGAAGGAGAAGCCACAGTGGGAGATATGGCAAGGGAAACACCTAGGATTTATGCAGCAATGGATGATCACCAAGCAAACCATCAATCAGCAGTGGCGGAGATTGTAGGTAAGATTGCTAAGCAATCTATTTATGTTTTAATTGATCCAGGGTCTACTCATAGCTATGTGTCTCCTAAGGTAGTTGAAAGTTTTTCTCTTGGTAAAGTGAAGCATGGTGAGGCTTGGCTAGTTCAATTAGCCACAAGCACCAAGAGGAAGGTAAGTGAGGTAGTGAAGGAGTGCCCTATAGAATTGGATCACTTCCTCACACATGCAGATTTGAATGTCTTACCATTAGGATCATATGATGCCTTAAGTGGCATGGATTGGTTGGAAAGACATAGAGCCAAGTTGGACTGTTATGAGAAAGCACTTTAATGCCTTCATGATGAAGGAAGGCCAAGGTTGGTGAAAGGAATTCCAAAGCATGTTTCAGTAAGGCAGATTTCAGCCTTATAGCTGAGAAAGTTTTACAAAAAAGGTTTCCAATTATATGTTGTGCATATATCAGATTCAGCAGAAGATGAAGGACCCAGGTTAGAAGACTTTCAGCTGTTGTGGGAGTTCCAGGATGTATTCCCAAATGAAGTACCAAGAATTCCACCCAAAAGAGACATTGACTTTTCCATTAACCTTGTTCCAGGGGCAACACCAATCTCCAAGGCTCCTTATAGAATGAGCACACCAGAATTGGTATAATTGAAGAAGCAACTGCAAGAATTAATGGACAAAGAATATATCAGACCTAGTGTATATCCTTGGGGTGCACCTATGTTATTTGTAAAGAAGAAGGATGGGACATTGAGACTGTGTATGGATTACAGGCAGCTCAGTAAAGTGACAGTTAAGAACAAGTATCCATTTCCCAGGATTGATGACTTGTTTGACCAAATGAAGGAAGCTAGAGTGTTTTCAAAGATTGACCTGAGGTCTGGGTACCATCAAGTAAGGATAAAGGAAGAAGACATTCATAAGACAACGTTAAGAACAAGGTATGGCCATTATGAATTCAGAGTGGTGCCATTTGGTCTTACCAATGCACCTGCTACCTTCATGTGTCTCATGAATACTGTCTTCAACAAATATTTGGATAAGTTTGTGATTGTGTTCTTGGATGACATTCTTGTGTCATGTCCCAAATTTGGAATTGGGTCACAATGGCCTAATCACATTGGCCATATTCATTAGAGTTTTTCAAATTGATGTTAAGGGTCAAATAATTGCCAAGGAGGAAAATTACAAGTCTCCTAGGTTTGGGGGTGGAAGCTTTGTGATTTGGAATAAGGGGGACAATAAATGATGTTTGAACATTAGAATGGCATAAATATTTAATAAAGGAGCTAAATAAATATATACAAGTGGAATTAAAAGTGGCAATTGATCATGAAGACACATGGAGGAAGGGGGACCCACATATGGCTAGATTTCCCCACTACACTTGGCATCATTCTCTCAACAATTCGAATTCAAGGTGAATGGTAACATACTTGGGGGAGTTCAAAAGGTATTATTCATTTCATTACTCATCCAAGGTCAAAATGTAGAGGAAGAGTAACTCCCATGGAAGAGGAAGAGGCAATTTGGAGCTAGTGAGACACTTGGGCTAGATTCCCTAGCTCTATGACAACAATGATGAAGATGCTATGACACCTATGACACAAATCATACCTATAGGATGACATATGACATGTATGACATGTCAGGGCTAAAAATAGCCTCCAAGAGGACGCTCAAGGGAGTTAGGGAATCTAAGATTCTTCCACATGTGATTTGGTGGAAGTGGGAGACTAGGAATTGTTGTACAAGTGGTGTTCTTTGGAATCTCTTCCCAACTTGAGTTGGCATTAGTCTCTTGTAAGGAATTCGACCCATGGAGGACATTAGAAGTTTATAAATGTCAATAACAAAGAATGAAACCATATTTTGATCATTTGAGAAATTTGCAATTGCATTTGTGAAGAGAGAGAGCTAGTGGATGACTAGTTTCTTGCCTTAGCCAATTTCGAGGGTGAAAGATTCCCATACAAGTTGGTAATTGGAAAGGCCATTCAGACCTTTCATTTAGAGATTTAATGGAGTGTTTATTTGCAGGTGTAAGCTACAGGGCAGCTCGTGGTTTGATTTAGTGTAGCACCATCTGAAGTCCATAAGGGAGCTTAGGGATGTGACATCAAAAAATGAAACAGATGACCACGAGCAAATTTCTATTCCTGTGTCAAGCTCATTAAAAAATGAAACAGATGGCCATGAGCATAGTTCTATTCCTGAGTCAAGCTCGTTAAAAAATGAAACAATGCCCCACGAGCATTGTTCTATTCATGTGTCAAGATCGTTAAAAAATGAAACAAATACCCTCCCGGCCTTGAGTCGACTTTTTCGCCAAATTTAATATCTGAACCTTCCTTTCATTCACCTATGTTATTTAATTCTCTTTTTTCTTCCTTCGATGGTGAAGGTATTCCTGCTAGTAACCACGAGTTTGATTGGATGACGAAAAGAGTAGGCAAACAAAACGAAGCTTGGGGGGCATGTCTCCAACCTTTGGACATCATACTAGAGGTAAGTCGTTAGCTTCTTATGCTGAGGGCAAACTTCCAACCTCTGGATATCATGTTGGGAAGAAACCTGCCAATGGGCATTATACCGAGCATACTTTATTTTCTGTTACAAGCTCGTTGAAAAATGAAGCAGACATCATGAGAATTCTTTGCACCTGTCTTCGAGCTCGTTAAAAAAAGTAAGATAGTATTGAGCTTACTTTTCACTTTTTTTGTGCTTTGGTTGTGGTCTGAGCTTACTTTTTACTTTTTCATGATCTGGATCAAACATGAAAAATATTCCAAGTGATTTTGATACCATTGTCGTGCTCGTTAAAATTTGAGTAAAAAGGTGTGTCTAACAAGTATAGTTTTATCACTTTATCCTGCCTCGCTAGACTACTTACGGAAAAGGAACTGTGTCGAGTTTACTTTTTCATTTGTCGTACTCGGTCATCAACCATGACAAATTTGTACATGGATTCCTCTTTAAGCTCTTTTCAGACTCCCAAAATAGGAAAAGATTGCTTAGCGAAATTGTTTCTTTCACGCTCGTAAAAGGATTTGAAAGGACGTATATCCGGTGATAGTTTATCCCTTTTTCGGATCGTTTAAACTATTTACGAAAAAGGAATACTCTAGTCAATCATGACTAGAAGAGTTTTCTCTCATATTGTTTTATCTTTTTTCAAGTGAGGAGACTAACTTTTACGAAAAAGAACCATTAGGAGTCTTCTTTTGACCGTTTCAGTCTCTCTAAATGTGAAACGTCACTGATTTTACCTTCTTTGAACTCGTAAA
Source organism: Larix kaempferi (assembly GCA_027924585.1). Classification (NCBI taxonomy): domain Eukaryota; kingdom Viridiplantae; phylum Streptophyta; class Pinopsida; order Pinales; family Pinaceae; genus Larix; species Larix kaempferi. The sequence goes on along the minus strand of BSBM01000316.1, from coordinate 2,528,262 downwards.
AGTATACATGGAAGGACCCTTTTGGGGACCAAACCCCTTCTTTCTTAGGTTCATAAAACATGTGAGATTGGACTCATCATATGATGAGCTACATCGAGCGTTTGTTACCCTCTTCCAGCTTGTTAAAAAACAAAGAGGCACCCATCCATCATGATGGGGAAATTAAGGGAATGGGAAGATGTATTTGAGTATGTAATAATGGAAGCTTAAAGTAACCTTTGAAAATGGCACATGTCTGCATTCTAGTCAAACAGTTGGGTAGTCAGCTTGTCTTCGAGTCATACCAATTCCATGAGTCATTCTACTCCTTTGGGAACTCTGAAGAATGCTTCAGTCATTTGTTGCATTATGTCTTGGTATCTGCTATGTTGAGTCAATGTTGACAAGTCACTTGTCGTGCCGTTAAATGTTCAAAGGAAATATTTGGCTGGAATCAACCTTCGCAGTCATTAAACCCTCTGTTGTATCGGTCGTCCCTGTCTAGTACCATTACACCTTTGTGTCAGTTCACACTCATTTGATTTACCGTCTTATATCACTTCCTGTGTAAGTTTCGTGTTGGTGATGTGGGATACATCATGACCCTCCTTCGACGATTTTCTTCCTGTCGAAATTATCTCATCATCCAGGAATTAGACTTAGAAACTAGTTGGTGCCTTGGAGCCTGCATGCCTCAATGCCAGGTTTCCTCGCTTTTGACAGTAGGTTTACATCATTGACCTCTGATTGAAGGATTCCACGGATGTTCAAATCCAACTCATTTATTCGCATTCGTCGAGATGTATAAGTGATACCTTGGGAATCATCATCATCATTGGTGATTTCCCTTGCACTTGTTAACGGTTCACATCATTGATCGGTAATCAAGTGGTTTCTACCATGTTCGACTTCAACACATTGTAATCACATGGTTAGATTCGTATCATTTCGGGAATGGGTAGAAGACCCTATGTTGTTCTAATGTCTTATTATTACACTCGGGTTGCAATAGATATTTTTTAGTAGGTTCCCACATAGATGTTATGGTGGAAACCTCATTGATGTACTGTCACAGAGATCCACTCTTGTATTGGTCATGGTTGTTTTATTATCTCGTCATGGATCTATGCTTGTATTTTAGTAGACATGATTGTGTTCGGTCATTTAGATATGGATCCCAGCTGTATCTTGGAGGCCATATCATCGATTATGTGATGCACCTGCAACAATTAATTAATACGAATATGCGAAATAGCAGAAATGAAAGAACTCATAATCACTTTTATATTGATCACAGGCCACTTCGAGGGGGCAACCTCCTATGAGAAAGCTCAATACAAATAACTTCACGGTGCCTTCATAGGTCTCAACACACACTTATATACTAAGTCTAGGCACCAATACTATGGGTCAAAACCATGGGCCACTACAAACTATGGATCAACAATACTACGGGCGACTTACAAAGCATATGCGCCAACAACAATAACACAAACTATTGATCAACAAATACTACGGGACGAATTACAAAGCATATGCGTCCAACAACAACATACTAACAAAGTAAAGACATGGGTTCCTAACATCCCCTCCCCCTTAAAAAAAGCTTTGTCCTCAAAGCTTTAGATGTGGAAATTGTTGTTGAATCTGAAGAAGTGGTTCCCATGTAGCATCCTCTAGTTGCATGCCGTGCCACTGAATTAAGACCTCTGTGATAGAGCGAGAGCGAAGCTAACGCGTGCGCCGATTGAGGATGGCCTCTGGCTCCAAAAGGATGGATCCTTCATTATCCAGTTTGGGTAAAATCCTTTGTCCACTGATGTTGGTGCCAAGAACTTTCTTCAGACAAGAGACATGAAAGACTGGATGAATGTGGGAAGAAGGAGGAAGTTCCAATTTATAAGCAACAAACCCAATCTTCTGAAGAATCCGATATGGCCCATAGAACTTTGGAGCGAGCTTATGATGCCCTTTGAGTTTCAAGGAGGATTGTTTGTACGGCTGGAGACGAAGAAAAACCATATCGCCGACTTGAAAAGTGCGCTCAGAACGGTGCTGATCAGCTTGTTGCTTCATGCGATTTCTTTCCATGTGAAGATTGTCCCGCAAAATGCGAAGAATCTAATCGCGGTTTCGAAGGACCGTGTCAAATTCCTGAACTGGTGAACTGGTGGGGGTGTATGGAAGAAGAGTTGGAGGTGCTTGACCATAGACTGCTTCATATGGGGTCATTTTAGAGGCGGTGTGGTAAGAGGTATTGTACCACCATTCAGCGAGAGGAAGCCACTTTTCCCACTGATGTTGTTGTTCCGAGGTGAAGCAACGAAGATAAGTTTCCAAGCATTTATTGCTAATTTCAATCTGAGCATCTGTTTGTGGGTGATACCCTGAACTCATCTTCAGTTTGGTGCCAATGTGGCGAAATAGTTATGTCCAAAAATGACTGGTGAAAGTCGCATCACGATCCAAGACAATGGAAGAAGGGATGCCATGAAGACGAAAGATCTGGTCCAAGAAAATTTGAGCGACGAAAGAGGCTGTATAGGGATGGCTGAGAGCACAAAAATGACTATATTTGGAGAGGCGATCAACCACAACGAGAATCACTGTCTTCCCGCCAGATTTAGGGAGCCCTTCAATGAAATCCATAGAAATATCTGTCCAAATCCATGTAGGTATGGGCAAGGGTTCAAGCAATCCTGGAAGGAGTGTTGTTTCACCCTTATTGCGCTGGCAGGTATCACATTCGGACACCATCTGTTGAATTGTCCTTTTCATGCCCTGTCAAAAGAAGTTACGTCATGCTCGTTCATACGTTTTGAGGAACCCAGAGTGACCTGCCGATGGAGAAGCATGGATTTCATAGAAGACATCCTCTTGAAGATCTGTGCTCTGGGGAAGCACCAGACAACCCTTGTATCGCAGAGAAGCACCATCCCAAGAGTAATGTGGTACAGCAGAAGGGTTGTGGGTCAAGCGTTGGATGATTTGAGATAAGGAAGAGTCATTGACATAACCCTATTGAACAGATTGCAACCAATTTGGAACAAGCATAAAAATAGTTGAAAGAGAACCTTGGGCATCAAATGTGCGAGAAAGAGCATCTGCCACAATATTGTCTTTACCCTTCTTGTAAGTGATCTCATAGTCATAACCCATGAGTTTCCTAACCCATTTCTGTTGTGCCGGGGAGGAGACACGCTGGTTCAAGAAATATTTTAGACTCTGGTGATCAGTCTTGATGCATAAATGATTCTCTAATAGGTATGGGCACCACTTCTGTACTGCATGCAAAATAGCCATCATTTCCTTCTCATAGGTAGAGGCAGCTAAATTCTTACCTGAAAGGGCTTTGCTAGTGAACGCAATGGGGTGTTCATCTTGAAGGAGAACAGCACCAAGTCCATTGTTGCAAGCATCACTCTCAATAGTGAAGGGCTTGGAAAAATCGGGCATAGCTAGCACAGGTGTAGTACACATAGCTTGTTTTAGTTTTTCAAATGCACACTGAGCAGCAGGTGTCCATGTAAAAGCATCATTTTTCAATAGAGCAGTTAATGGAGCTGTAATCTTCCCATAATCCTTGACAAACTTGCGGTAGTAGCCAGTCAACCCCAAAAAACCATGAAGGCTCTTGAGTGTCTGAGGATGCGGCCAATTGTTCATGGCATCGATTTTGGCAGAATCCACGCTAACCCCTTGTGCTGAGATAATGTGCCTGAGATACTCAACTTCCTTCTGTCCAAAAACACATTTAGACTGCTTGGCATGGAGATGATGGTCAGAGAAAAGTTGCATGACAAGATCCATATGTTGGAGATGTTCATCCCATGTTTTACTGTAGATGAGGATATCATCAAAGAATACCAGAATGAATTTCCGCAAGTAGGGTCGAAATATTTTATTCATTAAGGCATGGAATGTGGAAGGAGCATTAGTGAGGCCAAAGGGCATGACCAAAAACTCATAATGGCCATCATGTGTGCGAAAAGTTGTTTTAGGGATATCATCCTCATGAACCCAAATTTGATGATACTCAGAACGAAGATCCAACTTGGAGAAAAAGTTAGCCCCATGAAGCTCATCAAGAAGCTCATCAACAACAGGAATTGGAAACTTATCCTTGATGGTGAGGTGATTAAGTGCTCGGAATTCAATGCAGAGGTGCCATGACCCATCTTTTTTGCAGACAAGAATAACTGGAGAAGAAAAGGAACTAGTGCTTGGGCGAATAATACCTTGCTTCAATAAGTCCTGAACGAACATTTCAATCTCCATTTTTTGGTGAAATGGGCAGCGATAGGGCCTGATGTTGGGAGGAACGCTGCCAGGAAGGAGCTGAATACGATGGTCTTCTGGCATGGAAGGTGGCAATCCCACTGGTTCGGCAAAGACACCTGTATATCGATCCAAAATTTGTTGTAGATCCAAAGGAGTAGTGGAGACCGCTGATGGTTGCATCTGAATGGAATGGATCTAAGCGATGACACCATGTGAATTCTTCTTGAGGAGTTTTTCCATGCGATGTGAACTGATCATGCTGAGAGAACCTGGTTGTAATCCTGTCAATGTGTGTTTTTTCCATTGAGGGAAAACTGCATCCAAAGTTCAGCAAAATCCCATAAGATAGGGCCAAGTGTGCATAGCCATTGAGCGCCCAAAACCACATCACATCTGCCTAAGGGCAAGGCAAACATGTCAGAGCGCAAGGTATAATCTCCCATAGAGATACGCATATTTCGACACTTCCCTTTGCAAGGTAAGGTGCCCCCATTGGCAACCATGACTTCAAAGTTGGAGCAAGGATGGATAAAACAATCAGCTTGTTTGGCGATCCGAGGGTCAATGAAATTATGAGTGCTACCAGAATCAATGAGTATTGTAAGAGGAAGCTTCTTGAAGTAACCCCTGACCCGCATTGTTTGGGGGGTGGTGATTCCAGCTAAAGCATGGAGAGATATCTCTGGCTGGTCATCCTGAGACGGAGGGTCAATAAGCGGTTCCTGAATGTCAACCGGAGCATCCAGTGTTTCTGGATCTTCGTCACCAATTTCAGAGGCAGGCGGAGACTCCACATCCAAGAGGTAGAGCTTTTGTTGAACACATCTATGTCCCCGAGTGAATTTCTCATCACAATTATAGCAAAGCCCCTTTTCTCTGCGTGCTTGCATCTTTGTTTCAGACAAACGCTTGATAGGAGTCGATCGAGGAGCCTGCAGTATAGGTGGTCGCTAAGAACCCATATTTCGGAAGGGAACAAAAGTGGGCTTGGAGCATTGTTGGGCTGCAATCTTGTCTTCTGCCAACTTAGCCAACCCTAGGGCTTCCATCATTGTGGTGGGACAGAACATTTTGACCTCAGAGCGGATGGCATCCTTTAGACCACTGATAAAACAACTCCGGTAAAAGTCATCAGACAATCCTTCGGTGTGGTTGGCTGGGTTCTCAAATTCGGTTTGATACTCCCTCACAGTGCCAATTTGGCGAAGTTTAGTGAGGGATCTGGTGAAGTCATCAAAAGCACTAGGACTAAATCGTTGCAAAAGGAGCTGGCAAAATTCTGACCATTTGGGCTCTGGATGAGCCTTGATGTACCAACGGTACCATTGAAGAGCTTCCTGTTCCAAGTGAAAGGATGCCAGCAAAACTTTGTTGACATCAAAAGTATTATGCAGACTGAAATACTGTTCTGCACGATAGATCCATCCAGTTGGATCAGTACCATTGAAGCGAGGAAAATCAAGCTTCGGACCATGAAAATTCCTAGAAGAGAACCCATTGTCTGATGAAGACTCGGACTACCGTTTGTTGTTCTGAGTTCTGTCATTTCTACTATTTCGCATATTATTATTAATTAATTGTTGCAGGTGCTTCACATCTGGTATCAGAGCACTTTCTTGGGCTCGTTGGGTGGAATTTCCGCCAATTTTTTTTTCACATCGGTTTCAGCTTCGGATTTGGGAATAATCCCTATCCACTTAACTGTGGGAAGTACCTGGGCATAAACCCTAAAACTCATTGTGAGGAGTACCACAGGAACCCCAAAGTAGCTGGCCCATTGAGAGGACCTGCCAGGGAAAGGGCAACGACCCCTACCTGATTGACTAGTTCCCACCCGTGAGGTAAACCAAGAGCTATCGTTTGTGGCAAAGCGGTTATCAGTTTTACCTGAGCCGTGGAGTGAGGGGTACTGCCCCAATACGCAAGCCGTCAAACAACATTGGTGGCCGAGTGAATCCCCTAAACCGATAGGAAGCCGCACATACCTGGGGTCCATATCTATTTTTCAGCTGAACTGTTGCCGATCACTTCCGCTCCAGATCCAGCCGTTTCAGATCTATTCTGAAAGTCGTTCCAGATCCAGTCACCGTTTTAGATCCAGCCATTTTCAATCCCTTCTGCACTATTCCAGATCCCTTTCGAGCCGTAGCCGCTCCAGTCTGGAAATAAAAAATAAAAAAATAAAAATAAAAATTCAGTTTTTTCTCCATATCTCCCTTGTTTTCACTATGTTTCCAAAAAAAATCAATTTTTTCTCCATATCTCCCTTGTTTTCACTCTGTTTCCCTTGAAATTTTTGGGGAACCCCTGTCATCCCATTCTGCATATTTCATTCTTGAGGACCCTATCCCCAATTCCCCTTCCCAAAGCCCGATTTTAGGGTTTGCCATAACTTCCTCAGATTTCACCCAATCACCTTCAAATTTTACCACAGAGTTCCTTTCTGAATTCTGCTTCTTTGTCCCCCTTTGCCAAATTTTTTCATTCTTTCACCCCACTTCTGAAATCCTCATTTTTGCTTCCCTGTCTATTCGACAGTGTCCAAAACCTCGTCAAACCCCAATTACCCTTCAGATTTTTTCCTGGTCATGGTTGTCACCCACGCAGGAGCAAAAACCATGGAGGACGCACTTGCAGCCATCCAAACCAAACTCCAAGATCTGGATGAAAAATTTCTCAAGCTCCATATTCAGCATTCAGCCATGAACAATACCCGATAGCCAGAATCTTTTGCAGCCACCGGGTTCTCTTCTTCCAGCCATTTTCGTGGGCTGAAGCTTGATTTTCCTTGCTTCAATGGTACTGATCCGACTGAATGGATATACCGAGCAGAACAATATTTCAGTCTGCATAATACTTTTGATGTTCAGAAAGTTCCACTTGCATCCTTTCATTTGGAATAGGAATCCCTTCAATGGTACCATTGGCACATCAAAGCTCATCCCGAGCCAAATTGGACAGATTTTTGCCAACTCCTTTTGTCACGATTTGGTCCTAGTTCTTTTGACGACTTCATAGGAGCACTCACTAAACTTCACCAAACTAGCACAGTGAGAAAGTATCAGACGGAATTTGAGAAACTAGCCAATCACACAGAAGGATTGTCCGATGAATTCTACAGGAGTTGTTTTATCAGTGGTCTCAAGGATGAAATCCGCTCAGAGGTCAAAATGTTTTGTCCCAACACAATGATGGAAGTCCTAGGGTTGGCTAAGCTGGCTGAGGACAAGATCACAGCTCAACAACGCTCCGAAACCACCTTTGTTCCCTTTAAAAATATGGGTTCCCAACGACCTCCCATCACGCCTGCCCCGCAACCAACTCCTATCAAGCATTTGTCTGAAGCAGAGATGCAGGCACGCCGAGAAAAAGGGCTTTGTTATAATTGTGATGAGAAATTCACTCAGGGACATAGATGTGTTCAACAAAATCTCTATCTCTTGGATGTGGATTCTCTGCCTACCTCAGAACTTAATGAAGAAGCTCTAGATACAGTAGATGATCAGGTCGACATTCAACACCCGCCTGTTGACACCCCATCTCAGGACGACCCACCTGAGCTCTCTCTCCATGCTGTAACTGGTGTCACCACCCCACAAACAATGCGAGTCAAGGGATACTTCAAGAAGCTCCCTCTTACCATACTCATTGATTCTGGTCGCACTCATAACTTCATTGACCCTCGGATTGCCAAACGGGCTGATTGTTTTGTCCATCCTTGCTCCAACTTTGAAGTCATGGTTGTCAATGGGGGCACCTTACCTTGCAAGGGGAAGTGTCACAATGTGCGTATCTCTATGGAAGATTATAACCTGCGCTCTGCCATGTTTGCCTTGTCCTTAGGCGGATGCGATGTGGTTTTGGGCGTTCAATGGTTACGCACACTTGGCCCCATCTTATGGGATTTTTCGGAACTTTGGATGCATTTTTCAGTAAATGGGGCACAACACAAATTAATGGGCTTACAACCAGGGTCTCTCTGCATCATCAGTTCACATCGCCTAGAAAAAATCCTTAAGAAGAATTCACATGGTATCATCGCTCAACTCCATTCCCTTCAGATGCACCCATCAACGGTCTCCACTACTTCCTTGGATAGATATGCAGGTGTCTTTGCTGAACCAATGAGCTTTCCTCCTTCAAGAGACCTTTCCAGTAAGAATTTAGTCACATCTACCTCTCAGCCGGAACTGATGGCTATTTTCCATGCAGTACAGAAGTGGCAGCCATACCTATTAGGGAATTATTTCTGCATCAAGACTGATCTCCAGAGTCTGGAAAATTTTCAGGAACAATGGGTCTTCTCCCCAACACACCTGAAATGGGTTATCCCTATGCGATCACTTACAAGAAGGGTAAGGACAATATGGTGGCAGATGCTCCTTCTCGCACAATTGATGACCCAGTTTCTCTTACAGCTCTTTCTCTGCTTGTTCGAAATTGGTTGCAATATGTTCAACAGGGCTATCTCTTCTATGAACTCCATGCTTCTTCATCAGCAGGGCACTCTGGGTTCTTCAAAATGTATGACCGGGAACAATGTAACTTCTTTTGGCAGGGACTGAAAATGACAATTCAACAGATGGTGGCTGACTGTGATACTTTCTAGGTCAACAAGGGTGAAACGACACTCCTTTCGGGATTGCTCAAACCCTTGCCCATCCCTACACAACTTTGGCCAACTATTTCTATGGATCTCCTAGCAGCACTCTGGTGGTACAATACCACATCTCAAAGGACACCATATGAAGCAGTCTATGGACAGACACCGCCAGTTCTTCTTCCATACACCCTTAGTAGCTCCCCAGTTCCAGAAATTGACTCGGTTCTTCGAAACCGCGATCAGATTCTTCTCATTCTGCAAGACAATCTTCACATGGCCAGAATTCGCCTGAAACAACAAGCCGACCAACACCGTTCTGAGTGCATTTTCCACGCAACCGATGGGGTTCTTATTCATCTACAACCTTCCACGCAATCCTCCCTGACACTCCAAAGGCGTCAGTGGCCCGAAATGCAACCCGAGGATGCTACCGGGGAACCACTTCTTCAGATTCTGCAGCAATTTCTCCAACCAAAGCTTTGAGGACAAAGCTTTTTCTAAGGGAGAGGGGATGTTAGGAACCCATGTCAACCCTTCTCTTTACTATGTTAGTATATTGTTGTTGGACGCATATGCTTTATAAGTCATCCCGTAGTATTTGTTGATCCATAGTTTATATTAGCCCATAGTATTGACCCATAGTATTGGATGCATATGCTTTGTAAGTCGTGCCGTAGTATTATATGTCCCATGGTTTTGACTCATTGTATTGGGTATAGACTTAGTATATAAGTGTGTGTTGAGGTCATTGAAGGCACCGTGAAGTTATTTGTATTGAGCTTGCTCATAGGAGGTTGCCCCCTCGAAGTGGCCCGTGATCAATATAAAAGTGATTCTAAGTTCTATTATTTATGATATCTCGTGTATTTGCATTAATTTATTATTGCAGGTTCTTCACATCTGGTATCAGAGCACTTTCTTGGGCTCGTTGGGTGGAATTTCCGCCAAAAAAAAATTTCACATCGGTTGCAGCTTCGGTTTTGGGAATAATCCCTATCCGCTTAACTGTGGGAAGTAGTTGGGCATAAGCCCTAAAACTCATTGTGAGGAGTACCACAGGAACCCCGAAGTAGCTAGCCCATTGAGAGGACCTGCCAGCGAAAAGGGCAACGACCCCTACCTGATCGACTAGTTCCCACCCGTGAGGTAAACCAAGAGCTGTCATTTGTGGCAAAGCGATTATCAGTTTTACCTGAGCCGTGGAGTGAGGGGTACTGCCCCAATACGCAAGCCGAACCGTTACACCAAAACCTCAAGATGTTAGTGAAGGCCTCCCACCAGGATCTTAACATCCCACCATGCTCCACAGTCTAGACTCTGGGCTGGATGTGCGCCCGTACGGTGGTGTCCCCTTTGCGTCGTACGAGCCCCGGGCAAACACTACAATGCCGGTGTTGCCACCCGCTCTGTGACTTGAACCTGGGTGGAGGCTCTGATACCAGATGTGATGCACCTGCAACAATTAATTAATACGAATATGCGAAATAGCATAAATGAAAGAACTCGGAATCACTTTTATATTGATCACAGGCCACTTCGAGGGGGCAACCTCCTATGAGCAAGCTCAATACAAATAACTTCACGGTGCCTTCCTAGGTCTCAACACACACTTATATACTAAGTCTAGGCACCAATACTATGGGTAAAAACCATGGGCCACTACAAACTATGGATCAACAATACTACGGACGACTTACAAAGCATATGCGCCAACAACAATAACACAAACTATTGATCAACAAATACTACGGGACGACTTACAAAGCATATGCGTCCAACAACAACATACTAACAAAGTAAAGACATGGGTTCCTAACAGATTAGTATCAACATGGATCTACAATGTATTGGTCGGCAACCATGTTGTGAGCCGTTGGGATGATAAAATTATTGGACTTCAAAAGATACTTGGTTATTGTTGACAGATTTCCAACTGATGGTTCCTTGCCTCGATCCTTTATAGTTTATCCATCAAAGTATTTCACATATCCTGTTACTCTAGCTTCATACTTTGGGGGACATTTTGTTACACGGAAATTTTGTACTCATCATGATTACGAACCATGTACACTCTATCCTTGCCTAAATACCTGAAGTACTTGACCAAAATCCTTGGAAGATGATTCATGAGGTTTTTTCCCTGTAAAATTTATGTTTAGAGAGGTCGACGCACCTTGCTTTATAGCAGAGCGTGCCTTTCTTGATAGACGCACCTTGCTCTACTAGAGACTCCATCGCTGACGCATGTTGCTAGTGTCTGGGGTGCGTCAATGCCTGTACAGAGCGAAAAAAGAGAAGTTTCGAGAAGTCTCTCGAAGGATACCCTCGCGGAGGCTTATCCCTTCCATATAGGGTGGATCTTACTCGCCTTGCAGCTTAGTAGGATCTCACCTCCTCCTTCTCCCTAATCATGTCCTCTCCTCCTCATCTCTTTTGGCCTATAAATGAAACTCCTCTTCATGGAATAGGGGGGTTCAAATGAGGGTAGCCAAATGCCGTAGAAATTGAGACAGGAATCCATTCTTCCATGATTGGCAAATTGAGGCAAGGTTCCATTGTAAAGGATCTTCAACACCAAGGCTTCATTGGTTGTAATTCTTTCCTCTATTTTAATTAATACATCAATGTCTTCCTTTCCCGTAAATAATGTGAAATTTCATTTATAGTAGTTCTCCTTGGTCAATTGCTTAGATGTATCATGTTATCTTGTATTCTCTTGTCTGTGTTCTTTTGAATCTTTTGCAGGTAATCTCTTCGTCAACAAGCAGGACTGCTTCAAGCTTCAAGCTATGAGGACGACCTTTGTAAATAAGGTATGGACTTGACTCTTTGTATTCAAGTAATTTGATAGATCTAGGGAAAGGTTTTCATTCTTGTTTTGCTTTGTTCTAGATCTGAACCATTTGGACTAGGGAGATCGGTTGGTGTCCGCATTAACCAATTGTCTGTAAACAGTGCTAGAATATATTCCAATGTATTGGGTCTCATTGTCATTTATTCCTAGAGGAACATTGAAGAAAGCGAGAAGGATGAGTTTCAAATTCCTCTAAACTAGTGAGAGTAAAAGAAGTCATTTTCCATGAGTATCCTAGAGGAAGACTGTACTTCCAAAGGTATTGGGAGGATAGGGGGAGCAAAAACATTAATTGTTTTGCAAAAACTTTAGCTACCAATTGTATTTGGAGACTTGTTGAAGAGTGATGACTATGGGTTAAGGTGGTGAGACAAAAATACAATGAGCCTCTTCAATGGAAGACTAGATTAGGTCTCCCATAAAGTCTTAGTGATATGGAAGGTTATTTTACTAGGATTTCCACTAATTGGATACTGGTTGGTGTGGAATGTGGGTGATGGGTCTAGGGTGAGACTGGGTGATTAACCTTGGGTGGGGTGCAATGAAAATTAAAATCAACCAAGGGGTATGCTAGAATATCCAAGGGCTTGAGAATCTGTACGCTTATGCCAAATTGTTGACCTTGTAAGGACAATTGTTATGAGTTAGGAATGGACTGAGGTAAGAAGGATGGGGTATATAGGTGAAGAGGACCAAATTTGGAAAGATTATTTCTAATCATTTAAAAGTAAACATATTAGAATCAACATGAAGAAGAAAGGATAATCTAGTCCAGAAATCTAATGGGTGGCAATTATAGTCCAAGACTAGGCTATAAGGTGCTTAGGGTAGTGGATATGCCTAAGGAAATGTGTTGGTGGTTTAAAGGTATATTGAATTTCAAGTGTCCTCTCAATGGATTTTTTTTCTTTTTTTTAATATTTTTGGCCATAAATCAAAAGGTTCCTACATGCATTTTAAGCAAAAGAGGAGTTGGCAGGGGCCTAGTCAATGCTCATCATCCAAGGATCGTGAGGAAGATATATACCCTTTACTATTTATAGTTTTTTTTTGGAAATATATTGAAGTTGTAGCAAGTTTCAAAAACTATTATGGGGCACAAACTATAGTGGAAGCACTAACTAGATTGGCCCAAAATATTTTAACAATTATAGAGAATTACCTCTCATTGTGGTTGTTAGAGTAATATTATACCTTAGTACCTTAATCATTAATTAATTAATGATTATTAGGTGCTAAACTGGTTAATAGTACATCCCTAGGTGTGAAACTCGTTATTATGAAGTGGTTAGAACTTGTATGGGCAAGTGTGAACAAGATAACAATGTATGGGCCAAGGGTCGTGAAAATAGCTTTTAGGCGCCCTTCCACAAGCATTTATTGCCTCCAGCATGACTAAGGTGCCCTTATCTCCTGTTTTGTGGATCTGCTTTGACCATAGGTGCACATGCATTGAACTTGGACATGTGTCACTCCCTAGGCTATTTTTGGCCTACCCTAGCCTACCTAACTCCAACCAACCACCTCCTCCACATGTGTGAAACCCAGTTTGGTCTCCCATGCTCACCCAATGTTCACATACACATTTTGAACCTGTTTGGGATATTTTGGAACTATTTGGTCAACCTAGGGGGAATTGTGGATCAATCTAAGTTAGCTAAGTGTGGAAACTCCAAGTGCATCCTATTTATTCCTATTTCTATATAAGGATGATACAAACTCATTGTAATATTGGACTGTTAATAAAATATGATATTTGATCATTTGTGTATCCTGATTTTTTATCATTTGTTTTGATATTTGATCATTTGTTCTGATATTTGATCATTTGTTCTGTTTTTGATCATTTGTTCATCTAGAAATATATATGCACTTGTTTCTTGCATAATATGTCAAATATTTCAACTGTGAGGCATACATAGTAGCTAGATCCTACTGTGTTATAGATTTTACATGGTATCAAAGCTCTTGGAGCTATTATTCAAACCAATAGATTGTTTTAGTGGTGTGCCAGAAGCAGTGGAGAAACCACAAAAGTCCGTGGAACTATTGTATTGAAGCCATTGGAGAAATCCATTGGAATCTATCCAGGGTGTGATGCCTCCCGAATGCACCTACTATCAAACAGGGTTCGAATCTGTTAGTGTAGATCCCTCCTGAGTGTTGAGATTTTTTATTGCAGGTTTTCAAGAGCACCATTGTCACCCAGTGCGCAAGTAGTAGAATAAGATGGAGCAATCTCATCCAAATTTGCTCACTCCTTTCAACTATTTTGATTGGAAGGATGAAATGGTGATTTTGTTGAGATCCAAGGGTCTTTTCAAGATCACAATGGGCACAAAGGTTGAGCCAAACTCTACTGTGGAGAAATCGAAATTCTTCAATAGAATGGATGAGGCATTTGGCCTCCTTTGTCTCAGTATTTCGAGAGACCTCCTATTTCATATTGAAATTCTATCTACTCCAAATGAAGTGTGGCTCAAGATTGAGTCTTTGTTTGGAAAGACTGGCGAGATGAGGGGCCATCAACTTGAGAATGAGTTGATCTCACTGAGTCCAAGTAGTTTCGAATCCATCCAGGATTTCTTCACCAAATTCAAGAGCTTGGTCTTGAAAATCAAATAGTGTGGCATTGACAAGAAGGAAGAACAAATGATCTTGTCCATTCTTTCGAAATTGAGTCCTGAGTACTCAGTTTTTGTTTCTACATTTTACTCCACAAAGCTCACAATTAGAAATTGGAAGATGCCATATTTGGATGATTTCATGGAGATGCTAACTCAAGAGCAAGACAAGTTGGTCTTGATGGGTTCCATTAAGAAAAAAGATCAAGTACTTGCAGCTGGAGATTTGAATCAAGCTAGAGGCAAGCAAAATCCCAATTTGAAACCACAAGAAAAGAAGATGAAGGAGAAGAAGCAGTCAGATGAAGAAAACTCAAGTTCAAGTGATGAAGATTCAAAAGTCAAGAAGATGAAGAGCAAGAAAGAGAAGCCCAAGTGTGGTTATTGAAAATATTCTCATACTGAAAAATCGCGTTTCAAAAAGAAGATAGACATCTTGACCAAGCTACTTGAAGAACATAACATTGATGTTCCATATTTTGCAAGAAAAGAAGAAGCCAAGCTCTCCTTAAAACAAACATTGTCTCCATGCTACTTGCAAAAGTAATAAGTTGTATGCTTTGGGTGCTAGAGTCAAATATATTTCTGATGTCTCTGTTTCTAATTCACATTCTAATATATCAGATTCAGAAATATCTATCCCTTCGTTGAAAGAATCTCCATCCAGTTCACCAAAGTTTCCTTCCAATACTAGTCATTTTTCACTAGTTTTTTACATGCCTTCTGAAAGGTCTTTCCAACTTCATTCGGATCCTTCCCATTCTGATTAGAAGGTGATATGCAGGCTTATATACAGGTTATGATATCCATCAAACCATTTTCCCAACCATTGGATTCCCAAAAGACCATACAACCCCCAAGTTCTCCAGTTGGAAAATCTCACAATTTCATTGTTTCCAATACTGTGTCACTTATCTATGTTGTCTTTATGTCTTGCATATCATTCCTTGGTTGAAAAGCCATCTCATTGGCTATCATGGGACTGTTACTCCACATGTCTGGACCTGATCTCACCACCTATGGTTCAAAACTCAAGTCTCCAGACACTTCAAGTTCGCTCAATTGTCAGTGTGATCCAGTTGCACACTCTCTTCTTACTGTAAATCCATTCGCTCATGGAGACACTATACCTCTATTGTTTGCTGATCCATATGACTCCTATTATGATATTTCAGAGCCTCATGAGCTCTATTGCGGACTTGGGGAGGTGCTACATCAATTTGGAAGAAAGATACATGGTTTGATTTGCCATATGGCAGCTGCTCAAAAAGCTAATTTTGTTGAGCCTTTTGATGTTCTTTGGGAAGGATTTTGCAAAGATATCATTTCCATTATTGATTATGTATTCAGATCAGAGTATGTATGCAGCAAGAAGCATTCTTATGATGCTCCTCCATCATCAAATGATGAGTTTCAAGGATCCTCCCAACATGTTTTTTGTCTACACAACATTGATACATTAGTGCATGAACATGGCATCCACAACATCTTCACCAAGAAGTTGTTCATTCAACTCATTCAAGTGAAGAACAAGACCTGTTGAAGACATTTTGTTCATCTCTATGTCATGTCCATTCTTGAGGGAAGATTTTCCCCATGTGGTTTTGCCTCTTTCCTCGTTTGACATGGACAAATAAAATTTTTGTTGTAAAAGGTGACTTGAGCCTTAGTTGCCAAGGCCTTATTTTTTATATTCCACTAAGTCTATCTTATGGGGGCGTGTTAGAGCAATATTATACCTTAGTACCTTAATCATTAATTAATTAATGGTTATTATGTGCTAAACTAGTTAATAGTACATCCCTGGGTGTGAAACTCGTTATTATGAAGTGGTTAGAACTTGTATGGGCAAGTGTGAACAAGATAACAATGTATGGGCCAAAGTATGGGCCAAGGGTGGTCAAACTAGCTGTTAGGCGCCCTTCCACAAGCATTTATTGCCTCCAGCATGCCTAAGGCGCCCTTATCCCCTGTTTTGTAGATATGCTTTGACCATAGGTGCACATGCATTGAACTTGGACATTTATCACTCCCTAGGCTATTTTTGGCCTACCCTAACCTACCTAACTCCAACCAACCACCTCCTCCACATGTGTGAACCCCAATTTGGTCTCCCATGCTCACCCAATGTTCAATACACATTTTGAACCTGTTTGGGATATTTTGGAACTATTTGGTCAACCTAGAGGGGATTGTGGCTCAATCTAAGCTAGCTAAGTGTGGACACTCCAAGTGCATCCTATTTCTTCCTATTTCTATATAAGGACGATCAAAACTCATTGTAATATTGGACTATTAATAGAATATGATATTTGATCATTTGTGTATCCTGGTTTTTTATCATTTGTTTTGATATTTGATCATTTGTTTTGATATTTGATCATTTGTTCTGTTTTTTATCATTTGTTCATCCAGAAATGGATATGCACTTGTTTCTTGCATAATATGTCAAAATTTTCAACTGTGAGGCATCCATAGTAGCTAGATCCTACTGTGTTATAGATTTTACAGTGGCTTGGTGGATATGGATAAAAAACTCAAGTCTATTTGATGGTAGCTTCCATTCCTCACAATTATGTGTCTCACAAAGTATTGCAATTCTTAAATATTTCAAGTAGTATTCTACTTTGAAACCACCTAGAGTGGTGGTGGCAAAGGTTATTGACAAAAGTGGGGCATGGGATTGATTTCATGGCACGACTAAGCAAACCCCTCATTAGGTAGGGTTGGGAGGGATTGTTTACTTATATGATAACAAATGGTACAAATTCAAATTGGGTTTGGGAATATGCTTGAACAATAAAGTTAAAATTCTTGTTATGAAATTGATTTTAATGGTGACAGTTGACAAAGGTGTTCAAAACCTTTAGATCATGGAGGACCCTTTACTTGTTATTGAGTGAATGAAGGGGTGAGAGCCCTAGAAATTATTATGTTGAAACCTATCTATGAAGAATCCCAGGCCATTAAAGATATAATTCTTGATGTTTCTTTTATGCATGTTCTCAAAGAAAGGAATAAGATTGTTGACTCCCTCTCAAATGATGGCTTAACTATGGTGCTTGGAAGATGGCATATGTGTGAAAATCAAAATGGTACACTGGGAGAATTTGATCCATGATCTTTTCTTTGACATTCAATTGTTACATTGAACCAAATTCCAAATTTCAAATTATTAAACGCATAAGACAATATTGTGTTGAAAAGCCTACTCTTATGCTTTTCAATGGATTGGAGATAGTAGATTGAATACTCAATATGAAGAATTACTAAAAGAAAAAGAAAAATACCCATTCAAAACCTACCATATCCAAACAAATAACAATTGGGATCATATGAATTTTCTTGCATTCTAGACGAAAGAGAATACAGATTAAAGCCATAATTAGAAGCATGAGAAAACTACTTGAAGAGAAAATTTGTATCAGAAGAGAAACTTTATATCAGAAACGTCCAATATTTTATGAGCACCAATTGGATTGACAATTGAATGAAATTGATTTCCTTCAATATACCTTAGATATCAACACAATTAACTCCAACTTCAAGGCTTAACAATCAAAACAATTCACGACTTTAAAATTGCATATTCTACTGGGTTGTTTTCTTATGAATCTGTATTTCCCTCTTTTCAAGTTTTTAATCTTTGCATATGAGACATGTAAGTGCTCTTGCCAGTCCTTTGATTCCTTTTCCAAGTCATATATTTGGTCTACCATAGTGAATTAAATTTTAATATCAACGGCTCTTTACTCTTATATAGAAAGAGAAAACTTGAAAAATTCCTAGAGGGCCTCACAAAGAGAACCATTATGAGTGCATGGTCTAAAATTGAGACCAACGATTGTTCAACACTTGATGGAGATCATTTAGCTCATTGACTAGACTAGAAATGTTGAGAAGATGCCACCAAGGAGGCATGTAGATGCGGGTTTGTAAATAAGCAAGGAGAAGAAAGCATGAGCAGCACACCATACCAAAAGGGAGGTATACAAGCTTGCATTTGTTAAGAATAGTCCTCCATGATATAATGCAGGGTGAAATGGCCTTCACAACATGACGAGGGTCCATTGTGTGATGTTGTACAAGAGATCCCCTCAACCTATTCTTGCTAGGGTATTTATAGGGTAAATGATTTCACTTGCTTATTAGCATCTTGGAATTCCTTATGCAGTGAAAGAAGACTTGTCGAGAGGATTAATTCTGATGGACCCAATACTCAGTCCTCCAATACTTGAACACAAAAATCACTTACTCTCCATGTACAGTAAGGCAACTGAATTCAGAAAATATTATTAATAATAGAAGCTTGTAATTACAAGAGCCTTAAAAGTGATCTATCTCTTCAAAGAACAAGAACCATAATTTTTTAACATCTATCAGAGAGATCAATAACTAAACACTTAAAAAACATAAGTTAGGCTAAAATTGACTTCTTAGAACAAGTCCTTTACACCCATCCATCCCACTAGGTCAAAGTACAATATATCAATGTATTATAGCGGGAAGAGAAGTTATCTCATATGTTTTATACAACCTAGGGCTAGGGAGATCTCAGTTCATCCACCTGCTTGTAAGCAATGCTTATTAAACAATATTTGAGGGTGCAAAAACAATGAGGTTTGAACCCTAAGCATTAAGGTTTACACCTTAGGTATTTTTCTATTCCTCTTGGTGCTTAACGGATATGACATTTAGATGAATCTATGCTTAGTTTAGAATGTAAGGAGACAACTTGGTGCAAAGACAACAAAGTACATAGTAGTAAAATCCAACCAGTTAAGTAGATTAGAAATTGAGTGTTCCTTAATCTAGGATGGAAATCTAATAACTTAATGTACATACTTGTGACCAACCAAGTATAATATTCAATTGAATTGAAGATTGTAAAACTTATTGGACTTCTAGTTTGTTTCCATCAATAAAGTAGTTGTCATGTTAAGGTAATCCACCCCTTGTCGTGAAGTGGAGGAGAATCAGTGTGCATATTAATAATTTTATTATGTTCAAATTTACATTGTAAAACACTATGAAACACAGCAGGAGGAATTGGATGTATATACCCAATCAACAAATGTATCTACATCTACATAGTTAGCAAGGGATTTGATACTAAATGGGAATGTTGAGGCATTTGCAACTAATCTTCCCTACATACTAGTCATAAATAAAGACCAGCAACTCATAATCAATTACCTTACAAACATCAACACATACATATATTCATAACTAAAAGTGAAAACCCATTATGTCTATCAAGTTGAGCACATACATCGTTATCTCGCTTATGCTCTGCCCAACAATCTTCTAGTTAATCCAAAATCCAAAGTTAAGATCACCAATAATACCCACATCAATACTTCATATCACATATAAGTGATAACATAGTTATGACTTTCAAGATCCATATACTTTTTTCGAGGTAGATAATACTTACCTGTATTCACATACTCATATCCAAGTTTGTTGAAACCGGTTGAGATCAAAGCATCAGCTGCAGTAAGAAAAAAACAACCCAAAAAAATAAATCTTAGTTGAATTGAAAATGCTGTATTTATTATAGGAACCTTACTCCTAATCTTGATGGATCTTCGTATGCTAGACCATTCAATATAGATTGCATCACCATCGCACCCATGCCTAGGGCACACTCCACAACACATACGTCACCTACTCACCTGCCAATCAGATAGGGAATAGATCCAAAATTTTAAAAAATAGTTTAATTTTTTCTACATTAAACTTTCAAAATTTTGGATTTGATACGTACAAACTAATGTCAATGAGCGACCAATATATGTCCCCTTGCAAAGTCATAGAAAATATGAAATAAGAGTAGTTTATGAAATATTAGATATATTAAAAATTAGCTTCTTCTTTTTTTAAGTTTACGTGAAAACATCTTTTTCACTCAGATAATCTCTTAAATATTGATATATATAAAAGATATACATACTCTACGGTTTTCTTTCTCTATAATATTTTTTTTTAAGTTAATATGAGAACGTCTTTCTTTACTTAAATATCAATATCAATTAAAATATATATATAATTTATAAGTCTTTCATTTTAACATCGTCTTTGTAATACCATCTTTCTCACTAATTTTTTTTCTTAATTCAATATCCAATTCCACATTAATATGACTATTATTTGGCAATCGATTATTCACACTTATAAATGGTATTGGATGATTTAGACATATCTTATACACTTTAACTAAAAATATTGTGGATTGTATGGACTCAAAGGGACATAAGTAAAATAACTCTTATTAGTTGTATGAAATTGCAAGAGTAAGTATTTTCTTACTCATAGCATGATGTGGAGGTTCAAGAGCTTATTACTTTTTCTAAAGAAGTTTCAAATATAGATAAAATTGATCTACAATTATTATTGGAGGACACAATTGTAATACATCCATTGTTAGTTGTATGAAATTTTAAAGGTAAGTATTTTCTTACGCATAGCATGATGTGGAGGTTCAAGAGCTTATTACTTTTTCTAAAGAAGTTTCAAATATAGATAAAATTGATCTACAATTATTATTGGAGGGCACAATTGTAATACATCTATATGAAGGAGTCTTTTTTACTTTGGAGTTTGTTTCTAAGTCAAACCCAAACACAATTAACAACATAAAAACCATAATTAAAAAAAAATGTAATTCCTTTATTTCAAGAAAAAACAATGAAATTTCATTTAACATGTCTTTGAGGACACTAACAAAAAGAGAGTTGTAACAAACACCTTGAGAATAACAACTTATGAACTAAAATATCTATAGCTCTAAGCAAATAGACTGACAAATTGACTCAAGACAATGTTGAAATTGTAGTTTTTCCACAAGTTTCAAAAATGAAACCAAAGAAATGTACTTGCCCATCATTGACCATAAAACTAACCATCCAAGCATTAGACAA
Source organism: Larix kaempferi (assembly GCA_027924585.1). Lineage (NCBI taxonomy): Eukaryota > Viridiplantae > Streptophyta > Pinopsida > Pinales > Pinaceae > Larix > Larix kaempferi. Next base: position 2,506,998 of record BSBM01000316.1, on the reverse strand, counting down.
AGAAATGCTCAATCCAACATAATTATCAACCATTAGGCAAATATCACAGATATTTGTCTAGTAGTAGGAACAATTAGTTTTGTACCCTTTAATACAATGATCTCAAATGCTCAATCCAACATAATTATCAACCATTAGACGAATATCACACAAATATTTGGCTAGCAGTAGGAACAACTAGTTTTGTATCCTTTAATACAATGATCTCAGGTAGACCTACTTGAGCAAGCATTTCCTACTTCGACAATCCATTTGCGGTACCATTTTTTTTTTTTGAAAATACGCCTACAAGTGTAGTTACCCAATTTTTCCATCAACTCCTTGATCTTACGAATGGGATGATCCAATCCTAAATTAATATTTCTCTTATGACCCTAAAATACATTCCAACATCAACTTTGAATCTCCAAATATTTGTAATTCTGATATGCCCCTCTCCATTGCTAACTCTATTGGAATGAGTAAGGCCTTAACCTCTACCATATTGTTTTTATTGTACCCCAAATTGAAAGTAAAGGAAACAAAATGTAGTTCAGAAATATACACAACCCCTCCTGGACACATCTACTCGAATTTCCCACATAAGCTCCACTAAAGAAACACCATGGCCTATTCAATTCCAGTTGTAGAGAACTAGCCTTCCTCAAGACTTTAACTATTACCACTTTTTGAAGACTATCAAAAACATATTAAATCTTATGGAAGATCTATAGAGTATTGATTACCTTTCCCCCAATTCAAATAACATCTCTTTTCTCATTCGACAAAGGGGCCAACAAACTAAATTAATGGAAGTACTTCAAATTTATTTAACATTTTGTCTCCCACCATGATTTGAATGCTTTCTCTAGATTTATTCCATCCAACAACCAAACCCACGTGTGAGAGTTATAGTTGCTTCCCAAACTTCTAGAGAAAAGTGACAACCAACAAGCATATGACCACCAGACTCAAGAGCACATATACACGTAGGATACCATTGAAGACCCTTAAAGGATCTTTTAAGTAGGTTGTGCCATGTTGATACCTTATTGGATATATCCATCCAATGGAAAAACCTATTCTTAATGGTGTCTTATTCTTCCAAACCTTTCACCACCACCATTGTGTGATTTAATTCTAACTTTCTTTAAACATTGCCTCATATCCTAGCCTCATTGGATGTCCTCCTCTCTGAGAATAGCATTGTTGGTTGTCACTCTTTGAACAAAATTTTCACATTAAACAACTTCTTGGTTCTCTAATATTAGGTATACAACTTTCATCCACCCTCCTCCCTAAAAAGTGGTTTTTCTATTGCACTTACAACAACCAATGATGTTCTATTTAGATAAATTAGAGAAGAATGTAGGCCCATAGACAACCTAAAATCATTTCCACCACTAATCCAAGGGTCCACGCCTAATCAGATACTTTTTCCATCTCCTACCTATCATGCAATCCATTTAGTTCCTACCAAGTGGGAAAGATTGAACCAATGTTTTTTGGATTATAAAGAATTAACAAAAAAAAATTGGCAACCAATGTCTTGGAAAAATAGAAAATGTTCTTAAGCCCCCATATTCCATCATTCTTAGGTTTTTCTAATATATCCCAACTAACTAAGGCCATTTTCTCCTTTTCATTATTCCTAGTCCATAAAAAATTGAAGGGATTTCTCCTAATTTTATGTAAAATTCCTTTGGGAATATCCGCCAAGGACTACAAGTAGATTGAGATTGCCTCCAAAACGGCCTTGACCAAGGTTAATCTACCACCTATTGAAATTTATCTAGTATACCATGAAGTAATCCTACTCTCAATATTAATGTATAATCAAAGAGAATCTTTGAATCCATATTCATTTGGTTTCAGTTGAAACCCTAGTTATTTGAGCACTAGTTGAAAATATCCTTCTTGAAAAGGTAAACAATTAAATTGCATTTTTTTAACCCTCCATTTCTCTATGAAACATTATAGAGGATGCATGCTCATTTATCTCCATCCATCCAGCCTTGTAATACACCTCTAGTACACTATGTATTACCTTTGCATCCCTCAATGAGCCATCACCAAAAAGCAAGACATTGTGCACAAAGAGTAAATGAGTTAGTAAAATATGATTCCCCATCCTAATACACTTTGGACCTCCATCAATTCTTTTGTGTAGTATAGATTTGTTGAAGCCTTCAATTATGAGGAGGAAAATGGGAAGTGAGAGAGGGAAACGCTACCTCAAGCCTCTGGAGGGTTGGAAGAATGATGAAGAAAAACCATTAACAATTACAAATAAATAAACATAGGTATAACAATCTTCCATTGGATTTACAAATTCATAAGGGAGTCCAAGATGTAACATAATCAACTTAAGGTATGATTAACTAGCATTATCATACATCTTAAATAGATCTAAATTTATGATAAAAGAGGACATATTCCTTACCTTGAAGGTGTGAAGACCTTCTTGAGAAATGCATGTTGACTCATGGGTTTGTGTACCATTGCTTGTAAGATGGAAGGAGATAACACTGGGTTGAGTCTTCTTACAGTAGTCTTCTTAAAATTATTTTATACATAGCATTAAACAAAGAAGAAAGTCAAAATTAATGAAATGATTTAGGGACATCTTTCTTTGGAATTAAGGCTAAGAATGTAGAATTTGTTGCCCCAAGGACCTTACCAAAAAGTATGGATTCCTCTACCACCTGCAATAAAACATTTCCCACCCAAGAAAAACAAACTTCATATAATTCTATTAACCAACCAACTAGACCTAGACTTATGTTCTTTTGCAAGGAATTTATAACCCCTTATAGTACATCCATTGAATCTCCTTCACAAGATCAAAACATTGTTGTTGGTTCACAAATATAGGAAAGTAGGCTACAATTCGAACTATCTCATTTATATTTTCTTTAAGACGTTCCCTAAAAATCTTATTGAAATGATTAATACCAACGTCTACCATATCACTAAAATTGTGTACTTGATCCCCTCTCTCATTCTTTATACTCCATATAGTGTTAATATTTTCCTCATCTTAGCATAATTGTGAAAGAAAGAGGTATTTTCATCACCTTGACCTAACCACATTTCTCCACTCATTTGTCTACACTTTGCTTGTTCCCATTCAACTAGCTATTTCCTAGAAGCTTCCTTCTATTTTAATTTCTTCAATTCTTCATCACTGAAAAATCCATTCATATTAGCCTTGAAAATATTTGTGATATTGATTTTGTGAGTCCTCATTCTTGCCATTGGCCCACTCAATGGTTTTCCTTTTGATCCTCTTGAGATTGTTACTTTGAAATATAGCACAATCCTCCATATGACTCTCAATGTGTTTCCATTCACTTTGAACTAATTCCTTGAATTATGGGTCCTTCAACAAATGAGAGATAAATCTGAAAGGACTTGAGGGCTTGGAAGTTGTCTCACCAACTTAGAGAGTAAAAGAGTCTGACCCTCACCTATCCAAGATTTGACAATGCCCACATTGTCTACAATATTCTTTGCAACAATAAACCTATCTAATCTTTTAGATATGCCTCCACTCCATGTTCTATTATTCCTCCAAGTCAATTTAAGTATTGGAGGCTCTATGTTGCACAAACTTGCTTCATCAATATTTTGAAGTAGAAAATACACCAAAAGATAAATCCTCCCTAAATCACCCCACGCTTTACCTTGCCTAAAAATAAAATCCATGTCACCTCCCCCAATTACATTATCCTTCCTATCAACCAAATCCAATCTTCTCTTGCAACGAAAGGAACATAAACATTAATGACATTAAAAATTGATTCTATCTTTGGAGAGAATAGTTCCACGCATATTGCAAATTAAGGAAAATAAAAACTTTTGACCTATAGAGTCATATACCATCTTATCACTAAACATATAAATTTCCCCTTAGAGCTACGAGCTTTATAACTCCACCTAGGAAAGGTGACCAATAGAATATATTTCGCCGTGGTGGCCTAAAGCAAAAACTCCCATATAAACTTAGCCTCTGTATTATTATCCAAAACTAATCATTGCAAGGATTTTCTTTTGTGTACATTCCCATAACCCCTTATATTGTATAAGAGAACTATTTAAAAACCTTGGAGTGGACTTTGAATGCTCTAAGGGACCCTTGAATAGTCATGTGTTTACTTGATAACACCTCTCTGCTTGCTTGCTTCATTGTGCGGGTGAGATATGATTCATGCAAGGCCTTGCATAAATTTCCCTATGATCCAATCCAAGACCACCCTCCACACCTTCATCCTGCAATATTAAACCCTATTTTTTATTGATCCAAGCAAGCGTATTTTATTAACTACCGAAATAAATTGTTCATTTGATAAATACATAGTACTAATACTATTAATAGTGCCCACCTGTTTCTTCTTAATAATACTTTTTTCCCTTTCGCGGGTCCACTACCTCTACCTCTTTGAGAGAGAAATTTCACATGAATTTTTAAACCCCCTAAAGCCTTAAAATTTTTATTATTATTTAAAAACCCCTTTAGTGGAATGTTTTTCCCTTCCAAAAATTATCTACCCCATTTCTCTCCTCCATATATTCTTGTGAATATAAATCACCTAAGGGAAGAGCCTATCATGTCCCAAATTTTTCATTGGGTCACAATCGCCTAAGCAAATTGGCCATATTCATTAGAGTTTGTCAAATTGATGCTAAAGGTCAAATAATTGCCAAGGAGGAAAATTACTAGTTTCCTAGGTTTGGGGTGGAAGCTTTGGGATTTGGAATAATGGGGATAATAAATGATGTTGGAACATTAGGATGGCATAAATATTTAATAAAGGAGATAAATAAATATATACAAGTGAAAATCAAAGTGGCATTTGATCATGAAGACACATGGAGGAAATGGGACCCACACAAGCTAGAATTTATGTGCCACATGGCATCCTCTTCTTGCAATTTTGAATCCATGGGAAGCCTAATGTTCTTGGGATGAGTTATAAGGTCAATAATACTTGGCATGAGTCAATGAGGTCAAAATATAGAGGAAGAGTAACTCCCATGGAAGAAGAAGAGTCAATTTGGAGCTAGTGAGACACTTGGGCTAGATTCCCTAGCTCTATGACAACAATGATGAAGATGCTATCACACCTATGACACAAATCAGACCTGAAGGCTAACATATGACATATATGACATGTGAGGGCTAAAAATAGACTCCAAGAGGGTGCTCAAGGGTGTTAGGGAAACTAATATGCTTCCACATGTGATTTGGTGGAAGTGGGAGACTAGGAATTGTTGTACAAGTGGCGTTCTTTGGAATCTCTTCCCAACTTGAGTTGGCATGAGTCTCTTGGAAGGAATTCGACCCATGGAGGACATTAGAACTTTATAAATTTCAATAACAAAGAATGAAACCAGATTTTGATCGTTTGTATACTTTGCAATTGCATTTGTGTAGAGGGAGAGCTAGTGGATGACTAGTTTCTTGCCTTAGCCAATTTCGAGGGTGAAAGATTCCCATCCAAGTTGGTAATTGGAAAGACCATTCAGACCTTTCATTTGGAGCTTTAATGGAGTCTTTATTTGCAGGTGTAAGCTATAGGGAAGCTCAGGTTTTATTCTATTTCAACACATTCTCTCAACCATTTCCAGTTTTGATGGCATATTCTTGATCCTTGAGGGAGGGCGTTTTTGGAGAGATATTGTACTCTTTGGGGGAGCTTATCATGCCCCATTTATTTTGTAATATGAATTAAATACTCTAATATTCATCTCCATAAAGTTTCAGGTCTAAATTCCAAGTAGAAATGTATAAATCTCATTTTTCATGAAAGAATGGTGCCATTTCCCCACTACCTTGATGTATGCCAATGTATTGATGATTATTTCGAATGGAAGAATGTTTCTATGATATATTTATGATGAATGGACTGCCATTTATGATTTTTAATGGCTTCATGTTCATCACTTAAGCATTGAAACCACCTTGCTCAGTTTATTTGCATTTGGAAGAGATTTGGTGCCATTTCCCCAAGGGTCGAACTAGTGATTTTTGTTGTTGTTTGGGAGAGGTTTGGAACAGACTTAATAACTAATGAATGATACATTTGGAACCTTAATAACATTCTTGATACATCCCCTACCTCTGTTCAGAAATTTGAGTGGGTTTGTAGGCATTTGGGAAGCCATTTTCAGCACTTACCCCAGGGGGATTTGAACCCCAAATTACTAGTAAAATTGCATACTTGGTCCATAATCTTAAGAGAGATTTCAGAGGTATTTTGGTGGCCATATCTCATCCCTAAACATAATATTCAAGTCCTAATATCATTCATACACCTTCCTTGAATATTTGAAGGCATTTGGAGTCAATTTGAGACCTAGAGACCAATACTAGTCAAAGGGAAATTACTAGTAAAGTTCCCTACATTGGCCAGAATTGAAAGAGGATTTGCAGAAGTATTTTAAAGGTCCAAAAGCATCCATGAAACACATATTTATGTTCTAACATCATCCATATACCTTCTCAGAATATTTGCGAGCAATTGGAGCAATTTGGGGACCTAGAGCTCAAAACTAGTCAAAGGTCTAACTAGGGAAAAAGGTGAAAAATGGTCACTTTAATAAAATTACTAACAAGGGACATTACAGAGCCTCCTGCAAATATTTTCTCTTTTTTGGCTGAGAGTACTTCCTTTTATCATATCCACAAAGATAATATTCATACTCCTACTAGGATAATATTTTTCTTCTATATAACCATTAAGCCTTCTTATGTTCTCTACTTCTACATGTCTCATTTGTTTTTTTGGTTTGGAGGAGATCACCTTTGCTCTAGCTATAACTTGTACGAAAAAAGTCAACAATATTGGATGAAGTTTCTTTAAAAATAGAGTTGCCTTTACTTTTCTAACACAGGTGGATAAATATTTAGATTAAAAAGTTGTTGAAACAACCATAAGATTTAAAAAAATTTCCTAGAAATCCAGCAAGACATTATTCAAAAGAGATACATCTTGCGGCTCCTTAGCAGCTTGCAAACCCGAGACTACTAAAACCCTTACATAAACATAAACATCTATACTACTATATCCCTTACAAACTGCCCAAGCAGAATAACACAAAAACAAAACATAAACAAACAATAGCTGAAATAGAGACCACCCTAAGAGTACATCAACCATCGCAATTTTTCTTCTGACTGAGTCGGAGAGTTGGAAATTTCCACTATGGCAGCAGCCAGATTATGGAATGATTCCTCATCCACATTTTTGGAACCGACATTTTTAATAGGCCTGGTCTAATATCCAACTAACATTTCATGATCAATATCTACAACAATGGTCAACTTTTCTAGCTAAGCACCCTGAACCAAGAACCGATGTTCCAAGTCATCAAAACGATGATCTAACATAGAAACATGAGTTTTTACCTCTCTAATTACACCCAATACGCCTTTCGGCTACAGATTGTTCCTTCGAAGGGTGGATTGGAGGTCCCGTATGTCATACGTCACATCTCAAATCCCCTTGATCAGGGCCGACAATTCCATCGCCGCTTCTTCCTCCTCTTTCATATTGGTCTACATAATTGGGCCGCCCAAACAAACACTGCACTAGAACCCCTTCTTGGCAATGTAGAGGGATAACATAAATAAGAGTAGGAAACACAAACAAATCTCAACCAAAATAATCCACAACCCGAGAATTCCCAAAGAGACAAAGAATCTGCCAAACACCCCAGTAATCACGTCTCCCTACAAACTAGGGCACAGACTCTTCGTTAATTCCAAATGTGTCAAAGGAATAATCCATATACGCCATATCAAGCGGAGGGGAAACACTCCAATCCAAGACATAGCTTTGAGAGACTTCTCTCATGCGAGAGGATTTAATGCGGAAGCTTTGAAATTTGAAACGTCGGCGGGTGTCTATCATGTAGGAGGGGTGTGTTTTATGTTGCATCAAATATTTAAACCCATTAGGGTATCTAGCGATGACAATAGACCCTATTTTTAACCAAGGTTCCGATAGCAAGGTTAAAGGCTTGGTTAGCAAGCTCATCCACAAGTGCAGTATTCACCCTTCGAACATGAAAGAGATTGATGCCAATTTTAACTTCCATTATATCAATGATTCGAGCATGGAGCCTCCTCGCAATTCGATCTTCAATTGGAACCATTTTCCAAGTTTGTGAGATGATAAGGAGGTAGCCTCCAAATACAAGGATACTTTTGATGCCCGAAGAATCAACAAGGTCCAAAATCAGTAACAAAGCATATTGTTCTGCAATATTATTAATGGCTCTTCCCAATCTCCATTTATAGAAAAATACATGATTTCCTTCAAGTTCCAAAAGGATCCCTCTTGCACTTGCTGCCCCAAAAAATAGACATATCTTTATTATTTATTGTTCTCATTTGCATATCTTTGGAACCCTCTAGTGGTAAGTGTTAACACTCAAAAATTGTTCACCTATCTCATCCCCCTAGTCACATAACCCATTTACCTCTTTTTCCTACATTTTTGGCCTCCAAAATCCCTAAATTGGTAACCAAATGGGAAAAAAAATCATTATTTCCCTCATCAATTAATGAAAATCCTTCAAAATATGGTCAAAATACCCAAAAAAGAAAAATAAAAAGGGGAAATAGTCAAAATAAAATAAAATAAAAGAGGGAAAACTCAAAATACCACTAGCCAATACTATTGGTTTTCTAATACCATGGGTCAATAGTCCACCACCAAAAATCACTATAAATAGGTGATGGAGGCCCCCCATTTAACATCCATGATCAACTCCTCCTACCCTTATGCTGCCAAAATTCATGTTGAACTTTAGCTTATCTCCTTGAGCTTATGTTTCCCATTCAGTTGAGTCTTGGCCACCTCTTAAGCATTTGGAGAAGAGCAAGGAACTTTGGAGACTCGACGCGCTACTCTTCGTACAGCTGTGAGGGCCCACATCTGCTCACCTTCTGAGGTAACTCTTATTGTAAACCCTTGTCTGCAACATAATACAAAATATACTTCATGGGTTCCAATCTATTTGTTATTTTTACTACAGTAATTAGTTAGATTTATTTTCATTGTTATTTACATTCACACATTATCTATATTTGAAACTGTTACTAAGGGTTCCATAATCCTTAGTAGGTTCTCTTTAGCACGAGCTGGTGTGAAAACACTAGCTACAGTAAGTGTAGTTGCTCCTCTGTCTCCATAAATTCTTCAGCCAAATCCTCGTCATTTGGTAAAATTTTATTGGGATAGGTTCTCCTCAGATGACCATACAAATGAAAAATGGAACACCTAAACAAGATCTTCATATGATATATATCTTCACAATAAGACATGTTTCCCACTTGAATGTCTATTCCGTCTAGAAATCCATCAACTAAACTCATCTCCATGCATATCTGATGTAGGGATTTCCGAGGGTCATAAATTTTGACTCGGTTATCTGTTCGGATTGAAATTTAATAGGAAGTTGTGTCTGAAAGAGTTCATTGCAGTAACCGATCATATCCTTCTGATCGAACCTCATTTTGCACTTTTCCAGGGCCAAATTCCTTCATATAATGCCTCAAATTGGGGTTTTAGTGTTTTTCGGGATTTTTTAAATTTCTAATTATCAATTATCTCTTAGTTTATGCACCTAATCAGAAAATTGAGTTGGCAACTAGTGTCGCTCTAGTTAGATTTTAGTTATTGGTCAGTTTTAGAGTCATGCGAGAATATTCTAAAATTAGCAATTTTTGAAAATCTTGGATAATAGTTATAAGGGGTTGAACTTTCATTGTAATAGTTAGTGATGGAGAAGAAATAAAATATAGTTATTTTTCCATTCTTTTGTGTTTGCATGGTTTTTATATCTCGTGAATGAATCAAAGTCTATTGGATACATCATATGGTATAAGAGCAGGAAGATGGCTGTGAGAGGAAGAGGAAGAGAAAATCTTGCTCAGATGCGTAGAGATATGCAAAAACTCCAAAGGCAAGTAGCAGATCTTACAAACGTGTTGGCTAGTCAGAGAATAATACGAAGAGAAGCGTTTGATGAGGAGACAAACCAAGGAGATGTAGACCAACATATAGAACCTGAAGAAGAACAATTAGGGCACGTGAATTTTGAAGAAAGGATGCTTAGGGATCTAGAAGGGAGAAATGATGGGATCAAAATGGAAGTTTTAGAATATGCAGGGAGTCTTAAACTAGAGGAGTTAATAGATTGGTTGAAGGCCATGGAATTTTTTTTTAAATGGAAGCCTATGAAAGAGGAAAAGAAGGTGAAATTTGCATGCACCAAGTTGAAGGGTCATGCCATGATCTAATGGGATTGTGTGCAAAAATATAGGAAAAAAAAAAGACAAAATTAGGAACCGGAATAAGATAGAGAAAAAAATGCGAGATTTTTTTGCCTTTGGACTATGCACAGACCCTTTTTCCTAGATTTCAGAACTTGAAGAAAAACCTGTCCATTGTAGAGGAACTCACACACGAGTTTTATAAATTTTCCATTCGTGTGGATCACCAAGAAATCGATGAGCAACTGGCTGCAAGGTATGTGAATTGTTTGAAATTTTATTTCAAGACGAATTGAGCATGCATAGGGTTCACATAGTGGAAGAGACATACCAATTAGCCTTAAATGCCGAGGAAAAACAAAACCAACAATTTTCTCCAAGGAATAGAGGAGCAAGGAGGGGTACATCGTCTACCTTACGAGGTGGTTTTAACAATGGCAGAGGCGAATCATCCCAAGGAGCTAAGAAAGTCAAAGATACTCGACAAGATAACCTGAATCAACTAGAAGGAAGAGGATTTCAAAGGGGTAGAGTTTATGGTGGTGGCAGAGGAAGACATTATGTGTGTTTTAGGTGTGGTGTAGAGGGTCATCAAGCATTTGAATGCTCAAATTATAACATGCAAGAGCCGAAGCAAAGACAACAACCTAGTTTAAACTTGGTCTAAGTTGAGAATGAAGAAGGAGGAGTTGAATCTGAAGTCTCTCCCATTATGGGGGAGAATCTCATGATACTGAGGTCAATGGTGATTCCCAAGAAAGAGCAAAGACAAAGTAGCAGCAATGGATATTTTTGGCTTCAGACAAATATTTTTCGAACCATGTGCACTTCTGGGGGGGAAGTATGTCAAGTTATTGTTGATAGTGGCAGTCGTGAGCCATATGGTTTCCAAAGAGATGGTAGATAAGTTGAAATTATGATGTGAAAATAATCCCCATCCTTACTGAATTGCATGGTTCAAAAAGGGTAATGAAGTCACCATTAATAAAAGATGTTTGATCAAATTTTCCATTGGTAAGACTTATAAAGATGAAGTATGGTGTGATGTCATTCTGATGGATGACTATTATCTGTTATTGGGTAGGCCTTGGCAATATAACAGAAAATTTATGCATGATGGAGAAAAGAATACCTACACCTTTTGGAAGGATGGATCAAAAGTCATCTTATTGTCCCTTAAGGATGAAGGGAAAGTTGAGAATATGTTGTCGGAAAGAGAGCTTGTTAAGGAAATGAAGGCAATGATGTAGGGATTTCCGAGGGTCATAACTTTTGACTTGGTTATCCGTTTGGGCTGAAATTTAACCGAAAGATGTGTCTCGAAGAGTTCACTGCAGTGATTGATCAGATCCTTCTAATCAAAACTTATTTCAACACTTTTCGGGGCCAAATTTCTTCATATAATGCCTCAAATTAGGGTTTTAGAGGTTTTTCAAGATTTTTTAAATTTGTAATTATCAATTATCTCTTAGTTTATGCACCTAATCAGAAAAGCGAGTTGACAACTAGTGTCTCTATAGTTATCTTTTAGTTATTGGTCAGTATTAGAGTCATGCGAGAATTTTCTAAAATTAGTATTTCTGAAAATATCAGATAGTAGTTATAAGGGGTTGGAATTGTATTGTAATAGTTAGTGATGGAAAAGGAATACAAGATATTATTTTTCCATTCTCGTGTGTTTGCATGATTTTTAGATCTCATGAATGAATTGAAGTTTATTGGCTACATCATCTGGTATCATAGCAGGAAGATGGCTGGGAGAGGAAGAGGAAGAACAAGTCTTGCTCAGATGTGTAGAGATATGCAAAACCTCCAAAGGCAAGTAGCAAATCTTACAAACATGATGGCTAGTCAGAGAATAATACGAAGAGAAGCATCCGATGAGGAGAAAAACCAAGGAGATGTATATCAACATATACAACATGAAGAAAAACAATTAGGGTGCATGAATTTTGAAGAAAGGATGATCAAGGATTTACAAGGGAGAAATGATGGGATCAAAATGGAAGTTTCAAAATATGGAGGGAGTCTTAAACCAGGGGAGTTAATAGATTGGAAAAACACAATGGGAATTTTTTTTGAATGGAAGACTATGACAGAGGAAAAGAAGGTGAAATTTGCATGCACAAAGTTGAAGGGTCCGCCATGATCTGGTGGGATCATGTGCAGAAAGACAAAACAAAAAAAGGAAAAGACAAAATTAGGTCCTGGAATAAGATGGAGAAAAAAATGTGAGAATTTTTTTTTTCCTTTGTACTATGCACAAACCATTTTTCTTAGATTTCAGAACATGAAGCAAAACCTGCCCACCATGGAGGAACCCACACACGAGTTTGATCAATTGTCCATTCGTGTCGATCATCATGAAACTTATGAGAAATTGGCTGCAAGGTATGTGAATCTCATGATACAGAGGTCAATGGTGATTCCTAAAAAAGAGCAAAGGCAGAGTAGCAGTAATGAAAATTCGTGGTTTCGGATAAATATTTTTCGAACCAGGTGCACTTCTAGGGGAAAGGTATGCCAAGTTATTGTTGATAGTGGCAATTGTGAGAATATGGTTTCCAAAGAGATGGTAGATAATTTGAAATTACGTTGTGAAACACATCCCCATCCTTATTGAATTGCATGGTTCAAAAAATGGAATGAAGTCACCATTAATAAAAGATGTTTGATCAAGTTTTCCATTGGTAAGACTTATAAAGATGAAGCATGGTGTGATGTCATTCAGATGGATTCTTTTCATCTGTTATTGGGGAGGCCTTGGAAATCTAACAGAAAAGTCATGCATGATGGAGAAAAGAATACCTACACCTTTTGGAAGGATGGATCAAAAGTAGTCTTATTTCCCCTTAAGGATCAAGGGAAAGTTGAGAATATTTTGTCGGGAAGAGAGCTTGTTAAGGAAATGAAGGCAATGATGCAGGGATTTCCGAGGGTCACAAATTTTGACTTGGTTATCCATTTGGGATGAAATATAATAGGAAGTTGTGAATCAAAGAGTTCACTACAGTGACCGATCAGATCCTTCTGATCGAACCTCATTTCAACACCTTTCCGACGCCAAATTCCTTCATGTAATGCCTCAAATTGGGGTTTAGTGTTTTTTTTCAGGATTTTTTAAATTTGTAATTATCAGTTATCTCTTAGTTTATGCACCTAATTAGAAAAACTAGTTGACAACAAGTATCGCTCTAGTTAGCTTTTAGTTATTGGTCAGTTTTAGAGTCATGCAAGAATTTTCTAAAATTAGCAATTTTCAAAAATCTCATATAGTAGTTATAAGGGTTGAACTTTCATTGTAATAGTTAGTGATGGAGAAGGAATAAAAGATAGTTATTTTTCCATTCTCGTGTGTTTGCATGATTTTTAGATCTCATGAATGAATCACATTTTATTGGATACATCAATATCTTAGCGATGGAGGTTCTATCCAATGAGCGTGTTTTCTCATTAATATCCAACATCTTCCCCAATTTATAACTAATCAAGATAGGGCCCTCCTTTGACCACATTTCCAAATGGATGGAATGTAATTTCACCCACATAGGTTGGATATCCATCCTTTCTTTCATAGGGTCAAATAATGACATCTAGTTCTTGAGTGACAAGGGTGAGCTATCCTATTACCATTTCCCCTTTGATATATTCTCATTATCCTTTGTTGATTGGAAGAAAAAGGTAATTCAAAGTCTAGAAAGCATATGAAATATGGGTGCATAACCCAATTGTTGTCTGTTACACCTAAAATCCTACCATCCTGAGATTCAGTGTATACATCCCTAAAGTTTCATTGGATAAGTAATTAACCTGGAAGAGATATTAACCCATTTGTTGAGATATTGTAACTTCAAAGAATATTATATTTGTACTTTATTATTCGGGAGATGATTCATTCCTCCGTGAAGATCTTATTGTATATCCGGAGATGTTTATTCCTCCGTCGGAATGTGGTAACTTGGGTTATTAGACTTCCCTAGTGGGGGTCGGCCCTGTATGTGTTATGTGGGTCAAAGGGTTATTAGACCACCCTAGAGGGGTCGGCCCAGTCAGTTATAATGGGGTATTTAACCTAATGGTTAAATACGAGCCTACATGTACTTGTGTAAAATACATATCAGAGTAGTGTATAAATAGAGGAGGTGTGTTCCTCATTATACACATTCACTCACTTGAGGATAGCACACTTGTGGAGGAGAGGTCTGCTATTGTGGAGGAGGAGATCATGTCTCAGGGTTTCATCTTTGTATATTGCTGGTCATCTATATTGAGGAAGCTTTGCTGGGTTTTCTACCCCATGAGGGTTTCCCAGGATAAATCTCTGTCTCTTGTGTTTATGCTGTGCTTGTTGTTTCTTCAGTGATCCTGTATATGCTATTATTGTGAAATGGAATGTAGTGCTCCTATTTTATGTCTTAGCATATTGAATTTTAACATGGTATCAGAGCTAACCTGAAGGAAGACAAGGTATGGCACTAAAGACACTTGCTTAGTTACGACAATTTGAAGGTTAGGGTTTTACATAGCAAAAACCAGTCATCGTATCACTTTCGCTATAAATCCATTTTGGCGAAGTTTTCGGATCTGAAATTGTTACAGGACGAAGATTAAATCTCCAGGTACCTTGTGTCCAAAGGACAACCTCTAATTCATTGTAATTTGTGATTTATGATCTGTACAATATAGGGTTTCTGCCTCTTCCAGATCTGAGTCAAAATCAGGTGACCTTGGGGAAAAGGTCATATCTTGGGCTAGGAAGCTCCAAATGAAATTTCGTAAAAAGTGACAGGTAGTACACAGTCTGTACTATCTCAGAAAACCTTTTCAGAGGCCGAAGTTGAACCAGTGACACGTGGCACTCCGTACAAGTGCGCTCTCCTGTATTATCCCATAAACAGGTCATGTTGCAACATTTGGCATAACTCTCTCTCAGAGAGTCCAATTGAGGTCAGACCTGTCAGGATGGAAAGTTAACAGGCCGAGATATCTCAAAAAAAAATTTCAGAGGCCGAAGTTAAAACAGTGACACGTGGCACGCCGTACAAGTTCGCTCTCCTGTTTTATCCCAAAACAGGTCACGTTGCGACATTTGGCATAACTCTCTCTCAGAGAATCCAATTGAGGTCAGACCTGTCAGGATGGAAAGATAACAGATCAGGCTATCTCAGGAAACCTTTTCATACCCTGTGGATCAAAAATTTTGGAGTTACACCAGAAACAATCAGGTACATATTTCTGTCAAAACAGAATTATTTTTTGGTACCTTCATTCATGGCTTCCGGAATTTAGGGCTTTGGAGAAAGTTGGAATTTTTGTAATCGGAGACCACGGATGGATGCTACTCATCAAAATAGAAATTTAGAGACCAAGATCAGAATTTTTGGTTGGGCAGAAGGCCGGGTTTGATTAGACCCTAGTTCGGGACTTTGATCAGAAAAGTGGAAAATTAGGGCTTCTGTAAAAATGGGAATTTTTTGAAATCTATGACCATGGCTGGAAGCTCCTCAGAAAAATAGAAGCTTAGAGCTTTGGATCAAACATTTTGATTGGGCAGAAGAGTGGGATTCACCAAACCCCAGTTCAGGGTCACGTCCAGTGAATCCGGGAGATTCAAAGGCAAAATTGAGGAGTGAAACTTTGCAGTTTTCAAATTCTGAATATATCAGTTTGATCAGCTCATCAAGGCGCATATTTCTATCCTTTCGAAAGTTTGAATTTTTGGGTTTCTCTGACAAACCCATATCCAGCTCCAGGTCCAGTTCTTGCAAATCAAGTTGATAGGGCTAATCCTAGAAGAAGATGGATTGGTCACCTGCATAAGTGAAGGAGTTCCTGTTTCAAAAGGAGATGAGGCTAAGGCTTTACATAAGGAGATTACAAGCGATCTCGACAGGTATGAATCATCGAGGTATGTTTTGAGATTTGTTCATGATTAAGTTTATGGTATGTTTGTATTCATGTTATTACGGTTAGTACAATCTTGATTTTAGATTTTTTGTATCACCTTGACAAAATTATGAATGCATCATAGAAGATATTCATTGGTTAGGGTGTTGACACTTATGATTGTACTAATGCATTATGATGTTGTGTGAGGTTGATGTTGTCTGCTAACAAGACACAGGTACATCTCAAAAGACAAATCAGGCTCCATGACCATGAAAACATGAAGACAAAGACTCATCCATAATCTTTCTTCTACTTACGAGGTATGTATGACTTTGTTATATTATGCTTAACCTATGAGACATGCAGGTTCTAGCTCAGGATCTCTAAATCATTGAAGAGATTGTTTAGGTATGTTGTACATAACCAAGTAGGTATACTAATCCAGGTATGTTTCCCATGAATCTTACCTTGTGTTAGGATCCCTTATATAAGTATACTTGGAATGATTGGTTATGCTTATTCATAAAGTTAGTAATCAAGGGATTATGCATATTATATATTTTATCTTGATTGATGATATGCATGAGTAAAAGAAGACTTCCCTGAAATCTTGAATACTAATGATCATGACTATACATATTCAAGATTATTTAGAATTAGAATGTTTTGAGAATATACTAATGAATGAATGTTTGTGTATGAGATCATGAGGATGACACTAGTGCACACTTGAGCATGCACAGTGGTACAGAATGAATAGAAGTTCAAAGGACATATAGAAGATCAAGCGGGAGGCAACCACACAAACATAAAAGATAAGTATTTGAGTTGTTATTTGAAATAGTAAATGATATTTCTTGTATGCATATTTGTATTCCTAGAACATATCATGCTGAGTGCAAACATTCATAGAGCATTGAACATTATACTACTAATATGCATATGATTGGTAAGTTGGACAAACATTCCATTGTTGCTTGTCTAGAATGAAACCTCTTTGCTGACATGCTGAGAGCTGTGCACACTCTCGATAGTATGTTCTGGTAGAGATGGAAGGCATCTAGATAGCCACTGTATGCATACAGGATATGGGAAAGTGTTGTGCCAAAGTATTGGTCAAGATAGTTGCATAACTATGTAAATGATATCTGTATGCATAATAGGTTATCATGATTTCATGATTATGAAGGATTACTAATCATGTACTTAATTTTGTTTTGTAGGAAAGATCATGAAGAATAATGAACACCGAACAAGTGATGGATGTTCAACAAGAAGATTTACAAATCAAACAAAATATAGAAGGCTTGTGGCTAGAAGATTCTCTTAGAAAGAGGAAGAGAATCATGATGAGATGTTTGCTCCAAGTGGCTAGACAAGACCATTCTTTGAATGGTGCAATTAAAGAAGAAGTGTGAATCAGGTTCTGTATGGGTTCCCGGGATCGATAGTATATTGATGAGAATACATGTGGGGATTGTATCATCCTTGAACACATGTTCTAAAGTGAGCCGTAGACGTATGGTCTCCGAAAATGAAGTCCTTAGTGGACAGTTGAGGGGATTGGATCATCCCTGGACTTTCAGTCCTAAAGAGAGCCGTAGACGTGAGGTCTCCGAGAATGAAGTCCTTAGTGGACAGTTGAGGGGATTGGATCATCCCTGGACTTTCAGTCCTAAAGAGAGCCGTAGATGTGAGGTCTCCGAGAATGAAGTCCTTAGTGGACAGTTGAGGGGATTGGATCATCCCTGGACTTTCAGTCCTAAAGAGAGCCGTAGACGTGAGGTCTCCGAGAATGAAGTCCTTAGTGGACAGTTGAGGGGATTGGATCATCCCTGGACTTTCAGTCCTAAAGAGAGCCGTAGACGTGAGGTCTCCGAGAATGAAGTCCTTAGTGGACAGTTGAGGGGATTGGATCATCCCTGGACTTTCAGTCCTAAAGAGAGCCGTAGATGTAAGGTCTCCGAGAAGTGGGGATTGTATCATCCCCGGACCTTGGTCCCTGAATTGATCCGTAGACGTATGGTCTTCGAGAATAAAGTGATGGGGATTGCATCATCCCGGAACCACTAGTTCAAAATGTACGTGAGGACTGCATCGTCCATGAACTGGGTTCAAAATGTACGTGAGGACTGCATCGTCCATGAACTGGGTTCAAAATGTACGTGAGGACTGCATCGTCCATGAACTGGGTTCAAAATGTACGTGAGGACTGCATCGTCCATGAACTGGGTTCAAAATGTACGTGAGGACTGCATCGTCCATGAACTGGGTTCAAAATGTACGTGAGGACTGCATCGTCCATGAATTGGGTTCAAAATGTACGTGAGGACTGCATCGTCCATGAACTGGGTTCAAAATGTACGTGAGGACTGCATCGTCCATGAACTGGGTTCAAAATGTACGTGAGGACTGCATCGTCCATGAACTAGGTTCAAAATGTACGTGATGGGATTGCATCGTCCCTAGACATGAGACTTGTCTTAAAGTGATAAGGACTAATCATCCTGTAAGTAGATTGGGATTGCATCGTCCCTAGACATGGTGAGGTGTCTTAAAGTGATAAGGACTAATCCTCCTGTAAGTAGATTGGGATTGCATCGTCCCTAGACATGGTGAAGTGTCTTAAAGTGATAAGGACTAATCATCCTGTAAGTAGATTGGGATTGCATCGTCCCTAGACATGGTGAAGTGTCTTAAAGTGATAAGGACTAATCATCCTGTAAGTAGATTGGGATTGCATCGTCCCTAGACATGGTGAGGTGTCTTAAAGTGATAAGGACTAATCATCCTGTAAGTAGATTGGGATTGCATCATCCCTAGACATGGTGAGGTGTCTTAAAGTGATAAGGACTAATCATCCTGTAAGTAGATTGGGATTGCATCGTCCCTAGACATGGTAAGGTGTCTTAAAGTGATAAGGACTAATCATCTTGTAAGTTGATTCGGGATTGCATCATCCTTAGACATGGTGAGGTGTCTTAAAAGGATAAGGATTGATCATCCTGTAAGTTGATCTGGATTGCATCATCCATAGACATGAGAGATGTCTTAAATTGAGAGGGATTGATCATCCCATAAGTGGATCAAGATTGTATCATCCTTGGACCTATGTCCTAAAGTGAGAGGGATTGACCATCCCATAATTGGATCATGTGTGTTGCAGGGTATGCTGCTGTTGTGTATACTTGTATCAGTGTGGATACTTGTATTGATAGATGTATTAGTAAGAATACATGCTTTTGATGATAGATGTATTGGTGAGAATACATACTTTTGATGATACATGTATTGATTAATGTACTTGTATGGTTGAGGATACTTATGCTGTAGATCGAGATGATCCAGATGCTGTAGATCGTGATGATCCAGATGCTGTAGATCGAGATGATCCAGATGGTGTAGATCGAGATGATCCAGATGGTGTAGATCGAGATGATCCAGATGCTGTAGATCGAGATGATCCAGATGTTATAGATCGAGATGATCCAGATGCTGTAGATCGAGATGATCCAGATGTTGTAGATCGTGATGATCCAGATGCTGTAGATCGAGATGATCCAGATGCTGTAGATCGAGATGATATGACAATGCTGATAATTGTGAGATAACGATGCGGATGATCGTAAGATGACGATGCTAATGATCGTGTGATGACGATGCTGATGATCGTGAGATGACGATGCTGATGATCGTATGATGACGATGCTGATGATCGTGAGATGACGATGCTGATGATCGTGAGATGACGATGTTGATGATCGTATGATGATGATGCTGATGATCATGAGATGATGATGCTGATGATCGTGTGATGACGATACTGATGATCGTGAGATGACGATGTTGATGATCGTGTGATGACGATGTTGATGATAGTGAGATGACGATGTTGTTGATCATGTGATGACGATGCTGATGATCGTGTGATGGCAATGCTGACAATCGTGAGGATTCAGATATTGATGTTGCTGTAGCTGTTTGAGTGCTGCAGAAGATAAAGACTCAGTACTGAAGATGTTAATGTTCCAGTATTGAAGATATTCCAGTAACTGGTTGAGTTACTGATGATGTTGAGAAAGCTTCCAATGATTTATAGATGTATCATGTATGATGTTGATGACTCCTTGCTTGTGCAGATGCTGTTATAATATCCTTCTCGTTAAGGGGGAGTGTTGAGATATTGTAACTTCAAAGAATATTATATTTGTACTTTATTATTCCGTAGATGATTCATTCCTCCGTGAGATCTTATTGTATATCCGGAGATGTTTATTCCTCCGTCGGAATGTGGTAACTTGGGTTATTAGACTTCCCTAGTGGGGGTCGGCCCTGTATGTGTTATGTGGGTCAAAGGGTTATTAGACCACCCTAGAGGGGTCGGCCCAGTCAGTTATAATGGGGTATTTAACCTAATGGTTAAATACGATCCTACATGTACTTGTGTAAAATACATATCAGAGTAGTGTATAAATAGAGGAGGTGTGTTCCTCATTATACACATTCACTCACTTGAGGATAGCACACTTGTGGAGGAGAGGTCTGCTATTGTGGAGGAGGAGATCATGTCTCAGGGTTTCATCTTTGTATATTGCTGGTCATCTATATTGAGGAAGCTTTGCTGGGTTTTCTACCCCATGAGGGTTTCCCAGGATAAATCTCTGTCTCTTGTGTTTATGCTGTGCTTGTTGTTTCTTCAGTGATCCTGTATATGCTATTATTGTGAAATGGAATGTAGTGCTCCTATTTTATGTCTTAGCATATTGAATTTTAACACCATTTACACTAGGTTTTGAGAGGTCATCGTAGGCTACCCTCATGCAACTTGCGGCGTTGCAGCTTGCTCTCTTGCAGAGTGCGACAATGTCAGTTAATGGAAAAAAATAGCTCATTCGAGCCCATTCTCGAAGCTAGCTGACATGGACCCTTATCCTTGACCTCTTGGGAGAGTTGGCACTCGGTTCCTAACCTCTTGGAAGGATACCCTATCTCTCTCCTACCATATCTCAACCTACCCTATCCATACCATATCCACTTAGTCCTATATAAATGAAGCTCTATCCCTCTCCAAAGGGAGGAAGTCTATAGTGTCTACATGCTAGTGAAATCATCTTGGAGAGATCTCTACTCATCCATTGAGAGACTCACATTTCCTTGGGAGGATATGGCATTGGCTTGGATGGAGAAGGGCTACTTCGTTAAGCTCTGGTTGTAGTCATTCTTTTCTATGTACTTTCCCTATATTTACAGTAATATAAACGCTTTCCACCAATATTGTTGTGTTGATGATATTGTGTAGTTTACCTGCTTGACTGTTTACTTAGATCTGTTATCATTTGGACGTTTTTACTTGTTTGTCTTGTTTTGTGCATCTTAGCAGGTCTCGCAGCTTAGATCTGACGAACGCAAGGCGTGGAATAACACCCAGGAAAAAGGGACTGCAAACTTAAGGTAAGACATATGATAACTTGATCCTTAACTAGACCTAGGAAAGCGGTTTATAGTCTGTACTATTTGTTCTAGACTCACATTGAGCTAGGGAGATCTGGATTGCATCCGCTCGAGTGGATTGTCCGTCAAACAAATCTGGCGACCATACTAGGGAAAACATTGTTTTGTAGTTGTCAATTTGAATGTCATTTTCAGTTGATTTCTTGTTACAAGCCATATTATTTGTCATTTGCCTCTTAAATTGGTTTCACCATCAAATCTTCACTTTGAAGAGTTTGGTTACCTTCCTTTGAGTTTGTACTTCTCATTTTCAAACCATTTCATTGCTCATTGTTTGGAGAATTGGTTCATTTTTTAACTTAGATCTCGCCTGTCGCACCTGGTCAGTGGACTCAGAGCGACACTGTGTCATTTTTTATCTCTGTTCTTTGCCTGTTAGCCTATCATCGTAACCCTTTCATTGGTCTACTGCGACACCGTCGCACTTCCCGCATTGGTAAACTGCGACGTCGCACTGTGTACAAGCACAGAGTGCGCCAATCTGCAATTTTTTCTATACAGGCACCCCTTCTCCATTTCTGATTTGAGTTTTGGTTTATGTGCAAACTCCCTCTATACTATAAGATCCAGTCAGAGACCCCATTTTTATTTGTGTGTGTTGAGTTGTTTGGTTTTATTTGGAGTTGTTTTGGGTTCCATCTTGGACAAGTCTGAGATTTGGTAGTGGTGGACACTCTTGTCTCCACCACCTGCATCCACTCACCCTTGCATTCCCTCCTCTCCTTTCCAGATCTGATCATTGTATTGGATCGGTTTCCAGACCTCATTTGCATTCATTTTTTGAGCTCTGCTTGCTTTAGTGTTGCTTGTTACTGATTGATTTTGAGTGTTTGTATGTACTTTCAGTCCATTGAGTGCTCGTCTTTTCTTGATATTTCTTGAGTTATTGAAGTGCTATAAGTAATCTTTTCATTTCGGTATTTGTGTTTAAAAGGCATCGTTGTTATCAAATTGTTATTTTGATACATCCATTGAAAGATCAAAAGTACTTTATTTCCATCATTTCTCAAGCTCATTTGAAGAATTGTATATGCATTGGAATGTCTCATTTGTAGATCTTTTGGAAAAGTTGAAAGAAAATTGAATTATTTGTGTTTTTCACGAATTATGAGTTCCTCATTTTCTTGAAAAATTCGAATAGATATCAAGTTTTGCAAAAGTAGCTCCATGATTGGAAAGTTAAATGCATATTTTGGTTTTTATGCTTTTAGGCCATTCTAGTGAAAGTGAAAAGCTTGCATACTCTACTTAGAAACTCTCTCTTTTCATCGCTTAGCATCATTTTTGTTTTGAAAAGATAAAAGAAAAAGAAAAAACATGCTTTGATTTGGTTTAGTAGTGTTGTGTCTTTCATGTTTCACTCGAAAAGGAAAAGAATACTTCAAAATCATTTTTTGGTAGATTTGGGATTGCATTTGCATTGTGTTGCTTTGGTAAAAAGTTGGAAAGAAGTTTCTCCCTCTCATACATAGAATTCATCAAAAGAAAAGTGTACTTTTTTGCATGTAGTTAGGGCCTGCATTATGTTTACGATTATGTACTCACCTCATGCATTCACCTAACTGTCCAGATAAAATAAACGGTAGAACTAGGATAAATTTTTTAGTAACTTGTGTGTAAGTTAGAGACGTGTTCTGGCGTCGTTAAGCGTGGCAGATGTCGTTATTTTCCAGCACTATATCCCGGGGGTATTGTAGTCTTCCACGTACTTATCGGTATATGGAGCTCTTTCACGTACCCACCAAGTACCACACGTACTTGGCATATATCGAAAGGTGTTTCACATACTCGGTAGTATATCGGAAGGTCTCTTGCCGGACGGTTGTGCATTAGATAGCACCACTACGGATTTGAGCTCCCATGTACCTTGCGTATATCGGGAGACACCATTAGGATTCCCAAAACCAACCGAGTTAACGTTTTGGCCATCTTGGTGGAGCAATACACCGAGAACAGCACTCGAGGAGATTACTACGCACGTACCGTCTAGGTAATCAGGTATTCAGGGAAGGGTACAGTCCCAATCCTCCTTGTCACATTTTACTGTTGGACCTTGCGGCATATAGCGATTTGCAAAGCCTTGACAATCCTGTGAGGTTCCAGACCTTTGAATCCACTCTTATATCATAAGTTTTCTTGTGGCCTTAGTTTGTGTAGGGTTTGTCTGGTCTGTTTTTCTTTCGTTTAGCTTGCCTTGGGAGAAACTTTTTGTTTTAGTCACTCTGGATGACTTTCCTTGGAGAAGGTCTCGTAGGATTCAGAACTTTCCACCCGAATATCCCCTTAACCAGGAGGTAATTTCGAGGGTAAGAATGGACCCACAAGCTAGGGTCGGGTCACATGAAGTGGAAAACCCCACTTCGAATGTTGGAGGACTTTTTTCCTCACACTCCTCCAGATTCACCTACCTTTCATCCCCCGCAGGGTGAAGAAGCACAAATACCCACTTCACAAGACTTACCTCCTGTTTCGCCGGGAGAGCCTGGATCGTTGGAATGGATAAATCAACCCCAGGATGACCCTACAACAGCTCCTGGTCCTTGAGAAGCTTATTGGACATCTTCTCTAGGCCATCCAGTGGCCCATTTTTTCGTTGCACTCCCACCCAGTGGGACTACTCCGGACAACCCCTTAGCTTACTATCGTGGCCAATTGGCTCATTTTCGTTCTATGGCTGAGGAGCTTCGGAGATCCAGTCTCCAACAATGGGTTGAAGACCCGACGTTACCCCCTTATAGACCAATCACAGGTCTCTCTTTATCTTTTGAGTCACCAGAATCATCCACGCAACACGTGACCACGACTGAAACTAGTCAACCATCCATTCCTGTACATACGTCCCCTAGATAGGAGACCAATTCAATACCTCTCACAACCCAACCTGTTGAAGCACAACAGTCTAACACACCTATGACTATTACGGTTACATCACCTGTTGTTGATGTATATGTAACTTCGGAATGTATTTCATCTATGTATTTCATATATATTTATTGTATCCTTATTAGAGATGTGTTATTCCTCTATAAGGAAGTGTCGTCATGTGGATTGACAAGTGTCGCAAGTGTGTGTACTTGTCGATGGGTTATTAGACCACCATGTGTGGGGTCGGCCCTGAAATATATATATTATATTGTGGATGTACCTAGCTAGACAAGTCGGCCCCATAAGGTCACTGGGCAAACAGGTTAGTATAAATAGAGATCAGGAGATCTCTATTTAGATCATTCAAAAAGTCATCTCTCTCTCACTCAGAAAGTGGCGCACTAGTGAGGAGGAGGATCATCTGCTTCTAGGAGACTATCTCATGTGTATTTTGGTTGTACTTTGGTTGAGCCATTGCTCTCTCTATCTCCGAGGAAGTTGTGGGGTTTTTCACCTTAGGGTTTTCCCCACGGAAACTCTCTGTCTCTTTTCTCTCATGCTTTTGATTCTTGTGATGCTTGTCATGCTTATTGTGATTGTTATGCATTGATATACTGTATATGTTATTCTCTCAGTGAAGATCCTAGAGTATTGTGAATTAATGCTCAAAATTTAACACCTGCTCCTCCCCCAGCCCAAACTTTGAGGGGAGGACACTCCTTACCCCCTACCTTCTTTACAAGTAATGGTAATCCTACGATGAATGATCAACAACCAGTGTTGGGTCAACCTTTACTTAGTGGTCAGTAAGTTGTTGTTGGGGGGAAACCCCCATCTCTTAACCATAATACTGCAGCAAGAGTTCCCATTGGGCCTTCCGTTGGAAATTCCTTACCTCCCGGACCTTCCACTTCGGGACTATCCCATGTTGGGGGACCGTCCAACATAATTCAACCTCCATCGAGTTAAGCGTATCCAGGTCATCTTAACCCTGTGTCGGGTTAACTTAATCCCGGAAACGCACTCTACGGGGTACCCTACCCTGGAAACCCTTACACTCTATGGGGACACCAAAATGTTTTACAACATGGACCTCCACTTATAGTCCTTCAAGTCCCTCCACCCCCGTTTGGTCCACCCCCACCTCCCATTGGAGGCGGCAGGCCCCCACATAACTCTGGAGGAGGCGGAACTCTGCCTTCCAGTGGAGGACCACCTCATTTCGGTCATCATGGCCCACCCTCCTGGTGGTGGTGGTGGAGGACCATCTCATCCCGGTGGTGGTGGTGGAGAACCTTCTCATCCTGGTGGCGGTGGTGGCCGACCACCACCCTACTATGGTGGAGATGGCGGAGGAGGTTCTTACCCTTCCGACGGCGGCGATGGCCCACCACCCCCTCCCGACGGAGGTGGTGGAGGCCCATCCTATTCCGGTGGTGGTAGCGGACCACCACCTCCTCCCGGTGGAGGCGGTGGTGGCCCATCCTACCCTGGCAGTGGTGGTGGACCCCCACCATTTGGAGGCGGCCCACCCCCTCCCAACGGCGGAGGCGGGCCCCCAACTTACGATAATGGGCCACCTTATTATGATAATGGACCACCTTACTATGGCAGCGGACCTACATTTGGTCTAGGCAACCCATACCCCTATGGCCAGTTTCCTCCAGGAACACCTTATGGTCAATCGATACAAGGTCCCACAGGTCCTTGCATGCCTTATCAGTACTATCAGTACCCGCAGCCTAATCCATTGCTGCCCTTTTTGGCTACTTTGGACCTACCTGACTTGTCTCGCTTGACCAACGACCCCATCTACCACGGAACTAACTGACCACCCATTTCAGTGAAACTTCCATCAGATATCCCAAAATTTGATGGCAAGCCGGGTGAGGATCCTAAAAACCATGTGATGACATACCACTTGTGGTGTTCATCCAACTCCTTGATGGACGACTCGATCCGTCTTAGTTTATTCCAATGGACTCTCACCGGTTCGGCTGCCAAGTGGTATATTGAATTACCACCCCATTCTTTTCCTGATTTTGGTTCTCTTGATATGAATTTTTTGACTCACTTCCAGCTGCCTATACGGTATGAAAGTGGCACAGATATTTTAACCTCACTCCGTCAAAATACCGCTACTCACATCTCAGATCATATACATGAGTGGTGGAGGAGGCAACATCTCATTAAGGCTCCTATTCCAGATCAACTCCTAGCAGACTGGTTTACGAAGTCTCTTATACCAACCATAGCACGAGATGTTTCCATGGGAGGTGTTGTCACTGAAGAACAAGCCATCGCCTGTGCCCACTTGCTAGACTTAGTCTACACTCAGTCTAGCACATTGTTTGATATCCTTCCTGGCGCACCCCGCAACACATACAACCCCGTGAAACCACCTAAGGGACCCCAAGCTGATGGCATCATTGGATCCCTTAACACCCAACTTCATTCTCGAACTGTTGGTTCATTGAACCCCCAAGGTTCTTCCTCATCATCGACACAGGCTGGTCACGGCACCACCAAATAATCCACTCCTGCTGTCACTGAAGAAGTGAATTTTGTTTCATTAGCTTCGCCTCAAAATTCTGGTGGTAAGAAGAAGAACAAAGGGAAACCTAAGAAATCTTCCACCCAGCAGGACCAAAAGAGCACCCCTGATGATACCAAACAGAAAAAGAAGTTGAAGTATCCTTGTCTACTGCGTGGTGATGACCACTCTTCTAAAGAGTGCCCCCATAGAGACAAAGTTTAAAAGTTTCTTAAGGGAAAACCCACACCCGCAGTTCTCAACGATCCCTTCCTTGCTCAAAATTAGCAGTCGATCGCTCACACTTCTTCTTCCGAAGGAGAAGCATCCACCACCGCACATGTTCTCATGATGCGTAGCGAGACCATCAACTTGAACACCCGTTCTTGTTCATATGACTCTGTTCTGGCCAAGGAACCTGTTGAAAGTAATACTGAAAAAGATTCCGCTTCGATGCCCGATGTCATAGTACCGGCTTCTCCTCTCACCATTGAGAAGCCCTCTTTCGAGTCAATGTTGCATCCACCCAAAAGCACGATTAGAAAATCGGTTTTCAATCCTAATGCTCAGTCTTCTCAAAACGACAACATTGTAGAGGACCTAGCACAAGCTCCTTGTGCTATGTCGACGCTCGAGGTCTTGCAAAACTGTCCTAATCATTGAAAGATCCTCCTCGTTTCCATCGGTTAAATTGACCTGGATTCATCGAATACCATCATGTTCCGGCTGGATACTTCAAACCAAGGCTCTCCCATCAATTGGTATTTCAAGTTGCCACAAACATTGCTGGGAAGATAGTACATCGTACCGTTTTGGACGAAGGAGCCTCTACGTTAGTCATGTCGATCGCATGTTGGAGAGCCATTGGCTCTCCCGAGTTGAACCATTCTCCTACCACTTTGAGAGCCTTCGACGGACATGGCTTTCAACCTCATGGGTTGTTACAAGCTTTACCTGTCGAATTGGGGGGCAAGACTGCAACCCTTAACGTGGAAGTGGTCGTTGCCCCATTGGATTATAACATTATGCTTGGTCGTAATTGGTTCTACGCCATGACTACGGTCACATCATCTATCTTCCGCATAGTACAATTCCCCCACCAAGGCCGAATTGTCACAGTCGACCAACTGGATTTTTGCACACCTGACACCGCTACTCACCCGAGCGATAACGTTCCTTCAATTGGAAAATCTTCACAGAAGTATGAGAGCGTGGGGGTCGGCCTCATTAAGGATTCATCCCTTATGGGCATCTTTCCTACTTCGGATCCCCCAAACCATGTTGCCACGGTGAACATGATCTCCTCGCAGATTTCACCTATCCCCAACTCCATTGATTCATGGTTTGTACCTGATGAATCCACCACACACCTGATTGGAGACACCATGCCTCTGTCACCTGCTAAACTCATGTACAAGGCTATCCAGTCAGCGCTGGAGGACCACTTAGCTGTGGCCTCCACCTCCTGTTCTCTACAGCGGACATCATCTGATCCTCTGCTACAAACTTTTCATTCTGATGAGTCCATTATGGAAACCATGAGCGCAGATGTTCCTCCGTGGGAAGACCTCCATTATCATTCGTCTTTCCTTCCTCTTTTGGATACTGTGGAGAACGGCATTCACACCATCTGTACACCGAATATCTACTATGGGTCTCAGTCCTCGATACTTATGTGTCAAACGGATTCTGAAGGCAACTTAGCCAACATTGAACCCACCACTTCGATCGACATTTCGGTTACTCCTGGTGTAGTGGAACACATTCAATTAGGCCAGAAGTGTTCCCCTGAAGAAGTCATCGCTGCCACGACCTTATTCAAGGGATTCCGAGACGTGTTCACTTGGACCTATGAGGAGATGCCTGGGATAGACCCCACCATTGTTTTACACGAGATTAAAATCTATCCCGATGTCAAACCTGTCCGCCAAAAGTTACGACCGGTACACCCTCGGAAGACTGCGGCAGTCAAGGAAGAAATAGAAAAACTCTTGAAGGTCGGCTTCATTTACCTTGTTCCATTGACATAATGGGTCTCAAACGTTGTCCATGTTACTAAAAAGCAGGGTACCATTCATGTCTATGTCGATTATCGGGATCTCAACAAAGCTTGTCCTAAGGACAACTACCCGACTCCCTTTATTGACCAGATTATCGACAATTGTGCCGGAAGTGTCATTTTTTCATTTATGGATGGATTTTCCGGATACAACCAGATTGAGATCCACCCCGCCGACCAACACAAGACTGCCTTCATCTGCCATTAGGGAACGTTTGCGTATCATAAACTTCCATTTGGCCTTAAAAATGTTGGTGCCACATTCTAGCAGGCCATGTCGTACGCCTTCCATGATGTGAAGGACTTTGTGGAACCCTACTTGGATGACCTCCCTGCCCACTCAAAGCAGCGTGAGTTCCACTTAGATCATTTGACGACCATTTTCCTCAGATGCAGATGGTACAATATCCATCTGAATCCTCATAAGTGTATTTTTTATGTCAAGTCTGGACGCCTCTTAGGCTTTATCGTCTCAAAAGATGGGATCCGCATTGATCCCTTGAAGGTGGAAGCCATTGTCGCACTCCCACCTCCAACCAATATTACGGAACTTCAGAGTCTACAAGGAAGAGAGACTTATTTAAGGCGTTTTGTTTGCAATTTCGTGCAAAAGACGCAGGGTTACATGAGATTGATGAAAAAATACGTCCCGTTCATTTGGGATGATCAAGCTCAACAATCTTTTGATAGTTTGAAACATGCCATCATGCATGCCCCTGTGCTCCAACCGTCGAATTACTATCGAGATTACATTCTATACCTCGCTGCCTCTGACACCACTATCGCCATGGTTTTGGTGCAGGAAGACCAGAACGCCCAAGAACATGTGATCTACTATGGCAGTAAAGGTCTCATTGACGTTGAAACTCACTCTCGCGGCAGTCATTGCCGTATAGAAGTTCCAACATTACATTTTGCTCCGCACCACCACCATCATCTCCGTTCGAACCCCATGTACCACATTCTGACTCATCAGGTACTTAGGGGCAAGTATTCATGCTGGATCATGATACTGCAAGAATTTGATCTTCTTTTTGAAAAAGCGAAGTCTAAAAAGTCTTTGGTGTTTGCCGAGCTCATCTGCGACCTTCCCCGCACTGATGTAGAATCTGAGCCCAATAACTCTTTTCCGGATGAGTCATTGTTTCTCATCAATACGCCTGATCCGTGGTATGGAGATATCACATTGTATCTTCAAACCCAATGTTTCAGTCCTAAATTGTCTCGCGACGACCGTCGTCGAATACGCCACCATGCAAAGCATTATCTGATTATCAATGATACTTTGTACCATATCGATTCTATTCTTCGACGTTGTCTGACTCATGATGAGGCTGAACACGTCCTAAATGACTGTCACGCTGGGGCTTGTGGCGGTCATCTCTCTGGGATGGCTATAGCCCAGAAGATTCTGCGCGGAGGATATTATTGGCCATCTATCTTCAAAGACTATATCGAGGCCGTAAAAAAATGTCCTCCATGTCAACATTTTCATACCAAAAAGTGCACCCATCCCACCCCGTTACACCTGGTTATTTCCGTTGGCCCCTTCGCTAAATGGGGCATCGATTTCATGCATTGTAAGGATACCTCGGTCGGGGGGCATAGTTACGTCATTGTAGGTGTGTACTACTTTACAAAGTGGGCCGAGGCAATGCCTACATACACGAACAACGGCAAGACCGCCACACTCTTCATGTTTAACCATGTAATAACGCGGTTTGGAGTTCCTCAAGCGATAGTTACCGACCATGGTTCTCATTTTATGAACCATATGGTTGACGAGTTGAGCGATAGATTGGGTTTTCACCATGAAAACTCAACACCATACTACCCACAGTCGAACGGACAGGTCGAGGCCATTAACAAGGTCTTGAAAACTATGGTCTAATGTATGGTGGGTACGCACAAGGCCAATTGGTATAACATGCTCTTCTCCGCACTATGGGCATATCGAAATTCCGTTAAAACCGCCACTGGATTTACTCCCTTCCAACTAGTGTATGGATTGGAGGCAGTCCTTCCTATTGAGTGTGAGATTCCGTCCCTCAAGCTCGCCATCGAACTTCTCCCCAACACTACTGTCGAGGAAGAATGCTTCCTCTACCTAGCTAAGCTCGAAGAGACTCGCTGAGATGCCGCTATTGCCAACGAGGCCCATAAGAGATGCATCAAAGTGCAGTATGACAAGTCGGTAGAACCTTGCGCCTACAGTGAAGGAGATTTGGTCCTTACATATGACCAGAAACATGATAAGCTAGGGGCAGGAAAGTTTGAGTCCATGTGGCATGGACCTTACATAATGAAACACGTCTTGGATAAGGGAGATTATGAGCTTGAAGACTACAACGGGATATCTTTGGGTGAGCCCCGCAATGGGCTCTACCTGAAGAGGTGCTATGCCTGAGTCTTCCATGCATAAGTACTTTTGTATATACTGTACATGGCGTGTGTATGTTTTTTGTGTGGTGTGACGCTTTGAGTTTTTGCGTGTTTAGGTCTTGTTTCATTTCTTATACCATGTTCTATCTGCATGTGTAGATGGAAACTTGTTACGGATTCGCGAACAGCGCCAGCCGACATACCCGCAACCTTGCTTCAGCAGCCTGGGTACTCTATTCACCTACTGGCGAGCTCATCAGCTCAGGGGGACTGTGTCTAGGTTTCGCGACCAACAATGCTGCAGAATATCAAGCAGTCATTGGAACCCTAACTGATGTTATTTCTTTGGGTATGGACCATGTTGTCATCTGCTTGGATTCTCAACCAGTGGTCTCTCATCTTAATCGAGTCTACGCCATCCGCGATCCTACTTTACTCCATCTTTATAGGCGAGTCCATATTTGGAAAGGTCCTTCGAGTCCATTTAATACCTGCACATTCCACAAGACATGAACACAGTTTCCGACTCTATGGCCAACTTCATCTTATATTGGTACATTGCACACACATAAGCATATTCATGAATTGTTAAAAGTAGACATAACATGTAAATAACTCATTTTATAAGCAAACACATAAACAAGACTACACCATTCATCCATTTTAAAACACATAATGTATAAAACCGCCAGAATGTCTGTATATATATATATATATATATATATCATCATAAAAATAGTGTTGGTACAAAATCTGAAGCACGATGGATTTCAGTGAGTCTATACAAAATATGAAGCCTCGTAGCTTTCAGTAGTACAAAATCTGAGGCCTCTAAGATCTCAGTACATACATGATAACAACATAAGATCTAACGCCTAGCCCGTACACCACTAGGTCTAGCAGCTCTAGCCTGCTGAGTATGGAAACAGTCAACTGCTCTCACAACTCTACGAAGCAGTGCATTGAAGCACACAGACGCTCCCACCGTATACCCCTGCATGGGTCATGGTAACTTATCCACCATCGGCTCTGGGATGTCTAACGTCAACCCAGATAGTTTCGCATAGACGCCCTCCATCTCCACGATGGCAGCATGTGCGACTGGAGCCATAACTGCTCCCTCTCCTCTCTCTCTCCTCACAAGAAGGGAGACTCCCACTGGTCGTACGAGGCCCACATCTGCACACACATGTTGTTAACTCATCAACACTATAACAAAAAAAATCATAAATATACAAAACTTAAAGTTTTTGTTCTTACCTATGTCTCCCCATACTGCTCCCTCAGGCAGCACCAAGTCTGGGTCATCTCTGTAATCCATACCACTGTACGGGTAGTCCTCTACCATGAGTAACTGGCCCTCTAGCCAGGTGAAGAACTCAGGACCATATCCGATGATGGGGCCCCCACCATGGCAGGCCATCACCTTTATCCATCTAATCATGTGAGGATCCCTAGGATCCCTGTCATCCAACGGTACATGCAAGCACAAGAGGGGGAGCCGCTCCAATAAAAATGAGATCACTATCGACCCGTAGCTGAACTGTTTGAGCTCTCCCTGCCAACACTTGGTCAACTGAGCTCGAATGTTCATGAGGAGTCCCTCTCACCAGTTGAAGATCTTCGGAGACATGCAGTCCTCGGCGTATAACATCTGAGACCTGGTAGCTAGGTGAGGAGCTTAGCTCCCTGCTATCCTCGTGTTGGTAAAGAGAATGGCACATAGTGAACGCTCTCGCAAATCTTTTATGGGAATCTTCCCACTAGAAGCACGAGAGTGAGGAGTGCAATGTTGTAGGATCATGTCATCCACGGTCCGATCACTTTTCTGTGATCCAGTAAGAAGCACATTGTCCCCCCTTCGGGACAATCCAGTCAGGAAATAGATATCCTCGACATCTATGGTAAGTATGTGCTCTCCGACCATAAAATACTATTGAGCCACATCCCAACATCTAAGCATATGCGTCAGCAGGGGGATTTGGGCCCTCATGCCCTGGATCTGGAAGAACTTTAGAAGACTGCAGTTCCTCAGCGTTGTCACACATAATGGATCGTTTGCAAATTGCATGTCATCTATCTCATTCTCTCGTTTACGCCACTCCAAGACCATTTTGGCCACTATCAACCTGCCAAAAGGAGCGTTTTAAAGTTGTTAGGACTCACTTCGACCATTAAAAATTCATCTTTTGGGATCGGTTTGATGGTTGGGTTGGACGTTTCCACCGTCGCACCCCGTCAATGCTGACAGTGCAACGTCGTCACAATCCACCTTTGCGGGATTTGCGACGACCTGGGTTCATCGCAGATCCCGAAAGGGTGACTTGTGATGACCCGGGGACACAATAGCCCTCCACAAATCCACTCAAAACCCAAAAAAATGAACTAGAATAAAAAATGTAAACCACTACAAATGTGCTGGATGAAGTTTAGAGTTACCTGCTCCAAATGGTTGGGGAAATGGTTTCCCATAGCTCCTAGAATCGACAAGTGAAGTTTTGGCTCCAAATGGCACTTCTTCTCCCAAATTGGCAAATGAACAAATGGTGACTATATTTGGTTTTTTGTTTCTATTTATAAACAAAAGGCATATTCTTTTTCAAATATTTTGATGCTTTTTAGGTCATTTTCTATAGTTTGGATTATTTTCATGACATTTGAATACCTGGTTGACTTTCTAACCTAGTTTTTCAACTGTGCAGGAGTTGTTAAGTGTTTTTGCACACCATTCTTGCATTATAACGGTCATCTCAGGTATGAACAATCCCTTGAATGTTTTGTCATTATTTTATAGCCGTTAGATTGTGATTATTTTATGATGATGAGCTTACTCTTTGTTCTTTCTCGTGCTCTTGAAACTATGAGAATAAGTTATCGAGTTACAATTTATCACTTTTTCCGGGCTCGTTAAACTCCTACGGAAAAGGAACCCCCCCGGAGTCTATCTTTAAGCTCTTTTCAGGCTCTCGAAATACGAAAAGATTGCCAAGCGAACTTGTCGCATTCACGCTTGTTAAAGAATTTGAATGGTCATCTTCTTGGTGGTAGTTTACCCCTTTTTTGGACCAGGGGGCACTACTTACGAAAAAGGTATACTCCAGCCAATCATGACTGGAAGAGTCCTCTCCCGTGTTGTTTTACCCTTTTTCGAGCGATGAGGCTAACTTTACGAAAAAGGACCATTGGAGTCTTCTTTAGTTCTTTTCAGATTCTCTAAACATGAAATGACGACTGATTTTACCTTCTATGGACTCGTTAAACTTTCACATTGAAGGGCCCGTCATGGGACGAACCCCTCCTATCACAGGTTCGAAAAATATTTGGGATTGGACTCATCTATGAGATGAGCTATACCAAGCATCTGGTTACCCTCATCAAGCTCATAAAAAACACATGAGGCACTCATCGTTCATGATGGGGAAAAAGGAAAGCTTTTATGTTACACCCTTTATTAGTGGCAGTACCTAGTCATTTCTTGAACATGGCACTCATTTGCATTTTCATACTGCACTTGGATCATCCGTTTGTCCTTGAGTTTCACCTATTTCCTGAGTCTTGTTACTCCTTTGAGTCATTCAAAGAACGCTTCCACCATCAATTGCATTAGGAATTGGTACCATAACTCATCAAGTCAATACTGCCAAGGCATGCCATGCCCATGTTCAAGAATATTATCACCACTCATTATCTGCAGTCAGTACACCTTCCATCATGTTGGTCTACTCTGGGTCAATCTTGCATGTCACTGTACCATCCGATCTGCTCTACACATCCTTTGTCGTGTTTCGTTTCGATGATGGGGGATTCATCATGACCCTCCTTCGACGGGTTCATCCTTGTCGACTTCAAATCATCATCCAAGGATTGAATCTAGAAACCAACCAAGTACCTTGGCCCTGCATGCCTCAATGGCAGGTTACCTCGCTTTCAACATGAGTTACATCATTGAATCTTGATTGAAAGATTTCATCTTGCGTTTGACTTCAACTCATTTATTCACGCTTGATAATATGTACTGTGGTACCTTGGGAATCATTGACATCAATGGTGATTTACCTCGCACTTTTTAACGGTATACATCAATGACCAGTAATCAAGTGGTTTCTACCATGTTCGACGTCAAGACATTTGTAATCACATGGATAGATTTGTATCATTGTGGGTTCAACTTGAAGACCCTGGGGAGTCATGTTTTACCTAGGTTGCGATGGAGATTGTATTGAGTCATATTACACGGATCCACTTTTGTATTGGTCGTGGCTGTGCTATCATCTCATCATGGATCTACGCTTGTGTCTAGTAGCCATGATTGTGTTCAGTCGGTCATTACTACCATGGATCTGCAATGTATTGGTCGACAACCATGTTGTATGTCATATGAGACAATGTACTCGGAGTCAATTGTACTACAACAGCGTCCTTCGTCTGACAAGCCATTTGCCATTCCTTCTGTCAAAGCATTTCACCTGTCCAAATTTCAACAGCTTCATGCTTTGGGGGGAATTCTGTTACACCTAAAATCCTACCATCCTGAGATTCAGTGTATACATCCCTAAAGTTTCATTAGCTAAGTCATTAACCAGGAAGAGATATTAACCCATTTACACTAGGTTTTGAGAGGTCGTCGCAGGCTTCCCTCATGCAACTTGCGACGTCACAGCTTGCTCTCTTGCAGGGTATGACGATGTCAGTTAATGGACAAAAATAGCTCCTTCAAGCCCATTCTCGAACCTAGCTGACATGGACCCTTATCCCTGACATCTTGGGAGAGTTGGCACTCGGTTCCTAACCTCTTGGAAGGATCCCCTATCTCTCTCCTACCATATCTCAACCTACCCTATCCATACCCTATCCACTTAGTCCTATATAAATGAAGCTCTATCCCTCTCCAAAGGGAGGAAGTCTATAGTGTCTACATGCTGGTGAAATCATCTTGGAGAGATCTCTACTCATCCATTGAGAGACTTACACTTCCTTGAGAGGATATGGCATTGGCTTGGATGGAGAAGGGCTACTTCGTTAAGCTCTGGTTGTAGTCGTTCTTTTCTATTACTTTCCCTATATTTACAGTAATATAAATGCTTTCCACCAATATTGTTGTGTTGATGATATTGTGTAGTTTACCTGCTTAAATGTTTACTTAGATCTGTTATCGTTTGGATGTTTTTACTTGTTTGTCTTGTTTTGTGCGTCTTGGCAGGTCTCACAGCTTAGATCTGACGACCGCAAGGCGTGGAATAACACCCAGGTAAAAGGGACTACAAACTTAAGGTAAGACATCCGATAACTTGATCCTTAACTAGATCTAGGAAAGTGGTTTATAGTCTGTACTATTTGTTCTAGACTCACATTGAGCTACGGAGATACGGCTCGCATCCGTTCGAGTGGATTGTCCGTCAAACATTGTCTCCATACTTTCTTTATCCATCTGCTCATGGATTTCTTTGATAATAGTTTGCCACTGATTTTCCCAATCATTATCGTGCCCTAGTACAATTACACTCGATCCATCACCACATCCTGAACCATTATTAGCTTTATTCCTTTTGGTCTTAGCTTTACACCCCTATGTTGTATTTTATTCCCCTTAACCACGCCGTCGATTCCATAAACAAGTTTAGAAATCCCCCCCCCCCACCTTAGCAGTTTTTCCAATATATTCAAGGGTTAAATTCTCTATACACTTCTTAGATTAACCACCCTTATTCCATTTCTCCTTGAACCTCATTTCTGCCACATCTAATGAAATATAAGAGTCTTTAATAATGTTTAAGAGATGTAGTGGGTTAAGGGCCACCCTTCCATTCTCATTGTTTTCCACAAACTCCGCCTCAACCTAGTTGTCCTTTCAACCAGTACTATAGGATTTCCCATCACTAATAGAAGAAACAACATAATCCCCAATTCCCTCATCATTGTTCTTAATCATATATGAAAAATTGAACACCATCCTCTTCCATACTTTGGTACCTCCAAGTTATTGCAAACAAGGTACTTAGCAATCCTTTCCTTTGAGTTGATAGGTCGTTGATGAACTAATCACTACATTATAAACCCCATGATTAGACCTCTAGAGTTCATATCCTAATCAATGCACAAACCTAAGTTAAATTCCCTATTCTAACCGAAGTCCTCCATTAACATACACACAAACCCGTCAAAACCCTAGAACCCTGTAAACTCTTCATGTCGATTTTTAATCCTCTGTAGATGATTCTTTTTCATTTTGTTTGGATTAGGCCATGACACAAACCTACGAAGGGAACAAAAATTGATTCCTAAGCGAAAAGACATAATTTATGGAAGGAATTCAATCATTTAAACCATGGAAACCTAAATTCAACCCATATAGAAAATCTCTAAAATAGTTCTCAACATGGGTCAATTTCCTTGATGTTGCTTTAGAATATTGGGGTTTTGATACTTTGGCAATGATTGGCAATGCTCTGGGTAAATATATCTCCTTGAGTTGAGAAGTTGATCATGTGTTTACTACTTACAAGTTAGGATGTGTATTATGAAGATTTAACAAAATTGGCTTTTCTTACCAAATTGTGTTGGAGAGTGGAGACTAATATCGCACTCAACTACTAGATTACAAAAACATTGTCTTTTGTTATAGAGTTTGCTTTGACCATGGTTATGTGTCAACATACTACCTAAAGGAAACATTTCTTAGGCTATAAAATGAAAACATGGAGAGCCTTCATGGTGGAAATACTTAAAGATGGATAACCATTGGCCACACCAAAATAAAACTCTAGAGGACTTTACACCTACTCCTTCAACAACTACATTGCTCGAACCCTTTAGAGCAATGAAAACACCATTGTTAGAACCTTATATCAAGAGTCAACTCACTTCCCTTTGATTCCTATGCACAAAATTCCCTTTGGAACATAAAACAGAAGACGAGAATTAGATTATTTGGATTAGGAAACGGAAGCAACATCTTTGTCTTTTGTGGTTGAAGAAAAATAACTCATGGTGATAATTATTCCAATAGTTAACACTTTGGTGGTTGGTTGGATCAAAGTTGGGAGAAATAAAGGAAAGAGGAGCCACAATGAAGATGTGTGATCTTCAATCAGAACATTTAATGAGGGGATGTGTACTCAAATTTGTAAACCAGTGAAATTGAGATGTGGCTTTGTTAGATAAATTAATAATTGGCCACTCACTTAGATGTAGGCATAGTTTTGATATACCGTAAATAAAAAACTCAAACATAATTGACCCAGAGAGTTGACACATTTGTAGATTTTGGGATAATAGAGTTTTATTCTTTTTTCCCTAGGGAAATCCTTGGAAAGAACCAAGGGATGTTAATTCCCCACATTCATGGATGGAAGCCCTAGTAAACCCATTAGCATACATTAATGTTCTTAACCCAAGGGGATTTGAACCAAACACATGTTGACACAAAACTAGCCAAATGCTCATCAACAATGGTGACAACTAGTTGAGCTAATCCATTGGATTCAATTTTGTTCTAATTTACCTTTAAGGGAACAATGTTAAATTTTCTAATGATCAACACTTACATCATATTTATGTAACTATTTGAAATAAATAGCCTTCTTTTCCATTTTTTATGACATTCAATGTGTTGTTGGTTGATTAATTTAAATTATGGATGCATTAAAGGGAGAAAGGAGGAGCGGAGATGTTAAAGTTGTAGAAACTATTCCAAAACATTAAACATGACACATACCTTTGTCGGCATTTGGATATAACTGTGTGAGGATTTATGGGTCCAACATTTCCAGTGGGCACTCCACCCATCATTAGGGATCACATAAAATCTCTAGATATGATATGATCGAAATGTCGGACCCATAAATCCTCACACAATTATATCTAGAAATTAACACAACAACAATATGCCGAACTACGAAAATATGCATTGTATTTATCAATGGTTATGTTAGAAGGAGGGTTGTTAAATTGTGGACGCCCTTTGATATTGGCATAAGGATTAGAGTATCCTGACTAATTCGCTGCCACAGACCAAATTTCAAAATGAATGTTGGGAATAAAAAAGAGGAGAGGATATTACTAATCCAAGATTCTAAACACAACATATTCAATCTCACAACCAATCTAGAATAACACACAAGAGGTGAATATTTATCACGCAACCAATAGACACTTATCTTGCATCAATCAACCGTTATGTTAGTAGGAGGGCCATTACCTCAATAAACGCCCCATTGACATAATGATCATGAATGTCGAGACTTATATGCTATTGTGAACTAGACCTCACAACAAATATGAAATAACACAAAAGAGGAGAGGTGATTTTAAAGTAGTAGCAATCATGGCAAGATGAAAAACATGATGTATTTGACAGAGTGGTTTAATATTATACAAAACTTCTCTCTTGTTGTTGAAATTTGATGATATATGAAGTCAGATTTCCCATTGATTTAGAGCTTTGATTGAATTTTCAATGATCTAGGTTTATTTATAATTGGTAAAAAAACCCAAGGGCATCATTCCACCATGCATAAAACTTCAATCAAGGTGGAACTTTGGTCATGCCTAAATTTATATTGGATTCTAATAATATTTGTGGTAAAAAAGAGGGCCCTCTTACTACAAGATTGGCGTACTCTTATTTCACTAGTTATTTTCTTGTTTCTTATTCACACACCTAGGCCAAGCAAAAACACATATTCATCTCATAACCAATCAGCCATTATATTAGTAGGAATCCATTGGGTCTAGAAAGAGTGGTTGTGGGATGGAGTGTTATCCTCCCTACCTAGGTCACCTATTCTCGTAAATGATATCTTGAGCTCAAAATGAGTATATTGTTGTAACAACTTTGAGCCATGTTGTTAACTGGCCTTGTGCCTTGAAGGATCTAGGGTTTACCTAGGTGCCATCCTTGAAATGCAAGGAATTACCTGGGGGTTTTCCTTAGGATATTTACTTGGTAAAAAAAACAAAAAAATGGTTATATTAGTAGGAGGTCCAATATATTTGTGGAGACCTGCATTGGCATAAAAAGCATTGTAGGCCCATTTTAAGCACAAATCTATCAAACACCAAGAGGGATCAAATCTTCAGAAGTGCAAATCTTAGAGTGCAAAAATTAGAGGAAATATTTGCCCTTCCACATATTTGATCCCTTTTGGCACTTAATAAATCTATGCTCAAGATGGATTTACACTAATTTAATAATATTGTATTTTTTTATTCTCTCTATTTTCATGTGATAATCACAATAATAATAATCAAAGGGGGTGGAAGGTACAGTGGGGTAATTTAAGACCTAGGGGTCAACAAGAACTATCATTTGTATGGTGAGTGGGTCAATGTAATACCCCTAGAACCTTAATTAAAGTTTAAATACTTTGTAATAATGTTTTTAATTGTTGTTGAACAATTATTTGACCAAGTGTGGTCAAAGACATTGTTGAGGATATTGTATTATTATTATTATTTAGTAAAATAAAACAGGAGAATCCAATCTGAAGTAGTTGTTGAAAGAGTGTTTGCTGGCCCACAAGGAGAAATGACATGTGTTGGGAAGACTACCCATAGTGGTGAAAACTGCTAATTAATACCTCAACAGGTGCAGGAGGCATCATCCCTATTTTTAAGGTCAGAACTCCAGATGGAGGTTCTAGAGAAGGAGGCTCATGATAGACCTAAGTCCTAGGCAGAGCTTTATTAAGCAATTCCCATCAGACAAGCAAGAGGCTTGGATGGAAGTGGGAAATTATTTTGTTGAGTTGAGAAGTGGAACTAAGTGATAGTTTTGGGCTGTTCAACAGTCTTTGTCCTTGTGGTACAACAAACAGGCTCGGGGGTTTAAGAACAAGTAAGCTTGGATGTCCTGGAAGATTGGTTGGGAGGAAAGACGAACTTCAAATTGGATTTGGTCTGTTCTTTCAGTCAGGTTCTATTATTGTTTTATTAGTATTCAATAATTTTTCTTATATGTTTTATTAGCATATAGTATATTTCTGAGTAGAATTATTAGAAAATGATGAACTATGTTCTATACTGATTAAGTGTTCTGCTAATGAATTATTTCTGAGAAATGTTTTTATTCTGCATACTATATTTACCATGTCCATGATAACTGCATTATTTATCTCTGGTTATTATAGGACTATTCCATTCTATTTAAAAGACTGTTTATAATAGTAATAGTGATGATTGTTAATCAGTAAACATGTTATAAACCTAGGGTTTATATTTTTAACACATCCTTCATTACTGTATAAACCTATAATATCAAATGACTGTATAATATACATAGCTTCGAGAGAAAACACACAACATATTAGATTAAGCAAATAACACTATTGTTTTCACACTCAAAGTATAAACCTAATCTCATACAAAGCCGAGAGGCCATATAATACTTTGTATAAACATATATATATTCAAGGATAAATACATTATTGTTCAAACACATTTTGTACACAAGTAAATATATCAAAGCCTAATATTATTACAGAGCCGCGAGGCTCGCATGCATTGTAATGCCATGCTGGCATTCAAATGTTGTTACAGAGTCGTAAGCTCGTTGCTAGGTCAACCATTTAAACTAGTCGTGTTAATCATGGAGGCTGTAATGCTCAACGTTTATTTAAGTTCAAACGTATAACATTCAAACAGATCCGTGAGCCTCGAATTCACTCCATGGTTTGGGTAAATGTATTTTATTAACCTAAGCGCTCATACAGAGCTGAAGGTTCACGGAATAAACCAACAAAGTAAAATCTACCACATCTCTGCTCAATAGAGACTAATAGACAGGATTAAAAACGCGAGTAACAATTCTGAAAACAATATTTGGAAACAGAGCCGACAAGTATCTTATTATCATATTGTAAACATAGTAGATTAGCCGACAGGCTTAATACATATCAAGTAAATTCTTAAAAAGAGTTCATAATGGAGTCGCACGGCTGTCTCAGCCCACACAAAAGCTTGGAATAGGTAAGCGAGTAACATACTCAAGTCGAAGTTAAAATCCAAGTAGTGTTACTGGCTTAATCGCCATGAAGGTAGCCGAAATCATTATCATAACCACATTAATGTCGAGTGTCCACGAGACTACCTGCAACAAGTACAAGAAGTTTTAGTTAGGGTTTAAACTAAAAGGGTATTAACCAAACCTTAAACGAAATCATCAAAGTACTTACCAGAATTTAGGGCGGCCACCGTGCTCCCTTAGCAATGGCATAGCCCGTGTTAACCCTACAAACACACAGCATTACAAGTTACATTGTATTATAAATATAAACTCGAAAGTCTTAACCTCTGTGAGAGTTGTTTACAGAAGCGACTTAAAGCACCCTGTACATGCTTTATAAACAGTAAGGTTTAAACTTAGATAACACTTAGAACTTACCCTGTATTTTGATAACGACCGGAGAAGCCGTGAGAAGAACCTTCCATCAAGCTCCGTTAGCATTGCTTCCAGTAACGCAAATCCCTTCGGGATTCGAAGTTAAACCTGTATACAAGATTAAGAGTGTTAATGAACCAATGTACATAACCTAACCTAAACATTAAAATAATTGCAGAGAGACGAGGAATGGAAAACAAATATCTCACCTTTGTGCCAAAAAATTTCATACGAAGCATCTTTGGAGAAAAACGTAAACCCTGGTGATAACCAGAGGCTCAAAACCATTAGGTACACAACAAAACAAGAAAACCAGAGAGCGCATGCGAGCATCGAAGCTCCAGACGCACAACATTAATTATAACTCCAAGGATACAGAGTCTAAACTAAAATACTTTACAAGATTACAGAACCGAACCTTTAAACAAAAAGACTTCACGGTCTGGAGGGAAAACCCTCATGGAAGCTCTACGGGCACTCCATAAGGAGGCTGTAGAAGCTACCCTGGCAAATAAACCGCTTAAATAGTAAGCTAGACCTGTTATCTTTTTACAAATCGAATAGTATGGTTGGAAAGCTCTGCACAGAACCATAGCCATTGCAGCAGCATAACTCTACCGTAGCGAAGAATAATGGTCAATGCACAACCTCGTTGCATAAAAAAACCTTGGAGAAGATCGGTTACGATCCCAAGGATCAACGATCAATGACCCTGGGGATGCCACGCGAGGATGGCTAGACTGTACAACATCCTGCGTTAAAGCCATCACATGGCTTCACCAACCCCGTCCGAGTTGGCACCCTCTGGTGGCCCTGTGTTAACCAAGAAATATCACAACATTAATACGGAGATCATAACGTATGATATAACCATTAATGAACAAAAAATTCATAAGTATCGTTTTAATACAAAGATATTACCATAGATTTAATAACCAACATATGATTTAATAGAATCGTAATACAATCCTTAAGCATAGGATTCAAATCACTTATGCATAGGTTAATACATGTAATCATAGCATAGTCTTAA
The DNA here is from genome assembly GCA_027924585.1 of Larix kaempferi. Lineage (NCBI taxonomy): Eukaryota > Viridiplantae > Streptophyta > Pinopsida > Pinales > Pinaceae > Larix > Larix kaempferi. Next base: position 2,463,085 of record BSBM01000316.1, on the reverse strand, counting down.
TAGAAAGAAATATGATTCCAAGAAATTCAAACTTAGGTTAGAATCCATGAGCATGGTCGCATATGGTTGCACTATGATCATAGTTTATGTATCGAGAAATACGATTCGTATAACCATAAGGGAATCAAGTTATTACACATTAGATTCATGCATAGGTTTCGGATTAATATTTATGCACATGGTTTATGCATAGTGATAATCATTCTTATACAAGCTCTAAAGGGCATACGTTGGGATTTATGCATTGTTGACATAGTTATAAGGCTATGACCTTAATATTTGAATTATCAATAGTTATGAATACTTTGGTATGTGTCTACATGAAGCTTGATGAGCATTTTGGGTAGAACTCATACATAGTTGTAAGTTTGGTTAAGTTGTGGATAAAGTCGACTTATGGTAGTGATACCATAAGTCAAACTTTCCACTTAATCTCTTGAAGATTAATAAAACAACAAACAGTTACATAATGTATTTAATACCATAATGGAAATGATGATAGTTCGATAGCTTAAAATGAATTATGGTTGACCATTAAGCTAGAACAACATTAAGACAAGATATATAAAACAACAACAGTAATCTTAATGGATTATGACATCAGTGAAGTCAGTTATGAATATAATAATAAACATGTAATCGCCAAGCTAAGGCTGGCTTTAATTCCGCAAACAACCTGGAGTAAATATTTGACGTATACATGGTTACATAAATACAAGTTATACCTTGTAGACAGATGATGCTGAGTCACACAACATCCTCTTGTATTGCATACCTGCGACATAAGAATTAATGTCGTCAACACATACATATATTTTTTATAAAAAATTGAGTGAATTTGGGGTTGTGACAGTCAGTCCCCAAACAATGAAGTAGAAGCGCTAACATTATACCAAGGGCTCCAACTCTTGGGAGAGTAAACCTCTCTAGATGTCCTTATTATGGGGGATTCCCTAATCATTTAACGGCTCTTGGTTTCAAGTCTGGATCCTCCTTGGCATTCATAAACATAATTCTCCAAAGGGCCTCTTCCATCTTATAAAAGTTTAGAAGCACCAACTTCTACCATGCCAAACACCATCAAAATAGAGAGGCATATGTTGTGGAAAACCTTGAGGTGTCATTAGAGGAGAGAGTGCTCTCCATATGGAAACCACAAGGGAGTGTCACATCTATAAAGCCTTGTCCATTGTCCTCTTCCTCTCCATAGTTTTGCTTGAGGCCTTATGGTGCTTCAAGAACAGTAACTTAGATCCCATGATTTCCTAAAACTTCCCTCTTTTTATTGAAATATGGTGATATAGGAAGCCAAAGACCCTATTGATCCAAAGCTTTGATAAATTTTTTTACAATCTAGGTTGATTTAAAATTGAAAAAAACCCTTGAGGGTATTGTTCCATCATGTATAGAACTTCGATTGTGGTGCTACTTTGAGCATGCCTAAAATTTCTACTAGATCCTTATCATATTTATGGACAAAAAGACAATCCTTTTGCTACAAGATAGCTTACTCTGTATGTCACTAGTTATTTTCTTATTATAGGGGATTCTCTTATCATTTTATCAACGTTCCATCCCAAGTCTAAATCCTCCTTGCCATTCATAAACATAACTCTCCAAAGGGCCTCTCCCATCTCAAAAAAGTTCAAAAGCACCAATTTTTACCACATTAAACATCATAAGAATAGAGATGTGTATGTTGTGGCAAATATTGGGGTGACATTAGACGAGGGAGTGCTCTCCATTTGAAAATCAAAAGGGAGTGTCACATCCACAAATCCTATCCCATGATCATGTTTCTTTACTATAGTTTTGCTTGAGGCCTTATGGGCCTCTAAGCATAGCAACTTAAATCCTATGATTTCAAAAAGTCATCACCTTCCTCTCCCTAGATCTCCAACCTCATCTGCCCCTTGTTTGCTTCCATTGCCTGTCATCACCTATGCATCCCTCATGACTCACATCTCCCCTCTCCCTTGTGCACCCCTATATCATTCCTCCCAACAACTCTTGCGAACCTCTTGTGTCTGTCTAAGGCCCCCACCCTTCTCATTCTTATATCCACGACATTAGAATGTTGTACATGTTGTTATTGTGCATTTATCATATAATTTCAAGCCCTCAACAGAAACCTCTCTCAGTACAATATAGATCTATGAGATACAAATGGAGACCTTGCATACACAATCCTTTAATCAACTCGCTGGAAGTTTCAATTAGAAGTATGCCTGGACGAAATGGAGGGAGTATGCAAGTGTGGACAAGATAGGAGGCTGCAGGTATCGGGAAAAGAGGGAATGTGATAGAGACCTCTACAACTCGCCTCATGCAGATGAATTTGACCCTCTAAGAGTTAATGATAGTCCTATTTGACATGGTCACTTGGATAGCCAATAATGTGGACTTCCTTGCCTCGAACATGATTTTGCTTAGTCTACCTTGTGTAGGAAATGCAATGGAACCAATAAAGGAGCTATATGTTGATCCACAAATCTATAACTAGTGCTGCCATGAGGTTTTAAATCATGTCATTTATGCTATGCACTCTTGTTGTTTATTTTTAATAAGTAATTTTACTAGACTCGATATACTTGTAACCTATGGAATAGGAGAACATTTTCATTTTTTTTAACACCTCAACAATGGAATGTTTCATGTGCTTCATTTAAACCATTTATTTTGTAACTCTTTTTACACATTGATCGAATTAGGTCACGATGAAGTTTGAGAGAGATATATATATATATATATAATTGTTTATTATAAAAAATATTGATTTGATGTATGTGATACCTCATTGTTTTTTCAAAGGAAAAAACAATACTTTTGTTACTCATATTGAATAAAAAAGTACAAAATTTGACCATTTTCATCCATAAGGAACATAATGTCCAAGCTCCAGAAACTAAAAGACACGGAAGCAGTTGCAGCCAAATAAAACAAAAGTCACCCACATACTAGTATAAGACTGAATAAACCAAGAACATGTTGCATCCAACCATAACAAAAAACATCCATATAACCTGGAGACCATCCTGCCTTAAATAACTCTAAAACCAAAAACCGACCAGCCAAAGCAAGAACCCAAAGTAAGGAGCCTTATGTCAAAATATCCAGAGTGCCTTGAAAAGAAAGGGAATTTTCCTGAAATTCCTCCACATGGAGGAGACCATCCATGTCAACCAAAGCTTCTTTGGATAACCTATCCACATCACAGTTTTGATCTCTATAAATATGATCAAAGGAAAGATCATAGAAATAGTTTTTCATTACCTATGTGGGATTGCACCAATGCATTAATGAAACCACATGTAACGAGCAACCATTTATGGCCTAGTTAATGATCGTCAATGAGTCACCAAGGACCTTCAAGGAATCAATGCCCAACAAGTTGGCAATAGTGATAAGACACCACATGCCTAACAATTCATCCTTGGTGTTTGTACCCCTCCCACAATACATTTTTAAATTAAGGAAATGATCAACACTTATCTTTAGAACACAACCTACACCACAACAACCCCCTTGTTCCGCACCATCAAAGAACCCCACTGCATATGACGTAACTGAAATGTTGTTGATCTGTCTGCTTTTCTTGATTTTTTAGGAGACATGGATATACTCTTTATACAAACCAATGATTTTGATAACACTGGCAAATAAATTGGGAAGTATGTCTTCAAAGATAATTTAATTTCTAGATTTCCAGAACTCCCAACATATAAAAGCTAAAATAAGTTTATGTTCTTTTGAGGTTTTATACCAGTTGTAAAAGTTGAACTCAAGTGAGTCCATGCCCCATCTGTTTTGTATACTTAATGTATCACATATCTTACTCCACAAGTCTCTGCAGAAGGGGTAGTTGGCAAATAAGTAAGCTGAAGTAAACATTTAAGCTTCATGGGAACCTAGGCATTTCCATAATTTTCCAAACCACCATTTTGGGACATCAAACATATTATTTAACATAAGGGTTGCATAAGCAGACTTAGCAGTGACCTGTCCTGTGGCCTGGTTGCATGACCAAATTAGTTCATCCTCCTTAGAGGTCAATCTTATACCTGCTTTGTTGAGATAAGCAATGTGATCCGACCATTCTTTAGCTCAGATACTACCTAACCCCAAATCATTTGCAGACAACCAGTAAGATGGATCAGGATGAAGCTATCTAGGTCTTCTAATGTGAGCTAGAGTAATGAAACCCAATTCCTCCAAGTATCCTCACATGTAAGGAGATACAATATAACTTTCTTCATTGCCAATTAGAGGATCCACTCCAACCAGAACATTTGAACCATTTCCAACCTTCGATGTCAACCCTTTGCTAATCCAAGCAAAAGCCTTAATGAAACCTCTCCATAAATTTGAAACATTCCGATTGTTTTTAATTGGATTCCTAATCCAACCAAGAGTAGATCCTTTGATATATTTACCATGAAGCACCTTAGTCCATAATCCCTTTTCAAACAAACCCCTCAACATACTTTTCATACTTAGAGCAATGTTGAACCACTGAAGATTTTTTTATATCCCAACCCCCAAACATTTAGGCTTAGATAGTATTTCCCAGCTGGCCAGGTGATATTTACCTCTTTCAGCAACTCTCGACCATAAGAAGTTAAACATCATCTTTCTAATCTTGGACATAATATACTGTGGAACATGTGCCAAGGAAAACCATAAAACATGAATTCCAACAAGCACGACCTTCAATAAGACTAATCTTCCTCCCAAAGACAAGCTTATGTAAGTCCAGTTATTAATCCTTTTCTCATATTTCTAAATCAACCACAACCAATCTTTGGCACCATAGTAGTTTGGCTTTAAAAAGTAGCCTAAGTATTTGAATCCATCATCAATGCTAGAAATATGATAAGGGAGAATGGATGATATCTATCTCAAAGCCTCCTCATCAACCCCATTTTTGAGAAATGCCGATTTGTTAACACTTACTTCCATACCAGATGCATTACAGAACAAAAAAACAATCTCAACAAAAACCTGTCATTCATCCACAGAAACCTGTTCCAAATAAAATCACATCATCTACAAAAAGTAGATGTGTAATAAAGATTGAAGCAGAAGTGTTAACACCCTTTATTTTGCCTTCACTTTTAGCCACAATAAACAATCTACTAAGGCCCTCTATGACCAAAAGAAATAAAAGGGGTGAGAGGGGACAACCTTGTCTGATACCTCTATTGTTGGAGAAGTATCCAGATGGAGCACCATTTATAAGGACATCAAGTTGAGCAATATTCACACAAGCCATAATCCAAGTTAACCACCAAAATAGGAACACCAATCTGAACAATAATCAATCTTAAATAGACCCAATTGATCCTGTCATAAGCCTTGACAAGGTCCATTTTCAGGATTAAAGCATCCAGGTCCTTAGCCTTGATGGAATGCAAACACTCCTGAGTCACACCAACATTATCCAATATTTGTCAGTTCCCCAAAAAGCCAAATTGTTCTTTAGACATCACTTTAGCAGTTTTGGCTTCAATCTATTAGCAATGATTTTTGTAATGAGTTTATAAGCAAGATTGCACAAGGCTATAGGCCTATAATCATTAAAAGACTCAGGCTTGTTGGATTTAGGAATAAGAGTGATAAATGTGGAGTTCAGTGCTCTCGTCATGTAACCCTCTACTCTAGAAAACTCCACCATTTGAAGAAGATCCTGTCCTAGCAAATAAAAAAAGCAAGATAAAATTCAGCCGGCCAACCATCAAGACCACGACTCTTGTCCTTGGCAAATTGCTTCAAAGAATCTTCAATTTCCTGAATAGTCATAGGTCTGCCAATGTCCATACCCTCCTCATGAGTGAAAAGGAAGGAAGCTTTTCAATCACCTGGAGTTGGAAAATAATGTCATTGCCTCTAGGATCCATAAATTGTTTGCTAAAATGTCTTCTGGAAACATACTGATCAACATGTGTCTTAACATTATTTCCTTCTTCATCCTTTAAGTCCCAGATTGAGTTGATGTTTCTTCTGTAGTTGGCATAATTGTGGAAGAAACTAGTGTTGTTATCTCCCAGGGCCACCCATATGGCCCTGCTTTTAAGGCGCCAAGTCATTTCCTCTTGTTTGAGCATTAGGAACTTTTGATATTCCATATTCAATAACAACCTTTTATCTTCCTAAGAAAAGATACCGGAAAGACTTAAATTGTAGATCCTAGTAGTCTCCTCTTCAATCTTAACAATCTCTTCACAGGCTTTTTTCTTTCTATCTTTTTCCCATTTACTCACCACCCTCTTGAGACACTTAAGCTTAAAAACCAAACTCTCCAATGGATTGGAATCCTCTGGTGTAGAAAAGGAGATCCAATGATCCATAACAAGTAGTTTGATATCCTCCTCCTTGAGCTACATATTGTTAAATTTGAACGGATAATTGCAAGAAGCTCTTAAACAATCAATCTGAAGCATAATAGGCTTGTGATCTAATATAGAAGAATCAATCATCCAAGTTATGTACCTATGAAGAGATAAACCCAAGTCTTCAACCATTAAAAATCTATCAAGCCTTTTACAAATCCCACTTGAGCCACTTCTACCATTTGACTAGGTAGGCCCAATCTTGGCAGGAAGGACATCAACTAATCTTGATCTGATCAAAAGATTGTTGAAAAATTAGAGATCGGATCAGGTCTTCCAGATTGGCCCCAAACTTCTGAAGAAGCAAGAGTAAAGTTCAAATCTCCAACCAAAATAAGAGGTGAGGAACCAAGGGTACCAACAACTTCCGAAGAGTTCCAAAACATCTCTCTTCCTTTATAAGGTCCATAGCAATTGAGAACTGGCAAAGTTTGATCGAAGCCATTGAATCTACCCTCCATCATAATACCGCCAATAGTTTTGAAAGGTTTAAAAGCAATAACCAAAGGATTCGAGCATGATAATGACCCCCAGATAATCGAGATGAATCCAAAGCACATATCTCCCAGCCAAGAATAAGACTAGAGAAAGCTTACAGAGCCGGCATTTTATCACACATAGTCTCTTGTATAAGTATAATGTTAGGGCTAGTAGACTTAAAAGAGTTGGGAGAGGGGCCTAGCCTTCTCAGCCCCCAACCCCACATATGTGATACCTCATTGATTATAAAACAAAAAATCCTTTTTATATATTTTTAATTATTATATTTGAACAACTTATACACGGTTGACAAATTACATCTCTCTCTTCCATTGAGCAATCATGATCTATTAAGACTTACATAACCTCACAATCAATATAAATATAGTTGAAAAAATAAAAATATGAATTTAAAAAATCGAAGCCAAGGCAAGGCATGTCATGATAATATATGCGGGGTCCATGTATTTTGAAACATCACCAAAAAGGCCGGCAAAATAACAACAACAACATCATGCCATGTAACTAATTTCAATGGGACGGGACGGGACGGGATGAGGATGAGGGATTGATTAGAGCCAATAATAACGAGAAACTTCGTGCATGAATGGCTATTTCATCAAACTTTATTATTATTAGTTCAATCACAGGCATCAACTTCCATGTTCTGTACGATTGTAAGATGAATGGGATGCTTCCCTCAGCCAGGCAGGTCAATGGATGGATTGGATCGGGATGTCAACATTAACTATTCTTGTTTCCATTTTCTGCATATATCTGTCCTCGGTCGAGGCATCGTGAGGTCGATCCCAAGCAAGTCACGTCTCAGGGAAAAAGGAATACACAGTTGTAGACCCATATCTCTACTCTCGCACTTTCCCTGTCTTTCCTACTTGCGTTCATGCTGACAGCTCGTGCATTTGAATTTTTGTTGGTCCCAGAACACGGTGGCCATGTATGTCATAGCCGTACACAGACCTGCACTGCCTCCCACACATAATATCTCACCAACAATATCTTACCAACGCTCCCACTTTTTCAAAATCCAAGTTCCCATTTTCACTCATTAAAAGTAAATGTGGGAGTAAGTTAATGTGATAAAAAAATTCTTTAGATGAAATCCCACGAATTTGAGAGATAATCAGAGTTTTGGGAAACAATGTAGGTATCCAACTATGAATGAAAATTCAAAATTGATGAGAAATTTGACTTGTTATATCGCCTGATGCCGGTGACCTGGAAAATTTGAAAACCTGACCTGAACTGACAGAGTAGCTAGGCTTGTTTACCCACATTTACACATAGGTGGTCAGGAATTCAACCCCAGTCACATCGCATCATCTCATTGCTGGTTATAAATTCAATTCTACGGAGTTACTTGCAGAATTAATGTGACCAGCAGGGCGAGTAAATCGTTTGGGCTCCTCCTTTCCTGAATTTATTGTATGCATGAGAAAACGCCCAGCCTAGGTAACGCGCGTGTTAAAGCAAAGAGAATCGAATCAGAGCAGATGGAGACCCATGTGGCTTTCCACGTGATCCTAATTTTCTTTTAGGATAGCCTTTTGTGTCTGTTCGAATGTGAATGTCCGACATTGAAGGGATCCCCTCCGATTCCACCGATCCTTCATTTCCTCTCAGGCGGCCCGCCCCTTTCCCTTCTACTTCTGTTGCTGTGTCTGTATTTGCACGGCCCACGAGATTACATGGAGCCCATTTATTTGCAATGCATGTCCCTGTTCTCCAGTATTTCTTAAAGGTCATACCTGTGGAAATCCCAATGGCCTGGCATTCATATTGTTCAAGACAAACCTTCTCACATCCTGCTCTTCTTGTCCACCACGTGCAAACAAGACAGATCAAATCACACTAGAAATGCTCTGTCAGCCATGACATGCCTATCATCCATACGCCCATAAGCCCAAATTGCTGAAAACAATGCACCGTCCCAATTATTTTGAATTCTGTCTACCCCAATTGTTGCTATTCTTCTCTGCTTAACGAGATTTTGATATATGGGCTCTCTGCAACCTCAACATGGCAATGATTCCTTGGAGAATTGGTTGGTCCAGTAGACCTAGCGGGCAACGCAGACATGACATTAACTAAGATCTGTTAATGCTGGGAACCCATTGTCACCACAATATGTGGGTCTGGAGGGAGACATGACGAGGGCAGAGAGTGGTGCAGAACAGGTGGAAAATATGAAATGTAGTTGGAATTGGTGCGAATAAGGAGTCCAAAGTTCAGACTGAAGCAGTAATGGGGGAGTCTGGCCGAGCAACACCAGTTGACCGTGATATTGAACAGGTCTCTTCAAATATGGCCCTTATACAATTCTCTTTTTCTTTCGTTCTTGTGGCCATTTCCACATGCCCATCTTCTGCATTTTAGTCTGAGCCCAAGTTTAGGGTCTGTCACACATAAACAACTGAATCTGAGTTATCTAATCCAATGTAATTAGAGCGACATTCCAAAGCCCACCCATGGTCCAAGCAGGCCTATAACCTCAACTTCTCTATTGCTTCGCTGATATAGAATTCATAGGGTCATTGTGAAACCAATGATGAGGGTTTCCTAAGATATGTCTGCCATCTGGATCAATGCTTCGGTTCAAATACAATTAGAACTAGAGATTTAAGAGGATTGTAGATTTATGCAGTTGCTCATATTGTTTGTGTGGATTTCGGAAAAAAAACTGCGTATGTTTTTGATTCTGACGTTTCGGGTGAAACCCATCACCCACCATCAGAGAAAATTGAATGGAGTGCAAATGTACTCGCACTTAACCCATCACCTACCTTAAGATAAAATTGAGTCAATACAATCTTTAGAGAAAATTGAGTACTAGCGTAGAAGTGCGAGCTCACTTTCACTCAATTTTTTCTCAAGATGGGTGTTGGGTTTCATCTGAAACGTCCAAAATACATTTTTATATGCAGTTTTCTCCGAAGCTCACGCAAACAACTAGAGATTTGCCTGAAGGAAGGTTTTAGCCATGGTGATTTCAAGATTTAGACGGTGATCTATTGTTTTTTGTAATATTGTTGCCAACATGTAAAAGTCAACGGAGTGCCCAGATGCTTTGTAATGAGAAGAAAATGGCTATGCTCGAGTTTAGCCAGAGGAACTTATAGCCAAAAGGCATTACTCCCTGTGTGAGAGTGTTGCAGCATACGAAGGTAACCTGTAAGCGTAGGTGCAATTTTAAGCCACTCGTGTCTATGTTATCAATTTGGCTCGACATACTCTGTTTCAAGTTATTGATCCCACCCTTAAGCTTTTGGTTGGTAATCCAGTCAGCCCCATCCTGTTAGTTGTTCTTCTTACATGGCGAAATTTGAAGTTATCTTGCCTTGAATCATTTCTTGATCCATCTTCTTTGGTTTTCCAGCTTCCATCCTGCCGAGCTTAGCTGGTCCTTAACAAGTCATTATTATCTGCGAATCCCCTTCCACCAACACTTTGGTCAATCTCATGTTTGAAGAGACCTATATTATTCCCGCTCTAGCTCTCATTTCAGCTTGGTTATTTGAATCCGGCCCAATGTTTTCCTTGTAGATTGCGAAAACTTCTCCTTCACCGTTTGTTATTGCTTCCCAACTCGCTGCTCTGCTTGGGTTTCCATTGGGTGCCTCATCGAAATTGAGCTTGATTTGTTTTTCTTGGGTGATCCTTATTGGGCGGCTGGGCCTGCATGGAATCCGTATCCTGTGCCGCCCTTTAGCGGGAAGTCAAATAATTGCATATTTACTTCTCAGTAGTTTGCTACATTCTTTTCTTCTAATTGCTATGCCATTTTATTTTCAAGGGTCCAGATAAGCATAGCAACGGTTCAAGTTGAATATTGATTGCTTTTGAGAAACCATCTGCAGTGTTATTATTCTAATTATTTTTTTCCTGAATCTGGACATGTATTTTCCTTGGTGATAGGATTATTTATAGGAGCTACTTGCAAATAACAGCTTACTAAATCTTGTACTTCTGATAAATTACAGTGTCTAGAACTTTCTTACATGGGTTGTTTGACTAAATTTTTTGTTTATGGTAAATTGTGATTTTCTTATCTTTGATGGAATTTTAATGAATTTATGCATGTTGTAGTTTCGTAGAAGACAGATGAAAATTGTACTTTTTTTAACTTTGTTTAATTTCTATGTCTTTATGAAGGCCATTGTTGCTTTGAAGAAAGGTGCACATTTGTTGAAGTATGGCAGGAGAGGAAAGCCTAGGTTTTGCCCCTTCAGGCTGTCTACGGTATGTTTCTGTATAACACATTTTAGTACCTCTGCAAAGGCAGATAGTATGTGGAGAAAGAAAGAAAAACACACTTTCCAGTTACAAAAATATTGGCTACATTAATTGACAAGACCATTGGGATTCTTCATGTTGCCTTTTATCTGGTTTATGAGAATGATCCATGGAAAACTTTAGATTCTATGGCTACACTATTGGTATTGCATGGCAGTTTAATTTACATGAGTTGAAGGGAAATTACACTTGTGACTAATCGTTGATATCTAGACACAGTATATTGTTATTAACCTGTAGTATTAGCCTATTAGGAATGTACTAGCCACCTTCCAACATCATCAAACGAAGCAGTTTCCTTCAAATTGACCAAGTTGTAAGGGATGTTTGTGCAGAACTTTGTCCCAAAAAGCGTCCTTATTGAATGATAGATTTGGCCTAATACATTGGAGGGTATCGAGCTTATAGTTAATATCATAGTAGCAATATTTGAGTTCGGATATGAATATGAATATGATTCGGTACAGGAAAAATACATAAAGACAAATTATGGTACGACAAAAATATGGAAGTAGACATCTCATCAGGAAAGTCTCTTTTCGGGTCCTCTCATGTTGCATATGGTATTTTTTTTCCAAGGAAAATCTTGCGGGATCCCCCCTCTTCCTGGAATACACAGATGGAGGGTGGCTCAACTGCAACCCACAATATCTGCTGTTAACCTGAGGGACTTGACTGGATGTGAACCTGTGACCTATGGCCTCTCCATTGGCAACATGCCTTGGGTGGATGGTTCAACTGATTGAGCCAACCCTTGGGGCTATGTGGCATATGGTATTTAAGGTTATTGTAGAAACTTTGACACAGTAAAAAGAGTCTAGATAACCTCAAGGAGCTGTAAAAGGGGAGCTAATAAAGCCAAAAAGACAGGCATATAAAAAATACACGCCTAATGAGGATAAAGTACACAAGTTTTGAAAGCCTAATAAGGACAAAAGAGAGGGTTATACCGCGGAAGGACAAGTCCCATTGCCAAGTTGTAGTAAGTGTGAGGGGCTTGGAGGGTAGTAGTGATTGGCCAATCCTCGAAAAGATATCAAATGCTATTTGAAGGGATATAGCCTATAAATGCCCTCAAAGAGAGTCTAGATAACCTCGAGCAGCTCAAAAAGAGGGACTAATAAAGCCAAAAGGCAGGCAGAAAAAAAATACAAGTCTAATAAGGGTAAAGTACACTAGTTTCCAAAGCCTAATAAGGACAACCGAGAAGGTTATAATGCAGAAGGACAATTCCAATTATCAAGTTGTAGGAAATGAGGGGCTTGGAGGTAGTGATTGGTCCATCCTCCGAAAAATCAGTCCATCCTCTGAAAAATCATCATTTGAGGGGCTATAAATGCGCTCAAAGGCTCACTTTCAATGCTGCCTCGGGGATAGTGGACACAGCTTGCTGAAATACTTCTGCATGTAGAAGACGACTATGAAGATTGTGGAAGGAGACTATTGTGCGATTACTGTGGTGCACCTAGGATGAAGAAATTTTTGCTTTTCCAGCCGTTTATTCGAGCTGGTTGCTGCTGTTTCAACCTTACATTTCAGCTTGTTGTAGAGAGGATTTGTTGACAATATTTCCACATACCTGATGGGCCATCTATCCTAAAAGATACCTGTATTTTGTTGTCATTATAATTTCCTATCGACTGCTAGTAAAGGGCTGAAAATGTTGTAAGTTGTCTGCCTCTATTCTCACTCATTTATAATTTTATAGGACCTTTCCTTCTAGCTGACAAAGGTAAAACATGGACCTTACCTAAACACAGTGTAAAGCTGTTTGTGTAGATTAGTTAGGTAAGATTGCTATCCTCACTTATTTGAGCCAATGTTTTAAAACTTGGACTTGAACTCCGAATCTGTAGAGGGTCAACTTGGATTCGGACTCCGAATCGGTAATGACTCGACCAAGTTGAATTTATCAACTTGGACTCGGACTTGAAATCGGTAATGACTCGACCGAGTTGAATTTAATGACTTGGTTTACTCAAAAATACATAAAATATTTAAATTTTAAAGAAAAACAATATTTTAAAGATTCTAATCCATCATTCCAAAGTATTAGAGACAAAATATCCAAAGTCTACTCATATATATACCATATAAGGGTGAATGTATCAAAATGGCACAAAGTGTACTGTGCAATACATATTGAGAAGTGGAAAAAAATACATAATCAATGAGGCCTTAATGGCCTGTAGAGTCCAAAAAACAACATGCTATGATGCCACTACGTCATACATTATACATTAATGATCATACATCATACATGTCATTCATCAACATGATAGATCATCAAACTCATGATCACTGCTAGAACTAGAAGTAGAGCTAGAATAAGAGATTTGGGACTAGCAATGGCATAGGCAATGGTATCATCATTTGGCTCAAGCTCGGACTCCTCAAGGTCATCTACTACTGCATTAGTAGTACTAGCTAAATGCCTAGAAGCACGAGGTTAGGGTTCATCTTATAGCTTTAGGGTTAGAGTTAGATCCTCCAAGGACATTAGTCAACGACTCAATGCCCTAAAATTTTGATGAAACTTCCTAATCCAATCATTAAAATAAGGTAGACAAAGATTCACATGCTTAATAAGTGATTTTATTTGAGTGAAGAGTACATTTTTATTAAGGACATGATGGAGGAGTTCAACAATCGACATCACCAACATCAAGGCATATAGAGGGGTTGCTGTGCTTGATTAAATGCCAATCTCATGCCTTCATACATGATAGAATTCGGTGGAAACTTTGCAATCCTAAAATCTTGAAAACTATTAAGTCTGTTGAATTTTGAATGGGATCTAGAATACTACTTTTTGCATATGAAATCTGATGAAGTTGGAACCACTTTCAAGCATTTTGAAACAATTAATGGTAATGTTAACAATTTAAGTAAAATGATAGAAAATGAAAGATAAGGAGAATGCCACTTTTACTTTAAGAGTTTAATATTACCATTTAGTATTACCAAATACTATTGAGTAACTGACTAGAGCGTTTTTTTTTTATAGTCAACTTGGCTGGTTCAAGACAGGACTCGGTCGAGTTGGCCGGTTCAGTACTGAACCGACTGATTCGGACTCCAACTTGGTCAGTTCGGTATTGAACTCGTTTGAAGGTCAAGTTGGCTTGGTTGATGGTCAACTTGGTCAACTTGACCGAGTTTGAGTCCGAGTTGACCGAGTTTTAAAACTATGGTATAAATAACTATCATCAATTATCCTCCTAGAATCTTAGGCTGAAGTTTGAATTGCATGATAACTTGCTGGATTTCTGAACACACACACATATAGTAGTTGTCGCCGATTTGGATGAAGGGAATTTGATTTGTGACAGGGGTGGCAACAAAATTGTTATTTTTAATCTCTATCCAATCCTTTGTTAGTGTCCTATAACTAAAATGCAACTGTGATGCATATGCTTGCACCTATGTAGCATGGGAACTGCTCTTGGCCTTTAGTAAACTCGTTCTCAAAGTTACGATGTTCCAGGGAGCTTGGGAACTTGTTGGAAATGACAAGCATAATTGTCATTGATGACAACACATTAATGACAAAGGTTAAATTGATGACATGGCAAAGGTCAAGAGGTTGTTGACATGGCAAGGACAATGAAGGACAAGGCAATGACATAAAGAAGCATGACAAAGATGATAGACATGGCATGCAAGCACAATGACATGGAAGACAAAGGCAAGCTGAACCAAGGAAAATGAATGGAAGCATGACAAGTGTTGAGGACATGACAAGCAAGGAGGATAAAGGTTGAAGTGATGACAAAGGACAAAGACAAAGGACATGGCTTGGTGATGACATGACAGACATGACAAAGAATGAGGACTTGGCAAAGGATGATGACATGGCAAAAGACAAATGGCATTGAGGACAAAGTATATGCGGGCATATTTGGAGGCCCCTGCGGGCATTTATGAATCCCTTGCGGGAATTTTTATGGAGCTTTGCGGGCATTTTTCAAGTAGCCTTTTGCGGGCATTTCAAGTGCCCCTGCGGGCATTTGATGGAGGAGCCTGCGGGCATATAAAAGAGGTCAGCCTACGGGCATATGGTGAAGGCCTTGCGGGCATAAAAAGAGGCTTGTGCGGGCATTTTATTGAGCCCATGCGGGCATTTTAATAAGGCCTTGCAGGCATTCTATAAGGCCTCTGCGGGCGTTTTGTGGAGCCCCTTGTGGGCATTTTATGGGAGCTATGAGGAGCCCTTGCGGGCATCTGGAAAAGGACCAGCTGTGGGCATATGAGGACATGAAGATAGGCCCTTGCGGGCATCACAAGAGGAGTCATGGTGGCATTTCTAATAGGCTCATGCGGGCATAATTTGAAGCCCTTGTGGGCATCATTGTTTGACAAGTAAAGGCAAAGAAGGTTAAAATATTTGAAGAAGATGATGTGGAAATAGTATAATGATGTGGCTACTTTAAATAAATATAATGTGATTTATTTAATCATTTTAATGATAAAATAAAATAAATTGACATGTCGGCCTTCAGAAGTTATGGAGAAGAAAGGTATAAATAAAGAGGACAAATGTTTATGGTTTGGGGGGATTAAGTGGAGGATTCAGAGGTGTGAAGAGGAGCTTTGATTTTCGGGGTTCTGAGTTTTTCAGGGTATTGAGGCAGTAGTAGATCCTAGGAGCACCAGATGACAAAAGAATTCTGATTTTTATGCTCTAAACTTTTGAAGGGTGCTAAGTTGATGGCTTGCTGACACGTGTACATGAAGGTTGATCCGAAGCTGCTGCAAGATTGAAGATGGTTTGCTGATATGATAGTTTGATGATGCTTTAACACAACAATAATGATTGATGATAGATTGGTGACATGATTGATGACAGTTTGTGGATATGCCGGTGGATAGAATGAGGTGCTGATATGACTGGTTATGGACATAATGATGTGTTGGTGGACAGAATGAGGTGCTGATGATATGACTGGTTATGGACAGAATGTTAATGATATGTTTAGTTGATGACAGTGATGACATGTGACTGATGAAATTTAATGTGATAAGAATGTGTATGTAAATACAAGCTGGGCCTTGTACTATTTTTCTTAGTTGGATCTGAGAAAAAGACCAAGCTGAGTCTTGGAATAGTAGCTGGTGCTTCTCAATTAGTTGTAGCTGATAAAACCCCACGGTTGTAGCCAATTGAAGATTACAATGCTTATCTTGTGTCTCTATTGTTGTGGATTGATGATGTGAATGCCATGTATAATGATTATTGATGTATAGCTTAGTGTGAATGATGATCTCTACTTAAGTGTTAAAGCGAAAAGATAAAATGCTATATGTTTGAGTTTAGAAGAAGTTAAAATTGGTCTTAAGGTTTGGCCACTGATTCACCCCCCCTCTCAGTGTGCCGTTGTGTCCAACAATTGGTATCAGAGCATGCCTTCATCACAACCCTAGCAAGCTTGAAGGGATCCGTGGACACAGGATGGAAGGACCAACAGATTTCAACCATGAAGTTCCAGTCTTGGAAATATCGGATTATTTTGGTTGGAGAAGTAAAATGAAAGATTACTTGAAGAAATTTGGTGTTTTGGGAAATTGTGGTTAACCCACCAGTTCAGCCTAGCAAGAAGACAAAGACAACAACTGAGAAAGACAATAATATTGCCTTGAAGTTTCTAATGGATGGACTCCTAAGCCCTATCAAAGAAAGGGTAAGAGAATACAGTTCTGTCAAAGATCTTTGGTTCAAGCTGGAAGAAGAGTACCAAAGGAGGAGTCAAGACAAAGAAAATGAAACAGAAATCAAGACCTCTGAAGATGAGAAACAAGAAGAAAAGGAGGTACAAGCTTCAGAAGTAACTGTAGGTAAGAACTCTTCTGTTGGTGATAATTCTGAATGTGATGATATTGGAATTCTACTTACAGAAGATGAAAAGAAGGATTTGTTGAAAGTCAATAATGCATTTGAATGTACCCTATTTGATGTTGATCTCAAATTCAATCCGAGGCTTAAGAAGAAGATTTTGGGGTCATTTGAAAAATACAAAAAGGAGACAAAGGCATTGCTCATGAGATTGAAACTCAAGAACAAAGATTTATAAGATGAGCTAGAAGATCAAAATGATGACCTTAGAAGATTGAAGACTGAATTAGCAAAAGAACAAGAAGAGATGTGTAAAAACCCTAAAGAGCTTGAAGAGAAAAAAATGGCAAACATTAATTTGAAGACTCAGTTGGAGGAAGCCAAAAGAATAGAAGAAATCATGAAGCTTCAGCTAGAAGAAAAAGAGAAGACAAATCATAAGCTTGAGATGGAAATAGTTGGTCTCAGAAAGAAGGACAAGAAATCTGATGCCTATGTGATGTTCAACAAAAGTTCAGATATCTTGGATGAAATACTGAAATGTCAAAGGTCTCCATTTGACACATCTGGTCTTGGGTACAAAAAGGAAGAAGAAAAATCTAAACATAACACTTGGTCTCCCAAGACCCCAGAAGCAGGTCCATCATCATCCAAAGCTACTCCCTATGCACCTGCACATGACAACAAAGACTTTGGAGGTTCAAGAATGCATCCAGGAGCTAGTTCTATTCCTCAAAGTAAATTTTTCAGAAAAGAGACAACTCCAAGATGGAGCCGGACATCAAGGTATGAATGTAATTTCAATGGTTACTGTTATTCATGTAATGGTTTTGGTCACAAGGCTATGGATTGTGCATGCCATGGAAGGAGGAGTTTTGAGAGACGAAGTGATACAATTAGATGCTGGACATGTGATCGAATTGGACACCTTACTGCTAACTGTCACACATTAAGATGCTACACATGTAGTGGTTTTGGTCATAAAGTCCAAGACTGTGCAAGCACAAGAAGACAATCTTTGAGAAGTTTTTCTTATCCATCAGTAATGAAAGTAGATGAATCTTGGAAGAAGAATAATGCAAGAAGATTTGAAAACCAAAGGACAAGTTATCACAGCCAAGGACATTCTTTGGTATGGGTGAAAAAGAGTGCTTTGTTAAATCTAAATGAAGTTGATCAAAGCTCAGAAGATGGCTGCCATATGGCAAGCCATGCTTGAGGTCCTTCAATGACCTAAGCATATCTTGAGTCCATGGAATTAGAGGATGGACTCAAGGGTAAATAATGGCTCTCCAAGCATAGAGACAGGTCCAAGGATCGTGGTTGAAATATAAAAAGTAACTCCATAAGTTAAGATGTTGAAGTTGCCCTCTTAGTAGTCTACTCTTGGTTATGCAAGTTGCATACAATATGATATTGTTTTAAGACAGACTGACATCATTGTTCTTGAGATGACTCGATGGCAAGAAGAAAGAATGAAAATATGGGATTGTGACATGATGATAGGGGGAGCAAGGGATTTTGTTTCTGGCTATGTCATCCAAAGATCAAATTATTAAGGAGTGAAGTAGATCTACAAAATAATATGAAGAGTACAATGAAGTTTAAGGAGCCGAACTCAAAGTGACATTGCAGCATGAAACCTGAAAAACAGATCCGAGACTAACATGACTGTGACAGGGCTGAGTAAACAAGTTTGGTAAAGCAGAATTGATGACAAGTACAACAGGTGTTAAATAAAAAAAATATTTTTTTTTTGGAAAGGGGTGACAAGGAGTTTGATGTTGATGTTGATGATATGATCGATAGGGGGAGTATGGTTAGCAAATGAAGTGAATCAACACATTGATTGATACATGCTTACCTTTTATGAATTTACTAGATGATTCTTGAGCATGACTCTCTCTAGCTTTGGATATGATTGACAAAAACATTTGTTACTAACATCTGATTGTATGTTTTATATTAGGATTTCCATACAACATTTAGCTAGTGCCCAAAAGGAGACCTGAGAAATTGAAGAGGCCAAACACGAGGGTATTCACAATGAGGATATTGTTGTTGCTACTTTGCTTGAGAATGATTTGGTAAAGGACAAAATTGTAGAACTGGAGGTCATCAAAATGAGAAGGAAGTAGATGATATGGGAAATGTGTGGCAGATGATAGACATGAAGCAAAGACAGTGAATGCCCAGGGTATTGCTAAAGACATTGCCTTACATGAGTCTGAATTCATGCATGAGCAGGTTGCTGATTCCAAGCAAGAAGGCACACATAAAGATGAATCTCAATTTAAGCAAAAGCTGAAGAATGGATATTAGAAGTAGAAGGGTGATAGTCAAGAGCATAAAGAAAATAATACACAACAAACTAATATGGCTGAGATAGTTTTGCAACATTGTATATTAGACAGTATAGCAGAAGTATAAACAAAGAGAAGTATGTGTACTTATGAAACATTGAAAATGACAAGGAGGAGTATGTGTACTCAGTAAGTAAGATGGCAAGTGAAAAGGTACAGGGATGATCTCCAAGAAACAATACCAAGCTCAGTCAAAGGGGGAGATCAACTAATGAAAAATTGACATGGTATGATTTTATGAAGAATTCAAGGATACAATTTTTTTTTGGGCATTGTGAAGCTTTTGATGGCTAAGTAATTAGCCCTTTGTCATTAATGTCAAAGGGGGAGAAATTTTTTTAGGAGGTTGCCATCAATGACAAAGGGGGAGATTGATGAGCATAATTGTCATTTATGACAACACATTAATGACAAAGGTTAAATTAATGACATGACAAAGGTCAAGAGGTTGTTGACATGGTAAGGACAATGAAGGACAAGGCAATGACATAAAGAAGCATGACAAAGATGATAGACATGGCAAGCAAGCACAGTGACATGGAAGACAAAGGCAAGCTGAACCAAGGAAAATGAATGGAAGCATGACAAGTGTTGAGGACATGACAAGCAAGGAGGATAAAGCTTGAAGTGATGACAAAGGACAAAGACAAAGGACATGGCTTGGTGATGACATGACAAACATGACAAAGAATGAGGACTTGGCAAAAGATGATGACATGGCAAAAGACAAATGGCATTGAGGACAAAGTATATGCGGGCATATTTGGAGGCCCCTGCGGGCATTTATGAAGCCCTTGCGGGCATTTCTACAAGCCCTTGCAGGCATTTTTATGGAGCTTTGCGGGCATTTTTCAAGTAGCCTCTTGCGGGCATTTCAAGTGCCCCTGCAGGCATTTGTTGGAGGAGCTTGTGGGCACTACGCTGTTGGGAGCGGGGAGTGGGAGCGAAAAGCGAAATTTTCAAAAGCTTCTGTTTTGGGAGCGTTTTTTATATAATATATATTTTAATATATTTTGATGCATATATATTAAAAAAAACATGTGTTATGCCAAATTAGCTATAGAAAACATGAAAACATAGATATTCATATAACCATTTAGTACACATAGATATAACATCAATCATCTAGGACATCTCAGAAGATTTTCTGGAATGACATAACTATGGCAATGACCATTTGCAAGTGATGTCTTTAAATCCAATATCAAACTTGCGAAGATATTAAGTTATTGTTAAGATTTACTTTATCAAACAAACTCTATGATTGAATTTTTGTAACAGAAGTTGAATTTTTGTAAGGGAAGTACAAATGTGTAGCTGATGGCATCGACTTTAAGACCATGCTGCATGTATTTGACCCTCATATGTCAATACCATTTTTCTCATATAACCAAACTGTATTAATTAGAATTTGATTAAAATTAACATGCAGACGGTTTTCTATTTTATGCTTTTATCCCTTCTGAATAGAATATGAACTTTATTGATATTGCAAAGGTGCTTCTGAAAAGGCCCCTTTACCAGTGTACTGCCAAATTTTCCTTATTTATTCGTCCAATTTCTATAATGTCATTGTCTGATATATGATGTGAAGGTAAACCCAAGGCCAAGGTTTTGACAGACAATGGGATAGACCTTTTTGAAACTCCTGTAAAAGTGTTTTTTTTCAAATATACTTCTTATTTTACTCATAAAACAGTTATGTACAAGGAGAACAAAATCTGTACAAGAAAAGATAAGAATATACAGACATTGTAGCAGCTATCTTATTGCAGTTACATCTACAAAAAATTCTGAATATGGAGTTATCAATTCACTTTTTTCATCTTTAATGAGCAAAAACCCTTCACCCTTGAGTTGGGCACAAAGCTCATCCACCCACAACCCTTGAAAGGAAGAACAGTGCCACTAGAGTCCTCAAAACACACTTACAGCACAATTTCCATAAAGAGAACATAACAACAATATGGATACAATGCCACAAGCCTTGATAAGGTGACTGATGAAAGAGTTAGTCCCCAAGAACAGCTGCTCTCCAATGAATGGTACCCTGGATCATTTCAGAGAACCTCTGCTGTGCTAATTTCCAACATTGACAAGAAAACCGACACTCCCAAAGAATGCATTTGACAGCTTCATCTTGGGGCAGAAAATGCATTTATCATCTGTGAAACTACTCTTCGCCAACCTGGGGCACATCAAAGTTTTAAACTGTTTACCATGGGGGGCACATCAAACTGTTTACCACTGAGGGCATAGAATGAGTCCAAATGGAGTCCAATAGACTTTATTTGCCCAAATTAACCCTAGCCAAACCCAAAAAAAATAAAAATAAAAAATCGCAGAATCGCTCAGGAAGCGTTATCGGGAGCGATTTTTTTGTCCGGGATCGCTCAGGAATTGATGAAGAATCGATCCGGAAGCGTCGATTCCGGATCGATTCCTAAAATTCCAGGGAGCGTTTTTTTCTCCAAGGAATCGCGAATTGGGAAATCGATCACGGGAGGAATCGATGAGGAATCGCGATTCCAGAATCGATTCCTCCGGGATCGCGGATTGGGAGCGAAGCGGAGGGGTCTAGAGCGATTCCCTGCAGCTCAGTGCGGGCATATAAAAGAGGTCAGCCTGCGGGCATATGGTGAAGGCCTTGCGGGCATAAAAAGAGGCTTGTGCGGGCATTTTATTGAGCCCATGCGGGCATTTTATTGAGCCCATGCGGGCATTTTAATAAGGCCTTGCGGGCATTGTATAAGGCCTCTGTGGGCATTTTGTGGAGCCCCTTGCGGGCATTTTATGGGAGCTATGAGGAGCCCTTGCGGGCATCTGGAAAAGGACCAGCTACGGGCATATGAGGACATGAAGATAAACCCTTGCGGGCATCACAGAAGGAGTCATGGTGGCATTTCTAAAAGGCTCACGCGGGCATAATTTGAAGCCCTTGCGGGCATCGTTGTTTGACAAGTAAAGGCAAAGAAGGTTAAAATATTTGAAGAAGATGATATGGAAATAATATAATGATGTGGCCACTTTAAATAAATATAATGTGATTTATTTAATCATTTTAATGATAAAATAAAATAAACTTGACATGTCGGCCTCCAGAAGTTATGGAGAAGAAAGGTATAAATAAAGAGGACAAATGTTTATGGTTTGGGGGGATTATGTGGAGGATTCAGTGGTGTGGAGGAGCTCTGATTTTTCGGGGTATTGAGGCAGCAACAGATCCTAGGAGCGTCAGATGACAAAAGAATTCTGATTTTTATGCTCCAAACTTTTGAAGGGTGCTAAGTTGATGGCTTGCTGACATGTGTACATGAAGGTTGATCCAAAGCTGCTGCAAGATTGAAGATGGCTTGCTGATATGACAGTTTGATGATGCTTTAGGACAACAATAATGATTGATGATAGATTGGTGACATGATTGATGACAGTTTGTGGATATGCTGGTGGACAAAATGAGGTGTTGATATGACTGGTTATGGACAGAATGATGTGCTGGTGGACAGAATGAGGTGCTGATGATATGACTGGTTATGGACAGAATGATAATGATACGTTTAGTTGATGACAGTGATGACATGTGACTGATGAAATGTAATGTGATAAGAATGTGCATGTAAATACAAGCTGGGCCTTGTACTATTTTTCTTAGTTGGATCTGAGAAAAAGACCAAGCTGAGTCTTGGAATAGTAGCTGGTGCTTCTTAATCAGTTGTAGCTATTAAAACCCCACGGTTGTAGCCGATTGAATTAAATATAAAAAGATTGCAAAGCTTATGTTGTGTCTCTATTGTTGTGGATTGATGATGTGAATGACATGTATAATGATTATTGATGTATAGCTTAGTGTGAATGATGATCTCTACCTAAGTGTTAAAGTGAAAAGATAAAATGATATATGTTTGAGTTTAGAAGAAGTTAAAATTGGTCTTAAGGGCTGGCCCACTGATTCATCCCCCCTCTCAGTGTGCCATTGTGTCCAACAGGAAACGTTCCTAATCTAGTGGGAACTGCTCTGGATGGTTGGAGACTTACTGGGAACTTTTACCCTTTAAAATCGGGAACTTGGGGACGTTTTCTTGCGCGTTTCCTTCACCAGGAGCTTCCACGCATTCATGATCGCCACCAATCGAAACTGAAATTTCTAGGGAAGAGAAGGAGATGCTAGGATGCACTTGAGGCATTCTGCAACCCGAGAGTAAATGTGTGGAACACTAAAGACAACAAATTGAAGTTACAATGTTATAATTTTTTTTATGAGTTGTTCTTGAATTAAATGTATACTTGACCCACCCATCATCGTCTGTGAGATCATTTCATCTTTATTGGTTTCTGGTTTATTTGTGCATGTCTTTGAAAATGTGGGATCCTCTCCTTGGAGGGTTGTTAATGGCATTCCTATTTCCTCGTGATCATACATATACACGGTTGACTCATAATTTTTCTCTAGAAAACTAAGTTGCACTAAACATCTAGTGCTACCTTGTCGAGTTGGTGCATTGATCTTTGTCTACCGCCCGTGTTAGAGTATTCACTCATCCCTACATTGAATTGCAGTTATCACTAATCAATAATAAATGTAAATCTATTTTGACTTTTTATATATTAAATCAAAGAAGGTAAATTGAAAAATTTATATATTTTACTATTTACATTATGAATTAAAAATATAAACTTTTAACTAATTGAAAACAGTTTTAAATCTTACTTTAAAACTAAATTCATATATTACATTTAAATAAAAATTATTTTGATTTTGATTTTAGAATAATTTAAATTTGATTATTTATACATCTTTGCAAATACCCTAGCATAGAATGCCTTGTAAACATATAATATTCTAATCCATTTTAATCATAGTTGACACAAGACTTGAAACTTACTCTATACTTATTATAGCCACAAATATGGGGACTATAACTTCTAAAAGTCCTCACTTTTGAAAGAGTCTACCTTATATAATCAATGATGTGGATGGTAATCCTAATTTTATTGCCATTTCCATCTGGTAAGAGGTTCTCTTATGTTTTTTTAATTATTATTATTATTGCCGTTCCCAACCTGACATTTCCCGCAAATTTGGAGGAAACTTCTAGACGTATCCGATATTCGTACCCACGTTCCCAACTTTCCCACGTTCCGGAAACTTGTAGTTGTGCAACATAGACCTGCACTCAACTATTCCAACATTGGAACAGCATTAATTACATAGATGATAAATGCCATTTGTACTGAACACTGTCAAACAAAGTCATTATGAATGCATTTGGATGAACTCTGTCATGCATAAATATTTAGTTCCCAAAGACTGAATGCCTCTCCCTACATGTCTCTTTCTATGGCTATTATACGCCATACTGTGCCTCTTCCCTTAACCATTCAATTCCCACCCACCTCTTCCAAACTTTGATCAATATTATGCTATGCCAAGGGTTGCTGCCGTCTTCTCATTTTCTAGGTGGTAAGTGGATTGTCTGGGGTGCTATGGGCACAATCCTTGACTTTCTAAAGTTGTGATGGTTATTAGTTACATCTCCTTTTATGGATAAACTGTTGTGGACATCTTCCATGTGGGTGATGTCACTTGTGGATGGAAAAATACAGAAATTAAACATGCATGCCTCTCATGTGGACTCCATACATGCTTTTACTGCATGGACATCTGTTTAACAGATCACGGGTCCCTGAATATAGAAGTAAAGTGGATTTGTAGGATGCAGGGGACTCCCTAATAGACTCAGCTACAGACAAACATATTGCTAATTTTTTAACTAGTTTAAATGCATCTCATGGGTGATTGAATGGTTGAAGAAGATTGAAAATGAGAAAAATAAATTGCAATCTATGTATTTCAGGATGAGAGATCTTTGATTTGGTTCTCTGGGAAGGAAGAAAAGCAATTAAGACTTAGTTCTGTTACCAAGATTATTCCAGGCCAGCGCACTGTAAGTGGATTCTGCACAAATTTGTTGTCATATAAAATGCACAAGCTTTTCACATTACTTTCAGTGAACAAATTTTCAAGAGTATATAGGTTTACTTGGACTCTTGATCAGCATTTCAAGACATCTTTTTGCTTTCTTTGATGCTTATAGTCGAATTTCCAGCGGCAACCTCGACCTGAAAAGGAGTATCAGTCATTTTCTTTAATATATGGGAACGGTGAGCGTTCTCTTGATTTGGTAAGTTCATGTGTTTTATTCTTTACATTGTGAAGTTGCAAACATTGTGGTATATTTGGGAATTTTATTTCTTTGCCTTGTAAATATGAAGTTTAAAATTGTCTTTTGAACCATTAAAATTAATTTTCCGATTATCTAACATTGAAAGTGACAATTGTAAAAAACTGTCAATTTAATAGTGGTTCTCGATTTAGACTGGAGGGTGATAACATCATACAAAGAAATGATAATTTTTGGTGTTGTTGGTTATCAAATATGTTTTGTATCTAGCACAATCTACAGCAAAGAGAAATAAAAAGGAAATTATATTCCTCATTTTAGTGGTATGTGCTATGTGTTGTCTATAAATCTACTCTGTCTTATTGACTATGCTTCTCGCAATATACTTTTCCTCTGGTAGCCCCAGTTTCTAACTCAGAAATAACAATGCAAAGAAGCTAAAGGATATTTAAAAGAATTGCGGGATATAGTTTTGTAATTTTTTTAAGGAACAAAAATAGGAAAATAGTTTGAAGTTAAATGTGTACATAATTATCAGGTTTCTTTTGGAGTTCTCTTTGGTTGAGTTGGTATATTTTCAGGGTGTATTTGCTTGCTTATAAACTTTAAGGATATAAATTTGTATGTTGTAAGAAAAATCATCCCCTAATAGGAACTAAGATAAGTTTGATCTATGAGTTTTTGCAAATTGGCTCTTTGGCTTCTTTAGATGGAAACTCAGCCTTGGCAGATTTATTTCCATGAAGCATGATTTAGTTGAACCAGTAATGGGATGTTTGAACAATTTGAATTTTATGGTTACCATCTTTCTGGTTACGATGAAAATAGTGCTATGAAATGACTTGAACAACAGGTAGCATACTCAAAGTCAATGGAACATTCTCCTTATATTAATATTAACCTAATATAAAGGCAACTGATTCCTTACTAAAAGGTCAAATTCTCATTTATTGAACAACAGGTAGCATACTCAAAGTCAATGGAACATTCTCCTTATATTAATATTAACCTAATATAAAGGCAACTGATTCCTTACTAAAGGTCAAATTCTCATTTATTGAAGGGTTGCTTTCTCATGACACAAATTGATGAGTTGAAATCTCCTAGTGTAAAATCAATTACTGAGAGCATTCTACACAATGTGAGCTTATACACCAAAAGGCAGGGATGTTAAAGCAAACAGAGTTTTTGGAATCGATCACTCATAAGTTATATTCTATGCTGTGAATACTAAAGTGTTATCCCTTTTCATAGTTAAGACTTTTCACATCTTTGATGACTACAATTCTTAAACTTCATTACCTGCAAAAATAGCCATGGCCATTTATTGCTACAAACTAGATTTTCACCTGCACCCTGCATTTCTTGCAAATTGGAAACATACTCACCTTTTTATAGTCAGTTGCTCTAAACAAACTCATACACATCTCTGTTTTAGGAAGGGATTGTGATTCAATCAACTAGCACTGAGCAGTGATTCCTTCTTCTTGAGGAATGTCCTAGTTAACTATGGGATGGAAGCAGTTGAGTGCTAGTTGTTTCCTTTCCCTCTGAAAGGAAGCAGTTTAAAAGGTGTTATGATATAACTCTGTACTATTAGTTCCAGTATCCTTTCTTCTTGTAAAATTGGCATGCTAATACTAGTGAGTGGTTGCAGTTTTCACATTATAACAAATTTTAAGTTTTGTATTTGTTTGGATGAAATTTGTTATTTACATAACAAATTATTGTTTTCAGATTTGCAAGGACAAAGAGCAGGCAGAAATTTGGTTTGTTGGCTTAAAGGCTTTAATTTCTGGCTCTCAGTTTCTTAAACTGTACACTGATTCAAGGAGTGATGGAGGACTTCCATCTAATTCTAGCAGCCCTGCTGGTTATGCACGAAGGAAGCAACCCTTCTCTCTTATGGAAGACACTGAAAAGTTATCACAATCTGCATTCAAAGTATGTATTGCTCTTATATGAGAGCTTGATCAAATTTAAATGGTTAGAATATTTTTGTTTAGATAGTGAGCATTGGCATCTCTAGTCATCTCTAATCATATATTAATGCCTTGGAGGCTTGTAATGTTTGGGCTGCCTGAGAATGGTTTTGGCAGATGCTTGTAAATTAGAACTCGGAGACACTATTTTCTTAATTTTTGTACAGTTACACACACTGACCTTAAAGCTGAGGAACTTCCAGTGTTCTGATGTTTTATCATGACAAAAAGCAGCATTCTGACTAGGCACTGCTACACAGGATATAACCTAGAGTTTGGCTGTAAACAGCTACTATATGCAGAGACCTCTTTAGTCCCTCTTTTGTGCCATTCTTTTATTTTGTTTTTGCAAGTGGCTTCACCGATTTTTGTTTATAGTAGATATTATAGATGTTCAACAGGTCACTGTTATTTGATCAGGGTCAGTGTAATTGCAGGATGATGTCCGTCCACTGAAGGTGCATGGTCTATATGGCATCTCTCAGCAACAGTTTACAGAAAAATGTTCTTCCGCAGGACATTTATACTCAACAGAACCACAAAAATATGAGGGGCACTCTTTGATGAATTCCTTGCACTCATCTGCATTGGATTCAGGACCGGATTATTCCAAGGTGCTGATGAAAGACAATCCTTCTGAAGGATTTAGAATGAGTTTGTCAAGTGCTATAAGTTCATCAAGCCAGGGCTCTTGTCTTGAGGACAGCAATGTTTTGGGTGATGTGTTAATGTGGGGAGAAGGCATAGAAGATGGCATACTAGGAGGTGGTACCCATAAATCTGGTTCTGCTGTTCGGACACAGATAGATGCACTCTTGCCAAAGACAGTGCAGTCAACAGTCATGCTAGATGTCCACAGTGTTGCTTGTGGAGTTAGGCATGCTGCTTTGGTGACCAGACAAGGAGAAGTTTTCTGTTGGGGAGAGGAGAATGGAGGAAGACTTGGTCATAAAGTTGATGCAGACATCTCTCAACCTAAGCTAGTTGAAGCCCTTGCTAATACCAGCATCGAGTCAGTTGCATGTGGTGAGTATCATACATGTGCTCTAACTCCTTCAGGGGAACTTTACACTTGGGGTGATGGCAGCCGCAGTGCTGGGCTTTTAGGACATGGAAGTAATAGAAGCCAATGGCTGCCTCGTCGAGTTGTTGGTCCTTTAGATGGAGTTCGAGTCTCCAAGGTTGCTTGTGGGGAGTGGCATATGGCAGTTGTGGCTTCCTCTGGAGAGTTGTTCACATTTGGTGATGGGACATTTGGAGCTCTCGGGCATGGAGACACGAGGACTGTGCTTCTCCCAAAGCAAGTTGAATCATTGAAGGGCTTTAAGAGTATCACAGTTGCTTGTGGTCCATGGCATACTGCAGCTGTAGTTGAGGTTTTAGCTGATCACATGAGTGGGAAATCTTCTTCTGGAAAATTATTTACGTGGGGAGATGGTGACAAAGGCAGACTTGGGCATGGAGATAAAGAGAGGAAGCTTGCTCCGATGTGTGTTGCAGTTCTTAAAAATTGTGATTTTGTTCAGGTAGCTTGTGGACAGACTCTCACTGTTGCTCTTACAGTATCAGGTCAGGTTTTCACAATGGGGAGTCCAGTACATGGACAGCTGGGAAACCCTCAAGCTGATGGAAAGGCTGCTGTTCTTGTTCAAGATAAACTCCGAGGAGAGTTCGTTGAGGAGATCTCATCTGGTTCATACCATGTTGCAGTTTTAACCTCAAAAAGTGAGGTCTATACATGGGGTAAGGGTGCAAATGGAAGGCTAGGGCATGGTGATGTTGAAGACAGGATTGTGCCAACACTGGTGGAGGCATTGAAAGATAAGCAGGTGAAAAGCATTTCCTGTGGATCCAGTTTTACAGCAGTGATTTGTTTACATAAGTCAATCTCTGGTGTGGACCAATCAGCTTGCACTGGATGTAGAATGCCGTTTGGTTTCACAAGAAAACGACACAACTGTTATAACTGTGGATCTGCATTCTGCCACACTTGCAGCAGCAAGAAGGCAACAAAAGCATCTTTAGCACCAAACCGAACCAAGCCCTATCGTGTCTGTGATCCTTGTTTTCTTCAATTAAGAAAAGTGGATGAATCTGGATTCACATTAAATGGACCCATACCTAGAAGAGTCTCCTTAATGCAGCAGAAAATGGCCTCTAAAGAAAAACCAGAAAGGTCAGAAACAAAGTTTTTGAAGTCTCAATTTTTTTCACCTAAACTGACAGGTGTTGAACAAATGGAGCAATTTGAGGGAGAGATTTTTTCAAAACAAAGCAAGAAACTACAGTCACTGAATCTTGCTTCAACTGCATCATCTGAACGTTGGGGGCAGGTGATATGTCCTGCACTTTTTCATTCAGGTTTCAAAGTACATCCATTGCCTGCATCCATTCTCTCCTCCCAGAGTGCCTCTATGTCAGATTTACCGATTTCAAGGGGACAGAGTCCCCCCCGATCAAAAGTAGTGGCACCATTTCCTTCTGGCCTAAATACCTCGACCTCCATATCAGAGGAACTGAAACAGTCAAATAAGACTCTAAATGAAGAAATACAAAGATTGCAAGAACAGGTAACTCTCTTAATTTTTTTGGTCTCTGTATTTTATTTTGCGAACTGTTTGTATATTAATATAAGCTTCCCTTTCCATAAACTAATTATGGAACTTCAGGTACCACTTGCTTGAATATATTGTACTAGTAATTTCAAGGTTTGCGATGTATGCTCTGAATTGTTGTCTGTAATTAACATGTACATTCTAGGGGCTAGTAAGTATAATTAGTATGAACTGTCATGTCACATGGGATACTGCATATGACATTACATAGCTCCTAATTCCATTGGTGAATGAACCTGGCGATAGAAAACTTAGGGATCCATCTCCTTTGCAGTTATTGACATTATTGTTTCTCCTTCTTTGTTATGTACTTTAATTGAAATGCACATCTATCTCCTTTGCAGTTAATGTCATAATTGTTTTCTTTCTTTGTTATGTACTTTCATTGAAATGCATAGGACACATGGGGGGATCACAAGGATTCAGATATAGCTTAGCACCTCAGCCTCTACTTTGGAAGATAGCATTTAATCTCCTATGATTATAGTAAAGCTTATGATTTCATCTTTGGAGATGCAAATCATCTCTATCTAACTACTATACTTTTTTAAGCTATAAAACTAGTGAACCGATTTAAAAAGCCCAGGAAGAGATGAACGTGATTGACTGTTATGTGTTTTTCATGGTTTCAGCTTTTGTCAACAGCATCGGAGAGCTATTACCTCAGCACATCTTTTCTGATGCAAATTAGAGTTGATTGCTTTTGATGAAATATAAAACTTTAATGAAAATGGAATTGATGCATACTGATATGATTCACATAGTTATGCAACTATCTTGACCAATACTTTGGCACAACACTTTTCCATATCCTGTATGCATACAATGGCTATCTAGATGCCTTTCATCTCTACCAGAACATACTATCAAGAGTGTGCATAGCTCCCAGCATGTTATCAAAGAGGTTTCATTCTAGACAAGCACCGATGGAATGTTTGTCCAACTTACCCATCATATGCATATTAGTAGTATGCTGTTCAATGCTATATGAATGCTTACACTATGCATGATATATTTCCTGATTCTAGGAATACAAATATGCATACAACTATTACGAGCAATATCATTAACTATTCATAAGTAATTCAAATAACAACTCAAATACTTATCTTTTATGTTTGTGTGGTTGCCTCCCTCTTGATCTCTATTTTCCCTTTATGATAGCATCATGATTATGTCTTTGAACTTCTATCCATCCTGTACCACTATGCATGCTTAAGTGTGCACTAGTTTCATCATTGTGTCATCCTCAAGATCTCATACATAATCACACATTCATTAGTATAATCTCCATAAGATTATAACCCTAAATAATCTTAAACACGTACGGCCATAATCATTAATCAAACTAAGAAACACAATATGCATAAAGCCCTGATTAGCTAAACTCTATTTTCAGGAATAATCATTATCAACCATATGAAAGTATACTTATCTAAGATCCTAACACAAAGTAGGATTCTAACTCGATATAGGAAAACATACCTGGATTAGCATGCTTGCTAGTTATGTCTAACATACCCAAACAATATCTTCTTTGTTCTCTTCAATGATTTAGAGACCTTGTGCTAGTAACTTGCATATCTCATAAGTTAAGCATAGTAGAACCAAATCATACATACCTCGTAAGTAGAGCTTCTATGTGATCAAAGACTATGGATGAGTCTTTGTCTTCATGTCATCATGGTCATATATTCTTGAGCTAGAACTTGATTTGTCTTTCTTCATGTACCTTTCATGTTAGTAGACAACATCATCCTCATATAACACCACAAGTGCATTAGTACAATCATAAGTGTCATAACCCTTAATCAATGAATGTCTTCTATCATTCACATGCATTCATACTTTTACTAAGGTGATCAAACAAATATAAAATTAATCATGATTGTACTAACCTCAATAATATGAATACAAACATATCGAACTTAATCATCAGATAAATAAAACAGATTTCAAAACATACCTGCATCTCCTCAAGTCATACCTGTCGAGATTGCTTGTAGTCTTCTCTATAAGGGTAAAACCCTAATCGTCCATGGTAGATCACTTTTAAACATCTTATATAGATTCATGGTGCTAGGATGATAGAATACCAATGCCATTTAAACCTCCTTCATTGCTGCCCTATGAGTCTCCCAACTTTGTTAGGGTTTCTTCTTACTTGTAGAACCCGAGATACCCTAATTTTCAATCTCCTTCCTCCCGCAACATTTGATGGAAGATTAATATATAGGATGAAGGGATTCCAAATCCATTTTCAAAGTTTCCAATGTTGCATCAGGTGTCTCCAACATTGTATAAGGTCCTTCCATACCTAAAAAACTGAAAACCCTAAGTGAGAGCTTCTTCCTCCTCTTCTTTGATTTCCTTCGTTGAGCTATTTCAGATGTGCCTTATTGTTTCTGGTGTATCTCTGAAATTTTGGATCCTCAGGGTCTAAAACTTCGCCCTGTGGTATCCTGACCTGTCGTCTTTCCAACCCCACAGATTTGAGCTTCATTGGATTCTCCATGAGAGAGATATGCTAAGTTTCCCAACATGACCTGTTTATGGGATGAAACAACATAGCGAACTTGTACGGCGTGCCACGTGTCACGGTTTCAACTTCGGCCTCTATACTCAGACCTGTGAAACTACAGTCCGTGCCCTAACTGTCACTTTCTATGGAACTCCATTTGGAGTTTCCTATCTCGAGATATGACCTTTTTCCCTAGGTCACCTGTTTAGGGCTGCATTCTGGTAGAGGCAGAAACCCTAACTTGTACGGATAACATCTCACAAGGTACAACGAATATGAGGCTGAAACTCGGACACAAGGTACATGAACATTTCATCTTCGACCTGTCCAAGTTTCAAATTCTGAACCTTCGCCAAAAGTGATTTATAGCGAAACTGCCAAGATGACTAGTTTTTGCCATACAAAGCCCTAGCTTTCAAATTGTCACAAGTGAAACAAGTGTCGTAAATGCCATCCATTGCCTTCTTTCAGGCTAGCTCTGATACCATGTTAAGATTCAATATGCTAAGATAGATAACATCAGTGTTCAATTCAATTTCACAACAATAACATATACAAGATCACTGAAAGAATAACAAGCACATCATAAACACAAGAGACACAAATTTATCCTGGGAAACCCTCTAGGGGAAGAAAACCCAGCAAAACTTCCTCAATATAGATGATCAAAAGTACAAAGACAAAAACCCCAAACAAGTGCTCCTTCTCCTTGTAGATATCTCTCTCTCTCTCTCCATTGCGAATTACACAAGTGAGTGTGTGTGTGAATGAGGAGCACATCACTCCTATTTATACTTTATCTTCCACTTGACTTTTTCCCTAACTAGGTCGGCCCCAACAACTTAACCACTCAACTTAATGCTGATTGGGCCGACTCCTCTAGGGGACTTAAACACCCCATTACAATTGAATCAAAGGGGATCTATTGCCCCAACTTACAAGGGAGGATTTACCTCAATGACTTTACATAATCAAATAAAATAATGACATCCCGACGGAGGAATAAAACATCTCCGAATAAATTACAACAATAAAATACAATAGAATATTCTTCGAAGTTACAATATTTCAACACTCCCCCTTAATGAGAAGGGTATTCTACTGACAACAACAACATCAACTATAGGAGCAAGGAGAGAGAGCATCATCAACAACATCAAGGTGATACATCTATAAATCATTGGCTGTTTTCTTCAACAACATCAACAACTGGAACAGTTACTGGAACATCTTCACTATCTTCAACATCTTTAGTACTGGAGCATCATCTTCTACAGCACCGAGTCTTCATCTTTGGTCTTCATCTTCTGCAGCACTCGATCGCTTGATTGTCTACAACAACACTTGATCTCTGGATCAACAACATCATCATCTTGATCTTTCGATCAACAACAACATAACCTGCAACACACATGATCCAATTACGGGATGATCAATCCCCTTCACTTTAGGACATAAGTCCAAGGATGATGCAATCCTGATCCAATTACGGGATGATCAGTCCCTCTGACTTTAGGACATAAGTCCAGGGATGATACAATCCCACCACATTCTCAAGGACAGAAGTCACCGGATCCGTTCTGCACTGAAGTCCAAGGATGATACAATCCAACCACATTCTCGAGGACAGAAGTCACCAGATCTATTCTGGACTGAAGTCCAAGGATGATACAATCCAACCACAGTGTCAGTCCTTTTTCATACTGGATGTGACCTAGATCAAATCTAGGATTTTCCACCACAGTGCTAGTCCTTTTTCATACTGGATGTGACCTAGATCAAATCTAGGGTTTTACACCACAGTGCCAGTCCTTTTTCACACTGGATGTGACCTAGATCAAATCTAGGATTTTCCACCACAGTGCCAGTCCTTTTTCATACTGGATGTGACCTAGATCAAATTTAGGATTTTCCACCACAGTGCCAGTCCTTTTTCATCCTGGATGTGACCTAGATCAAATCTAGGATTTTCCACCATAGTGACAGTCTTTTTTCATACTGGATGTAACTATCATCATCCACGAACCGAGCAAGCCATTTGGTGGGTCCAACCTAGTAGCGTCCATTACATTGCACACTACAACCACCTACGTTACCTCACCGCTCGTTCAGATCCTCTTGTAGCCTAGGAGACTCAGTTACCTCAACCAAGCTCATTTCTCCGTCTTGATCTGAACCACTCCAAGCTTGTCCTTGAAGTATTCAAACTCCCCTCTCGACAGAGGCTTGGTCAACACATCAACAACTTGCTCATCAGTGCTCACATATTGGAGCTTTATAGCTCCCTTCTGTACCATATCTCGTTTATAAAAATACCGGATTTCTATGTGCTTTGTCTTGTCATGGAACACTGTGTTCTCCGTCATCTTTATACAACTCTGGTTGTCACATAGAATCACTGTGGTATCCAACTCCAGGTCAAATAGACCTCACATCAACTTCCGAAGCCACATGGATTCACAACTAGCAGAACAAGCTGCTATATACTCTGCTTCACCTGTCCTGAGAGTAACACTGGACTGCTTCCTGCTAAACCATGAGATCATGGCGGATCCCAGACAATAACATCCACCTGAGGTGCTCTTCCTGTCTGAGACACTTCCAGCCCAATCTGCATCTGTATAACCATACAATCTGTAGTCATGATCTCCAACATAGTATAGACCAAGGTCTATCGTACCTTTTAGGTACCTCATCACAAGATTTGCAGCTACCAGGTGAACACGTCTAGACTCAACTAGATACTGTTCACAACAAGGCATATATCTGGCCTGGTATTCGTCAAATACATCATCTGTAAACTATAGAAACCACCGTCCATCATCCCGGATCTCTACTTCACATTTTCCTTGGCTAAGGAAAAATCTCAGCCACATATCTAATCACAAGAATCATGCCAAAATTCTTTAACTTTGAGATCTACTCCCTCTGAAGTTGAGTCTTCTACATCTGAGTATTGTCCTCCCTCTGTGACTGAACATCATGCACACTCTGCATTGAGTGATCTTCTACATATCTATCTGTGCCATCTCCTGTCAGATGGGTCTACTGATATGAGCCTCAAGATCTCTCGAACTCTATGGTGAGTTCCTTCTTTCATCCATTTGAGAGAAGCATGCCATCTGTATATAGCAACCATCTTCAACCTTGCAGCAAAGGTTGAAATCCGCATCACCCATGGTGATCATCAAGCTCATCAAATGACTATCGATCCTGGGTACCTGTTGAACCCGTACAAAGCCTTCTTCAATCATGTGATTTTCTTTCAAATCTTGGGAATCATGCATGGGTGTAATCTATCTCTAGAAGTGTGTCTAGCCACGAGCCTTGCTTTGTACTTCTATAGTATGTTTGATTTGTAATTCTTCTTGTTGAACAGTCATCACTTGTTCTTCGGATCAAGTGTTCATCATCCTTCTTTTGTAGATCATAGCACACGATCTTTCCTACAAATCAAATTCAATTACATGATTAGTAACACTTCATAATCATCAAATCATGTTGACATTTCAATGATAACCTATTATGCATACTTATATGATTCACATAGTTATGCAACTATCTTGACCAATACTTTGGCACAACACTTTTCCATATCCTGTATGCATACAATGGCTATCTAGATGCCTTTCATCTCTACCAGAACATACTATCAAGAGTGTGCATAGCTCCCAGCATGATATCAAAGAGGTTTCATTCTAGACAAGCAACAATGGAATGTTTGTCCAACTTACCCATCATATGCATATTAGTAGTATACTGTTCAATGCTATATGAATGCTTACACTATGCATGATATTTCCTGATTCTAGGAATACAAATATGCATACAACTATTACGAGCAATATCATTAACTATTCATAAGTAATTCAAATAACAACTCAAATACTTATCT
Organism: Larix kaempferi; assembly: GCA_027924585.1. NCBI lineage: Eukaryota > Viridiplantae > Streptophyta > Pinopsida > Pinales > Pinaceae > Larix > Larix kaempferi. The sequence continues at coordinate 2,426,514 of BSBM01000316.1, read as the reverse complement.
TTTATGTTTGTGTGGTTGCCTCCCTCTTGATCTCTATTTTCCCTTTATGATAGCATCATGATTATGTCTTTGAACTTCTATCCATCTTGTACCACTATGCATGCTTAAGTGTGCACTAGTTTCATCATTGTGTCATCCTCAAGATCTCATACATAATCACACATTCATTAGTATAATCTCCATAAGATTATAACCCTAAATAATCTTAAACACGTACGGCCATAATCATTAATCAAACTAAGAAACACAATATGCATAAATCCTTGATTAGCTAAACTCTATTTTCAGGAATAATCATTATCAACCATATGAAAGTATACTTATCTAAGATCCTAACACAAAGTAGGATTCTAACTCGATATAGGAAAACATACCTGGATTAGCATGTTTGCTAGTTATGTCTAACATACCCAAACAATATCTTCTTTGTTCTCTTCAATGATTTAGAGACCTTGTGCTAGTAACTTGCATATCTCATAAGTTAAGCATAGTAGAACCAAATCATACATACCTCGTAAGTAGAGCTTCTATGTGATCAAAGACTATGGATGAGTCTTTCTCTTCATGTCGTCATGGTCATATATTCTTGATCTAGAACTTGATTTGTCTTTCTTCATGTACCTTTCATGTTAGTAGACAACATCATCCTCATATAACACCACAAGTGCATTAGTACAATCATAAGTGTCATAACCCTTAATCAATGAATGTCTTCTATCATTCACATGCATTCATACTTTTACTAAGGTGATCAAACAAATATAAAATTAATCATGATTGTACTAACCTCAATAATATGAATACAAACATATCATGAACTTAATCATCAGATAAATAAAACAGATTTCAAAACATACCTGCATCTCCTCAAGTCATACCTGTCGAGATTGCTTGTAGTCTTCTCTATAAGGGTAAAACCCTAATTGTCCAAGGTAGATCACTTTTAAACATCTTATATAGATTCATGGTGCTAGGATGATAGAATACCAATGCCATTTAAACCTCCTTCATTGTTGCCCTATGAGTCTCCCAACCTTGCTAGGGTTTCTTCTTACTTGTAGAACCCGAGATACCCTAATTTTCAATCTCCTTCCTCCCGCAACATTTGATGGAAGATTAATATATATGATGAAGGGATTCCAAATCCATTTTCAAAGTTTCCAATGTTGCATTAGGTGTCTCCAACATTGTATAAGGTCCTTCCATACCTAAAAAACTGAAAACCCTAAGTGAGAGCTTCTTCCTCCTCTTCTTTGATTTCCTTCGTTGAGCTATTTCAGATGTGCCTTATTGTTTCTGGTGTATCTCTGAAATTTTGGATCCTCAGTGTCTGAAACTTCGCCTTCTGGTATCCTGACCCGTCGTCTTTCCAACCCCACAGATTTGAGCTTCATTGGATTCTCCATGAGAGAGATATGCTAAGTTTCCCAACATGACCTGTTTATGGGATGAAACAACATAGCGAACTTGTACGGCGTGCCACGTGTCACGGTTTCAACTTCGGCCTCTATACTCAGACCTGTGAAACTACAGTCTATGCCCTAACTGTCACTTTTTACGGAATTCCATTTGGAGTTTCCTATCCCGAGATATGACCTTTTTCCCTAGGTCACCTGTTTAGGGCTGCATTCTGGAAGAGGCAGAAACCCTAACTTGTACGCATAACATCTCACAAAGTACAATGAATATGAGGCTGAAACTCAGACACAAGGTACATAAACATTTCATCTTCGGCCTGTCCAAGTTTCAAATTCTGAACCTTCGCCAAAAGTGATTTATAGCGAAACTGCTAAGATGACTAGTTTTTTGCCATACAAAGCCCTAGCTTTCAAATTGTCACAAGTGAAACAAGTGTCGTAAATGCCATACATTGCCTTCTTTTAGGCTAGCTCTGATACCATGTTAAGATTCAATATGCTAAGATATATAACATCAATGTTCAATTCAATTTCACAACAATAACATATACAAGATAACTGAAAGAATAACAAGCACATCATAAACACAAGAGACACAAATTTATCCTGGGAAACCCTCTAGGGGTAGAAAACCCAACAAAACTTCCTCAATATAGATGATCAAAAGTACAAAGACAAAAACCCCAAACAAGTGCTCCTTCTCCTTGCAGATCTCTCTCTCTCTCTCTCCATTGCGAATTACACAAGTGAGTGTGTGTGTGTAAATGAGGAGCACATCACTCCTATTTATACTTTATCTTCCACTTGACTTTTTTCCTAACTAGGTCAGCCCCAACAACTTAACCACTCAACTTAATGCCGACTGGGCTGACTCCTCTAGGGGACTTAAACAACCCATTACAATTGAATCAAAGGGGATATATTGCCCCAACTTACAAGGGAGGATTTACCTCAATGACTTTACATAATCAAATACAATAATGACATCCCGATGGAGGAATAAAACATCTCCGAATAAATTACAACAATAAAATACAATAGAATATTCTTCGAAGTTACAATATTTCAACAGAAGCAAGGTAGTTGTCTCTTGTCTCTTGTAGGCTATGATGGGACTAGATGTGCTCGTTAAATCTCTTTGAAGGCCCACCTCATCATGGTTGAGCTTCTCCAAACAAAGACGATCCACAAATCAATCATTTATCGACCTTTGTAAGGTCTTGATATGAGCATTTGAAGTCACCTAGAAGGATGACATCCCCATAAAGGAGTATTGTGAAATCTCTAGGTAGAGGTACAAAAAAGGCTCACCATCCAAATTGAGCACAAAACTCGAGGAAGCATGAGGAATTAGGGGTAGATTCCCAACGAATTCAAATCCACATGGATCTAGAATGCTCATCTGAAGCCACCATTGATATTCTAGTGCAAAGAGGATCACGAATAAAGAATATATCTTCTCTTGTACCTCGAACTCCACTGGGTTTATGGTTCTCATGTTTAAACATAGAAAGTGACACCGTGTCATAGGAAGGTGTGCTCTCTAGGGACTCATGTGTGTGTATGATAAAAATAAGGTCTTGGGAAGCAACAAAACCTTGAAAAGTGCTTGGAGATGAACAAATGGATCCTTTGTAGTTCCAACAAGTAATGGAGATGGAAGAAGGCTCCCCTTGCCCTTGACAGGGTGTTATTTAGTTGGCCAAGGCTGAGACCGATGAGGGGGGAGAGTCCGTAGTAACAAATTTGATGGTCCAAATCATTTCCCACTTGCTCTTTATTGGTAGCAACAACTTGCTCTCTAGCTTCTTTGAGTTACTCCACTTGAAATCTAGTGAGTTTTGCATCGAGAAAGGTCTTTTGGGGGAGGAAGGCAATTTGCTTTTTGTCTCTAAGGGCACAGAGACAATCATCCAAGGACTGAAATCACATGACTAGAGTCGAGTTCGCCCTATTCAAGCCTTATGTAGGCCATCCTTCAAATCCATGGTGTATGGATGAAAGGTAAGTCAGACTACAGTGTGTCAAAGGAGCAAGAAGAGGGGAGACCACGAACTCTAAGGTTCAACTCTTCGGGGCACTGTTACCAGATGAACTAGCAGGGCTAGTGTTCAATGAACAAATATAAGGAAAATGTGACCACTGTCACCTTAGTCACACCTCCAACTACTTTTGAGTGTCGTAACCTCCAAGGGGAGAGCCCTTTGATTTCTCTGCAAGGCACTAAGAACAAGGAGACTATGTCTTCTAGGGACCAAGTTAGAGACCAGTGCCTTTAATCAATTTGATTCTATGACTGAAAAAGACATACTACTTAAACAAATTGCTTGTAGAGACTACAACAAATGTATACATGTTAATGCATGCAACTCAAGATATACTAGTAGCAAATCATTCAATGGCAATTTGGCATAAAAGATCTTTCATCAACATTAAACATGTAATCATATACCATTTAACATTAGTGCAAATAGCAACCTTATATGACCAACCAATGACTTCTCCAACAACAAATAAGAGGACTGATGTGATTATATCAGCAATAGTATGACAGTATGATATGATGACAGTCCTAACAGTATGACTAATGACAGTCCTAAACAATTGTGAACAACAGTTAAGATGGAAGAGATATATCTTTGCATTCAACCAACTTCACCATGCATTAGATCACTTCAATCCTTTGTCATTTATGACAGTCAAAGATGAATATGTTTCAGACTGTATGTAGTATATTTTCAGACCTTACAACTTGACCAAACAGGACAGCTAATCAAACAGTGAAAAGTATAATTAATTATTAACTCCTTTAATGGTTTATGTGTTGACAGTCTGCAATTTTGCAGACTTGTTTGCAGCAGAGAAGGGAGGGCTGTCTTATGGCTGTTATAGCCTTAGACAGGCCATAAAAGAGGGACCGAACCCTAGAGGATGCTTGGGAGAGAGGACTGAGCCTCAAAAAGGCAAGGTCGAAGGTCTTTTGGAGGAGGCCAAGGCTGTTTGTAGCAGGCCGAGGGTGAGGGAGAAGGAAGAAAGGAGAAGAGGGAGAGGAGGAAAAGGAAGAGAGAGGAGGAGAAGAAAAGGAGAAGGATAAGGAGAAGAGGAGAAGGAAAAAGGATGGAAGAGGGAAGAAGAAGAAGGAAGAGGAAATGGAAAGGGAGGAGTGAAGGTCTAGGAAGACAAAGGGAAAGAAGGTGAAGGCAAAGGAAGAGGGATCGAACTCTAGGGGAGAAGAGAAGGGAGGCCGCTAGGGCTAGCTTGGGACAAAATTTAGGGTTAGGGTTTTAGTTTTTTTAGGGTTTTATTATGTACAAAACAAGAAAATAAACCTAATTACAAAAAGAAAACGCAGATAATAAACCTAAAAATAATATTTACAAATGTACAACTAGGGTTTTTAGGTAGAAGAGTAGGACAACTTAGGGTTTTAATGGATATTACCCTTAAACCCTAGCCTTAGAGGAAGGTGACCAACCTTCCTCTTGGAGGTATTTCTCCTTGTCTACTAAATTATGGCTTCTTGAAACAACCTCTAGGGTTCGTTTCAAGAGCCTAATCTAGGGCAAAGTTGGAGATCCAATGCTAAACTTCGTAAAAACCTCCTCTAGGGAACGTTTTCACTATGCTAAGAGGATAGAAAGTAGATAAAAGACCCTATTCAAAAAGAATGCATCCCTAGGGCCATTATTCAATCATTCAAGAAGAAAAATTTACCTATCATTCATTAAGCAAGACTAAAAATGGACTAGACTTACTTGAGCATAAGTTCTTCCAACCATTCTAGCATCCACCAAGCAATAGCAAAGCAGAGATAACATCCAACTTCATCCAAAGAGCAAGAAGACTTTCCCCTCAAGAGGTGCGCATCACTTTCATAAGGCTAACTTGGATAAAAAAGTAGCATAATAGTTTGATTCCAGAAGTTGTCATTTGAAAATGAAGCGAGGAGAGTTTATTTATAGTCTCTCACGCTCACTTTTACAAAATAACCAGGCTGACATGCCATTAAAATGTCGATTTAAGAATATAACATGTCAACTTAAAAATATAACATGAAATAATATAAAATAATCAAATCTGTGGGTAACTTGGGGTATTTTCCCCATAGTTAATCCAAAAATGACTAAAATAGCTAAAACTAAGCAAATTACTACAAATTGAAGGGTGGAGTAAGCAGGGGGGGATGTCCTGCCCCATCTAACCCCAACAATGTTGATAATCCCTCAACGCCCGCCCCAAATCAAGCAGTACGACCTGGATGAAGAGATGATTTCATCACTGGAAAATGCCCAAGGAAGAAGGGCACTATGTTGAAAGAGGACCAGGAAAGGTGTGTCAGGTGACTAGAAGAGGAGGCAATAGCCTCATAGTTGAAAGAACTGTTACCGGAGTAGAAAACAAGTGGGGGGTCATGTGACCCAGTGACCCACCCCTAGGAGCCCAGACACCAACCTCAGGGCTACAAGCCTCAAAATGAGGCAGTCAACAATGCCACTAAGCCATAGTACTCCTAAGAGAAGGACCAAAGGATCCGACCATAACCACCACTCATGAACTGCTGGATAACACCTATCATGGTCTTGAAAAAAAATGATCCTCTCTTTCTAGGCACATATATGAAGGTGCGCTAGTACTTGTACCACGTAACAGGGCACCATAGTCTCTCCTTCTCGATCTTTGTTTTGATCAACCATCTCCACATTTGGGCTTTTTTTTATCCTTTCACAACTTGAACCCAAGACTTCTCTTCAACCTGTTTATGATGTTGCATGAATTATTTAAGCTTACTTCTCCTTGATTGCTGACATTTCGACCTCCAGAGGAAACGTTTCTTCCAATGGATTGGATGTCTGGCAGTCCTCTAGATGCTTGACTTATTGTTTTAGCTATAGGTTTTTTGTTTCTATTTGCATGATTTTGATATCCAATTCCTCAATGGACATGTTCTCCATTTTTTTCCATTTCGAAGCTCCTCAATTGCCATCGTAAGTGCAACTTCTTCAATTGCCATATTAAAGGGTTTTATCTGTGTAGGACAAAGGGATATTTCCTTTGGGGGGTTTAACATTAATGGGTTTGTATTTGGGATGTGTTATAGCTTGATTTAGCACTTTGGTGGAAATGTCGCAATCCACTATTATCAAAGAGCAACTTCGAAAAAATGCACCTCTATCACCTTAGTGCAAACTTCTCTCTCTTTTTACCAACTCTCAAGGTCAAGAGGGAGCTTCCATAGGATTGATTAGATGTGGATTTATTGAAGAGAGCTAAGGGTATTGAAATATAATTTAGTAATGTGCTGATTTAGATCAAGTTAATTCCCCAAATAGTGCTTGAACATGTAAAGTAGACATGCCAAATATATCAAACACTTGAATAGTATTCAATATATCATTTTTTTTAATAGATACCGAGAATAGATCTATATAAAAAGAGGCTGCGGTCGAACCGTCCAACCCAAGGTTACTTGGGAGCAAGAGCGAGAAGCAAAATTTTCAATTGCTTCCGGTTAGGAAGCGTTTTTTATATAATATATATTTTATATATATTTTGATGCATATATGTCAACAAATGCATGTAAAGTAGACATGCCAAATATATCAAACACTTGAATAGTACTCAATATATCATTTTTTTTAATAGATACCGAGAATAGATCTATATAAAAAGAGGCTGCGGTCGAACCGTCCAACCCAAGGTTACTTGGGAGCGAGAGCGAGAAGCAAAATTTTCAAAAGCTTCCGGTTAGGAAGCGTTTTTTATATAATATATATTTTATATATATTTTGATGCATATATGTCAACAAATGCATGTAGAATGTTGAATTAGTTATGGAAAGGATAAAAACATGAAATAAACAATAATACCATATAACATCATTCATCAATCATCAATCATTAGTCATTTACTAGTGAATTCATTAGCCATAGGTCCAGTATCCATGATTCCATAAGTTATAACATCAAGATTCAACCTTAAAGCTTCAAATTTTCAATATATAAACATTTTGTCATCACTAGTACTTGTAAGTTGTAACCAAAGTTACCAAACTATAGTGACATAGTCTATAACAGAGAACATCAACCATAAAATGAAAGTTGAAACAATTCATGAAGCATCATATTCATTACCAAAGAGTTATAATATGCTTTTATGCAGTCAATGACTCAATCATGCAAAGTTGCAAATAGTGAACTTCAAAGGTAGGTTCAAGTTTCAACTTCAAACTTCAAAATTGAAATGCCATGTAATGTTTACAAAATATACTATAATAAATATAAAAGAGTCAATAGTGTAGAAACTTGAAAGTAGAAAAGTAGATTTTATGGATGTTTCCTCTTGCCACGGGAAATTTCCATTTTCTTTTCTCGTGCTCTATGAACAATTGGAGTGGGATTATCATCTCCAGTAGCCACCAATGTTGAGCCACGTCCAAGACTCGATCCTGCACGACCCCCCCTCACTGATGCATATGAAGGTCGTGAAGTTGAACCTCTAGGCAAAGATGGTGCATCTGGAAACAAGGTAGAAGATGGCGGCGACATTGCTACTGCATGGTCATCTTATCGCCCAAAAGCTCTTCCGCCAAGCGCTCTAAAGCTAAGGCTCCATCCTCCAAGTTATGCTCCTCCGGATTTTTGTCCCAAGTGACATGATCTATCAGTTTTGGCACGCTCACAATAATAAGTCAACAACCTCAAGTTGTAATGTACATAAACCAAGCTTTCTGCTCTGTTTTCATTTAATCGGTTTTTTTTCACTGAGTGGATGAAGCTATAGGTGCTCCAACGCCTTTCTGTAGAGGAACTGTTAACCACCTGTGAAAGCACTCTGACAACCAATTTATTCAAGCGTGGGAATGTTGAGCCATACATGTTCCACCATTCGATAGGAGGCGCCCTATCTCGATCTTTGTTTGCATTTAAAGTACCCAATGGACAAACTTCACTGAGGTATTTGCTTAATTCAATGCACAATAAGTCACATTCCTCTACATCAGGGACCAACTTGTCTATAGCAACCATGTACTCAACCTGTACCTCTTGATCTGTGTGGGGCTTTCTCCTAACCCCACCCCCAGGTGCTGGTTTGGCCAGCCAAGATGGAGAATAATATTTTGGTGTTAACATATACGCTAAGGCATGCAGTGGAACGTTGAGATGTTCCCACCTTTTGACCACATGTCTGTGAATATGGTCATACAAGATGAGATCTTTTTGTTCAACAGTATCTTTAATTTGGCCCAACATGTTATCCATTTGCTCATACACCTCCCCAATCACTGGCTTATCTGTATCTGCAAATTGAATCATGTAATAAATGGGCTTTGTGAACTGCGAAACATACTTGACACTTGCCCAAAATTGACCATCAAGAATTGTCTCCTCCACCTCCCGAAAATCAAGCCTGTCAGATGTGGATGTAGCCCTATCTTTCAAGACCTACCATGATTCACTTGATACCATGGTATCCAATGGCTCTCTTACCTTCAAAAGGTGCTTGAAAGTGAGGTAGTAGCTAGCAAATCTAGTCTTTGCTATCTTCAATAGCTCCAACTTTGAGTGATTGCGGAAAATGCCATGGGCATTGCTATGGTTGGTTATAAATCTTATCATGTACTTGCCCTTTTTGTACAATTCACCAATCCATTTGTAATCATTTTCCTTCAACTTAATGATGTCGTGCATCAAAAGGTTCAGTGTGTGAACCAAACACTCGGACCAAAATATGTTGGGGTATTTATCTTCAATGATTGCTCCCGCTGCCTTACAATTAGCAACATTATCGGTTATGACTTGGATGACATTGTATGGACCATAGCTTCAATGGTTTTGAGTAGGAGTTTTGCAATGTTCATGCTGGTCTTGAATTTATCTGAGTAGTGATGGGATGAAAGGAAGACTGCACCAGTAGTAGACACACCAAGAACATTTATCAATGGCTTGCGTTTTACATTTGTCCAGCCATCTGATACAATTGATACCCCATAATCATTCCAAGCATTTGTGAATTGCCCCAAAGCATTTTGGATCTTGGCTCTTTCCTTGTCAAGCCCCACAGTTCTATCTTTGTCATACCCCGAGCTCTTGTATCCTGCTGGAGCAAGCAGTGCGAATGGCCTCTACCATTCCATGCCAATAGGGTGAGCAAAGGACATTGAATGGTATGCCACATGCATAGAGAAACCAAAACACTTTTGCATCCACGTCATCCCTACCACCTTGGTCAAGGAAATCTGATATTGTCTTGCGTGACCCCATGGGTGAGAATCCACTACCTTGGGTGGATGGGGCCGATGGGCCTCCAGTTCTCGGTGAGTTTGAGGGGTCCTGGTCAACCCTTGATGCTTTTGATTTGTTTTGTGCTTCAAATTCTTCCTTCTTATACATGGCTCTTTGTGTTGATGACACATTTTGGCAAACACAAACTCCTATAGTTTTGTTTTCATCACATGGCATGTGCCCACATAGATGTCTTCTCAAACGGGTATATGAACCCGTGTAAGTCCTTTTACAATTGGGGCAACCAAATTTGGTGGTTCCACCCCCTTTGCTTCCTCCTTGCTTGGTGACATATTTCCACAAAGGTGTTGAGTCCTCCTTGGTTTTCATTCGGTTTCCCTCCTCCTCCTCCTCCTCTTCCCCTCCCTCCTCCTCTCCACGGTATGTGCCACTACCCACTTCTTCATCCTCTTCCTCTTCCTCATTCCTCCTCCGGTTTCCAATCACCACAATCAAAATAACAAATGGAACCAACAAAACAAACCATAAACCCATCATCATGTTTGTTGGAAGTTGGAAGTGGAATTAGAGATTTAACTTGTTGCCCTGCAATAGAATGAGGGAGAAAGCATGGGAAAGAGTATGAGAGGAACATTTACATTCTAAAATCTAGATTCCAAGCATTCAAATTTGAACATATAGATCAAAGTTCAAAGTTCAAACACAAAGCAAATCAACAAGAAAGCTCTCCAATGGTAGTGACTAGTGGGTGTGACAACCTTCTTCAATCTCCAAGAAGAACCCAAGCTTGATGGCAACCTTCTCCTCTTCTCCTCTCCTCTCTTCTCCTCTCTTATCTCTCTTTCAAACCAAAGTGAGAATGAGAGTGGAGAAGAGGGATTTATCCCCCAAAGCCCTTTTCCTTCTCTCCAATACTCAAATCGTGGACCCCACCTCCTTTCTCCTTGCCTTTTACGTGGGTTGACGTGAAGCTATGAGAGAAGTGGCGGGAAGCGTTTTTGGAAGCGACGGGAAGCATTTTTGTAAACGATGGGAAGCGTTTTTTAAATCCCCTGGAAGCGAAGTTCAAAGCGTACAAAAGCGTTGAGGAAGCTATTAGGAAGTGATCGCTCCCAATAGCTTCCTTAACGCTTCCGTATAGAGGCAGGGAGTGTAAATTTTTGCATCGAAGCGCGCTTCCGAAAAACGCTCTCATCCACAAGCGAAATGGAAGCGCGCTCTATGGGCGCTTTGGCTTAGCTTCGACTCGAAGCTAGCTTCCAGAGCAGGGGCGAAGGGGGGGGGCGCTTCCCCGCAACCTAGGTCCAACCAAAAGGGTTACAAAATAAGAGCTTGAGTTCAGAGAGCTTTGAGACTGGACTTACTATTTTCCTAGTTTTTGTCAATGTTCCCCTGAGGTTCCGGAACGGGGGTACATGGGAGCGGGGAAACGCACATTCGGGATGCGTGGAGACCACCCCCAAATTTTAGGGAAATTCGGGGGGGACGTCCAGGTCATAAAAATTATAAAAATATAAAAAATATGAAAAATCTAAATCCCAACAATAACAATTCATCCTATGTAAATTAGTAAATACTACATTCATCATTGTGCAATCATGCAATGTAAATCAAAATCTAATAGGTTCAGGAGGTTCGGAGTTTCGTGGGGGGACGTCTAGGAGGTTCGAAGTTTCGTGGGGGGACGTCTAGAAGGTTCAGAGTTTTGTGGGGGGATGTCTAGGAGGTTTGGAGTTTCGTGGGGGGACGTCCAGAAGGTTCGCAACAGAGCGAAACGTTTCTCCCTGCATTTTGCTAAGGTTCGCCCAAAGAGAAACACAGAGAAACGTTTCTCCCAGAGTCCCCTCGTCCCGGGGATGCAGGAAACACGTCCCTGACCCTGCAGGATGGGTCCTCGTGGAACACTGGTTTTTGTCCATAATTGTCTATTATCGATTACATATTCAAAATGCCTGTTGGTATATACCCTTATAAAACTAAAACAACAAAAAATACATTTGAAGTGCAAATATTAGATAAAGACATGATAGCTTGAATAACTTGGTGGTTTGGAGCGCTGGGGTCTGTTTGCATGTCACGGTGCTATTGAATTGCTGGCATTAGGATTGGGCTGTCGAGGTCGAGGAGCTGGAGTGTTAATCGAAGGTTCTTCCTTCTCCTTTCCTTGCTAAGTTCTTGGAGAACCAACTGAAGATGCTGCTTGGTGAACCACTCGCCTGACCCTTGGCGCTACCTCTCTTTTCAAGCGTCTGTTTTCTTCTTGAAGTTCCTTAATTACATTGCCCTGTTCGCGGCCATGCCCACACAAACATTTCACCTCCACCTTCAGCAAAGCCATCCTTGAATTTGACCTTTCCAATTTCCCGAGGGTTTCTTCATTCCTTTGGTTGGCACGACTTATTTCGGCTTCTTTTCTATGCTCCAGGTTGCATTGCTATCCTTCTAGATTACACAGAAGGAAACCTATTGTTTCCAGTTCTGCTATTCTCCTTTCATGCTGCGCAGGAGCCAGCCAAGTCCATGAGCTGGAGCCTGCCATTGCTCCAACTCTGCCTCGATTTTCAAATTGGGATCGCCCGCTACCTACACGCTAGGTTCCTATGTTGTTGAACTCACGACGCCCTTGGTCAGTTTGCTACTTTTGCCTTCTAATCCTAAGTAGAATGAACCTGCCGTTAATTATGCTCATACTTCGCAAAGGGTTGCATGTATTTGGGAGGAGATGAATATGGCTCGTCATTTCATGGTGAGCATTTAAGACTCTCACAAACGGTTTTAAGATTGGAGGTACCTTCCTCTTGCACCACCTTATGACATGATAACACCAATTGGTGCTTGTCAAATCCTTCTGCCACTTGCTGATCGTAGCTTGCGTCATTCGTCCTGTCGATCAAGCTATGGGATGGGGTGGAGATGGGTGGAGGCCCCAATTTTGCATTGGCCAAGAGCAAGGGAGAAAGCAAGGTTGGCTTGCATGTCTGCCTCCTTGTTTTGCTTCCTAAGAACATGAAATGCTTCCATCTTGATTATACAGGCACATTTGGCAAAAATTCTATAAATCAGTCTATAAAGATAAGGATCCGTAGGCAAAATTTTGCTCCCCAGACTTTTTATGATCAGTTTCGAGTCCCCGACGATAGTTAGATCATGTTGACCCCTTTCCAAAGCAATATCAATTTCTTTCCATAGAAACAAAGCTTCTGCCTGGTTAGTTTTGTCGATGCCCAATCCCCATGCAAAATTACATTTATGTGTTCCTTCAGGGTCAAGAAGGACCCCTCCAGCTCCTGCCGCCTCTGAATTACCCCGTGAAGCCCCATCAAAGAAGATACCCCACTATGTTACGTGGTACCAGTACCAGCGCACCTTCAGTTGTGCCCCAGGGAGAGAGGGTCATTTTTTTTTGACCAGGAGGGGTGTGTTCCAACATTTTCTGAGTGGAGGTTATGGCCAGACCCTTTGGCTCTTCTCCTGGGAGACTCTGGTGGCATTTCTCTCAACACTGAGGCTTATGTCTCTCCTCCAGGTCACCTTCCACACCCTCCTGGTCCTCCAGTACTGTAGCGCCCTCTCTCCTTGGCTGTCTAGTGATGATGACATCATCCTTCTTCCAGGCCTACATTGCTTTATATGGGGGGGGGCGTTGAGGGATTTTCACTATTGTTCGCGTTAGATGGGGTATGTTGTCCCCCCCCGCCACTCTAGCCTTCAGTTCAGAGTGATTTGCTCATTTTTATCTATTTTAGTTGGTTTTGGGTAAACTCTGGGGAAAATGCCCCAAGTTAACTACAAATTTGATTATTTTATGTTATAATTTTAAGTTGACATGTTTTAATTTTAAATTGACATTTTAAAGCATGTAGGCTTGGTTATTTTTTTAAAAAGTGAGTGTGAGATCATATAAATACAATCTCCTCACTTCATTTTTACACAACTTATGGGATACAATTCATTATGCTACTCTTTTACCCTACAAGGGCCTTATGAAGTGATGTGTACCTCTTGGAGGGATGATTCTTTTTGCTCTTGGATAAAGTTGGATGCTTTCTTTGTCTTGCTAATGCTTTGTGGATGCTAGAATTGTTGGAATAACTCATGCTCAAGTAAGTCCTTTATATTTTTAAGGTTTGCTTGATGAATGGTAGGTAAATTTTGCATCTTGAATGATTGAATGGTAGCCCTAGGGTTACATTCTCTTTGAATAGGGCTTTTGTTTGCTATTCTATCCTCATTGCATAGTAAAAATGCTCCCAAGATGAGGTTTTTACAAAGTTTGGCCTTGGAGCTCCAAATTTGCCCTAGTTTAGGCCCTTGAAACAAACCCTAGAGGTTGTTTCAAGAAGCCCTAACCTAGTAGCAAGGTGAATTACCTCCAAGATGAAAGTTGGTCACCTTCCTCTAATGCTAAGGTTTGGGGTAACATCCATTAAAACCCTAAGTTGGTTTATCTTTGACCTACTTTCACTTGCATTTTCATGTGTAATTTTGCATTTTCATTGTAGAATTAAGGTTAGAATTAGGTCTGCAATTTTATGACAAAAAACCCTAAAAATAAAAAATTATTATTTTTTCGATTTTTTGGCCTTACTAAAATTTCGGCCCTCTCTCCTACAAATTCAGTATACCCTCTTTAGCCTTAAAAACCCTAGGGCAAAATTTTAGGCAACCCTAAAATCCCCAAAAATAAAAAAATTCCTAAAAAAACTCTTAAAAATTAAAAAATATATATATATTTTTTTCAATTTTTGGCCTCCTTAAAATTTCGGCCCTCCCTCCTACAAATTCAACTTTCCATTTAAATCCCTAAAAACCCTAGGGCGAAATTTTAGGAAGCCCTAAAAATATAAAAAATCGTAAAACTAAACCCTAAACCTAAAAATCAGACCTACTTTTTTCCCGAGCAGACTACCCCTCTTCATCCTTATCCCTTTGCTTCACCTCTTCTCCTTCACCTTCTTCCTCTTTACTTTCTCCTCTCTCTTCTTCCTTTCTTCTCCTCTTCCTCCCTCTTCCTTCCTTCCTTACCCTTCCTCCTCTTTTCTTCCCTTTCTCCATTCTGCCTTCATTTGCTGCCCAAATTAGGTCTGAGACAATCCTTTTGCAGTCCTAATTCCCTGCTTCCATAATCTGCAAATAATTGCAGAATGTCAGCCTATAACAGTCCTCCCAAACCAACAGTTCACCTACACACAAGCAACAAGAAGGTTAGTCATTGAATACATTTTTGTTACAATTTTTAAGGGCTGTCTTATCTGATAAGTGAGGTCTGAAAATTGCTTTATATACATTCTGAAACTTATGTTTAGTGTAAGAATGTTGATGAGAAAATTGGTTGAAAGTGGAAGCAATATTATTTACATCACTATCATACCTTTTGATTGACTTACTGCTGTTGTAAATTGATATTGAATGGATTGTCATACTATTGTTTAAAATGCCATTGACTAAGACTGACATACTGTAATGACATTAGTGTATTCATATTAGTTCTCTACATTATAACTGGAAGGCGATTAGTGAATTGTTCATTCCTGTATTTACACTTTGCTTCTCATTAAAGAGTCATTGGTTAATTACCTACTGCTCTATTTGCACTTATGTTAAATGACATATTTACATGCTATTGTTTTGGTGAATGGCCTCTTATGCGCTTGGAAGTTATTAAATGACATATACCGTTGATTTGTATATCTTGAAATACATACATTACTTGCTACATCTATTCTTAACATCTACAAGCATTTCTATGAGTAATATGTCTTCTTCATTACTAGAAGTCATTGGATAAAGGCACTGGTCAGTAATTAGGTCGTCTAGGAGGCATAGTTGTTTTTGTCTCAAGTGTTTGCAGAGTATCAAAGGGCTCTCCCCTTGGAGGTTCCGACTCTCCGAAGCAGTTGGAAGTGTGACTAAGGTGATAGTGGTCACTCTTCCAAACATTTGTTCGTCGGACACTAGCCCTACTAGTTCATCCGGTAACACACTGCTTGTGAGTTCGGATCCAATTCTGGAGTTTAGAGTCTTACAATCGAAGGGCCCAATCTTTCGTCTTTGGCTTTTTCGGCATGACATAAGTTGGCTGATTGAGGATACAACTGAGCCAAGTTCTTTCTTGAGTCTCAAGAGTCTCACTAGTTTGCTTCGACTTCCCTTTCAAGAGAATTGATTCTCCAAGAAGACCCCAGGCCTTGGAAGCGACATTTCTGGGACTAGCATCTTCCTCCTTGAAGATCATTGAGTTCCTTTCCAACCATATCTTCCATATAATAAAGTATGGCTGAGCTTTCCATACTCGTTTGAGGAGAGGCTTCTTCTCAAAGCTTCTGGGGTATTTTTTGTACCATGATAGAATTGGCTCGTCACTGTTTACTGGAATAATAGGATTGGGTAGCAGGCCTTCTTGAGCGTACCCCCAGATTTCCTTAGCGAAAGAGAAATCCAACATGATATGCTGTAGAGTTTCTATTGTCTGCTTACACAGAGTGCACCTTGAGGGACCTTGGATACCTCTTTTTTCCAGGTTCTCTGCTATGAGGATTTTCCCATGTGACCAAGTCTAGACAAAGGCCTTAATTTTGGGGAGAGCTTCACTATTCCAGATAGCTTTCCAACGTGTTGCTCTTGGAGGATTGCCCCTTTCTTACAGCAGCCTTTTATATCCTTTCTTTACCGAGTAATCGCCACCATCTTGGTGCCATCCCCTTGTATCACTAGATGACCATGTAATCGGAGCTTTGCCTCTTAGACTGTAGACTAACTCGATCCAGTCTTCGTGAAGATTGGCTGGGAGGGAGTCGACTTTCCATCCTTTCCAAGCATTGTTCTCTGTCCACTCCGAGATGTCATATATAGTTTTTAGCCCCTTATTATCCATCCAAATCCTAAGCAAGACCCTTTTTCTGTCCCCTAGAGCCTCGATTTCTCTGGCCATTATGTCTGTCTAGTTTTATATCCTCTTGCCGTTTCCGGGGTTCCACGAGAGATGATCTTTGATGAGAGGCAATGCAGATTTGCACAACGTCCATAAAGGAGAGCAGCGGTAGGATTTGGGGGTCTTGTCCAAGCTTCTTAGACGATTTCATGTGAGATATTTCTTGCATATTACGATTTTCCACCAGGCCTTGCCACTCAAGACCATTCTCCAAAGAAGCTTTCCTCCTAGAGCACTGTTCATAAGCAAGGGGTCTTTGATAGCCACGCCTCCATGATCGATGGGGGCCGTGACAGTTCCCCACTTGATGAGATGGAATTTTTTGGTGTTAGACTTACTCCCTTGCCACAAGTATTTACGAATTGAGGCACTCATTTTATGGAGGATTCCTTTTGGGGCCAAAAGAGCCGAGCATTGGTATATTGGGAGAGATGAGAGGATAGATTTGATCAACACTATTCTTCCTGCAAGATTTAGCCATCGCCCTCCCCATTTATCCATTTTCTTTTTGAATTTCTCTATTAATGCTTGCCAATCTTTAGTCCTCGACTTCCCCAGATATATTGGTATGCCCAGATACTGGAAGGAGTTCTGTTTCTGCTTCTAATTGAACTGAAGGGAGTTAGCTATTACTCTCGCTCGATTAATGGTAGTGTTCCAGTTGTACACTATGCTTTTTATTTTGTTCACCTTTCCTCTCGAAGCATCCAAGTAAGCATTTAGGACCTGCTTGAAGTGTTCAACTATAGTTAGCGATGCTCCACCCAAAAAGAGGGTGTCATTTGCGAATTGGGAATGATTTATTTCCTAGACACCTCGGAAAATAAGGATACCTAGAAGGTTCCCTATTCTCTTCTCATGCTCGAGCTTTCTGCTTAAAGAATCAACCATTATCACATACAGTAGGGGTGATATAGGATAGCCTTGGCGCAAACCCCTAGTGCTCTTGAAGAGCTCTGTAGGGTGCCCATTAACTAAGGGGCCAATTCATGGTCCTCCAATACAGATTCTTACCCATGATATCAAGTGATCTGAAAAGCCAATTTTTCTTAAAACAGAGAAAAGAAAAGAATGCTGTACCCGATCAAAAGTGTTGGCCATATCCAGCTTTATGACCATTCCACTTTCCTTTTTTTGCTTGCTAGAGTGGATGGCTTCTTGAACCAGAAGGATGTTGTCAAGGATCTAGTGGTTTCTGGATAAATCCTCCTTGATTTTCTAAGATTAGGGTAGGGAGGATGAGTTTTAGTTGGTTTGTTATGATCTTAGCTAGGATTTTGTATGAAGAATTGTTTAGAGAGATCAGGCGGAATGTGGAAAAAGTGGAGGGGTTGTTCTCTTTGGGATTCAAGGCGAGAAAGGATGAGTTGGTGGCTCCTCCAAGCATAAGATTCTCCTGGGTCCACTGGAGCATGTGTCTGAGGTCAGATTTTACAATATCCCAACAGTGCCTAAAAAAGAAATTGAGAAGCCGTTTGGACCGGGAGCCTTATTCGCTTCTAATCCCCACACTGCTGCTTGGATTTTTGACTCTTTTATTCTCTTGGTCAACATTTTGTTGTCCTCAGCCGAGACACGATTTGGAATATGCTGCAACATCTCAGGGATAGTGTCAGGATCCTCCACCTCTTCTTCAGAAAGAAGCAATTTAAAGTGCTTGTGAGCTTCTTTTTTAATGTCTTCAAAGGTTGTGCCTATCAATTTCACCCCATCTTGCCTCTTTATTTCTTTGACATTATTCCATTGTTTTCTAGCTTTGGCTTGTTTGTGGAAGAACGTCGTGTTTCTGTCCCCGTCTTTCAACCAAAGACTTCTCGACTTCAACCTCCATGTTTCTTCTTCGTTTTTGTAGGCTCTCTATATATTTTGACTTAGCTCCTTTTCTTGATTTAGGTATTGGAGGTTTAAACTTTCCTCTTCCATAGTCCTTTGGAGCAAATCTAACTTTTTTTGCAGATCCCTCCTTTCCACTTCCAAGTTTCGGTTCCCTGAAATTGTTGTTTTCCCAATGCTTGAGATTTTTCTTGACCGTTCTTAGTTTGCTTTCTAAAATGTAACCCGGTGATCCCACCACCCTTTGCGACTAGGAATCTTGAATGATTTTTATAGCATCGGTAGATTGAAGCCAAAGTGGCTTGAATCTAAAAGGAATGGGGCCGTACGAAACGGGTTCATTTATAACTAGGGAAATGGGCTTGTGATCGGAGAAGGCCGAGGGGATTATGAATGAAGAGATGGCCCAGTCTTTATCCAAGAAGGAGTTGGAGATGAGGAAGCGATCCAACCGAGCCGCGATGTGATTTCTCCCCAACCTTTTATTGTTCCAGGTATATTTTCCTTTTTTAGGGAGACCGTCTATAAGATCCCAATTTGATATTAGGTCTTCTACCTTTTCCCTGAATGGATCTCTTACTATACTCCCTCTACGCTTTTCTCTTTGGTGGAGTGTGACATTGAGGTCTCCTGCTAATATACAATCTTTAGAGTTGGTTTCTTCTTTCATGTCTTTCAAAGAGTCCCAACATCTTTGCTTCTTCGAATAGTGCTGGGGGGCATATATATTGATTCTTGAAGATCGTGAAAATTTGCCCAGTTTGTTTACTTACTAGTTCTATGAAGAGCCAATGCTGAGTTACTTTTTCTCTCTTTTTAACAAAGACTTGGTTGTCCCAGTGAGTGGCTAGTCCCCCTGAGTCTCCTCTTGAGTTTACTGCTACTACACTTCTGCTTGCCTAGATTTTCTTTCCTTCCCTTTCCATGTTCAGTTGGGAGAGTTTTGTCTCCTGGATTAAGAGCACCGTTGGTTTTTCTTCCCTCAGAAGATCTTTCATTGCTTTATGTTTTATATTTACTACCTAGGCCTTTGCAATTCTAGGAGACCACTTTCATTATTTACCATCGCTTGGTTTTGCTCCGCTTGACCGCTAGCTCCCACCAGTGCTTTTAGCTTGGGTCTTTGCCATATATGACAAGGATTTGTTCTATGGTTGCTTGCCTTCCTAACGTTTTGTCCTTTTGTGCAACTTCTTCTCTGATTTCCTTTACTGATTTTCTGGTTGAATTTCTTACGTTCACTTCTTCCTTTGCATCCTCCTCTTGTTCACTTGAGGTTTGCTGTGATTGTTTCCTGGTTTGGACCCCTGTTACAATTGCTTGTGTCCAATTATTTCTGCCATTGTTCCGATTGGGTCAATCTCTACTTGGTATACAAAGGATCGGGAAGGGAATGCCGATTTGGGGGGTTTGACAACTAAGGCAACAATTTTTGTGAAGTTTGGGAAAGCGTCTCGAGATTGAGCCTTGGGCTCATCAGGGGTTTCTTCCGTAGAGTCAATTTGTGAGAGAATTTCAAAGTGATTGTTTGGAAGAATTGGGGTGGGGTTTTGAAGGTGGGATTGGGATGGGTCGTTCCGGTTGAAGGAGGAGGGTTGGAGGGCACTTTGGCCGAGGGCTTCAACACTTCGGGAGGTTTTTGAGGGATAACCTGTTTATTGCTAATTTTTTTCTTCATAGTCTGCCAGGTGCTTTCGTTTTGGTTTGTCTATGGATTTTTAGGTTTATTCTTGCAGTCCTTCATGAAATGCCCGTATTCATGGCATGCTTTGCATTTGAAGGGTAGCTGTTTGTAGTCCATTTTTTGAACATGGCGCCAGTTGTCCAGATTCAAGATTATGGTTTCTGGGAGACCCTTTTCCAGATCTACTTCCTCACATATTCTTGCGCATGCGAACATATTTGACTTTGGTTTAGCCTTGTCCAGGTATTTCCCTAGTTTGTTCCCTAAACATGATAAGATGTCCGTGCCCCAACAGTGCAATGGAAAGTGTGGGAGACGGACCCAAACTGGGAGAGCAGATGGAACGTCTAGTTCGGGGTTGAAATCAGGAGTCCACCGGTTTAAGTGCATACCAATATTGCTGAAGAAATATGCGCCTCCCTTGAATGTGAGATCTCTATCTTCTTTGGATTCAAATAAGAATGCATAAAACCCCCTTCCACATAAATAATGGCTCATTCTTCCCTTGATAAGCACATGCCAGGTTTTTTGAATCCAAAGATCCATAGAACGAGGGGAGGGCTACATACCTGTGAACTGATCGATGAGGCCGCGCTCACTCAAGGATAGGGCCATTTGACGCGAGGGAGTGGTGGGGAGATCAACTTCAGGAAGATTGTCGATATGCTTCATAAATTTGGGTGGCGGGAGCTTGGAGGCCGCCTCAGAGGCTGAGGCAATAAGCGTCTGAAAGGCTGCTTCATTTGGAGCCGGAGGAGGACGGGGAGGTGAGCCTGGGCCGCCATGGCAGCCAGGGTGGCCGGAAGAACTCATTAACCCTAGCAAAAACCCTTCAAGAGATCAGAGAGGAGAGTCGCTTTTTTCTCAAGAATATCCTCAATATATCATTTTTACAATAATAAAACCACGGACACTTAGATAATCAATTCTCTAATTTTAAAGATGCTTGCAGAAGTATAACTCACAATAGATCAATGCCACATATGGTTAAATAGTGGGTTCTTTTGCTGCAGTATAAACACATCCCAAAATTGATCTTAAAGGTGAAATAAGTTGCCCAATTTATACTTTAAATTATATGAAGTTGTGGCCCAAAGTGAGCCCTTGCTTGAGAAGATTTTGGAGCATGGTGTTATTCAAGTTATTAGATTTAAATGATATTCCAGATTTCGTAAGTTATGAGAATCACTTCTCGAAATGTGGAATTGATTCAATGTCCTAATACCAATGCTTCAATCAAAAACTTAGACAACAATATCCATGTTTAAATTATCCAAACACATTTGAAACATATCAAGAGTTGTGTAAGAGAAATTTTTTTAGCATTAGGAACAAAAATACATAAGCAATTTCCAGATTTATGAGTGAACCATTTAGCCAATAGAGGTGTGCTTAAAAAAACATGAAACCATAATCCAATATTAACCAAATGAACACTAAAGATAAGTTGCTTTTAAAAGATGATTGCTGTTATGTTCTAAAGTAAGAAAATGCAGAAATTTTCAGAATTCTGTGGATGATAAAGAACATAAAATTAAACCATGATAACTGAAAATTTCAAGATGCTAGATGCCCCTAAAAATTCCAGAATTTAAATTAGTTTGCTGTTATGAATTTCTAGAATTGTTTAAGATTAAATTTGAGCCATTTAACCACATAAATCAGCCCTGAAACATAAGTATAAAACCCATAAATTTTATGTGATTATTCTAGCATGAAGCCCTAACATTAAAATGAGATTTTATGGAGCTATTAAGGCTGTTTTATCTTTGCATTTTTCGCTGTTATAAAATAAAGATAAAACAGAAATAAAACGAAGTATGAGATCTTACATTGGCTTGATGGAGAACGAAATCTGAAAATTACTGCAGCCTTGAAGGAACATATTTCACCCTAGAAAAACAAGAAGAAAAAATATTTTTTGGGTTGTGGTTGATGAAATGGAATGGCAGACTAGTGCCTTTGATCCATGGGCAATTGAGGTCCTAGAATAGTTCTCCTTGGGCCTTGTTTGAGAGTATTTGGCTGGAACACCTACAAAGCATGACAAATTCCTCCCAAGCCTTTGGAGTTTCATGCAAATCCTTCCAAGGAAGTGCCACCCTAAGGCACACACCTTCAATATCTAGATTCTAGCTCATACACTAGCCTGTGCAAACTTGAACTTGCAACCCCTCTAAGATGACAAATCACAAGCAAGCTACAAGACTATCAGATAAACAAGTAAATAGATTCTTCTCTACTTAATTCCGTTGGAGTAAAAGTACCCTTCTATTGGATCTAGAATTTAGACATTGCAATAAAAGTACATGTTACCTCAAGATAGAATCACCAAGATATGCTTCACATGCAAGAAAGATTCCAAGAAATCTAAGAGCTTTTAATGCAAAAGATAACTTTGTTCTCCAATCAACAACAACAAGATACAATGAGGAAAAAACTCCTTTATATAGGAGAGTAGCTCAACTTCCATTACAATAAAATAACAATAGATCTACCAAAACCCTAGATCCATCCTAGGGTGGCTCAAAGAAGCCTTTAGACATGGTAAAAAATGATAAGCAACTCTCATAAACCATCAATAAGCCCAAGACAAGGGGGATCTCCACTAGAAATGGTCCAAAAGGTGCAGTGCTTTCTCAAATCCCGTGATCATTCTTCATTTGACAACGTTGAGATGCCAGAATTCTCGGCACTCTGCCAAAATATAACTACTCTTGAAGTTAGAACACCCCTCCAAAAACATCCTATCAAAATTGGCCTCCACATGTGTGCCAAGTAGCGCTCCTCATGAAACACCTGGTTAGCATCATAAGATGCCACAAGAAGTGTCATAATATGTAGTTATAGTAGAACACTCTAGTGCTAAGGGGTTATCCCACATATAACTTAGGGAATGTTCACAAATATGATGATAATACATGAAATTAATTACAATTACACCTTGGTGTGACCCTTTTAGAAATCCATATTACATGTGAAATCCCTAAGTTAAGGTGCATAGCCCAGATTCCTAAGGTAAGTGAGGGTACATGAAGTGAATGTGTACTTAGGCAACGAAGGGGGTCTTTGCAAATTAGCCATCAGAGTAACTGAGTGTGATAGGTCTACCCTTAACTTTTTAGAGCTAGGGTTTAGGATATTTCTTCCACATTTGAGCCTTAGAAGGAAGTGCCGTCATGGGTCACCCATCCCTATGCCCTTTTTTTGCAATTCCTTTTACTTTATTTTTCATTTATTTGCATTTCTTATCCCTTTCATCGGCTTAGCCCCTTTACTTTAGTTTTGGCTTTGATAACTCGGGACTTAGGGAAACTAGCTTTTAGCAAGGGGGAATATCTCCATTATATTTCCAATTTAATTTAGTAGCATCAACCTCAGAGTACTAGACTCTTTTAGCTTTATTGAGACATGCATACATGGGAATAGTTACGCGACCTTAGGTTGTTACTGATGATAGATCATTTACAAAGGGGAAAATGAAGGGGATGGATGAATTGGCTAGTGAAATGAAAAATGGCTAGCCAAAATGTTATGAAATGGGTGAAATCACAACTAAGTTCACTAAGGTACAAATCAACCTTTGGAATGACACACATCTAAGGCAGAATGGCACCAAGGTAAGATTAAGAGATGAGTAACTGCTTTAAGTGTTACGAGTCATTAAACAAGCATACAAGTAACATCCCGTGAAATCATATCATCATATAAGAAAACATTCTAAGTGTCAATGAGGGTAAGAGATATCAAAGCAATAGCTCATCTGACACTGTCTCTGCTAGGTACATCCAAGGTATATGGACCATCTGAAAATGCTGGAAGGAAATCTGAACAATGATCTGTGGAGAAGCCACAGATCTCATCTCAGAAACAATGGATCAACATATCACCCCGTACTGAAAAAGGGGTAACAGGCTGTAGAGAGTGTCAAGTCTCCCTGTCATATTTATACCTTTTTCCCTTGCATACATGCTGTTTCATGCAATTTCCAAACACATGTACCTTCATGAAGGGGCTGCCCACTCAGAGGGGACAACCTATGCTGTACATCCTAAACCTTTATAAAATTTAAATGCCTGCTGGAGAAAGAACTGTCTATGGTGGAGAATGACAAGGGTGTGCAGGATGGAACAGTGGAACTGCGCTGGATTGGACTGCTGTGGTGGTTGGGTTAGATTGGAAAGTTCTGCAGGGGGTGCTGCAGGAGTGACAGATAGTGTTAAATGAGATATTTGTAATACATATAAGTAATAACTGGATGACTTAACCCAGGTTTGTGCTAGGCTCAGTTTTCTTAAGAAATATTTCATTTATATCAGCTGACCTAGGGGCTCAGTAAGAGATGATTGCCCTCCTTGCCTGGGTAGGTAGCGGAAACAAATATTTTCCATGCACCTAATTCTGCACTTCTTGTGATTTTGTAGAGTATGAATTGCGTTTTTACAAAGAGAAGAAAACTTTGTGGGAAATCATAGTGCTGATGGTTATTTGATCCTGTGTTCTTTTACTATTGCTGGTTTCAATTCCATAAGGTCTCCTACAAAGTGCAGTACATTCACTTGATTTGTTCCATATTGATGCATTTCATTTCAGATAATGTCGTAGGGCTCATCTATTTTGGTGAACCATGTAAGGTGTTTTATGCCTTAAATACTCAATTGTTCTAGTGCTAGAAGCTTGGAGCATAGAATATAATACAAGTGCATGGCATTGTAGAAGACACAACTTGTTTGCTGCTGCCTTTATCAGGACTCAAGAGTCAAATTCTTGTAGACTTGAATGTCCTGATTGGTTAACTTACATTATCCAAGTTTGAGATGAACGGGAACCACTAGACCTGTTCTGTTAATTGAATCAGCAGACAAATACTTTGTTCTGTCCGTTTTTCTACCAGTTGCAGGTTGTGACTGTTTGCTAGACCTCAATCATACCTTTGGCTGTTTGCTTGAAATTATGCAGAATTTTAGACTTCAGTAATGCCTGTCATTCTAGTGTAAGAGATAACTCTTTATACATGCTTCTTGTGTACTGATTTAAATTCTTTCAATAGGTTAAGGACCTTACTCAGCAATGTGAAAGAAAAGATACCAACCTCCAGCAATATGTAAAAGAAATCCAGGAAGCTCGGGCACTTGCTAGGGAGGAGACTGCCAGGTGTAAAGCTGCAAAAGAGGTTATAAAAGCTTTGACCATGCAGGTTTGTTATATATTCCGAGTTTCTTAAAGGTTTTCCTGTTTTAGAATGATTGCTGTCATATTTTTGCCCCCCCAAATCATGCTTCTGTAGAGGTGCATCTATCTGGCAATCATTTTTGAGAAAACATGATACTCACAAATTTGAGCATTTTACTTCGCTCAGTGATAATCTTTAGTTACTATTGTGATTTATAGAAACATCCTTGAATATCTGCTCAAGTCTCAGGTCTTATTCTGCATGAATATACTCTATGCTTGGTGAAGCTTCATATAGTAACTGAAATGAATGCAAGGAAACATCAACTTCCCAGTCCTGAAATCAGCACAGTACTGCTAATTAAAATTTTGAAAACTTGCATGTCCATCTAACAAATTAATGAAAATAGAGATTTATTGAAATTCAAGTTAGAAACATATAGAAGCCTGGTTTTCCTAAACTGAATTTTGTAGAAATTTCAAGAACAAGGTAATCTTCACCATGAAATCTGCATTTTACCCAATTCAAAACACCATGAAATCTGCATTTTGCCCAATTCAAAACTTTCAGCCTTAGTGCTTAACTGAAATATTTAGTAACCACCTGCAAATAATTCAAATCTGTCCACCACTATGTCTAGGTAAGTTCAAGTAAATAGACATTGCAAACATACTTCAAACATAGATCATTTCACCAGCCCTTGTGGCAGGATCTATCATAAAAATCAGATCTGGAAATGACAGTCACTTACAGCAGAATATGACAGTAAGAAATCAGATCTGAAATTACTCACTAAGCATGCTAAATCATCATAGAATTCAGTCCAGCTTTTTTATCAAATGAGCATAATGAAACAGCCAGAAAACCACTCATAAACATGACAAAACCAGGATCTGTAAGTACAGAATCTAGGACAGCAATGGTACAACTTCTTATTATCACAATAATGACGATAAAGTACAATAACTCAGCTCATCCCAAGCTGGTACAACAATTTCTTTCAGAGCATCCCAAGCAAGGACTCATCCAAAGTTTCCCAAACCCTATCCAGTGCATCCACAATTACTGCAAACCCTAAGCAGCAATAACACGGCCTAGCAAGGCATCCCGGTTTCCACCAAGCTACATAAGCCTCTCCAAGGAGCTCAACAACAAACTTGCATCACACCAATGTCCAACCCCAAGCATTTGATCTATTAGCTTCACACTCTTCATTTACATCTCACAAGCCAAGGAACCCTAGTGCATGCATTCCACAAGCACTATTCTTGTTAGAAGAATAAATACATGTTCTTTCAAAATCCATCACATAGCTAGCATCACACCAAATAACAAACCCTAAGATATGCTTTCTAAGAGTGATTCATTACAAATAACAAACCCTAATATATTCTCTCTAAGAGTGAATGCCACATAACATTGTATGGTTTGTACAACCCCTAGGTGGTACACCCTCCAAGTCTAGGTGTCCACATGTCAAGCGCTCCTCTAAGCAAGATTGTATGTTCTCCAACAATGGCTCCTCAACTCAAGCTTCCTCTTCAACATATGTGTGAGGTGGCTCCAATGCTCCTAGGGCTCCATGCCCAAACTCTAAGTGCATAATGTCCTCATCTAAGGTGGTGACTCCACATGTCCCAATCGCCAATCCTCCTCAACAAGTCCATCCTTGTAGATGTCAAACCAACCACATGTGTGACAACTACCACATCAAGAAGTGTGACCTCCTATCACTGATCCAAAGGTAAGAATACACCAAATCTGAAATCTAATCTCTGCAAATGTAAGTCAACTAAAATACAACAAAAGGGCCAGGAGACCACAATCCCTCCGCATCACATGAAGTGCTCCCCTAGCTAGGTGAAAACACTTTCAGAGCAATTGATATCTGCTCAAGTCTCAGGTCTATTTTGCATGAATATACTTTGAACTTTGTAATGCATGGAAACCTCAACTTGTCATTCCTGAAATCAGAAAAGTACTGTTCATTACATATTTTGAATACTTGCATGGCCATCTAACAAATTATCCAAAATAGAGATTTATTGAAATTCAAGTTATAAATGTATAGAGGCCTGGTTTACCTAAACTGAATTTTTGCCACCATTTAATACTTGTTGAAAACATATTTATTGGACATATCTTATACATGATTGAGATAGTTCACAACAGATAAATAAGTTTTAACTTTTGACTACATACCTGAAGTTTGCATAAAATATGGGAGACAATGTAATAACCCAAGTAGGGATAACTGTCCTTTTTAACTGAGTTTCTCTCACTGTGTTGGTACTTTGCTAATTTAATAGCTTATGATTGCTTGCATGGATAGGCATGCTGGTTTATTAACCCAATGACTATTTGTGTGCCATATTAAAATATCAACATAACCCCATGTTCCTCAAGCCTGGCAGCTGATATGAATGGAATATAATAGACTAAATAGTTTCAACATTTTAAACCCAAGGAATTCAAACTAGAGTATAATGCAATAAATAACAATGGCAAGTACTCAATCTGTCCTATACAAACAGATCTCAAAAGAAGTATAAATCTGATCTCAAGTAGTGCTGTGAATGCATGGAAGATGGTAGCCACAGTTGTTTTGTCCCTCGAAATCTTAAACAGTGATGGAGGTGAACCGTTGAAGGCTGTAACAGCTGCAATCTATAGTCTGAAGTTACTCTGAAGTCTGAACTGTGTGTAGATTATGATAAGAGTGTGTTGCATGAGAAATTCGTCCAACTAGGAAGCATGCAGCCCAAAGATAAGGTTGACATCAATCCTGGATCAGATCTTAGCTTCTTTAAATAATGATAACCTCCAGTTATGAATGCACTCCCCACAATGGTGGATCGAGACCCTTTAATCAATAGATGACTGCTCAAATATGAGATTGCTGTTTATGTGAGAGGAGGGCTCCAGATTAGTAGATCGCTGCTCCTGTTGCTTACCTCTTGCTATATCAGTTTGCTGCCCTTTTAAATGTCACGCTGCTAGAGTGAAAGGAATGCTCCCTCCATGGATAGATCGCAGCCTTCTGTCACAGGAGTATGACTGTCCACAAGAACATGCCCTCAACAGTTAAGTCGCAGCAATGAGGATGGTAAGCTCTGCCCTCGATTGAAGTATGCGCCCTTGCTCCCTAGAGGGAGATGACTGTCCCCATAAGAATTTAATACACTCTTTCTCTGCCACCGTAAGGAGTCTATTGGACGCCCCTCCTAATATTCAGTCTTCCAAAGGTGGATGCGCCCTCCCTAGCAGCCACAAGAAACACACCCTGCTATGAATTTATTCAATCTCTGCTCAGTAATGTTACCTTTCTCCACAATGAAGCTCGAATGATGAATCAGGATGATCTATCCTTTAAACTTGGTTAGGATGTATAAATTTCAACATTGAAGCCAAACTTGGCTAAGGCAATGCGCACTCAACCCTAACTCAGCTCTCAGAGCTCTCCAAACCGAATCTCAACAATGAATAATAACAATGGATACCTAAAAGTTGATTTGCCTTCTTTTATTCTCCTTTGATTGCATGTGACTCACTTTTTGCATACATGCAGCCTAATTGATGCATGCCGCATGCGACTTGATTTATGGCTTGCATGTCATTCATGCCGCTTGATTCCTGCTTAGGTGGTCCTCTTTTATCCCCTAATGACTTAATATCCTGCTCAAGATCTGCTTTAATCCTAGGTGGCATCAGTGAAAGGAATGCTCCCTCCATGGATAGATCGCAGCCTTCTGTCACAGGAGTATGACTGTCCACAAAAACATGCCCTCAACAGTTAAGTCACAGCAATGAGGATGGTAAGCTCTGCCCTACGATTGAAGTATGCGCCCTTGCTCCCTAGAGGGAGATGACTGTCCCCATAAGAATTTAATACATTCTTTCTCTGCCACCGTAAGGAGTCTATTGTATGCCTCTCCTAATATTCAGTCTTCCAAAGGTGAATGCGCCCTCCCTAGCAGCCACAAGAAACACGCCCTGCTATGAATTTATTCAATCTCTGCTCAGTAATGTTACCTTTCTCCACAATGAAGCTCGAATGATGAATCAGGATGATCTATCCTTTAAACTTGGTTAGGATGTATAAATTTCAACATTGAAGCCAAACTTGGCTAAGGCAATGCGCACTCAACCCTAACTCAGCTCTCAGAGCTCTCCAAACCGAATCTCAACAATTAATAATAACAATGGATACCTAAAAGTTGACCTAAAAGTTGATTTGCCTTCTTTTATTCTCTTTTGATTGCATGCGACTCATTTTTCGCATACATGCAACCTAATTGATGTATGCCGCATGCAACTTGATTTATGGCTTGCATGTCATGCATGCCACTTGATTCCTGCTTAGGTGGTCCTCTTTTATCCCCTAATGACTTAATATCCTGCTCAAGATCTGCTTTAATCCTAGGTGGCATCAGTCATTAGTTAATTCCCTTTCTTTCAGTACCAGCTCGAACCTATGGGAATTAAATAGGTTAGCAGGTTGGCTCCTGTTGCTTAGGCAGAAGAGGACATTACAGACAATTGAAGAAATCATAGAATTACTTATATAAGAGGATGCTATGAGCCTAATTTGAAAATCTGATTTTTAAGACAGAAAGAGACTTGCAGTAGAAACATGGAACTTTTGAAGTTTGCATAAAATATGGCAGGCAATTGAAGAAATCATAACATTAATTGGAGGATAAAGGCTGCTATGAGCCTAATATGAATACCTGATTTTTTTAAACAGAAAGAGACTTGCAGTATAAACCTGGAACTTTGAAACTAATGAGATCTATAGTTAAAGGACAGTAAACAGAATAAAAATCAGCACTAACAGCAGTAATATCAGCACCAATGGCAGTAATATGAGCCTAATTTGATAATCTGTGTTTTTAAAAATTGAAAGAGACTTGGAACTCAGAAAATAACACAAAATCTGAAACTAATAGGATACTAACAGTAGTAAACAGCAGAAAAGGCAGCAATAACAGCAGAAAAGTCAGCAATAACAGCAGTAATTTCAGCACTGACAGCAGTAAGTTAAAAAATAACAGCAGTAATTACAGCAGTAATCAGCTGTACATCTGATAACAGTTCAGGAGTACTGACAGAAGAAAATGTTCAGCAGTAGCAACAGCACCTGAATATTAAAAAACTACAGAAAATAAAACACGAACTTGTCTCAAAAGGCATGGATGTCAACTCAGACCCAAATCCAGGGGGAGTATGGACACTGCACCTGGCCAAGAACAGTCTCTTACAGACAACCTGAGGTAACACATTACCCAAGAGGACCCCCACTCTAACACATAAGAGCATATTTATAGCTAATGTTCCCAGTTTAGCTTATTTGTCTTCTGCATGTAGTATAACTGGACTTACATAAAAATCATTAGTAGAAAAGTGCAACTGACTGTCGTAAACTCAATCTCATCATAAAATCTGTTCAGTATAGAGCATATAAATGATTTCCAATTTTTTTAATGAGCCATCAAAATTATCAACAACTAACACTAAAGCAGGTTATCTTTATACATTGTAACAATGGAAATTAAAGCAATGGCGAGGCTAAGCATTTGTATCCCAAATGAAAAGGTGGAAAATAGAGAGAGTGCTTGCTTCAGCTTTTTTGCTTTTCCTAATAGATAAAAATAGTTTTGTACTTGCAGTATGTAGCTAAAGTAAGGAAGATACTTACCGTGAACATGTCTTATTAGTTTAATGACCAGAATTCCTAAATAATTCCTAGATGATAAATTAAAAGGTGCTCAAAATTTTGTCCTCGGTCAAGATCCTAGTGCACATTGGTCAAAGAGGACCATAAGGCAACAAAGGTATTACAATGCCATCGACTCTAGAAAAATTACTATACCACTCTTTAAGCAAGATCAGTTAACAATGGTTGATGACACTTTTTCTTATGGAGAAATAGGAATGTCGGGTTTCCTAATATCGAAAACTGCAATGCTTTTGACACTTATGGAGGCATAACATACAAATGTATTCAACAAGAAGCCAATTGATTTGTTAAAACTGACGTTACACAGCAGGAAATTTCTCATGTTTGGAAATGCGCTAGTGCATTCCTTTCTAAATAATAATAGCTTTTGATGAATCCTTTGGCCTGGTCAGGCAGATGATTATGTGGAATATTTTGTTTTTAGTCAAATTCAATATTCTATAAAGAAAAATTTACCAGGCCTAGTGTTGGGCATTATGTGCTTCTCATTTTTTTACAAATGTTGACACAATTCAAAACTATCTTCCCAATAACATGCCGAAAGAACTGTGGAAACTGAAGGTGCTCCCCACTGGATATGCTCCATGGTTGAATTGTCAGAGTATGGTCAATACTCAAGTATGTTGTGTAATATGGCATGTAACCATATTACATGTGACATGCTTATAACATCGAGTTTTAGTGGTTAATAAACTGTTAGAAACTTTTAGTTTAATAACTATCTTGGCATGTAACCATATCACATATGACCTGCTTATAACATCGAGTTTTAGTGGTTAATAAACAGTTAGAAACTTTTAGTTTAATAACTATCTTTATATTTTATAAATAATTATAAAACATTATGTATGTGCTTTTAAATCTATCACTAAAATATAATTATCTTTAGTCCCTCTCTCTCTCTCTCTCTCTCTCTCTCTCTCTCTCTTGTCTGTGTTTGTGCATATATAAACTTAAAATGGTATTAGAGTGTTACTGAACCTGGAGCTTGGGATCAGATGTTCAAGATGTTTGTGTGGTGTCGAATCCAAAAGGTCGAGATTCGTGAAGAGAAGTCGTCTGAGTGTGAGGAGAGAGGTGTAAAAAGGTAGCAGATGTTAGATGCCACCTAGTTTGCAGAAAATGTGGTTAATAATTCAAGCAACTGGTCCTTTGATGTTATGTGGAAGCACAAAAAATATAATAGAATCAGTGTCCATACATTTTGTTCAGGCTTGTGGCTTACAGTTGATCACAAGTAGGGTTGTTAGATGCCAGCACGTGGAAGTAGAACAAATACAATAGAATCAGTGTCCTTCATACATTTTTTCAGGCTTGTGGCTTACAGTTTGTCACAAGTAGGGTTTGCAAAATCTATTTATAAAACGGATATGGGGTTTCTGCCCCTCAAAATGAGTTGCTAGGATTTCCAACAATTTCATGTTTTGAAGGCAGGCAGTTTCTGAGTTGAACTCACACTGCAAGCGACAATGCAGGCGACTTGAATGCTCAACCCCTCGTTTTCAGGTGGGTTTTTTGCTAAGTTGCCAGGAAACTTGGGTATGGGTATGGGTACGGGTATGGGTATGCCACTTTTTGAAACAGGGTACTTGGGTATGTCAGCGGTACTTTGTATATATATATATATATATATATGTCACAGTCACATTATACATGAATATTTCAGATTTTTTCATAAATTATGAATCATGATTCATAATTCTAAATTCAATGATTCATTGAACAATGGACATTCACATTGAAAATTTGAAACATAAAATTTGATAAATCATAGACTCATAGTAGATATCAGGTGGAAGACTGGAAGTTACATAAAATTTGATAATCACTGTACCAGGCAGCTATAACAAACAATCAAACTCAAATCTGAAGGTACACTTGATATCTGATTTTAAACACCTATTTGTACTGTTGTTACAGGCAATAAAAAGTTGCAAATGTATTACTGGGTTGATGTGAGTGTATTTCTCAGTATTAAATACATAGGTATATTTTTTATGTGCACATTTTGTAGTCAAATTATGTTCCATGAGTGCTGAACACAAAACCATAAAAAAATTCCTTGTAAATCAATGCAAAATCAGTCTATCAGATTTGGACAATATTCAGTGGAATTTGAACAGTGTTGCAAAGTGCTTGACATAAGTCTTGAACCAGACTCCAAGTCCATACGTAGTTACCAAAAGGTTAGTTCAGATTTGGTTGGGGGTCATTACATTTTCCCCAGTGGATTTGCATTTTGCTGAGTCGGCCGTTCTCCCAGAACCCAAACACGGGGCACGGAGTACCCAAACACGGGGCACGGAGTACCCAAACACGGAGTGCACTGTACCATTTAGCCTATACGTACCCCTTTTTTTATAATGGCGTTACGGCGTATCGGGTACGTGGAGCCAGTATGGGGTATGGCAGGGTACGGCAGGAGACGTACCTTACGCGTACCCAAGTACTCGGTAAGGGCACGCGTACCCTACCCTCGGGTATGGGTACCCATGCTACATAGCTATTTTTATTTTGAATTTTATTGTATTTCTTTCGTCAAATAGGAGTTTCCTTGCCACTCACACAACACTATTGTGGCATG
This sequence comes from Larix kaempferi, assembly GCA_027924585.1. Classification (NCBI taxonomy): domain Eukaryota; kingdom Viridiplantae; phylum Streptophyta; class Pinopsida; order Pinales; family Pinaceae; genus Larix; species Larix kaempferi. The sequence continues at coordinate 2,392,907 of BSBM01000316.1, read as the reverse complement.
TCGCACTCTAGTCTCATTGACCTATTTTGCACACTTGTGAACAATAATAAAATTAACTTCATCTTGCAGCCAAAAACTTCTTTTAGGGCAAATTTAAAATTTTTGTGGTCTAGTCCTCAAACGTTTTTCTAGACTCTCCCAGCTTCGTTATTGGGTTTTTAAGTCTAAATGATGGATATGGGTATCTGATATACCCAGGCCATTCACATCTTTAGCTTTATCATCTTTGATTCTCTACTTTGCCACTCTAGTAAATTATTGGCCTGCGTGTGTTTATGATCTGTCCCATTGGCACTAACCACTCTCCATAGATCCTTTTCGATTAAAACCAATTGTAGTTTTAATTTCCAAGTATGACAATTATTACTATCAAACTTATCAAGTGAATCTGCAGTTGTTGTTTGCATTTTTCTAAAAATGACAATAGGTAGCCTTCGTTTGAGCAAGTCTAGGTTGTCTTTGTCTACAACATGACTGTTTGTATGCTCTGAGCACTTTTGCAACTATAATATGTGTTTTTGGTTGGCTCCTTTTGATCTTCACATTTTTTTGAAGAGTGCTTGGCTCTTGGACAGTTGTCTGCTTCCCATCTGTTTCCTTGCTCAGCAATGACGTGTTCTCATGTTTTCCTTTTGTGGATTTGTCTGAACTGTGAAAACTTCTCTGAGAACCTGCCATGTTTCTCGAAATGCACGCCTCAATATTCTGGCATTTTCTCCTGTCTGCACTCAATCTTCATGTCTGAGAGCGTTTATCTTCTACTCCAGGGTCTGCACTGTGTCTTCGTAACCTTGACACCTTCCTATAGAGGAATGGTCTGGCATTCTACATATTATCTTTGATCTTCGGCATCTGTTATAATATGGTTTCCGGTGTGTTCTCAATGCTCATGACTAGGTCTGATCTGCAATATAATCTAGAAAGAGTCTCCTGGGTGTGCTAGTCATGATGACTGCAATGCTGGTGTTAATTCCTCACATACCTACCACCTATGTAGCATGGGTACCCATACCCAGGGGTAGGGTACCTGTATCGGGTACTTGGGTATGCGTAAGGTATGTCTCCTATCGTACCCAGCCGTACCCCATACTGGTTCCACGTACCCAAGATGCCGTTGTAGAAAAAGGGGTATGGATAGGCTAAATGATACGGCGTACCCCATGTTTGGGTACTCTGGGGGTACGGCAGATTCAACAAAATGCAAATCCACTGGGGAAAAGTTAATGACCCCCAACCAAATCTGAACTAAATTTTTGCTAACTACGTATGGACTCATGGAGTCTGGTTCAAGACTTATGTCAAGCACTTTGCAACACTTTTCAAATTCGACTGAATATTGTCCAAATCTGATAGACTGATTTTGCATTGATTTACAAGGTATTTTTTATGGTTTTGTGTTCAGCACTCATGGAACATAATTTGACTACCAAATGTAGACATAAAAAATATACATATGTATTTAATACTGAGAAATACACTCACATCAACCCAGTAATACATTTGCAACTTTTTATTGCCTGTAACAGTACAAATAGGTGTTTAAAATCAGATTTCAAGTGTACCTTCAGATTTGAGTTTGACTGTTTGTTACAGCTGCCTGGTACAGTGATTTATCAAACTTTATGTAACTTCCAGTCTTCCACTTGATATCTACTATGAGTCTACGATTTATCAAATTTTATGTTTCAAATTTTCAATGAATCATTGAATTTAGAATATGAACCATGATTCATAATTTATGAAGAAATCTGAAATATGCATGTATAATGTGACTGTGACATATATATATGGTACAATTACAATTCTAGCTGACCATACAATTACAATTAAGGTCCTAGCCGACCAATAAAGACAATACTAATATAATAATAGAAATGTAAGGTCACAATATATAGGGCTTAACACACTCTGACTTCAAAGATGTAACCAGGACAGTCTGATGTTCCTAAAGGGCAATATGACCAACGCTGCCTTTGCAGCCAATTTGAACATGTGATTCTATTAAGCCAAGGATGATTTTGAAGAAAGATGTATCTATGTTTAAAACTTTAATGGTGCATGTTTTAGTTATAAATATTCATCCAGTTTGGAGCCCCATATATAAAACACAACTGATTATATTATGGATTATAAATTCCTTGAAGGAAACTCTTGTTCCTATCTAGACAAGGCAGTTACTTGAAAGTAGCAGTGGCATGATTCATCATGAAATGTTGCATAACTTTTTTGGTGAAACTTATGTTTTGATCCATAGTGCTATAACGTATTGAAAATGATAGCTGATATTTCAAAATCTAATAGCAGCCCACGGGATTGTGGTCTAGCGGAAAGCAGCGAGGTGAAAGGGCTTGTATGGCATATGGTCAGGTGCAAGTCCTGGGTGAATTTGATGGCATAAATATGCTCTGCATAGCATGGAAGCTTAGCTGAAAAGATTCTATAATAACTATTTCTAAAAAAACTAATAACAGATATGGCACTCTCTGAAATGTTAGCAGAAATATAAATAAAGGAAAATTGTGTTATAATTTTAAACTATTTGCTATTCTTTTCTAAATTATCGTCCTTCAGGTCTCTGGCTGTAGCACGTGATTGCAAACTATGTACTCTATGAAAATATTAGCAGAAGGAAAAATATTCAAGAAAAAAAGTTATATTACGTAATCGCAAGCTAGTTGCTTTTAGCTTTTAGATTGTCAGCCTTCAGAGTTCTGGCTTATAAACTAGCATCATCCATGTATGTACCATAAATTATGTGTACAATTTCATTTGCCCATGTACATCAGTATATGCGTATCTTTATGTCTAGATAATGTGTTTCTCATGCAAAGGTTGTCCCTTTTTTTCTCCATTGTCAAAGCTTGAATATTCTATATATTTTAAGTATACCCACGTAGCCAGTTGTCTCATATAGTTTGGTTTGCAAAGGCTGCATTCTCTGATTTTGTTTTGAACTTTTATAAGAACTCTTTGACCCTAACTTGTATTTCCATTACAAGCTAGATTTTATGGATTGCTGAGAAGTTAGAACTTTTGAAACTCTACTCTGCTTTTCTAACGGTGAAATTGAAAATTTATTAACTATTACCTGGAAAGTGATCGGGCATATGCATTGCTATATACTACATTCTTTTACATGCAAATCAACCATTGGAATTGTATTTCCATCAACATTTATGCTTTACAACAGCTTTCCAACTTCAGCATTCGTGAGTTTGACTTGGGAATAACTTCTGCTGTTGTTTATTGTGTTGTACTCATTTTATGCAGCTGAAGGATATGGCTGAAAAACTTCCAGTGAAAATGCAAACAAGCAATGTGGGCACAGTTCTTTCACCGCGTCTTAATGCTTTGAATGAACTGCTATCACCAGCAAGTTCTGGTCTTGTGGAAATTCCAGAAGTAGAAGACATAAAGTTCTATGACCAAAAAATTAGTTTGACCCCCACCACTTGGGTGCTTAAGGATGTACGCGTAAATGGTTCCGGCTGTCCACCTCTCACACATGATACACCAACAAGTGCTCCAGGAAGAGCTTTCTCCTATCACAATGCAACCAGGTTAATGGATGATACACAGATCACAGGTTGCAAGGCTAGAGAAAACAATGGTGTATTACCTAAAGCAGAAAATGGGCATCATCCATCTGCTGAATGGGTAGAGCAATATGAACCTGGTGTGTACATAACGTTCGTGGCTTTGACTGGTGGTGGAAAGGATCTGAAGCGTGTGAGATTCAGGTAATGGCATCTTTCAAATTTGGTTGTTCTAGTCAGCTTGCACATAATTTTCATATGACAATGTGTGTGTGTGACAGAGTGAGCCTTTCTGTTAACATTCCCCTGGAACCAAAAGAGATATGTATGCCTGTTTTGCAAATTCAAGATTTTTCACTTTTAGGATTTGAGTATGATTTTAAAGTATATGGTAGATTCTGATTGTGGGGCTAAAATGGAAATGCATGCCCATCTTTCATGGGTAGGAAAGGAAAGCCCTTTGATGCCCTATTCTTCTTAATATACTATTCATTTTTTCAGGTAATATATGCCTCAGTTTTCACCATGGGCCTGGTTTCCAGTGGGCTGTTAGTTGTAGAACTTGTGGATGACCACTCATTGTAGTATGACTAGTGTCAAGGATTAGATCTCAAGGTGTCTTCATTTTTGGGTTTTCAAACACTGCTCTGATTTCTCTCCCATGAGTAAATTTTCTTTTTTACCCAAATCCTGAAATTTTACCCTACATTATTGATCCAACTTCCAAGATAGTTACTGTATGGAATACTGAATATGCTTTCATTCCTCAACTATGGGTGTTGTGTATTGAAAGTGTTATGATGTGGGTTTGAGGTTACTGAAGACATATTATAACAATTGAGTGTGTACTTACTACATGCACCTAAACAAAATCCCTTTGTATGAGCCTACAGTAGGCATTTAAGTACACATAATTGGTTAGAGGTCTTGGAAAGGCTTTGATTTAAGTTACATCTGTCCAGGATGTGTATCACTGATTGAGGGACCCCTCCATTATAGGCCTTGGGAATGCCTAGGGGATTGTGTACAAAGCTACCGATTGAATTGCTTAGAATCCAAAATAACACTTGGTGCTATTTCCTACCAAACGTCTTCCCTTGAAACCATCACAAGTAGGCATTCCTTAGCACCACTTTGATGCATCAACTTCTAGCTATTTCCATAGGTATACTACAACATAAAATACCCAAGATAACAAAAATATAATGATATACTTAGAAATATAATGGCACTATTCAAAGGAATAGTTCAAAGTGTCATATATAATGAGAAAATATATAAAGATAGTGGAAAGCATTGCTTCCAAAGAGATGAGCCGTACATTGCTTGCCCTAGGAATGTAAACAAGGGCACTTTGCCACCCAAAATAGGTATTCCATGCATTAGACATGAAAACCCATGAAGTAAAAGAAAATACATTATTTTATGATGATGAATGGTGATTTACAATGAACTAAATATCTTTTTTTTATAGCTTACATGAGTCCTAACCCTAGAGATCATGGATGATTCACCCAAGGTGTCCCAAACATGATAACATACTAATAACATGGGCGACTGCATAAGATGACTTTAATGACCCATTATATTGACTTATATACTCTAACTTGGATCCATATGACCCAATGGAGGGCTCATCTCCTATGCCATACGTGTAGTATGTTGTGTTAGGGGCACAACATTCCCTGCCTCTTTAAAAGATTCACCCTCAAATCATTTAGATGATATAAAGTAGTAGGATGGTGCTCCTGTGTTTGTGGCTATTTTGTTGACTGCTCTTCTAGTTGCTGGAGAGAGAGGTGTCTACATGAGTACTAATTGGCTCTATACATTATAAATAGTGAATGAAACCAAAATGGCCTTTCCTAATGATTTTATTTATTTGGATGGGATTTACTATCATAGTTTCTTTTGGTTGTACACTCTTCATGGAAGACTCTTGGTCATTCTGTATAAAAGATAGGAAGTCCTCAACATGGTTTGGTTGTAGGTTCCAAGAGGTACAATCCATTGGATGCTAAAACATTTGTATCTCCATCGTCTGTAACATAGAAGGAATCCTGGAGGTATGATCCTTGATGGGGAGTTCAACGTTATGAACCACACCTACACTTGGAATTGGGGACGCGGAATAGCCCGAATATGGTAAATTGATGTTTTATCAAGTATGCTCAAAGTGCTCCTAGATCAATTAGAATAGGTACCTTATTTTTTGGAATGGACACAATTGTATTAAATGTATCTAAGTGATTCATCCCCGTCATGATGGCAATTCAAACATAAGGCTCTTTAATATTCATACCGATGGGAGGTAGAGCTTCCTTTTGTGAGTCCTCATGATTTCTCAGGGCCTCTTCTAGGGAGCGTGCTTGTCATTATTGTTCAAATCCCTATCCCTTTGGGTTTCATCCATGCAGTCCCTTTGGTATGCATTTGTGTTCTTGTAACTAAGGCTCTCCACATGTATAGCAATTTCAACCTCCCAGTGGGTGGGTTGGATCAGGGCCTTCGTCATTCCTCAATTCTTCCGTGCTTGTCCTCCAATGACATTCTTTTTTGGCCTCAAAAGTTTCTTTTCTTAATGGATTTTTTTCCTTTACTTGCTCGGCATCAAGTTTTTCCTTTGACTCCAGTATTTGAAATTTCTTTTTATATTTCTCAACTGTTAGTTCCATTTGAAAGAAATGAGCAAGGCATAGTGACTAGTCATCTGGCTCATCCCAATTGTGATTTTCCCTTTGGAAGAAGTCACTTGCAAAACTATAAAAAATAGTGGTGGTTATGTTCCTATGCTTCGGTTTACTTTGAAAGTATTTACACCATGTTTGGGGGTGCTTCGTGAGATTTGGGGTACATGGTGTATGATCAACCCCTGGATGGTCCATGATTTACATACACAGTTGAGATTGCTTGTTCAGTGGATGCTTGATCTCAGGATGGTGCTGGCTTGGTGTTCTTCCCTTAAGCATTAAAGTTCCCTTGCTTGATTGATGGACACCCTTCATGATGGCCACATGGAGGAACCACTTGCTTAGAGAGCACCCCTCTTCGGATTGGGAGATTTTTGCATCATAGAGGAGGGCTTCAAGTCCTAGATAGCTCGTGGTAGCTTGGATTCTTGTTTGGAGGATTAGAGATGGCTCGGGGACACTAGGGGCTTCGACAATGGTCTTGCAGGGGGTAGCTGACCTGGTGGACTGCATTGCGTAGGAGGATTGATGGAGTCCATGGAGGCTTGTTGTAGACATGGTATGGTACAATTTTTTCCAAGCGCTGATCGAAATAATGCCAATGGAGGTGTGGTATGAATTTTGTTGCAAACATATGCTAAATATTTGATTCTCTGGTTATCCATCATTGTGAATGTATACTATTTCTCACTCTGTTCTAATGTTGAAGTTCTCACAGACCTATTTATGCACACTTGGGTCTATTTGTGTAGCATGATGCTTTATGCAGATCTTCTATCTTTATAGTTTGTGGGTGTGTTTTTCTTTGGGTTGAAAATGTGATCTGGAGTATACAAGAAGTGGCATTTCATCTACAACCTTAGTTTTTTAATTTGCTAAGAAAGATGTGGATCCAATAGATGGAGGTATCTTCTTTTCTATTCACTGGCCCTCCACTGTTGCCACACTACAATAGTGAAGATCTCGAGAATACTGGGTTCTCTTTGAAGCTTGTGTGAGAAAGATCTTTGGCATGAGGAAAGCATAACGATTTATTAGGAGAAGAACAATAATTCTTGGTTTCCACAATGAATTTATCTCCAAACTAAAAATATATCTATTGATTGAATAGCTTCACTTCACGCTGCATGTAGCTTACCGGGTCTATTCTTTATAGTAGATCTTGAGGTTGCAGATCTAAAAGTCTTGGCATTGCACAGTGATAAGGCGGGCCTTTCAGAATTAACTGATCATTAACATTACTATCAATGTTAGCCTCTTCTACAACAGTGCCTCTTTTGCTACCATTTGTGTGAATAGATCTGAAATCGAAAAGAGAGGAAACTGAGAACTTGCTTCTTATAGACATAGAGATGGGGTTAGATTTTGAATCTACATGTTGTCTCCTGTGATGCCTTTGTTGGATCTATAGCATTTGCTATGTGGAGCTCAATAGGGGCAACCTCAAGCAGAAGCACTGTAAGAATGTGGTGGATCCAGTTAGTGGTTGGGAGAATGGCAGTTAAGTGCTTAGCTTACAATATTTGCCTCCAATCTCTCGTGAGAAATTGACATGTCATTGCGATTTTCATCATTCTTGTTTGCTGCAATGGACTCTATGATACTCAAGATCATAATCTCAATCAGTGTTATCAGACTCGCCAAAGACTCGCAGAGTCTTGCAAGTCTACACGAGTCTGTTGTGAAATGAGTACTCGGAAGAGACTCACCGGAGATGGTAATATTAAATTCTTAAAGTAAAAGTGACATTCTCCTTATCTTTTATTTTCTATCCTTTTACTTAAATTTTTAATATTACCATTAAATGTTCCAGGATTTTGAGAGTGGTTCCAACCTAATCGGACTTCATATGCAAAAAGTAGAATTTTAGATCCCATTCATAATTCAACAGATTTAACAGTGTTCAAGGTTTCAAGATTGCAACGTTTCCACTGGATTCTATCATGTATGATGATAGGGGATTAGCATTTAATCAAGCGCATCAACCCCTCTATGTACCTCGATGTCGGTGGTGCTGATTTTTAAACTCCTTTGTCATGACCTTAGTAAAAATGTTCACTCAAGCAAAATTACTTATTAGGCATGCAAAGCTTTTTCTACCTTTTTTTAATGCCTAGATTAAGAGGTTTCATCAAAATTGTAGGGTGTCAACTAATGTCCTTGGAGAATCAACTTTTAGATTCGAGATAGAGGCAGGGGCTAGAGCCTAGAGGTGGGGGGGCACAGGGTGCTATTGACGAATAGGGATCCCAATATAGGTAATGATTTTTATGATATGTAGTTCTTTGTTGTAACATGAAGTTTTGAAGTTTTTTGGACTCTAGAGGCGATTTAGAGCCTCTTTGTTTATGTATTTTGGGTTAGATATGGATTGCACTAGATGCGATTTTAGTTATACGCACCTGTACTTTCTGTATGAATCTCCTGCTGAGGATTTGTGTTGGCTTGATGATGAGACCGAGGATCCCTCTAGTGTTTCCATTTTCTGAAATGGAAACACCCAATACACCTGCATCACAATTGTTGCTTTGGTCTAGCGATGTTGGCACTAGCTCCTCTAGGCCCTATTCTAGGCGTTCTACTTCTTGTAGTCATGCATTTGACTTGAGATTAGACTTGAAGACATTGTTTATTTTGATTTTCTACTTATGTTTTGAGTTATGTAGTTGAATTTGGTACTATTTGTGAATTTGTTCAAGGAATCATCTTTCGATTCACTATTTTGCATATAAATATGGAGTGTCAAATGTTGTATTATCATTTTTTATGAGATAATTCAATCATTTTCTACATAGAATGTGTTTTTATAACTTATATGGATTAGAAATGTCGTTAGTATATTTTTTTAAATTTTCTATGTTTTGCAGCTTGCTGGTTTATGTCAAGTTTTTAGTGTTTTTCATTCCCAAGCCGTTTTTGCATTGGCTGGAAATTACTTATAAAAATTTCAGACAGTTAAACATACTGTAAAACGCTTCTAACAGGCAGAAAAATAATTTAACCATGCACACCATAAAAGAATCAGACTCGGAAATTTTTGGCCAATAGCCTTGGAAAACTCCCACGGGGAAAACTAGTCAGAGAGAGAGAGAGTTTTATTATAGCTTCAGTAAACTTCAGTACATAATTTTTACAGTCAATATGTACTTATCTCGACCAACCGAAATCACCCTTCAAGCTGCCTCGATTTCTGTGCCAAACTGCTATCTCGATTTCTGAGCCAAATCAGTTTTTTTGTGTCAGCTTCTCGATTTCTGTGTCAACTGCTGAAAATCGGTTTCTGTGCTTGCTGCACGATTTCAGTGTCAACTCATCAATTTCTGTGCCAACTCTATCTAGAAAACACACCCAGAAAAAAACAGTATGGTCTGCCTCGAAAACAGTGCTGTACGGTACAGCATTTAATGCTGCTGTACAACCCTTGAAAACCGTGCCAACACTCAACTGTATGATGCCTTGAAAACCATGCCAATCTCTTGCTGTACGGTGTCTCGGTTTCTGTGTTGATTACTAAATTTTGCTGCCTCGAAATCTGTGTTGCATTTATTGCTCTTCTAGCTGCCTCGAAAACTGTGCCAGCTGAAAGTTTCCCAAACGCCCTCCTCGAAATTCGTGCCCTTGGTCTTTGCTCTCTTCTCCTCACTCTCATCTCAAGAATGAATGGAAACTTGCCTCCCTTGCCTTTTTGACAAAACCCTAAGTAGGTTCTCATCCAGCGGTGGAGATTAGAATAAAATCGACGGTTGAGATGAGATGAGAATAAAATGTCTCATTTAATTCTCATAAAATTAATTTCACTCACCCACTTAAATTTATCAAAAGTGACCTTATAACATAAAGTCACATTAAATGCTTTTCTCAAGTCATTTAATGCAAGGGTCACTTTTTCCCCCTTTCTAAGTGACTTAGGAAAAAGTCACTAGGGGAACACTTCCCTAGGTACAAAACTAACAATTTTTTTTGCACAAAAATTACTATATTTTGAGTATTTTTTCTATTTGTCGAGTCTTATCCGAGTCGTCGAGTCGGTCGAGTCCCGAGCCAACCGAGTCTTTGTCGAGTCCGAGTCTGACAACATTGATCTCAATTGCAATGTTGCAAACATCGTGTCAACGAAAATATCGCCAAGGGTCTAGAAAACAACTTATGGACAACATCAGTGAAAATATTGGAAAATATCGACAAACTTAAAAAAATACAAAAATATTTATTTTTAAATTTTTTTAAACATCTAAAGCAACAACATCAAATTAACACATTGCCATATAAATATGAAAATAAAATTGATGTATAAGATGTCTAGTGATACATCACATGTTAATACTGAATTGTCCTAATTCCCTTGTCCCAAGCTTCAAAACATTATCAAAAAATATAATAAATGTATCTCATCATCACGAGTCATCTACATAGCACAATGAAATCGAATAAATGCACTAATGATTCTCTTTGTCCCTTTTAAGGGCAAGGGTAATGGATCTTCCCTTTGCCCCTTTTATGATTCCATTTGCCCCTTTTACGGCCAAGGGTAATGGATTTGCCCTTTGCCCCTTTTATGGACAAGGGTAATGGCCTTTCCTCTAGATGAAGAAGGCCCTAGGGTTGGTATTGGACTTTGATGTGCTCTAATAGAAGGACAAGCTAGACTTTGATGTTCTCTAGGAGGAGAAGCTAGAGTCTAACGTCCTCTTCTAATGCTAGTACAAGGTCCAAGTCCAAGTTGTTGTGTCTGTGAAGCTATATAGTGGCACACTCCCAGTGTCAATAGCCACCTCTTGTAAAGTTTCTGCTTTGGAACATCCTCCTCTACAACACTCTCCCTATCCACCTCCTCCTCTATCTCCTCCTGTAACCAATCAGGGGTTGAGTCCATGGCAGACCTCTTGGTCTCCACCCTCCATGCAACAATGGTTTTAATCTCATCCAACTAATTGGCCTCCACGTTAGGTGTTTTTTGAAGTTGTCTCACCCACAACCTAAGATTGTAGATGTAAACCATGTCATTAAGGCGTTCAGATTTCAACCTATATGAGGGTCATAAATTATAAATTATAAATTATGAAACATAATTTAGAGGGTGATGTGGCATAAAATTATAATTTATAATGAATTAAAATTTAATTTGAAAATTTTCAACTTCTTGTGCTTCTTGGCATGTATTTTCTCAAACACACTCTAGTTGTTCTTGCATCTTGACAAGCTACATGTTTAGTTAAGCACCCGAATGGCAAGTTTTTGTAAATTGGTTATTCTTGAGCCATATATTGTCGACCAAGCATCTACAACAAATAAGAGAACATAAGCAATAACATCAAAATTTGAAACAAAGAAGAAAAGACATTGAAATTTGAAATAAAATGAAGCTTACTTGGCAATTTGGTCTTCATGTTCTAAACAATGATGTCAAAGAGAATTTTTCCATTGGCCATCCTATATATTTCCATTTCTTTAGAAATGTCCACGCGATCTTGCAGGCTTGGCAACATCGTTTGAACACATAAGGAATCTATCCATAACCTCAACATCAAATATAAAACCATAGGAGCCAGAGAATGAGAGGTTGAGGTAGATCCTTGCAGTATGAATGGGGTGACGGAGTGTATTGTTCCATCGCTCATCAATCACCCTCCATGTCAATAATTGTTTCTCATATCCCTCATCCCTCTTGTCCTCGTAATAGGCATGATGGATTCTTTGGACCTATCCATGGCCTCATACAAGTAGCCCACTATGGGCTTGTCTCCATCAACCAAGCAAAGAACCTTTACCAAAGGTTCAATAATGGCACACACCTCCACTCCCGCCCAAAATATCTCCTGGTATGACACTAGCCTTCATATGGCCTACCCCTCCAGTTTAGTGCTAAATGATAATGCATGCCACTTATCTGAGAGGAACATTCTCTTCACCTCCCACATTCAAGTCAAGAGAGACTAAAGGGAAATGAAGCTAGTGGAAAAATGTGTGATTGCTAGATGCACTAACTCCCTGTTATTTGTGAATTGTCTCATCAAGCTAAGCACAAATCTATGATTATATATAAATTTTGTTATGCTCCTAGTTGATTCAACAATATCCTTGATATAAGCAATTTTGCCCATATCCTCTAAAATAAAATCAATGCAATGCATGACATAAGGAGTCCAAAACAAGGTCGGATACATTAGTATAAGCAACTTGCCAGTAGCCACATAATTAGCAACATTATCTGTTATGACATAGACAACTTTCTGCGGACCTTTCTCTTAGATGAAACCATCCAAGAAGTCACATACTAATGTCGCATCTTTAATATGTGTGGCTACATCTATGGATTTAATAAACATTGCTCCCCTGGGATAGTTAACCAAGAAATTAAGAAGGGCCCTTCCCTTCTGATCAATCCAACCGTGCATTCAGTGATTTCCCATGATCCCATAAGCTCCTCCAATCTATGAGTGCAATTGACCTTTTCATTTTGAAGGATAGACCCTCACAACTCCTCATATGTAGGGGCCTTGTACCCCAGGCCAACAATAGCAACAACATCAAACGTACATTGGTAGAACAGGTTGTTCCTGGTAATGTTGAAAGGAATGTCACTCCATAGAAAACACCTACCCACAAGTTTGTCTGCTTCTTGCTTTTGCTTTATTTTGATCACTGTCCTAATAGAAGGTTGTGTGCTAGCTGTGGTTCTCAGAACAAATAAAGGTGAGGTCATTGAGGGCATTGTGGAAGGTGAGGCCAAGGAAAAGCTCTCACTTCTTGCAACTCTTATTGCTGCAAGCTCAGTTCTCACAACTACCCTCTCATCTCTCTTTCTACCCATATCTTGTAGTGATTTATTGGCAATATGAATGATTCTCGGGGTTGCATTTTCATAAATTCCCACTTCATGCTCTGGAATTTGTGCAAGGTGGTATTTCAACCGACTGATTCTCCCCGTCATTTCCTTCCCACATAACTTGCAATTCAACTTTGTCGATTATGTCCATCTCTGGGATCACTGTATTCCCACATAGGGTCCAAAGTTTTTGTCATTTCAGATAGGAATGATTAAACCTAGGTCAAAGAAAAATGGAAATTAAGATAGTTTAAAATTTCAAAAAAGAAAGAAAGCTGCAAATAAAAAAACATCTAGATTTTGATCTCCCCTTAAAAATTAGCAAGAAGAGAGAAAATTGATGGACATTGCAAACCCTACCAAAAATCTAAAGAAAACAAACAAAATTAACATAGAGATGATTACACATACCTGCAAATGTGGAAGCAGTTGATGGGATTCAATCCCCAATCCCCAATAAACTTGTGATGGCAATTGAAAACACTCTGTTTCTAGTCTTTAACTCAACGAAAAATGGCAGTGACCTTGTTTGCTCTCAAACCCCTTCACTCTTTTTTGAAAATGAGGAAAAAAAGTCAAAATTTGGGTTATATGTCAGATTGCCCATGGGCTGGCGATTTTTGAATCGACTCGTGATTTTTTGTGAGAATATCGCAATATTTAAAACACTACTAAAAATGCAATATTTGTAGGCAATAATACCACGGTCTAGACCACATAACAATATATTGCAATGTCAATGATATTATCGCAATGTTGGCAGTTGATTTGGAGTTGTTATATAATGTCCAAATAGCAAGAGTTGAGGTTTGGCATCCTATTTTTGGTTTGATTAGCTTAAGGTGCAAGATTGGGGGGTGTGCAAATGAAAGCAAGAGCATATAAATATACTGATCTACATGATCTTCCAACCTTTTTCTTCTACATTCTATAGTTGCTGGGAATCGGGATATCACTTTGCCAACAATTGACACCTAGAGCCATGTTGTGGACTTCACACGCGTTATCTAATCAGAGATATGTGACTAATCGAGGTCCACATGCAAGAGGTATGGCAAGAGTCTTTAGTCGCTATCAATATTTTTGTGGCAGATTCTCTGCAAGTGTATGACTGTATTCTAGTGTTGACTATATATGGGGGTTATCGATCATATTTTTTCCAATGAAGGGTATCGATCGTATTACCATCAAATTGTTGCCATTTTTCTTCAGAGCATTTTGGGAGTGTAGTTAAAGGCTTTTAATTGGGGATATCCTAAATTTGAACAAAATGTCAAAATGCCTTTATCTCCTCATTGAAGAGGAGAAAAGAAGCCTAGTTGAAAGCTCCTTATACACATTTCTTAATAAAAAGATATTTTCTGGTGGTGCTTTAGTCCTTATTTGGAATTGTGTTGAGTTGAAGTGGGACAAAGAGCGTTGCTTTGTGTATTGGCATTCACCATGCATTATATTTCTTTTAAATCTTGAAATATGCTATTAATAGTAGTACAACACATACACTAAAATTGTTGAACAAGTCGTCTTTTCTAAAGGATTTGAGTACATAAGGTGAATGCTATACACCATTATCAATTTTTTTTTAGACTTTGCAAAATTGAAATCTTTCCTGATCATAACGACAACTTAGAGAATGAGAGTTTGTAAAGGATTTCAAGTAGTTCCTTTGTAGGTCTTTATAGGTCTAGTTTGAGTCATTTGCAACGATTTTTTTACGTCGTTGAGTCCATCAATGACAAAGCCTGTGTTGCAAGAAGCCCTTTTCAAAGCCAATTAGTGGGTCTTTAAATTAAAAATTAAATTTAGAATGTATCATAGGCAGGCATTTCAATGCCTTTGAGGTCATCATTGTACTCACATTCAAGTAGAGTAACTCTTTGGGGTGCATGATTGGTAGTACTCAATACCCTAAAGTTATTGTAATTAAACTTCAAAGCAATCATCTACAAACAAGCATGAAGACTTGGTTTCTCACAACATGGGCAAAGGAGGACAAGTAAAACATTTGCATAATGCCAATTGGGAAATTAAAAATTGTAGGACTCCTTATGTGGTCCTATCTAGGAAGGTAAAAGGCTATAAGAACAAAATGTGTTAATGATGGATAAGTTGATAAGATAAAAGGTGCCATGTTAAAATCTTGAGTGTCAAGCACACGATGTAAAAGTGAATTAGAAGAACGACTAGCCTCTCTAATTGATTGGGTTGTTGATCTTCACAAGCAAAAGGATATGAAGAATCAACTAATCGAGTCACTCCAACAAAGATTGTGTGAAAAGAACAAGAGATGCTCAAAGTGCAAGTTGAGAACATGAAGCATGACAAGTTGATGATTAATCCTTGTTATGACACAAATGACTGATACAATTTGTTGATATCGATGAAAAGGATGGATGATCCCTTGAATGTTATGAGATGGAATCATAATAAATGAAGGCAAGTTTTGATAAATCCCAACATCAAGCACAAGATGGCAAAGCACACAATGTTATGGGTGAATGTGCACTGAAAAACTGCTCTTTTGAAGTGTCAAAAGAAACCATTCATGAATGTATGGAGGAGGTTAAACTCGTTAAAGTTGATCTTTCCAAACCAATTTTTAGAGCTTGGGAAGAGTTAAATTTCAACATGAATAGAAATGACCTCGGATATGAAAAGGACCTCAACTTTCATATTCTTGACCACTCCAAACCTCTTCAGTTAGAGTGCCAGTGTTCTTTCCAAAGATTCAAGGGGGAAAGATTCAATTGTTCATGAAGTTGATGGATTTTATGTTGCCTTTAAATATATTTCTAATAAAGTTGATAATAAAAAGATAGGTGAAGTTCTTTATAAGTACCACCCAAGTTAGCCATATGGAGATGGAATGTTTTGATTCCATCCTTGTCTTCATTGTGGAAAGGTAAATCAATATTAAAAAAAGAATAAAGTTAGAAAACAAACTATTTATTATGGTTGGATGAACTCTTGGTGATGGAATTTAAAAGCTAAGGTTTTGAAAATCATCATACTCACTAGGCCGTACTGCCTCTTCTGGGGGTGCGTTGAGGGATTATCAACACTGTTGGGGTTAGTTGGGGCATGACGTCCCCCCCACTGCCTACTCCAACCTTCAATTTGGAGTATTTTGCTCATTTTTCAGTCATTTTAGTCACTTTTGGGTAAACTCTAGGGAAAATGCCCCAAGTTACCCACAGATTTGATTATTTTATATTATGTTATGTTATAGTTTTAAGTTGACATGTTATAATTTTAAATTGACATTTTAAGGTATGTAGGCATGGCAATTTTTAAAAAAGTGAGTGTGAGATTATATAAATACAATCTCCTCACTTCATTTTTACACACAACTTATGGGATAAAATTCATTATGCTACTCTTTTACCCTAGAAGGGCCTTATGAAGTGATGCGCATCTCTTGGAGGGATGATTTTTCTTGCTCATGGATGAAGTTGAATGCTTTCTTGTCTTGCTAATGTTTTGTGGATGCTAGAATAGTTGGAATAACTCATGCTCAAGTAAGTCTTTTACTTTTTAAGTCTTGTTTGGTGAAAGGTAGGTATTTTTGCTTCTTGAATGAATGAATGGTAGCCCTAGGGATGCATTCTTTTTGAATAGGGCCTTTATCTACTTTTCTATCCCCTTAGCATAGTAGAAACGCTCATAAGAGGAGGTTTTTACAAAGTCTAGCCTTGGAGCTCCAACTTTGCCCTAGTTTAGGCTCTTGAAACGAACCCTAGGGGTTGTTTCAAGAAACCCTAGCCTAGTTGACAAGGAGAATTACCTCCAAGAGGAAGGCTGGTCACCTTCCTCTAAGGCTAGAGTTTGGGGTAACATCCATTAAAACCCTAAGTAATAAACTTTTACTAAATTTCACTTGCATTTTTATGGTAGAATTAGGGTTAGAATTAGGTCTGCAATTTTATGTTTTTTTTTTTTACAGAAATGATTATAATTTATATATTCAAGAGCACTAGCTGCCGAAGCACTCAGAAGTTTACAAAATATGCCTCAAGGGCCCAAAGTCTGTCTTCTAGAATCATTACAAAACAATTATGCTAGAGATGCATAGCTTCTTGACTTCTAGAAGTCGGGCGATTGCCAAAATGCTAACTATACGCCTAATACAAACAAACTGCTGCAACAAAAGACGAAAAAACATGAAAAGGACTAGCTGCATGCTGACTGACATCGACTTCTTTACAATCTCTAACATGCCACCCGTCAACAATCATGGTGACACGCGCCGACGCTGCCAGCTGCAGCATGTCATGGCAGAGGATCCCATTCATCTCCCACGTCATTGCTGAGGAGGGCACCCGCTTGAAGTAAGACTGCCTTGTTGGATTCACAATCTGCCTCTTCATTGTGGGCACGAAGCACATGGAAATATTGAAGACTTGAGAAGGAAGATGCTAATTGCTTTATTCTGGTGACTAGTCTTTTCAATAGTAAATCTTTTGGGGTCGAATTCTTCACCAGAAGGCGAATGAGATTTTGCGAATCTCCAATTATTCTAGCTTGCTCTATTCCTTGCTTTCTAAGTTGCCGTAAACCTTGTAATAGGGCTAGAGCTTCAGCTTGGTTATTAGTAGTGTGACCCAGTCCCCAACCATATCTATATTCAGATGTTTCATCGGGATTGCAAATAATCCCTCCCCCTCCTGCCTCTCCTGAGGTCTGCAATTTTATGTTAAAAACCCTAAAAAATAATTTTTTTTTTTTGATTTTTTTGCCTTCCTAAAATTTCGGCCCTCTCTCCTACAATTTCTCCCTGCCTTCCCCTAAACACCCTAGGGCGAAATTTTAGGAAGCCCTAAAAATTTTAAAATATCAAAAAATTCCTGAAAGCTAATTGTACATGTGTAAATTTTATTTTTAGGTTAAATTTTGCATTTTTTTGTAATTAGATTTTTATTTTTGTTTTTTATATTAATTAAACCCTAAAAACTAAAACCCTAACCCTTAAAATCTGATTTTCTGCCCTAAATTCAGACCTAGGGTTTCCTCCCTAACCCTAGCGACTTCCTCCTACACCTTCAACCTTCCTTCCTCCATTTCGCTGCCCTCTCTCCTCTTCTCTCCTTTCCTTCCTACCTCCTCTTCCCTTTCTTCCTCTTTCCTTCTCCCTTTTCTCCTCCTCCTCTTCCCTTTCTTCCTCTTTCCTTCTTCCCCTTCTTCCTCTCCTTCCACCTTATTCCTGTACCCCTCGGTCTGCCCAAACAACCCTCAGCCTTGGATTATAAGGGCTCGGTCCCCTTTTTGTGAGGTCTTTACAGGCTGCGACAGCCCCTAATTAGACCTCTTCTCTGCTGCAAAACGGGTCTGCAAATTGGCAGACTGTCAACCTGTAGCTGCCCTTCCTCTTGCCATCTTCAACCTGCCAAACATACACATAAATCA
Organism: Larix kaempferi; assembly: GCA_027924585.1. Taxonomy (NCBI): domain Eukaryota; kingdom Viridiplantae; phylum Streptophyta; class Pinopsida; order Pinales; family Pinaceae; genus Larix; species Larix kaempferi. The sequence goes on along the minus strand of BSBM01000316.1, from coordinate 2,374,452 downwards.
CACAAGAATTGGTTAATGAATACAACTTGCTATTGTGCTAAAGGGCTGTCACAAAAGAGGTCTGAAAGTGCTCATTTGCTGCTGTCATAAAGTCTGAAGTTTATGTTAATAAAGTGGTGGAAACTTGAGCCAACATTGTTTGCATCTTTCACATATCACTGTTGTTACAAATTGCCACTGAACTAACCGTCAGACTGCTGTCACACACTGTCTGAAAACTATTAATAATTGGTTATCTTAAAGTGTGGTTATGCGTTAGAGCTATCTCGTTTACATTGAAGCACATTGATTACACTCATTTGCACTTGGCTCACTGATGTTCAACTGCCATAATAGGACTGTTATACTGTATTGACTGTCAAATTGTCATATTGCTACAGTCTTTTGCTTACCATTTGAACATGATTAGTTGCTCATACACTTATTTTGCTACACTTTCATTGAATGATCTATGTTATATGGTTGATGCTCGCTTAATGGTGAATGATTTCTCTTGATCGTTAAATTGAGCTTGAATGATCTTCGTTATTGTTCCATTGGATTCATTGACTTGGATACTTTGCACTAGCATCTACAAACACATTTCTTGACCACTATGTCTTCTTCATTCATAAGATCATATTGATTAAAGGCACTGGTCACTAACTTGATCTTCTAGAAGACATAGTTTTCTTTGTTACAAGTGTCTTGCAGATCATCGAGGGGCTTTCCCCTTGGAGGTTCCGATTCTCCAAAGTAGTTTGGAGGAGTGACTAAGGTGACAGTGGTCACTTTCTCCGTACATTTGTTCATCAGATACTAGCCTTGCTAGTTCATCCGGTAACAGATACCACCCTCAAATTTTAGGAAAATTCATGGGGGATGGGGGGACGTCAAGGTCCCTAACATAGGGGGCCTTGTCTCCAAAATTATTCAAAATATATAAATCCCTACACATTAACATAACACTGCCTCACCCCATCACCATGTAAATACTAAATACTAAAATCATCATTGTGCAATGTAAACACGATCGTCGATATGATTTATCTTATTTCAATATTTGAATTTCACATATTGGGATCCTATTCATCAATAGCACCCTGTGCCCCCCTCCTATAGGCTCTAATCCTTGTCTCTACCTCGAATCTCAAAGTTGATCCTCCAAGGACATTAGTCAACAACTCAACACCCTACAATTTTGATGAAGCCTCCTCCTAATCCAAGTTTTAACTTTTAAAATAAGGTAGAAAATTCAAAAAGCTTCCCATGCTTAATAAATGATTTTGCTTGAGTGAAGGGTACCTTTATATTAAGGTCGTGATAGAGGAGTTCAGCAATCAACACCACCAACATCAAGTTACATAGAGGGGTTGATGTGCTTGATTAAATGTCAATACCATACCATCATACATGATAAATCTAGTGGAATCGTTGCAATCTTGAAATCTTGAATACTGTTAAGTTTGTTGAATTTTGAATGGAATCTAAAATTCTACTTTTTGCATATGAAGTTTGATGAGGTTGGAACCTATTACACCTAAAATCCTACCATCCAGAGATTCAGTGTATACATCCCTGAAGTTTCATTGGCTAAGTCATTTACCTAGAAGGAACACCATTGCATTCATGCTAGGTTTTGAGAGGTCGTCGCAGGCTGCACTTATGCAACTTGCGATGTCGCATCTTGCTCTACTGCAGGGTGCGACGAAGTCAGTTAATGGACAAAAATAGGTCCTTCGAAGCCCATTCTCGAAGCCTGCTGACTTGGATCCTTATCCCTGACCTCTTGGGGGAGTTGGCACTCGGTTCCTAACCTCTTGGAAGGATCCCCTATCTCTCTCCTACCATATCTCAACCTACCCTATCCATACCCTATCCACTTAGTCCTATATAAGTGAAGCTCTACCCCTCTCCAAAGGGAGGAAGTCTGTAGTGTCTACATGCTGGTGAAATCATCATTGAGAGATCTCTACTCATTCATTGAGAGACTCACACTTCGTTGGGATGATATGGCATTTGGCTTGGATGGAGAAGGACTGCTACGTTAAGCCTTAGTTGTAGTCTATTCTTGTCTATGTACTTTCCTGATTTATAGTAATATAAATGCTTTCCACCAATATTGTTTATGTGTGATGATATTGTGTAGTTTACCTGCTTAACTATTTACTTAGATCTCTTATTGTATAGATGCTCTTTACTCGTTTGCGTTGTTCTACGTGTCTTGATAGGTCTTGCAGCTGAGATCTGACGACCGCGAGACGTGGAGCAACATCCAGGAGAAAGGATTGCGAAGTCAAGGTAAGGCATCTGGTACTTGAACCTTAAGTAGATCTAGGAAAGTTGTTTGTCGTCTGTACTATTTGTTCTAGACTCACTTTGAGCTAGGGAGATCCGACTCTTGTCTGCTGGAGTGGATTGTCCGTCAAACAGATCTGGCAACCACACTGGGGATTGAACATAGTTTTAGTTTTCAATTTGAATTCCATTTTCAGTTGATTTCTTTTGCAAGCCATCTAATTTGCCTCCTAAGCCTCGTTTCACCATCAGATCTTCGCTTTGAAGAGTCTGTAGCCCTCCTATGAGTTTGTACTCATCATTTTCAAACCATTTCATTGCTCACTGTCTGGAGATTTATTCATTTTTGAATTTGGATTTCGCCTGTCGCGCCTGGTTAGTGGACTCAGAGCGACATTGTGTCATTTTTTATCTCTGTTCTTTGTCTGTTGGCCTAATGTCGCAACCCTTTCATTTGTCAACTACGACACCGTCGCACCTCCCGCATTGGTAAACTGCGACGTTGCACTGTGTACAAACACAGACTGCGCCGATCTGTCAAAATTGGCATTCAGGCATCCTATCTCCATTTCTGATTTGAGTTTTGGTTTTGTGTACAAACTCCCTCTGCACTGTACCTTCCAGGCACAGACCCTTTTGTCCAACAGTGTTTGATTTGGTTTGCTTCTGTTGGTTTTTGTTGGGTCTTTTGAGATTTGGATTCAAGTTTGGCCCTTTGAGTCAAAACTAGTGTTTTGCTTGCATTTTTAAGCGAAATGGGTTCTATTTTAAAAAAAAAAAATCCCCCCTCATGGCCGGGGGGGGGGGGGCATGAATCGTGCATCATGTAGTCGTTTTGACCCATATTAAGGTTTGAAGGTCATTCTTGGTTTGGTGTGATTGGTTTGTTTTAAAAGATTTAAAAAGTGTGGGATATCCATGTCTTTCTGAGCCTCTCTTTCTTGGGTTATGCATCTTGTTTCCTTTACATGCTAAGCTATCTAATAATTATTGGAAATGATTGATTCTTTGTCTTCACTTTAGTTCAAAGAAAAGCTTGATTTTGTCACTCTTTTGCTATATTCATGAAATTGGAAAACAGAAGTATTATTCTTGCTTTAATTTGATCATTTGGCATTTTTGGTCTTACACTCATAGGAAAAAGAAAAGGTTTGTTTCAGTTTTGTGTACATTTGAGTTAGACATGATTATTAAGTGCTTTTCTTTGTCTTGCATTTGATTGGAAACATTTGTGGAATCCTTCTTTCCGTAGCTTAGATGTGTCTTTTTCGAAGTGTAAAAAGATAGGAAATGAGTTATAATTATTGCATTTGGTAGATTTTGAGCCTTTCTTGAGTGCCTTTGAGTTGTTTGGGTGCTTGTCATTTTTCTTTGGGAATTTCTGAATGATTAGAGTGCTGTAGAGATTCTCTCACTTTCTGTATATAGATATGAAAAGCGTTTAGCTATCAAATTCCATTTTTGGTACATGCATTTGAAATTTGAAAGTGCTTCATTATTTTGTCTTATACATTGTTAAGATTAGTTGCATCTTTCATTTTCTTTGCACTTTTTAGTTGATTATTGCAGAAAGTTAGAGTTATTGAACTCTAGGAAGGAATTCTTCTTTTCGCTACTACTTAAGTAATTTTGGTTTGAAAGAAAGAAAAATCTCTCTTTACCTTAAGTAGTTTTCATTGAAAAGGAAAGGAAAGTGTGCATTATCATGTAGTTGAGGATTGCATTATGTTTACATTTATGTACTCATCTCATGCATCCACCTAACCGTACAAGATAAAATTAACGCTAGCTTAGGTTAAAATCGTTTAGTAACTGTGTGTAAGTTAGAGACGTGTTTCGGTGTCGTTAAGCGTGGCAGCTGTCGTTATTTGCCAGTACTGTATTCCGGGGGTATTGTAGTCTTCCACGTACTTATCGGTATATCGAGCTCTTTCACGTACCCACCAAGTACCACACGTACTTGGCGTATATCGAAAGGTGTTTCACGTACTTGGTAGTATATCAGAAGGTCTCGTGCCGTACGGTTGTGTATTAGACAGCACCACTACGGATTTGAGCTCCCACATACCTTGCGTATATTGGGAGACACCATTAGGATTCTTGAAACCAACTGAGTTAACCATTTGGCCGTCTTGGCAGAGCAATACATCGAGAACAACACTCGGGGAGATTACTATGCACGTATTGTCCAGGTAGTCGAGTATTTAGGCAAGGGTACGGTCTCAATCCTCCTTGTTGCGTTTTACTGTTGGACCCTGCGGTATATAGCGATTTGCGAAGCCTTGACAACCCCGTGAGGTTCCAGACTTTGAATCCACTCCTATTCACACAGTTTGCTTGTTTCTTTTAGACTTGAGTAGTGTTTGATTTGTGTGGTACTTTAAAGACTCTTAGGAAGTTTAGATATGGGAGATTCTTCCGGGACTACCAACCAAGAGGCCCCTTTCCAAGGTATATGCCATTTGTTATTCCCCCTTGTGGAACTGTTGGTCCTCCCTTTATGGCTACGTTGAGTCTTCCTGGATTGACGATAGGATTACCAGTATGGTTATTCTCCAATCCAGTTACACCAAGTGCACCAATTGTGTCGAACCTAGGTCCTTCATCACATGAGCATCAATCTCATGGTGACCATTCTCCTTCTTCGTTGAAAGTTGAATCGGTTTCCGTCTTTTCTTCTTCTCCTACTGAAAACTTTGATGTTAGTAAGAAGGCGGGTGAGAAGAAGAAGAAGAAAATGAAGATTAAGAAGAAGAAGGATAAGAAAGAGACCGAGCGTCAACCATCTGCTTCTGATGGCACACATTCTATGAGAACACCTTGTAAGCCCAAGTTCCCTTGGAAACTTTGCAAGGGTGATCACCTTCTCAAGGATTGTCCCGGTCTTTCTTGTGTGTCAGAAGTATGGTCTAAAAACCCCAAATCGCTTGTATCGTCAACCTCTGACTATCATGTTGATGATACTCCCTCGACCAGCGACCCATTGGTAAAGGGTCGGAAGGGTAGAGCTACAGACCCTTGCTGGCTGCAAGGGCATGCATCGTACTTACCTTTGTCCAAGCATGGATGAAGCTTCACGGTGGTTGGAAGATATTACTAGTTCTCAACAGGTGCTTCCAACAAGCGATAGTAAGTTGTCCCTCGACCCCCCGTTGGTTGACCAAGTGATCGATTTAGTTTCATTTGTAATCGATCCCACTCTTCCTTCCGAGAGTGAAGTGATCGAGTCGATGTCATCTCCACTCGATCCCTCTCTTTCATTGGAGAAAGTCCAGACTGAATCAGTCACCATGACACAATCTTCGTCTCATTCTTATCTTCCAAGTGAGAGTGAATTGGAAACCGCTGATGTTTTCCTAGTCAGTTCAGAATGTCCTAGGCATGAGGAAACGTTGTCCATTCCTATAGAACCCCCCCCCAAGTACTGAGGTCATTTCCTTTGATTCAAATGGTCTAACAGAATCTCGTCTTCCTTCGAGTATTCCTTTTCAAATATCTGTAGGAGTTTCCGATAAAGAAATCTTTGGTACGATAGTTGATGAAGGAACTTCTGTTAGTATTTTATCCTCAATTGGTTGGCAAGCTATAGGGTCTCCTCAGCTTGTGCTAGTAACTGACCAGATTTTGGCCTTTAATCGAAGGCCTACTCGACCTTTAGGGCTCGTTCCTCAGTTACCTATCACTTTGGGAGGGAAAAGTGTCTGTATTGATGTTACGGTGGTCCAAGGTCCTTTAGATTTTAATCTTCTTCTTAGACGAGATTATGTTTACACAATGAAGGTTGTAGTGTCCTCACTCTTTCGAGTGATGTATTTTCCCCATCGTGGGAATGTTGTGACCATTGATCAACTTTCCTTCGTGACACCCACTCATCATATGACTCCTAGTCATCAGACTTCCCTAAATGTTCCGCATGTTTTAGTGGTTTCTTCCCCCTGAGGATGGGGGGTACGAGCATAGTTTATTTTCCTGTTTCAAGCTCGTTAAAAAATGAAACCGACCCTTAAGCATAGTTTACCTTTGGTTTCAAGCTTACATAAAAATGAAACCGGCCTCACGAGCATAGTTTATTTTCCTGTTTCAAGCTCGTTAAAAAATGAAACCGACCCTTAAGCATAGTTTACCTTTGATTTCAAGCTTACATAAAAATGAAACCGGCCTCATGAGCATAGTTTCTTTCAAGCTCGTTAAAAAATGAAAAGGGGCCTTTCAAGCATTGTTGTTGTCTATTTCAAGCTTGTGTAAAAATGAAATAGATCTCCCTCCCATCGGTTCAAGTTTCTCGCTAGAGTTAGAACTTGAACCTTCATTTCATTTGATTCTCATTTTTTTGAGCACAAATTAGTCTTTGATTCCAAGCTCGTTAAAAAATGGAATAGACCCCCCAAGCATAGTTCACCTTTGGTTTCAAGCTTGCATAAAAATGAGACCAGCTTCACTGAGCAGAGTTCTATTCCTGTGTCAAGCTCGTTAAAAAATGAAACAATTCTTTTCCCTTTGAGTCGAGTCTTTTCGTAGACTTAGCACCTGAACCTTCTTTTCATCCGCCTATGCCTTAGGAGAATGAAATGAAGCTTGGGGGGCATGTCTTCAACCTCTAGAAGTTAAGTTGAAGTCAATTCGATCGCCTCTCCACATCATGTTAGAGCTAAGTCACTTACTTCCAACAATCATGCTGGGGGCACACACCAACCTCTGGATGCCATGTTGGGAAAAAGTTCACCATTGGGAACATTTTCGAGCATACTTTCCTTTTTAGGTTTCGAGCTCATTAAACCATGAAAATTACTCCGAGCATAGTTCATTGTCTATTACAAGCTCGTCAAAAAATGAAGCAGACATCATGAGCATTCTTCCAACCTATCTTCGAGCTCGTTAAAAACAGTAAGATGGCATTTGAGCTTACTTTTCACTTTTTTCGTGCTCTGGTTGAAACATGAAAAGTGGTTTGAGCTTACTTTTTACTTTTTCGTGCTTTGGTTCAAATATGAAAAAGATTCCGAGTGCTTTTGATACCATTCTTGTGCTCGTTAAAAATTTGATTTAAAAAGGTGTGTCTAACGAGTATAGGTTTATCACTTTATCCGGCCTCGCTAGACTATTTATGGAAAAGGAACCCCCCGGAGTCTATCTTTAAGCTCTTTTTAGGCTCTCGAAATATGAAAAGATTGCCAAGCGAACTTGTCGCGTTCACGCTTGTTAAAGAATTTGAATGGCCGTCTTCCTGGTGATAGTTTACCCCTTTTTCGGACCAGGGGGCACTACTTACGAAAAGGGTATACTCCAGCCAATCATGACTGGAAGAGTCCTCTCCCGCGTTGTTTTACCCTTTTTCAGGCTATGAGGCTAACTTTATAGAAAATGACCGTTGGAGTCTTCTTTAGTTCTTTTCAGACTCTCTAAACATGAAATGACGACCGAGTTTACCTTCTATGGACTCGTTAAACTTTCACATTGAAGGGCCCGCCATGGGACGAACCCCTCCTTTCCTAGGTTCGAAAAATATTTGGAATTGGACTCATCTATGAGATGAGCTATACCAAGCACTGGTTACCCTCATCAAGCTCGTAAAAAACACATGAGGCACTCATCAGTCATGATGGGGAAAAATGAAGGCTTTTGTGTTACACTTTATTTGTGGCAGTACATAGTTGCTCTTGAACATGGCACTCGTTTGCATTTGCATTCACTACTTGGGTAATCGGTTTGTATTTGAGTCACGTCCATTCCATTGAGTTTGGTTACTCCTTTGGGTCGTCCAAAGAATGCTTCCACCATCAGTTGCATTAGGGGTTGGTATCATTCTCGTCATGTCAATACTGCCAAGTCATGCCATGCCCATGTTCAAGAGACATTTGTTACTCATTATCAACAGTCAGTACACCTTCAATCATGTTGGTCTACTTTGAGTTAGTCTTGCGTGTCACTGTACCGTCTGATCTGCTCTACACATCCTTTTTCGTGTTTCGTGTCGATGATGGGGGATTCATCATGGCCCTCCTTCGACGGATTCATCCTTGTCGACTTCAACACCTCATCTGAGGATTGAATCTAGAAACTAAGTACCTTGGCTCTGCATGTTTCAATGGCAAGTTACCTCGCTTTTAACATGAGTTTACATCATTGACTCTTGATTGAAATATTTCATCTCGTGTTCGACTTCAACTCATTTATTCACGCTTGATGATATGTACTGTGGTACCTTGGGAATCATTGACATCAATGGTGATTTCCCTCGCACTTGTTAACGGTATACATCAATGACCGGTAATCAAGTGGTTTCTACCATGTTCGACGTCAAGACATTTGTAATCACATGGTTAGATTCGTATCATTACGGGTTCAGCTTGAAGACCCCGGGGAGTCATGTTTTACCCAGGTTGCGATGGAGTTTGTATTGAGTCATGTCACACCGATCCACATTTGTATTGGTCGTGGCTGTGTTATCATCTCATCATGGATCTACACTTGTGTCTAGTAACCATGATTGTGTTCAGTTGGTCATATGAGACAGTATACTCAGAGTCAGTTGTATTGCAGCAGTGTCCTTCGTCCGACAAGCCATTGCCATTCTTTCTGTCAAAGCATTTCACCTGTCCAATCTTTCAACAGCTTCATGCTTTGGGGGGCATCCTGTTACACCTAAAATCCTACCATCTAGAGATTTAGTGTATACATCCTTGAAGTTTCATTGGCTAAGTCATTTACCTGGAAGGAACACCATTGCATTCATGCTAGGTTTTGAGAGGTCGTCGCAGGTTGCACTTATGCAACCTGCGACGTCGCATCTTGCTCTACTGTAGGGTGCGACGAAGTCAGTTAATGGACAAAAATAGGTCCTTCGAAGCCCATTCTCGAAGCTTGCTGATTTGGATCCTTATCCCTGACCTCTTGGGGGAGCTGGTACTCGGTTCCTAACCTCTTGGAAGGACCCCCTATCTCTCTCCTACCATATCTCAACCTACCCTATCCATACCCTATCCACTTAGTCCTATATAAGTGAAGCTCTACCCCTCTCCAAAGGGAGGAAGTCTGTAGTGTCTACATGCTGGTGAAATCATCATGGAGAGATCTCTACTCATCCATTGAGAGACTCACATTTCCTTGGGAGGATATGGCATTTGGCTTGGATGGAGAAGGACTGCTACGTTAAGCCTTGGTTGTAGTCTATTCTTAGTCTATTTCCACCAATATTGTTTATGTGTGATGATATTGTGTAGTTTACCTGCTTAATTGTTTACTTAGATCTCTTATTGTATAGATGCTCTTTACTTGTTTGCGTTGTTCTACGTGTCTTGACAGGTCTTGCAGCTGAGTTCTGACGACCGCGGGACGTGGAGCAGCATCCATGAGAAAGGATTGGGAAGTTAAGGTAAGGCATTTGGTACTTGATCCTTAAGTAGATTTAGGAAAGTTGTTTGTAGTCTGTACTATTTGTTCTAGACTCACTTTGAGCTAGGGAGATCCGGCTCGCGTCTGCTCGAGTGGATTGTCCGTCAAACAGAACCACTCTCAAACATTCTAAAACAATTAATGGTAATGTTAAAAATTTAAGTAAAAGTGACATTCTCCTTATCATTCATTTCCTATTAGTGACATTCTCCTTATCTTTCATTTTCTATCCTTTTACTTTAAGAATTTAATATTATCAGTTAATGTTAGATAACTCATCAAATACCAGTGTTTGAAATCAGACGTACTAAATCAGAAATCAGGTTCTATATATAAGTATTTTTTTTTTTACAAAAAAAATTCAAAAACCAGGAGGGGGCATCTAGGCATCCTGCTTTTTGGAAGGGGGCACCCAGACGTCCCCCTTTTTGCAAAACGTCTTGCCATGTGTTTCCCCACATTTCGCCAAATTGGGGACATGGGGAAGTGTTTCCCCAAGCGCCCCCACGTCGTAGTGGTGCGAAAAGCGAGGGGGACGCGCCCCCAATACTGGGGGACGCATCCCCGTGTAACACTGATTTTTAGGGATGTTTCAAATTTGTAGTTGATTCACTTATCATAGTTAACTGTTAGTAGATATTGGAGTTCACACAGTGAACATTTACTGGCGTTTTGGCTCATGTGTTTACACAGTGAGATTTTTAAAATTCTATGAGTTTTCAACATCCAAATTTGGTAGTTTTTTAGGTGGATCTTATCCTAGGCTCAGACCATGAGTTTTAGATTGAAGACTTAGAGAAGATCCTAGTTTATGCACTAGTTCTTATTATCTTGCTGGTATAGTTATTCAAACTTATTTTTGAGGGGGGATTGTTAACCTATGGTTCCCTATGGAATCATTAAGTCCTTTCCCATGTTTATTTATTTCACATTATAGGATATAGTTTTTATCCTATGTGTGTATCTGATCCTATCTTATCTCCTCCCAACCTTATATCTTGATGAGGTGTCATCATGAGGAGAAGGACATCCCATGAGGTGGTTCCAACAATTGTGCTGTAAATATGTTCATTGGTATGAATATTATGAGAAACACTGAGGCTAGTTTGTCTTTTTTGCTAGTTGTTGTATTTAAACTCTTGTGTGTGTATGCTAATTATTAGTTTTACAATTAGATCTGTTGTGTTTCCATTCCACATTTTTCTTCTACTCTCTTCTTAAACCTTTTTAAAAGCATCTAAAGATTCTAACTTTTGCTTAAAAAAGAAGACTAATAATTTCTGTGAAACATTCGAACAAGAAGAAAAAAATACCTTGCAGGCTTGCACCTAACAATGATGTTGTTCTTGTCAGACCACAAATTTTGACATGTACAAGCTCCATTACTTTGCATTCTTCCATGTCAATAACTTCTTGTGCTTCTTTCCTATAGAGCATGTTGTACATCTCCCATGTGTCTTCTCAATATCAAGTAGGCCATCAACATTTCAAATCTACTTCAGAGAGAAAGATGTGGAAAACACAAATGCCCATATCGTTGATGCTAAAGTACATTGGCATTAGAGTTTATGCTATCAACTATTTTTTGTGAATTTGCCAGTCGTTATTCCTCTGGACCAATCATTCACAATTGTCCCAATGTACTAATATGTAAACTACAACAATATCGCTGTATCAACTTAAAATTTGTATGCACGACCCTATGCTCAACAAGCAAACGTTTTTTTGCTAAACTTAAAACCTTTGTTGCATGGGTACCCGTACCGGGGGGTCGGGTACATGAACCCGTACCGGGTACTTGGGTACTTCAAAGGTATGTCCCTTGCCGTACCCAAATCAGACCTCACGTACCCAAGACGTCATTCATGAAATTCAGGTACTTGCATGCATTTGGGTACGCCTTCCCCCTTGTTTGGATACGTCGGGGGTACGGCCGGATCAGTTTTGTTCAAGTTTGGAATCCGCTGGTGATACGAGATCGATTTGCAATGTTTAAAAAATTAAAACTTTAATAAATAATTTAATAAACATTATTTAAACAAATAAGAAGTGGGCCCTTACCTAAACCTGGGTTCCAAACCTTAAGTTTTAACATTTCATTGCTCAAGCGACGCCTCAACTCGAGAGTGATGCCTATCTAGAGAGCTTGCGACAGAGTACCTTAGTGATGCTGATGACATGGCTTGAGGAAGCCAAATCAGCTATCTTGTTCATTGTTTACTGTTTTGAACTTTTTTTTTCATGTTTGGAAATGCCATTAGGCAAATTTTGAATGTAGTATGACAACGAAGTTTGAACTCATGGAGTCATGGACATATATTATTATTAATTATATAACTTCTAGTCTTCCACTTGATATCTACTATGAGTCTATGATTTATCAAATTTATTATTTTATGTTTCAAATTTTCAATGTGAATATTCATATGAATCATTGAATTTAGAAATATGCATGTATGATCACACTGTGACATGTTTTATTTTATAAATTTTAATATATATATATGTCTACAGTACCCCCAACGTACCCAAGTACCCTGTTTCAAAAAGTGGCGTCCCCGTCCCCGTACCAGTACCCGTTCCCGTACCCATGTTTCTTGGCAACTTAGCTTAAAACTTAAATTTGTTCACTTATGTCATCAACAATCAAAGCAAAATATTTTTACCTTGAAAGTGTTTGATTTGTGCACCAGCTCCACCTTTGGTTTTCTTGTGGTGACTGTGCACACTTTTTTCTTGACAACCACAAATTCTAGTCTTTGTTTGTTTATGTTTTAAGTTTATGTCGTGTGCTTTAGGTATGCCCTTGCACTTTGTTACAGTTGCGACTTGACGTTACCTTTTGTCCTCTGCAGCTCATGGGAACAATCCTTTTGTGGACCTCTCTGTGGCATTGTGACCACTTGTGTCAAGTCTTCCACAGCTTGCTCCCTTAATTCTTCTATACGCCTCACAAACTGTTGTGCCCTGTGCTTGTTTCCTTCCTCTCTCCTCTAGCATATTCCTTTGTGCCTATCTCCTTTGTGGCTTGCACACAAAGAATAAATCACTGCCCTTTCTTTGCGGGTTTCTATGAATAGGTTTTCACCCTCTTTATGTGTACTGCATGCCCCCCCAAATCTACACACACATCTTCTATAGTGCAGTCTCTATGCACACAAACTAGCCCTTGTGGTTGAGTGACAAGCGCCTAATACTAGTCACCTTCGCTCTTGCATAGATTGCGTGTTTTATTATAGGGCAAGAGCTTTGCCAATCTTGGCCTTGCCAAAACCATATGTGTGCACTCAAAATCTGCATGGTTTTTGAGCTAAAAAATTTGTGCAACTGCTCCAAAATCATGATTCTGGCAGAACGATTTCCTTCCCTCTTTCATAATAAAATTTCCTTTTGAAACTTTAGAGCTTTATTAATATGAATTAACCATCATTAAATAATTAAAATTCCTCTTCAGTGTTAGCTTAAAGCAACTTATCTTATTGTCTTTGGTTGGCTTGCCCTCTTTTCTCCAACTTGTGTGTGAGCAGTCTCTTAGTCCGTCTTTGATAAATGGAGTCCCTGGGCCCTTCACATGCTTTCTTCTCTGCTTCTCTTCATTGTGATTCTAATGCCATGCCAGAAAACCACACAAGTACATAGACAATAACTGTAGGCCACAATATAAGAGAGAAAAAGCATGTACTTGATTCTCATTAGTCAATATGGTGGATGGCAATACATACAAGGGGAGACAATGCCCTATACTTCAATTCCTAAACAACCACTTTATTAATTAAACATGATGTAACCTATGACCTATCTTCTCTGGTTGGCAAAAAATATTTTATATAAACTAGCCAAACCAAGGAAGCTTCATGCCCCTCTTTTATACTGAATGGTAGACTCCATTTGCTACGACTTTGATCCTTTTGAGGATCTCTGGCACTGCCTGTAGAATTACTTAATCCATGTAAGAAATTCCATGTTTGATTGAAGAAGCTACATCTAGAGACTTTATCATGTACTCTGACAACTTGAATGATTCCGAGCACAATCTTTAAGTGTGCCATGTGCATTTCTTCATCCTTGATATGAATCATGATGTGGTCCAAAGTTACAGCCATGGATTTCCTTAGGTAAGGCCTAAAAGGACTAATCAATAACCTTTTACAAGGGGATAGAGCATTAGCAAGACCAAAGGGCATCACCTAATGACCATCGTTAATGGTGCAAGAAGTTTTGGAACATTACTTTCGTAATTCATACTTGATCATGTTATCACCTAAGCTGTAGTTACCCCTATGGATGTATCCAGTCATGGATGGCAATAGGGAAGGGCAACTCAAAAGGTGCAACCACGATCACCTCGACCTCCAGTATATGGTTGTCACACTAGTCGAGGCAACCTTCGCTTTATGTTATCTAGCCCAGACAACAAAGGGGGAGACCCGATCTACTCCCGACAGGAGAGATCAAAACCAAAACACCAAATCAGGGTATTTCTAAGTGAAGTTAGGTGTATGGTTTATCCTAGACCTTATAGGTTGAAGTCACAAGCCAAGTGAGGGGTTCAATGGGTATAGCTTTGGTTCATGGTTGATGTAAGAGTGACTTATAATGTTTGTAGTAAGATCTAGGGCTAGTGTACTAGTTCAATGTCAGAAGATCCACTGCCTTGGGAACTGTGTCCAATGCAGGGTAGTTAAGGGTTGTATTGGGGCTAACTAGTACAAGTGACAAGCTTGACCATGACAGCTTCAAGGGTTTGGTTCACCATGCATAGGTCAAACCACAAGTCAATCCAACAATCTAAGAAAGTTGAATTAACTTGGAGAGAAACCAGTGCCTTGGGAATTGGGAAGTGGAGTCAAAGTAGGGTTGACTTGTGGTTTAGGACTCCTAGGACTTGGGACAAGTGGGCAATAGAGGTCTTGATGGATGAATGTGTCTAGATCTAGGTTTGACCAAAGTGGACCACAATCCCTTAAAACAAGGAATGCAATCCCCAAGGCAAGATTTGACAAAGTGATAGTCTAGACCTAGGTTTTGAATTATTCCGGTTTCAAATCTCCAAAAATCTCAAGTACCCAGTTCCTAGAAGTGAGTGAACTCACTTTTCCAAGGTGGTGCGACTTTGCCCAAGGAGGCTAAAAAGTGGGGTTAGGTGGGTCAAAACAAGTCGGATGGCATCCAAACTTTAGATCCGGGTAGATCGGTCAGGTAGGAGTATGGATCTGCAATTTCGTGGTAATCCAACGGTTAGATCTTAGTAGATCTGAGTTTAAGGGTTCCAAGTGGTCCAAAATGGGGATTAAATCCCTTAAAATGTGGAATGGGGCCCACAAGGTGAATTTCGGAAAAGTAACAACCTGGGTGTATATTATTGGATGTGTAGATGACGAATCAAGTGGAATCTCAAACACCCACCACCTAGATCTAGGTCAACTTGCTCAATCAGTGAAGTGCGCCTTGCTTGGGAGAAGCTAAGTTGGCATGGGAGGGGGGTCAAACGGAGGCCAATCCTCACCAAACTATAGATCCGGGATGCCGTGGATGCTATAGAGGTGGGTTTTCGATATTATGCCCAACAACCCACTAGATCTGAGAAAATGTAAAAAATGGGGTTTTGATTAATTAGGGTTTTAAGTGTTTTTGACAATTGGATAGATCATGGAGATAGAACTTACCTTGAGATCATACCTGAGTGATGTGGATGAGATGCCTTGATGTTGAGGAAGATTCCCGCAGAGATCAAATGAGAGATTGTTGATTTGCTTGCCGATTTGATGCCCTAGCCCACAAGTGCGCCTTCCTCTACCTGTCAAACCAAGGAATGAAAATTCAATCAGTAAGATCAAGTATGGAAGAAATACAAGAGAAATGCAAATAGTAACATGAAATAGAAGGTCCTGGGACAGTAATACTCCCTGTTACCCACGAAGAGCTCCAAAGAAGAAGTAGGGAGAGTCTTCCCCTACCAATACCTCCTCCTCCAAGCAAATCGGCCTCCACCTGTAGATGCAAAATCGTGGTACAAAGATATGGCAAACGAGATCTCCAATAACTCAGTGCAAAGGAAGAACCAACGAACGAACACCAGAAACATTCACCACAACACTGGAGATAGATGCAATAATAATTTTCTATTCCAATAATCCAGAGCCAAAAGTCCCTTTACAATGAGGAGCTCTCTCCTTTAAATAGGAAGGAGAGGCATCAAAATCCTAACCACTTTTTGAATGAGTGGCTAAGATTAGAAGATACAAATGTCTAATCAATGGTTGAGATGAGCTCAACAATAAAATACATGGATCACCAATAAAATATAATGTAAGTGGACAAAATCGCCCTAGAAGAGGGGAATCCCACCAAATCATGATGACATAATATCATAGGAGGCTTATGGTGGGTCCAAGGGGTAATTTTATCCCTCCTTGGTCAATCCCCATAGCACAATAACCAATAAATAATCATGAATGTACCAAATCGTGCCTCCATAGTGAAGTCGTGGTCCTCAAAAGACCTCAAAAATCCACAGAAAGTGCCATAAGTGATGGATGCGGGCCCCGATGAAGCTGAAACTGCTGGAGAAGGTGTGGAAGGTCCCGATCTATCATCACTGATCATCCCATGCCATAACTTTGCCTCAGTAGCCCAAATCGATTTCCTCAATAGCCATTTCTACCAATCCTGAAATGCCTCGGGAAGCGTGAAACTGCCCCAAACAGCCTCCTGGAGTGCTGGCGCTGTCAAGGTGAGGGCACCAGTGTGTCCGGAAGGGGGGTAATATGGTAAAAACAAGTGGCTGGACCACCCCCTCCATCATCAACGCCCTAGGTCAACCGGATAAAAATCACATCTGCTCCGACAGGGCCTCCGACAGACCAAAACTGCACTAGGACAGCCTACTGAGGCTAAATCATCACTGTAAGTGCCCGGAACTGAAAACAAACTGTCCCATTGGACTCAGAAGGTCCAAATCCATCCAAGATGTGTACTCATACACCATATGAATCTCTGCATGATCAAAATAAATATCCAATATACCGGATCAAGGCCAATAATAATGCGCTGTACATATACAAACACTGCTGTAACCCCAGAATCATCATCATAACCCTGTAGCTGTTGCATAGAGTCATCATGTATGTATACATAGACCATATATCATCTATCCATATCATCATAAGGTCCAACATCTCATGTCCCATGGTCCTCCATGGTCAAACTAGGTCTAACCAAGACCAAATATAACTCAGACCATCATCCAAGGCTGCTGCAAAGTATCAAGGTTAATACATGCTCTACAACTTATTCAAATAGCAATTATAACACATAATGATCATAACTGGCGATCTACATCCAAATATATAATGTCGTTAATTATTATTATTATTACTCAGACTAGACTTTCAGGACCATACTCACTTCATAGTTGTGATCAATTTGCTAGTGAAGGGTGAAGGCTGAATTAACTGGCTAGGCTAAGGGATGACTTGACTGACTCGACTTTGTGACACTTTGGCAAGGGAAAGGGAATACACACCCTAGTATATACTGAATGAGCAATAACACAGGGAATGGCGGTGTCTCACAAATGGATGAGTTGTTTAAAGAGGGTTTATTCACCTTCACAGATGCGCACAATCCATAATACAAATAAGGCCAGCAATTGTTTAGATATAGCATTTAAGTTCCATTGCTTTTTGGGCCTGAAGTTTCCATAGCCTTGATCTATGTGTGTTTACAAACACATTGCATAGATTTACATTTTTTCTTTTAGGCTTTCTGCTGTAGGTGTGTTTTTAAGGCACTTGTTTACCTGAGCACTTCTAGGTGTGTCATGGACAGCTTGTTTACCTAGGTATTTATTTTCCACAAGATATAACATTTCATTTTCATTGCCATGTTCATTTGGCATGCCTCTCATTCATGTGTGTTTAGAAACACATTGCATGAATGGGCTTTTCATACAAGATATAGCATTTCATTTTTCCAGATTTTGTATACATGGCAGCACTAAAAGTTTCAGGTTTAGCCAACACGACTTTAGTGACTAGGGGGAATTCACAAGGAACTCCAACTCACCATAGGTAAGTTTTGTCACCAACTCAGAGCCGAGACACAATAAACAAGGAAGCTCATCCAATACAGAGGCTACAGTGGGGAAAAGTCCTCCATGCCACTAGTCAAGTAGTAAGTCAGGGTGATAATCTAAAAGGTAGGCCATGGATGGATGAAGACAATGAAATGATGGAGCCAACACTAGCAAGCAAAAGTATGGTGTAATGATCACCTCTATTCTCCCTAAGGAGGGTATGTACCAATGAGTATGAATAGTGAACTTCTAAGTCCGAGTAGGGACAATATAATATATATAATAGATCAACCAGGTCCATATATCTATATGATCGCCAGATCATGACACTAAGTGCTAAGACATGCTATGAGAATAAGTATAAAAGCAATCTAACCATAACACCATGTATATACCTGCTGAGTCATATACCTGAATGCACATCAACCTGTACCATCCTCTGTCCTCTGAGACTGCTGCTGTAACTCTGGGCACTACTGTCTGCTCTGTACCAATGATATAATGGCTACATCGGTCATCTCTCTGAGTGTCCTGAAACTCAGTCATGGCATGGGGAATACAACTGCTGTCCACAATCTGATAGTGATCCAATATAGATGCTCATCTCGGCATCTCAAATGCAAGGGAACTGGCTGAATAGTGTACTGGAATGAGAAAAATAATGTATGGTAGCCCGGCTACTATATATGTGATAACAGATCATAGCAAATTAGTAAATATTCCTAGGAAATTATAGGCGTGCCATTTACACTTTATAACAAATCATTACCTCAGGGAAGAGGATAATTGTCTTTGATGGTAACTCTAGTCAAGGCTTAGTAATCCACATGCATATGTATAAATCTGTCTTTTTTTCACCACAAGCACTGAGTCACCAAAGGTAGACATGGATAATTAAATAAACCTTTTGACTAAAATTGTTAGGACTAGGGGACGTTGTGAGGGTTTAGCTCTCCTTTTGGGAAACATTCTCAGGTTATTTCTTGACAATGTTCGTAATTACAAGGGTATCTAAGGCTCCCCAAAAATCTTTTATTGATGGAGAAAACAACAGAAAATAACAAAATTTTCTAATTTCAAAACCATACCCCTTTCCTGTTTAGAGTGATAGAAGTTTTGTAGAAGCTCCTTTGTTCCCCTTTCTACCTATTTTTCAGCATGGTTGAATTTGTATGGGATCTGGTTAGTCTAGTGGGTTCCCTCTACCAATTGGATATGATGATGTACTTCTGTCAAGGAAGTAATCTTGTAGGTAAATTAATTAGAACAAAATCATCAAACTTCCAATACAAGGGCTTAAAGAGGGTTTCTACATTAGGCGCTTCTTCACAACCATCACTTTCTTTGACAAACATTCCAAAACAACTATTTTGTTTTTTAGCCAATCTTTTAACTTGGAAGGTAGAAAGTAAGAGAATTTGGAAATCATCTTTATCACCATATAATTTGATTCACTTCCTTTTTATAAAAGTAATGATATGTAGGATAAAGAGAAATATCATACTGATAAACATGTCATCTGAGTACTTTGATTCAAAGTCTGCTAGGCCCTGCTGCTGAGCTTAGTTAACTTCGTCCTGAGTCTGAATTTTTAATGGCAAGTCAAACCAATCGGAAGCAAGTCAAACCCACAAGTACTCATGGGTCAGACATTGACCTGTAAGTAACTCATAGGTTATTCTCTGCTCAACGAGTCCAACTGACAGATGGATGGAAAAACCTGCCGACCTCAAATATAAATTCCAAAAAGGAAAAGGAAAACCCTCATTTTGAATGATTTCTGCTGCTGAGTTTTTACAGAGTCTGAGTTGAACTCTTACATTCCAGCCTCGTTGAGTTGTTTGTCAAGCTGAGCTTTTCATGGAATTTCTGTTTTGAATTGGTTGGAACATAATTTAAGTTATATCAAGAGATGGTTTGATTTCTAATTAGTTCACAAAATAATTGTAATTCATCTAAGATTAATATGTCCTGAATCAAGGTGGATGGCTCTTGAAAGGGAGATAATATCGCTGTCTCAAGGTATTTACTTTTAAATGGTATCATATTCATCAATGCAGAATGTTAGTATTTTTGTGGGATTGAGGCTGCAGTTCAAGAGCTTAAAAAAGGATACAAAGTTACAAACATACTTTGTACAAGGCAATATTCTCAATATAAAGACCTTATTTACATTGAAATTAGGATTGATTAGAAAACTTGGGAGGAATCATAAGTGATGGTTTTTCCATATAGCAGGCATTAACGTCTTAAATGGTTTTGCTTTAAATGCCGGAAGGTAATAATTCTCTTGAGGGTATTACGATTTACCGATGAAGAAATAATGCTTTTCTATCATTGTTATTATATCAGCATTGGTTCAAGGAATTGACAAATGAGGGAATGTTTCAAACATGGTTACTTTGCTGAAGAGTATTGATTTGATTGTGTATTGTATATCATCAGCTAGTGGCACTAGTAATAAAGAAATATCAAACAATAGAGAGAAAAATGGTTTTAAATTTCTTTTTGTTGCCTGCATTCCCTAGCACTTTTTTTCCTTCTCTATCCAGTTTTATTTTCATGCTTCTTTGCGGAAGATAGTCTTGATAAGTTTTCTTTGAAAATGACATTTGGCAGCCGAAAGCGTTTCAGTGAAAGACAAGCAGAGCATTGGTGGACTGAGAACCGCTTGCGAGTCTATGAAAAATATGATGTGCAAGGGATGGCACGGGCAACTACAGGGGTTTCTGTATAAATTAAGAGAACATACAACACTTCAAAAGTTCCTTACTACTTTCTGAGATAATACGCTTGCAGTGGATCCTTAAGTGGGCCGGTTGATGTACGATTTCTTTAATCTCCACTGTGGTGGAATGAGGGGACATCACAGCATGAGATTGAGGCAATCATGGACAGCTATCAGGCCTAAGGCTCAGAATGATGGTTACTGTTAAACTCTTTTGATATCAATCCAGGAAGTCATACCTTTCAACAAGGGCTTAAGTAGGTTGTTTAGTTCACCTAAAACAATCTCAGCTATTGGGTGTAGGCATACATTTGTTGTTGCTACTTCCGTGCAAATTACCTTACATTTCACAAAAATTCTGTAACCTTGTGAGGGCCTAGTAAAAGCCCATGCTGGAGAACAATATGATCTTTTCATATATCATGTACAATAGATTCAAGTACAAGTCCACCTATCCTTGTAAGAACGAGTGGCGAAACATTTATGGATCGAAGATTGACCTGTAAATCCTTATCAGCTAATTCAGGCAGTTGTAACATTATTTCTTGTAACAAGCTAACCATTATTTTTTATTTCTTGTTACCAATTTGGTGAAATGGTCCATTTACATAGTTACTCTGAGTCTTTCATCATTTACTCGAGAAAAGGGAGCAAGATTACAATTGCAGACTACTAAAGCTGTATTGGTAAGTTGTTAGCAGTGAAGTTATTGGAAAAAACAGTAAGGAAGTTCATTTCTGCGAGCAGTGCATACAAAACTGAAGTTTGTAAAATAATTGAATCACTGGACAGTGCTTGTTCTGAAATGCAATATATAGATTATGTCAAAATCAGGCACTGTGGCTTGAAAGAGATGAAATTCCACAGGTACGTTAAAACACATTAATATTCCTTCACAAGAGCAGTGGTGGTCAAGAG
Source organism: Larix kaempferi (assembly GCA_027924585.1). Classification (NCBI taxonomy): domain Eukaryota; kingdom Viridiplantae; phylum Streptophyta; class Pinopsida; order Pinales; family Pinaceae; genus Larix; species Larix kaempferi. The sequence continues at coordinate 2,353,060 of BSBM01000316.1, read as the reverse complement.
AAAGAATAGGCAGAGTTGCTCGTTTTGTTAGTGTATTGATTAAGTTGGTTGATGGCACCCTGTAAATAAAGATAATCCGTTGCCTCGTATCAAGCTGTTGCAAATACAGTTATTGAGTTGCTGAAAGAGCATGGTGAGAATTGTATTACAGCATTGACTCTTAAGACTGGAATTGCTTATGTCGGATATTATTTGCCGAAGGAATCACCACTTTAAATGGGGGGATCCTAGCTAGCAAGTGTAAATCAACATTCTTATCACATCATTAAACATATAGATACCTTGGTTATGGAAGGGAAAAGAGTTATGCTGGGTTTCATCAGCCAGTTTATGCAGGATAGGGCTGTTACAGAGTGGTAGAGTTGGGAAGACCATCCCCTAGTGGAATTTGCTTACAACAATGGTTACCATCATTCTCTTAAGAAGAGTCCATTCGAAGCACTGTTTGGATGCAAGTGTAATTCTCCAGTTAGCTGGGACAATTTGAAAGCACAATTGATTCAAGGAAGTGACACATGGGAAGTACGGAAAGTATAATGAAACATGTGCAGCAAAGTTTGAAGACTGCCCAGGACAAACAGAAAGGTTATGCAGATAAGAACAGATCAGAACAAAGCTGTAAGCATAAACACAAATTGACATAAATTGTGATTTAATAAATGCTAAAAGACTTGGACATATCAACAGATTAACAAGCCATGGTAATAAATGATCAGTAAATGTATCTGACAAAAGGATCTGAGATATGGACTTTGTATGCTTAAATTCATCAGATTGAGAACTTGATATTGAAGTGAAATGAACTTTTGAAGTCGTGCAATTGAAGGGCAATGCAAATCAGTGTATTAATGAGCTTTTTAATTTCAACATATAAATAGTATTCTAATATTTTTCTTTGTGTTTTCCAATATAATTGCTTTCAATATTTTCCCTATTAATGAAAATAGGAGGGAAACTTAACTTTAACTCATTGCATGATAGATTCGGATACGTAGAACTATACTTGGAGGGACATTATTTCACATTTGACATTGAAATCTTGATGTGTGATGCAACTTTTTAATATACTCACAATGCAAATATGCCAGCAATATAGGGGGAAAATACACTTGATCTAAGTGCATACATATGCCCCCTTTTCTTTCCTTGGGGTTAAGCCATTTACCTTTTCCTTCAATCATTAATAAATAATAATTTATCCTAACCAATTATTTAGTTACCTCAGCAAGTGGCCTAGGAGCTCTCTCTTTGGGTACAAACCAGTTACACCTTCCTCAACCTTAACCCCTCGCTATAAAATGTTATATACTTATAAATCAAGCCCTTAGGGGAGCAGATCCGAGTATGTGTATAGTCAAGTGGTGTTGTTTTGGTTAAATACTTGTAAATCAAACCCTTATGGGAGCAGTCTCTAGTGTGTGTATTGTCAAGAGCTGTTGAGTATTTAAAGTTTGTAGAAGGTTCAAGGCTAGTCCTTACATACTAGTAGTTAATTTAAAGATTAGCACACTATTGAAAGTTTGGAGAGATACACTCAAGGATATCCAAGTCCTTGAATGAAGTGCAATCCTAGAGGCCCTTAGGAAGGTTTCCTACTGTCATCGTAATAATTCTTCTTCTCACTTTAGGTCGGTTCTTTTTTGATAGGGGGAGGGGAGCTTGGAATTGATTGTTGAAGATATTCAAAAGAATTTGAAGGATAATGCATTGCCAAGCTATTCAATAGAATTTCAAGGGCATATCTATTCATGGGGATTTATTATATTATTTGATGAACCATATTGCACATATTTCTAGGATATCTTCTTAAGGGATGAGATGGTTATCTTCTTGGAGAACACACTGTTAGGATATTCCTATACTCCATCCTAGTCCTACCAGCATTTTCATTATTTGCATTTTCATACTTGCATGCATTTTTGCATGCAACATGCATTCAGCATGCATGCATGCAATTGCATGCATCCCAGTCATCAGTCCCAGCACCTAGCCTCAGTTTGTCAGCCCTCGGGAGCTTCTCTCAGATCAGTTTTAGCCCTCCTAGAGCTTAGTGTGCCCTTCCTCCTTGATTTAAGGAAGCAACTCGCCCTCTCTCACCTACCATTCAGTTGTACTTCAGTTAGTTGAGTTATCATCAGTTCTTTTCTTGATTTAAGGCTAGACTAACTCTCAACAGACTGTATCACTCCGATAGACCTCCAGTGAGACTGGATTGCCCATTTTGACTCCAGTTAGCTCCTCACGCGCTTTCCAATGAGCCTCCTTCATTCAGTTAGTGCCAGTTACACTCAATTACACTTAGTTACACCTACCATACTCTGTTAGACTCAGTTTGACTGATGGTTGACAGTTACTTGAGCATTGATGACTCCACTGATGATGATGAAGACTTCTAGTTGTGCTCCGATGACACTCCAGTGATCTTTTGATCACTCCATGAAGGCTAATTCGAATTGTCACCTTGGCATTTGAATTCTCATGCATTGTACTACTTATTTGTCCATATTGTGATTAATGAATTAGTGTGAAGTGTTTTTGCTTCTATTCGAGGTCTATTGTATTATTATTCTGTTGCTCATCTTACTGCATTGACTACTTTTAATCTTATTCCTAAATTCTTTCATTGTGAGGTATACATCATCTCTTAGATCTGCTGTGAGGATTTCCACATGGTATTAGAGCATGTTGAGAGTATTGTTTATCTCCATTCCTGAGAGTTTTTTGCAGGTTATTATCAAGATTTCGAGTGCAGCAGTTGCAACAGTTTTTGCATATTTTGCAGCAGTAGCAGTTGCAGACTTTTCTATTGTTTTTCCAGGTCTTCTACAGTTTCCATGAATTTCGAAGGAATTCCTCTTTATCTATTCAACTATGTTGAATGGAAACAAAAAATGATAACATATTTGAAGAGCCATGATCTCTTTGATTATTGTTTTGAAAGAGAATTCGAATCCTCTGAAGAAAAGTATGACTGGTTAAATGAAGGTGAAAGAGCCATTGCAGCCATGATGTATGCTATGTCTCGATGCATGGTATTCCACTCCCTTGATGTTGAATATGTTGAATCTCCAAAAGAGCTATGGGCCCACCTGGATGAAAGATTTGGCAGACAGAATGAAGGGATTGGTCCAAACCCTTTCGAGAGCAAGCCCAGTGATGCATTCGCTCCCCTTGATGGTCTCTCAGATCATGAATCAGTATCAAACATATCTCATATTGAAGTTGTCCACAAAGAAGAAGAACTTGCAGATTCTACACTCATGCTCCAAATTTCTTCTATTTCGAATTATGTGCCAGCTCACTCTAGAAATTGCAGAAGGTCCTAAATCCTCTCTTGCACCAGAGTTTGTTGGTTTGCATCATGATCTATTGAATGTTTCAGAGGTAAAATCAGCCAATGGAGGTAATGCATTCGCTCTCCTTGATCACTCACCACTTATGTTCTACTATATGATCATTATTTCATGCTTTCAGAAGGTTATTGAAGATAATGGCCATTGCCATTCGCTTGGGATAATTTCTCATGCATTTATTGGTTTTGATCTCACCTCTAATGGTTCAAAGGAGATCTCAAGAAACCATGATTCAAGTCTTGGATCTAATTTGGATTCCAAGCAAACACTGATATTTGATAGCCATTGCCATTCACTTGGGAAAATTTCTCATGCATTCAATGGTTTAGATCTCACTTCAAATGGTTCAAAGGAGATCTTGAGAAACCATTCTTTAAGTCTTGGATCTGATTTGGATTCAAAACATTTACTATTATTTGATGGTTCTTTTGAGCATAATCTCACCCATGATGGTTCGAAGGAGAAGATAAAAGACTATCTGCACATTCATGTTTTTGATCCTACCTCAGCTGATTCGAATCACAGGTTCAAGGATCATCCTCATACTTTTGGATTTGTTCTCATCACATTTGATCTGAAGATCAAGTACAAGCACATGCTTTTTGAGCATGATCCACTTCTTCCCAAGAAGAAGATACATCCAGACATATGACCAAGCATCACACCTGCTTGAGTTTGGAGCATTTATTTTTGTGTGTGCCTTACAGTCTATTTTGAGGGGGGGTATTTTTCCCATGAGGTTTTCCCCATTTCCTCGGTTTATTGACTGTTATTATTATTCATTGTATTGGGTGACCTTTGGTCTCAGTTACCAGGGCCCATGATGGATTAAGGGGGGGTGTTAGGATATTCCTATACTCTATCCTAGTCTTACCCGCATTTTCATTATTTGCATTTTCAGACTTGCATGCATTTTGCATGCATCTCGGTCATCAGTCCCAGCAACTAGCCTCAATTAGCCAGCCCCCGGGAGCTTCTCTCAAATCAGTTTTGGCCCTCCTAGAGCTTGGTGCGCCCTTCCTCCTTGATTTAAGGAAGCAACTCACCCTCTCTCACCTACCATTCAGTTGTACTTCAGTTAGTTGAGTTATCATTAATTCTTTCCTTGATTTAAGGCTATACTGACTCTCAACTGACTGTATCACTTCGATAGACCTCCAGTGAGACTGAACTACCCATTCTGACTCCAGTTAGCTCCTCATGCGCCCTCCACTGAGCCTCCTTCATTCAGTTAGTGCCAATTACACTTAGTTACACTCAGTTACACCTACCGCACTCAGTTAGACTCAGTTTGACTAATGGTTGACAGTTACTTGAGCATTGATGACTCCACTGATGATGATGAAGACTTCTAGTTGTGCTCCGATGACACTCCAGTGATATTTTGATCACTCCATGAAGGCTAATTCGAATTGCCACCTTGGCATTCGAATCCTCATGCATTGTACTACTTATTTGTCCATATTGTGATTAATGAATTAGTATGTGTGAAGTATTTTTGCTTCTATCTGAGTTCTACTGTATTATAATTTTGTTGCTCATCTTACTGCATTGACCACTCTTAATCTTATTCCTAAATTCTTTCATTGTGAGGTATACATAATCTCTTAGATCTGCTGTGAGGATTTCCACACACACCCCAACAAATCAATGCTGTTTTGAGCATCTTTTGGTTTATCTTGGTTGTGGACCACTTATCTATTCGACTAAAGCATGCTATTTCCACATAGGCCAAACATCTTAAGAAATCGCTCACACAAATAGATCACAAATTGACAGACCAATAGTATTACATGACTAAAATCCTTAGAGAGGGAAATAGTGCATGACCCCAACCAACGTGGCCACTTGAGGCAATACGTTAATGCAAAAGGAAAATATTTTACATATGAACTTCTCACAATTTATTATTAGCAAATTACTCTCCATGCTCTTTAAATAGAAATCATGGACCAATCACGTGTAAAGCCACATATGAATATTTCCATTAAGATTGAGGAGAAGATGAATCGTCGGGCCACTTTATGTCTAGAATATATCATGTTCCTTGGATTACATAAGTACACGCACACTAAAGAAACACACTTTACCTAAAGACACATTAGACAAAGTTTTTCTTAAGGGGGGGTGTTAGGATACTTAGGCATTGAGAAGTTAGTTAAGATCACTCTTATCCTAGTGGACTTCACCCTTATTTTATTATTATGGCACATTGGTTGAGGCAAGGGATGTTACAATGACACATATTCTTAAAATCCTAGCCATTTCTGCGATCTTTGGCTTGGCTTATCATTATTCTAGGGGACTGCTCCCATTTGTGGAGTAATTTATCATATTTTTGGAGGCTCCTTGGCAGGTGCACTTTTGGAGGCTATCTATGTGGTCCTATTGATGATTTGACATGGTTGAAATGCCTAGATTCAAGGAGAATTTTGCAAGAGAGGTGAATAAGTGGCATTTGATGGAGCATTTAGTAGAGGAGAGGACAAGTGGCATCCCACTCTATTGTCCTACTATTTTAATACTTTCTTGTTTTAGGGTTTTTACCTCGTAATGGAAGTAGTTAGGAGATATTGTTTGTTTATGATTCTGTGGGAGAGATCTAGGACTTAACTCATGGATATGATTATTTTATTGGATGAGGGTTTGTGCTTCGACTCTACCTAAGTGAAGGCCATCCTACTGCAACTATGGTTGATGGTTTGAGGAGACAATAATCTTTTGGCTTTGTATGTATTAAAAATATTTTGAAGGCTATATGAATTAAAGAGTTTTATGTTTATGTGTGGTTTTCCATAATTCCCATCTTACTGATTTGTATGTGCTAAAATCATCTATTAAAATCTGTTGCAATAAGGGTCTCAAGTAGTGTGGCCAACTATTGAGGAGGAAGATTAAATGAGGCAAGGCCTATTTGATTTCCTTTTTGTCTTTATTTTAGATTTAAATTTTTCATGGTGTGTTTGAGCTTGGAATAAGATCACTGCTGGTTGTATTTTCATTTGCATTAGTAGAACATCTATAAAGGGCCTACAATTTGTTATTTTTTTGGCCACAAATCTACATTCATTGGTAAATTTTTGCATGTTTGGATAGCATATTTACCTCTATTCATTCACATCTTCTAACCTATTAGAAACTCTTGACTCCATATGCCCTCTTGGATATTTGGCATTTGTCATTTCCCATCAAACACCACTAAAAAAAACTTTATTATTCATCCATGTTTGCTATTTTACTAAAGCAATGCTTCATATCACCTTGAGCCTTTATTGTTTATGTCTTAGTAATCCTATTCTAGGGACACCTCTCTAGCACTAGAGAGAAGAGCCTCTCTAAGTGAGAAAAGGCCTCATTGAGGTGACAATATCAAGCCTCCCGAGTTACCTTTAGTCTTGCACTTGATCTTTGGACTTTCAAGTGCAAGATTAGTTGGTAACACCTCCCAAAATATTTTCAACTAAGCATGGAAGGGATCTCCCACACTTTCAGCTGTGCCTCTATCAAAGGAATCTCTCCTATATGTATAGGCTTCCATCCTCCCAAAGTAGGATTTGGTCCCTTTCTGGGTTTAGAGAGGGAAAATGATATTTTATTTAATGAAAAATGTCCTTTCGCCTAGGGAGCACCGGGATTCTTTAGGGTTTGACAAATCTTCAAAATTCTATTTGAAAGCTTCAAAAGTTAGGGTGCACCTCCCAAATCTCTTTCTAAGCTCTAGGGCATGCTTTCTCTTGTCCACATGATTGCACCTCATGAAATTCTCCAATTCTTCATTATGGTTTTTTATTTTCATTAGGTTAGAGATGACCCTATAATAACTTCAATTTATGTTTAACAATTGAATTTTACTAGGGATGATATGAACCAAATACTTAAGATAGCATAATATAACATAATACACACCGACACCTATAGATTGTATTTTCTTTTCTTTTCGAATGAAAAGTATGCTTTTTATTCTTGGACAACAAGAATAAATGAGTACACACCATGTACAATGATGAAAATGTGGAGCAAAACTCCAAAGTAGATAATAGAGATGGGTTATACAATAACTCAAAGAATAGGAAAAACTTTTTTAAATATCCCAATACATGAATATATTTTGTTTCCATTTTCCCTTAACAATGACTAACCTTTATATATACCTATTTAATAATTGCACACGTGTACTCTTTGTTAGGCCAACCCTATTACATATACATCTACTCCAATACGTAAATATTTAACCCCATATATGCCCCCTTTAGGTCATAACATAGAACCCTCCTTCAAAAGTTTTTGTCCTAAAAAATTTGCAATTAAGAGTTTTACATGTGATGAAACCAAGTAATATGATTTCCTTATATTCTTGTTTTCTTGCTGCCATCGTCCAAATTTGATTCTTTTTCTTTTAATCCTTGATAGCTAGTTCTTGCATAATTTTCTTTTTTTGATTCCATGTATTGTTATTGTGACCTCCATTTTGTTGTAGTTTCTAGTCTGTGATAATATCTTGTCGAATAACAGTTTTGAGAAGCATTGTTCCATGAAAATTGTTTATTATTCCATCTTCTTCCTTGGTAGTGTTTATATGGATCTTCTTGTCTTTATTGATAATGAGGGTGCCAATATGGTTTCACCTTCGATGGCTCGCCTTTGTTTTTCATACCCTTATCGTCAATATTGTTTTCAAAGACAATGGAATCTTCTATCCTTTGTGTTGGGTCTTTGATTACTCTAGTATTTGAGATAATACCATCATTTTGGACATGTATCTCTTCAAGTTGTAGCTCAAGTTCTTCCATTTTTTTTTGGCGACCTTCTTAAACCTTTTCTTCTTCATTTGAAGCTACAGTCTGATGCCATCCATCAAATTATTACGTCCCTCTACCGTTCTATATTGCTTGTTTATTTTACATATTCATTATTTAAGGTTGCTTCAATCTTCTTGTAGATTTACTCCTCAAGTATTTTGGTAGTCTCTTCATCCAAGATTTTTGTTTTTTTAATTATATTTTGACCATGCTTTTTTTCTTCTTTTAATCGCTTGACCTCATTGAGTAGTTTTTTTTTAGTATGGTTTTGTAATATACATATTTCTTAATACTTATTTTTTAATTATATTTTTCCATTTTCCTTTGCTATTCTTTTCTTCAGTTTATGAACATCCTTAATGACTATCCATTAAGGGCTTGTATCTTGGACAACTCCTCACCTTTCTTGTTTAGTTCATTTTTTTCTTCTTTCAATTTAGCTCGAGTTAAATTCACCTCTTCCAATTTTGAGTCCTTGATTCATATTTTTGAGAAGAGTTCTTCAAATACTTTCCATGTGGCATATGATTGAGTATTTGTATCATGACTTCTCTATCACTTATGAGCTTTACCGTAAAAATAAATACATGCTAAATTAATTTTTTCAAAATTTTCTTTCATAATTTATAACCATTTCTTAGGATCAAAACCATCTTCCTTTCCTCTAAATATAGGTATTGTCATTGATTCGTAATTGAGGTTTAATAAAAATCCTTAGCGTTCCACCTCAGTATATTGAAAATAATATAAAAAATTGATAATATGTTTTTACCAACATATTACCATGTGTTTCCTATTTCCAATGGTTTCTGAATCACCTAAATCGGACCTTCCAGTGAAAAGTTATGCTAATTTCAAAGTAACATACCTTTTAAAACCTTGATTTTGGGGACTGTCTTGCTGACTGACTTTCCATTTAAGGTAACTTTGAAATTTCAGCCATTTTGAGTCTAAAATTTCATCCTATAGTATCTTGATATGTCTTCTCTGCAATTCAACATGTGTGACGAAATTATGATGACCCTAGAGAAAGTTTGCTAACATTCCCAAAACTTGTTTATTTTATCTGTTTCATAAGAACGAACTTGTGCGTACTACCATGTGTTTGATTTTTTATTTTACTAATAATTTTCTTACTAGAAATACTATGGTTTGTCTTCATTCTTATGGAACCAGTTTCACTAAATTTGGATCTCGCAAGATTTAGATATAATAGTTTTACCCTAAACACTAGTTTGAGACTGGTTTTTGGACTAGTGAAAATTCCCAACTTCCATACACTATAACTCTGAACTTCTAGCAAACCAGAATCTAAACGTTTTACCAAAAGTAACTCACTATATCTCCTCAGGTTTCTGAATTTTTTTTCTTCTGAAACTTCCCAGAAGAAAAAAGTTATAGCGAAAATTCGAGCCCATCCAAGGACTTTATGCTTTGATACCAAATATTATGAACCAAACACTTAAGATAGCATAATATAATAGAGTACACACCATGCACAACAATGTAAACATGGAGCACACTTCCAAGATATATAAGAGAGATGAGTTAAACAATAACTCAAAGAATAAGAGAACCTTCTCTAAATACTCCAATACATTCATATATTCAATTCACATCTTCCAAGGGGGGCATGTATGGGGTTAAATGTATATTTTATGACCAAAAGCGGGACACATAATAACGTAACATAATATAAATAATGTAAACATATAATAATTAAGATAGCATAATATAATAGAGTACAGACCATGTACGACAATGTAAACATGGAGCACAATTCCAAGATATATAAGAGAGATGAGTTAAACAATAATGTTGCACGAAATTGCAAGTAGTCAGTGCTCCCCGGTGTATCGTGACAAGGGACTAATCGCCTCTCGTGGATCCTTGAAATCTGGCGGTTGTGAGTTTACCAATCACCTGCGGGTTTTGGTGTAACGGCAACGTACTACCAACAATTGGTATCAGAGCTAGAGGTCACGAGTTCGATACACACTCGGCTCGCGCTGAGGGGGATATTGTTGCACGAAATTGCAAGTAGTCAGCGCAACCCGGTGTATCGTGACAAGGGATTAATCGCCTCTCGTGGATCCTTGAAATCTAGCGGTGGTGAGTTTACCAATCACCTGCGGGTTTTGGTGTAACGACAACGTACTACCAACAAATAACTCCTTAAAGAATAACATAACCTCCTCTAAATACCCCATTACATTCATACATTCAATTCACATCTTCCAAGGGGGTCATGTATGGGGTTAAATGTATATGATATGATCACGAGCGAGACACATATAATAGCATAGCATAATATGACCACAACCGAGACACATATAATACGTAAGATAACATAATATAATATAGTACACACCATGTACACCAATGTAAACATGAAGCACATTTCCAAGATATATAAGAGATGAGTTAAACAATAACTCATTAAAGAATAAGAGAACCTCCTCTTAATACCCCAATACATTCATACATTCAATTCACACCTTCCAAGGGGGGAATGTATGGGGTTAAATGTATAATGTATATGATATGATCCCAAGCGAGACACATATATGGTTAAATTTATTTTGAATGAAGTAAATGCATATGTAATATAACGGGTTTACATGTGCAATGAGTGAATATATATATATATTTTCCTTGGAACATGTCGTGGGAAAACCCTAAGGTACTTCCCCTCATTTTGAGGATGGTACCCAAGGTAAACCATCGACCCTGATTACGGGGCCTAACCCGGTGGGGACATCAAGTGAGGCCCTTAAATATCTATGCATAGCCACCTGAGGATTTGACCTTGAGACCTTTTGCTTACAACTCACAGCTCTCAACCACTTGAGCTAACCCATCGGGCTTTTTTTTCATTGGAACATGTCATGGGGAAACCCTCGGGTACTTCCCCTCATTTTGAGGATGGTACCCAAGGTAAACCATCAACCCTGATTATGGGGCCTAACCCGGTGGGGACATCAAGTGAGGCCCTTATATAGCAATGTATAGCCACCCGAGGATTTGACCCTGAGACCTTCTTCTCACAACTTACATCACTCAACCACTTCAGCTAGCCCACCGATATATATATATATATATATATATATATATATGCTTACAACTCATAGCTCTCAACCACTTGAGCTAACCCACCGAGCTTTTTTTTCCTTGGAACATGTCACGGGGAAACCCTCGGTTACTTCCCCTCATTTTGAGGATGGTACCCAAGGTAAACCATCAAACCTGATTACGGGGCCTAACCCGGTGGGGACATCAAGTGAGGCCCTTATATAGTAATGTATAGCCACCCGAGGATTTGACCCTGAGACCTTCTGCTCACAACTTACACCACTCAACCACTTGAGCTAGCCCACCGGGATATATATATATATATATATATATATATATATGAAGGAAGAAAATCATTATATTCCATAAGGAGAGAATATACATATGACCTGTCCACAAGGAATTATTCAAAACCCAGAACTGACTGAACCAAACTATATTGTTTCAAAATAGAGACCAGACCGACTTGAAATAAAATTACAGCCATAGCGACTATGAGAATCCATCTTTCGATAATCAAAATTATAGACTCGGTACACAACCCACTACCACACTAAAAATCTGAATCCTCTAACAGAACCATTAAAGCGAACCAAATAAAAAAAAGGGACATTGAGACAACCAACATAAACTAAGCATCTAATACAAAGGTTAAAAGTGGAATAACTCCATACTCTCCTTTTCTTGGCCTTTGAAGAACTCGTAAAAGGAAAAAGAGCCATCATAAGAGTGTTAGGGATTCCTTCAACAACTAATTGGATTTTTGGTTTAGTTCCTATACACATCAGGAAATGACATCCACTCAAAATCCTGTATAGAGTTTCGTAACTGTTGCAACAAAGACTTTAGAGGCATCCCCACTTTGTTTCTGGCACTTTCCTAGTCAATTACTACTTTTGTGTTACCCATGATCTATAACTTTTTGACCCCCTGTTTGTTGGCAAAGAAAGGTAATGTCTACAATGCAGATAATTAAACTTTCCTATAAGAGATGTGCCCTAGAGCGTATCTCACATGGAAGAAATGGGAAGCATTGAGGTAAATAACCACTCCTACCCCACATTTGGAAGGATACCCTTCGCTGGATTCGTCAAAGAAGTCCCAAGGGGTGTCAAAATACATAGTGGGCATAAATGGAGATTGTGGCATTTTCCTTTTAGGACCGTGCTTGAACTTTCGAGTAAGATTCTCGATCAAACCTGCTGCCACTTCCATTGGAATCCACTTCTCCTAAAGCAAGTTTAAATTATGATTCCACAAGATGAAATAAATTAAGTAGCATGGAAATGAATCAAAATTGGTGACAAAAGCATGCACCAACCAATCCTGGACACATTCCTCCAAACATGTCTTATTCCCAACCATCTTAGGATTAAACATTTTTTCATGGAATTCCATACTTGAACCATGAAGGGGCATGTAACGAAAATATGGAAAACAATCTCATATTCATGTCTACATAATGGACATCTGATGGGACCAACCCATCCCCTTTTTATCCCATTGTCCCACGCCAACAACTTGTTTCTTAATGCTAGCCAAAGGACAATATTTGATATTAGAGGGTCTTGCAGTTTCCATAATCGTTCCTACCACCAAGCTTTTGTTCCTTGAAGAATAGCTTCAACTTGTGCTTTGTACCCCAATTTTACATTGTACTCACTCGACAAAGGGTTTTTAAACTAGCATAAGGAGTCCTCATCTTCCTCGATCAATTTGACAAAGTTAGAACAAAGCTTTGCAACAAAACCATGTCATTCAACAACCAACCTCAGACTACCAACCAAGCCTTCCAAGCCTTCCATGATCCCGCTCTTTGGCATCCCAAAGAGAGAAGATACCTTGATCATGCAGAGCATCGAGGAGATCTTCCGAAATCCTATAGGCTTTACCAGCTCCGACCCAAGGATCCTCCCCTATCCTAACTTTCTTACCATTTCCAATATATATATATATATATATATATATATATATATATATAGGTCATGTAGTCATTGTTGGAATGTGTAAATGAACTATATGAATGTAATATTGGGAACTTTGGATGAGATTATCCCATTATTTAAGGAGTTTACAGTGTTGTACACAATGTGTACTTTGTTATATTATGCTATCTTAAGTATTTCGTTCATATACTTGAAATTTAACTCATATATGACCCCCATAGGTCATAACACGAGACGACCTCTTCATAACATAAAGTTATGTTTATAAATTGGCTCTATTTCACTTGGATCCCTTCCTACTAGGGTTTCTCTCATCGTAATCACATACAATGCCTAAAAAATTATCATTCCACGTGTGTACTTGGCCTCTTTCTTTCTTGGGAATTGTTTCCTAAAGGTCATTGATTGCATTTTTCTTGTATCCATAATGCCAATGAAGTGGGATTTGACCATGGAAATACTTTCAAGAGCCACATAACACCATTTCAAGACAAGGGTTCCTCCATTAGTTTCTCTTTTCCATATGTCATGCTCTAGAGATCTAGTGAGATAGGGAATTCATCTCTAGGGATTTGTTTGACCCCTCACCTCATCATAAATAAATCCTTGGACATTTTTTGAGCTAGGGCATTCATTTTCTAGAGATCACTTTTTCCTTGCCTCTTCCATGTGATATTGGGCCCTAATATCAATTTAGGAACACGTCTCTCCATCAATGATGCAACAAGATGTACAATAAGCCATGTGATCCCACCTCAAATGTGTGCCAAGTGTGTCCAGGTGGAATTTCATGGTGAAGTTTCTTCGGAAAATCCTCCATCATTAATAATGCTCCACACATTTGTCCTTGCTCCAAATGATGATAAGTGCTTGGGAAAATTAGCTAGGAAAAGGTGCATGTTCTCCAAATCTCTCCCTACAACTTGCAATTTCCATTGAACTCCTAAGATCTCTTGTTGCTCTAGTGACATTAAAGAGGCAATGCAATCATTGCATCATCTCAAGATAAGATATCCCCTTGTGTTTGGGAACAAATCAAAACAAGGTACAACAAATTTCCCACAAGCATAGGCTGGAATATTGGTCATTGCATGGCTTAAAACATAGGTGATCTCCCGAAGATAGAATAAAACACTAAGATCGCCAAGGTTGGCATGTGTCTCTAGATGCTTTCTCTATCCAATGATGGATACAACTGATATAGTCATCGTCTCTAATATATGAATGGGGTAGTCTATCACCAAGCCAAGAATCACCTCCATGCACTACAAAATGCCTCTCCAAAGGTTGATGTACATGCTCCAACACTTTTCCTCTCTCACTACCATGTCAATCATTTGTAATAACATCTATAAACAAGTTTTTAGAAGGTGGTTTGTAAAATTTTTGTTGACCTTCATTATTCTTTATCAAACTTCCACATGAAGCATGCCACAAAATTTCAGATTTGGAAAAACTAATCAATTTATTATTTAGGGCTTGATACCCTCCTCTAAAATGCTGAAATATGCCAAATTACATCAATTATTGACACATTATTGTCCCAAGCATTTTGTATCCCTAAAATTACATCTGCTTGTTGATTTCTCATACATAAATTGGGTACAAGTTGAAGATATCCATTGTTGGAAAATTTCTACATATGTAATGTTATGGAAATGCTTTGTGTATGCATGAAATCCATCCCATTGATGAATTCAAATGGATTTTGATCAAGAATGGAATATGCATCACATACCTTAACATATTTTGGCTCCAAGATTAAAAAAATAGGATATGCAATTTACTCTTCATGCTCCTCAAAGTGGCTCTCAACACAATCATAAAATGAAGGTGCACATTCATGTTTTCATTCATCAAGCTCTCGCTATAAATGTCATAGATGTGATTTATATGAAAAAACCAACAAAAAACTAAAAACAAAAATAGTACACCAAATCAATTCAAACAACCCCAAACTTCATGACAATTCAAGGATAAAAGATACCAAACACACAGATAAGTTTCATCCCTTCCAGGGAAACTTATCAACCAATAACTAGATCTAAAAATACTCTTTTACAACAATAAAAACAATAATATAACAACTTGACAACAATAAAATAAACACCCTATATTATTTCGTTAGATGCCAAATCACTTAATGTTTTTCCCTTTTACTTATGTCATATTGGAAAGATATATATAACCATAAAGAACAATGGATGGACATATATAGCTAGAATTAAAATATGGAAATTGCACAAGATATGGATAGTTGGAAACTTCATCAATAATATCAAGGTGAAGTACATGTACACACCATAGACTTCTCTCAGGGCTAAGACAAATTTTCCAACCCTCCAAAAACCCTAGAGAGGGTAAATCAACAAAACTCTAGCAACCAAGGAGCTCCAATATGCAAGTATTCCTTCAACAAATCCTCTAAGGTAAGACATCCTCCTCTTTTTTTCTTTTTCACCAATATTCCACGTTAGGGTTTTATAACAAAACCCGATCTCCAATATACAAAGGATAAACCCTAACCATAACTCGAAGATGTTCCAAGATACTCCGAGAAGAGCAAAAAACCCTAGTACCTTAAGAGAGAGATAACAAGTACATGTGAAGACTCTAGCGAGAGAGAAAGGAAGTGCACACTATTCGCTTGGTCACATCTCTACACAAGGGTGAATAAGAATGAATATTGCAATGAATGTTTGATCATCATACTCTACATATCGGCCTCCATAAGAGAAAACCCTAGTCACAAAAGAAAACTCCATACCAATATGTCCTCTATACATTCCATAGCTTCTTCTAGGGCTTCCTCATGAACCCTAGTGAATCTTTCCAAGAAGACAAGTACAAAGAGAAAAATACAACAATTATAGTGAATGAAACAAATCTCTCCATCCTCTATTCATATGAGAGTTTAGGGAGGCCAAGGATACAATGTGGGCCTTAGCACTTAAAATCAACCTACAATGAGCACTTGTAGGCCAACACACTTGAGATGCTACACTCAAAAGTAGTGTGTCATGATCCTAAGTGATGTCATGCACAATAATGGCTCCAATGTGAAGTAACTACAAAAGGAATGTCCACATCCCTCTATCACAAGCCTCTCTAAACTCCATTGATCCTTTTAAGCAATGTACTCCACTAGGTTAGCTACCCCATGCAAGAACACTATCAAATCCCCAGATGTCCTTGAGCCATATTTAGTCCTCCAAACATGAACCTAAGCTACCAGATGCCAATTAGGGATCAAAGCTTTCCTGCAAGATGCACCTAACACTCCTCATTCCATGTAGGGAACTATCCAACTAGGTAAACTCCCCATGTGGACACAATGAAGGGTGTCCACCATCCAAGCAAGAGATATCTAATGTCTAAGGGAAGAGAGCTGTGCCTATTAAAGTATAACTTAGTTTATATAAGTCATAACTTAGTTTATATAATAGTCATAACTTAGTTTATATAATTATCAATTAGATATTAGACTTGGGAATTAATAAAGTCACTTCCAACTTTATGTTATTTTACACTTTCATGCTTTATGTGGCTTTATTATCTTTCTTGATCTATTCCACATTCATAAAATGGATTAACTTGACTTCATTGTAATCCTATATAATAAAGGTTTTTCTTTCCAATCTATAAAATACATTAGGATAACTCTTCCAAGTTATTCTTATACGTTAGGAAAACAATTATTATTAGGATAACTATTGTCTCTCTTATGTGGATTGGGTTTTTGTGTTGTAGTGAATACTTAGTACATGATGCTTTCAGGTACATCCCTGTGGTTGGCTGTCAATAGTCAATAAGAACTACAAGTAGAGAATCCTTATGTAGGAGGTTCTTGTGTATGCTCCCCGAGGATGGATGCCATAGTAAGGAAAGTATAATATTGAGAAATGGATTCTCTTGAGATCCAAAAATTCCCTATGCTATAAAAAAAAATGGTTACAGTTGGAGGAATATGTAATCCTTTTCGGGGCTATGGATGCTTGAATATCAACAGGGAAAGGCCTATTTGCATGCAAATGCTTTACTGTGGCAACTTTTTCGGGGCTATGGATTCCTTCTGGTAGTAGAGATAAGGTCGTGTTATCACTGGTATCGAAAAGGTGTAAAAGAGGTGCTAATATCCTTCAAATCAATAATCCCGTGCAAAAAGAAAAAGTAAAAAAAAGAGAAAAATAAATAAATGGAAATGTCATTATTGGGATTAAAGGGCAAGATATCTCATAACACACTTCGTTATAATAAGACACTTTCCATTTTTTTCTATCTACATGGTTGGTCAAAATCACAAAGGAAACTCTAATTCCCTTATCTTGAGTCATCTAGTCAACCAAATCCAAACTGATGTTCTAACTCTATGATTCATCCATCTCCACCCCAAAGAAGAGCTAGTCCTTTATAAATGATTTGATGTTAACATGGTAAAGATATGTTCCTAAATCATTAATCTGATGAACTTATTGAAGATACTTATGGAGTATATTATCAATGATCATGTTTCTCATGACTATGCTATATGGTGAGTCATAATAAATAGCTAAATGCATTATAATTGATATGGAAATAAAATTTGCATATGTACATTACTACTGCTGGTCCACCCAAGACATTCTTTGACTATAGTACAACATCATCACAATATTACGAAGATATTCTTCACAATTATTGGATTCAATGCCTATTGTTCAGTTTTATATGGTGGCCAATCACATTCACTAAAGGACGAATATGCTATTTTTTTGTTGTACATGGGATCTGTGCATTCTAAGCACATATTTTGATACCCATTTGGAAACTTATTGAGATATATGCCATTAAATTGATCATTGCTGCCACAGATTAATAATTGCTACAGGGTGTTGGACTTGTTGCATAGTGTTCTATAGTCAAATTTTCATGATCGTGCATGGATTTCATGCACATTTTTTTTCCAAGTCTATTGATGGATTTGGATACCCATTTGGCTATTCTCTGAGCTACTGAGTCAAATTGCAAAATATTTCTTTAGATTAGTTTTACCAAGTTTTACTTTTTCAATAATTTGACTTGGTCAACCTAGCAGAACAACATGCCACAGACAGGTGCTAGCATAAGTGAGCAGTGTTCTTGAATTCATAATTCATTGTGTTCCTTTCCCCCTTGGTTTCATGTTAGCTTTGGATTAATACGCTTTTAATTAAAACTTTTCCTATGTTTTAATTTTAAAAAGCCCAAGTTTGATTTGCATTAGTTGGAGTAGAGCTATAGAGGCATTTTTGGGGTGATTTGAGAATAGGTATGGGCACATTTGGTCTTTAGAGGATGTTTGGAATCATTACATATAGTTTCCTCTTTCAGTTCACATGGCTATATGCATTTTTGGATTAATGGTATTTAATTAGAACTTTTTCCTAAGTTTTAATTTAAAAATGCCTAAGTACAATTTGGTTAATAATTAAGCCATTGCGGGAAATTCTAAATGATGATTTGGCGTGATGAGTCACTTTTGGGGATTAGGCTTCCTAGTGGCCTTCAGGTGATCGGTGGAATTCTTTGGTGCTCTCATATACACATGTCATTGGTTTAGAAGCAAATTCATGAGATTATTGACATGTGGCACATTCTATTTATTTTATCCTCACATGTGTAATAGATATTCATCCTAGGGAAGTGTGTGATACCCCCATTTTGACCCCTAGAACATATTGGATTTTAATGTAAATATTGTATACATGCGATGTATGTTTTCCTAGCATGGAGCTTAAGGCCAAGGCCCTGCTAGTGGATGCTCGGTTTTATGTAAAAGGAAAGTATTTGATATTCTGTTATCCATGTGCTATTCAACCATGGGACATTGTAAATGATGTAAATAATAATATTTCAATAAAAATACCAAAAAAACTGGCTATGGAGGAAACTAATAAGAGAGGGCCATGTGTATCCACTATGGATAGGTGAGGGGGTTGTGAGATTGAACCATAGGCTTCCAAATGTCATCTTGAGAACCCATTTGACCTTCCTTGCTGACATTTAATTATGTTGTAAGGAAGTGGTTGAAGAAAACTGTTCATGAGGTTGATGGAGTGTGGGAAACCCCGAAATTTCGGATGGCAGGGTATGGGGCTCTGTTTTACTTGACCCACAAGTCACTCTTCCTCCTAGGAATTTGTTTCCCTCATCCCCATTCCATGATCGATGGAGAAGGGAGTTGCATGCAGGAGCCGAACCCAGCTGTGAAGGAAAAAAGAAGGAAAATCACTATTTTGAGAAAAAAATATGATTTAGAGTGCCGAATTCGCCTAGAAAGTCATTTGGGAAGTTCAATACAACAGTGGATCCGTCGGATTGAACCCTAGGAGAAATTTACAGAGTGTGAGATGCTTAGAAACCCGTGAGAAAACCCTGAGTTGATAGCCGAGAACCCCGCTGTAGGATAGAGTTGTTGTGGCCATGGAAATTGAGAAAACCCAAGTGGGAATGACAGAAAAGAAATAGGACATAAGGTGGAGTTGCTTGATTAAACCAGTGAAGGCTAGAATCTCAAGGAATCAACAGCTTGGGCCTTTCTATTCCCACCCTGAAGAGCACTGGAGGGAAGGGGCGCCTGAGGGACTGTGCAGCAGAGAAGGGACCTTCCTTGTGTTGGTTGTGGTAGGTATTGTGGGTGCCAAGGCTGTTTGAGTTAGAATTGACAGGGCTGTAGCTCTGAGGTTGAGCTCACTGGCTTAGCATCCTCCTCCATTGTTCCTTAAATGCTTGATAAACCCAACTGTGTGTTGTCTTAGCATGTTTGTTGTGTGAAGCCATAGATATGAGTGAGCCTGTTTAGTTCCTCCTTAGTGGATACACATCCTAGCTTAGGGGTGGTCTCTCAGTTGAAATAATATAGGCTGGAAAAAGACCTATGGTTGGGTGGAACGTTGCTCTCACATAGCGAGTTGCTTGGACAGTTCATCTTATAAGATAAGTGCTCACTGTGGTCCTAAATGATGCTACTTCCTATGTTGTGTTATCTGTTATTTCAAGTCAATCTGAACGAAATGATCATATGGAATTAATCAATAGGAAGTCTGTGCATAATCCTGAACATGAGGTTGGTTCACTTGTTGTTTGTTTCATCATTTTGCTTGTGTTAATATGCTGTTAGTCTTGCATGTTGTACATGCATTAACCATATTTAATTCCACTGTGTATGTTTACTATGCATTGCACACCTCCCTAGAAGGTTTGTATTTCATCATATGGGATTGGGGAGTGAATTAGACACCCCCTGTTGAAATCATGCCCCCTCTGTGGGTCAGATGAAGGGAGGGGCCATGGCAGGGTGTTACTAGGGCTCTTGACAGTGGGGTAAAGAGGATTTGATGGAGTTAGGGAAATACTTTTGGTTGGAGAAGTGGAAATTTCAGAGTTCCCAGGTGTGGCATAGTATCACACCGTTTCATAGAGCTCGCCGAGATCTTTCCAACGGTACCAATTTTTCCAAAAATGGACTCAGGATGAGGAAGTTATCAGCCTGAGAAGTTGGCAGTAACAGGGGTATGGCCGACTTCCGACTTTCCGAACCCGCAGTGTGGAATGCAGAAGTTGAGCTCGTATTTTCTTCTACGTCGGGTATTTTGGCGTTCCGACCTTCAGAATCCTGCACTGTGGAATGTGGAATTCAGATTCGCGACACTGGGTATTTTAGCGTTCCGACCTTCCGACTCCTGCACTGCAGAATGCGGAAGTCGGAGTCGTATTTTCTTCGACGCTGGGTCTTTTGGTGTTCCGACCTTCCGACTCTCACTCTACAGAATGCAGAAGTCAGAGGGGTATTTTCTTCAATGCCAGGTATTTTGGCATTCCGACCTTCCAAATCCCGCACTACAAAATGCATAATTCGGAGGCGTATTTCTTTGACACTGTGTGTTGAGCGTTCCAACTTGAGGCTCGCGAATTACGGAATTGCAGACCGAAGACATTGTGGCTGTGAATATGGGAAGAGTTGCGAATAAGTTTGGAAAAAAAATTAGTAGGTTGTTCCCCCATCACTCTAAAGGTCACTGAGGGGATCGAGGATGTGACAGATGGTATCAGAGCCCAAGGTTGTAGCCTTGGGGATTCTTGGGCCAAAGTAGAAGGCATAATAGCTCTGTGAATTATTCCATGAGTTTACTTCTATTAAATATGGATGTTTTATGTTTTATATGTATTCCTAAGATGTCTAATAAACGTCTCTATAATGCACAGTGTTTGCAGCTGATAGCATTTGAATATTTGTAGCAGAGAGTAGCAGGAAAGGGGAAAGGAATCTCCAAAGGAAAATGGTGACCATGAATGACGCCCAGGATCCTTACGAGCATGATGAATATGTGCTAGGATAAAATGTGCAAGAAGATCACGCAGAGACTGAATCCAATGGGAGAAGGGAGAAAATAACTCCTCAGAATTTGGTTTAAACCATGGTAAGCTTTAATGAAAGGTTGATGAAGGCTCAGGAGAAACAAAACCAACTCAATGCTGCTATTTTGCAAAGCCTCACTGATATGCAGCAGATGGTAAACCTTGGGTCCAACCCAAGAAATATAGGTAAAGAAGTAAGAGGTGCAGAGAGTCTCTCTAGAGGTGGTTATAGGAAGAGGATTCCAAGCCCAAGAAAGAGTTCTATGAGCAAAAAGCGCAGCACGCCCTCCTCAAGATATTCTTCCAGCAGGTCGTGTGACTCAAGAGACCCTAGAAGAAGTCCAAGGCATACTTCTAGTAGGTTTGAGGGAAGAAAGAAATCCAAAGGAATGCCACATGGAGAATTTAGGAAGGCAAGGCCTCCCACATTTCATGCAGAAGGTAAGACTGGCCAAGAGGCAGAGGCATGGCTTCTTGGGATGAAGAAATATTTCAGGATTCATGATTACTTAGGAAATGAAAAGGCCATAATTTCCATTTACAATCTAAATGGCAAAGCTTCAATATTGGTGGGAGCACCTCATGCAAGTAAAAGGGATCCGTGAAAGGAGGATTATATGGGAGCGATTTAACAAGTATTTCAAGGAAAAATACATATCATCTAGGTATTATGACAACAAGAGGAAAGAATTCAATGAACTCAGGTTGGGACATAAATCCATGGAAGAACATGTCCACCAGTTTTTGGAATTGTTGAGGTATGTGGACTATATCAAAGATGAGAGGGTTAAGATCCAGTGTTTCCTTGGAAGTATACCTCGAAATTTCAGAGATAGGATTGAGTTTGTTAACCCACCCAGTCTTGATAAAGCCAGTAGGATGGTGGTGCATTGCTACGAGCAGAGCAAAGGAAAATCAGAGGTTCACCCAGCATGGAAAGGAAATCCAAATGGGAGGTTTGATCAAAATAAAAGTGGATTCAAGCCACCATTCAAAGGTCATCCAAGAAATTTTCTACAGGGCCATCAAAAACGAAGTGGGAACAAGCCAACAGTTGTAGCAGAGAAAGCACCAAAAGGGCCACTTCAGTGTTGGGGATGTGGAGGAAACCACATGCTTAAAGATTTTCCACATTAGAGGGATAATCCCCGTAGTTTGCACCACTTAGAAAGAGCAGCTACAATGGAGTATATGGCAAGGGCAGTGCCTCGAATTTATGTAGCGTTGGATAATCATCAGGTAGACCATCAGTCAACAGTGGTGGAAGTTGAAGGTAAGATTGTTGAGCAATCCATTTCTGTTTTGATTGACCTAGGATCTACTCATAGTTATGTTTCTCCAAAAGTGGTTGAAGGTTGTTCTCTTAGAAAAATGAAGAATAGTAAGTCTTGGCTAGTTCAGTTAGCCACAGGGACCAAGAGAAAAGTGAGTGAAGTAGTGATGGAGTGCCCCATGGATTTGAATGGATTCCTCACAAATGTAAATTTGAATGTCCTACCATTAAGATCTTATGATGCTCTAATTGGTATGGATTGGTTGGAAAGGCATAGAGCCAAGATAGATTGCTATGAAAAGGTACTTGAATGCATTTATGAAGAGGGTAGACTCATATTGGTAAGGGGAATTCCCAAACAAGTATTAGTAAGACATATCTCAGCCCTACAGTTGAAATTTTTTTATAAGAAGGGTTGCCAATTATATGCAGTTCACATATTAGATTCATCAGAGGACAAAGGACCAAGGATGGAATATTTCCAGTTGTTGCAAGAGTTCAAATATGTGTTTCCGGATGAAGTGCCCATACTGCCACCAAAGAGAGATATTGATTTTACCATCGATCTTGTTCCAGGGGCAACACCAATTTCTAAATCTCCTTATAGAATGATCACACCAGAATTGATAGAGTTAAAGATGCAGCTACAGGAATTAATGGACAAGAAGTATATCAGGCCAAGTGTATCGCCTTGGGGAGCACCAATGCTATTTGTCAAGAAAAAGGATGGGACTTTAAGGCTGTGCATTGATTACAGGATGACAGTCAAGAATAACTACCCATTGCCAAGAATTGATGATTTGTTTGATCAAATGAAGGAAGCTAAAGTGTTTTCAAATATTGACTTAAGGTATGGCTATCATCAAGTGAGGATAAAAGAATAAGACCTTCATAAGACAGCTTTCCAGACAAGATATGGTCATTATGAGTTCACAGTGGTGTCAATTGGTCTTACCAATGCACCTGATACATTCATGTGTCTCATGAATAATGTCTTTAGCAAGTATTTGGATAAGTTTGTGATAGTGTTCTTGGATGACATTCTTGTTTATTCAAGGAATGAAGAAGAGCATGATGAACATCTAAGAATGGTGTTGCAAGTTCTTAGAGAACACCAACTGTATGCAAAGATGAGCAAGTGTGATTTTCTATTAAAGGAAGGTACAATATTTGGGTCATGGCATCTCAGAAGAGAGAATTGTAGTGGATCCAGAAAAGATTGAAGCCATAATGGATTGGCCTATTCCAAAGAATGTACATATGTTAGATATTTTATGGGTCTTGCATGCTATTATAGAAGGTTCATTGAAGGATTCTCCAATATAGCTCATCCAATTACATCATTGTAGAAGAAGAGTGTTAAGTTTGTATGGTCTGAAAAAATGTGAAAAAAGCTTTCAGAAGTTAAAGAGGTTGCTTACCAGCGCTCCTGTTTTGAAGATTGCAGATCCAAGAAATAATCTTGCTGTGTGCACCATAGTAGCAAAATACGTCCGTATTGGAAGTTGCTATACGGAAATTCGAACCAGGTTAAAAATACGGCGAACATTCAAGATGATACGGGTTTGGTATAGTAAACTATTTATTTACCCAATTTTGAACAAACTGAATTGGAATCGAATGTATATTGATACAATAAAACATAAAACTCCAAAGCATGGTTGATTAATACAAAAAATTATTTAAGAAAAAAATTTAAAATACTTTTTTAATTTAGTGTTAGTATATGTTATACTGTTAGACTCTGCCTTATTACTATTACATGTAGTTTTTTTATTAAGTTTTATTTTATTACATGTAGTTTTTTTATTTAATTTTTATTTTATTACATGCAGTTTTTTTATTTAAGTTTTATTTTATACCATTGTTATTTTAATTTTACATTTTAGTTTTTATTATTTATCAAAAAATAAATTTATGTAGTTTTTTTGTTTTCATTTTTTAAGTCATTTTATATAAAAATAGATTTGTGTAGTTTTAAGTTATATTTTTAAAGTTTTCAATTAAAAATGAATGAGATGTTAAAATTTGAAATGATTATGTATATTTAAAAAAAATAAATTAAAATTGCATGTTATTTGTATTTATAAGATGTCTACTCCTGTATTTTAGTCGTACTTGATTTTTTTATTACTTTTTGTTTCCGTATCGTATCCGAATCGTTTTCGAATCTGTACTCGAATCTTGCTACTATGGTGTGCACATATGCTTGTATTGAAGGGATAGGTGGAGTGCTCATGCAAGAAGGATTTGTGATTTGCTATGAGTCAAGGAAATTAAAAGAGCATGAAAAGAATTATGCCATGCATGATTTACAACTAGCATCCATAGTACATGCTCTCAAGATTTCGAGCTTAGGACAGACCACATGAGCTTGAAGTATTTGTTTGACCAGCCAAACTTGAATGATAGGAAAGCTAGGTGGATGGAATTTCTCTGTGAATTTGATTTTGAAATTAAGCATGTAAAAGGGAAAGCGAATGAGGTTGCAGATGCTCTTAGCAGAAAATTTCATGTTGCAGCATTAAGTATGTGCAAATCAGATTTGAAGGCAAGAGTTCTTGAAGCCCAAACCAGTGATGGAACTTACCTTCAAATTAAAGAGAAATTGAAACAGGAAAATATAGATGAAAAGGGTGGAGGATATTAGCTTGGTGAAGGTGATATTCTCTTTTATCAAGGTACTAGACTATATATTCCAAATTGTGCATATTTAAAGAAGCTAGTGATGGATGAAATACATCAAATGCCATACTCTAGACATCCATGATATGAAAAGACAATAACAACAACAAGAAATCAATACTTTTGGAATGAGATGAAGAAGGACATAGGAAAATAAATTTCTAGGTGTCAAAAATGCCAACAAGTCAAGGCAGAACATCAACATCCAACAGGATTATTGCAGCCTTTTGCCATTCCAGAATGGAAGTGGGAAGTAATTTCTATGGATTTTATAACAGGTTTTCCAATGGCAGTGAGGAAGCATGATTCAATTATGGTAGTGGTGGACAAGCTATCAAAGGTAGCTCACTTTATTCCAGTCAATTCCACTCATAAGCAAGTGACATAGCAAATATTTTCATGAAGGAGATACTCAGATTGCATGGATTTCCCAAAGCAATAATTTCAGATCGAGATGTAAAGTTCACATCCAATTTTTGGAAAGGACTATTTCAAGAATTGGGAACTCAACTGAATTTTAGTACAACATATCATCCTCAAAAAGATGGTCAAACCAAGAGGGTGAATCAGGTTCTTGAATACATGTTGAGAATGTATGTGATGGACAAACCATCCAAGTGGCAGGACTACCTACACTTGGTAGATTTTGCATACAATAATTGACATCAAGCATCATTGGGGATGAGTCCTTTTGAGGTATTGTATGGTAAAGGATGCAGGACTCCAGTGAATTGGGATAGTCCGGTGAACAGGGTAGTGCTTTGGCCAGAGATGATCAAGGAAATGGAACAGGAAATTGTTAAAATCAGGTAGAATTTAAAGGCAGCTTAGGGCAAGAAAAATAGTTATGCAGATTTGAAAAGAGTGCATAAGGAATTTAATATTGGGGATCATGTTTATTTGAGAATGAAGCTAAGGAAAAGTTCCCTAAAGATGGGTAGTTGTGCCAATTTTGCACCAAGATATTGTGGGCCATTTGAAGTCCTTGATAGGATAGGACCAGTTGCATATAGAATTGCATTTCCTGCTAACATGAGAGATCATAATGTTTTCCATGTTTCTTTGCTTGAGAAATATGTACATGATCCTAATCACATAATTGATTGGAATGTGATACATGTGGAATCTGAGGGAGATTTCCAAGTGGAGCCTAAGCGCATCCTCGACAAGAAGGTCACATTGCTCCGGAACCGAACCATCGGACAGGTGAAGGTGTAATGGAAGAACCTTAGTCCTGATGAGGCTACATTGGATTTGGATGATGCCATGAGAGAGGAATTCCCATTTTTGTTCAGTTTTGAGAACACTGAAGGTGGTGTTGTTCTAAGGGGGAGGGAAATGTAATAACCCCATTTTGACCCCTAGAACATATTGGATTTCAATGTAAATATTGTATACATGCAATGTATGTTTTCCTAGCATGGAGCTGAAGGTCAAGGCCCCTCTAGTGGATGATCGGTTTTATGTAAAAGACAAGTATTTGATATTCTGTTATCCATGTGCTATTTAGCCATGGGACATTGTAAATGATGTAAATATCAATATTGCAATAAAAATACAAAAAAAAATGGCTATGGAGGCAAATAATAAGAGAGGTCCATGTGTATCCACTAGGGAGAGGTGAAGGGGTTGTGGGATTGAACCATAGGCTGCCAAATGTCATATTGAGAACCCATTTGACCTTCCTTGCTGAAATTTAATTCTGTTGTAAGGAATTGGTTGGAGAAAGCTATTCATGAGGTCGATGGAGTGTGGGAAACCATGAAATTTTAGATGGGAGGGTATGGGGCTCTATTTTCCTTGACCCACAAGTCAATATGCCTCCTAGGAATTCGTTTCCCTCATCCCCATTCCATTATAGATGGAGAAGGGAGTTGCATGCAGGAGTTGAACCCAGCCGTGAAGGAAAATCACGATTATGAGAAAAACCCAGATTTAGAGTGTCGAATTCGCCTAGAAAATCGCGTGGGAAGTTCAATCCAACAAGGGATCTGTCAGACTGAACCCTAGGGAAAATTTACAGAGTGTGAGATGATCAAAAACCCGTGAGAAAACCTTGATTTGATAGCCGAGAACCCCGCTGCGGGATAGAGTCGTTGTGGCCATGGAAATTGAGAAAACCTAAGTGGGAATGACGGAAAATAAATAGGACAAAAGGTGGACTTACTTGATAAACCCAGTGAAGGATATAATCTCAAGGAATCAACAGCTTGGGCCTTTCTATGCCCACCCTGAAGAGCAATGGAGGGAAGGGGCTCTTGAGGGACTGTGCAGCAGAGAAGGGGACCTTCCTTGTGTTGGGTGTGGTAGGTATTGTGGGTGCCAAGGCTGTTTGAGTTAGAATTGAGAGGCCTATAGCTATGAGGTTGAGCTCACTGGCTTAACATCCTCCTCCATTGTTCCTTAAATTCTTGATAAACCCAACTATGTGTTGGATTAACATGTTTGTTGTGTGAAGCTATGTTGATGTATTTGTAAATTCGGAAGAAATTCACTTGTATATTGTATGTATTACATTTGTACTTTATTGTATCCCCAACGAAGATGTATTATTCCTCCGATTGGAAGTGTCGTCATTTGTATTTGCAAGTGTCGCAAGTTATATTGTAAGTGTCGTAACTTATACTTGATGGGTTATTAGACCACCTTGATGGGGTTGGCCCTATATGAGTCATGTGGGTCAAAGGATTATTAGACCACTCTAGAGGGGTCGTCCCAGTCAACATTATGTTAAGTGGTTAAGTTGGGGCTGACCTAGTTAGAGTTAAAAGACAAGTGAAGTAGTGTATAAATAGAGAGTGTCTCTCTCTCATTTTACACATTCTCTCGTTCACTCCGCATTAGTGAGAGAGAGGAGGAGTGTGCATACGTGGAGGAGGAGTATGCTGCTAAAGATATCTATATCTCGGGTTTGATCATTGTGATCCTTGTATTGGTGCTTATTCTATCTCTGAGGAAGTTACGGGGTTTTTCACCTTCTTGGTTTTCCCCGATGAAATGTTTTGTGTCTCTTGTCTCTTGTCTCTTATGCTTGATATGCTGTACATGTTATTCTTTCAGTTAATATCCTAGATCTATTGGATTAAATGTGAAAAAATAATATTTTATCAGATCTATCCTGAAGGAAGGCATGGTATGGCATTTATGACACTTGTTGCACTTGCGACAAATTGGAAGCTAGGGATTGATATAGCAAAAACCAGTCATCTTGGCACTTTCGCTATAAATCCATTTTGGCGAAGGTTCAGGTTCTGAAAATTTTATAGGTCGAAGGTAACATCCCCATGTACCTTGTGTCCGAAGCACAACATCTAATTCACTGTAATTTTTGTTTTATGATCCGTACAATCTAGGGTTTCTGCCTCTTCCAGATCTTAGTCATAAGCAGGTGACCTAGGAAAAAAGATCACAACTTGGGCTACGAAGCTCCAAATGAAATTCTGTAAAAAGTGGCAGTAAGGGAACGAAATTTAGTTTGATAGGTCCACTTTTCAGAGGCCGAAGTTGAACCAGTGACACGTGGAACTCCGTACAAGTTTGATATCATGTTTTATCCCATAAACAGGTCACGTTGCAACATTTGGCATATCTCTCTCTCAGAGAATCCTTTGAGGTCAGACCTGTGGGGTTGGAAAGAAGATAGGTCAGGCTACCACAGGCCGAAGTTTCAGACCCTGTGGATCTGAAATTGCAGAGATGCACCAGAAATAATAAGGTACATATTTCTGTGAAATAGAATTGGATTCTGAGCATTCTCATTTTTGGCTTGTCACTACTGCGGGAAATTATGGATTTTGACAGAAGTGGAATTTTGGAGTGATCTCAACATAGGATTTCTCTCCTCACCAAAATCGAAATTTAGAGACCAAGATCAAAGTTTTTGGTTGGGAAGAACCCCGGGCATCATCAAACCCTAGTTCAGGATTTTTATCAGAAAGGTGGAAAATTAGGGTTTCTGCAAAAGTTGAAATTTTTGGAATATGGGACCACAGCTGAAAGATCCTCAGAAAAATCGAAGCTTAGGTTACAAGATCGAACTTTTTGGTTGGGCAGAAGACCGGGCTTTATCAAACCCTTGTTCGGGATCCTGTCCAGAAGATCCGGAAGTTTCAAAAGGCAATTTTGAAGGGTCAAATTTTGCAGTTTTCAAAATTGAAGTATACCAGCTTGATCAGTTCAACAAGTCACATCTTTCCATCCATTCAGAAGTTTGAAATTCAAAATTTGAATTTTTAGGGTTTCTCTGACAAACCTTAATCCAGCTCCAGATCTAGTTTCAGCAAATCAAAGTGGATTGGGTTAATCCTAGAAGAGAATGAATTGGACACCTGCATAAGTGGAGAAGTTCCAGTTCCAGAGGGAGATGAGGCTAAGGCCTTACATAAGAATTCTACAAGCAATCTCGACAGGTATGACTTGAGGAGATACAAGTATGTTTTTGAAATGTATTGATGATTAAGGTTATGACATGTTTGTCTCCATATTATTGAGGTTAGTATAATATTGATTAATTCTAGATTTGTCTTATCACCCTAGTAAAAATATGAATGCATGTGAATGATAGAAGACATTCATTGATTAGGGTTATGACACTTATGATTGTACTAATGCACTGTGGTATTGTATGAGGATGATGTTGTCCGCTGACATGAAAGGTACAAATCAAGTTCTAGATCAAGAACATATGACCATGGTGACATGAAGACAAAGACTCATGGATCACATAGAAGCTCTACTTACGAGGTATGTATAATTTGGTTCTACAATAGTTAACTTATGAGTTATGCAGGCTACTAAGCACAAGTCATTGAAGAGAACAAGAAGACATTGTTTGGGTATGTTAGACATAACTAGCTAACATGATATTCCAGGTATGTTTTTCCTATATGAAGTTAGAATCCTACCTTGTGTTAGGATCTTATACTTTTGTATGAATGATAATGATTATTCTTGAAAGTTAGAAGTTTAAGTAATCAAGGGTTTATGCATATTATGTTTCTTAAATTGATTGATGATATGACTAACCAGAAGAGTCCTATGGTCAAATAAGAACATGCATGAGTAAAAGAAGTCTTCCCTGAAACCTTGAATACTAATGCTAATTACTTATGTATGAAATGATCATGACCATACATATTTAAGATTATTTAGAATCATAATGTTTTGATAGTATTGAGATTATACTAATGAATGTATGACTATGTATGAGATCTTGAGGATGACACAATCATGACACTAGTGCACACTTAAGCATGCATAGTGGTCCAGGATGGATGTAAGTTCAAAGACAGATAATCCAGGAAGCAAATATCAAGAGGGAGCACTCCAAGAAGCAAAGATCAAGAGGGAGTCCACCCAACAACTAAACAAAGATAAGTATTTGAATTTTCATTTATTATATATATGATTACTTAAATGATGTTGTTCATTCATGTACATACTTATATTCCTAGATTTAGGATGTACATTATGCATTAATGAACAAGATACTACTAATATGCAAGTAATGGGTAAAGTGGCTTATGGTACTGGACAACATTTTATTTCTACTTATCTAGAATGAAACCTCTTTGCTAACATGTTGGGAGTTGTGCACACTCTTAACAAATGTTATGGTAGAGATGGAAGGCATCTAGAAAGTTACGAGATATGGATAAATGTTGTATTAAAGCATTGGTTAAGATAATTGTGTGACTGTATGACATATGTTTTTATGCGTAAGATTTTGCTTCTGAAAACTATGAGAAGTTTCTAATCATGCAATTGAATTTGACTTGTAGGAAAGATCGTGTACAATCACCTACAAAACAAGGACTACAACATTTTTTCCAAGCAACGAAGTTCAAGAAAACTATCTATTGAAGATATTGAAGAATCTGAAGTTCCCAATATCAGGGATGCAGTAATGGAAGAATGTCATGATCAAGGAATACCAGTCGATCATGAAGAATGATGTTTGGGATGTAGTCCCAAGACCAGAAGGGAAGTCTGTTGTGACTTCCAATTGGATCTATAAGATCAAGCATGCTGCAGACGGTAGCATAGAGAAATACAAGGTAAGGTTTGTGGCTCGTGGCTTCTCCCAGAAGGAAGGGATAGATTATGAAGAGACTTTTGCACTTGTAGCCAGATACACTTCCATCATAACAGTACTTGCTCTGGCTGCAGTAATGAAGTGGACGATACACCAGATGGATGTCAAGACAACTTTCTTGAATGGTGTAGTTGAAGAGGAGCAGCCACTCGGTTTTGAGACACATGACAGGGAGTCACATGTGTGTAGTTTGAAGAAAGCCTTGTACGGTTTGAAACAAGCCCCCAGGACTTGGGTATGATGCATTACTTTCTAGGCATGGAGGTGTGGCAGAGTGCAGATGGGATCTTCCTTGGACAAGGGAAGTATGTAGTAGAGATCCTGAAGCGGTTTGGGATGATGGACTGCAAGGCCATGGCTACACGTATGGCATCGAACCTGATGCTTCATCTGAGCCGGTTGATGTCACGGTGTATCGTCAGATGATTGGGTCCTTGATGTACTTGACGAACATGAGACCAAATTTTTTCTTTGCAGTGAACACATTGAGCCAGTTCCTGACGGATCCCAGAGGTGTTCACCTAGTTGCTATAAAGCATATTCTGAGGTACCTGAAAGGTATGGTTGATTATGGGCTCAAGTATGATGCGAATCAAAAGTTTAACCTGGAGGGTTATGTTGATTCAGATTGGGTAGGTAGTGCTGCAGATAGGAAGAGCACTTAGGGGTGATGCTTCAGTATGGGATCAGGTGTGATCTCTTGGTTTAGCAGTCCTGCGTAGCACTGAGTACATCCAAAGCAGAGTATGTTGCAGCTTGTTTGGCCAGTTGTGAGGCAGTATGGCTGAGGAAGCTACTATTTGAGTTATTTGATATCCCGTTGGATGCTACTTGTATATTTTGTGACAACCAGAATTTTGTGAAGTTGTCTGAGAACCCGGTGTTCCATGACAGGTCGAAGCACATTGAGATCAAATATCACTATATCAGGGATATGGTGCAGAGAGGAGCAGTGAAGCTCCTGTATGTTGCGACGGATGAGCAGGTTGTAGATGTGTTGACTAAACCACTAGCCAGAGTGAAGTTTGAATAATTCATAGATAGGCTTGGTGTTCTTCATATAGAAGATACTTATAGGAAGAAGTGATGGGACACATTTGCAGGAGCCATTCCAAGCATGGTGATAGGAGGATCCTTCCCATGGCTGTGGATGTAAGCGTTGTGTGATGAGCATCAGGCCGATGCTTCAGTTACTGCTATGTATGATGATATGCATTAGTTGGATGCTTTGTATGATCAGTTTGATTATACGATGATGATGAGTATCAGGACGATGCTCCGAATGATATGCATCAGGACGATGCTATGACGATGATCTGGATGATCATGCGATGATGATATGCATCAGGACAATGCTATGACGATGATCAGGTTGATCATGCGATGATGACATGCATCAGGACGATGCTATGACGATGATTAGGTTGATCATGTGATGATGAAATGCATCAGGACGATGCTGTGACGATGATCAGGATGATCATGTGATGATGTACATCAGGATGATGTATGATGAGTATCAGGATGATACTCTGTGGTCGTGGACAGGTTGTGCAATAAGCATATAATAGCGCCCTGGGAGGTTTGTAGATACTCTTTTGAGGTTTTGCCTATGGCATATAATAACACCCTGGGATATCTGGAAAATGCTCTTTCGAGGTTTTGTCCTATGGCATATAATAGCGCCCTGGGAGATCCGATAGGTTGAGTTGTGTGCTCGTAATCAGTCCTGGGATGCTCTTTCGAGGTTTTTCCTTGAACACATGTAATAACGCCCTGGGAGATCCAATAGGTAGAGTTGTGTGCTCGTAATCAGTCCTGGGATGCTCTTTCGAGGTTTTGTGGTGGGGTCACATGTAATAGCTCCCTGGGATATCTTTTCGGTTGTGCTTAGGCACATAAAGGATCCTAGGATACTCTTTCGAGGTTTTGTGATGCACGTAATCAGTCCTGAGGATTCCATAGGTTGGCTAGCTCACAGAGATGATGAAGACCTACAGGAGGCTAGGCCTACATCCAACATGAAAAAGGGTTGGCTCTGTAGAAATTCCTATGGCGAGAAGAATTATGAGATAGCCTAGTGATCGAGATGCTGAGTACAATAGTAGTGACGATGATGCTCCGTGATCCAGTGACGATGATCCAGCTCCAGAATTGAAGACTTGTGCATATATGTATTGATGACTTGTGTCAAGAGAATACCTTCCTAGTTAAGAGGGAGTGTTGATGTATTTGTAACCTCGAAAGATATGCACTTGTATATTGTATGTATTACATTTGTACTTTATTGTATCCCCAACGGAGATGTATTATTCCTCTGATTGGAAGTGTTGTCATTTGTATTTGCAAGTGTCACAAGTTATATTGTAAGTGTCGTAACTTATACTTGATGGGTTATTAGAACACCTTGATGGGGTCGGCCCTGTATGAGTCATGTGGGTCAAAGGGTTATTATACCACCCTAGAGGGGTCGGCCCAGTCAACATTATGTTAAGTGGTTAAGTTGGGGCCGACCTAGTTAGAGTTAAAAGACAAGTGAGGTAGTGTATAAATAGAGAGTGTGTCTCTCTCATTTTACACATTCTCTCATTCACTCGTTTCGCATTAGTGAGAGAGAGGAGGAGTATGCTGCTGAAGATATCTATCTCTCGTGTTTGATCATTGTGATCCTTGTATTGGTGCTTATTCTATCTCTGAGGAAGTTGCGGGGTTTTTCACCTTCTTGGTTTTCCCCGGTGAAATGTTTTGTGTCTCTTGTCTCTTGTCTCTTATGCTTGATATGTTGTACATGTTATTCTTTCAGTTAAGATCCTAGATATATTGAATTAAATGATGAAAAAATAACAAGCCATGGCTGTGAGTGAGCCTGTTTAGTTTCTCCTTACTGGATACACATCCCATCTCAGGGGTGGTAGTGCAGAATGTTGAAGTCGGAGTTGTATTTTCTTCGATGCAGGGTATTTTGGAGTTCTGACCTTCCGACTCCCGCACTACAGAATGCAGAAGTCAAAGTTGTATTTTCTTCGACGCCGGGCATTTTGGCGTTCCGGCCTTCCAACTCCCGCATTGTGGAATGCAGAATTCAGAGTCGTATTTTCTTCGACGCTCGGTATTTTGGCATTCCGACCTTCCGAATCCCGCACTGCGGAATGCGGAAGTCGGAGTCGTATTTTCTTCGACGCTGGCTATTTTGGTTTTTCGACCTTCCGACTCCCGCATTGCGGAATGCGGAAGTTGGAGCCATATTTTCTTCAACGCTGGGTGTTTTGGAGTTCTGACCTTCCCACTCCCGCACTGCAGAATGCGGAAGTCGGAGGTGTATTTTCTTCGATGCCAGTTATTTTGGCGTTCCGACCTTCCGACTCCCACACTGCGGAATGTGGAAGTCGGAGGCGTATTTTCTTCAACGCTGGGTATTGTGGCGTTCCGACCTTCCAACTCTCACACTACAGAATGCAGAATTCGGAGGCATATTTCTTCGACGCTGTGTGTTGAGCGTTCCGACTTGCGTATCGTGGATTGTGGACCAAGGACATTGCGGCTGTGAAAAAGGGAAAAGCTGTGGATAAGTTTGGAAAAAAAATTAGCAGATTGTTCCTGCATCACTCTAAAGGGAACTGAGGGGATTGGGGATGTGACAAATTGTTTTTGACTTATCCTCCACCTATGCAGAAGGTTGACTCACCTAGAGGGGCGCACTTTCCTATAGGGGTGTACTTTCTCTAGGGAGGTTCACTTGTTAGGTCGATTGGATGGCATTTGCTTATGGTATTTTCTCATGGTTTGGAGATTGCACATGGTTTTGGCACAAACCATGTTTTGGATCATTGTTTGGGAGATAGAACATGGTATTTTCACATGGTTTTGTATCACCCATGGTTTTCTACTCATTGTATTGAGACTCTCCTTATGTTATAAAAGGAGAAGTCGACTTCATTTGTAGGTATGGATTTTGGAGAGAAAAACTTGTAACTCTTGGAATGCTTGTAATATAAGAGAGTAATTTTGTTCTTGTTCCTATTCTCTTCATTTTGGTGTGTCTTATGTGATATTGGGTTTTGTTATTCATAATGGAAGGGGGATCCTCACAAGGTTTTGAGGTAATTTTTTTGGTTTACATTGGTTAAGCAAAAACTAAGTATAGAATTGTTTAAAAAATTTCTTGCTTTGATTAATTTGGGTATGTTGTATGTGTGGATAGTCTAATCAACCTCCTTCATCTTCATATTTATTTTTAATCTTGTTTAATAATTTGATAACCATCTCAATGCATAGTCTACTGTAGGATTATGATGTATTTATCCTTCTTATTCATTGCAGGTTGGAGTAAATAAGGATCAAAGATTTTAGCTAGCAAAGGAGGAGGGATTGTTTTCAAACATCCCAACTCCCTTGAAGACTACTTACCCATTACTTGAGGGGGAGACTTACTCCATAATCTCAATATTAAACAAGGCACTAATCTTCATTTCATTTTTTCATGTATTTACACGATCTCCAAAGCTCATCCATTTCTAAAAATTCTACTTTTAATTCACATTTTTCATGCTTATAACCATTGTAAACTCTAATCATTGAGAAACCTTCTTGGGAAAGCGTTTAGCTTCTTTTCATGCACCTAAAATACTATATTTAATTTATAAAGTTTTAAGAACATACAATCAACCTAATCCTAGAAGTAAATACCTATAAATGGTTGATGTTCACCTTGCCTAGTAGTTATTGGTTACTTAGTATATGCATGCTGGTTTTTCACTTAGATTTACTAGCATTTAATTTGCTGATTTAGATAACTTTCTGCTGCACTTTATTCCAACAAGTTTTCTGAAGTATTTTATGTCTTTAGTTCACGGTTTAAGGCCATGAGTAGTTTGTTGTAATAGTTTATTTGTTGTTGTAAATTTCCAACAAGTATTGTGAATCTGAAATTCATACTTAAATGCTATTTTAATTTGTTGTGGCTGCAATTTCATTTTCAACAAACTTATGTATATTTCAATGACTCTGTTTTGCTACTAAGAGTCATTTATAGCTTGATGTTTGATTTTATTTACTGTTTTTTGCTATGAATATTTATTTAATATTATTATTTATTAATTAGTAGATTATTAGGTTATTAGTGAAAGGGTGTAACCCTTCACAATGTTGGATCAAGCCCTATATAAAGGCGATCTTATTGGATCATCTTTTATCTTATCAATTCAATTATATATATATCTTATTCAATATGGATCTCGCGTCCTAGTTTTTCTGACGCATTTGGTATCAGAGCGGAACGCTCCTCCATCTGAGCTCGGATTCGGCTCACAATCAGAGCGGATTCGCTCCTGCACTCTGAGCTCGGACTCGGCTCATCAACTCCTCCAGGGAGCTCAGATTCGGCTCATCAACTCCTCCAATGAGCTCGGATTCGGCTCCTCATTCCACCCTACACCTGCACCCTTGGCTCTCACCACTCCCTGCCTTCACCCCATCTCGCCACCATCGCGCCTCCCACCACCACCACGCCACCAACTGCGACACCATCATCCCCTCTCTGCTACGTGCATCCCCTGCGTTCTCCCTCCTTCCTGCCTTCGCGCGCACCTGCTCCACGCACCTCCACTTCCTTCCCGCACACTGCTCCCTCTCTCCCTCCTCGCCTCTCCCCTCCGTCACCTCGCGCTGATCCACTACCGGCCTTCTCCCTCCGCCTGCCACTCCTTCCCTGCACGCACACTCTCTGCTCCTTTCTTCCTCACGCCTCCGCTCCAGCCCTCCTCTTCTCTGCCTACTCGCGCACCTCTCCCAAACCCTCGTCCTCTCCCACCACATCCACGCTCCCGCCTGCTCGCCCAGCACACCCCTCCACGCCCACTCTAGCACACCCGTCCATGCCACACCTGCCCCATTTCCTCCCTCGCTAAGCTCTCTCCATTTCCCTCCGCACTCTTCCACCGCCGCCTCCCCACTATCACTTCCCGCCATTCCCAAGACCTGCATACATTCAAAACACAAAAATATTAATAATAAATTTTTTATTATTATATTTTTTTCATACATAATAAAATTATTATAATTTAAATAATAATTATTGTATTATTATTTTAATATACAATAAATTATTATTATAATTTAATAATATTTATTGTATTATTATTTTATTCCTTCCCTAACTCTTATCCTAAACACCAAAATCGATTCCAAATATTCACCTCCCCACACTCGGTCAAGAAAAATGGCCGAGTTACGAGACCGACTAGAAAAATTAGAAAAAGACCAAATTAGAGATTTAAAAATCGTCGAAGGTCTAAACTCCAGAATGGACAAACTTGAGAAAGTGTTTCAAGAAGATTTTAAGGAAGAGATGAAAAATAACAATGTCGTGCTTAAAAAAGAAATCAAAGATGAAGTTGTTCTGGTACTGGAAAGAAGGCTGAGTGAAAAATTTGACACTCTAAACGAAAAGCAAAAAGACTTGGATGACAAAATGAGTGTTATGACTCAAAACATAAACACCATAACCCAGAACTTGAGCACCTTGACGCAGAACCATAATATATTAATGGAGATGTTACAAAGACTAACGCCTAAGACAGACCAAGTCAGTAGTCCAGACATGCTAGATGCCTCATTTCATATTTTCACACAGGAAGCACTTGCCAAGAATCAAGAAGAATTGCAAAAAGAAATAAAGATTAACAATGCGACGCTTAAGCAAGAGATAGAAACAAAAGTACTACCAGATATGGAGGCACGATTAAATAGCCAAATAGAAGCTATCAGTAAGATAGTAGAGAATAAAAAAAACAAAAATCACCGCCAACAACGAAGCAGTTCAAATATGTCACTTACGTCATCCAGTAGTTCCGATCCACCATCAAACCATAAAGCAAAAGGGAATCAATATCACCCTTACATAGTGTACCCACCTAAGGCAAAAATAGAGTTGTCGAAATACAATGGAAGTGAAGACCAATGCGTTGCTTGGCTAAACAAAGCAGAAGAATACTTCGACATTTACGATATTCAATCTGACGAGGAGAAGGTGAAATATGCGTCAATGCATATGGAAGGGTATGCCTATAATTGGTACCTTTGGTGGAAGAGAGACAATTTTTCCTACACCTGGAACTTGTTCAAAAATGATTTTTTTAATAGGTTTCAAGGAATCAAGGAAGATGAGTTTTTCAGTAAACTTACGAGATTACAACAAGTTGGAAGTGTTGAAGAATTCACACACCAGTGGGAATCCTTGTCGACACGAGTATTTGGGTTGTCTGACAAGCAAAGACTCGAAACCTATTTAGGAGGTCTTAAACCATACCTCCAAAGAGAGTTAAAGTTACACGACATACCTAACGTAGAGGTAGCAAGACATAAAGCAAAAGCCGCAGAACGCAAACTGGAAGGAATAAAAACAAGAGGCGACAACCATCATCGACAAGAAAAAGAGACACAATGTAGGTACTGTGAAGATACGTGGTCACCCGGCCATCAATGCCACAAACCTCAATCATATGCCTATGAAATGGAAAATAGATCAAAGCCATCTAACAGTTACTCTGATAATAGAAAGAAGAAGAAAAACATATGTCGTTGATGCGGTGATGATTGGATCCCAGGCCATAAATGTAGGAACAATCAGACAATACAGTGCAAAATCATCAATGGAAAGGAAGTGCAAGTATCTACACAAGAAATCACGTCTGATTCTAATACTGACACTGAATCTGAATGACGAACGACATTAGGAAAATACTCAAGCTTTGAGGACAAAGCTTTCCTAAGGGGAAGGCAATGCTATGAATATTTATTTAATATTATTATTTATTAATTAGTAGATTATTAGGTTATTAGTGAAAGGGTGTAACCCTTCACAATGTTGGATCAAGCCCTCTATAAAGGCGATCTTATTGGATCATCTTTTATCTTATCAATTCAATTATATATATATCTTATTCAATATGGATCTCGCGTCCTAGTTTTTCTGCCGCATTTTTATTTCATTTCAAACAAGATTATTCTCAATGTGTTGAATGCCAATTTACAACACTAACACTTTATATTTCTGATTTGGATAACTTCTTACAACATTTAGACATTTTATTTTCAAGTGATTCAATTTTTGTATTGCTCGTAGTTAAAATCATACATTCAATACTAAGTTGCTTCTACCCAAGATTAAAAAAAAAAACATAGGTTTGAACTTTAGCAAATGATTCCATTTTGCAAGAGGGGAAGTCTTAAGAGAAGATTTCTTGGAAACTCTCTTCTTCATAATAAGTTAGAGGAGATAAATTTGCATGAGTGAATTCTGAGTAACTTTTTCTATTCTTTGTTATCTAGATTATTGAATCATCTAAATAATCAACACTTGAACCTTGAACTTGAATTCCTATCTTTGTGTTGAATGTTATCATCACATGTATAGTTTACAACCTTAATCTATATCTTTGAAATGCATGTTATTTTTATGAGTTCATGAGTTGAATATTATCTTTGAGTACATTTGAAATTGTCTTTTGCTTCTACAATATTTTGCGATCATAATCTCTTAAAACTAATATATATTTGCTAAGATTCATCATTAACTCATTATCCTAAATCATCTTGACTAGTATTTGAGAAAGCTAGGCCACTTTGTTGTGTTCCTAAGCATTGCATGTGGAAACCCCTAATTAGTACCCCATAATTTTTAGTTAGGGACACCTTCCATGGTTAGTCTATATTTATCCTAGGATATTTATGAGACCTACAGAGAGATTTTTCCTTGGTAGTGACATGTTGGAGGAAAACCTTGTAGTTGTGCAAGTTTAGTAGCTAGTTTTCCTTGTTCTATTTGAGTTGCTAACCCATGCAACAACAAGACCAGGACAAGTTTAATAAGCAAGACATAAGAAATAATGATGGTTAAGTTGTCTATGGAATATTCTATACTTCTTGAGGTCTAAAATGGGAAGACATCAACAACCATTTGGAAGTAGTTAAAATATTTGCTTGAGGCTTTAGACAAGGGATGATCCTTACTCCTGAAGACCATATTGTTCTCTATTATAGTGGATGAGAGTGCCTCTGTACATGAGCACTTACTCAATATCAAGGATATACGAGAAAAAATGGCTTCCATTAATCACAAGATGGATGATCCATAAACTGCCATGGATATTCCACTAGAACAATTCGTCTAAAGGGATCTTACAACTTAGTTATTTCTATTAGCTCATTTCCACTAAATGTTAAATGACTAGAATTGTAAGAAATATATCTAGAGCAAAGAGATACACAATCCACACAATAAACACAATATTTACCTTGCAAAAACCCACTATCGGGAAAAAATCGGCAAAAAATGAGGACTATGCCTTGCTCTTTTATATAGAATGAAAATACAAAGAAAGTGGTACTCTCTATGGAGTTACCTATGACACTGAAACCATAATGGATACTAAAACATCTCCTCCTTCCTATGTTTTTCTATAATATACACTCTTGTGTTGTTGCTCAACTATGGAACAATACAATAACATCAAAAGAATGGAACCCCTTCTTCTCCACATGACTTGGTATTTAACATGGCCCGATAGTTGTCTAGGATTAATTTTAGGGTTTTTTCATACCTCAATTCTTGCTTAGGGTTAGGGTTTTGGACCTTGTATAATGTTCTTGAAAGTACACACATGACTATATCCACATGTACGAGAAACGAGAGCTGATTTGGAACCCACTCTCTACCATTATGGTCAACTTGCGGGAGGCATAAATTATTCGTACATACTCCATTTGAGGAAATTATTG
The DNA here is from genome assembly GCA_027924585.1 of Larix kaempferi. NCBI lineage: Eukaryota > Viridiplantae > Streptophyta > Pinopsida > Pinales > Pinaceae > Larix > Larix kaempferi. The sequence continues at coordinate 2,311,685 of BSBM01000316.1, read as the reverse complement.
AGCCATTAGAAAGGTATCAGAGTGCAGAATCACTTGATGGGAATTCTGTGAGTGATGAAATTTTGACCCTAAAAAAAATCATTTAGACCCTCAAACAGGCCCCAGAAGGTTCTAAACCCCAAATCTACAAAGTGGGACCTTCCCATAAAATTCCCCCCTACAAGCCAACTCATCCAATCTCTCTACCCAATAAGCACCAAAACAGATGAAAATATATATAGTGATACATTTTAGATCACACCTCCCCATTTTGGGAGGATTTTGTTCCCCAAAATATTTTACTAAATGAGGTGAGGAAATTTTTCCTTTACCTTCTCCTTGGAGTATCATTTAGCCTTGCATGGAAGTTTTCCTTTCTACCCGACTAACCAGAGTTCATACTATCCTTCCTGGTTTTTTGTAGTATTCTTCTGCAAAACAATGGATTCTACTTACTGTGCCTAAGCCTCTGGTTCTATGTCATTACAGAGGGTAATACCTACTCATGCTCTTGGTCCAATATGGAAGGTTCATAGAGGTTCAGATCTTCCACCTTCACTACTAAGTAAATGTACATATATGGGGGTAAATTGAGTCTATAGGCATTATCTCCTAATTCCTTGATATTATTACCAGGACCATACCATAATTATCTAATCTTCTTATGATCCGGATTTATGTGGGAACGAAATAAAAGAGCATTTACAGAATCAAATACAGAGATATATTGTAGAGAACCCAACGATACAGTAAACACATATTCTATTAAATAACGGAAATAGAATAGACTGTAAAATACAACATATAGAATGGTAGTAGCTATCTCTGAGAAGAGATGTGGTCATTGTGCTCATTCGCGCCAAGATGAATACAACGAGGCTCTGAAGGCCTTTTTATAATACCCAAAATCCAAAACCCTAACCTCGGAAGATGAAAAGCCAACAGTTTTGTGGACCCCATTTTGGGTAGTTTGGTGTATCAACTTCTCGAGGGCGTAACTTTGGAATACGATCTCCGTTTGGTGCGCACGATATCTCATTGGAAATATCTATCTGAGTACTACGCTAAAAAATGCAAATGGGGACATGCACCAAACAAGATTCCCCAAAAAACGTCGTTTAGGGCCTCAAAACGGATCTGGAAGTTCAGGATCCGAAAAACTGCTAAAAATAGTAAATTACCAAAATTGCCAGAAGACTGTTTTGAGCCAGTTGGAAGAGGTGGGCCGCCACTGATATTCACCTAGATCATCTTACCAGGACCTTGTAGTATTTCCTTATTCAAGTGAAACCAAACTCTATTTCCCACCTTGAATCTTTTCTCGACCCTGTGTTGGTCATGTATTGCCTTGTACCTTTCTTGTGACTTCTTCAATGCCTCTTGTACTTGTAAATGGATTTTTCTCATCTTATCAATGAATTTTTTAGCTCTTAATGATTCACTTGTGGTGTCTTCCTTCTCTCCTCATTTCTTTCCATAAACAACATCTAGAGGTGAAGGTGGAAGATACCTAAAATATGTTTCAAAAGGGGGATTTCCAATGGAAGTGTGGAATACTATGTTATAAGAGTGTTGGATGTATATCATATTTTCATCCCAGATCTTTGGATACTTCTGATTGTAACCCCTAAACATATGCACCAAATTCCTCTTGACTATTTATGCATGCTCATTTGTTTGTGGATGAAATGTTGTAGATCTCTTTAACTTAGTGTCTATTTTCTCCCAAAGTGTAGTTTAAAATGCATTGATAAATCTGGTATCCTTATTTGAGATGATGCTCCTTGGTATTCCACTGTGCACCCATATCTGTTCAAAGAACATGCTTGCTTCTTGTCATTTGATGATATTTTCGGCAAGACATAAGAATGCAAATATTGTTGAATCTATCAACTACCACAAATAAATAGTCATTTCCTTGCCTAGTGTTTGGAATACCACCCACAAAATCCATGGAGATGCTTTTCCATGGTCTTGTAAGACCAGGTAATGGATGTTATAGACATTGATTCCCATTACTGGGCTTGCTTGTACAAGAAAGTATGTATCCTCTAATAAACCAAGCTACATCCTATTGCATTCTAAGCCAATAAATATATCGTTTGTAAGTTGACAATTGTCTTCCCAACACCAAAATGCCCTGCAACTTGGAGGTGTGAGCCTCTCTCATGAATTGAAATCTCTCACCTTTAGGAACACATAGCTTGTCCAACTTGTATAGTAACCCATCCTGTAGATGATATTTAGCCTTGTTGTCACCTTATTCTACATGGAATTGGCCTTTTAGTTGCTGAAATACCTCCGTGAAGTCCTCATATTCTATGTAATCCTCCTTATATGCATCATGGGTGAAAGGCTCCATATGCATAAGAGTACTCAAAGTTGTTATCTTAGCTATAGGTGGATTTGAGAGCATGTCTTCCATCTTGTATTTGATTATTAGATGGAAATGTTGTAATAATCCTATCCATTTGTATTATTGTGTTTTATGTAGCTTACTCTAGGCCTACAAATACTACAATGGAAGGTGATTAGTATGAATGATGGTCTCCTTTCCCATCAGATAGTGCTTCCACTTATTAACAACTTGAATCAAGGCATATAGTTCCTTATAATATCTAGGGAATTTCAAGACGCCACCATGGAACATTGAAAAATGATAACATACTGGCCTCCCTCCTTAAATCAAAGCTACTCCCATAACATACCCAATTGCATTTGTATCCAATTTGAAAGGCTTATGCAAGTTAGGAAATGTGAGAACTGGTGCCTGACTGATCTTTCACTTGATCTCTTCAAATTATTTCTGTTGTTTCCTTCCCCATTGGAACCCCTCGATGTTGGTTGTTATGGAATGGAGATGTGCAACCATGGATAAAAATGAATCTATGAACTTCTAAATGTATTTTGTTTCCCCCCAAAATATCCTAACTTTGTTAGTGATGGCCTCCATCTTTGCAGGATCAATCCTAAGTTCTCATCCACCAATCACATACCCCAAATACACCAAAGATTGCTGAGCAAGTTCTCATTTCTTAATGTTTGCCAACATTTGGTGTTTTTTCAAGGTCTTCAACACCTGCTTGAGATGTGAGACATGTTATTCCTAGGTAGCACTATAAACCAATATATCATCTAAATACACTATCACAAATGAACCTAAGAAATGACGCAATACATCATTCATCAAACACATAAATCTAGCTGGTGCTTTGCACAAACCAAAAGGAATTACTAACCATTCATATAGCCCTTTCCTAGTCTTGAAGGCAGTCTTCCATGTGTCCTATTATTTCACTCATACCTGGTGGTATCCCGATTTGAGATCCAACTTGGTGAAGTACTTGGCATGTTGCAGCTGATCTAGAAAATCATCGATCCTGGGAAAAGGGTATCAATTCTTGAGGGTGATCTTATTCAAATATCTGTAGTCAATACAAATCTTCCAAGTACCATCCTTCTTGGGTACTATGATAATAGGTGACCCACAAGGTGAGGTGCTTGGTCGTATTACTCCCTTCTCTAGCAGTTGTTGCCACTACTTTTTCACTTATTCTTCTTCCAAAATAGTCCGATGTTCGACAATGGAGAATATAGAAATAGTTGTATCTCATGCTCCACTTGCGGCCTCTTAGGAGGTATCCTTCTATTTTTTAATGACTATAGTAGGAATATGTGGGTGTAATTTTTGAAGTTAAAATCCAAAATGTTTAATGAATTTCAAAATTTTAAAGCATTAGTAGAAAATTTTGGTTGTCCTATAACCCTTCTTAGGTCTAATAATGACAGAGATTTTTTTTCCAAAGATTTAAAATAAAATTGTGCTAAACATGGAACCCAAAGATATTACACTACACCTTACAGTCTACATCAAAATGCAGTAGTTGAGAGATGAAATTGCACCAACATGGAGATGGCTAGGTGTATGATGCAGAACATGTCTATTCCCACCATATTTTAGGTTGAGGTAGTGTTCACAATAGCATATCTAATGAATAGATCTCCAATGTTTCCGGTCAAGCAGAAGATCCTTGAGGATGTTGGGTATGTGTTATATTCTTTGCACATGAGTTGCATCACCTTGCGACCACCTTGCTGAGTGGATTTTGGTGAGGGGTGATAACCCAAAACGATGCAGTTCATGGTGACAACTTGAAATTTCTTTTTTGAGCTATCTTTTTCCAGAAAATATGTAATTTATCCTAGTTAATGGATTGGGGTATTTATCTAATATGGTTAACAAATTAGGTTTTTGGATGTTGCGAAATACCTAAATATTGTATTCTGAACGGTTAAGAAAAACACAATGAGAAAGATAGAGGTGCGACTCTAAGTTTTTCTGGTTTTTCAGTGAAGCGTTTCTAGGGTAAATATTTGTGTACTATGTGTGTCATTGTTTAATCTCTATTTTTCTTAATAATATGTATACATTGTTTCGTTTCATGGGTTTTTAACTTATAGAGGAATTACGATCTAAGAGGTGGCCCAGAGTCAATAATATTAAGTTTTTTGGTTCTATTGCATATGCCTAGATTCTAGACAAGAAGAGAACCAAGATAGAACCTAAGAGAAAGAAATTGATGCTTTCATAGTACAATGCCATTCATAAAGCATATATTTTGATTTTGGTGGAAACCAATTGGATAAGATTTAGTAGATATTCCATAATCGATGAGGAAGTTGGACCTTTCCAATATTTGGATTTCAAAATTAGCATGGAAATGCCCACCATGGATTATGATTTAGATGTTTAGCTGTAAATAAATACACTTGAAAAGGGGGAAGAATATGAACATTCTAAGGAGTATCCTAGACCTAGTATGATAATTTATGATGAAAATATCCTCAATCAACATTTGGATGACATTGATATAAGAAACCAAAGTTGCAATGATGAGGAGGTTCCCAAGAAGAGACCCAAGTGGTGGTACAACACCATTAGATATCTTTGAGTAGCAGAAATGATCATCTAGAGGTAAGAGAAAATAAAAACCCAACATGGTGAAAATTTCTCTTATGGATAATGTTTAGGATGTATTTGATCCATATGTGTTTGAAGAATAAAAAGGGAGGCCTAAATGGGAGAACACCATGACCGTTGAACATGAAATTTTGATGCAAAATCAGATTTCACAAAACTTCCACTAGGGAAGAAACCCATCGGTTGCAAATGGGTGTACAAGTTCAAGTGCAATACAAATGGAACACTTGACAAGTACAAGGAACGATTGGTAGCTAAAGAGTTCTCTTAGTGAGAGGGCATTGATTATGAGGAGAAATTCGCTCCTACAACAAAGATGAGCACCATCCCACTAGTTCTATCCATAGAAACACAATGTGGATGCAAGTTCCATCATATGAATGTGAAGAGCACCTTTTAATGGAGATTTGAAGGGAAGGGTCTATATGTATCAACCACATGGATTTGAGGTTTCAATGAAGGAGTATTTTATTTGTATTTTAGAGAAGGATATGTTTCGAATAAAGTAGGAACCTAGGGCATGGTACATTAATATTAATAGGTACTTGGATGAACATGGGTTCCAACAAAGTCCTTAAGATTCCAACCTATACATTAGAATTGGTAATAATATCATCCTACTATTCATTTATCTAGATTACATCATTATTACAGGTAGTGAGGCAAACATCATTGAACATATAAAATAAAAAACGATGAAATCTTTTGACATGAATGATCTAGACCTCTTCCATTATTGTATGGATGTACAAGTTTGGAAAAAAAGTAGTAGCATTTTTGTCTCACAAAAAAAATATGTTAGGAGTTTTCTTGACAATTTTAGAATGACAGATTGCAATATTTCATCTACCTATGGAGAAAGGTTTAAAACTTTCAGCCAATACCAACTCTGAGGAAGTAAATGAGTTAGTTAGTAGGAAGCTAGTGGGTATATTGATATATATTACAACTACTATGCCTGATTTGAGTTATGTTGTGAGATTCATTTCTATATTCATGATAGCACCAAAAGCAAAGCATTGAATTGCAATGAAGAGGGCATTTAGATATGTGAAAGAGACACTTTATTTTGTCATTCTATACTATACAAAGAAAGATGATAGGTTGTGTGGGGCTATAGATTCAAACTAGGTAGGTTGCGTGGATGAAAAGAAATAAACCTATCGATATGTAGTCATCCTTGGAACATGTGTACTCACATGGACCAACCATAAGTAGCATGTAATATGCCTTTCATTGAAATAAGAAGAATATCAAGGAACTGAATACATGATCATGTGAAGTAGTTTTTCTCAAGAGGATGCTTTCATATATGAAGATGCTACATATAGAGTTGACACCCCTACTCTGAAACAATCAGGGGGTGCTCAAACTATCTAAGAATCCAATATTTAATGAGCATACCAAGCATGTTGAGATAAATTGTCACTTCATCAAACAACTTGTAGAATATGGAATTGTTGATCCTGAGTATTGTCCCATAGAGGAACAAACTGTAGACATTTTCACAAAGTCTTTCTGTCTTGAAAAGCATGTAAAATTTTAGGATAAAATTGGTGTAGTTAGTAGATTTATCGTCAAGGGAGGGTGTCAAATTACAACTTAGTTTATATAATGGTCAATTGGATGTTAGACTTAGGCATTAATAAAGTCACTTCGAACTTTATGATTTTTATGCTTTTATTATTTATGATGCTTTATTGTATTTCTCGGTGTATCCCACTTTCATAAAGTGGATTGAATCTACCTTGCTGTAACCCTATACAATAAATATTCCACTTTATCATATATAAAATACATGATGATAAATATTATGAGTTATAAAATACACCCTGTAGAGGTCAATCATTTGTTGAGAAATCTATTTCAATTTTGCATATCCATCACTGACCATATCCCATGCTATAAACCATCTTGGAACATACATGGGATGGACATACACCAAGTACCCCAAATCCCATGAAACACCCCAAACATGGTGTAAAATTTTTTAGAGTAACGCTAAAATTTAACGCCATTTACAACTCAATCACAAAATGAGTTCTCATGTCACCATCCTCTTGGCTTCCATGTACTTCATCACATAATCCAAAAGAACATGTTGTGATTTCTTCATCATACAAGAGTTTCTCTACCAGATCTATCTATTTAAGTTCTTCAAAAAATTCATAATCATGTTCAAATATTTGAAAAATAAATTCACGATAACTTACCAAACCCTTTTCCTCCTCTAAATCCATGATATTGGTTTTTGGAATGTCCTCATGTAAGTCTACATCATCATCATAATATGTTTCTTCTGGACCAAGATGGAATTCATAGTTTTCAATGGATTCTTCTTCGTCAATATCTCCATGAGTTGTTGCACTAGGTTCTTCAAGAGCTTATTCCCCCTCACTTGGATTGGAAACCTCATGCACACGTGTTTAATGGGGTGAAAGATAAAATCAATCATTTTGATGAAACTTATTTCCAATCTTCAACTCGAACGATTTTTCTTTATATTCACAACCAATGAATTTAGTGCATCATATATATCTTTGATTTTAGCAAACAAAATATTAGAAGGCTCATTTTGATACGGAAGAAACAAATCGTCAATATTTTCTCTCATTCTAAGGAAAATATCAACCACACTATATGCCTTATGTGATCCTTCAACATAACTAGGGTCCAAACCCTATGAAATGATTTGATTAAAATTGTAGGTAAAGATATCTCCTTTACACTATAAGAATAAAATTATTCGGATGCATAATATTCCAATATTATTACAAATATTTTCCATGACATCGTTCTAGACAACGCTAAGATTTGAAACAATTTCAATGAAAGATGTAATATGTAGTGTCATTGAATTAGTGTGTAGCCAAAATTTGATAATGCATTTTCCCAATTTGGATATGAGAACTCATTCAGATACCCTAAGATACCAAGAAATCTAATGGACCCAACCATATTTCCATCCATGGTTATTTTAAAAATTCCATTTTCTTTACTTCAAATATGACAAGTTGATATGAAATTCAAAAAGACATATAAATATCCTACCTTATTTCAATATCAATGGACTCACTATCTGAGTCTTCATATGCCTTCAATTTGTATTGGATGTCCTCACGTCTACAAACAACATGCACTTCAAATCTTCTAGACCAAGGCTTTTTTCTTTTGTGGAGTTACTAGATGAGAATGAAGTCTTAGAAGAAATGCACTCATCAAATCATTGTAGATAGTCTACTAAATCTTGGGAACTAGACTTTGTCCCCAACAATGACACCAATTTGTTATTTCATAGACTTGCATTCAAAGACATTCAAATCCCTAAATTAAGTGAAACCCTAAAGGCACTTAGGAAGGTTTCTCACGATCACCACAACAACTATTCCTCTCAATTTAGATCGGTTCTTTTTCATCAAGAAGTTAAACTCTAGAAAATATTTCAATAGGGTTCTATAGCCACTGTTTACATAAACACTTAAGGAATGGTGGATTTTCAATACATGTTCCTATCCAATTAATAAATGGAGTAAAAAACAACAATGAATAGGGTTCAAACAATATGGAAGGAAGTGCAGTTTCACTCTTATAAACATGTTGTAACAAATCAAATTCATTAAATTTAATATGCATAAAATTACTGGAGGGACCTTCAAAAGATGCTCCTCACACAATTGCCAAATTAGCTAAGTAATGACATGCAACAATGAACAATTAAAGGATAACCAAATATGAAGGCATAAGTGAAGTTGACAAAGTAGGATAACCTTCTAATTGAAAAAAAAACAACAATACATCACTCTTTAAGTGTGATTTCACGAAAATATCAAGAGGGCCTCAACTTGCCACACTTAACCTCCAACCTCAACTAGGCCATCTGTTACACCTCAAATTGTCACATTGTGTACCATTGAGAGTCTTCATGTCATATCACCATGAGAAACATGATGTTTTTTCCTCCTAGGGGTGTTAGGACCCTTTGTTACCATGTTGGTCCCTTCCCTAGTCACACTTGGAAGCAAATCCAACAACTTAGGGGTCGAAAATCACTTGGCCTAACCCACTTATTGGCCTCCTAGATATATTTTCGCGCCCTGCTAGTGGTGCAAGGAGTGGAAATTCCTTATTTTTCATTTTCTGCATGCCTATCGGGGCACAGAAATCCATGAATAACCATTTTCCCTAAATTTTGGACCTTGGATCTCGAGGATATTTTCATGGGATGAGGTCCCCCTTCGAATCCCATATCACATTCCCTCCTTGGCATGATTTATATCCTTGATCCACATCTTTCTCACTTAGATCCATAATATCCTCTTAGTGGTTGGCCTCACAAATCCTATAAGAAGAACGCCATCCATGAGCTAAGGGGGGGTGATCTTGGAAACAACAAACCTATGGTCCTGTAATTCTTGGAGAACACTCATGAGGAGGTCATGTTGATATTAATATTATTTCAAGGGTGATGAAGGGGAGCTTGGAAGAAGGTGCTACTGCTTTGGACATCAGGTATAGCATTTTGTATGGCTACTTTCATCTTTCTTAATAATAACTTTGCCTATTCTCCCATGTCATGTCTCTTTCATTGATATATGATATGTTATATTAGACCTTGTTGATGCGCTTTTGTTTGGAAGGTTGGTTTCCCATCTTATGTTGCAGGTTCAATAGCTTTGGACATCAAGCTTGGAACTGGAGCTAGGACAACTTTCAGGTTAGAGGCAAGCCATCTATCTCTTCTCCTTCCTTTTCATATTTGAATGCTTGTGCATGCTTAATATAGGATTTTAGGGCTCCATTTGTTTTCTTTCTGTATTGGGAAGGTAATTAGGGACCTTTTCAATCCCAAGGGAATATCTACCTATCCGTAGGAAGAAATTTCTACAACAGAATTTCCCGACTCCGTTGGGGAGTCTTTCCCTAGTTTCACTTTTGATTGCTTGTTTGGACCATCAAATCCTCTTCTAAGTGTTATTTCCCATTACCTTAGATCCTATTTAGTCATCATTGAGGACTATCTTGAACCCAACACTTCATCCCTGCTCGGATCTAGGCATTAATTTTTCGTTTTTAACACCTACAGGAAAAAAATTCACTTCCCCAAAACACCTTGCAGAGCTATAATTCCATATTTCCGCGCCCCCACAGTATCCTAAGACGCAAAAAATTTCAATTTTTCGCTACTCCACAGTGTTCTAGGGCGCAAAAATCTCATATTTTCGCTCTGTGTTGGTTTTTATAGGGGCGGAATCCTCTGTTTTGTTTTTTTGGAAGCTTTTTGCTAGGGTTTGCCTTGGTTTGTTGGTTCAAAGTTATTTGCCTAAACTCTTGTTGTCTATTAGGAGCTATAAGTGCTCTTGCATCCACATTTTTTGAGTGTGTGTTTGTTTGTGGGGGGGAGGGGGGCGCAATGATCGTGTATCCTATAGTCCCTTTGACCCATATTAAGGTTTTTTCAACCTTTTGGGATCTTTTATGTCATTTGGATTGCTTTGATTGGATTTGAAAAACTTGGGACATCCTTGTATATCTAAGTCATATTTCTTGGGTTTTGTGCTTCTTTTCCTTTGCATCTTTAGCTATTTATTGGTTATTGGAGTAGATCGATTCTTTGTTTCCATTTTTGTTCAAAGATAAGTTTCATTTTTGTCTCTCTTTTGCTAGATTTACAAGCTTGAAAAACATAAATATTCTTCTTACCTTAGTTTGATCATTTTCCATTCTTGGTCTTACCTTCATAAGAAGAAGAAAATATTGTTTCATGTTCTTGTGCATTTGAGTTACAAAAAGATATGGAATGTTTTTCTTTGCATTGCAGTTTTTTGGAAACATTTACGAAATCTTTCTTTCCCATAGCTTAGATGTGTCTTTTTTAAGTGTAAAATGATATGAAACGAATTATAATTTTTGCATTTGTTATTGATAGAAATATTTCTTTTTGTCACTTTAAGGTAGTTTGGCTATGGTTTTACATGATTGGTTATCATTCATTAAAAATCTGAAGTTGTGTTTTTGCATTTGGGAACGAAAATAAATCTTCTTTACTTAGATAGAAGTTCATTGAAGAAAAAGACTTGCATAATTCATCCAAATTTGCATTGTTTGCATCAAGTCTACACACCACCGAGTTGCACTTCCGCTCCCATTGAGTAAAACAACAACCTATAAAATTAAATACCCTAACTAAACACACATTAACCTCATTTGAGGAAATAAAAGAACAGTGTAGTTAGGTAGGGCATTGGGGATAGGAATCCAAATAATTCTCCCTTGTCATTTCACATCTAAAACATAGTTGTTTTCTCTTAGGGTGCTAAAATCCTCTAGTATTTGTTGACACAGTTATAAACAAATTTGTTGGGGGGCCTCCCGTTCCAAGGGGGTAAGTAGCAAGGACTGGTTCCAGATGGACTTTGTGGAATACCACACTCTACTTAGCACCTAAGGACATCAATCCATTTCCTTCCTTGTATTTTCCGGCCTCCATACTGGTAGTACAAGGGCTAAAAGGAAGAAGCTCCAGAAAACCTTCCCAGACGTGTCATGAACAAGGTATCCTAGTGACCATTATTATAGGGCTCTTTTACCCGGGATCCCTTTCGGTAGAGGGATATCACTTCATTTATATTGGTCTCTCATTTCATATTGTTCGAATTAGATTTCATCACCTTGTGGAGGATATGGTCTGTTGAGGTCTCTGGATATTAGATAGGAGGTTGCTTTCTCTTTTACCTTGTAGAGGGTATTTTGTGTTTTAGTGCTGCTTGTTGGATTTTTGGCCTCTTTGTTATCACTCGATTGCTATGGCATCGGTTACAGTAAATTTTTTTGAGATTTCTTTTTATCCCGTTTGCCTCTTTGTATTCTAGCTCCCCTTTTGCACTCTCGGTTGCCTTAGGGTTTTTGAGCTCTTTTTTCGTGAGACTTATCCCACATCACTTAGTCTTGTTCCATGGCGGATCCAAAGAAATCATGGAGAAAACAAGGGATGAGTCCCAAACCATTCACACCTAGAATTAGTTTCCCACCATCTCCATGCACCCAAGCTCCTTCTGGGACTACTGATCAAGAGACGCCTTTTCAAGGCCTTCCTTTTGTTTTTCCTCCATTGGGAGATATTAGTCCTCCCTTTATTGCTAATTTGAATCTCCTCCTGGATTGTATATATGATTACCAATATGGTTATTCTCCAATTCGGTGATACCGAATGCACCTAAAGCTTCAAAAGTTAACTCTCCATAACGAGAGCATCAATCCCAAATTGATCCTTCGTATTCTTCGTCGGATGTATCTTCTTCTCTTTCTTCTTCCTCTCCTGATAAAAGCAGTGGTGCTAGTAATCAGGAGGATAATAAGAAGAAGAAAAGGAAGGTTAAGAATAATAAGAATAAGAAAGAGACCAATCATTAACCGACTACCCCTAATGATGCTCTTTCTAATCAAACACCTCGAAAACCCAAGTTCCCTTGCAAGATTTGCAGGGGGATCACCTTCTTAAGGATTGTCCTGGTCTTTCCAAAGTATTAGAAGAGTGGTCTAAAGCCTCCAAAAAACCTATATCATTAGCCTCTGGACATCATACTAATGATACCCCATCGACCAGTGAATCTATAGTTAAGGGTCGGAAAGGTAAAGTCGAAAATCCTTGTTTGTTATGCAAGGACATGCACCTTACTTACCTTTGTCCTCGCATGGATGAAGCTTCACAATTGTTGGAAGACATTACTGTATCCCAGAATCACCTTCCAACCGGATATCGTAAGTTTTCCTTTGACCCCTCATTGGTTTATAAAGTGGTCGATCCATTTACATCCTCTGTCGATCCTACTCGTCCATTGAAGAGTGAATCCAAAGTAGTTGATCTTGCTCCATCCTCATTCAATCCCACTCTTTCCTCAAAGAGTGGATAACAAGTAGTTCATCCTGCTTTCCTTTGAAGAGTGAAGTTGAATTAGTCGAGTCGATGTCATCTCCACTCGATCCCGCTCTTTCATTGGAGAATGTCGAGACTGAAGTAGTCATCATGACAAAATATTCGTCTCATCCTACTCTTCCAGGTGAGAGTGAACTGAAAACCAATGATGATTTCTTAGTCAGTTCATATTTTTTTGGACAAAGGGAAATCCTGTCCATTTCCATGGGATCCCCTCCATGTACTGAGGTCATTTCCTTTGATTGGAATAGTCTAACATAATCTCGTCTTCTTTCGGGTGTTCCTTTCTAGATATATGTAGAAGTTACCAGTAGGAACGTACTTCGCACTATTATTGATGAAGGAGCTTATGTTAGAATTTTATCCTCAACCGCTTGGAAAGCTATAAGATATCCTCAGCTTGTGACTGCCACTGATCAGATATTTTCTTTTAATAGAAGACCTATTGGAACTTTAGGGATCCTTCCTCATTTACCTATTACCGTAGGAGGGAAAAATGTCTACATTGATGTTATGGTAGTCCAAGGTCCCTTAGATTTTAATCTACTTCTTGGGCGCGATTATGTCTATTCCATGAAAGCTGTAGTGTCCACACTCTTTCGAGTGATGTATTTTCCACATCATGGAAACATAGTGACCATTGATCAACTTTCCTTTGTTACACCTAATCATTGTATGTCTTCTAGCCACCAGACTTCCCTGAATGTTCTGCATGTCTTAGTTGTTCCTCCCCCATTGTCAGCCGTGTCTCTCGGCTTTTGTTAGCGAACCGATAACTTATTCCCATCATGGAAGAAGCTTAGAGGGGCATGTTTCCAGCCTTTGGACATCATGCTGGAGTTAAGACCGCTAGCTTCTTATGATGAGGGAAAAATACCAACCTCTGGACATCGTGTTGGGTAGGAACCAACTTCGAGCATAGTTTTATTCTGTTTTAATCTCGTTAAAAAATTAAATGGGCTACTTCAATCATAGTTATTTTATGTTTCAAGATTGGGTAAAAATGAAATAGGCCCCTACAAGCATAGTTTACTTTCAGTTTAAATCTTGTGTAAAAATGAAACATATCATGAGCATAGTTCCTTTTCTATGTCAAGATCGTTAAAAAATTAAACAGGTCACCACGAGCATAGTTCCCTTTATGTGTCAAGCTCATTAAAAAATGAACAAGATTCCTCTCCCATTGAGTCGAGTCTCCCACCAGACTTAGTATTTGAATCTTCATTTCATCTTCATGTGTCACTTGATCCTCGTGCTTTCTATCCCTCTTGCGAACCTTTTCCTATTAGTAGCCAATAATTTAACTGGGTGAAGAAGAAAAGGCAGACGAAACGAAGCTTGGGGGGCATGTCTCAACCTTTGGACATCATAATAGAGTTAAGTCGCTAGATGATAATGTCGGGGGTAAACTTTCCAACCTCTAGACATCATGTTGGGAAATAAGTCGTCAATGGGCCTCATTACGAGTATAGTTTATTTTCCACTTCAAGCTCGCTAACAAATGAAACCATTGTCCCGAGCATAGTTCATTTTCTGTTGCAATCTCATTAAAAAAGGAAGCAGATACCACGAGCATTCTTCCAACCTTTCTTCGAGCTCGTTAAAAATAGTAAGAGGTGTCGAGATTACTTTTCACTTTTTCGTGCTCTAGTTAAAAACATGAAAAGTGGTTTGAGCTTACTTTTTCCTTTTTCATGCTCTGGATCCAAACATGAAAAATATTCAGAGTGCTTTTTATACCATTGTTGTGCTCGTTAAAAATTGAGTAAAAAGGTGTGTCTAATGAGTATAGGTTTATCTCTTCATTCGGCTCGCTAGACTATTTATGGAAAAGGAACTGTTCTGAGTTTACTTTTTATCTTTGTTGTACTCAGTTACCAACCATGAAAAAGTCATCTTTCGAGTGATAGTTTATCCCTTTTTCGACCTCGTGAAACTAGTTATACGAAAAAGGAACCCCTGGAGTTTCCTTTAAGTTCTTTTCAGACTCCCAAAATATGAAAAGATTGTCGAGCGAACTTGCTTCCTTTCATGCTCGTAAAAGAATTTGAAAGGGCATCTATTCAGTTTTAGTTTACCCCTTTTTCGGGCTGAGTAGTATTAATTATGACAAAGGAATGCCTTAGCCGAACATCGACTAAGAGAGTTCTCCTTCACATTGTTTTACCCTTCTTTCGGGATTAGGATACTAACTTTACGAAAAGGCCTTTTTGGAGTCTTCTTTAGATTATTTGAGACTCTCTAAACATGAAAAATTGTCGAGTTTTCCTTCCTTAGACTGGTAAAATAAAACATCGAAAGACCCTTTTGGAATCAAACCCCTCCTTTCTCAGGTTCGTAAAACATGTGATATTGGACTCGTCCGAAGGATGAGCTATACTGAGCATCTGTTATCCTCCTCAAGCTTGTTAAAAAACAAAGAGCTACTCGTCAAACATGATGGGGGTTGGGGAGAAATAATCTAAGTTTTTTTTAGAAATATTTATGGCAGCTTGTGTCGCCCTTGAACATGGCACCTATTTGCATCTCGTCATACCGTTGGGTAATCTGCTTGTCTCTGAGTCATTCCAATTATGTGAGTCATCCCGCTCCTTCAAGTCATCTGAAGAATGTCTCAGTCATTGTCGCATTATGTCTCGGTATATGCTTCGTTGAGTCAATGCTTCCAAGTCATTGTTTTCATGCCATTCAATGTTCAAGGGAAGTTGACCTAAGTTAGCCTCTGCATTATTGTCAGCCTTTACATCCTTGTGTCAATCCATACTGATCTGATTCATTACTTCACATCAATTTCCTATGTCGGTTTCGTGTAGATGATGTGGGATTCATCATGGCCCTCCTCCTTCGACAAGTCTATTCATGTCGACTTAAATACATCATCCGAGAATTAGACTTAGGAACCAACTTAGTATCTTGGTACCTGCATGCCTCAATGGAAGGTTTCCTCGTATTTGACATCAGGTTCTCATCATTGACCTCTGATCGAATGATTCCACGAGTGTTCGATGTCAAAACATCTATTCACAGTCTTTGGAATGTACTAGTGATACCTTGGGTATCATTATCATCATTGGTGATTTCCCTCTCACTTGTTAACGGTTTACATTATTGATCGATAATCAAGTGGTTTCTACCATGTTTGAATTCAACACCTTGTAATCACATGGTTATATCGTATCGATTTGGGATTGGGTAGAAGACCTTGGATGGTTCTAAAGTCTATTTAGCACATCCAGGCTGCGATGGTGATTTTTTGAGTAGGTTCCCACATGGACGTTATGTTGGTGACCTCATTGATGTAGTGTCACACAGATCCACTCTTGTATTGGTCATGGTTGTGTCATTGTCTTACCATGGATCTACGCTTTTAGTCTAGTAGACATGATTTGTATTCAGTCATTTTTGAGTCAGTACTATCATGGATATGCGATGTATTGGTCGACAACCATGCTTTGAGTCAGTTGTTCCGAGCATGGGAATTCCTGCATCGGGGTTGTTAGACATATTGTTGATGTTTGTTTGCAGTTGTTCTCCATTTCTCTTTCAGATATCCCCGCAGAATCAATTTTTGGTAAAGTGTTCCGTCCATTAGATTCCTTCTGACCTCACACTTTAGGGGGTATCTGTTACACCTCAAATTGTCACATTGTGTACCATTAAGAGTATTCATGTCATATCACCATGATAAACATGATGTTTGTGCCTCCTAGGGGTGTTAGGACCCTTTGTTATCATGTTGGTGCCTTCCCTAGTCACACTTGGAAGCAAATCCAACAACTTAGGGTTCAAAAACCACTTGAACTAACCCACTTATTGGCCTCCTATATATATTTCCGCGCCCTTATAGTGTTGCAAGGCGCAAAAAGTCCTTATTTTTCGTGTTCTACACGCCTATGGGGGCGCAAAAATTACAACATTTTCACGCTTTGGTCAGTTGTAGGGGCGCAGAAATCCCTGAATAACCATTTTCCCTAAATCATGCATATGTGTGGATAAATATGTTAATAAGCATTGTGTGAATGCATGGTTGTGATATATATTTCATTGCAATTTGATAATAGCTAAAATGATAGAATTATTGGAAATTTTTATATTGTTTCATGAGTTGCTACGGATGCAGGGGAAGGAATTGCATGAAGAAGGTAGTCATGATTAATGGCCTACCGGAATGCTATGGGAGGATAGAATTGCATGAAAGGATATGATTGTGTAATCATGAGTATTGAAAGTTTTATTTAATTGCATAGATAATGTGATTGTGTCTTGCAAGTTTAGTGTGATAATGATGCATATAAAGCAAATGTATGTCATTGAATTTGATATATTAATAGTTGATAGTGTTTGAATTATTGTTTGTTATAATTCTGAGATCACTTCAGTTACTATTGTAAATGTTGCAATAAAAATATTATATGCATGGGTACTCACAACTTGTTTGGTTGATTGAAAAATTTAGATTGGAAGTATAGTTGTCTTAGACATGGAAATGTGTGTAAGTCCATAATAAAGCTTGGAAGTTACCGTGTGCAGAAGCCAAACATTATGAGATGGATCCCATGGTTGTGAAATCTAATTTATGTAGGAAACATATCAGTAAATTTCAAATTTCAAATTTTTGTAATAATTTATAATGATTTTTTAGTTGATCTAGAATTGTATCCAGAGAACATGTTGTAGGTGGATGTACAAGTATGGCATCAAGTGTAAAATCATATGGGGCATAATGCTACCACTTACAAAAGACAAACATTATGAGGATAGCCTCATAGTTAATAAATCTAATTTCTGTAGGAGACAAAATTGTAAATTCATATTTGAATTTCGTTATTAATGTTATTGATTGTTTGGTTGTTTGTGAATTGTGTCAGGAGGAGACATTGCAGGAAAACTACGTGCTATGTCCTGCAAGAGCCAAACATCATGAGAATGACCTTATGTTTGAAAAGTATGGTTTAAAATAGAAATTTATTACCAATTACTTAATACAAATGTCCATGATTGTTATCATAATAGTATTTTTATAAAGGCATTTTATATATTTGTTCAAGCAAATTAATGGGTACAATGATAATTGTTGATTGTAATGGTCATCTATATAAGTAGGAATTATGGATTGGATAAATGCTATTGAGATTATAATTGTTATTATTGCCACTTGTGCAATAATAAAATATGTGTGACTACGACAAGGATCATTGGTTTGATTAGGATTCTAGTTGAGGGGTTATTGAGACTACAATGTTATCGTGGTTGTTGCATATAATTGTCATTTTTGTTGGTTGTGGAGCCCGATCTTCCTGATTCAAATATGTTGTTGTTTTCAACCATTTTTGTACCCTAGTTTTATATGTTGTGTAGGTGGACTGTACACGCATCCCAGTGGGGGTGTGGGGGGGCACATCGCCCCCCCATGTGGGTTTGGGGGGAACCATCCTCCCCAACAGGGGGGTCTAGGGGGCAGTGGGGGTTCAGAGTAAAAGTCCCTGAAAGAAAGTTTTGGGGTTTTTTGTTGGCCAACAGTTTCCGGGCCCATGTTATTGGGTAGCCCATAGTATTTTCCCATGGTAATTTCCCTTTAAAAGGAAGACATTGTAATTATACGACTATGTAATGTATTGTAGCATTGTAAATATCTATATGATTGTGTGGGAGAGACTGAGATAGAGAGAAGAGGAAGTTGCAGTGGATGTGTTGCAGGTTGTATCCCTTCATTTTGCTAGATGGTATAATAATAAGGATTGGAAATTTCTGTGTGGACGTAGCCCATCTTGGGTGAACTGTTAAGTTTAGATCAAATTCAAAACAAGAGCATAAGCAGGATCACTGAAAGAAACACAATCACAAGATAGACACAAATTTATCCTGGGAAACCCAACAAACATTCCTCAATATAGATTATCAAAAGTACAAAGACAAAATACCAAAGCAAGAGCTCCTTCTCCTTTGTAGATATCTCTCTCTCCCTCTCTCTCTCTCCGACGCGCAATACACAAGTGAGTGTGTGTTCAAATGAGAGACACAACACCTCTATTGATAGTTTATCTTTCACTGGACATTTTCCCTAACTAGGTCGGCCCCTAACTAATTGAACTAATGTTGACTGGGCCGAATTCTCTAGGGGACTTAAACACCCCATTAAAAAAATGACTCAAGGGGATCTATTGCCTTGACTTACAAGAGAGGATTTACCTCAATGACTTTACATAATCAAATATAATAATGACATCCCGACGGAGGAATAAAACATCTCCAAATAAATACAAATAGAATATTCTTTGAAGTTACAATATTTCAACACTCCCCCTTAATGAGAAGGGTATTCTTCTGACTACAACAACATCAACTAAAGGAGAAAGGAGAGAGAGTATCATCAACAACATCAAGGTGATACATCTATATATCATCGAAAGTTTTCTTCAACATCATTAGCAATTGGAACAACTACTAGTACATCTTCAACATATTCAATATTGGATCATCATCTTCTATAGTACTGAGCCTTCATCTTCTGCAACACTCGATCACTCGATCGTCTACAACAACAACGACATCAACATCTGGATCTTTCTATCAACAACAACATCATCATCTTGATCTTTCGATCAACAACATCAGCATCTTGATATTTCAATCAACAACATCATCATCTTGATATTTCGATCAACAACATCATCATAGTAGCATAACCTGCAACACACATGATCCAATTACGGGATGATCAATCCCTCTCACTTTAGGACATAATGCCAAGGATGATGCAATCCTGATCTAATTACGGGATGATCAGTCCATATCACTTTAGGACATAAAGCCAAGGATGATGCAATCCTAATCCAATTACGGGATGATAAGTCCCTGTTACTTTAGGACATAAATCCAAGGATGATGCAATCCTGATCCAATTACGATATGATCAGTACCTATCACTTTAGGACATAAATCCAAGGATGATGCAATTCTGATCCAATTACGAGATGATCAGTCCCTATCACTTTAGGACATACAGCCAAGGATGATGCAATCCAACTACATTCTTGGGGACATAAGTCTCCGGATCAGTTTAGGACTAATGTCCAAGGAAGATACACTCCAACCACATTCTCGGGGATAGAAGTATCTGGATCACTTTAGGACTAAGGTCCAAGGACGATACACTCTAACCACATTCTCGAGGATAGAAGTATCCGGATCACTTTAGGACTAAGGTCTAGGGAAGATGCAATCCCAACCACATTCTCGGGGGCAGAAGTATCTGGATCACTTTAGGACTAAGGTCCAGGGAAGATACAATCCCAACCACATTCTCAGGGACAGAAGTCTCTGGATCACTTTAGGACTAAGGTCCAGGGAAGATACAATCCCAACCACAGTGCCAGTCCTTTTTCATACTGGATGGGACCTAGATCAAATCTAGGATTTACCACTACAACATCATAATCATCACATTCTCGGATACAAGAGTCTACAGATCCTTTTAGGACATGTGTCCAGGGATGATACAATCCCACTGCAACATCATCAACATCTTTCTCGGAGACAAGGGTCGATGGATACTTTTAGGACATGTGTCTAGGGATGATACAATCCCACTACAACATCATCAACATCTTTCTCGGAGACAAGGGTATATGGATGCTTTTAGGACATGTGTCCAAAGATGATACAATCCCACTGCAACATCATCATCAACATCTTTCTCGGAGACAAGGGTCCAGGGATCCTTTTAGGACATGTGTCTAGGGACGATACAATCCTACTACAACATCATCATCAACGTCAACACTACTTCCCCTTTCGAACCACACCAAGCTTGTCTCGGAAATACTCAAACTTTACTCGAGATAGAGGCTTAGTCAACACATCATAAACTTGCTCATCAGTGATCACATATTGGAGCTTTATAGATCCCTTATGTACCATATCTCGTATATAAAAATACTGGATTTCTATGTGCTCTAAATTGTCATGGAACAATGGGTTCTCCGTCATCTTTATACAACTCTGGTTGTCACATAGAATCACCGTGGTATCCAACTCCAGATCAAATAGACCTAACATCAACTTTCAGAGCCATATGGCTTCACAACTAGCAGAACAAGCTGCTATATACTCTGCTTCAGCTGTGCTGAGAGAAACACTGGATTGCTTCCTGCTAAACGATGAGATCATGGCTGATCCTAGACAATAACATCCACCTGAGGTGATCTTTCTGTCTGAAACACTTCCATCCCAATCTGCATCTGTATAACCATACAGTCTATAGTCATGATATCCAACATAATATAGACCAAAGTCTATCATACCTTTTAGGTACCTCATCACATGCTTTGCAGCTACCAAGTGAACACGTCCAGGCTGAACTAGATACCGACTTAGGGTATTCACAGCAAAGAATATATCTTGCCTAGTATTCGTCAAATACATCAATGACCCAATGATCTGTCTGTACTGAGTCATATCCACTAATTCTAACGATTCATCAGCTAACAACTTCAGGTTGGTATCCATGGGTGTGGCCATGGATTTACAGTCCAACATGTCAAATCTCTTTAGGATTTCCACAACATACTTTCCCTGGTTGAGAAAGATTCCCTCTGGGAGCTGCCATACTTCCAGACCTAGAAAATAGTGCATCAATCGGCTAAGGTATTTCATCTCAAATTATTCAGTGAGATTCTTCTTGCACTCTGCAATATGTTTCTCATTTCCTGTTAGAAATAGATCATCCATATACAACAATAATATGACAGGTTCATCATCCATAACCTTAAAGTAAAGGTTAGGGTCAGCTTTACTTTTGGTAAAGCCCAAGCTCGTTAAGAAACTGTCAATCCTTACGTACCAAACTCTGGGAGCTTGCTTCAATCCATACAAAGCCTTCTTCAGCTTGCATATGTGATTCTTCCTGTCTTCAACTTCAAATCCATGTGGCTGCTCTATGTAAACCTCTTCCTCAATCACACCATTTAGAAATGTTGTCTTTACATCCA
This sequence comes from Larix kaempferi, assembly GCA_027924585.1. Taxonomy (NCBI): domain Eukaryota; kingdom Viridiplantae; phylum Streptophyta; class Pinopsida; order Pinales; family Pinaceae; genus Larix; species Larix kaempferi. The sequence goes on along the minus strand of BSBM01000316.1, from coordinate 2,289,802 downwards.
TCTGGTGTAAACTCCACTTCATCATGGATGCAAGTGCTATGATGGTTCTAATGGAGGTGTAACTTGCTATTGGTGCAAATGTTTCTTCATAATCAATTCTCTCTTTCTGAGAGAATCCTATGGCCACAAACCTTGCCTTGTATTTCTCAATACCTCCATCAACTGCGTGTTTCATCTTGTATATCCATTTGGAAGATACCACACGTTTTCCTTCTGGTTTGGGAACTACATCCCAAACATCATTCTTCATTATTGATTGGTATTCTTCCCTCATTGCTTCTACCCATTATTTCTTCTGTATAGCTTCTTCATAACTAGTGGGTTCTTGATCTACAAGATCACACATCAAAGCCACATAATTGGAAAAATGTCTTTGGTTTCTTGCTTACTCTTGTGGAGCCTTCTGGTGCTCCATACTTCTCTGCTTCTTGTATGATTTCTCTATCCCAAGCAGGCTTTCTCTATATATTGATCACACCATGAGTCTGGAATCTCGTCATAACCGAATTCCTCTACTTGATTTCATACGTATTTTATAGTTGAACCATTGTCACGTGTTCTTACAGAACAAGTCTCATCATTCTTCATTTGTAGGTGATCGTTGTGTGCTACTTCCCACAAGTCTCATCATTCTTCATTTGTAGGTGATCATTGTGCTCTACTTCCCACAAGTCAAATTTAATAGCATGGTTAGAAACATCTCATAGTTTCCAAATATATGCATAAAAACATAAGTCACACTATCTTAGCCAATGCTACAACATTCATCCATATCCCATATTCATATGGTAACTTTCTAGATGCCTTCCATCTCTACCAGGACCTTATTAAGAGTGTGCACTACTCCCAATATGTCAGCAAAGAGTTTTCACTATAGATAAGTAGCAATGGAATGTTGTATAGCACCATAGGCTACTTACCCATAACATGCATGACACTGCACACATCCTAAATAAATGTGTATACAATTGGATACTATCATTTAAAAAATGTGATAGAAATGACAATTCAAATATTTGTCTTTGTTTGTTTGGTAGGATCTCTTGATATTCTTTCCTTTTTCACATCCTTTACAAATGCCTTCATGATCAATCTTCAAATATGGTAGTCCTATCACTACTTTTATCACATGAGGTAGTGCTTTGTAGTTGATGTGAGCAAGCCTCCTATGCCATAGTTCACCCGGGCTAGTGGTCTCATGAACAAGGGCTGCTTCTGAATGTCCCTTGAGTTTGTATAAGCCTCCTTCTTCTTCACCAATGACAACTGCATCTTCAATTGATTTTCCTTTGGGCCACATAAGTACTTGTCCATATATGAATGCAACCCTATATCCTTTCTTATCTAATTCTGAGATAGAAAGTAATTTATTCTTCAAACTTGGTACATATAAGACTTCCTTCATTTTCACGGGGGTTCCAGATTCAAGCTTGTAGCTTGCTTCACCAATTCCTTTGATAGGATATTGATAGTCATCTCCTAATGATACTTTCTGAGGAGAGTTCTTTTCTTAAAGTTTTGATAAAGTTTTCTTTTGTCCTGTCATGTGCTTTGAAGCACCACTATCAATAAGCCATGTATCTTCTCTAGGTGTTACAGACCTAGAGAGTGCAGAGAATAATACATATTCTTTTGCATCTTCTTCTCTAACTTGTTTTCTTCGAGGTCCTTCTTATTATTCTTCTTAATCCTCATCTTTAGCTAAGTGTGCATGATGTCTTTTGAGATTGTTCCCTTTCTTGTATTCTTCCTTCTTTAATGGACAATTTCTGGCAATGTGTCATATCTTGTTACAAATTAAACACTGGAAAGAAGAGTAGTCTCTTCTTGAATTGTTTCCTCTTCTTCTTTGGAACTTTTTGGGAGGTTGAGACTCCTTGTGGATTTCCTTCTTGAAGTTAGATTGGCTTCTTCTTCTCTTGGTATGGGTGGCTAGGGCTTGATCATCTTCTTTAAGTAGAGCTTCTCTATTGGCTACTCTAGCCTCTTATTGGATGCAATCTTCCCATACAATGTCAAACTTCATGCTTTCCTTTCTAGCACACATAGTCTAGATGAATGAATCCCAAGGTCTAGTGAGACCATTGAGAGCAGTCATAACTAGTTCATCTTCATCAAGGGAGTCTCCAATGGCTTCTAGTTTCTCCTTAAACTGGGAGACCCTTGTGAAGTAGTCTTGGATAGATTCTCCTTGGCTCATCTTGGTGCTCTTCAATTGAGCTCTCAAATTCATCTTCCTGTTGATGTTTCTCCCTTCATACATTCTGGCTAGGGAATCATACATTTCCTTTGGGGTATTCTTGGATGAAACTTGAGGGATCAAGTGGTCTTTGATAGAATCAACAATGATTCTCTTTGCCCTAATTAGATCCTTCTTGTGCTTCTCCTTAGCTTCATCTTCTTTAGGTTCTGCAACTTCATCCTTGATGTATTTGGAAAGATCATTCTCTTCAAGAATGAGGCCAATCCTATATTTCCATGCTCAGAAATTCTCTATGCCTTCTAGGTTATCCTCAAGCTTAGTGCTTAGGGCCATCTTATCCAGGAGGTCACCAAAAAATGGAAATTCTCAAAATGCAAAACTGACCTTACCAGGAGATTTGCTTTACTGAGGCGAGTTGACTGGTACACTTGCTTTCTGGAGATTCCAACTTTTCACCCTTCAAATTTGACTTGCGAATTTCGGACCTGTAGTAGATTTCTGGTTCGCAGTTTTTCTGGTTTTCTGCAGTTTCTAGTCCAAAAGTCAAACTAGGGTTTGAATTTCCTGGAGATCTACCCACTCAAAAATTTTGATCCAAGGCTCTAAATTTCGATTTTGGATAAGCACATCTTTCTATGCAATCATATTCCAAAAATTCCAAATTTTGCAGAAACCCTAATTTCTCACTAGAGTAGGAAGAGAGAGATTTTTACCCTGTGAAAGATGTCCTATTCAGGATAGCTCTGATACCATGTTAAGTTTAGATCGAATTCACAACAAGAGCATAAGAAGGATCATTGAAAGAAACACAATCACAAGATAGACACAAAATTATCCTGGGAAACCCTCATGTGGTAGAAAACCCAACAAAACTTCCTCAATATAGATGATCAAAATTAGTACAAAGACAAAATCCCAAAGCAAGAGCTCCTTCTCCTTTGCAGATATCTCTCTTACTCTCTCTCCTATGCGCAATACACAAGTGAGTGTGTGTTCAAATGAGAGACACAACACCTCTATTTATACTTTATCTTTCACTGGACATTTTCCCTAACTAGGTCGGCCCCTAACTAATTGACCTAACGCTGACTGGGCCGACTTCTCTAGGGGACTTAAACATCCCATTACAAAATGACTCAAGGGGATCTATAGCCCCGACTTACAAGAGAGGATTTACCTCAATGACTTTACATAATCAAATATAATAATGACATCTCGACGGAGGAATAAAACATCCCCGAATAAATACAAATAGAATATTCTTTGAAGTTACAATATTTCAACATGAACCACGTTATATCGGTCTCTCTTGTATTATGTTTATGTGATTTATATTTGCATATTTTTTATTGTTATTGCTCTGTGATATTTTTTTTCTAACAATTGGTATCAGATCCAAAGGTCTATTTGGCAGATAAACTCGCAGGAAAGAAGGGTTCTTGATTTGAGTGGGAGCAATGGCATAAGAAGAAAAGTTTAAGGTCGAGAAATTTAACGGCCAAAAATATCAGTTATGGAATATGCAAATGGAGGACTATTTGTATTAGAAGGATCTATTCCTACCGTTGGGAGGAAAAGAAAAAAATTCGGTGACTATGAAGGACTAAGAATGGGAGGTTCTTGATAGAAAGGCACTAGGAACAATACGGTTGTGCCTAGCTTCGTCGATGGATTTTAATATATTAAAAGAAAAGACAATGAAGGATCTGATGAGCGCATTGATTAAACTGTATGAAAAACCCTCAGCGTCCAACAAGGCATTTTTAATGAAGCATTTATTTAATATGAAGATGTCAGAAGGTGGATCTGTTGCTAATCATTTAAATGAATTTTATATGATTACAAATCAGCTAAGTTCTGTGAAAGTGAACTGCGATGATGAGGTTAGGGCTCTCATAATATTGTGCCCATTGCCAAAAAGTTGGAACGGCTTGGTCATGGCTGTAAGTAACTCTGTCTCTGGTTCAAACACTTTGAAATTTGATGATGTTGTTGGTGTTATTCTTAGCGAGTAAATGCGAAGGAAAAGCACAGGTGAGACATCAGGTAATGAGTTGACCATGGAGAGTAGGGGAAGACAAAGGGAGAGAGGAAAGAACCCAAGTAATCGCAGAAAGTCCTGGAAGGGTATATCTAATTCCAAACTAGGAAATATAGAGTGTTGGAACTGGGGAAAAGAAAGGAAATATGATGAAAGACTGTAGATATCTAAAGAAGAAAGGAGATGGACAATATGAGACTACTCAAGAAGCAAATGTAGCAGGTGATGTGTTACAAGATGCTTTGATTCTTGCATTAGATAATACTAGTGATGACTGGGTAGTAGATTCAGGGGCTTCATGTCATGCTACACCCCATAGGAAATTCTTTCATTATTATGTTCCAAGTGATTTTGGACATGTTTTATTGGGTGATGATGAGCCATGTAAAATTTTTGGAATGGGTAAGGTATAGATAAAGTTAAAGAATGGAGGTGAAGGGTTGTTGAAAGATGTAAGGCATATTCCTGCTATGAAAATAAATCTGATCTCAACAGGGAAGTTGGGATATGGTGGTTGTTTATCTACGTTTGGAGAAACATGGTGGAAGATCACTAAAGGATTGATGGTGATAGAAAAAAGAGATTGGATAGATACGTTGTATTTGCGTCCTCATAATACTGACTATTCTATATATTTAGCTTCCACAGGAACATATACATCATTGTGGCATCATAGGCTTGGCCACATGAGTGAGAAGGCGATGCAGATTCTCCACTCAAGGAAGTTGCTTTTGGATTTGAAGTAGGTAAGTTTGGAATTCTGTGAGAACTGTGCTTATGGAAAACATAAGAAAGTCATATTTCTCAGGGTTGGAAAAAAGAAGAGTGAAAAGTTAGAGCTTGTGCATATAGATGTATGGGGACCAGCTCATGTACAATCTCTTAGTGGCTCTCATTAATATGTTACTTTTATTGACAATGAAATTAGAAAAACTTGGGTTTATTGCATTAGATAGAAATCTGATTTGTTTTCTACTTTTAAGAAATTGAAAGCTTTGGTTGAGAATGAGACAGGAAAAAATATGAAGTGTCTCAGATCTGATAATGGAGGTGAATACTGCGGCAAGGATTTTGATAGTTACTGTTCATACCATGGGATTCGTAGGAAGAAGACAGTCCCTGGATCACCACAAGAAAATAGTGTGTCAGAGAGGATGAACAGAACAATCATCGAGCGTGCAAGGTATATGAGATTGCATGTAGGGTTGCCCTTACAGTTTTGGGAAGATGTTGTAGATATTGTTGTTTACTTAATAAACAAAGGGCCTTCAATCCCTTTGGATGGTTGTATTATAGAGGAGGCATGGACAGGTAAAAAGGTAAACCACTCATTTTTGAGAAATTTTGGTTGTGAAGCATTTTTCCATATTGATAAAGAAATTAGAACAAAGCTGGAGGCTAAATCCAAGAAATGCACCTTTATTGGATATGGGGTTGATGATTTTGGTTATCGGTTATGGGATTATGAAAATAACAAAATCATTAGGAGTAGAGATGTAGTATTCAATGAAAAGGTCATGTATAAAGATCAGTTGCGGGGAAATAACAGGAAAAGGAAAACACAGAGTACACAGTACTTGATAAAATCAAAGAAAATGAAGTTCCAAAAGTGCCAAGAAATCAAGAACAATAGTAGGTACCTCAAACTCCTGCAAGTGTTAGAAGACATAACAGGTTAAGTAGACCCCCTGAACGATACTCTCCTTCAATCTATTATTTATTGATGACTGATTATGGTGAACCATAATGTTATGAAGAAGCAATGCAAGTGGAAACTAGAAAGAAGTGGGAGCAAGGCATGAATGAGGAGATGGACTCATTGGTAAGAAACCAAACTTGGAATTTGGTTCAATTGCACATAGGTAAAAGAGCATTATAGAATAAATGGGTTTATAGGTTGAAGGAAGAATATGGAGGAAAGAAGCGGTACAAGGCTAGACTTGTTGTGAAGGGGTTTGCACATAAGAAAGGTATAGATTTTGATGAAATATTTTCTCCTGTTGTTAAAATGACATCAATTAAGACTATTTTAAGTCTAGTGGTGGTAGAAGATTTGCATATTGAACGGTTAGATGTGAAAAAATCCTTTCTCCATGGGGATTTGGAGGAATAGATTTATATGCAACAGCCAGAGGGGTATGAGGTCAAAGGGAAGGAGAATTTAGTATGCATGTTGAAGAAGAGCTTGTATGGATTGAAGCAAGCTCCAAGGAAGTGGTATTAGAAATTTGACAGGTTTATTATAGAACAGGGTTATAGTAGATCTCATTCTGACCACTGTGTTTATTTCAAGAGGCTATATAATGGAAAATATAGTATCTTGTTATTGTATGTGGATGCCATGCTTGTTACACGTTCTAACATGCAGGATATAAATGTGCTCAAAAGGAAGTTAGATAATTCATTTGCGATGAAGGATTTGGGTGCTGCAAAGAAAATCCTTGGTATGAGAATAACAAGAGACAGGAAAAATCGCAAATTGACATTGTCTCAAGGTGAGTACATACAAAAGGTGTTGGAGAGATTTAGAATGTAGAATGAAAAACCAGTTAGTACACCTTTGTCCATCCATTTCAAACTAAGTAAGGAGATGTGTCCCAAGACACAGGAAGAGAAAGACTACATGTACAAGGTTCCCTATTCATCGGCAATTGGAATCTTGATGTATGCCATGGTGTGCGCAAGACCAGATATTGCACATGCAGTGGGAGTTATGAGCAGATATATGAAAAATCCAGGAAAAGAACACTGGAAGGAAGTACAGTGGATTCCCAGGTATTTGAGAGGTACTACTACTCATGCATTTTGTTTTGGAGGTTCAGACACTGTTCTAAAGGGATATGTTGATGCGGATATGACAGGTGATAAAGATAGCAGGAGAAGAACCACATGGTATTTCCTTACTATAGGTGGAATAACAGTCATTTGGATTTCGAAACTGCAAAAGGTAGTTTCACTTTCAACAACGGAAACAAAGTATGTTCCTGCTACAGAGGCTAGTAAAGAGATGATTCGGTTACAGAGGTTCATGGAGGAATTAGGTAAGAAGCAGGAAAATAACAGGTTGTACAATGACAACCAGAGTGCCATTCATACTGAAAAGAACTCAGAATTCCATTCTAATACTAAACATTTATATCTCAAGTATCATTTCATACGGTATTTTATGGAATATGAACTATTGAAGTTGGAAACTATACACACTAGCCATAATCCTACAGACATGTTGATAAAGGTAGTAACCAGAGAGAAATTGAGTTCCTGCTCAGTTTCAGTCCGCCTTCAAGCATGAAGGTGAAGATGATAAATTTTCTAGGTCCAAGGTTCAGAGCATAGTCCAACAAGTGTAGTAGCGGTGGAGTTGTTGTGAACAGTCTCCAAGTGGGAGATTGTTGGTTGTGGAGCCTGATCTTCCTGAGATGTCGTTGTTTCAGCTGTGTTTGTACCCCAATTTTATATGATGTGTGGGTGGATTGTACACTCATCCCATCTAGGGGTGTGGGGGGGAATAGCCCCCCCATAGGGGTCCGGGGGTAGTGGGCCCCCAACGGGGGTTTGGGGGCGAATCCCCCCAAAAGAATTTTTTTGGGTTGTTTTTTGGCTAATAGTTTGTGGGCCTATGGTATTGGGTATCTCGTTGTATTTTCCCATGGTAATTCCCCTTTAAAAGGAAGACATTGTAATATGGTTGTGTAATGTATTGTATCATTGTAAATATCTCTATGATTGTGTGAGAGAGACTGAGAGAGAGTGAAGAGGAATTTGCAGCGGATGTGTTGCAGGTTGTATCTTTCATTTTGCTGGATGGTATAATAATAAGGACTGGCAATTTCTGTGTGGTCGTAGCCCATCTTGGGTGAACTACATTATATTGGTGTCTCTCTTGTATTATGTTTATGTGATTTATATTTGCATCTTGTTTATTGTTATTGCTCTGCAATCCTGTTTTTCTAACAAGTTTGTAATTTGATATTGTTGCTATGAATAATTAAGACTTATGTTGCTTGGACATATGAATATGGAGCTGGACTTCCTCCAAAGAACTAAATTCTCAGGTTTCTCATGAAGGCTCTTCTTTGGACCAGAAATGTCAGTCTCGATGTTCAGATCATTCTATGCATCCCTTTGATGCCTTCCCTTCCTCTTTCATTTATGGGATCTGGTGGGCTCGCAACACTGCTATTTTCCAAAATCGCCTTATTCCTTTAGAAGTGACAGTGGCCCTTGTTTTGCAGTGGACAAAAGACCACAAAGCGAAATAAAAAACAAAGAAGCAAAGGATTTTGGTGCCCCCGGTCATCGACAAAGCTACTACATGGGATTTCTTTGACGGTGCAAGTCCGGGAGATCCATCACTTGGTGGATCTGGAGGTGTTTTATACCTTGCTGAAAATCATAAATTTCGGATCAAATATGCACCAGGGCATTGTTCTAACAACAAGGCAGAGCTTGTTGTTCTTTATTCAGTTATGAAGGTGGCAATAAACATGAATCTAGCTTGCCTTCATATCTATTGGGATTCAAATATGGTCGTTGATTGGGCCAATAATAAAATTCATATTAAATCTCCACACCTCCAGCAGCTCCTCCGCTCCATCCGAAGATTAATGGATTATTTCACTGTGTTCACGCTAGCTCATGTTTACAGGGAACTTAATACTGAAGCAGACCAATTATAAAAAAGTGCTCTAATATTGGAGCTAGGAAGAATATAGGTTCAAGAAGTTAAAGAAGTTAAGAGTACATGCTTATGTAAATATTAAGGAAATTTTTGTAATAAAAAAACTGGTAGGACGAAATATGCTCATGTTATATGTAATATTTTGTATAACTATGAATGTAAGTCCCTTGAGGACAGCTCATGATCATTATTCTTGAATGATTGATATTTTCCATATAGAAGATATGAACATGGAGCTATTGGTAATATACTCAACATTGATTGTGTAAATACGATTATTTGGTGTATAAATACACTGCGGTGATGATATCTTGTATTGGAAACATGAAGGTGTGTTATGGTATTAAATGCATAGTGTGTCATGAGAATTAGCCATAGGCAACCTCGAGGCATTAGAGGTATATAAGTATCGGAAGAGACATACAAAAAAATATTTGCATCCCTAATGGGAATTACATTTGGAAACGTATTTATATGTGATTACATTAAGTATTGGAAACAATCTAGATATTTATATTGTTCACAAGGGTTAATAAGTCTGGTTAGCGATGCTATTCATAGGTGTCACTCCCATATATATATATATAGGATAGTGAGTCAATTGGGGTTTTCACTTACATTTTTTATGAATAAGAAGGTACATGTTGTTCCAATGGTTAATAGGTTTGGTTGTAATGATTACTTAAACTTGTCCATGATATAAATAGGAATTTATATATAATTGTTCAAATGGGGTCAGGAGTTGGTTATATTCATCCTTATAGTGGTTATTATTATGGAAGGGAATTTTATAAAATGCTCCAAATGATTAATAGTGCAACTACGTTTTATAAAATTATCATTGTATTTTTTTTCTATTAAATTATGTTGAAATGACATGGGGAATGTCATGTAGGTCTGGTTTAGTCAAGACTAATATCGAGTTACCAAACAAATAGGCAATCGATTATGATTATGTAAATGATTTCATTTTCGTATATTTGTTCTTGGGGCATGGTTAATTCATTGCATCCTGTAGTCATAGGTAAACCTTGAGTCCTAGAGGCATAGAGGCGCCATATTAGACCAATGACTAAAGGATTTTATGTTTACAATTTCATAGTATGATATTCAATAACTTGTTATTGCATTATTGAAAGGTGTTGTGTTAAGGTTATATTTAAATTAAAATTAGGTGTGCAATATCAAGTTCTTATTGGGAGGATTGATTGTTGGGAAAGAGTGTGGTTGAATCCCTTGGGATTATGAGTTGTTATTATGGCTGGTGGTTAATCTATTACTTAAATAAGTCACAATAGATGTATTTCCAAATAAGGGGTATATGGGGCAAGGGAATAATCGGTCAAATATGAAAATAAGGATAATAAGACATAGGTGATTAAAATCGAAGGTGAAAAATAAGTAACATTTAATGCAAAAGGGAGGGGGTTATTTTTAAGAACGGTTGACATAAGCTCTTTGCAAGGGAACACCGCGGGAATATTTAATAATAAAAAACGGGGTGGATTTAGATGTGAAGGTGTCACTTATAAAAGGATTCCTCAAATGAATTAACAAAGGATGCATTTTTGACAAATTTTAATTGGAAAGACATGACAGGCTCTTTCTTGTTGAAACTTCCGCCAAGTACCAAAAGGGTCAAACGAAGACGGTTTTTTCAAACAAAATATGGAGATGATCAGCGCCACGAGATGAACACAATGATGTGGACTACCATACATGGTGATGCCTAAATGAAAATGAAACTATTCATCAAGACATGACTCGATCTGACTATGATGACACACATTATGTGACTTGGCAAGTCTGCCGAAGGGGTCATATGAAAACGAAAATGGTGAAATGAGGCATATGCATAATGAGCTCCTTAACCTGGACACAACAGTGCTGAAAAAACGACTAGGAAATAAAATTTAATATGTTCATCAATGTAATGCCCCATTTAGGGTTATCCAAGTAATTGAACAAAATAATTCTACATGGATAAGTGAGATGACTCTAGGATAAGGAATGATGGTTATTGTCTTTGTGTGAGTCATGTATGAGAATTTGAAAAAGTTATGTAAAGGGGAGAGTGTGTAATTCCCATTACATCTAGGCTTATGTACATTGTTATGGTATTTTAACTTCACTTATATACAAAAATACTTACGTGTTATTTGTTCATTATCTATCATAAAAATTCAAGATGAATTTCCTTAAAGAGGGGGTGTGTGTAGTGCCCCACTTTTACTTGGACCTTGATTATTATCACGACACTGTTATTTAGGGGGCATTCGGTTCCGAATGACCCAGTTGTGTGTGGATTTAGAATTGGATTATTATGTTATGTTATTTTATAGGGCATTCAATGATGAATGACCCAACCATGTGTGAAAATTATTACTTTGATTGATAAATGGGATGTTTTAATTTATCTGTTTAAAATTATGATTTGATTTGATGATGATTATGATGAGTTATGATTTGGTGATGATTATAATGTCATGATATTATGGAATGATGATTAAAATACATAAATTTTATGTATGCATATACTTCTGATGGGTTGTTGAGTGTGATAGGAAAGGAAGGTACATGTGATGTAAGGTGGCATCAATACTGAGTGGACTCCGGATTGAGTCAGGGTATCCATGACAAGTGATGTTGACCTTATGTAATTAATATATAATGTTTTAATTAGAAATATTTGATATGCATAGTGTTTATGTGCAGGTGTTGGATTGCGATTTCCAATCAGTCCACATCAAGTAACAAGGTTGAATATGAAGAAGGTGTAAGAATATCGATTAATTCATGTGGCGAGTTGAAAAGAAAGAGAGGCCCTTTCTCTCTAGTTGCGTGTTGTCATGAGGGTAGACTGCAGATTTGGTCACTCACAAGGCTTAGACTGGGAAGTGTTCAATAAGGACTCAACCTTATTCCCCAAGAACCATTAGTGACTTAGTCCCTCAATAGGGTCGGCCAAACTAAGATAACGAGGTCTCAGTCGTCGTACCAGTCCCTGCCATAGAAGGATATTTGAAGGGCATGCGCGGAGCATGGCACCCTTAATATGCATGTCGCAACAAGAACACAATAATAAAAATAAAGCACTAAAAAGGGTAAGGGTATGTGTTTTAAAAGAATTAGATTACAACAATTTTAGTAACCAACATGCACACACAAAGATAGGATAATTGTTTAAATGCAAATAGGAATTAAGCTGTGAATGAAGAAAAGAAAAAAAAATTATTTCAAAAAGTAGTAACATCATGCTGTTAGGAACCCATATCTTTACTTTGTTAGTATGTTGTTGTTGGACGCATATGCTTTGTAAGTCGTCCCGTAGTATTTGTGATCAATAGTTTGTGTTATTGTTGTTGGCGCATATGCTTTGTAAGTCGCCCGTAGTATTGTTGATCCATAGTTTGTAACGGCCCATGGTTTCGACCCATAGTATTGGCGCCTAGAATTAGTATATAAGTGTGTGTTGAGACCTATGAAGGCACCGTGAAGTTATTTGTATTGAGCTTGCTCAAAGGAGGTTGCCCCCTCGAAGTGGCCCGTGATCAATACAAAAGTGATTCTGAGTTCTGTCATTTCTGCTATTTCGCGCATTCTTGTTAATTAATTGTTGCAGGTGCCTCACATCTGGTATCAGAGCACTTTCTTGGGCTCGCTGGGTGAAATTTCTGCCAAATTTTTTTTTCACATCTGTTGCAGGTTCGGATTTGGGAATAATCCCTATCCGCTTAACTGTGGGAAGTACTTGGGCATAAGCCCTAAAACTCATTGTGAGGAGTACCACAGGAACCCCGAAGTAGCTGGCCCATTGAGAGGACCTGCCGGCGAAAAGGGCAACGACCCCTACCTGATTGACTAGTTCCCACCCGTGAGGTAAACCAAGAGCTGTCGTTTGTGGCAAAGCGGTTATCAGTTTTACCTGAGCCGTGGAGTGAGGGGTACTGCCCCAATACGCAAGCCGTCAGACAGCATTGGTGGCCGAGTGAAAACCCTGAACTGTTAGGAAGCCGCACATACCTGGGGTCCATATCTACTTTCAGCTGAACTATTGTCGATCACTGCTGCGCCGTTTCAGATTCATTTTGCAAACCGTTCCAGATCCAGCCGTTCGGCGTTGTTCCAGAATCCTTCAAACCGGAAATCCCATTCTGCAAGCAGAGCCGTAGCCGCTCCAGTCCAGTTTGTAACAAAAACAAAAAAAAAAAATTCCGTTTTTTCTCCATATCTCCCTTTTTTTACCTCTGTTTTCCTTGAAAATTTCAGGGAACCCCTATCATTCCATTCTGCATATTTCATCCCTGAGGACCCTATCCTCAATTCCCTTTTCTACAGCCCGAAATCCCACATTTGTCTATTTTTAGGGTTTGCCATAACTTCCTCAGATTTCACCCAATCACCTTCAATTTTTACCACAGAGTTCCTTTCTGAATTCTGCTTCTTTGTTCCCTTCTGCCAAATTTTCCCATCCTTTCACCCCGCTGCTGAAATCCTCATTTTTACTTCCCTGTCTATCCAACATTGTCCAAAAAACGAGTCAAACCCCAATTACCCTTCTGATTTTTTCCCAAATCCAAATATTCCTTTACTGAAGTAGTTCCTGTTTTTGTTTTCCTACCCAATCAAAAAAAAAAAAAAAATCCCTGGTTATGGTTGTCACCCGTGCAGGAGCAAAAACCATGGAGGAAGCCCTTGCAGCCATCCAAGCCAAACTCCAGGATCTGGATGAAAAATTTCTTGGTCTCCATCTTGAGCATTCAGCTATGAACAACAAACGGCAGTCCGAGTCTTCAGTAGACAATGGGTTCTCTTCTTCCAGCAATTTCCGTGGTCCAAAGCTTGATTTTCCTCACTTCAATGGTACCGACCCAACTGGATGGATCTGTCGTGCAGAACAATATTTCAGTCTGCATAATACGTTTGATGTCAACAAAGTTCCGTTGGCATCCTTTCATTTGGAACAGGAAGCTCTTCAGTGGTACCGTTGGTACATCAAGGCTCATCCAGAGCCCAACTAGCCAAACTTTTGTCAGCTCCTTCTGCAACGATTTGGTCCTAGTGCTTTTGATGACTTCACAGGATCCCTCACTAAACTTCGTCAGACTGGCACTGTGAGAGAGTATCAAACCGAATTTCAGAATCTAGCCAACCACACCGAAGGATTGTCTGATGAATTTTACCGGAGTTGTTTTATCAGTGGTCTAAAGCATGCCATCCGCTCCGAGGTCAAAATGTTCTGCCCCAACACAATGATGGAAGCACTCGGGTTGGATAAATTGGCAGAAGACAAGATTGCAGCCCAACAACGCTCCAAGCCCACTTTTGTTCCCTTCAGAAATATGGGGTCTCAGCGACCTCCTATACCGCAGGCTCCTCGACCGACTCCTATCAAGCGTTTGTCGGAAACAGAGATGCAAGCACGCAGAGAAAAGGGTCTTTGCTATAATTGTGATGAGAAATTCACTCGGGGGCATAGATGTGTTCAGCAAAAACTCTATCTCCTGGATGTGGAGTCTCCGCCTGCCTCTGAAATGGGTGACGAAGATCCAGAAACACTAGATGCTCCGGTCGACATTCAGGAACCACCTATTGACCCTCCGTCTCAGGATGACCAGCCAGAGATATCTCTCCATGCTTTAGCTGGAGTCACCACCCCCCAAACAATGCAGGTCAGGGGTTACTTCAAGAAGCTTCCTCTTACAATCCTCATTGATTCTGGTAGCACTCATAATTTCATTGACCCTCGGATTGCCAAACAAGCTGATTGTTTTATCCATCCTTGCTCCAACTTTGAAGTCATGGGTGCCAATGGGGGTACCTTACCTTGCAAAGGGAAGTGTCGAAATGTGCGTATCTCTATGGGAGATTATACCTTACGCTCTGACATGTTTGCCTTGCCCTTAGGCGGATGTGATGTGGTTTTGGGCGCTCAATGGCTACGCACACTTGGCCCTATCTTATGGGATTTTACCGAACTTTGGATGCAATTTTCCCTCAATGGACACAAACACACATTGACAGGATTACAACCAGGTTCTCTCAGCATCATCAGTTCACATCGCATGGAAAAACTCCTCAAGAAGAATTCACATGGTGTCATCGCTCAGATCCATTCCATCCAGATGCAACCATCAGCGGTCTCCACTACTCCTTGGGATCTACAACAAATTCTGGATCGATATACAGGTGTCTTTGCTGAACCAGTGGGATTACCACCTTCCAGACCAGAAGACCATCGTATTCAGCTCCTTCCTGGCAGCGCTCCTCCCAACATCCGGCCCTATCGCTACCCATTCCACCAAAAAACGGAGATTGAAATGCTCGTTCGGGACTTATTGAAGCAAGGTATTATTCGCCCAAGCACTAGTTCCTTTTCTTCTCCAGTTATTCTCGTCCGCAAAAAAGATGGGTCATGGCGCCTCTGCATTGACTTCCGAGCACTTAATCACCTCACCATCAAGGATAAGTTTCCAATTCCTGTTTTTGATGAACTTCTTGACGAGCTTCATGGGGCTCACTTTTTCTCCAAGTTGGATCTTCGTTCTGGGTATCATCAAATTCGGGTTCATGAGGATGATATTCCTAAAACAGCTTTCCGCACACATGATGGCCATTATGAGTTTTTGGTCATGCCCTTTGGCCTCACTAATGCTCCTTCCACATTCCAGGCCTTAATGAATAAAATATTTCGACCCTACTTGCGGAAATTCATTCTGGTATTCTTTGATGATATCCTCATCTATAGTAAAACATGGGATGAACATCTCCAGCATCTGGATCTTGTCATGCAACTTTTCTCTGACCATCATCTCCATGCCAAGCAGTCTAAATGTGTTTTTGGACAAAAGGAAGTTGAGTATCTCGGGCACATTATATCAACACAAGGGGTTCGCGTGGATCCTGCCAAAATCGACGCCATGAACAATTGGCCATGTCCTCAGACACTCAAGAGCCTTCGTGGTTTTTTGGGGTTGACTGGATACTACCGCAAGTTTGTCAAGGATTATGGGAAGATTGCAGCCCCATTAACCGCTCTGTTGAAAAAGGATGCTTTTACATGGACACCTGTTGCTCAGTGTGCATTTGACAAACTCAAACAAGCTATGTGCACTACACCTGTGCTAGCTATGCCCGATTTTTCCAAGCCCTTCACTATTGAGAGTGATGCTTGCGGCAATGGACTTGGTGCCGTTCTCCTTCAAGATGAACACCCCATTGCGTTCACCAGCAAAGCCCTTTCAGGTAAGAATTTAGCTGCCTCTACCTATGAGAAGGAAATGATGGCTATTTTTCATGCAGTACAGAAGTGGCGTCCATACCTATTAGGGAATCATTTCTGCATCAAGACTGATCACCAGAGTCTGAAATATTTCTTGGACCAGCGTGTCTCCTCCCCGGCACAACAGAAATGGGTTAGCAAACTCATGGGTTATGACTATGAGATCACTTACAAGAAGGGTAAAGACAATATCGTGGCAGATGCGCTTTCTCGCACATTTGGTGCCCAAGGTTCTCTTTCAGCTATTTCTATGCCTGTTCCAAATTGGTTGCAATCTGTTCAACAGGGTTATGTCAATGACTCTTCCTTATCTCAGATCATCCAACACTTGACCAACAACCCTTCTGCTGTACCACATTACTCTTGGGATGGTGCTTCTCTGCGATACAAGGGTCGTCTGGTGCTTCCCCAGAGCACAGATCTTCAACAAGCTGTCTTCTATGAACTCCATGCTTCTCCATCGGCCGGGCACTCTGGGTTCCTCAAAACATATGAACGAGCACGACGTAACTTCTTTTGGCAGGGCATGAAAAGGACAATTCAACAGATGGTGGCCGAATGTGATACCTGCCAGCGCAATAAGGGGGAAACAACACTCGTTCCAGGATTGCTTGAACCCCTACCCATACCTACACGGATTTGGACAGATATTTCTATGGATTTCATTGAAGGGCTCCCTAAATCTGGCGGGAAGACAGTGATTCTCGTTGTGGTTGATCGCCTCTCCAAATATAGCCATTTTTGTGCTCTCAGTCATCCCTATACAGCCTCCTCAGTTGCTCAAATTTTTATGGACCAGATCTTTCGTCTTCATGGCATCCCTTCTTCCATTGTCTCGGATCGTGATGCGACTTTCACTAGTCATTTTTGGACAGAACTATTTCGCCACACTGGCACCAAACTGAAGATGAGTTCAGGGTATCACCCACAAACAGATGGTCAGACTGAAATTGTCAATAAATGCTTGGAAACTTATCTTCGTTGCTTCACCTCAGAACAACAACATCAGTGGGCAAAGTGGCTCCCTCTTGCTGAATGGTGGTACAATACCTCTTACCACACTGCCTCTAAATGACCCCATATGAAGCAGTCTATGGTCAAGCACCTCCAGCTCTTCTTCCATACACCCCCACCAGTTCACCAGTTCAGGAAGTTGACACGGTCCTTCGCAACCGCGATCAGATTCTTCGCATTTTGCGGGACAATATTCACATGGCAAGAAATCGCATGAAGCAACAAGCGGATCAGCACCGTTCAGAGCGCACTTTTCAAGTCGGCGATATGGTTTTTCTTCGTCTCCAGCCGTACAAACAATCCTCCTTGAAACTCAAAGGGCGTCATAAGCTTGCTCCAAAGTTCTATGGGCCATATCGGATTCTTCAGAAGATTGGGTCCGTTGCTTATAAATTGGAACTTCCTCCTTCTTCCCGCATTCATCCAGTCTTTCATGTCTCTTGTTTGAAGAAAGTTCTTGGCACCAACATCAGTGGCCAAACGATTTTACCCGAACTGGATAATGAAGGATCCATCCTTTTGGAGCCAGAGGCCATCCTCAATCGGCGCACACGTCAGCTTCTCTCTCGCTCTATCACAGAGGTCTTAATTCAGTGGCACAGCATGCAACCAGAGGATGCTACATGGGAACCACTCCTTCAGATTCAACAACAATTTCCACATCTGAAGCTTTGAGGACAAAGCTTTTTTTAAGGGGGAGGGGATGTTAGGAACCCATATCTTTACTTTGTTAGTATGTTGTTGTTGGACGCATATGCTTTGTAAGTCATCCCGTAGTATTTGTGATCAATAGTTTGTGTTATTGTTGTTGGCGCATATGCTTTGTAAGTCGCCCGTAGTATTGTTGATCCATAGTTTGTAAACGGCCCATGGTTTCGACCCATAGTATTGGCGCCTAGAATTAGTATATAAGTGTGTGTTGAGACCTATGAAGGCACCGTGAAGTTATTTGTATTGAGCTTTCTCAAAGGAGGTTGCCCCCCTCGAAGTGGCCCGTGATCAATACAAAAGTGATTCTGAGTTCTGTCATTTCTGCTATTTCGCGCATTCTTGTTAATTAATTGTTGCAGGTGCCTCACACATGCACACACTCAAATATGAGAAAATATGATACTTAGAAGGGGGAAAATAATAAAAGAAAAGTAAATTGATCATTCCAAACTTATGCATGTGCATGGATAAGACACACCGCAAGCCTTAGATAAGCTATAAAGAGATGGAGAGGGCATGAGGCTCTCATATTTTTACCCTATGGTTGGATGGCATATGTTATGTTGAGTTTAGAGGGTGACTGTTGAGGATGTGTGGTTTGTCATTGTGTGAACGAGGTTGGGAGCCTCTTGGTATCAATCCATGTACCATGGATACACTAGCAATTCTTGCATTCGGCCCCGTTGCAGCTCGAGGGTCCTAGGGGAAGAAGAATACCTTTTGGTAGCAGTAGGGTGGTTTCAAGTGGATATTATTCGATTGGAATTCAAAGGGATATTTGCATGCGAGACTTCGATAACCTTTGGCATTCCATGACAAGAGTGATTTCTCAGGTGAGTAGAATTGTTTATTGATTGTTTCTGCTATGTATTTTTCTATTGGAAAATAAATGAAACTAGATTTGTTTAACAAGTTTTAGAAGAAAAATTGTTGGTTTAAAGTTCGTATCTGTTATTTTTAAAGGTATGCATGTTTATTTAGTAGATTCAGCGGGCATCCTTGGAGGGATGTTACAACAGGTGAGATGATATATATGTTTAGTGAGGACAGGTAAAGGATGTTGAAAGCTAGGGGAGAATGCCACTATAATGACATTGGAACCCTGTGAAATTATTGATTTCCATGAGCTATGTTATGTTAAAGGTTGCTAGTGGGGTTCCCTAACAATAAGTCATGTGATTTGGCGCTCTTCTTGTGTAATAAACCATGGGAAAATGATGGATCACCTGAAAGAACCTTGGATTGGTGAAGGGGATGACTAAGATTGAATGATGAGTGATTGCAAGGAAGAGGAAACTTGATTCAATCTAATTAAGAGATTCATATTATGTGCTAGATGGGTGTAACATCCCTCATTTTTTAACCTAATAATTTGTATAAAAATAAATATTTATGGTAAAAACGTTATGGTGAGGAGCTCAAGGCCAAGGCCCCACCAATAAACGTTGTTTCTAACGATGTTTACTTTTTCTAAAGAATTGTAAAAAATAGCTGGTAGACCTAGGTCACTTGAAGAAGTGACGCCACAACGGGCATCTGAACTTTTACACTAGGGAAGTTAGGTCGGTGATGACCTATGTCGCCTTGATGCTCATAAGTAAGAATGACCACCTAAATAAAGATAAACTAAACAACTAAGTGGATGTTATATATAATTATAAATTGAAAGGTCAAAAGTATGATAGAATATATATATATATATATATATATATATATATATAAATAGTGGTGGATATTATATATAAAAAGATAAATAAATAGTTGAGATAACTATTATACATGTCTTTAAGTAAGTGTTATGATGGGAGAGGTTAACATAAATTAATAATACTATTTGATATGGATATCCTCATCATTTTAATACTAATGGGATGAACCACTAGATACTCTATTAAGGGAATAGTATGATGGAAGAAATTTTTAACAAAGACAAATACTTATGAAAATAATAATTATATATATATATGTGTGTGTGTGGCCAAAAACAATACATATAGATATAAATATATATATAAATGTAGTATATATATGAAAGAGTAACAAAAGAGTTATGATACCTATAATTAGAACAATAATTTTTTTTAAGTGTTCAATCAATTTTAGTATTGGAATTAATGAAAGAAATAATCAAAGTATGATATAGAGTTATGGTATGAAATTGAATAAAAAGGAAAGCTGGAGGATTAATTGTTTATATATATATAGATGAACAAATAGTTGTTATAGATATGAAACTTTATATATATATTATATATAAATGACAAAAAAAGAGTAACTAAAACAACACTGGATTAATATTTTTATAAATTATATTTATATAGACCACTACACATTTTTTTGTAAAGTGATTCATAAATGTTGAGATAGGGAATGACGGGTGGAGAAGTTTTTGGAGTTTGCCTTCATAAATAAGTTTGAGGGCCGTTGCTGCCAATGACGAGTGGCACCTATCCCATTATAGTTATGCTTTGTAGTATCTCGCTGGTAGAGGGAGTTAGGGATCGTTTTCAGCAGGTTGTCCCTTAGTGGAAAGATGTAGTTATGATGGTTGCCATTTGGTACTGCGTGGTTACCATTTGTCGAAGTATTTGATGGGAAGGCCTCAAAATAGAAAAAAGGGGATCTATTCTTATTTGGGGAGAGGCTAGTTAAAAGGTAGGGATTGAGAGCCAGAGAGCTATCTATTTTTGGGCGTTAAGAAGAAATACAAATCCATTTCTATGGGATAGGGTTATAGATCGGGAGGTGAGAGATCTATTCTCCGCTAGTATAGAATCATCTCTGCGAACACATGGTCATATCTGCGAGGAAGTAAATCTGAGGAGTATGAGGGAGTATCTTTGCAAGGGAGTCAATTCTGCAATCTGGGGAAATAGGAATCCCGAATTTTAGATCTCTCATTGAGTCATGATCTCAAGGAGAATAAATCCAGATTTGCGTTGCGAGTTTTACTATAAAGTGTTAAGCTTACAGTGCAATTGATAGTGACCCGAAAGGATGCGATCCCTCTCTTCGTACAGCAAGGAAGAGTTTATATTGTTGGGACTTTTGGCAACGCCTAAGTTGCATTATTGTAATCCTATGAAATTGACTTTTAATACAAACACAACCCTTTGTGGACGTAGCCCAAGAGTGGGTTAACCACTTTAAAAAAGGTGTCCCTCTCAAGCTTCTTTGTATGTATCTTTCTTGTATATATTTTTCTTGCATGTAACTTTTATGTGTATATCTCTCTTTATATTGTGGTTGTACTTAAAATGTCGCTTTTATGTTAAAGATGACTTGATTATTCATATCATTTGGGTGTATGGATGAATGTTAAAGTTGATCATGTAAATATTCTTGTGAATGTGTCTCTTATGTGTTACTTACCTGTGAAATTATTTATTTCATGTTTTCCGATATATGTTCCTTTTATATGTTCTTAAATGCTTTAATCTCTTAAGGTTGGTTTTGATGGTCTATACCCTCATGAAGGAAAAGGTTTGGTAAAGAGCAAAGTACCGTTATCTAATATTGTATTTAAAGTATATGCTTGTATTTTTATACACACATATGAAGAGGTTAGTTGGTCCGAAAGGAAGAAACCAGGTTGTAGAAATTATAAAAGTTGTGTATGTTTAAGATATAGTGATGTTTAGTGATCCGCAAGATTTAAGAAATGGTTTATAGATGAAAATAGAATGTTATTTTATAAGTGTAAGTATGATGGACATTGGTCCTTATCACACAGGAATTTTCATTAAAGAGATCTTGATATTAATTGTCATTAGAACAATTCTAATTTTTAAAAGACAGTTTATAAAATGAATAGATGTCGCAATAATTTTATTATATAAGCAGTATTTAAAAGAGTTTGAACACACACTTTATATTTCCGCAAAGCTTTTTAATGGCAATTAGACCATTTGGAAGGGAAAGAAGACCACTTAGAAAAATTTTAATTTTTTATGAAATTTGGGGATGTGACAATGGGATCAAGAAGGCATTAGAGGTATATGTAGATACCTTGGGTGTGTTAGAGAATATAAGCTCAATCTTTCCCATGGAAAACATATGGATCAAGGATATGTTCATACAGATAAGTATTGGACTTATTTCATACTTTATCTTGTGTTATGAATATATATGCTTTGATTACGAAACTTGAATCTTTGTTAATAGATCAAGTGTTTCTTAAAATGGATATGACAAGCATATTTTTCCTTTGATGAAGGTAATGGGTATGTGAATAAATGCCCCAAAGGCCTAGGAGGTGTCCCAAGGAAACCTAAAGGAATGGTTGAGCTATTGTACAAGATAGCTAGCAGTAGAACAAAGTGGCCTTGAAGAGAAATCCATTGCAAATGCATCTAAAAAGGAAGGACATTTAACCCTACTAAAAATAAAGAGAGCATTGAGGATGGTGTTATTCCAAGGGGAAGGGTATTGTAATATCCTTGAATTTGACTTGGAATGTATTTCATCAAAATTATGTAAATGATGTAAATATGCTAGTATGGATTCCTAGTGCGGAGGTCAAGGCCAAGGCCTGACTAGTGAATTGTTGGGCATGTATGATATAAATATTTTTATTTGAACCGTATGGTTGGCTTGTCATGCTAACTCAAAATATATGTAAATATTATGTTGCATAATTAATAAAATGTTCCAAGATGGATATGTAAAGAGCACTAGAGGGGATATGATTCCACCATAGGGGAAGAGGAAAAGGGACCTATGGGAGACTAAATCCTTTGCTTCCAAGTGTCGACCTTATAATTCATCCAAATTTTGCCACGTGATTTAAGTGAGCCAATAACCTTCTTTTGATTGTTTCCAATCATTGAATGCATGTGTGAGGTTGGTGGGAAAAGGCACCTCATGCAATTATTGAAGCATGGGGGTGAATGCACTTTTGTGACAGTTCTGTCAAATGTCAGAAGTCAATATGCAGCTATCAAGAGTCATTTATTCTATGGTTAGAAGCTATGTTAGTTGTATTTTCACCATTATCTCATATCCTATGTATTCAACACTCATTCTATCATTGTCTAATGCAACTCTACACTATGTAGTGCTCCCAAACTATGCATCATGACCATAAATTACCATTACCAAACTGTAATGACCATTACCAAACTGTGCATCATCCATAAATTCAAATTTATATACAGGACTGCATATTTCAAGGGAAAATAGATGGATTTAGGTGAGAACAAAGGTTGGGAAAGCTAGGAACCCTTACCCATTGATTTTTGCTACTCACAAATGCTTGAGAAGCCATGAATTGAGGCTACATGTGTTTCTCCAACAACACATATCATATTGGAATCCTTCTATGCATACACTGGAAGCACCTGGAAAGATGGGTCACCCAAGAGAACTGTGGATCAATGAACGGGATACCTAAGCCCAGAAGGGTGTTGTGTGGGGTAGGTATTTTAGGGTCCAAAGCTATGAGCACTGAGTGAGATCCTTGTAGAGATTTGTATGAGAATTTGTCTGAGCATATAGAGAAGAGTTGATTGTGGGATGAGAGAGAGAATCATGTAGGTGTTTCCTTCACCCTGGTGGCCTCATAGCCCATATTGTGGGTGGCCTCTCAACAAAAATAGTATATGATGGACAGAGTGTCTACAATTGGGTGGAAAATTTCTCTTACACAAGTAGTTGCTTGGATGTACGCTAGTTAAAGATAAGTATTATAATTTATTTGAATATGTAATGTTTTCATTTGATGCATGTGATTATTATGCTTGTATATGCATGTTGTGTGTGTGAGTGGATCGAGTTTATTTCTACTGTGTATTTTAATTTATGCATCTGCACACATATTTTAAATGTTATGAATTCGTAATATGGTTATGGGGCCAAAATTAGAATCTCTTAATCTGTTCATATCCCCCTCTATTGGCTGGATTGATGGAAGGAGACGTGACACAATAGTTGTTAATGAGACATTAATGATCAAGTTTTATTGTTTTTATAATCAATTTTTTGTTGTTAAATATTGAATTATAATTCTAAATCACGAATGTCAAATTGTCAATTCATAAATCATTGAATGGGAAATGTTTTATTATAAAGTAATTTTGAATGGTTTTAATGGTTTTAATGATTTGAGTGATGAATTTCATTTGAGGATGAATATCAATCATCATTGATTTACATAAATTTTAGTTGTGTATTATCTTTATTTTTTATTTTTAAATTGTTTGCATATGTGTGTGTACCATTGTTCTATACCCATTCTATCTATGTATGTATGTATAAATACTTAGGAATGTCTTTCACATGGTCAACATACAGGTTATACATAATAGGATTACCCAAAGATCAAAATTGTCTGCAACTCTTCCACATGAAGCATTCATATAACTAAAATGAAACCCGCAAACATTTTTCTAAAGTAAAACTTAAATACAATCCGCATTCTATGAATTACAAAATAACTAACCTTCTTTATCAGATCAGTTATGTGCCTTTCCATTTCCTCCTATGGTTTCAATAACTCATCTTTTAGAGGAAATACCTAATTTTAACAAACAAGAAGCACAATTAAATCACTGTCAAAAAGCATTGCAAGTGGAAACTACTAAAAAACAATGGCACATACCGAGAACAACATCTCCCTAGTGCATGTTAAAAGAAATAAATACAATATTCGATAGAATACCCATGTAGGAGTAAACATTATATGCCCTTGACAAGGAAATTATTTCCCACCTAACAACCATGAGCTAAATATAATCATTCCATACCAATAGACATACTCAAGACCATTTCAAGGCAAACCAACATAGCTATCATTTATCTAGAATGCTCTCAAATCAAAATTTGAATAGAATACAACAAAATAGATTTGTGCAAACTGAAATGCAAACATTTTCATATCAATCATTAAAACAACTTCCTAAGACAAGGAAATCCCATAATCTAATGGACACTACTCCATTAATAAGCATGGGGACTGGAAAATGGGTAAGCATTGAGGAGAAATTCTACTTTCTTAATTAACAATACATATTAGAAAATATAATGTATATGTTAGAGGAAATTTGGGTAAAAAATGGGTCTCGAAAGGAAAATAATAAGAAAATAATAAAATAATAGTAGAGAGAGAGTAAAAAAACTACCTTTTAGGATCGTATTTTCAACTTATCTCCTTGTAGGTTTACTCAAATTTCAAGCAGGAGGACTCGTTGGATGCATAATTAAATTATGCATCCAACGAATATCCATGTTGCATACTTTTAACAACATCCACACCATGAAAAATTGAAAATACATTAAAAAACGTGTTTTTAGTGAGAGAAAACACGTTTTTTAATGTATATTTGATTTTTCATGGTGTGGATGTTGTTAAAATTATGCAACATGGGTACTCGTTGGATGCATAATTTAATTATGCATCCAACGAGTCCTGCTTGAAATTTGAGTAAACCTACAAAGAGATAAGTTGAAACTACGAACCAAAAAAGTACTTTTTATTTTTTCCCTCCAATTTTTTTAGGTGCTCCCTCTTTGAATTTTAAAGCATTTTGATTGGCTAATACATGATGACATGGAATTTTTATTATTTTTGGAAGCCCATTTTAAATTGAAATTTCCTCTAATTGAGCCTATCAATCAACAAAAGTAGAATTATGTTTTAGCCACCTTGTCCTTAACAAAATTTAGTACTATCACCTGTGAAGAGTGTTGTTAAAGATGTTGTCAGTCAAACATAACAACTTTTATTAGCCACATGACATAACATTGATAGGAAAAAGGATAATTAGAATGCTCAACACTAAAATAATTTCATCAATGCATTTACAAACCAAAAAAAGCACCAAGTCGATCATTATACAAAAATAAATCCACATAAAAAATAATGACTTTTAAATCACAATTTGAAGGTCTTGTAGGCATAATAAAAGAGGATAAGTGTATGTGATTTGAGAAGGGCATCTATTGTAATTCATTGATTCAAATATCTCATATTTATGTTCCCCTAGAACTCAAGGGTTACAGAATGTAATTGTATACGCATGACTATTGTGAAGTTAAATCCTTCCTCATGCCACTTAAGGTTCTACAAGAACCACCTCCCATAGGTGTTTGATGGCTCCCAAATTTTCCATCTTCCATATCATTGGAAAGTCAAATATATGGGAAATTTGATTATAAAATTTGGCTTTTATATCGGATGGTACTCATTTTGTTCTAAGATGAGATCATTAAAGTTTTTCAAGGAATTATTAGGAAAACACTATATATTTTAGTATTTTAATACTTAGAATTGATTTTCAGTAATATTGTTACTAATGGTGAAATGTTGTGTTTCGGAAATCACTTCATGTTATTCCAGCACTTGATACAACACTCGTTCTAGCACTCATTCCAGCACTAAAACTTTGGAAGATCATCCATTATCATACTTCCACTTCACCAATCCAAATTACGCCACTTGGAGGAGTCATATATACGCTTCTAGATGGTGAGGAATCTATTAGAACTCACCCAGTCCGCACATGTGAAGTTAATTTGCAAAATTTTCCAGTTAGTTGTTTTGTGATGCAAATTTTGAAGCGATGAGGTCCAATATGAGAAATCAGAAACATGGGTTTTTCTCCCAGCAGATCCAATTGGGTCCAACAAGGGCGGTTTTCCAAAAATCCAACTATTTCAGGAGATATCGGGGGTGCTTTAACTCGAATTTGCCCAAAATGATGAAAACCCAGATTTTTAGCAGTGGATATTTTTGAACTTCCATATTGTGCCTCACTTTGTGTGCACTTGGGAGCATATCTCGCAGAATGGTCTAATGGGTTTGAATACAACCTAGCCAACTGAAAAACCCAGAAATAGTTTTTCCAAATTCGCAACCACCAGAGAGATGTCGAGGGGGCATTTTGCTAATTCTTGCAAAATCTGCGTTTTATGAGTTGGCTGTTTTTGAGTTTGTTGAACAAATTTCTAATGTATAAATCAAGCCTCAGAACTTCAGGTGTTGGGAATGATGTTTCCTCATTGAATATGGGTTAGTCTTCTCGAAAGCGAGCTCTCAAGTAGAGCTTAATTCAGGATTTATCCCCCATTTAAGACTTGTAGCAGTAGGAGAGGTGTGCGTAACAAGTTAACTGTGGTTGACTCTGAGGTGGGTTCGTCGGTGATGGTTGGTAGGTCTCCTAGTGGCTTAAGGGCTCTTAGAGATAACAAATCCTTGGTGAGGGAAAAAAAATGATCATTTTTTCATTGAATATCCGTGGAGTTGGGGGCACTCCAAATATCTCAAGAGGATTTTTTAGAATACTACTCAAAACATTATTTTTATTCAGGAAACTATGGTTCCTGGTGATAAAGCTCAATCTGTTTTTGTGAAATTGCTTCCGGGATGGGAAATGGCATCAGTGGATGTTGTGGGTTTATCTGGTGGCTTGATCTTAGCTTGGAACCCTTGGAAATACCATTTCTCTCCCTTCGGTACTTCGACTGGCATTTTTCTATGTGGGAAATTTGTGGGTTGTGATTCTATCTTGAATTTGGTGAACTTTTATACTCCTTATCAGGATCGTTGTTCATTTTGGGACATTGTTGAGGCTGATGGAATTTTTGGGCTTCATAATCTTGTTATGGGTAGGGATTTAAACCTTACTATTGATGCTACAGAAGTTTGGGGTGATTGGGATTGACTGGATCCATTGGGTGATTCCTTTAAAGCTACCTTTCAAGAGGTTGGGTTGATTGATATCAAACCAATCCCATTATCTTCGACTTGGCAGAATCACAGAATGGGGACTGGTGGGATAATGAAGAGGCTAGATTGTTTCTTGATCTTTGAAGTACTATTTGGATATTTTTATAGGTACATATCTTGGGTTGATGCATTAGTGTTGTCGAATCAATCCCCCATTCTCTTATAGCTTGATGCAATTGATAAAAAGGTTCATTACTCGTTCAAATTTAATCATTCTTGGATTTTTGAATGGGAGTTTCTAGATCTAGTCCATAGGGAGTGGACTAGGTTATCATCGGTGCATGTTCCTTTTTATATGGACAAAAGAGACATGAAGGATGCTTTGTGAAACGACCTATTGGATTGTGAAAAAATCTAGAGTATTTGCATAAGACATTTTGTATTGGCTCTCTTCCAAGGCATACTTTGGAGAGACTGGAAATAGTTGAAACCAAAAGACTATACATTCTTCAGATAGAGGAATATTTGCGGAGGTTGAAAAGTTGTGCAATTTGTTTTTCTTAGGGGAATCAAAATACAAAACATTTCCACAATTTTGCCAATTGTAGGCAAGTACAAAATACGATTTGGAAGATTAAGTGTGAGGATGGTTCTTCAATATCGGATCCCCAACGTATTGCATTGAAGAATTGAAACACTTTCACTCTCTATTTTCAGATCTGAGGTCTTCTTCTATCATTGATTATATGAATATCATACAAAATTTTCCTCATTTTTTTTTTTCTGATATTGAGGGATTGATGGTTGTTTCTCTTATTACCCTAGAAGAATTCAAGAAGTTGTTGTTGAGCTTTGCTAAATCCAAGAGTCTAGGTCTTGATGGGTGGATTAATGAAGTCTTCTTGGGATTTTTTGATATTATGGGGGAATACATCTTAAATGCGGTGGAAGAATCCAATATTACTGGCAGGGTCTCTCGTGAACTGAACTCAACCTTTATTGCTTTGATCCCAAAGAGTTCTAATCCTACCTCCTTCAATGATTTTAGGCTTATTTTGGTTTTTAATCTTGTATACAAAGTTATTTCAAAGGTTATTGCTCAGATTGAAACCCCTTTTATCAAAATACATTTCTAGAGAACAATTTGGCTGTCTGGAGAATCAGGGATACTAGATGCTATTCGGGTTGCTCAGGAGGATTTTCACAATATTAAGAGTCCAAATTTGAAATCTATGGTCCTAAAGCTTGACCTCATCAAGTCTTACAATCATGTTGACTGGGAATTCCTTAGGTTGATTATTCTGCATATTGGTCTCAACTTGGAGGCTACAGATTGGGTTATGTAATATCCCAAACTGATATTTTTCTTTTTCTATGTTGTCCAGTAGGTTGATATCTCAAACAAGTATGAAAATGTATACGGATCTCTACATGCATGCATTTTCATGCAGAACTATAAACCAGGTAATACTAGAATGTTATAAAATAGGAGGAAGTTTCTGCATGTACATACCAGTATATAGATCAGCTGATAAGGTTGCTAATGATCCCCACATGCAAGAATAATGCTGGAACAATGAAGAGATAAGGCAAGTCATCCTCTCATAGAGAAGTGCGCCCTCCTCCAAGCTAGAAATGCTCCTCAATAATAAATACCCCACTGATGAACCTCCGGTTAATATGCACTAGGGTTATAGTATCCCTCTCAAGATGATGGAAGGTGCATGCATAAGAAGTGATGGCTCAATAGCCAAAAACGTGAGCCCCTTCCCAAATAGATTCACCCTCAAGCATGCAAAACGTCCTCAACTGAATCAGATGGTAAGTGTTGATAACTCTCTCAATAGTCCAGCTGAGAAGCCCTTCTTCCAGGGGAAGGGTAATGATGTTGCTCTGAGAAGGATGAGAGATGAATGCAGATAAATGGCTCCTTGTAGACTACAATACGAATAGGTGGCTATATGGACAATGTTCCCAAGCAAGAGAGAGCAAGCCCACAATATAGTAGATAAATAGAACTCTACAGAATCTGAATGATGATAATACCTGACGATGAACACTGCTGAATCTGAATGATCCAACCTGATGATGAACTAGGGCAGATAGATTTCGCTGCCGAAATACACCGGTTAGCTGAGCATGCACTCAACCCCAACTTAGCTCGGTGAGCTCTCCAAATCGAATCCTCAAATCAATAATCATATAAGTGTCTTATCCCTTCACTTTACCTTTCTTTTATAACATTCAACTGCCAAAAACCTAACTTCTAACCTAACTAGGTCACTTTATCTTCTAATTCGCAGTTGACTTGCATGCAGGTGCCTGGAGACTCAATCAAGTGCATGCATCATGAAATAATGCTCAGATGTCATGCATGCAGGTGGCCTTTGGCTCTGGTGGCCCCTGCCTACCTACTGATGATATAATATCTATGCCCTAGATATTCTGATATGGCATAAGTCCACAGTTGATCCCTTGACTATCAGTGCCCACTCGAACCTATGGGGAATCATATAGGTCAGCGGGATGGTCCTCAGTGCCTAAGTGGAAGAGGACATTACAATCCTCCCCACTCGAATTTGCTTGTCCTCAAGCAATTGTAAAGCTGGGTGCTGTAATACCTGTTCTCCCTCCCAAGTGGCCTCCTCTATAGGAAAATATCTCCACTGAACCAAGTAGTCTCTAATGATTATGTTCCTCAGTTTCCGCTCTCGCACCTCTAGGATGCGCTCAGGAATCAGAATCATTTGCCCCTCGTCATCAAGGGGGGGAGCTTGGAAGATGTAACAATTTGCTGACCGACTGCCTTCTTGAGGTTGGAGACATGAAATACGTTGTGAATCTTTCTCTCTGGGGGTGGTTCTAGCTCACATGCTACCTCTCTGACCTTCCAAATTATCTTGTATGGACCATAGAAGTGAGGTTTGAGTTTTTCCGCTCCTTTCATTTTTAGAGATGACTGCCGATAAGGTTGGAGGCATAAATAAACGAGGTCTCCTACCTCAAAACTACGCTCAATCCTGTGCATGTCTGCATATATTTTCTACTAATTCTGAGCATCCTGTATGTTCTTCCTGAATATGCTAAAGATGTCCTGACTCTCTTGAATCCACTCTTTGGCCTTGGGGTCCCTGCTATCGCCAAATACCAAATCTGCAAAAGTAAGGGTGTCGTATCCATATAGGGATCGAAAAGGATTCATCCCAATTGTCATATGATGGGTGGTATTGTAGCAATGCTCACCTAAGTGTAGCCACCTGATCCATGTCTTATGTTGGCCTGCTACGTAATTCCTCAAATACCCCTTAATCCACTTGTTAACTATCTCAGTCTGTCCATCGCTCTGCGGATGATAAATCATGCTCATAGCTAACTCGGTTCCCACCAATCTGAAGAGCTCTTGCCAAAAGGCTCCAGTGAATTTGCTATCTCTATCACTGACAATGGTCTTGGGTAACCCGTGGAGTCTGAATACCTCTCTGAAGAATAGTTTTGCCACCTGTGTTGCTGAATAATCTGAAGGAATGGCAAAGAAGTGAGCGAACTTGGTCAACCTGTCCACCACTATGTACAAGTAGTCTCTACCCTGAACCTTGGGAAATCCTGTAATGAAGTCCATGGAGATGCTCTCCCACTTCTGCTCGGGAATAGGCAAAGGTTGTAATAAACCAGCTGGGTGGGCGTGCTCTATTTTATTCTATGGGAACAAGTTGCACTCTCTCACATGCTGTATCACATCATTCTTGAGGACCTTCCATGAGAACCTCTCTCTAATCTGTCTGTAGGTATTGAGAAACCCCTGATGCCCTGCTAATGGTGAGTCATGCGATGCCTGTAAAACCTTCTTCTTGAGGGAAGACTCTGGAACTAAGAAGGTTCTGTTCTTGTAGTATATGATGCCATCAATAACCCGGTACCTGTCATCCTAAATCTGTCCATCCAATAGCTCGCAAGAAAACTTATCTTTGGAGTACTCAACCAAAAGATGAGATCTCCAATCTGATGAGATGCTCATAAGGGATAAAGTAGTTGGTCATCTAGAAAGTGCATCGACCACTACATTGTTCTTTCCCTTAACGTACTCAATCTCGAAGTCATAGGACTGAATTTTGCTCACCCATTTATGTTGTCTCTCGTTTAACTCTTTCTGCTCTAGGAAGTATTTCAAACTGTTATGATCTGTCTTAACTTTGAATCAGCCACCCACTAAGTACTTCCTAAACTTGGTTAGCGCATGGAGAATGGCTAACATCTCTTTGTCATATATTGAATAGTGGCACTCATAGTCTTTGAGCTTTCTGCTCTCAAATACAATGGGGTGGTTGTTTTGCATCAATACTGCCCCAATTCCCTCTCCGGAAGCATCACATTCTAACACAAAGGGTTGAGAAAAGTCAGGTAGGGCTAATACTGGGCATGAACTCATCACCTTTTTCATTTTCTCGAATGTCTGTCATGCTGTCTCTATCCAACTGAATGCCCCCTTCTTGGTAAGATCTGTGAGAGGTGCGGTCATCTCTGAGAATCCACTGACATACCTCCTGTAGTAGGTGCAAAGTCCCAAAAAGCCCTTCAGTTCTGTCACATTTTTAGGTGTAGGCCAATCCAATATGGCTCGAATCTTCTGTAGATGCACCTGGACCCCGTTGGCCCCTATCACAGGCCCTAAATATAACATCTCCTGTATGCCAAACTCACACTTGGACATCTTGGCATATAATGACTGCTCCTATAAAATGCCAAGTACCTCATCAAGATGTCTCAAATGTTCTTCCCAAGTCCTACTGTATATTAGTATGTCGTCAAAGAGCACCAGAAGGTGCTTACGTAACTGAACCTTGAAGATGTTTTTCATGCAAGACTGGAAAGTAGCTGGGGCATTAGTGAGCCCAAATGGCATCACTAGAAACTCATAGTTTCCGTAGTGGAAACGGAAAGCGGTCTTTGGAACATCCTGTTCCCTAACCCGAATTTGATGGTAACCTGATCGGAGATCAATATTGGAAAAGTACTTTGCCCCATGTAGTTCATCCATAAACTCATCAATCTTGGGGATGGGATACCTATTTTTTATGGTCTTCTTGTTGAGTGCCCTATAGTCGATGCACATGCGTAAGGTCCCATATTTTTTCTTCACTAGCACTACTAAATATGCAAACGGACTAGAGCTAGGTTTGATGTACCCTAGCTTGAGCAGTTCTTTGATTGTACTATCTATCTCATCTTTGTATCTCTTGGGGTGTCTGTAAGGAGTGGTGATAACTGCTTGAGTCCCCTCCTCTAACTCAATAATATGCTCGAATCCCCTATCAGGAGGTCGACCTGCTAGAAGGTCTCTGAATACTGCCTTGTGCTTTTGTAGTAAGGCCTCTATATCTGTTGGATGTTGTGTGGCCTTATCTGGTGGTTTCCTAAAGGTAACCAAGCACTCTGCTGCCCACTCAATATCTCCCTATCGGAGTACTACCTCCATCCTGAGTGATGTCACTGCTGTGGGAGGGTAGGTATTCATCCCTCTCAATACTACCTTCTGTCCCTCTGCCCCTATGAACTCCATCTCCATCATCTGGTAGTTTGTGGAATACTTCCCTATGGAATATAGTTACTAAACCCCTAATACCACATTCATGTCAGGTACATCTACCACATAGAATGTCTCTATCACAGTATAATTGCCTAGTGTTACTTTTAATTTAGGAATCCTCTGACTACACTCCATGGTGTGACCAGCTATAGCTACTGAAAATCCATCAAAACTCTCGGGCTGGATGCCTTTCCTTTTAACCCATGCAGCATCAATAAAATTGTGGGATGCCCCACCATCTATCAGTACTCCCACTCTGTGGCCCTGTACGGTGCCCCTGATTCGGAGAGTGTGGAATCTAGGGAATCCTATCATGGTAGCAATAGTACCTCTTGAGGGTTGTCCTTCCTCAACTATCTCTGGTGTCGCTCCCTGCTCCTGATCCTGATAATCCTCATCCTCCCCACTTTCTGAATAGGCCTCTATGTAGTAGGCCTTTCCCTTCCCTGAACATCTGTGACCCGGCTCCCATGGGTCATGACAAGTGAAACATAAAAAAATTTCTTCTAAGGTCCTAGCGAGTATCTTTATCCATCCTTTCTTTCTTGGGCCACTCTTTCTGGAAGGGTTTCTTCTCTTTTTCTTTGATAGGGAAATTTGTTCTGGGAGGAAATATATTCTTAGGGACTGCATCCTGCAAATCTCTAGTCTGACTGATGGAATCGGCTAGGGTGGTGGGTCTATAAGACTTGAACCATCCATGTAAGG
The DNA here is from genome assembly GCA_027924585.1 of Larix kaempferi. Lineage (NCBI taxonomy): Eukaryota > Viridiplantae > Streptophyta > Pinopsida > Pinales > Pinaceae > Larix > Larix kaempferi. The sequence goes on along the minus strand of BSBM01000316.1, from coordinate 2,255,914 downwards.
GCTCAGTGAGAGCCTCTATAAATAACATGTAAGGGATTAGTGAGAGCCTCTGTAAATAGCATAATCAATCTACTCTCTGAAATATCTATCACCATGACTGCCACCCTCTAAAACTCTGAAATGAATGCATCTGCACTACCTGTCTGCTTGAGCTGTTCCAGCTCTCTAAAATGCACCTCAGGGTCCTTCCGGTCAAATCGCTCAATGAGCCTCTGTGTAAAGTCAGAATAGGAAGTGATGGTGTTGTGACCCAATGTCACCAACCTTTGGTACCACCACTCATGGGCCTCTCCGTCCAAATGCAAAGTAGCCAATTTAATGGCATCTGTCTCAATCATGGACTTGAGTTGGAAGTATGTATCCAACTTCTACACCCAATTCCGGGCTGGACCACCCCGGGTACCCTCAAAGGTAGGGATAGTCAGTTTCCCTACGGTGCGTTGTAACTCATAGTTCTGGGTGAATGGCCTATTGTAAGCTCTGGGTTTGTTCTTACTTTTAAAGTGGCAAAAGTCAGTGAAGGACATGGCTCATTGAAAGTCATCTCCCAAGGCTCTATATTCTCTCAAATAGGCAGTCATGGATTCTTTGGGCTCTACTTGTGCTAGAGGCACTGCAACTAGGCTATCTAAGAATTGAGGCATGGTAGGTCGATAGGGCCTGTTGTATAGGTGGGGATGGATGTGCATGTTGGTATGCAAGTGTTCTCCACTGCTATTGGTGGACACCCTATCCCTATGGGGAAATAAAGGACTGTGTGGGGGGGGTCCATTCTTCTCGGTAATTTGTTTAATGGCACTCGCCATTTCTTTTTGGCTAGTGGTGAGTGCATTGATAGCTGAGATGAGACTATTGAAAGTTGTCTTCTCATCGTCTTCCATTGTTTCTTTGTCGTTATTTCTGTCAAACTGATCCTCTTTATCTCCCAAATATATATCCTCTAACTCTTCTTCTCTTCTACCACTATCTCTAAACTTCTGTCTCTGGTAGGTAATATTGTATGGGTCCTCTGACTTCATTGGCTGTTTATACTATGCATGCCCCACAGCTAGCAAGGAACATGCTCTAATACCACTGTAATATCCCAAAATGATATTTTTCTTTTTCTATGTTGTCCAGTAGGATGATATCTCAAACAAGTATGAAAGTGTATACTGATCTCTGCATGCATGCAGAACTATAACCTAGGTAATACTAGAATGCTATAAAATAGGAGGAAGTTTCTACATGTACATACTAGTATATAGATCAGCTGATAAGGTTGTTGATGATCCCCGCATGCAAGAATAATGCTGGAACAATGAAGAGATAAGGCAAGTCGTCCTCTCACAGAGAAGTGTGGCCTCCTCCAAGCTAGAAATGCTCCTCAATAATAAATACCCCGCTGATGAAACTCCGGTTAATATACACTAGGGTTATAGTATCCCTCTGAAGTTGATGGAAGGTGCATGCATAAGAAGTGATGGCTTAATAGCCAAAAACGTGAGCCTCTTCCCAAATAGATTCGCCCTCAAGCATGCAAAATGTCGTCCACTGATAGTAAGTGCTAATAACTCTCTCAATAGTCTAGCTGAGAGGCCCTTCTTCCAGGGGAAGGGTAATGATGCTTCTCTGAGAAGGATGAGAGTTGCATGCAGATAAATGGCTCCCTGTAGACTGCAATATGAATAGGTGGCTATATGGACAATGCGCCCAAGCAGGAGAGAGCAAGCCCACAATATAGTAGATAAATAGAACTCTGCAGAATATGAATGATGATAATACCTGATGATGAACACTGTTGAATCTGAATGATCCAACCTAATGATGAACTAGGGCAGATAGATTTCGCTGCTGAAATACACCAGTTAGCTAAGCATGCACTCAACCCCAACTTAGCTCGCTGAGCTCTCCAAATCGAATCCTCAAATCAACAATCATATAAGTGTCTTCTCCCTTCACTTTACCTTTCTTTTATAACATTCAACTAACAAAAACCTAACTTTTGACCTAACTAGGTCACTTTGTCTTCTAATTCGCAGTTGATTTGCATGCAGGTGCCTGGAGACTCAATCAGGTGCATGCATCATGAAATAATGCTCAGATGTCATGCATGTAGGTGACCTTTGGCTTTGGTGGCCCCTACCTACCTACTGATGATATAATATCTATTCCCTAGATATCCTGATATGGCATAAGTCCACAGTTGATCCCCTAACTGTCAATGCCCGCTCGAACCTATGGGGAATCATATAGGTCAGCGGGATGGTCCCCAGTGCCTAAGCAGAAGAGGACATTACAGGTTATTGCTTGTATGATATCTACTAACTATGTTATCCTGGTTAATGTATAACACACCATATTTTTTGTAGTTCTAGAGGGATTCGACAGGGTTTCCGACAATCCCCTCTGTTATTTCTTCTGGTCATTGAGGGACTTAGCAGATGAATTGAAGACAAAAGGGGGATTGGTGTTGTTAGAACTTAGATTTTATCCCGGTTGTAAAAGAATAACACCTAAGGTAACTTATTTCAAACCAATATTTAGACTGAGAGTTGGCCTCCTTCAGCCAGAGAGGGCTCTCTCAACAAATCTGCCATCCAATGTCACCACGACAGCAGTTTGACAATGAAACTCAATGGCCAATTTGTAAAATAATAATAAAAACTTGTAGGTTTTGAATGATTGTGGTTAGATCAAACAGGAAAAATATACAATTGGGCAATGGAGTCAAGATCATGAAATACAAAAGATGTGCAGAGTTTTTAGCAAAATAGTTTTTCATTAGGGGCGGGATAGCTGTGTTTTTTACCGTCAAGTTTCTTGATTTCTGGTGGTAATAGAAGAAAAGATGAACAGTCCATTAAATACGGGCATCAAACTGAGATGAATCCATATTAACTTTAGAGGAAAATTTGGTGGATATTTGAATAGGATGAACCGGAGCATAATCAATATGAATTCCAGTTTCACTATAACCTTTATTCAAATATGACAGGAAAAAACATAAGGGAAAGTATTAACAAATAAAAATAAACATTCACATTATGAGAAGGGAAAAAGGACGGACTGTAAAAAAAACCCAACACGAGAATCTCTAAATCTGTTAAAAATGCTTGCTTTAGCTCTGCAACATTTTTTCAAATCTGAAAATGAGATAGAACCTCTCGTAAACCTTCTTACTGAAAATCGAACCCTGTTTACATTGCCAAATGCATATTTTATACAAAAATTTGCCCTCTAAGCAAACCCTAACTATATTTTTCTAAAAATAAACCACCGATACTAAAATAATAATCAAATAACTAATCACTACTTTACAAGAATTAGTTTTTAAACAGAAATATGACAAAAACAAAGCAAAAAAATATGGAATGTTTGTTTTGTCATGTCTTCGGAAGTTAGAAGATGGCTGCCAGTTCCCTTTAATTTTTCACTTCTTTAACTGATATTTATTATTTTGCCACCTGTTGATACTCTTCCTGGAATTTCTGGGCTTTCGGGGGTATTCTACTCCTTTGACACCTGTACAAAACCATTCCCTTGCTTCCTCGTATCAGAACAGTCAACATGGGCACTACAAGCTGTATTATATGATTTGTAAGCCAAAAAGTAAACAGGAAACCGACCATCACCATTTCTATCACATCTTTGAATGGGAGTCCAACAAGCTAGGCATTTTGTTGCAGCTATAACCATTATCAAAAATAGCAAACAGTGTCCGACTAGTTGAGAACAAATAGTTGTAGTTTGGTATTACAATAGTTGCTTCTAATTGCTGTAGAATGCTTGATTCATTTGGAACGCAGTGTTGACCTTCTCTGTATTGTTCAATTTAGGTTTTGATAAACTCTAATTCCTTCGATCTCCGTTCTTAAACCCATTCTGGATCTTGCGAGGAAGAACTACGCTGGTCTTGGCAATGAATTCCCTTTTGGGTGATAATTGCAACAATACTTTATGTTCTCCACTACATTGCCACTGCTCCATGGATCTCGTACACCATTTGAGAAAATAATGTTGCTACAAAAATGCTTCAGCGCTTTCTCGTGCCATGAATACCATATTGTGTTCTCACCCAATTGGGCTTAGGAATCACTTCATAAGTATAAAAAAAAACATTGTACATTGGATTGCATTCTACATATGCGTTTGAACTATACGTATGGTGCATATATCCTGTGACCTCGACGACCTTCGGGACCTTTTGAAAGATTTATGTATCTTATCAGGATGCATAGAAAGCTTGAGACAATGAAATCTGAAAAATGACAGAACTAAGTCTTTACTGCATTCACAAAAGATTTAAAAGGGATACGAGCTCTGGGACTATAGTTTTCAACGAGATTATGACCTAACCGAAACCTTTTATCATCAATGGTATACATGTTGTTACCTCGAACCTGCCATAACTCATGAGTGCGTTTTAGGATGGAAGCTGGATCATTGATTCCTCCAAAAGCGATGTAATCACCCCCGTGCACAATGTTACTTTTTACTCTACACCTGGAGGTAATAGTCTTTGATGTTGCGACCATTTGGAATAGTAATGCTTCCATTTGACATCTGTGACTTTCGTGGTGAACGTTCATTGAAATACTGGTTTCATCCTTTGAATAATTTTGTGCAGTAGCCTCGATACCTTTTGATTTGATGACTCCAGCACTCTCGACTCAATGGTGAATCCTCCTAGCTTTCGGACATAGGCATCTTCTCGTCGGCTGCAGATGAATGACGTTAGGGTTTGGTGCTCTATTTCAAATGATAAGACGCCAAAAGAGGAGACCACCCCCCCTTTTTATACTCCTGCCAACGGTTTACATTGCTAAAGACAGTTTCGCATGGCCGATAGAGTAGTTTGCAATACCGCTTTTCCAAATGCGGATGTATCAGGAGTGAGCACGTGTTATGGTGGTTTTTGTTCCGCGACCACTTGCTTTTATTAATTATCTTCGTACATTGATATTGCGGAATGGAAAAAATCCATTTACTCCCCATCTTCTACATTTTGTTATAACATATCACGACCTCCATGCGGCTACATTATCCAAAAAGCTTTCGAATATGTAGAAATATCTTCAATTTTTGAAGGCCTTCAACTACTAATTTCTTCAACATTGTCGTTTTTTCAGAATATTGGGCATCGGCTTCCAAATACAATCTAAGTCAAATCCTGTATCTACCAATCGAAACTCCATCAAATGGCTCTACCATATCCCTGAGAACCTTAAAAAATTTGGTTCAGGCTGGTCATATGAAAAAGCGCCCTGTGATGAATGAAATCTTTATGAAATTTACATATTTTGTGACTGCAGAAGAAAAACTATCTGACTTTCTGTATAAGATGCATATAGAGGATATGGCGCACAGCTATGCAAGCAAAAGACTCATTTCTGACAGTCATTTATTTCATGATCGTCAGGTATCCGGTCTTCATATCTGGATAGACTTTATAAGCTCCAAAGTTACTGTCTTTTAAGAATGCTCCGATCAAAGCCTTGACTACACCTGCAATTGTCTTCATATGTAACCAGTACACTTTACACTCATAGAATTTGCATCTGCCACTGTATTATTTCTTTCAAAAGAAAATCCCTCCATGCATTTGTTGTAGTTTTTGCTTCCGGAACCTTGCTCGCAGCGACCTCAGAACCCTCAGCTTAATACAACAAAGCTCTGGGGTAACTCTACAAATTTCTTCTCCTTTAATTGAGATACAAAGGTATCAACAATATTCTTCGATGTCCCATCAGAATTCCATTACACATAAGGTTTCGATGAAGTGAGCCTATGGCTCTGACATTGGGGCTTGGAGCGGCTTTCGTCCACTAGCATTTGTAATATGCGGTGAATTCATCTCCAAAGCCATAAAATCTGTTGTCATACTCGTCACAATCTTCATGTCATATTTCTATTCCCAGCCTTTGTCCCACATGCAAATAGAGAAGAATTCTCTTCACGTTTTAAATACCCCATTGCCTCTAACATACTTCAAGTAACAAAGAAATGGGAGGCTTTAAGCCTCGGCGCTAGAGTGATGGAGGATACATGTGGTCTTCTCGTATTGGCGCTTGGTCCTGTGGTGATCCCTCGGTGTTGGGCGTTTAATATTCTTTTTGGTCCCTTTTTTAATTAAATTTTTTGGCATATTCACCAAAGTCATCTTCATAAAATCTTGACTTTAGTCTAGATTATAAAATTAAAACCTCATTCTCATAAAGTTTTACCTTTGGCCAAAAGTTAATCAAATGCTCTTCTCCATACTTATGCAAATTATTGAAAATTAAAGGCCTTTTCTTCATAAAGCTTTTGGTTAGGCCACATTATAAAAATCAATGTTCTTTTCATAAAGATTAAACTCTTAAGCAAATCTTCTAGGTCTCTCAAAGGTTGAGTTCACAAACCTATAGAGATAGTAAAACCATTTTTCTCTTTATGAAGATTTTGCTTCCCTTCTTTTATCAAACATATTTCCTTTTGCAACTTCGATACCCACACTCGAGGACAAATGCTCTTTCTCGACCAAGTTTGAGACCCCCCGCCATGAAATTTGTTCTATTGTTGCATCGCTAATGCTTCCAGAAGATAATTAAGCAAAAACTTTATTGAGTGTCAACAACTGGCTCCTACTGGGGATGCTGTACTCCCAGCGAGGCAGCAAAGAACACCGTAGACCATGTGCCTGACCATGGGGCGGCTCCCAATCCTGAAAAACTGCAACCTACAACCTGTAACTGATCCTTCATCCAAAAACTGAAGCTGAAAACCGATAACTGTTGAAAACTGAAAACATACATGCTGGAACTAAACTGGAAACAACACTGTACATACTGAAAAAATGTTTGTCAGGCAAACTTATTTCTCCTACCTACCCTACTCTGCTGAAACGTGATTGCTGAATCAAATGACACAAAAGTGCCAATGAAGCCAATCTAATAATTGACCATTTACTCGACTATGGCTTGCATTCCTTTTGAGTGAGTAACGAAGATAGAAAACAAACCATTCCAAACATTCTCTGATAATGAGTTCATGTCCCACAAATGTAAGAAAATTCATTTTCCCCTTGGACTGTAGTAAATTAGCATAAGGATCTTCAACAGTTTGAAATATGATCACGTCTTGAGATTCAGCAAGAATGCAAATATCTCTTTCAAATTGACCCGCAAGACTATTCAACTGTGGTTTGATGAGAGTGCATAGGGGGGCATGATATTCTAATACCTGAGTGTTGATTGCATTCTCCTCAAGTATGAGCTTCTCTGGTTCCCTTTTTGGTATGTCATCTATCCCATCTTTATACTTATCCACATCATCATCCAAAACATCTTCAAACAACAAACATCCTTCAAGATCATTAATCATGTCAACTCTATCTTCTTGACAGAAAGAAATGATGTCTAATAGCTGATCACGTGGCGGAGAATCATCATCATAATAAGGTTCTTTCAAAGGATCGTTATGACTGTCAGTGTTTAGATTCAGATTTACATGTTTAAAAATGGAAGAATTTTCACTTACATACCCTGGACTGTGTGAACAATGCAGATCCAACATTACTGGAGTTGTAATATGACCTTTCAGGAGTTGATCTATTTCATCTTCAGATAAAGGAGAAATTTTGGAAATACTATGGAGGCGCCCACCTTTCTTGTTTAAGGAAAAACCAGCAGCATCATCTGAGGCCTGTTCTGTTTCTTGTATTCCAAGAGAAGTACTGATGTATTGTTTTTTAAGTGAATCAAATAAGACAGAGTTCTCTAGACCCACAGCTTCTGAAATAGTGTGACATGGAGAGAAGCTTATATGACCATCTTCTGAATCAGAAAACCACTGACAAAACTGAAGAAAATTCTTATCCGGCTCGGGAGAAAAGATACAAAGGCCATCACCAATTTCATTCGAAAATTCAGAATTTAAAACTTGCCCTTCTTGATCAAAAACAACAGAACCATCATTAAATTTTTCAATGACATCAAGTGCAACAGACTCTTCTTGATACAAAATTTCTGAATGCGAAATGGAGACCTGGTTTTCTGTTTGGCACTTTTCTACCCTATGGTAAACTCCAGCTTCTTGGGAATGGAGACAGACTTGTTCTTCTTCTTCTTTAATTCCACTTTCAAAAAAGTTTATGGAGCTCTCCATCATAGATTTCTGTTTTTTATTAGAAGCCTTAATTTTTTGTTTTATCAATTCGAACGAAGCATAATAGAGGGGTAGACAATCACTTTCAGCATGTTGATTTTCAGAGGTTTGATCATGAATAGTGATCAGAATTTCTTCACCGACTGTCCTGGAACTTATAAAGTTTTCAGCCGGTGCCATATCCAAGCAATCTTCTTCATACTTATCAAACTTAGGTGGACTGAAATTTTCTTTAAAATCATCATTAACAGAAATTTCAGCAAGTTGATTGTAATTTACATAAAACAAGTCAGAGTTACCTTCTTCTGGCACATCACCCGGCTGATCATCTCTTTGTTTTTCACGGGAAAAACTGGAATGCCAAGCAATTTATCCTTGTCCATACTTCTCTTCGAACCCAGATTCTTCTTCAATCCTCTTATCATTTTCTTTGCTCGATAATTTCCTGGACATTCTAAGATTATCTTCAACTTCTAAAGCATCAACGAACATATGTTGTAAACTGGAGGGATTTCTTTCCAAGAGAAGAAAAGAGAAATCAGAATGAAGAATAGATACATAATGTAACTTGGCAGCATTCTCTAGGGGCTGAATTTCTTTCGGCATATCATAATAGGCGTTGGCGAACCTCCTGTTGAAACTGGATAAGGCTTCCCCTTCCTGTATTCTCATAGAGTAAAATTCTGAAAGGATTAGGTCCCATGACCTCTTCTTCCCCCAAAACTTCAAAAACACATCAGAAAACTCCTGCCATGTGTCTATAGACTCTGGTTGTAAATGGAAAAACCATTTCTTCACATCTCCCTGGAAAGATTGAGCAAAAATCCTCATACAAACATCATCCTGATCCACTTCAAACAGATCCAGAAAATTTTCAAAGCCTTGAAGATGTTTCTCAGCAGTAAGGCCTTTGATTTCTCCATCGAATTTAGGAAGGTATTTATGATATTTAGGAGGATAATCATGGAGAACATGAGGTAGGTGAAGTGGCCGGTATCGGTTTTGGATATTGGAAGAAAATGAACTATGTAGAGAGGATGTATTATCAGCTTTAGTATCATGAGGTTCATAAGGCTGATCCTTACAGCCATGCGGTTCAAGTAAATGATCTTGATCAAAATCATATGTACAGAATGAAGACACATTTTCAGTTTCTAAAGAAGGGTATACAGGAGTAAATCTATGGTCTTTTTTCGAATATAGTAAACAATGAGAAATTCTTTTGCCAAGCTTTGGAAAAGACAGGAAAATATTTACAAGAAAGGATAAGATGTCTTGCAGAAAACTGAAACTTGAGTACCTTGTCTTTTCATCATGCCTTTCCATGTCTTCACAATGAGCTCATTTCCCAGCGGAGTCTATCGGTTCTCTTTTAAAAGCTTGATTCTGGATCATGCCGCCAATGGAGTCACTGAAATTTGGATTCTTGAGGATGGAGTCTCCAGGTGAAAGATGTACAACCTTACTGATGTTTGACTGTTGTTCACCATCAACAATCAAAACTGAAAACTTTGTCTTTCATACCCAGGGAAAATGAAACCCTCGTTCCCCGGCAACGGCGCCAAAATGTTAGCACTTAGATTTTATCCCGGTTGTAAAAGAATAACACCTAAGGTAACTTATTTCAAACCAATCTTTAGACTGAAAGTTGGCCTCCTTCAGCCAGAGAGGGCTCTCTCAACAAATCTGCCATCCAATGTCACCACGACAGCAGTTTGACAATGAAACTCAATGGCCAATTTGTAAAATAATAATAAAAACTTGTAGGTTTTGAATGATTGTGGTTAGATCAAACAGGAAAAAGATACAATTGGGCAATGGAGTCAAGATCATGAAATACAAAAGATGTGCAGAGTTTTTAGCAAAATAGTTTTTCATTAGGGGCGGGATAGCTGTGTTTTTTACCGTCAAGTTTCTTGATTTTTGGTGGTAATAGAAGAAAAGATAAACAGTCCATTAAATACGGGCATCAAACTGAGATGAATCCATATTAACTTTAGAGGAAAATTTGGTGGATATTTGAATAGGATGAACCGGAGCATAATCAATATGAATTCCAGTTTCACTATAACCTTTATTCAAATATGACAGGAAAAAACATAAGTGAAAGGATTAACAAAGAAAAATAAACATTCACATTATGAGAAGGGAAAAAGGACGGACTGTAAAAAAAACCCAACACGAGAATCTCTAAATCTGTTAAAAATGCTTGCTTTAGCTTTGCAACATTTTTTCAAATCTGAAAATGAGATAGAACCTCTCGTAAACCTTCTTACTGAAAATCGAACCCTGTTTACATTGCCAAATGCATATTTTATACAAAAATTTTCCCTCTAAGCAAACCCTAACTGTATTTTTCTAAAAATAAACCACCGATACTAAAATAATAATCAAATAACTAATCACTACTTTACAAGAATTAGTTTTTAAACAGAAATATGACAAAAACAAAGCAAAAAAATATGGAATGTTTGTTTTGTCATGTCTTCGGAAGTTAGAAGATGGCTGCCAGTTCCCTTTAATTTTTCACTTCTTTAACTGATATTTATTATTTTTCCACCTGTTGATACTCTTCCTGGAATTTCTGGGCTTTCGGGGGTATTCTACTCCTTTGACACCTGTACAAAACCATTCCCTTGCTTCCTCGTATCAGAACAGTCAACATGGGCACTACAAGCTGTATTATATGATTTGTAAGCCAAAAAGTAAACAGGAAACCAACCATCACCATTTCTATCACATCTTTGAATGGGAGTCCAACAAGCTAGGCATTTTGTTGCAGCAATAACCATTATCAAAAATAGCAAACAGTGTCCGACTAGTTGAGAACAAATAGTTGTAGTTTGGTATTACAATAGTTGCTTCTAATTGTTGTAGAATGCTTGATTCATTTGGAACGCAGTGTTGACCTTCTCTGTATTGTTCAATTTAGGTTTTGATAAACTCTAATTCCTTCGATCTCCGTTCTTAAACCCATTCAGGATCTTGCGAGGAAGAACTACGCGGGTCTTGGAAATGAATTCCCTTTTGGGTGATAATTGCAACAATACTTTATGTTCTCCACTACATTGCCACTGCTCCATGGATCTCGTACACCATTTGAGAAAATAATGTTGCTACAAAAATGCTTCAGCGCTTTCTCGTGCCATGAATACCATATTGTGTTATCACCCAATTGGGCTTAGGAATCACTTCATAAGTAAAAAAAAAAAAACACTGTACATTGGATTGCATTCTACATATGCGTTTGAACTATACGTATGGTGCATATATCCTGTGACCTCGACGACCTCCGGGACCTTTTGAAATATTTCTGTATCTTATCAGGCTGCATAGAAAGCTTGAGACAATGAAATCTGAAAAATGACAGAACTAAGTCTTTACTGCATTCACAAAAGATTTAAAAGGGATACGAGCTCTGGGACTGTAGTTTTCAACGAGATTATGACCTAACCGAAACCTTTTATCATCAATGGTATACATGCTGTTACCTCAGACCTTCCATAACTCATGATTCCGTTTTAGGATGGAAGCTGGATCATTGATTCCTCCAAAAGCGATGTAATCACCCCCGTGCACAATGTTACTTTTTACTCTACGCCTGGAGGTAATAGTCTTTGATGTTGCGACCATTTGGAATAGTAATGCTTCCTTTTGACATCTGTGACTTTCGTGGCGAATGTTCATTGAAATATTGGTTTCATCCTTTGAATAATTTTGTGCGGTAGCCTCGATACCTTTTGATTTGATGACTCCAGCACTCTTGACTCAATGGTGAATCCTCCTAGCTTTCGGACATAGGCATCTTCTCGTCGGCTGCAGATGAATGGCGTTAGAGTTTGGTGCTCTATTTCAAATGATAAGACGCCAAAAGAGGAGACCACCTCCCCTTTTTATACTCCCGCCAATGGTTTACATTGCTAAAGACGGTTTCGCATGACCGATAGAGTAGTTTGCAATACCGCTTTTCCAAATGCATATGTATCAAGAGTGAGCATGTGTTATGGTGGTTTTTGTTCCGCGACCGCTTGCTTTTATTAATTATCTTCGTACATTGATATTGCGGAATGGCAAAAATCCATTTACTCCCCATCTTCTACATTTTGTTATAACATATCACGACCTCCATGCCGCTACATTATCCAAAAAGCTTTCGAATATGTAGAAATATCTTCAATTTTTGAAGGCCTTCAACTACTGATTTCTTCATCATTGTCAGTTTTTTCAGAATATTGGGCATCGGATTCCAAATACAGTCTAATTCAAAGCCTGTATCTACCAATCGAAACTCCATCAAATGGCTCTACCATATCCCCGAGAACCTTAAAAAAATTTGGTTCAGGCTGGTCATATGAAATAGCGCCCAGTGATGAATGAAATCTTTATGAAATTTACATATTTTGTGACTGCAGAAGAAAAACTATCTGACTTTCTGTATAAGATGCATATAGAGGATATGGCGCACAGCTATGCAAGCAAAAGACTCATTTCTGACAGTCATTTATTTCATGATCGTCAGGTATCCGGTCTTCATATCTGGATAGACTTTATAAGCTCCAAAGTTACTGTCTTTTAAGAATGCTCCGATCAAAGCCTTGACTACACCTGCAATTGTCTTCATATGTAACCAGTACACTTTACACTCATAGAATTTGCATCTGCCACTGTATTATTTCTTTCAAAAGAAAATCCCTCCATGCATTTGTTGTAGTTGTTGCTTCCGGAACCTTGCTCGCAGCGACCTCAGAACCCTCAGCTTAATACAACAAAGCTCTGGGGTAACTCTACAAATTTCTTCTCCTTTAATTGAGATACAAAGGTATCAACAATATTCTTCGATGGCCCATCAGAATTCCATTACACATAAGGTTTCGATGAAGTGAGCCTATGGCTCTGACATTGGGGCTTGGAGCGGCTTTCGTCCACTAGCATTTGTAATATGCGGTGAATTCATCTCCAACGCCATAAAATCTGTTGTCATACTCGTCACAATCTTCATGTCATATTTCTATTCTCAGCCTTTGTCCCACATGCAAATAGAGAAGAATTCTCTTCACGTTTTAAATACCCCATTGCCTCTAACATACTTCAAGTAACAAAGAAATGGGAGGCTTTAAGCCTCGGCGCTAGAGTGATGGAGGATACATGTGGTCTTCTCGTATTGGCGCTTGGTCCTGTGGTGATCCCTCGATGTTGGGCGTTTAATATTCGTTTTGGTCCCTTTTTTAATTAAATTTTTTGGCATATTCACCAAAGTCATCTTCATAAAATCTTGACTTTAGTCTAGATTATAAAATTAAAACCTCATTCTCATAAAGTTTTACCTTTGGCCAAAATTTAATCAAATGCTCTTCTCCATACTTATGCAAATTATTGAAAATTAAAGGCCTTTTCTTCATAAAGATTTTGGTTAGGCCACATTATAAAAATCAATGTTCTTTTCATAAAGATTAAACTCTTAAGCAAATCTTCTAGGTCTCTCAAAGGTTGAGTTCACAAACCTATAGAGATAGTAAAACCATTTTTCTCTTTATGAATATTTTGCTTCCCTTCTTTTCTCAAACATATTTCCTTTTGCAACTTCGATACCCACACTCGAGGACAAATGCTCTTTCTCGACCAAGTTTGAGACCCCCCGCCATGAAATTTGTTCTATTGTTGCATCGCTAATGCTTCCAGAAGATAATTAAGCAAAAACTTTATTGAGTGTCAACAACTGGCTCCTACTGGGGATGCTGTACTCCCAGTGAGGCAGCAAAGAACACCGTAGACCATGTGCCTGACCATGGGGCGGCTCCCAATCCTGAAAAACTGCAACCTAAAACCTGTAACTGATCCTTCATCCAAAAACTGAAGCTGAAAACCGATAACTGTTGAAAACTGAAAACATACATGCTGGAACTAAACTGGAAACAACACTGTACATACTGAAAAAATGTTTGTCGGGCAAACTTATTTCTCCTACCTACCCTACTCTGCTGAAACGTGATTGCTGAATCAAATGACACAAAAGTGCCAATGAAGCCAATTTAATAATTGACCATTTACTCGACTATGGCTTGCATTCCTTTTGAGTGAGTAACGAAGACAGAAAACAAACCATTCCAAACATTCTCTGATAATGAGTTCATGTCCCACAAATGTAAGAAAATTCATTTTCCCCTTGGACTGTAGTAAATTAGCATAAGGATCTTCAACAGTTTGAAATATGATCACGTCTTGAGATTCAGCAAGAATGCAAATATCTCTTTCAAATTGACCCGCAAGACTATTCAACTGTGGTTTGATGAGAGTGCATAGGGGGGCATGATATTCTAATACCTGAGTGTTGATTGCATTCTCCTCAAGTATGAGCATCTCTGGTTCCCTTTTTGGTATGTCATCTATCCCATCTTTATACTTATCCACATCATCATCCAAAACATCTTCAAACAACAAACATCCTTCAAGATCATTAATCATGTCAACTCTATCTTCTTGATAGAAAGAAATGATGTCTAATAACTGATCCCGTGGCGGAGAATCATCATCATAATAAGGTTCTTTCAAAGGATCGTTATGACTGTCAGTGTTTAGATTCAGATTTACATGTTTAAAAATGGAAGAAATTTCACTTACATACCTTGGACTGTGTGAACAATGCAGATCCGACATTACTGGAGTTGTAATATGACCTTTCAGGAGTTGATCTATTTCATCTTCAGATAAAGGAGAAATTTTGGAAATACTATGGAGGCGCCCACCTTTCTTGTTTAAGGAAAAACCAGCAGCATCATCTGAGGCCTGTTCTATTTCTTGTATTCCAAGAGAAGTACTGATGTATTGTTTTTTAAGTGAATCAAATAAGACAGAGTTCTCTAGACCCACAGCTTCTGAAATAGTGTGACATGGAGAGAAGCTTATATGACCATCTTCTGAATCAGAAAACCACTGACAAAACTGAAGAAAATTCTTATCCGGCTCGGGAGAAAAGATACAAAGGCCATCACCAATTTCATTCGAAAATTCAGAATTTAAAACTTGCCCTTCTTCATCAAAAACAACAGAACCATCATTAAATTTTTCAATGACATCAAGTGCAACAGACTCTTCTTGATACAAAATTTCTGAATGCGAAATGGAGACCTGGTTTTCTGTTTGGCACTTTTATACCCTATGGTAAACTCCAGCTTCTTGGGAATGGAGACAGACTTGTTCTTCTTCTTCTTTAATTCCACTTTCAAAAAAGTTTATGGAGCTCTCCATCATAGATTTCTGTTTTTTATTAGAAGCCTTAATTTTTTGTTTTATCAATTCGAACGAAGCATAATAGAGGGGTAGACAATCACTTTCAGCATGTTGATTTTCAGAGGTTTGATCATGAATAGTGATCAGAATTTCTTCACCGACTGTCCTGGAACTTATAAAGTTTTCAGCCGGTGCCATATCCAAGCAATCTTCTTCATACTTATCAAACTTAGGTGGACTGAAATTTTCTTTAAAACCATCATTAACAGAAATTTCAGCAAGTTGATTGTAATTTACATAAAACAAGTCAGAGTTACCTTCTTCTGGCACATCACCCGGCTGATCATATCTTTGTTTGTCACGGGAAAAACTGGAATGCCAAGCAATTTCTCCTTGTCCATACTTCTCTTCGAACCCAGATTCTTCTTCAATCCTCTTATCATTTTCTTTGCTCGATAATTTCCTGGACATTCTAAGATTATCTTCAACTTCTAAAGCATCAACGAACATATGTTGTAAACTGGAGGGATTTCTTTCCAAGAGAAGAAAAGAGAAATCAGAATGAAGAATAGATACATAATGTAACTTGGCAGCATTCTCTAGGGGCTGAATTTCTTTCGGCATATCATAATAGGCGTTGGCGAACCTCCTGTTGAAACTGGATAAGGCTTCCCCTTCCTGTATTCTCATAGAGTAAAATTCTGAAAGGATTAGGTCCCATGACCTCTTCTTCCCCCAAAACTTCAATAACACATCAGAAAACTCCTGCCATGTGTCTATAGACTCTGGCTGTAAATCCTCATACAAACATCATCCTGATCCACTTCAAACAGATCCAGAAAATTTTCAAAGCCTTGAAGATGTTTCTCAGCAGTAAGGCCTTTGATTTCTCCATCGAATTTAGGAAGGTATTTATGATATTTAGGAGGATAATCATGGAGAACATGAGGTAGGTGAAGTGGCCGGTATCGGTTTTGGATATTGGAAGAAACTGAACTATGTAGAGAGGATGTATTATCAGCTTTAGTATCATGAGGTTCATAAGGCTGATCCTTACAGCCATGCGGTTCAAGTAAATGATCTTGATCAAAATCATATGTACAGAATGAAGACACATTTTCAGTTTCTAAAGAAGGGTATACAGGAGTAAATCTATGGTCTTTTTCGAATATAGTAAACAATGAGAAATTCTTTTGCCAAGCTTTGGAAAAGACAGGAAAAGATTTACAAGAAAGGATAAGATGTCTTGCAGAAAACTGAAACTTGAGTACCTTGTCTTTTCATCATGCCTTTCCATGTCTTCACAATGAGCTCATTTCCCAGCGGAGTCTATCGGTTCTCTTTTAAAAGCTTGATTCTGGATCATGCCGCCAATGGAGTCACTGAAATTTGGATTCTTGAGGATGGAGTCGCCAGGTGAAAGATGTACAACCTTACTGATGTTTGACTGTTGTTCACCATCAACAATCAAAACTGAAAACTTTGTCGTTCATACCCAGGGAAAATGAAACCCTCGTTCCCCGACAACGGCGCCAAAATGTTAGCACTTAGATTTTATCCCGGTTGTAAAAGAATAACACCTAAGGTAACTTATTTCAAACCAATCTTTAGACTGAAAGTTGGCCTCCTTCATCCAGAGAGGGCTCTCTCAACAAATCTGCCATCCAATGTCACCACGACAGCAGTTTGACAATGAAACTAAATGGCCAATTTGTAAAATAATAATAAAAACTTGTAGGTTTTGAATGATTGTGGTTAGATCAAACAGGAAAAAGATACAATTGGGCAATGGAGTCAAGATCATGAAATACAAAAGATGTGCAGAGTTTTTAGCAAAATAGTTTTTCATTAGGGGCAGGATAGCTGTGTTTTTTACCGTCAAGTTTCTTGATTTTTGGTGGTAATAGAAGAAAAGATAAACAGTCCAATAAATATGGGCATCAAACTGAGATGAATCCATATTAACTTTAGAGGAAAATTTGGTGGATATTTGAATAGGATGGACCGGAGCATAATCAATATGAATTCCAGTTTCACAATAACCTTTATTCAAATATGACAGGAAAAAACATAAGTGAAAGGATTAACAAAGAAAAATAAACATTCACATTATGAGAAGGGAAAAAGGACGGACTGTAAAAAAAACCCAACACGAGAATCTCTAAATCTGTTAAAAATGCTTGCTTTAGCTTTGCAACATTTTTTCAAATCTGAAAATGAGATAGAACCTCTCGTAAACCTTCTTACTGAAAATCGAACCCTGTTTACATTGCCAAATGCATATTTTATACAAAAATTTGCCCTCTAAGCAAACCCTAACTGTATTTTTCTAAAAATAAACCACCGATACTAAAATAATAATCAAATAACTAATCACTACTTTACAAGAATTAGTTTTTAAACAGAAATATGACAAAAACAAAGCAAAAAAATATGGAATGTTTGTTTTGTCATGTCTTCGGAAGTTAGAAGATGGCTGCCAGTTCCCTTTAATTTTTCACTTCTTTAACTGATATTTATTATTTTGCCACCTGTTGATACTCTTCCTGGAATTTCTGGGCTTTCGGGGGTATTCTACTCCTCTGACACCTGTACAAAACCATTCCCTTGCTTCCTCGTATCAGAACAGTCAACATGGGCACTACAAGCTGTATTATATGATTTGTAAGCCAAAAAGTAAACAGGAAACCGACCATCACCATTTCTATCACATCTTTGAATGGGAGTCCAACAAGCTAGGCATTTTGTTGCAGCTATAACCATTATCAAAAATAGCAAACAGTGTCCGACTAGTTGAGAACAAATAGTTGTAGTTTGGTATTACAATAGTTGCTTCTAATTGCTGTAGAATGCTTGATTCATTTGGAACGCAGTGTTGACCTTCTCTGTATTGTTCAATTTAGGTTTTGATAAACTCTAATTCCTTCGATCTCCGTTCTTAAACCCATTCTGGATCTTGCGAGGAAGAACTACGCGGGTCTTGGCAATGAATTCCCTTTTGGGTGATAATTGCAACAATACTTTATGTTCTCCACTACATTGCCACTGCTCCATGGATCTCGTACACCATTTGAGAAAATAATGTTTCTACAAAAATGCTTCAGCGCTTTCTCGTGCCATGAATACCATATTGTGTTATCACCCAATTGGGCTTAGGAATCACTTCATAAGTAAAAAAAAAAAACACTGTACATTGGATTGTATTCTACATATGCGTTTGAACTATACGTATGGTGCATATATCCTGTGACCTCGACGACCTCCGGGACCTTTTGAAAGATTTCTGTATCTTATCAGGCTGCATAGAAAGCTTGAGACAATGAAATCTGAAAAATGACAGAACTAAGTCTTTACTGCATTCACAAAAGATTTAAAAGGGATACGAGCTCTGGGACTATAGTTTTCAACGAGATTATGACCTAACCGAAACCTTTTATCATCAATGGTATACATGTTGTTACCTCGGACCTGCCATAACTCATGATTGCGTTTTAGGATGGAAGCTGGATCATTGATTCCTCCAAAAGCGATGTAATCACCCCCGTGCACAATGTTACTTTTTACTCTACGCCTGGAGGTAATAGTCTTTGATGTTGTGACCATTTGGAATAGTAATGCTTCCATTTGACATCTGTGACTTTCGTGGCGAACGTTCATTGAAATATTGGTTTCATCCTTTGAATAATTTTGTGCAGTAGCCTCGATACCTTTTGATTTGATGACTCCAGCACTCTCGACTCAATGGTGAATCCTCCTAGCTTTCGGACATAGGCATCTTCTCGTCGGCTGCAGATGAATGGCGTTAGGGTTTGGTGCTCTATTTCAAATGATAAGACGCCAAAAGAGGAGACCACCTCCCCTTTTTATACTCCCGCCAATGGTTTACATTGCTAAAGACGGTTTCGCATGGCCGATAGAGTAGTTTGCAATACCGCTTTTCCAAATGCGCATGTATCAAGAGTGAGCATGTGTTATGGTGGTTTTTGTTCCGCGACCGCTTGCTTTTATTAATTATCTTCGTACATTGATATTGCGGAATGGAAAAAATCCCTTTACTCCCCATCTTCTACATTTTTTTATAACATATCACGACCTCCATGCCGCTACATTATCCAAAAAGATTTCGAATATGTAGAAATATCTTCAATTTTTGAAGGCCTTCAACTACTGATTTCTTCAACATTGTCAGTTTTTTCAGAATATTGGGCATCGGCTTCCAAATACAGTCTAAGTCAAAGCCTGTATCTACCAATCGAAACTCCAGCAAATGGCTCTACCATATCCCCGAGAACCTTAAAAAAAATTTGTTCAGGCTGGTCATATGAAATAGCGCCCAGTGATGAATGAAATCTTTATGAAATTTACATATTTTGTGACTGCAGAAGAAAAACTATCTGACTTTCTGTATAAGATGCATATAGAGGATATGGCGCACAGCTATGCAAGCAAAAGACTCATTTCTGACAGGCATTTATTTCATGATCGTCAGGTATCCGATCTTCATATCTGGATAGACTTTATAAGCTCCAAAGTTACTGTCTTTTAAGAATGCTCCGATCAAAGCCTTGACTACACCTGCAATTGTCTTCATATGTAATCAGTACACTTTACACTCATAGAATTTGCATCTGCCACTGTATTATTTCTTTCAAAAGAAAATCCCTCCATGCATTTGTTGTAGTTGTTGCTTCCGGAACCTTGCTCGCAGCGACCTCAGAACCCTCAGCTTAATACAACAAAGCTCTGGGGTAACTCTACAAATTTCTTCTCCTTTAATTGAGATACAAAGGTATCAACAATATTCTTTGATGGCCCATCAGAATTCCATTACACATAAGGTTTCGATGAAGTGAGCCTATGGATCTGACATTGGGGCTTGGAGCGGCTTTCGTCCACTAGCATTTGTAATATGTAGTGAATTCATCTCCAACGCCATAAAATCTGTTCTCATACTCGTCACAATCTTCATGTCATATTTCTATTCTCAGCCTTTGTCCCACATGCAAATAGAGAAGAATTCTCTTCACGTTTTAAATACCCCATTGCCTCTAACATACTTCAAGTAACAAAGAAATGGGAGGCTTTAAGCCTCGACGCTAGAGTGATGGAGGATACATGTGGTCTTCTCGGCTTGGCGCTTGGTCCTGTGGTGAGCCCTCGGTGTTGGGCGTTGAATATTCTTTTTGCTCCCTTTTTTAATTAAATTTTTTGGCATATTCACCAAAGTCATCTTCATAAAATCTTGACTTTAGTCTAGATTATAAAATTAAAACCTCATTGTCATAAAGTTTTACCTTTGGCCAAAAGTTAATCAAATGCTCTTCTCCATACTTAGGCAAATTATTGAAAATTAAATGCCTTTTCTTCATAAAGCTTTTGGTTAGGCCACATTATAAAAATCAATGTTCTTTTCATAAAGACTAAACTCTTAAGCAAATCTTCTAGGTCTCTCAAAGGTTGAGTTCACAAACCTATAGAGATAGTAAAACCATTTTCTCTTTATGAAGATTTTGCTTCCCTTCTTTTCTCAAACATATTTCCTTTTGCAACTTCGATACCCACACTCGAGGACAAATGCTCTTTCTTGACCAAGTTCGAGACCTCGAAGGTTTCATTTTCCCTGGGTATGAACGACAAAGTTGCAGATTTGATTGTTGATGGTGAACAACAGTCAGATATCAAGCAGGTTGTGCATCTTTCACCTGGCGACTCCATCTTCAAAGAATCCAGTTTTCAGAAATTTCATGGCGACTCCACATTTAAGAAATCCAGTTTTGCATTGGTTCGCAGGCTAGTCTCCTGAGTTCTCAAATCAGAATCTACAACTCCAGTATTTCGAGATGGCCTCGCTATTAAGAAGGTATGCTCCTATGAGCAGGTCTCATATTCCCGGTTTTCCGAATCAAATTCCTAAAATAGATTGGCAGTCTTATTTGCCTAAGTTCAGAAATGAAAACAGTGATAATGCTGCTTTACATTTAATCAAATTTCATGTACATGTACACAAGTTGAAGATTATGTTTCATGAGGACTGTCTTATGAAGATGTTCATGGCTTCTTTAGAAGGAAAAGCAAGGGATTGGTATGAAAGTTTAAGACCTGGAAGCTTGTTTTCTTTAAAATATTTTCACATAGCATTTTATGAGCATTATACAGTAGATTTTCCAGATTTGTCTTTAGCGGAAAATTGTTGTGATCAGTTTGAGGGTTTCATACAATACCTTGAAAGTATTGATGAAGATCTGGAAGGTATGAATGATGAAGACGTGTCTGAAATATTTTTTCATTTTTCTTCGCAAGTCCATGGACATGATGATCAAGAGAAGTTAGTTGTAAATAAAATCAATGAGGAAATGATAGTAGATTCCCATGAGCTCTATTCAGAAACAAATGATGATTCATCTACTTCTTTGTATACAACTGAAGAAAACATTCAAAATTGTGATATTCAAGAAAACCATCAAAACATAGTTGCATCCTCAGTTGAAAGTAAAGAGATCAGTAACCTTGTTGAAGAGATTTATATCTCTCCTCCCGAGATGAAGGAAAAGTGTTCTCAGTTTTATCAGGAAGCAGATCATGTCTCAGATGATGCTGTTGATTTTTCATTGAACAAGAAAGTTGAATCAAGTCTGCAGTATCCACACAGTCAGGGACATGTAAGTGAAACTTCTTCCATTTTTGGACATGAAAATCTAAATATAAATGGTGGCAGTCATGCCGCCATGAAATTTGTTCTATTGTTGCATCGCTAATGCTGCCAGAAGATAATTAAGCAATGGTCAGGCACATGGTCTACGGTGTTCTTTGCTGCCTCGCTGGGAGGACAACATCCCCAGTAGGAGCCAGTTGTTGGCACTCCATAAAATTTTGTGCTTAAATGTCTTATGACGGCATTAATCATCTTCCGGCAACACTGGCAGTGCAAAATAGAACATTTTTCATGGCGGGGGGTCTCAAACTTGGTCTAGAAAGAGCATTTGTCCTCAAGTGTGGGCATCAAAGTTGCAAAAGAAAAATGGTTGAAAGAAGTTTTCAAAATTCAACAAAATCTCAGTCTTTCAAACCTATTTTTGACCTTGTGAGCAAAGGTTTTTAATTTTCATATAAAAAAGGTTTAGCTCGAGTTGGGAAGCGTTATGAAGAAAAAAAATTTATAAATATAGCAAAGACCAAAATAAATAAAAAATTGGGAAAAGATTTTTTAAATTTTATATATTAATGCCAAAATATGGAAGCTTTGATTTTTTATGAAGAAAGGGCATTAATTTTTATGTTGACCTAGGTGGCAGGAAGATCCAGATTTATAGGCACTGAATTAGCAAACATAAGTTCATTTCCAGGATACTCGACAAGTGGAAAATAAGGATGATTTTAAGCCCTGGAATTAACAGTTTGAAGAAAATTTCAAAATTCCTCTATACTCTTTCACTCGAGATATTTTGCAACCGCTCCAGATTTGTTTTATTTGTAAAAAATTAGTTAGTTTATTATTCCAAGAAGCTATTTTTAGAAATACAATTAGTTAGGGTTTGCTCATGGAGTATTTTTGTATAAATTATGCATTTTACAATGTAAAGGGGGTTGGATTTTCAGTAAAAAAAAACCCATTTCGGGAGTTTTGAAGAGCTTTTAGAAATTAATAAAGATCTCAGAACTAAGCAGATTTTTCATCAAAGATTCATGTGTTGTTTAAAAATTGCAGTCTGTACCCTTTCCCTTTCTCTACATGTGCAAGTTTACTTTCTTCGTTATGTCTTTCATTATGTCATTTTCTTATATGCTTAAGATGAACGTTCATATAGATTGAGATTCATGTTCTATGCCTCGATTTATCCGCATCTGAGTATCCATTTATTTCTCCAAAATTAATAGTGGATTCATCTGAAAATTGATGCCCGCTGTTAATGGACTGTCTTTATTTCTTTCCCTATCACCTGCAAAAATCTTATTGACTGTAATAAGACAGCTATCTTGCCTTTGTATGAAAATATTTGTTTGACTGCTGGTCCATATTTTTCTGTTTCTCGACTCCATTGCCCAATGGTATCCTATTCATGTTGATCTAGCCACCTCATTCAAAGCCTACAAAGTTTTTGTTATTATAATTTTACAAATTGGCCCTTGAGTTTCATTGCCAAACTGCTGTCGTAGTGACATTGGATGGCAAATTTGTTGAGAGAGCCCTCTCTAGCTGAAGGAGGCCAACTTTCAGTCTAAAGATTGGTTTGAAATAGGTTACCTCGGGGTTTCTTTGATACATCCCAAGGAAAATCCGAGTGCTAACAGGTGTTCTAAAGGGCATTAAGGTGTCTACCCTAGTAAGGATTACTCAGTTACTATTTGTGGACGTTTCCATGTTGCTTAGTGCTGGTACTATGGGAGAATGGTTGGATTATAAAATATTCTTGATTCTTTTTCCAGTATACTGGAATGCTTATCAATGTGGAAAAATCATCCCTTTTAGAACATGGGTTGGATGAAGATATGGTGGAACAAATTGGTCATATCTTGCCTTATCAGATATCTTCTTTACACTATGGAACGAGATATTTGGGCTATTTACTCAACCCGATCAACTACTTTACTAATTGGATTTGGATCCTGAAAATATTTGATGCTCGTATCAATCATTGGTGTATGAAGTGGATATCCTTGGGGGTAGAATCACACTTCTTAAATCGGTCTTGGAGAATTTTCTGCTATATTGTCTCTCACTGTGTAAGATTCTGAAATCAATTATGAATACAATTTGTAGCAGGGTATTCAATTTCTTGTGGTCTGGATCCAGAGAAAAATATAAGTTCCATTTAGTGTGTTGGGATGTTCTGGGCAGAACGAACATGTTGGGTGGCTGGAGTATTGAAAACATATTCTTCTTTGTGAAATCACTTTATGCAAAATGTTTGTGGTGTGCTCTTTGTGTAGACAATCTTTGGAATTGGGATATTATGGTCAAATACTTCAAGAATTTACCTATTGTGAAATGGATCAAGGCCATAGATAAGCTAGTCAAAGGTGTTTCTCACATTTGGAGTTCTTGTGTCATCCTTTCAAATCTTGGGAGATTGGATGGATTGGGTACTAGGAAATGGTACTTCGATCAGAATTGGTTTGGATCTCATAGTGGGGGTAGAAGTAATTTCAGAATTTCCCCTGAGATGATTAGAATTCTTCATTATTTGGGAAATGAAACTCTTTATCAAATATCTTTGAGATCTGATGCTCTTGGTCTAGCTACTGGTTGGGAAGGAGCACTTCAGTTGAGACTTGCCGGAGCTTTATCTGAAGAGTGGTCTTGGTATATTTTGGGTCTTCAGAGAGGAGGCATCTGCCTCTTTGATCAGATTGATTCTCTTGTTTGGTCTTGGAGTGATAAGAGTGTATCAGTCTCTGCTAAAGTTGCTTATGATTCCTTGTTGGTTGACCTTGATGCAAAGGACTTATGGTGGTATAAGGATTTGTGGAAGTGGTATGCTCCTCTGAAGATCAAATGTTTTTTCTGGATTGCTTTGGATAATCAAATATTAACCTGGGATAAAAAAATTAAGAGCGTTGGTGTGGGTCCGAACATATGTTTACTTTGTGGTTGTGGAGATTAATCGGTGGACCACGTATTTATATCTTGTGTTTGCACCTGCAATGTTTGGACTTAGCTCTCGATTCATCTACATTTCAATGGTGCCCGGTTAGGTGATTCTATGGAGGAGTCTATGTGTAATTGGAGGCATCATAACCATGATTGGATTGAGCTTCACTTATTTGTGTGCTGGGAAATTTGGAAAGCTCATAATATGTTACTATTTGATGGTTCTCATACTATTATCTTTGTGGTTGCATATAGAGTGGTGGTTGCTTTTTCAAAAGTTCACAAATAAATATAGGTCCCTTCTCAGTCTTTAAGGAGGATGGTGCCTCCCTCGCTTCCCGTAGAGGGTTTTAGAGGATTTTTTAATGGGGCCTCCCAATTAAATGCAACAAAATGTGGAGTGGGGCGGCGTTATGGAAAGCTAGTAACGTCACTATAATCTATAAATGAATTGTGGTGAGGGATCAAATACTCGGAGTGAATTGTTGGGCCTCTGGATGCTCCTATTTTTTGATACAGTAAAAAATATATTATCCATACATGTGGCGGGTGATTTAAAATTGATCATTGATTGGGTAAGTCATAATGGCAATTTGTAGGTATATAGTTTGAACTTTTGGATTTCCAAAATCAGAGAGGTGATATCAGCATTTGAAGAAATTACATGCATGCATATATATATCATGAATATAATCAAGTGGTTGATTGGCTCTCCAAAGTTTCTCTTCAAGCATCGGAGGGTTATATTCACTTTCAATTGATTAACAATGGAGATATTTTGGAAGATGATAGGCTTAAAAAAAATTCAGTTGTGATCCATGGACGTCCCTTGAGTTCTTTCAGGTTATGGGATGTTGGTTGAGGCACTTATTTTTTCCTTTTGGCAGATTACATTTTATATATGTCTCATTATCATTCCTAAGATATTTTTGGCAGGGGAAAACATCGACCTTACAAGTTTGCATTAGCATATTATCAGGATTATGCCATTGTTCGAGGCTTAAATGAAGTCTACAAGCTCCAGGCTTATTTTATATTGGGGAATGCATTAGAATTGCATTATATTTCTCTACAGGGATCTTCCAACATTTTTTGTTTATTCTTGTATATTTTTTGGATTTGGTACATATTATATTCACGGTTACCTTCTCATACTACAGGTACTATATAATTTGGCACTGCTACTAGGTGATCCAATATGCCTATTGAATCCTCAGGAACGTATTTTCGGCACCATTTTGGCTACTGATGATACCTTTGGCTTCCTGGGCCTGTTTGGTTTTGGATGGGTGGCTTTGTGGCCACTTTTCTAGACAGCAATCATTTGGCTCTCTTTGGAATACTTTGAATCTAGAGGCATTATAATTAGTTACTAGAAATAGTATTTAATTTATTGCAGAATACTTAGACAATTTAGGTTATATTCAGTGATTAATTTTGATGAATATATATTGTCCTTTATGGTTGTAAGTGTTTATTGTGACCGGGAGATGGTAAGGTTGGGATATAACTTATGTTTTGGGAGGCCTATCTGTCATGAAGAGTTTTTAGATATTTTGAAACTTTCTGCAGATGTTATGTCCATATTTACATATAATTAATATAAGTATAGTTTTTTTCCATGAAAAAAATAGCTTATTGGGTTGAATTAATCAACATTATTTTTTTCTCAATTTTTTAGTACCCATTTCCATTATAATAAACAACCCTATTTCACCCTCAATGCATATCCATTTTAAAGGAATTTATTTATAATTTTTAATTAAAATTTAATGCTTCAAACTCTTATCTTTACAGTGGCTCATGTATTTCATCATGTAAGAAGGTGAGCTTCATTAAAACACCCTCCTTGTAAAGGATGATGTTTTTAAAAAAGCGAGGTGTTTGAGATAAATATGTTTAAAGTAGGGTTAAAGTGATGAACATTTATATTTATATTTTCTAGTAATAACTCCATTTTGAAACCTATAAATACAATTGAAAGTTTTGGATATCATTTTTTTAATTTTTTACAAATGTTAATGGTGGTTGGTTATATGAAGTATTATTATCAAAATTTTGCATATATAAAACATATTAGGTTTACAATTAGGAAAATATTTCAAAGTATTATTCCACCTTGTATGAAACTTGGATCATGATAGAATTATAATCATGCCTAAAAAAATATCATATTTTTACCACATATGTGACCAAAAAGAGCGTCCATTTGTTACAATATTACGTTATTGCCTTGGTTTCCCTCCTAGGTGATATGTTGAATCTCCTATATTAATCGGTGCAAGTACTAATTGACAGTGTTAATGGCATAACATCATGTTGATTATGCATGTTCCTCTTGCACCATGACCTAACATCAATGTGCAATTCAACCTTAGGAATTTTCGACAATATTGATCATCAAGCAAGCAACCTCATTCCTTATTTAGCATTTGTATTTTTTTAGGTGTTAAGGGGTAACCAATTCAATTTTGATCATAATGAGAATTTACTTATTTATATGAAGGAGATTGCAATGATTAATTCTCACATTCGCTAAGAAAAATCTTAATGCTTAACCTTATGCACATTAAACAATAATGATCATCATAGATGGAACATCATTACTTATTTAACATTGGTAGTTTTTTTGGTGTTGGAGGGTAACCATCTCAATTTGGATCATTTAACTTGGCATCATTGCAAGACCTTAGAACACATTCTGTATACAAAGTGTTCTATTTATCGGCATATTAAACTTGTGGTACGTTCATGTTGAGGGATTGTGATTGATCCTAAGCAATACAAACAATAAAGAATAGCCACTACATGGCCCTTGTTAGTCCATGTGGACAACAGGGGACTATAACTCTCAGTAAAGGAAATTTTTTACATTGATGCATCTGGAAAACAAAAGGTTAGCTAAAGTTGGTATATTAAAAAATATTAATATTTTTTATAATAAAATGATCATATTCAATAATGTGTTGCTCTGCACTTGCATGTGTATATTTTC
Source organism: Larix kaempferi (assembly GCA_027924585.1). Lineage (NCBI taxonomy): Eukaryota > Viridiplantae > Streptophyta > Pinopsida > Pinales > Pinaceae > Larix > Larix kaempferi. Next base: position 2,227,976 of record BSBM01000316.1, on the reverse strand, counting down.
CTACACCTTCAACACTCTTGGATCCAAGCCTTGGATGGTGTCCTTCCCCCCCTTCAGAATCTGATGTTTTTTCCATTTGCACACTAATCTATCATTGGGAAATCTCATGTGAAATCTCGGGCCTCTCAATTTGTCAAAAACATGGATGGAATAACTGAGGTTCCTCTTCCAAAAAATTCCTCAAAACATATGGATCTTTCTCTAGCAGAAAGAGATTTTATCACTCAATTTATAGGTTATTTCCCTTCTCCCCATTCAATGGCCATCTAGGTTTAGAAGAACTGGCAAATTATTATCAAAGGGAAGTTGTCTCATATCTTTTATGACAGGGGTTTTTATTGCTTTTTCTTTGAATCCAAAGAAGGTCAAGATCTCATATTCCAAAGATGGCATTATTTCTTTAGAGCTAGAGGGATTTATCTTTATTAATGAACCTTGGATTTCAATCCAAAGCTAGATGTTCCTTCGGAAGTCCTAGTTTGGGTCAGGGTAATTTTTAAGGGCGAAATTTTGCCAATTGACTATTTTTCAGGTTTAAAAAAAAAAAAAAAAATTCCTATTTGGTCATTTTTAGTCTCTAATATCGCTTATATTTACATTAAATATGTTTTTTAATCATAATATTAGCCAAAATTTACATATTTCATTAGTAAATTGTATGTTTCATATTTAATATTCGCCTACCTATCTATATACATGTTTTTTTTCAATACAAAATAATCACCTACGATATTATACTTAGTATAATATTAGAATCCCTAAAAAATACCCTGGTTTTGGGTATGTCTCCCCCATTTTCCTCTGATGTTGGAGTGAAGATTCTTTGAGAAGCATAGGGAATATCCTCAATAAATATATTGACAAATCTTAGCCCAAGGATAGTATGTTTGCTTGTGCTCATATATGTATTAAGTTTGATCTTAAAAAGGGTTTACCAGAAGCAATCTTGTTGGCCCTAGACACCTAAAAGCATATACAAAAGATTGACTATGAGAAACTTCTGTTCAAGTCCAAATATTGTCATGAATATGGGAATTGTATGAAAAAATTCAAAAAGAACCTTCCCTTGACTCAATTGATACCTAAAACAAAATATTAGTGACAATTGTGTAAGAATAACATGGGTTTGAAATATCGGATCAAATCCAACGCCCCTCAAGTGATTCCTTCCTCTTCGACTCAACCCAATTATGTCATTATCAAGCATTCTTCTCACAATCTAGTTTCCAACTCTCAATAGATAACCTTAGGGCACCATCTCTTATCCCCTTGCATAAATATCTCAAGCTTTGAATCCAACCCTCTCTCCAAAACATTTTGAGGTCCTTTCTCAACTAAATCATCAAACCTTTTTGGAAGTAGTAGATACTTGTGTAAGGGAACCCTCTTCAATGTTACCTACAATATTATACATCCAAATTTATTTTCAAATATACCCCCCTCTATCCCTTGGTGAGGAAATCCAGTCATATCATCTTCAAGAAATAGATCTAGTTCTAAAAGTAGCGCCACCCCCCCAAACCCAAGCCTTCCTCTAGTTTTTGAATAGAAATCAAGTGCAACATTAGTTCTAGGAATAGGAAAGGACATAAGATGAAAGAGAAGAAAATAAGTTAATAAAATGTGGGAATATAACTAGCTCAAGAAAAAGGAGAAGGGGTAGTAAACAAAGATAAATCACCTAGGAATTCAAACAACCATTGAGAAATCAACAGTGACTAGATCAAAGATAATCTAAGTAAAATTCAAGGAATGCATTCACCCTCACATGGAGGGGGTCACAAGCCCCCAAATGTTAAATAATGAAGATTGTCTCTTGGAATTGCAAAGTAATAGAAAGTATACAAATAATATGCCATGCAAGATCTCACTAAATCATAAAAACTAGTTATCCTCCTCCTCCATGAGATAAAGCTCAAAGCAAATCACATGCTCAAAATCAACAAGAAACATTTGTACATAAATGAAGGTAATGCAATCAATTCAAGAGGAGCATTTGGAGGAATTTCCATGCTATGGGAAAGCATCCATTTTTTATATGGAATTATCCCATCAAATACAAAACTAGGGTCTCACTCGGATAACCCATCTTGACACAAGTATTAGTTTCCACATATATAGGGAATTGGAAACTGGGGCGGGGCTCGTACTCATGTGACATGAGGTCAATTATCATCCTCTACCACTATACCCCTAGGTGCACCCACACTACACCTACACAGGTGCACATTCTATTCGAGATTTGAACCCGCAACGTCACAAGGAGCACCTTAAAAGTGCACCCTATCGTCAACTGGTCTACACCCCAGGGGCTAATATTAGTTGCCATATTTTCAACATATATATGTCCATTTTCTACAAATAAAAATAAATTTGTTGGTTTTCCATGTAGGACTTCATAGAAAAAGAGGTTACCAATAATTGTATTCGAGATGGTGATTTCAACTTGGTCATGTCAAACAAAGAGAAAAGACGAGGCAATATCATGTGAGACACATTCTGAGAAAATATGGAAGACATTATGATGGACTTGGATCTCCCTAATGTAAATCTAACCAAAGGAAAATATAAATGGTCTAACAAGAGAGTTGACCAAGTCATATAGTCACTCACTTAGATCCCATATGTCCATGTCTTGCTTCATAGTTCTATTATCTCTTGTATCATGCCCTATGCAGCTTCCAATTATAAAATGATTTCCCTATGTAATACCCTCTGGTTTATCCCCTGGACATGTTATTATTATTTTGATGTTATGACATTATGGCATGAGGTGTCGGGACTATGGTTTGCACATTATTATTATGTTATTATTATTAATTAATAAAATAAAACAATCAGATCGATCAATGCCACAAAAGAGTGTATGAGGAACCGTGATGTTACGAGAAAGGGGTTGTGGGAATGCTTGTGTTTGGAACTTGTGGTTCGATCTTGCTTCTCTTGGTATGATATCCTTGCTGTTCATTTCACCCTTGTGGAGCCTGGTCCCAAACTGAGTTACTCTGGAGCCACTAGTGTATGTCCTGGAATTTCCTCTAGAGATATTGGATTGGAAACAAGGGTGAGTTCCACTGCCATTGGATTTGACGTTGGATAGATATTTGTATTGCCACTGGAGATCCTATTTTTGCAGCAGGGGTGAGTTCCACTACCTTGGATTTAAGGTTGTCCTGGAGCCACTGGAATTTCCCTGGATTGGAAGTGTTACTTGCCATTGGGTTGTGGTTGGACTGTTGTCCTGGAGCCACTGGAATTGGAATGGAGTGGAAGTAGAGGCCACACTTTCCATTGGGTTGTGGTTGGAATTATTTATTGAGATAATTTTTGGTTGAGTGCGCTCTTTCTTGTGGCATCATGGTTTTGGATTAGGGGTGACCATTGCAAATAGAGTTTTGGCTTACATTGTGTCTACGGATGGGTGGAACATGGTAGGCATGGTCGATTCAAGTTGCGTATTTGGAAAATATAAGTGCTTTATCTCATGTTTATTTAATTTATTTGGATCTGACCTTATTTATTTATGGATACACATAAATATTTTGATGAAATGTATGATTTATTTGTGGAATAAATTTCTCATGGAATTCAATTTATTTATGCAAGTAAATTTTGTGAAGGAAATGGAAACTAGTTTTTGGGATTTTGTGCACAATTTTTTTGAGGAAATGATTCTTTGTAACCTCTACTAAAGAACTAATATTTATTCCCATGTTCATTATATAATTTTTATTTTGATGGTACAGTATCCTCTGAATGATTTAAGCCACTTCTCTTTGATGATTCCACCTTTTATTCGAAAACTAGTTCTTCGATTGGATTGTTTTGCATGGTTTGGAGACTTGGCACATGAAGTGTTTGTAAAAATTCCTAATTGTTATTTTTATTATTATTTCTAATAAATCCACTTGAAATGTGTGTGATAATTTGATGGTAAATCTTCTTGATAGTGTTTGGGAAATTTCTACCGAAATTCTAGATCAATTTCCAATTTCTAGCTCCTTCAGTGGAATTGTTTTGAGTAGATTTATGACTTTTCATATGAAGTGTTTGGAGAAATTTTCGAATGAGATATACCTTTGTTATGACTTATAAATTCTATTATTTAGATTTGGAATGGAATTTGAATGATTCTATGAGTTGTGTATTTAATTATTCTAGTGATTCCTAGAATTACTAGTCAATTCAAATCAGTAGGATGAGCTAGTTTTATGAATTATTTAATGGAATATATATGGGAGGAAATTTACATCCATATGATTGTAGGTGACCCCTGATACAATTTCCATGACCTAAAATATTCATATATTTCTCTTTATTTGTCATTTGGAAAGCTAAATTGGAAACTAGGTACATTGCGGTGAAAATTGATAATTAGTTGTGGATTGAAATCTCTGTTTTCATAAAAACGGAATGATACAACCATATGCTATGTTTATAACATGTTATTGTGTTGTAGGTGGATTCTTATCAGGTTTGATCCTTTACTTATGGGTGCATTTAATTTTGGTTCAATTATTTAGACTCAATTCCTTGCGGTGAATGTTAACTAGTTTCATTGGAATTGATGGAAAAGATCACCTTATGTGCAATTGGAATGATCTGCAAATAAACCTTTAATTGGTTGTAGGTGCACGCTTAATTTTTTTTAATGGTTTTAGGATTTATTTTGGTTTTAATGGCATGGTTACAAGTTGATTTTGTGCAAGATTAGTTGCTTATATTGGAAAACTAGTTAACTAGTCTTGTGGACTCTCTTTCGTAATTACCATGATTAATTATTGTAATTTTGGTCATTGGGCCTTATTTACATGTAATTAGATGTTATTAATCCATTGGCATTGATAATCGATGGTTATTTGTTAAACAATTGGATTTGTGATAAGTGTCATCATTTGCGCACTAAGTATCATTAAGTGTAGTAATTAACACCTTAATTAGTAGTTAACTGTGATTAAGAATAATTAGCCTTTAGAAGTGGTTATCATCTCTGATATGGCTTGGATTGAAGGTTTGATGATGTTATATTATGTTAATAATATTTCCCATCCCTTAGATCAGATGTTGGATGTGTTCATGAATTTATATTAAATTATTTTTAATTATTGGATTTTGTGTCGCAATTAATTTTGGAAAAGTAGAAATTAAATGTTTATGGTTTATCCGTTGTACTAAAAATCAAGTAATTAGCCTCATAGATCTAATGATATGTCCCTTAGACACTCTGATAGCCCCGAGGGACATTAAACCTTCTCCTTTAAATTCTCCACCATACTATGGCCATTTACCTTTCATAATCAACCCCCTTTCACACTAACACTCCAACGCATTGAACACCATTTCAGCTAAGTGGACAAAACCAATTGTGGGTCATCGTCCTTTATATGGGAGAAGAAGATTTATTCAGTCAAGGTATCCTTGAAGGAATGGACTAAATCCTCCATTGTGTCTCTAGAGAAAGAAAATTTTCTTCTTCAATATCAATTAGAATATATTCAAGCCCATATAGAAAATGATGAGATAGCACAACAAATTCAACAAGACGAGAGGTCTATCTATGCCAAGATTGAAAAAGAGAGAAAACCTAAGAAACAAATCATTTTTCCAGCTACAAACCAAATCAAGGACACACAAAAATTCAATCCGAGAAATAAACTTGGAGGATGGAGCAAGCCTAAAAGAATTTGATGGGATGAAAATAGTAGAAAATGCTCACTTCGAAGCTCTTTACATGATATAAAATAAAATAGACCTAGATTCCATTCAAATAATTAAAAAAAAAATCCCATCTAGTCATGGAGGATGACAATGAATATTTGAATAAACAAAGGAAGGGGAAAATATAAAGCCAATATGAGGACTTTCCCCTGAGAATGCCCCTACACCTAATGGATTTTCCATCCATTTTTTAGGGCATGTTGGCATGTCATAAAATCAAATTTTAAGTGTGTGTTATTACATGCCCAGAACAAGGGACACGATTGAGGGAGGAATATTAAATATTAAGGAATATTCCTCTCTCAATCGCATACCATGCTAGCTATGTGAATGTATTTAATATTTAAATGGTCAAAGTTTACTTATTTTTCCTAACTTCCTTTGATTTATTTGATGAGATAATGGTCTAATATTTGTCAAAATATTCTTGAGTTGTGTTGGAGTTATAGTTGGAGGTTATCTGAAGCAAAGTGGAAGATATCAAGTCACAACAACCAACTCAATCTTCTTCAATGAGTTAATTATTGTTGGCGCCTGAGTTTGGGCATAGGTGGACGGGCGCCGGTGAATCCAGGTGGCAAGGAATATCTCCATTCACAAGACATCGCAAGGGAATATCGCGCCACACATTAGAAACAACATTTGTGTGGCATTTTGCATGCCTATCAAGCCACGTGCAGGGTAACGGAAAGAAAAGAGAACATGATCCTACTTAAAGGTAATTTTTGTAATAGGTTGGATTCGATTAGATGATGGTTCTTGGGAGTTGTACTAAGGGTTTTTTTATGTATTCGTGAGAACCAATTAAGCTAGTGAGCGGAATGTGAATCCCTTTTGAGCGGTCCATCTATGGTTGTAAAATGTGACTAGTTCTGTTGAATGAATAATATAAAGCTTATTCCCTTCCCATTTTTTGTTATTTGTGTGTGTTTACATATTGTGATGAATGTTTAGTATATTATATGAGATCAATGTTAATTTGTTCATTATTTTGCATGCATGAGTAAGTTAATGGAGGATTAAGGACATGGAGAATGCACCCCCCGCCTATGCACAATCCCTATGATGGTCTCTGTAATTCCTACGCACGTCTTGGGTGAGACCTTATCCTGCTTGTAGGGTAATGAATATGTCAGCACATGTAGGGTGTTTGTTGGTGAATCCTATTGAACCCTAGGTCTGACTAACACCAGCCAACAATTGGTTCTGTTTTTGGGACCTGCATTGGGACTATAAAGGAAGGATGAAGAGATGAGGTCAAAACCTACCAAGGTTGAGATCGAGGAATGGTTGTAGATCAAAGAGGATGAGTTTGTGTAGAAAGAGAGTAAAGGCCTATTGATTGATACGCAACAATGGAAAGAAAGGTACATTTACTCAAATCTAAATGAAATTTTCTTTTGTGAAGTTATTTTTTTATTGCATGAATGGGTAAAAAGGTGATCTAATATTAACAACATTTGGAGAGAACCTCGGCTAGTAGTATGGACTAAGGAGAAGGTAGAAGACTTGAATAATTTAGATAATAAATGGTATAGGTGGTGGAATTCCGGTTTCTACGAGTGAAGGAAGGGTACATTGTATAATTTTCCATAGAATGCAGTGAAATTTACAGTTGCACGGAAGCTAGGTTCGAGGAGGCTCCTAGGAAGAGGTTTTTTGCAGAAATACCCAGTTGGATCAAGATGTTGTTTATTAAGAAGGGGTTTATGAAAATGGAACCCAATAATATGGAATCGTAAACCCCATTCTAAGGGGGTGGGGCATGAATAATTGGGAGAATAGGTAGCAAATCGATGGATCCGTAAGAGCAGTGAATCTAAGGGGAGGAAAGGTATGAGCAAAGAGCCGAGATAAGGTAGTCAATTAGAAGAGAGAGAAGGGAAAAGCAGTCGAAGGGGGAGAATAATGTTGATCAGAGACAAAAGAAGAATGCCATGAAAGATAATGTTCCAAGATGGTGCACAAAAGTGTCAGACACGCCATAAGGAAGAGTGTGTAGTGGATGAGAAACCCCCAAAGAGACGTGGAATATAATATAGTGGAAGTTCAGATGAGGACACTGAGATCAACCCCCAGAGGTAGAGCAGAGGAAGGAAGCCAGAGGATGCAAAAGAAGAGGAAGTGTAGCAAGAAGGAGGCACTTGGAAGACTAATGGAGAGATTGCGTAGCTAGATCTATCATCTCCTATATTTATCATTTTGAGAAGGAACGTGCCTAGAAGAAACCCACTCTTCATCCCAAACCCCTAGTTCCCTTTAGCTAATAAAGAAGATAATTTGTTACCTCAGTTTGACCAAGAAGCAAGCCCCAAAGTAAAAGAAACCAAAGGGATAAAATCCATTTCTACCCCAGAGACTCAGTTAGAGGTTCCAGTTCCAAATGAAATTAATACAGCACCCACTCCACTGAATTAGACAAGAAGACCTAGTACGCCAGTAACGACAATAATGGCAAGGAAATCAAACTCCACTTTGAGAATGCATGTCTTTCATGGGATAGGAAAAGATGACGCTAAGTAGCACTGGTTCACCTATGAGTCAATATGGTCATTCAAGTAGATTATTGATGAGGCTAAAAAGATTGAGCAGCTAGGAAATACGTTCAAAGACCGATATCTGACGTGTTATATACAGTACAAGACCATGCTAACCCTCGAGGCAGGTTCAACCGCTTGCAACTATTATGGAAGATATTCTGAAGGAGTTTCAGAAGTTGAATTCAGAGTCTCGGTGTATTACTAAGATCAAGTAAATTAAACAAAGGGTTGGTGAGTTTATCTAGGATTGTGACCAACGGTTTAATATCCTTTTGGACTGCTTGAGTATCCAAATTCAATATGTACAACACTATGAATTTTTCATTGCAGGCTTGTTTACCCACATAAGATTTCCCCTGATGTAGTAGAAGGTGCTTAATCCGTCATGAGTGTTAGAGATCGCAATGCACTTAGGAGATACTCCGGGAGGGGAGTTGACACTCGGGATGTCCCAAGTACACTCGCAACTTGTTGAATTGACTATGTAGTTACAACAGCTATCAACAGGAAAAGTAGTTTTTGAGAATGTGTGGTGCAACTTCTGCATGACAAAGGGCCACCACAAGAATCAGTGTTTGGACTTGAATAATTACATGGATACCGGAGAACCAATCACATTCTTGAAAGGCCCCAAATCATAATGGTGTGAAATCTATAGAGTATGGGGATACTCACCGTCGAACTGCCCGACTCTGCATAAGTATCACAGTTCGGCATATACCCCATTATGTGAATTTTTCAAATCAGTTGGACATGATGTAAATAACTACCTCTCTTTATGGTTGATGAAGGACAATATGGCAAATGATTTTCAGTTCCAAGGCATAGAGGCGAATAAGGGAATTGTTCTAGGAGGGAACCAGGTAGCAGCATGCAGTGAGTATCGAGGTCGAGGATGAGGATATAGAGGAGGAGACAAACGTCCCATCTGTTTCAACCATGGAGAGATAGGTCAATTGGAGATATTGTGTACCAAACCTCATGCCTTATGCACATACTGCCATATTATAGAGAAATCAACAGAGGACTGCCTTGACCTACTAGAGAAGTGGGAAGTAAAGAGGGGTCGCTACAATATGGTGACCATCGAACCTCGGGAAGACATAGACGCAGGGGGGCCTTCACAAGTGAACATAGTAACTTGGGGGGTGTGAAGAAAATTGAGGACATATTCATAGAATGAAATGTTGAGCAATCCATGAAGCCTAAGATCAAGAAGGCTGCACAGGAACTGCCAAAATTTAATATTCCGCATCAAAGACAATTTTTACGCAATGCATAGAAGGCAGTGGAGGAAACTAACCTACAATAAGAAGAGTTGCACCAAGAATTATTTTGCAGATAGGATCAAGTATGCAAAATTTGAGAAGAGGAGTATTGTTGAAACAAGCTATGAGAGGAAGAGATGTTACGCAGAAGGCATGACGAGGAGCAACAGAGAGTTGTGTGGTAGGACGAAGAACAACGTCTAAGTCCACATAATCATTGATCCGAGGATCAAGTAAGTAATTTTTACAGTGTTGTCTAAAATTATTGAATGACCCTCAGAGCACCAATTAGTGTACCATCCTGCTAATGAAACTAGTAACACTTAATGAAATGGAGGAGCCCATTTCGGTGTCGCTACCCGAGTAGAATGTGTGACGGGAACGTAAGAAGAGGAATACAAGAAAGGAGTTCAAGTTACCACTTGAGCTAGGAGGGTATGAAATGAAGGATGTGATGCTCGACATGGGGTCAGACGTTAACATACTACCCAAAAATTCTTGGGAACATATTGGGAAAGCAAAGCTGGTGTGGTCCCCCTTGCAACTTAAGATGGTGAACCAATACAAGGTCTACCCTATCGAAAGGTTGTCAAATGTGGAAGTATACATTGACAGGGTAAAGAAAATTGTGGATTTTGAAGTCAGAAATATTGGACGATATTGATACCTACCCATCGCTGCTTGGAATCAACTAGGCATTTGACAACAACACAATTTCGAACATGAAACATAGGAGAATGTCATTCGATAATGAAGAGTTGTGGGTGGTGGCTCCACTAGATTCCACAGAAGGAAAGTGCTATAGATAACCAGTGAAGAACGACACAAGTGGTATTGGGATAAAAAACAACTGCAATGTGACAGCTAGAAGAAGGGAGGAATACATGAACCCCATTGCACAGGGAGAGATAATTGGGTGCAGTGTTTTCTCCTTTGATACCAACTCTTAAGACGTGTTTAATAGATGACAAAACCACTTATACGAGGTTTCAATGTGGAGATGAGACATGATCACTAATTCGGTGCATTGGATTGGGTCGGATTTGTGTGATCCCCTAGTGTTCAACGGAATAGAAAGGGTGGATTCCTTTCTTGAGTAGATGGAAGCACGAGTTACAGAGATGCAGAGAGTGAAGGCGATGGATGCAGTGACCAAACAAACACCTACGCATTGGTGGGAAACACACAAGGAGGACCTACACATATGGGATTAGGTTAAAACTTGCATAAAAGAGAGGTTCCATACTAGTACCGACCTAGAACTAAAAATAGACTCGAAGGAATGGAGGACCCAAAGGAGAATTTGGATTATTGTGAACAAAGGTGGATGATGAAAAGTGCCCCATGTAGATAGTGGGTTCACATATTTTTTCATATCTTGAATACAATATCGAGAAGTTGGTATGTCTATCAAGAGCACAGGAGATAGACTAAAACCTGGGAGAAGGTAAGTAGACATATTACTGCCACTTTTAGAATCAATACAACAGACCTAGCATTGGATGGGATTCTTCAGCACATGAAACGCTTCAATTTTAGGGAGGGACCAAAGTAGGAAACTGCAAAGAAGCCACTATGTGAATATCACAATAGTATGGTACAACTGAACCAGCCTATTTTCTATTGGAAGGTGGGAAGCACAGATTTGGATTGGGGACAATCTGCGCAAACTACAAATTGCGGAAATTGAAGGGGAGTGAGTAGTGCAGAACTATCCCTCAACTAGCATTACGTTGATGTTCTTGGAACCTTTGAAAACCAATAAGTACAATATCAGAATGGAGGAGTCACCAAAGATGCTAGTCCTAGGAGACTACTAGGACCAGGAGACGGTCACCTAGCTCATCAATTTATTGAAGGAATATGAGCACCTCTTCCCGCACATAATTTTGGAGATGAATGATATAGTGGGGTACCTGGGAGTGATGAAAATTGAGCTAAAGGAAGGATCCAAGTTGGTGAGGAAAAGACCCTAAAGGTTGAATTTGAAGTACAAACAAAAAGTACGAAAGGAGATCGATTGTATGGTGGACGCGGGAATGTTTTTCTCGGTCGAGGAATCATAGTGGATCAACTCGATGGTGGTCCAATACAAGAAAATTGGTGAGATATGTATATCTGTAGACACGAGGAACCTCAACGCATCCTGTGTACATGACCCCTTTCCTACACCTTTCACATATTAAGTGTTGCATAATGTGTGAAGCAGGGAGTCCTATTCTTTCACCTATAGGTTTTTTGGATATCATCAAGTGTGAATTGAAAAGGAATATCGCAAGAAGACCACCTTTGCGACAGAGTGTGGGTATTTTACATATAACGTCATGCCTTTTGGGTTAAAGAATGCTCCAGCAGTATTCTCTGGGATAGTGGTTGTTGCGTTCAAATATTTTATGAACAAATTCCTAAAATTATACTTGGATGATTGGGCAATATTTAGTATGTTGAAGGACCATTTGCAACTATTGAGACTGATGCTAGATAGATGTAGGTGTTGATGTATATGTAACTTCGGAATGTATTTCATCTATGTATTTCATATATATTTATTGTACCCTTATAAGAGATGTGTTATTCCTCTATAAGGAAGTGTCGTCATGTGGATTGACAAAAGTGTCGCAAGTGTGTGTACTTGCCGATGGGTTATTAGACCACCATGTGTGGGGTCGGCCCTAAAATATATATTATATTGTGGATGTATCTAGATAGACAAGTTGGCCCCATAGTGTACTTGGGAAAACAGGTTAGTATAAATAGAGATCAGGAGATCTCTATTTTCATCATTCGGAAAGTCACACTTCTCTCACTCAGAAAGTGGCGCACTAGTGAGGAGGAGGATCATCTGCTACTAAGAGACTATCTCAAGTGTATTTTGGTTGTACTTTGGTTGAGCCATTGCTCTCTCTCTATCTTTGAGGAAGTTGTGGGGTTTTCAACCTTAGGGTTTTCCCCACGGAAACTCTGTGTCTCATGTCTCTCATGCTTTTGATTCTTGCGATGCTTGTCATGCTTATTGCGATTGTTATGCATTGATATACTGTATATGTTATTCTCTTAGTAAAGATCCAAGAGTATTGTGAATTAATGCTCAAAATTTAACATGGTATCAGAGCTAACCTGAGAAGAAGACATTTTGCAGTGACGAAAACTTGAGTTTCTTGTTTATTAGGTTTCTCTCCACAGTTTTTGGAAAAAGCAATATAGTAGATTGACTCTTCTCATCAAGGAGAATCTATCTGTCCAATCAGAATTCAATTCTGAGCATTTTCAGATTTGGCCCTAAAAATTAGGGTTTCCACAAAAGTAGGAATTTCTGAAATCTGAAGACATAGCTGGAAGTTCCTTGCAAAAATCGAAGTTTAGAACTTTGGATCGAGATTTTTGGCTAGGTAGATCTCCGGGAAACTCAAACCCTAATTCAGGGCTCTCCCTAGTGAACCCGGGAGGACAAGAAGGAAAATCTAAAGGGTAAAGCTTTGTTGATCTCAAATTCTGAATACACTAGGCTGATCAGCTCATCAAGGCGCATCTTTCTATCCTTTCAGAAAGTTGAAATTCACATTTTGAATTTTTAGGGTTTTTCCGACAATAATCCGGGACCAGATCCAGTTTTCAGCATTTCAAGTGGTAAGACCTAAATCTTTTCTATTTCCATTTGAAGTACTCTTTAAGATGTCTCACCACACCAAGCTTGAGGATAAGCTTGAAGGGGCTGATAACTTCCGAGCTTGGAAGTATAGGATTGGGTTAATCCTGGAAGAGAATGAGTTGGACTCATATATAAAAGAAGACATCCTTATCCCAGAGGATGAAGAGGCTAAAGTATTGCATAAGAAGAAATTGGTCAAGGAAAAGAGAATCATTGTTGATTCTATCAAATACCATCGCATACCCCATGTGTCTTCTCTAAAGACACCCAAAGAGATGTTTGACTCTTTGACCAAGCTATTTGAAGGGAAGAACATAAATCGGAAGATGACCCTACGGAACCAATTGAAAGGAGTAAAGTTTCAGAATGGAGAAACCATTCAATCTTATTTTTCAAGGGTCTCCCAGATCAAGGAACAACTAGAAGCAGTGGATGAAATGGTGGAGAATGGTGAAGTTGTCATGACCACTCTGAATGGATTACCTAGGTCATGGGACTCCTTCATTCAAGGAATCTGTGCAAGAAAGAAGTTGATTTCCTTCAGTAGACTACGGGAAGAATGCTCACAAGAAGAAGCAAGGCTTGTGGCACGAGAAGAAAAGATGGGGAATGAAGATCAAGCTCTCACAGCTCACACCAAGAAAGGGAAGTCCAAGAGAGAGCCATCTCACTCCAAGAAATCTTCACATCACTTCAAAGAAAGAAGAATATGCTTCACTGTAATGAAAAAGGACATATTGCCATAAATTGTCCCAAGAACAAGAAGGACAACAACAACTTCAACAAGAAGAAGAAGGGAAGCAAAATAAGGTTTCATGCTCATGCTGCCGAGGATGATGAACCACCCAAGAAGAAGGCTAGGGCAGAAAGTGATGATAGTAATGATGACTCATCAAGTGAATAAGAGTATGTTCTAATCTCTGCTCTCACAGGTACTATCTCCCATGGTTGTAATGATTGGTTAATTGATAGTGGGGATTCCAAACACATGACTGGGTTTAAGGAATCTTTTGTGAACCTATCTGAACATGAATCACCCCATAAGGTGAAACTTGGGGATGATTATCAATACCCAATCAAAGGAAGTGGTGAAGCCTCCTACAACCTAGATTCTGGAAAATATTTGAAGATGAAAGAAGTCCTTTATGTACCTGGGCTCAAGAAGAACTTACTCTCCATCTCTGCATTGGATGCAAAAGGTATGAGGGTTGCATTTGTGGATGGCCAAGTCCTAATGTGGCCAAAGGGAAAGACCATAGATGATGCAGTAGTGATTGGAGAGCAAGAGGGAGGTTTGTATAAATTGAAGGGACAACCTGAACATGCCATGGTGCATGAATCCATGGAGCCAAGTGAACTTTGGCATAGAAGACTTGCTCATATGCACTATAGGGCACTTCCAATTGCAAGCAAGGCTGTAGAGGGTCTTCCTGAAATCAAGACCAAACATGAAGGTGTTTGCAAAGGATGTGCAAAAGGTAAGAACATTAAGAAGGCTTTCCCAAGCAGTGAAAGCAAGGCAAAGGATATCCTGGAAATCATCCATTCAGATGTATGTGGTCCTATGTCATCCAGTTCTCTAAGTGGGTATGTCTACTATGTATCATTTATTGATGACTTCTCCAGGAAGACTTGGGTATACTTATTGAAGAAAAAAGATGAGGTGTTTGATAAGTTCAAGGAATTCAAAACCTTGATGGAGAATCAAACTGACAAGAATATCAAAACATTCAGATCCGACAATGGTGGAGAATTCACCTCAGGTGACTTCAAGAAGCTTTGCAGTGATTCAGGGATTAAGAGGGAGTTGACTGCTCCTTACAATCCACAACAGAATGGAGTTGCAGAAAGGAAGAACAAAACAATCATGGAAGCAGCAAGGGAAATGCTGCATGACCAGGATCTACCTATGCATTTATGGGTAGAAACAGCTAGAACAGCTGTATATGTGCAGAATAGAACACCCCACAAGATATTGGACAACAAGACACTAGAAGAGGTCTTTTCTGGTAAGAAACCTGAAGTCAGCCATCTCAAAATATTTTGTTGTCCAGTATACACTCATGTCCCAAAGGAAAAGAGGACCAAACTAGATCCTTTAGGAAAGAAGGGTATCTTTGTGGGTTACAGTGAAAGCTCGAAGGCTTACAGAATATACTTTCCAGGGTTCAAAAAGATTGATGTCAGCAGGGATGTGACATTTGATGAAAACTCAGCATTCATCAAATCAAGGAAGGCACCTATTGAAGTTTATGAAGAACCTAAGGAAACTAGATTTCAAGACACTACCATGAATGAAGCAATTCCAGAAGTTGTTCGTGAGTTTGAAGATCCGCAAGAACTTGTAGATCCACCCCGTGAGGATAACTCTCACAAGAGGAAACCTGCATGGGCTAAAGAGCTCATTCAAGATGCAGAAATATTTGGCATTCCAGAAGAAGAACACAGAGCAAAGAAGAGAACCAGATCACATACCAGCTATGTTGCTTTACTCTGTGACATTATGAACAAAGAACCTTCCAGTTATGAAGAAGCAGCGGAAAAGAAAGAATGGAAGGATGCCATGGTTGAGGAATACCAATCAATAATGAAGAATGATGTTTGGGATGTTGTCCCAAGACCTAAAGAGAAGTCTGTTGTGACTTCCAAATGGATCTACAAAATCAAGCATGCTGCAGATGGCAGTGTAGAGAAATACAAGGCAAGATTCGTACCTCATGGCTTCTCTCAAAAAGAGGGAATAGATTATGAAGAAAATTTTGCACCTGTAGCCAGGTATACTTCCATCAGAACAGTACTTTCCCTGGCTACAGCAATGAAATGGAAAATACACCAGATGGATGTCAAGACTGCTTTCTTGAATGGTGTAGTTGAAGAAGAAGTATATGTGGAGCAGCCACTCGGTTTCGAAACACATGACAGAGAGTCATATGTGTGCAGATTGAATAAAGCCTTGTATGGCTTAAAGCAAGCTCCCGGAACTTGGTATGGTAGGATGGACAGTTTCCTATCTAGTTTGGGCTTTACCAAGAGTAAAGCGGATTCCAACCTTTACTACAAGGTTGAGGAAGGAAATCATGTGATTCTACTTCTGTACGTAGATGACTTATTTGTAACAGGAGATGACAGATTGATTGCAGATACTAAGAGGAAGCTTGCTGCTGAGTTCGATATGAAATATTTGGGAATGATGCATTATTTCCTAGGTATGGAGGTGTGGCAGAATGCAGGTGGGATCTTCCTTGGTCAAGGGAAGTACACAGTAGATATCCTGAAGAGATTCGGGATGATGGATTGCAAGGCCATGGCCACACCTATGGCGTCGAATCTGAAGCTTCTATGTGATCCTTCATCTGAGCCGGTTGATGTCTCTATGTATCATCAAATGATTGGGTCCTTGATGTACCTGATGAAAACAAGACCAGATATTTGCTTTGCTGTGAACACATTGAGCCAGTTCCTGATGGATCTGAGGAGTGTTCACCTGGTTGTTGTAAAGCATGTTCTAAGGTACCTGAAGGGTACAGTGGATTATGGGCTCAAGTATGAAGCGAATCAAAAGTTTAACCTACAGGGTTATGTTGATTCAGATTGGGCTGGCAGTGCTGCAGATAGGAAGAGCACATATGGATGCTGCTTCAGTATGGGATCAGGTGTGATCTCTTGGTTTAGCAGGAAGCAGTCCTGCGTAGCACTGAGTACAGCTGAGGCAGAGTATGTTGCAGCCTGTTTAGCTAGTTGTGAGGCAGTATGGCTACGGAAGCTACTATCTGAGTTATTTGATCTCCCATTGGATGCTACTGGTATCTTCTGTGATAACCAGAGTTGTGTGAAGCTGTCTGAGAACATAGTGTTTCATCACAATTCGAAACACATAGAGATCAAATATCACTATATCAGGGATATGGTGCAGAGAGAAGCTGTGAAGCTCCTGTACGTTGCGACGGACGAGCAGATTGCAAATGTGTTAACGAAGCCACTACCCAGGGTGAAGTTCGAGTACTTCAGGGAGAGGCTTGGCGTTCTTCATATTGATGACACTTCGAGGAAGAAGTGATGGACACATTTGCTGAAGCCATTCCAAGCATGTTGGAAGGAGGATCCTTCACATGGCTATGGATGTAAGCGCTGGATGATGAGCATCAGGATGATGTTCTAGTTTCTGCTTTGTATGATCAGTTGGATCATTTATATGTATATGTATGTACGCATCATGTTGGATGTTGGATATGATCAGTTGGATCATTTATATGTATGTACGCATCATGTTGGATGTTGGATATGATCAGTTGGATGATTTATATGTATGTACACATCATGTTGGATGTTGGATATGATCGGTTGGATCATTTGTATGTATTTTTGTATATGCATCATTTTGGATGCTTGGACCATGTATCTGTATATGTATCAGGTGGATACATTGTATGATCAGGTAGATCATGTATATTGATATGTATCAGGTATAGTCAAGTAGATCATGTATGTTGATGGATACATTGTGTGGATCATGTATCTATGTATCAGGTGGATACACTGTGTATGATGATATGTATCAGGTAGATACTTGGTGTGCATCAGATGGATGCATTGTATGATTAGGGTGATCGTGGATGACGAGCTTCTCCAGATGACATGTAGCAGGATGTTGCAGTGATGATGATCAGGATGATCATGTGTACATCAGGATGATGTATGGTGAGTATCAAATGATACTTTATGGCCTTGGATCAGGTTGTGTAGATGAGCATGTTTGGGAGATCCTATAGGTCGGAGTTGCGTACCCATAACAGCCTGGGATGCTCTTTTGAGACATTTCTCTGGGAGGACACGTAATTTGTGCCCTGGGAGATCTTCAGGTCGGAGTTGTGTACCCGTAACATCCTGAGATGCTCTTGCGAGGTTTTGTCCTATGGCATGTAATTTGCTCCTGGGAGATATGGACAGGATGAAAAAGGCCTCAGATGCTTCAACCAGGTTTTGCCATGACCACATGTAATTTGCTCCTGGGAGATCTGGACAGGATGAAAAAGGCCTCAGATGCTTCAGCCAGGTTTTGTGGTGGACCACATGTAATTTGCTCCTAGGAGATCTGGACAGGATGAAAAAGGCCTCAGATGCTTCAGCCAGGTTTTGTGGTGAGATCACATGTAATGTGCTCCTAGGAGATCCGACAGGTAGAGCTGTGTGCTCGCAACATCCTAGGATGCTTCAGCCAGGTTTTGTGATGGGTCACATGTAATGTGCTCCTAAGAGATCCGACAAGTAGAGTTGTGTGCTCGTAATAGCCTGGGATGCTGCAGCCAGGTTTTGTGACGCACGTAATAAGTCCTGAGGATTCCACAGTATGGCCAATGATGATGAAGACCTGCAGGTGGTGGGCCTACATCCAGTATGAAAAAGGACTAGCTCTGTAGAACTTCCTATGACGATTAGAGTCAGAGATTGGTTGAGATAGCAGCAGCAGTGACGATGATCCCGAGAAGAAGACTTGTCTAGCAGAACTGTGTCGAGAAATACCTTCCTAGTTAAGAGGGAGTGTTGATGTATATGTAACTTCGGAATGTATTTCATCTATGTATTTCATATATATTTATTGCACCCTTATAAGAGATGTGTTATTCCTCTATAAGGAAGTGTCGTCATGTGGATTGACAGAAGTGTCGCAAGTGTGTGTACTTTCCGATGGGTTATTAGACCACTATGTGTGGGGTCGGCCCTGAAATATATATTATATTGTGGATGTATCTAGGTAGACAAGTCGGCCCCATAGTGTACTTGGGAAAACATGTTAGTATAAATAGAGATCGGGAGATCTCTATTTTCATCATTCGGAAAGTCACACTTCTCTCACTCAGAA
This sequence comes from Larix kaempferi, assembly GCA_027924585.1. Taxonomy (NCBI): domain Eukaryota; kingdom Viridiplantae; phylum Streptophyta; class Pinopsida; order Pinales; family Pinaceae; genus Larix; species Larix kaempferi. The sequence goes on along the minus strand of BSBM01000316.1, from coordinate 2,208,941 downwards.
AGTGGTGCACTAGTGAGGAGGAGGATCATATGCTACTAGGAGACTATCTCAAGTGTATTTTGGTTGTACTTTGGTTGAGCCATTGCTCTCTCTCTATCTCCGAGGAAGTTGTGGGGTTTTTCACCTTAGGGTTTTCCCCACGGAAACTCTGTGTCTCCTGTCTCTCATGCTTTTGATTCTTGTGATGCTTGTCATGCTTATTGTGATTGTTATGCATTGATATACTGTATATGTTATTCTCTTAGTAAAGATCCAAGAGTATTGTGAATTAATGCTCAAAATTTAACAGTAGGTGGATGAAAATATCACTAACTTGAAGAAGTACATTTTTTGTACCCCATTTGGAATCCTCTTGGGGTACATTGTATGTAAAGAAGGACTGTTGGTAGATCCAGCCAAGATTGCAGTCATTGTAAACCTTTCGGCCCCAACATCTACAAAGGATTTACATGCAACATTGGGCCATATTGGTACTATAGAAATTTCATCCGAAAGTATGCCAGTATCATAGTGTCATTGGAATAGTTATTGAAGAACGATATTAAGTACATTTAGACGCAAGAGTTCCATCAAGTGCTAAACATTTTGAAAGAAAAGTTGGTTACAACACTTATTCTGATCTTCCCAAATTGGGTGTGCATGTTCCATGTGCACGCTGATGTGTCTTCAATCGCGTTAGTAGTAGTGCTATCCTAGCCCGGATAAGGTAACATCATACCATCCTATTTCATTTTCCAGTAGGAAATTTTCCCTAATAGAAAGGAACTATACAACTATAGAACATGTAGGATTGGCTATGGTGTACACACTACAAAAGTTTAGACACTACCTGCTTTTCAACATCTGTAATTTTTTCGCATACCACTTGGAACTGTGATACTTGGTCAACAATCCAGTGTTGACGGGCGGGGGTCTTCCGATGGTTGTTATTATTCTAGGAATTCAAGTTTGAAGTGGCAGTGAAAACATGGAAGTATAATGTTGGACCTGATCATATGTCTCAGGTAGAATCAAGAATCGTTGGAGGAAGTGTGGATGATGATCTGTCGAATGCATATTTATTCCATATTGAAGCAGTACCAGATCAATTTAATGAAATAGAATCATTTTTGGTGACAGGAAGAGCACTACAGGACTACACAGTTGTGTAGTGCAGGTGACTAGGAGTTCTGACTTCCAGCTAATAGTGAGACAATTGTACAAGTTGGGATTTGATGGAATATTACACAGGTGCATATTGGAGCATGAGCGATTTTCTAGTTTACATGAATCACATGGGGATGTTGCGGGAATACATAACTACAATAAAGGAAATTTCACTTAAGTTGTTGTGCACAGGATTATGATGGACCTCACTATTCCAAGAAGCCAAAGTGTATTGCAAACATTGTGATATTTTCCAGAGAGTGGGAAAACCCTCAAGATGGGATGAGATGCATCTTAACTTGATAACCACTCTGGAACCATTTAAAAAGTGGGACATCAATTTTGTGGACACCATTAACCCACCTACATAAAGAAATTGCACACAGTAAATCATTACTGCAATGGAATATATAACACGATGGACGGAGGTTGCGCTAGTAAAGGACTATACCTTAGACACGGCTATGTGGTTTATTTTCGAGCACATCATCACCAGGTTTGGGTACCCAAAGGTTCTAATGAATGATGAGGGAACTCATTTCCTAAATTCCACCATCTGTTCACTTACTCAATAATTTATGATCCACCACCAGGATAGTACACCCTGCCATCCTCAAGAAAATGGTACGGTGGAAGCATTTAACAATATTTTGGAGCAGGTGATCATAAAGGTTTGTAATGTGCAGTGTGATGACTGGGATCAACACATTCTAGTAGTAATGTGGGATTTTACAACAACATGCAAGAGTCTCACTAGGAAGAATCCATTCAGACTGGTTTATGGAAAATAAGCAGTAATGCCACTCAAGTTCATAGTCCCAATCCTGCGCAAGACCATAGAGACAAGGATGTCAAATGATGAATCACTCCAGCATAGTTTGGATGAGTTGATGGAACTAGAATAGGACCGATTCCTCATAGGTTGCATCCAATTGGTTGAAAAGAATAGGCAGAAAACATGGAAGGACTGGAATATCAAGAGCAAGATTTTAGAAACTGGCACACTAGCTCTCATGTAAGACAATAAATTCCTCCAAAACCCATGTAAGCTAAGGATTAGATGGTTGGGTCCATTCTGGATATTGTTCATCAAAAAATACGGTGCATCAAATCTTGCCAACTTGGCAGGCTAGGAAATGAAGGGACTATTTAATGGAAGTTGGCTCAAGTCGTATCATGGCCTGCAGGGGTAGGAAATCTATAAGCCTATGTCAATGGTAAAATAGTAGGCTAGGATATAATGTAGGAGTCAATGTCACTCATAATAGAAAGAAATTAGCATAGAGGTAGCAATTAATAGAAAGTAAATATGTCGAAGTAAATTTGCACAAAATCCTAGGTAATCATTAATACTTCAATGCAAGTAGTGGCAGTTAGATTGATTTTTAGTTAAAACTAAATTTGTTAGATTAGTATAGTTATGACAACAAAGAAAGAATAAGTGTCAACTTAGAAAATAGAGACACCCAAAAATATAACAGCTCAAACGAAAGGATAGTTTCGATTTAGTGGTAGTTAAAACAACACAAAGGATGTGATGGTGGCGGTTCATAGAGAAGATAGAAAAGTTACCCATAGTTGGTCGCATACTTGAGCAATAAAAGAGAGGTGTGGAGGATAGTAATTGTGGCATGTGATTAGTTGCAGCGTGTTGATCTATAAGAATCCCAAGGAACCATGGAGGAACCACCAATTATCCAATAGAGCAGCATTGCAAGTAAGATCTTTGCATCAGATACAAATTTGAGTACGGCGGGAAGCAGAGTGTTAAAATCCATGGATACAACCCCATATACGCATAATCATTATTCAAAAGTGAAAGAAAGCAAGGAGAATCAAATGTCGATCATTCCCAACCCAACTGAGGTAGAATTCAAGGGGCAATTGCATGGAAAGGTCCCTTTTCTGAAGTATTCAAACTTTAACATTCTCGATGAAACATAGTTTCCCAAACTAGAGGTCGACAGATACACTTAGGTGGAGTTGGACGACAATGGGGAGGAATGCATCCTTCCACGGGCTTGGGAAAGATAGATTCACAAGTCGGTCATCCTGTCTCTACTTTATGTCCCTCATTTCAGGCAGAGCCCCTCCATTAACACATCTTCTCAGTTCCTCCTAATCCGCCTCCATGGAGGATACTTGTGGCTCTACCAGAAGTATGCAATCACAGATGAATTCATCTAAAATATATATGGGCTTTCGCATAAGGGAGAGGACCTTGCAGATATTATAGCCAATGCCTCCATGAAGAAAGTATACAGAAATTTCATACTCATCAGGGTCCACCCAGAACAATAATCTTTGTCATCTCATAGCTTAGATTCTAGTTCACAACCAAGCTCCTCCCATGCAATATTATGCGTAAGTGTCGGAAAGATGAATTCTCTATAGGGGTCATACTGGTAGTGGAGAAGTGCATGACTGGTAACAGGATTCCCTGGGTCTAGTACCTCAGGAAGGAATTCCTGCAAGACTGCCTCAATGCACAAGATAAAGGAATAGAATTTCACTATAGTTGGGTCTTGTTTCTCCTCACCATGATTTTTTGGCATCCACCCCCTAGTTACACGTGTGACCACCCTACTCTAGAAGGGTTCCTAGTAGCAACGTTCTTCATACTTCATCACTATCAAAATCGTGAAGAAAAAGTTGCCATCAATACCACATTCCAACAATGGTATACAAACATGCTCACAACCATAGAGGAGTCATTCATGATTCCATAATCCATTGTGGACATGCACAAGGACACATTGATATTTGAGATTGACAATCAGAATGTTTTGATAACCACACACCCTAAGCCACAGGCAGATGCAGGAATGCTTATGTTTTGCATTACACTTGATGGTTTCAATGCAACAATTGTAGAATGGCCGTGGAATTTGTAAGATTTTACATTTTAAAATTTAGAGATTCTGAAGGAGTCTGGCCTACGCAAGAAGTCCCGGAGCGACCACCCCGACTCCAGTGCTCTCAGATCCTCACCCAAACTATTGAAGAAATGCAAGAAGGATTTAGTGCCCACACAGTAGATAGAGGGCCAGAAGAAGAAACAAAAATAAGTCTCCATCTCCACCTCAGGACCCAAAGTCAGACACTAAAAAAGAGGAAAAATAACAAACCCTATCAGAAACAACCCCTGACACAAGGCTACCCTCCTTGGTCAAGCGAATCATATTTGTGTAGTTTGAAGTTGGACTGGTGCAAAAACATGATAAAGTCACAAACGAAGGAGGAACAAGGTAACCAAAAGTAGAGGAACAACGCACCCCACCAATGCGGTAAAGTACAAAAATATCAACAACGAGCCCCAAGATCATGGAGCAACTACAGTCTAAATTGGAGGTATCCCATATCGTATAGAAGGATAGTAAAGAATAGCTACAAGAAATTCGAATGTTCTTGCATATAAACCCAGTAATAGCAGAGTCGCAAACCACTAAAGAAATAAGTATTAGCTAACCATAAGAGCTACAGCAGCAAGTGCAAGAGGCATTTCCAATCAGGATGATCTAGATAAACCCTTTGGAAATCACAATGGTTCAACCTTAGCAGGTATCAAATACATAAACTCTTCCCTACAATGAGTTGGACCTACACCTAGTACCAATAGAGGACTTGCAGTACTTCGTCACCCAAATCTTCGTCGAACTGGGTGACCGCCACTCTCAGTTGATCCATTCCTTGTTGAACCTTGGTTGTCATTGATGTCAACTGATGTCAAAGAGAATTCATTATTCATATTCCAGTTTTAAGAAGTATATGAAATATACTTTGAAGAAGTATATGAAATATACTTTGAAGAAGTATATGGATTTCAGTATGAAGAAGTATATCCAGAAGTGCATCCATACTGAATTCATATGGTACAGTTGCAGGTATAAAATTCACCAAGTCATACTCCTTCAAGGTATATTGTTGTGCAGGAATATACCCTATAGTGGGTGAGATAGCACTACCAACTTACATGGGGTGACAGGTAAATACATTATGCTTTGCATTGATTACTATGAATGAAACGAGATTAGGATTCCGAAAATAGTACCTTTTTAATGATGGTTGGTCCTAGCTTTCGCCCAATCTTCCACAGTAATGCACTTGCAAAACAAGTTAACCTTCCTCGGCATATCTTGACTGTAATATATATAATGAAATTGAAAGCAATTTAACATCAATCACAATTAGACATTCAATAAAATAGACATTTCATTGGGACGGGAAGGGTATTTCCACCTTTTATTGTCAAAGAAATGTAGTTAAGTACAGATATACCTGATCTGTCCAGACACTTATGCAACAGAGTCCTGGGCTCCTGCTCCTCACAATGACGTAGAAAATCATTCAGCGTAACAGTAGCTTCTTCTTTATTGGCCCTTTCCTCATGGATTCCCCTTGTATTTATGGAACAAGGCTAGAAGTTAGATTCGTGAGGCAGTTTGAATTGGGAGGTTGGGGGAGTTACAAACCAACCTCAACTAATCCCAATTCATAATCTTAATATATTTTTCCATTCATCTTAACATGTGCGCAGCTATCATAATAGTAAACCAGCGCATAGTATGCAACTAGTGCTCTTTACAACTAGCACACACATCTTTTGAGGTAAGTGCATGGGTTCTCTTCAATAAGACCAGCATTTAGAACGCTAGTTGTCATTGGCAATAGTAGTGCACACATAGTGAAAACTGCAGGAAAGTATGATTTTCAGCTGAAGATGTGTGATCTCAGCAATAACTCATCCAAGGTCAATCCAGCTCTTCCATCCATAGTTTCCTTTTGTGTGATCAACAGGGCAATGTGATCACGGACGGAGAAGTGCAGATTTGACCTATAACATATAGGTTGAAGGCATGGTTGGACAAAGTTCGGGACTGCGCAAACAAGCCAAAGAGTTATTTGGACAATATTCTAAAGTGCGCAAGCAGCTTAGAACAATAAATGGTTGAACAAGGAAGCAAGTCTCGAAAGCGCGCAAGGCTCACCAATCAAAAGAAGTATGCAAACGTTTGAAGTGCGCACAAGTACCAAAAAGGATGTAGCGGTTGAAGATGTCAAGTGTGCAAGACCCACAAAATAATGGCACATGAAGGGGGCATGACCACACTGCAAGGGTGCAAGTCCCACTAAGGAGAGGACCAAGTATACGCAAGACCTACAAAGAGATGACACCTCACCGGCACAGAATATGACAAGTGGAGAAAGCATGAACCATGAATCAAATAAGAAGGAAAGCCACAACCAACTTGTGGACACACCATCCGCGCAGATCAATTATAAATAAGAAACAAGTTGGAGAATTGAACTAAGCTTTGTAGTGGAAAGCTGGAAGATACAAATTTATTAATCTTATTATTCCCAAGGCATCAAGGGCTTATGGAACCAGAACAACATGATCTAGAAGAGAGCAGAGCACGCACATACAGAAGAACAGAACTATTGATTGTACGCAGAATGATGTAAGTGTATATGTGACAGTTGCAAGTAGACTGAAAGGCAGAACTACAGAAGATGCACAAGTGCATAAGGAAAAAATCATAGTATCACATACAACATGTAGACAGTCATATATGATCTAAGACAGAAGTAGAAATACAGACTTGATGTATATCTAGTGATGCGCGAAGTAAAGAAGTGTATTTAATGCTAAGACAGGACTGTAGTATAGTAAAGGATGCGCATTTTGATAAGGATGATCTAATACAAGTGTGTTATACAGAATGAACGAATCACGCCGGATGATGCAAAAAGGTTCGCAGATTGTATAAAGACTGTTGCACCAAGACAGAATGAACAAATTTCAGAAGGTGCGCAGCTCCAGTTGATATTGATGCGCGAAGTCAAAACATCAATTTATCTGTAGATGCGTAGTATCAGTTGAAGTGCAGTAGCATAGAAACAGAAGAACATACATAACCAGAGCGTAGACTGCAAAAGATGATGAAGCGGCACATAGTTTGTGGAGTGTGAAATCAATTGTAATGTTGTGAAGTGTTCAAGTGAATTTCGTGATACACAACAACAATTGCAAGATATCAAGGTTGCAGAAGGTGTGCACAACATAAAGAAAAACAGTTAATTCGAAGAGTGCACGTATCAAAAGAACAATCTGTTGAATATTGTAACTTCTAAGAATATTATATTTGTATATTATTTATTCCGGAGATGTTCCATACCTCTGATGTGATTATACTATGAATCCGAAGATGTTTATTCCTCCGGATTGGTTGTGGTAACTAGGGTTATTAGACCCACCATGTGGGGGTCGGCCCAGTCAGTTATAATAGGGTATTTAACCTAATGGTTAAATACGAGCCTACATGTACTTGTGTAAAATACATGTCAGTGTAGTGTATAAATAGAGGAGGTATGTTCCTCATTTGACACACTCACTCACTTGTGAAAGAAAGCGCACTTGTCTGGGAGATTTGCTAAGGAGACAAAGTAGGAGGGAGCACATCTTGTATTTTGGTTGATCATCTTATTGAGGAAAGCTTTGCTGGGTTTTCTACCCCATGAGGGTTTCGCAGGGTATATTCTGTGTCTATCTTGTGATTATGTTTCTTTCAATGATCTTGATAGTCTATTTGGTTTAAACTTAACATGGTATCAGAGCTAGACTGAATAGGACATCTTTCACAAGGTAAGAATACCTCTCTCTCTCTCTCTCCGGTGAAAGTTAGGGTTTCAGCAAAAAGTTGGTATTATTGAATTTTGGTTACATGGATGGATAGCCCTCTTCAATACCTTTCTTTTAAGCCCTAGATCGAACTTTTTGGTTGGGTAGAACTCCGGGAAATCAAAACCCTAATTCTACCAAAAGTGCGATAAGTCAGAATTTGGGTTCAGAAAAAAGTTGGCATTTTTGACTTCTGATTACATGGATGGATAGCCCTTCTCAAGACCATTCTTTTGAGCCCTAGATCGAAATTTTTGGTTGGGTAGAACTCCGGGAAAGTCAAACCCTAATTCTACCAAAAGTGCGATAAAATTCTGTTCCAGATTCCGGAAAAGTGAAAAGTAACATTTCCAGGTAAGTCTACTATGTCTCTTGGACTCCCCCAAGAGAATATGGCTCCAAACACTAAGCTTGAAGACAAGCTAGAAGGTATAGAGAATTTCCGGGCATGGAAATACAGAATTGGTCTCATTCTTAAAGAGAATGATCTTGCTCATTATATCAAGGAAGAAGTTGCAGAACCAGAAGGAGATGAAGCCAAAGAAAAGCACAGGAAGGATTTGATTAGGGAAAAGAGAATCATAGCTTATTCTATTAAAGACCACTTGATTCCCCAAGTGGCCTCCAAGAAGACTCCAAAGGAAATGTATGATGCCCTAGGAAGAATGTATGAAGGAAAGAACATCAACAGGAAGATGAATCTAAGGACTCAATTGAAGAGTACCAAGATGCACAAAGGAGAATCCATTCAAGACTACTTCTCAAGGGTTTCACAAATCAAGGAACAACTAGATGCAATTGGTGATACTCTTGATGAGGATGAACTTGTGATGACTGCTCTCAATGGTCTCACTAGACCTTGGGAATCCTTCATACAAACCATGTGTGCCAGGAAAGAGAGCATGAAGTTTGATATAGTATGGGAGGATTGTGTTCAAGAAGAAGAAAGGGTAGCCAACAGAGAAGCTCTTCTCAAAGAGGATGACCAAGCTTTGTCCACCCATACCAAAAGAAGAATAATAGGTCATCTCAAGAAAGTTGACCACAAAAGATCTCAACACTTCTCTAGACCTAAAAAAGAGAAAAGGACCATTTCCAGTAAGAGATCTTTCCACAGTCAAATGCTACAACTGTGATAAGCTAGGACACATATCCATATTTTGTCCTTCACAAAAGAAGAAGTTTGTCCACAAAAGACACCATGCACATATGGCATAAAATGATAATGAAGAAGAAGAAGAGGAAGAAGATGAAGAAGAAGAAGAGGTAGAGGTAAGGCCTAAAAGGAAAAGATATAAGGTGAAGAAAGAAGATCCAGAAGAATATGTTCTATTCTCTGCACTCTCTGGATCTGTATCTCCTGGAGAAGATACATGGCTCATTGACAGTGGTGCTTCTAAGCACATGACAGGTCAAAGGAAGACCTTCTCAAATCTTGAAGAAAAGTCTTCTACACAAAAGGTATCTCTAGGAGATGACTACCAATATCCCATCAAAGGAATTGGTGAAGCTAGCTATAAGCTAGATTCAGGAACACCCTTGAAGATGAAAGACATCTTATATGTACCAGGTTTAAAGAAGAACCTTCTCTCTATCTCAGCACTAGATAAGAAAGGTTTTAGAGTAGCTTTCATAGATGGACAAGTACTCATGTGGTCGAAAGGAAAGACAATTAAATATGCAATTGTTATTGGTGAAGAAGAAGGAGGTCTCTATAAGCTCAAGGGCCATCCAGAAGCTGCCCTTGCTCATGAGATCTCTAGCCCCAATGAGCTATGGCATAGAAGATTAGCTCACATCAACTATAAAGCCTTACCCTATGTAAGCAAGGTAGTAATAGGATTACAAGATTTGAAAGCTGATCATGATGGCTCATGTAAAGGGTGTAAGAAAGGGAAAAATATCAAGAACCCCTTTCCAAAGAGTGAAACAAAGACTAAGAACATTTTAGAGCTAATACACTCATATGTATGTGGACCAATGCCCACCACTTCTCTAAGTGGGTTTGAATACTATCTTTCATTCATTGATGACCATTCAAGGAAAACTTGGATATACTTCCTGAAAGGTAAGAATGAAGTCTTTGGAAAATTCAAAGAGTTCAAGGCTCTAATAGAAAATCTATCAGATAAGAGAATCAAAATTCTCAGAACAGATAATGGCGGAGAATTTACCTCAAAGGAATTTGAGGACTTTTGTAAAGAAGTTGGAATTAAAAGGGAACTAACTACTCCATACAATCCCCAACAAAATGAGGTGGTTGAAAGGAAAAATAGAACAATCATGGAAGCTGTAAAGACCATGATACATGACCAAGATCTTCCCATGTATCTATGGGCTGAAGCAGCCAAGACAACAGTATATGTGCAAAATAGATTATCTCATAGTGCTCTTGATTTCAAAACTCCAGAAGAAGTGTTTACAGGTAAGAAGCCTGAGGTAAGTCATCTTAAAATATTTGGGTGTCCTATGTACATCCACATTCCAAAAGAAAAGAGAACCAAGTTGGACCCTTTTGGTAAGAAGGGGATTTTTGTTGGTTATTGTGAATCATCCAAAGCCTTCAGAATTTACATTCCAGGTTTTCATCACATAGAAATAAGTAGAGATGTAACGTTTGATGAAGAAGCAGCTCTCAAGAAATCTAGGAAGTGCCAACTTGAAGAAATATATGAAGAAGATACTTCTCCCAGAATCACAGAGGCTGTGCCCATTCCTGAAGATGATTCTCCAGAGGATCATGATATGTTGGAACCACAAGAGCCTCCTATTTCAGACTTATCTAAGAAAAGAAGGCCAGCATGGGCTAGAGATATTATTCAAGGGGCTGAAAGATATGGAGCTCCTGAAGGCTCCACTAGAGAAAGAAAGAAACCAAAGCTAGTGTCCAACTACATGGCTTTAATGTGTGATCTTGTGGATCAACTACCTACCAGCTATGAAGAGGCAGCTCAGAAGAAAGAATGGGTAGAAGCAATGACAGAAGAATATCAGTCAATAATGAAAAATGATGTTTGGGATATAGTCCCCAAACCAAAAGATAAAAGTGTGGTTTCTTCCAAATGGATCTTCAAGATAAAACATGCTGCAGATGGTAGCATTGAAAAATACAAGGCAAGATTTGTAGCCAGAGGATTCTCTCAGAAGGAGGGAATTGACTATGAAGAAACATTTGCACCAGTTGCTAGGTATACTTCAATTAGAACTATCATGGCACTTGCATCCATGATGAAGTGGAAATTACACCAAATGGATGTTAAGACAGCTTTTCTAAATGGTGTAATTGAGGAAGAAGTATACATAGAGCAACCACAAGGGTTTGAGGTTAATGACGGAAGGACTCATGTATGCAAACTGAAAAAGGCATTATATGGGTTGAAACAAGCTCCCAGGGCTTGGTACGGAAGGATTGACAATTTCTTAACTAGCATGGGATTTACCAAAAGTAAAGCTGACCCCAATCTTTATCTCAAGGTGATGGATGATGAACCAGTTATATTGTTGTTATATGTAGATGATCTATTTCTAACTGGAAATGAGAAACAAATTATTGAAAGCAAGAAGAAGCTTTCTTCAGAATTCGAGATGAAAGATCTCGGATTAATGCACTACTTCTTAGGCTTAGAAGTATGGAAAGAACCAAAAGGAATCTTTCTAAATCAAGGTAAGTATACTGTGGAGATTCTCAAAAGATTTGATATGTTGGAGTGTAAAGCCATGGCCACTCCCATGGACTCCAACTTGAAGTTGTTAGTTAATGATTCATCAGAATTAGTGGACATAACCTTATACAGACAAATCATTGGATCATTGATGTACTTAACTAATACTAGGCCTGATATATGCTTTGCTGTAAATACCCTAAGTCAGTATCTAGTAGAACCTAGAAAGGTCCACTTAATAGCTGCAAAGCATGTAATGAGGTACCTAAAAGGTACATTAGATTTTGGCCTATATTATCTCGGAGGTCATGAACTCAGGTTACATGGTTACTCAGATTCTGACTGGGCAGGTAGTGTCTCAGACAGAAAAAGTACTTCAGGTGGATGTTATGGTCTTGGATCTGCCATGATTTCCTGGTTCAGCAAGAAACAATCTAGTGTGGCTCTCAGTACTGCTGAAGCAGAATATATAGCTGCCTGCTCTGCCAGCTGTGAAGCAGTATGGCTTCGGAAACTTTTATCTGGAGTGTTTGACTTAGAAATGGATCCCACTGTGATTATGTGTGATAATCAAAGCTGCATCAAGATGACTGAAAATCCTGTGTTTCACGATAAGTCAAAACACATAGAGATCCGATACTTTTATATACGAGATATGGTGCAGAGAGGAGCTATCAAGCTCGAGTATATAAGCACTGAGGATCAAATTGCTGATATCTTGACCAAACCTCTGTCTCGAGTAAAGTTTGAACACTTTCGAGATAAGCTTGGTGTAGTTCAAAAGGGACCCTCCTCGAAAGGGGGAGTAGCATAGTATCTAATAACTAGTCTGTCTCATCAATGATGAGGATACCTTTTTACTGCACTTAGTTATTTAGAATTATTTAGACTTAGGACTCTTATATTTTTTTTGATGATGATGATGATACATGTTTGATGATGATGATGATACATGTTTTGATATACATTTTTGATGATGATGATGATACATGTTTTGATATACATGTTTGATGATGATGATGATACATGTTTTGATATACATGTTTGATGATGATGATACATGTTTTGATATACATGTTTGATGATGATGATGATACATGTTTTGATATACATGTTTGATGATGATGATGATACATGTTTTGATATACATGTTTGATGATGATGATACATGTTTTGATATACATGTTTGATGATGATGATGATACATGTTTTGATATACATGCTTGATGATGATGATGATACATGTTTTGATATACATGTTTGATGATGATGATGATACATGTTTTGATATACATGTTTGATGATGATGATGATACATGTCTTGATATACATGTTTGATGATGATGATACATGTTTTGGTTATACATGTTTTGATGATGAGAATACATGTTTTGTTATACATGTTGTGAGGGGATTGGATCATCCCTGGACTTCAGTCCTAAAGTTGAGCCGTAGACGTATTTCTTCGAGAATGAAGTTCTTGGTGAACATGTGAGAGAATTGGATCATCCCCGGACTTCAGTCCTAAAGTTGAGCCGTAGACGTATGTCTTCGAGAATGAAGTTCTTGGTGAACATGTGAGGGGATTGGATCATCCCTGGACCTCAGTCCTAAAGAAGAGCCGTAGACGTATGTCTCCGAGAACTAAATCTTGAATGAACAGGTAAGAGGATTGGATCGTCCTCGGACTATGGGCCTTTGAATTGAGTCGTAGACATGAGGTCTCCGATAACTGAACGATAGGACTGGATCGTCCCTGGACTTCGGTTCAAAAGGTACACGATAGGATTGGATCGTCCCTGGACTTCGGTTCAAAAGGTACACAATAGGACTGGATCGTCCCTGGACTTCGGTTCAAAAGGTACACGATAGGACTAGATCGTCCCTGGACTTCGGTTCAAAAGGTACACGATAGGACTGGATCGTCCCTGGACCTCGGTTCAAAAGGTACACGATAGGACTGGATCGTCCCTGGACTTCGGTTCAAAAGGTACACGATAGGACTGGATCGTCCCTGGACCTCGGTTCAAAAGGTACACGATAGGACTGGATCGTCCCTGGACTTCGGTTCAAAAGGCACATGATAGGACTGGATCGTCCCTGGACCTCGGTTCAAAATGTACGTGACAAATCCTAGAATTGCTCTAGGTTACATCCAGCATGAAACAGGGCTGGCTCTGTAGATGTGATACATCCAGCATGAAACAGGGCTGGCTCTGTAGATGTGATACATCCAGCATGAAACAGGGCTGGATCTGTAGACGTGACACATCCAGTATGAAAGAGGACTGGCTCTGTGGCGGTAAATCCTAGATCTAATCTAGGTCACATCCAGTATGAAAAAGGACTGGCACTGTGTTTGGGATTAGATCATCCCTAGACATGAGACTTGTCTTAAAGAGATAAGGATTGATCATCCTGGAACTTGATCTGGATTGTATCATCCATGGACCTATGTCCTAAAGAGAGCAGGATTGATCATCTTGTAATATGATCGTGTGATGACGATGCTGATGATCGTGTGATGACGATGTTGATCGTGTGATGACGATGTTGATCGTGTGATGACGATGCTGATGATCGATGCTGATGATCATGTGATGACGATGCTGATCGTGTGATGTTGATGCTGATGATCGAGTGATGACGAGGTTGATCATGTGATGGCGATGTTGATGATCGTGTGATGACGATGCTGATGATCGTGTGATGACGATGCTGATGATCGAGTGATGTCGATGTTCCAGTAACTAGTTGAGTTACTGATGATGATGAACTGAAGAAAGCTTCCGATGATATATAGATGTATCATGTATGATGTATGACTCGTTGCTCCTGCGGATGCTGTTATAATATCCTTCTCGTTAAGGGGGAGTGTTGAATATTGTAACTTCTAAGAATATTATATTTGTATATTATTTATTCCGGAGATGTTCCATACCTCCGATGTGATTATACTATGAATCCGGAGATGTTTATTCCTCCGGATTGGTTGTGGTAACTAGGGTTATTAGACCCACCATGTGGGGGTCGGCCCAGTCAGTTATAATAGGGTATTTAACCTAATGGTTAAATACGAGCCTAGATGTACTTGTGTAAAATACATGTCAGTGTAGTGTATAAATAGAGGAGGTATGTTCCTCATTTGACACACTCACTCACTTGTGAAAGATAGCGCACTTGTCTGGGAGATTTGCTAAGGAGACAAAGTAGGAGGGAGCACATCTTGTATTTTGGTTGATCATCTTATTGAGGAAAGCTTTGCTGGGTTTTCTACCCCATGAGGGTTTCGCAGGGTATATTCTGTGTCTATCTTGTGATTATGTTTCTTTCAGTGATCTTGATAGTCTATTTGATTTAAACTTAACACAATCAAGTAATATATTCTTCTTTCATATCTGGGAGGCAGGACGAGGTAAGGAGTAGGGGGTTGTAGGCTCCTTCCAATTGGTGCTGGTAAATCAGGGAGCTGGTGCTTCCTTCAAGTCGGTGCCTGTAAAACCAGGGGGTCGATGTCTTCTTCCAGTTGGTGTTGGACAGCTTAGGAAGTTGGTGCTTCCTCGAATGTAATATTTTATTATAAGAAAGCATCTGTGGTTTTCTTCTATTTGGGTTTCCACATAAAAATTCTATGTGTTATGTGTATGGTGCTCATGTGATGTTGAATGTTTTATTTATGGTGGATGCATAATTAAATATCTTATTAATCAACTAAGAAGTTAAAAACTATTCACAACTACACTAATATTGATTCACCCCCCGCTTAGTATTAAATAGATTCCAACATTCCTATGTTGGGCTAAAGCAAATATATGTTGAGGTGGTAAAAGAGAACACATAATTAGAAATAGCGGTGGAAAAAACCTACTCCATGCTTCCAGTCGCAAGTTCCTCAACTGGAAGCCAGCTACCACATGTCTAGAAAGTGGCCCCAATTAGGGATACAGTCATCGAGCTGCAGCAAGAGAAGGATGAGCTTCGAGCTCAAATCAAGTCGACTCTAAAACTTGAGGATATCAAGCTCGCACAAAAGATCGAATAAGTTGTGTAAGTTTTGCAGCAATCACAACAAGGAGTTGTGTCCTTAGCAAGGGTCATATACTATAGCTTCAATGTCTAGAACCACCTACTGGATGTGCCTAAGCTACAAAAGGTGGATAAGTAGATTATAGAATGCAAGTCCCAAGTGAGTGGCAACAAGCATAGTTTGGTGCAATTTCCTCCCTCCGCATATAAATAAACCATGATAGACATCTCGGTCTTGACTAGAAATATCACTACAAGCCAGATCGAACAGTAGACTCTCACGTCCATTATCACCGAGGCACAAGAGGAGGCGCAAAAACACTTCGACGGCCTAACGAAACTCCACACCAAAGCAACAGAGGTCATCACCCTCACAGAGAAGGTGAAATCAAAGGTGGGGAAAACCAAAAAGGCAGATGTGGACAACTTCAATAGTCGGCTCAGTGACATCACCAATGAGTTGGAGGGAATAGGGATCGGATTCCAATATTTTTTCAGCAAGCTACGCACATAGTTGCCATCAGTGGTAGTCGTAGATCCCTGAGGTTCGTGGCTCGGGACGATCTGGGTCATAGTGTTTGGGGCCTGTTGGCACCTAAGTTTTGGCAGATGTGGACAGGCTCCGGTGAATCCAGGTGGAAAGGCAGACCACCACTCAGGAGATAGTGCGAGGGAAGATCACGCCACACATCAGCAACAACCTGTGCATGGCATTTTGCATGCCTATCAAGTCATGCATAGGATAATGGAAAGAAAAGAGAACATGATCCTACTTAAAGGAACCTTTTGTAATGGGTTGGGTTCGATTAGATGATGATTCTAGGGAGTTGTACTAAGTTTTTTTGTTGTATTCCTAAGAACTAATTAATCCAGTGAGCTAAATGTGAAGCCTTTTTTAGAGGTCCAACTATGGTTGTAGAATGTGACTAGTTCTGTTGAATGAATAATATAAAGATTATTCCCTTCCCATTTTGCACAGTCTATGTATATTTACATGTTGTGATGAATTTTTATTCTATTGTATGAGATGAATTTTAAGTTGTTCATTATTTTGCAGTGTGAGTAAGTTAATGGATGAGTAAGGACATGGATAATACAACTCCCTCCCCCTCTGCGCAATCCCTATGATGGTATATGTAATTCGTGTGCACGCTTTGGGTGATACCTTATCCTTCTTGCAAAGTATTGAATATGTCAATGCCTTAACGGTGTTTGTTGGTCAATCCTATTGAACCCTAGGTATGACTGACACCTACCAACAACTAGCCAAACTACGACAAGATTGACAAATTTAAGGGATTGTGTCCCCTAATTATTCTCATGAGATTCCACCTTGGAGAAGAACTTAGAGACCATAATAACTTGATTTATTGAAGTCCAAGGTCAAATTCGTAAAGGGGGGAATCAATCCCACCAACTTGCATGCATATTTCTAGCTAACTAGGGGACAACTTCCATGAATCAAGGAGTTTATTGCATGGGATAATTTTGAGTTTATTCAAGTACAAATTATAGTAGGATTAATATATATTTTGTAACTCTATCACAACATTCCTTCTTCTTCTCTTTTAGAATTTGCATTCATCAGTAGCTGGTAAAGGAAAATTTGTATCAAGAGGCAACTTGTTACCCTATTGTTCATGGCATATTTTTAATAAACAAGGGCTATTTTGTTCCAACTTTAGTGTACTTGTTTAGGCAGGATTCTAGGAATTTTATTGGGTTGGTACCATTCAAGGAAGGACAAGGAACCCCTACATGTATTTTATTTCACTTATTTTAGATGGTGTCCCTTCCTTCATGTGTTTTGGCATTCTTGTAGAAAATTGTAGTTGTCCTATAGAAAATTGTAATTGTCATGTAGAAACCCTGCATAAGGTATTTTTTAGTTATTTTGTCTCGGCAGTTCATTTCATTTACTTTCCAACATTTGAACTATTTTTTTAATATCATCATATTTAATTTGCATGCTTGAATGAGATGCGTGTACTTAGTTTATGCTCACAACCTACATCTTTTACTAATTTATATAAAACATAGCATACCCTGTGATTGGCCTATGTTTACCTAGAAATAGTAAGAAGTAGTCTCTTCCTCCTGGTCTCCTAGCCTTGTGGGAGAGGTATGGCTTTGATATCACCTTGGGATTAGATGATAAAGTAGAGGCTAAGTACAAGTACTCTCATATTGCATTCCCTAGTTAGTTGTTGCTTTACATTTACTTTCCTTCTTAGTTAATATTTCAAGTTATTCCTTTGCAATTGCATATACAGTGCATGGTGCCTCTTAAGTTTGTATGAACTCCCGAGTTGATAATTTAAGTAATAATCCAAGGGAATCAATATTTATGGATACAATTATTTGGCCCATCACTTTCCATGCTTGATTGAATTGATTCCTGGATCATTAGTATATTGTCAGTGATCTTCCTTTTCTAAATATAGTCACCCTAATTGTCAAATATATTATTAGGAAGAATCCTCTAGACTCTGTTGGCCATGATTTTAGTCAAAATTTTATAGGAGTTACAAAGAGATATAGGGAATAATTTGTTGAACCGGGATGTATTTTCCTTTCTGGGAATGAGAGCTATGGAAGAGAGTTAGTTCTACCACCAAGTTTATGGTTATGAGAGGAATACAAAAGGTATGGATTATGAGGGACTCTTTGAAGGTTATCGATTAGATAAAAGGAGAAAGGGATTTTGAAAAAAAATTAATATCCTTATATTGTAAACTTAAAAATTACATTTATTGATGTCTCTTTCATGCATGTCTACAAATAAAGGAATGGAAGTACCAATAGTTTGTCCAAGGAATGTCTACTCTTGTCACCTGGAAATTGGCACATATGGGAAAACCATGAAGATACCTTGACTAAATTAGACCCAAGGCCATTCAATTGATTTATTTATTGTTATACTTGAAGAGTTGGAGACACGGAGATATCAAATGTTTTTATGGCTTGCTTTGGATAATCAAATATTAACCTGGGATAATTTTTTTAAGAGGGTTGGTGTGGGTCTCAACATATGTTTACTTTGTGGTTATGGAGCTGAATCGGTGGGCCACTTATTTATATCTTGTGTTTTCACCTGCAATGTTTGGACTTAGCTCTCGATTCATCTACATTTCAATGGTGCCCGGTTAGGTGATTCTATGGAGGAGTCTATGTGTAATTGGAGGCATCATAACCATGATTGGACTGAGCTTCCCTTATTTTTGTGCTAGGAAATTTGGAAAGCTCATAATAGGTTACTATTTGATGGTTCTCATACTATTATCTTTGTGGTTGCATATAGAGTGATGGTTGCTTCCTCAGAAGTTCACAAAGAAATACATGGCCCTTCTCAGTCTTTAAGGAGGATGGTGCCTCCCTCGCTTCCCATGGAGGGTTTTAGAGGCTTTTTTAATGGGGCCTCCCAATTAAATGCAACAAAATATGGAGTGGGGGCGGTGTTATGGCTAATCCAGTAACGTCACTATAAGCTATATATGAATTGTGGTGAGGGATCAAATACTCAGAGTGAATTGTTGGGCCTCTTGATGCTCCTATTTTTTGCTACAGTAAAAAATATAGTATCCATACATGTGGTGGGTGATTAAAAATTGATCATTGATTGACTTAAAGTCATAATGACAATTTGTAGGTATATAGTTTGAACTTTTGGATGTCCAAAATCAGAGAGGTGATATCATCATTTGAAGAGATTACATGCATGCATATATATCGTGAATATAATCAAGAGGTTGATTGGCTCTCCAAAGTTTCTCTTCAAGCATCGGAGAGTTATATTCACTTTCAATTGATTAACAATGGGGATATTGTGGAAGATGATAGGCTTCTCATTTTTTAGTTGTGATCCATGGACTTCCCTTGAGTTCTTTCAGGTTATGGGATGTTGGTTGAGGCACTTATTTTTTCCTTTTGGCAGATTACATTTTATATATGTCTCGTTATCATTCCTGAGATATTTTTGGCAGGGGAAAACATCGAAAGGTTTGCATTAGCATATTATTTGGATTATGCCATTGTCTGAGGCTTAAATGAAGTCTACAAGCTCCACACTTATTTTATATTAGGGAATGAGTTAGAATTGCATTATATTTCTCTACAGGGATTTGCCAACATTTTTTGTTTATTCTTGTATCTTTTGGGGATTTGGTACCTATTATATTCACATATACCTTCTCATACTATATAATTTGGCACTGCTACTGGGTGATCCAATATGCTTATTGAATCCTCAGGAACATATTTTCGGCATCGTTTTGGCTATTGATGATACCTTTGGCTTCCTGGCCCTGTTTGGTTTTGGATGGGTGGCTTCATGGCCGCTTCTAGACAGCAATCATTTGGCTCTCTGTGGAATACTTTGAATCTAGAGGCATTATAATTTTTTCTAGAAATAGTATTTAATTTATTGCAGAATACTTAGACAATTTAGGTTATATTCAATGATTAATTTTGATGAATATATATTTTCCTTTATGGTTGTAAGTGTCTATGATGACAGGGAGATGGTAAGACGGGGGATATAACTTATGTTTTGGGAGGCCTATCTATCCTGAAGAGTTTTTATATATTTTGGAACTTTCTGCATATGTTATGTCCATATTTACATATAATTAATATAAGTACAGTTTTTTTCCATGAAAAAAATAGCTTATTGCATTGAATTAATCAACATTATTTTTTTCTCGAGTTTATAGTACCCATTTCCATGTTTTATAATAAACAACCCTATTTCACCCTCAACGCATATCCATTTTAAAGGAATTTATTTATATTGTTTAATTAAAAGTTAATGTTTAAAATGCTTATCTTTACCGTGGCTCATGTATTTCATCACATAAGAAGGTGAGCTTCATTAAAACACCCTGTTTATAAAGGATTATGTTTTTCAAAAAGCGAGGCGTTTGAGATCAATATGTTTAAAGTATGGTCAAACTGATGAACATTTATATTTATATTTTCTAATAATAACTCCATTTTGAAACCTATAAAGACAATTGAAAGTTTTGGATATCATTTTTTTAATCTTTTACAAATGTTAATGGTGGTTGGTTATATGAAGTATTATTATCAAATTTGTGCATATATAAAAGAACATCTTAAGTTTATAATTAGGAAAATATTTCAGAGCATTATTCCACCTTGTTTGAAACTTGCATCATGATAGAATTATAATCATGTCTAAAAAAAGTATTATATTTTTATCACATATGTGACCAAAAAGAGCGTCCATTTGTTACAATATTAGATTATTGCCCCGGTTTCCCTCCTAGACGATATGTTGAATCTCCTATATTAATCAATGCCAGTACTAATTGACAGTGTTAATGGCAGAACATCATGTTGATTATGCATGTTCCTCTTGCACCATGGCCTAACATCAACGTGCAATTCAACCTTAGGTATTTTTGACAATATTGATCATCGAGCAAGCAACCTCATTCCTTATTTAGCATTTGTATTTTTTACGTGTTAAGGGGTAACCAAGTCAATTTTGATCATAATGAGAATTTACTTATTTATATGAAGGAGATTGCAATGATTAATTCTCACATTCACTAAGAAAAATCTTAATGCTTAACCTTATGCACATTAAACAATAATGATCATCATAGATGGAACCTCATTACTTATTTAACATTGGTAGGTTTTTTTGGTGTTGGAGGGTAACCATCTCAATTTGGATCATCTAACTTGGCATCATTGCAAGACCTTAGAACACATTCCATATACAAAGGGTTCTAGTTATCGACATATTAAACTTGTGGTACATTCATGTTGAGGGCTTGTGATTGATGCTAAGCAATACAAACAATAGAGAATAGCCACTACATGGACCTTGTTAGTCCCTGTGTACAACAAGGGACTATAACTCCCACTAAAGGCAATTTTTTACATAGACGCATCTGGAAAACACAAGGTTAGCTAAAGTTGGTATAAAAATATTAATATTTTTATAATTAAATGATCATGTTCAATAATATGTTTCTCTACACTTGCATGTGTATCTTTTCCTACACCTTCAACACTCTTGGATCCAAGCCTTGGATGGTGTCCTTCCCCCCCTTCGGAATTTGATGTTTTTTCCATTTGCATACTAATCTATCATTGGGAAAGCTCATGTGAAATATCGGGCCTCTCAATTTGTCAAAAACATGGATGGAATAACTTAGGTTCCTCTTCCAACAACTTCCTCAAAGCATATGGATCTTTCTCTAGCAGAAAGAGGTTTTATCAGTCAATTTATAGGTATTTTCCCTTCTCCCCACTCAATGGCCATCAAGGTTCAAAAGAACTAGCAAATTATTATCAAAGGGAATTTGTCTCATATCTTTTACGGCAGGGGTTTTAATTCCTTTTTCTTTGAATCCAAAGAAGATCAAGATCTCATATTCCAAAGAGGGAATTATTTATTTAGATATGGAGGGATTTATCTTTATTAATGAACCTTGGATTTCAATCCAAAGCTAGTTGTTCCTGTGGAAGTCCTAGTTTGGGTCGGGGTAATTTTTAAGAATGAAATTTCGACAATTGGCTATTTTCGGGTTTTTTTCAAAAAATAAATTCGCTATTTGGTCATTTTTAGTCTCTAATATCGCCTTTATTTATATAAAATATGTTTTTTATCATAATATTCGCTAAAATTTACATATTTCAGTAGTAAATGGTATGTTTCATATTTAATATTCACCTACCTATCTATATACATGTTCTTTTTCAATACAAAATAATCACCTATGATACTATACTTAAGTATAATATTAGAATCCTTAAAAAATACCCTAGTTTGGGTATGTCTCCCCCATTTTATCTGATGTTGGAGTGAAGATTCTTTGAGAAGCATAGGCAATACCCTCAATAAATATACTGACAAATCTTATCCCAAGGATAGTATGTTTGCTTGTGCTCATATATGTATTAATTTTGACCTCAAAAAGGGTTTACTAGAAGCAATCATGTTGACCCTAGACACCTAAAATCATATACAAAAGATTGACTATGAGAAGCTTCCGTTCAAGTCCAAATCTTGTCACGAATATGGGCATTTTATGAAATTTTTCAAAAATAACCTTCCCTTGACTCAATTGATACCTGGAACAGAATATTAGTGACAACTGGTTAAGAATAACATGTGTTTGAAATATCGGATCAAATCCAACACCCCCCAAGTGATTCCTTCCTCTTCGACTCAACCCAATTATGATATTATCAAGCATTCTTCTCACAATGTAGTTTCCAACTCTCAATAGATAACCTCAAGGTACCATATCCTATCCCCTTGCACAAATATCTCAATCTTTGAATCCAACCCTCTCTCCAAATCATTTTGAGGTCCTTTCTCAACTAAATCTTCAAACCTTTTTGGAAGTAGTAGATACTGTGTAAGGGAACCCTCTTCAATATTACCTCCAATATTATACATCAACATTTATTTTCAAATATACCCCCCTCTATCCCTTGGTGAGGAAATCAAGTCATATCATATTGAATAAATAGATCTAGTTCTAAAAGTAGCCCCCCCCCAACCCAAGCCTTCCTCTAGGTTTTGAATAGAAATCAAGTGCAACATTAGTTCGAGGAATAGGAAAGGACATGAGATGAAAGAGAAGAAAAGAAGTCAATAAAATATGGGGATAAAACTAACTTGAGAAAAAGGAGAAGGGGTAGTAAAGAATTATAAATCACCTATGAATTCAAACAACCATTGAGAAATCAACAGTGACTAGATCAAAGAATAATCCAAGTAAAATTCAAGTAATGCATGCACCCTCACATGGCGAGGGTCACAAGCCCCCAAATGTTAAATAATGAATATTGTCTCTTGGAATTGAAAAGGAATAGAGAGTAGATACAAAGAATATTCCATGCAATATCTCACTAAGTCATAAAAACTAGTTATTCTCCTCCTCCATGAGACAAATCTCAAAGAAATTCACATGCTCAAAATCAACAAGAAACATTTGTACATAAATGAAGGTAATGCAATCAATTCAAGAGGAGAATTTGGAGGAAATTTCATGCTATGGGAAAGCATCCATTTTTTAGATGGAATTATCCCATCAAATACAACACTAGGGTCTCACTCGGATAACCCATCCTGCCACAAGTATTAGTTTCCACACACACACGCACATATATAGGGAATCGGAAACTGGGGTCGGGCTCGTACTCACGTGACATGAGTTCAATTCTCATCCTCTGCCACTATACCCCCAGGTGCACCCACATTGCACCTACACAGGTGCATAGTCTATTCGAGATTTGAACCCACAACGTCACAAGGAGAGCCTTAACAGTGCACCCTATCGTCAACTGGTCTACACCCCAAGGGATAATATTAGTTTCCATATTTTCAACATATATATGTCTATTTTCTACAAATAAAAAGAATTTTTTTGGTTTTCCATGTACGACTTCATAGAAGTAGAGGTTACCAATAATTGTATTCGAGATGGTGATTTCAACTTGGTCATGTAAAACAAAGAGAAAATACGAGGCAATATCATGTGAGACACATTCTGAGAAACTATGGAAGACATTATGATGGACTTGGATCTCCCTAATGTAAATCTAACCAAAGGAAAATATACATGGTCTAACAAGAGATTTTACTAAGTCATATAGTCACTCACTTAGATCGCTTTTGATCCATAGGGATGTCTTTCTTCATAGTTCTATTAACTCTTGTATCCTTCCCTATGCAACTTCCAATTATAAAACGATTGCCCTATGTAATACCCTCTGGTTTAGCCCCTGGACATGTTATTATTATTTTGATTTTGTGACATTATGGCATGAGGTGTCGGGACTATGGTTTGTACATTATTATTGTTATGTTATTATTATTAATTAATAAAATAAAACAATCGGATCGACCAATGCCATAAAAGAGAGTATGAGGAACCTTGATGTTACGAGCAAGGAGTTGTGGGAAAAGTGTTACCTTTGTGTTTGTTTCTATGTTGATGGTATACACCCTTCTAGTGGACTTTGTAGACCCTCTTGGCTGTGTACCCTCATGTGTTATGTTACTTCTTGGTTTCATTTATTCCGGGATTAATTTTTATTAGTGTTAGAGTCTCTCTCTCTCTCTCTCTCTCTCACACACACACACACACACACACACAAACACACACTCTTAGTGTGCCCTCTTGAGTTGGGTTAGTGTGTCTCTTGGTGTAGCCTCATGATATGTAACTCCTATTTTCTATTTTTTTAATGTCACTCTCATGCTTGTGTCCCTCTCTCTCCCAATTCAAATTTCTCATGAAGGAATTTGATTTGCTTATGTGGGCTAGTCACACTTGTGTGTTGGTTCATGATTTTTCTCTTATGCTTGTGTTTGGAACTTGTCCTTCGATTTTTTTCTCTTGGTATGATATCCTTGCTGGTCATTGCACCCTTGTGGAACCTGTTCCCAAACTGAGTTACTCTGGAGCCATTGGTGTATGTCCTAGAATTTCCTCTAGAGATCTTGGATTGGAAACAGGGGTGAGGTCCACTTACATTGGATTTGACGTTGGATAGAGCTATGTATTTCCTCTGGAGATCTTGGTTTTATAGAAGGGGTGAGTTCCACTTCCTTGGATTTAATTTTGTCCTGGAGCCACTGGAATTCCCCTGGATTGGAAGTGCTACTTGCCATTGGGTTGTGGTTGGATTGTTGTCTTGGAGCCACTAGAATTGACCTAGAGTGGAATTAGAGGCCACACTTTCCATTGGGTTTTGGTTGGACTTATTTATTGAGATAATTTTTGGTTGAGTGCGCTCTTTCTTTTGGCATCATGGTTCAGGATTGGGGGTGACCATTGCAAAGTAAGTTTTGTCTTGCATAGTGTCTACGGCTAGGTGGAACATGGCATGGTCGATTCCGGTTGCGTATTTGGAAAACATAAGTGCTTTATCTCATGCTTATTTAATTTATTTGGATCTGATATGATTTATTTATGGATGCACATAAAATATTTGATGAAATGTATGAGTTATTTGTGGAAGAAATTTCTCATGGAATTCAATCTATTTATGCAAGTAAATTTTGTGAAGGAATTGGAAACTAGTTTTTGGGATTTTGTGCACAAATTGTTTGAGGAAATGATTCTTTGGAACCTCTTCTACATAACTTATATTTATGCCCCTTTTCATTATATAATGTGTATTTTGATGGTACAGTAGCCTCGGAATGATTTAAGACACTTCTCTTTGATGCTTCTACCTTTTATTTGAAAACTAGTTCTTCAATTGGATTGTTTTGCATAGTTTGGAGACTTGGCATATGAAGTGTTTGTAAAAATGCCTAAGTGTTATTTTTATTTTTATGTCTAATAAATCCACTTGAAATTTGTGTGATAATGTGATGGGAAATATTATTGATAGTGTTTGGGAAATGTCTACCGAAATTCTAGATCAATTTCCAATTTCTAGCTCCTTCAATGGAATTGTTTTGAGTAGATATGTGTCTTTCCATATGAAGTGTTTGACGAAATTTTAGAATGAGATATACCTTTTTTATGACTGATAAATACTATTATTTAGATTTGGAATGGCATTTGAATTATTCTATGAGCTGTGTATTTAATTATCCTAGCAATTCCCAGAATTACTAGTCAATTCAGATGACTAGGATGAGCTAGTTTTGTGAATTATTTAATGGACTATATATAGGCGGAAAGATACATACATATGAATATAGGTGACCCATTATACCCTTTCCATGAGCTACAGTAGTCATATATTTCTCTTTATTTGGAATTTGGAAAGTTAAATTGGAAACTAGGTACATTGCGGTGAAAATTGATAACTAGTTGTGGATTGAAATCTCTGTTTTCGTAAAAACGGAACGATACAGCCATGTGCTATGTTTCTAACATGTTATTTTGTTGTAGGTGGATAATTATTAGGTTTGATCCTTTACTTATGCATGCATTTCACTTTGGTTCAGTTATTTAGACTCAATTCATTGCGGTGAATGTTAACTAGTTTCATTGGAATTGATGGAAAAGATCACCTTATGTGCAATTGGAATGATATGCACATAAAAATTTAATTGGTTGTAGGTGCATGCTTAAATATGTTGTTAATGGTTGTAGGATTTATTTTGGGTTTAATGGCATGGTTACAAGTTTATTTTGTGCAAGACTAGTTGCTTATATTGGAAAATTAGTTAACTAGTCTTATGGACTCTCTTTCGTAATTACCATGATTAATTATTTTAATTTTGGTAATTAGATGTTATTAAGCCATTGGGATTGATAATCGATGGTTATTTGTTAAAAATTTGGATTTGTGATAAGTGTCATCATTTGCGCACTAAGTATAGTTAAGTGTTGTAATTAACACCTTAATTACTAGTTTACTGTGATTAAGAATAATTATCCTTTAAACCCAACAGTTTTTCTGAAACATTCTGCAACGAGCTTTCAACCAGCGGCTAGGGTTTCTGAAAGTAGGTAGGGTTTCACATTTTTTGGCATGGATCCGCCCTAGGATCCTGGGCATGCATCTTTAGATGGAGTTCGGCCCCCCATCTCGGACCTCTTCAGGACGTTGGTTGCTTCTCAACGAATTAATCCAAAATCGTCTGCCCCAAATGACTCCAAGTTTGTGAAAAAAATGGATGTCCCAGAAGTCAAACTGACATCAATAGCTTCAAAATGCAAGGCCGTGGCGTTAGCTGAAAAGGGATTAGTCGGCCATTTCACAGGTCTATGGCTGTCACCCCGCTCAAAAGAAACATGGCTTAATAAAAACTGGGGACCTTTAATCCAAGGGGAATTTCAGCAAATTTTTTGCGGTAAGGGGTTCTTTGTTTTCTATTTTGAAAAAAAGGAGGACCGAGATATAATTTTCAAGAATGGCCCCTACTTCATGGGGCCAAGAGGAATGTATCTCAACAAATGGGACCTTTCCTTCGACCCAGAGAAAGACATTCCAACAGCAGTTCCAGACTGGGTTAAACTGCCTCATCTTCCTCTGCATTGTTGGAACGATGAAGATCTTCGAGCCATCGGGAACTCGTTAGGGAAATACATAGATAAATATGAGCCAAAACCCCCAATGTTTTCATGCGCAAGAATATGTGTCGAAGTAGATCTAGATTTGTCAATGTACGGGTGGAGTCATAGACAAACAGTTGACTATGAGAAAATACCATTCAAATGCAAGGCTTGTCATGAATACAGCCATTTTGCAAGGTTATGCCCAAAAAGAAAAATTCCAGAAGATGAGGAAACCCAAGGAGGGGAATGGAATGAAGTCACAAGGAAAAAAGGGGGAAAGTCCAATGCAAATGCAGCCTCCAAATCTCCCGTGAAAAGTAAAGAAAATACAAACAAATTCCAAGTTCTGACTACAGAAGAAGGCAATGAGGAGCAGGACAAAGAGAAGCAAATAGAGGAGCAACAAGAAAATGAGGAACAAGCCAACACTAGAAAAGAAGACCTCATCAATCCTGCGCAACAGCACGCAACTGTAGAAATAGAGTCATCATTAAACTCAGGAGGATCAATAACAAGAGCCAAAGCAAAACTCTTCCAGGAAGAAACTTCAGAAAGTAAAGATGAAGAACAGGAACCTATGGTAAAAAGAGGAAGAAGATTCAACAAAACAATAAGAGAACAAGAAGCAGCCGGAGAAAAGGCGGCGGGTAAGCAAACCAGCCTGGATTAGCATGTAAGAATAATCTCTAATGGGAAGCAGTAGCAAGGAGCTCAAGAGGAAAGGAAGGACAGAGCAGCTCCTCAACCATCAAAGAAATAATGAAAATAGTCTCCTGGAATTGCAGAGGATTAGGCGAAAAGCAAAAAGCAGAAGCAATAAAAAGAATTTAAAAAATGGAAAAATTATCAATTCTTCTGATCCAGGAGACTAAAATGCAAGATGAGGACAGTATCAATCTCATGAAACAAGTTTTACCCAGCGGGGAAGGGAATGCTATGAGTGCCTCAGGAGCCTCTGGAGGACTCATCACCTGGTGGGACAAGGGTATGTATAAAAGTAATGCATCTTTTTCAAATCGTCATTGGATTTTTATTGAGCTCGAAGAAATATCAAATAACAGGAAATTTTGGGTCGGAAACATATATGGTCCCACCATCTATGGGCAGAAGGAGTTTTTTTGGAACCAGCTAATAGATTTAAATCACAGTTTTGCTGATCTCCCCTGCATTCTTGCTGGAGATTTCAATGTCACTATCTCAGCGGTCGAGAGAAAAGGGGGGTCCAAAGTCAGAGACCCTTATGGGGAAAGATTGGAAGACTTGATGACCGCTTCGAGCCTTATCGACATCAAACCTAAGCAAGGCGCCTTTACTTGGAATAAAAAAATAATAGGACCAAACCACATAGCAGCCAGATAAAACCGGTTTCTAATAAGTACTTCTTTCCTCTCCGGTTCTAAGCTCCCAAATTCAAATATTCTTGCCTATGCAGTCTCCGATC
Source organism: Larix kaempferi (assembly GCA_027924585.1). Taxonomy (NCBI): domain Eukaryota; kingdom Viridiplantae; phylum Streptophyta; class Pinopsida; order Pinales; family Pinaceae; genus Larix; species Larix kaempferi. The sequence continues at coordinate 2,179,973 of BSBM01000316.1, read as the reverse complement.
ATAGACCCATATCATTATTTTTTTCCTCCCCCGAGAATCTAGGTCCCCTCCATTTTATATTCAATCCTTCCTGGCTCGAAAATGAGAGTTGTATGGAAGAGGTGATAGCTGCTTGGAGGCAATTCATCCCTGGATCCCCGGGTTATATTTGGGAATCAAAGCTAAAGCTAGTAAAAAGCACGTTAAAAAACTGGGTGAAGCAGAATTACATAAAACCTGGAGAGGAACTTGAAAATTTACAAAAGGATTTATAAAAACATCAATTCAAAATGGAGCACAATTTTGTTACTGAATATATGCTCAGGGATGAAAAAGATCTTGAAGAAAAATTTCAGAAAGCAGTCAGAAAGGACGAGGAAGAATGGAGATTAAAGTCTAGGAGTCTTTGGTTAAAAGCAGGAGACAGAAACACCAAATTTTTTCATGCTCAATGTAAGGAGAGATACAGGAAGAATAACATCGAGAGTCTCACAAAGGAGGATGGAGTGAAAATAGAAGGACAAGATCTTATTTTAAGAGAAGCCAAAGCCCATTTTGAAAAATTATATAGCGACAATGACATTGTTCACAAAGAAGACATGGATCAAATGAGTAAGGAAATTCCCACTCTCATTTCTGAGACTGATAACAAAAGATTAATGGATCGGATCTCTGAAAGTGAAGTTAAAAAGGCAATATGGTCTCTTCATCCGGATAAAGCTCCCGGCCCGGATGGCTTTACAATCCATTTCTACAGAAAGTGTTGGTACTGGTTAAAAAAAGACCTCATCAGAATGCTAAATTGGACCAGGAAAAGAGAAAGAATTGGGGGAGCTGCCAACTCCACCTTCATTGCTTTAATCCCCAAGGAAAAAAACACTCTTTCTATAGGAAGATACCGGCCTATTTCTCTTTGTAATTCCTCCTATAAAATCCTCACAAAAGTCATTGCTAATAGAATCAAGGGTCTTCTTCCTCGAATCATCTCTCCAAATCAAGGAGGTTTCATTGTTGGGCGCCAAATATATGACAACATCCTTCTAGTACAAGAAGCTATCAATTCAAGCACTCAAAGGAAAGATTCAGGTATGGTCATTAAGCTTGATATGGAAAATGCATTTGACAGAGTTAGACATGATTTTCTTTTCACAGTCATGGAAAAATTTGGTTTTGAGAGAGAGTTTATAAGTTGGATTAAAGCTTGCATCGGTTCTCCCTAGATTTCCCCCCTTGTTAATGGCAGACCCTCATCCTTTCTTCGCATGTCTCGTGGACTGAGGTAAGGCTGTCCTCTCTCTCCTTGTCTTTTTGTTATCATGGCAGACTCTCTTAGCAGAAAATTAAACAATCTTCAAGCCATTGGCTCACTTCCTAGAATTGTAATCGCCAAAGATGTCCCTCCTATAAATCATGCTCAGTTTGCTGACGATACCATCTTGCTTGGCAGCGCTTCTCCCATTATTGCTTCCAGATTTAAACTCAACTTAGACCTCTTCCTAGGGGTGTCCGGGGGTAAAACAAACAGTCAAAAATTCAATATCTACAGCTGGAATTGTAGCAACCTTCATCTCAGGAATTTAGAAAATATTTTGGATTGTAAACCTTGCTTTGATTGGACTTCCTTTAAGTATTTGGGCATCCCAATTTCCCACAAAAAAGCAACTTCTTCCTCTTGGCTTCCCATTCTCGAAAAAATCAAAAGCAAAATAAACTCCTGGGGGACTTGCTGGTTAAATTTGTCAAGTAAAGTTATTCTAATCAAAGCCGTTCTCTCCTCTATCCCAATATTCATTGGTGCCATTCTATTGGCTCCAATCTCTATTACTAATTCAATCTGTTTGGAAATCAGAAAGTTTCTTTGGCAAGGTGGGAAAACACAGGGCAAGAAATTTCATCTATTCAATTGGAAAATAGTCAAGGAAAAACGCCAAAGAGGGGGATTTGGAATTCAAGACCCAGCAATAATGAGCAAGGATTTGGGATCCAAAATAGCTTGGAGAATGATAACAGGTAAAAAAGAATGGTGGAAGGAGGCCATTAGGAAAAAGTATATTAGGGGATCCAGACAAAGATGCCTGAACTATTTGAAAGAGAAAAAAGGAACCGCTATATGGAGGCTAATACATTCTTCAGCATGACTAATAAAAGACAATTTGTATTGGATTCCTGTCAATGGGAATAAAATCAACATATGGAAGGACAGAATTAATGGAGATCGTCCCTTAGGGGAAATTCATGAAATTCAAAATGTTAAGATCTGGCTTTAGGAATTAGGAATACAGAAATTGGCAGATATGGCAAGCTGGATGCCTACAGGGAGGTGGAAGGATTGGAAAATCTTGGAGCCACTAGATAATCTAGTTGAAAGCTACAAAGTTTACCTTCAGCTACTGCATGGGAAATCCCCAATAAGAATCAGGGATAAGGATGTTAGAGGATGGGGGGAAGCTGGAAGATACACAGTCAAAGCTGGATACGATCTTCTCACTTCAATTCATCCTCCAACCCAAAAAATTTGGCAGAAAGTTTGGAGCCCTGATAGCATCCCAAAAATCAATTATTTTTATTGGATATTGGCACATAACAAGCAGCTGACTGCAGACAATCTAAAGCTACGTGGAATCGAAGGCCCCTCTAGATGTCATTTGTGTCAAAACGCAGAAGAAAGTTCTCAGCATTTATTTCTTGAATGCAGCTATGCCAAACAAGTTTGGAACTTGGTTCTCGGCCCTCTCTCAAATGTCATCTCAATTCCCAAGCAAATTCAGCGAATGATGTAAAAGTGGACCAACGGTCTTCAGGGAGGAAGAAAGAACAAACCAACTTTGACTAGAATCCTAAATCTCCTCCCGATGAACATATGCTGGCAGCTATGGTTGGAAAGAAATCAAAGAGTTTTTGAAGAAAAAAGGAAGACGGAGAACAGAATAGCTTATAAAATCATATCTCTCACCTCTGAATCTCTAAGAGCAAAGGGGATAGCAATCCAGCAACAAGAAGCCTTAAGTTGGCATGAATTTCAGTGGTGTCAAATATTTACAAAAGAGAGTTCTCTTCAGTCCAAAATTTTACCTACCTATCATGAATGGGAGATAAGAAAAGATAAACAGACCTTCAAAAAATGGTGGAAAAGCCAAGAAAGATACACAATCTTTTTTGATGGGGCTTCCAAAGGAAACCCAGGGGAGGCAGGTGCGGGGGGGATTATTTTTTATCCCGGAGGAAACAAGGTTGCTGACTTTTCCTGGGGATTAGGCTCAAGAAATAATAATGAAGCAGAATGGTTGGTGATGTATCATTCACTTGAGATAGCTTCCACCTTAAACATGGAAAAGCTACATGTCTTGGGAGACTCCAGGCATGTAATCCAAGCTATGAGGAATGGCTCCCTTAGAATATCTAAGAGCCAAAGGTTTCGAAAAAGAACCGAGCTCCTTCCTCTTCCCACCGACACTCTTTTTTTCCACGTCCTCAGAGATCTTAATTCCAAAGCTGACAAGCTAGCCAACATTGGAGCCACATTGGAAAAAGGTCAATTATTGCAAAATAAAGTTTTGGAGTATAGGTTTATCCCTTGAGGGGTTGGACAATGAGATTAAACCCATTTGCTATGGTCTATAGGGAACGATCCCCCCATCGTGGGCACCTGGCCTCTCCTGTCCGCGTCTCCCTTCGGTCGACACGACAACACCCATGTGCCTCCACCATGGGAATTAAAGCTCCCGCGCATAAGCATTTAATGCATCAGGGATGTATTTGGGCTTCGTTTCGAAGCATGGAGTGCCCTAACTATTTCTCCCTCAGTCCAGAGCTCAAGCAGTTGAGCCTCTCAGTTTTTTCTCTCGACCCTTTGCAAATTCCTGAAGAAAATGGGGTTAGGCAAGCTATTTCCATGCTCAGTCAGCTTACCTCGGAGATTAAGGTTTATTTGAGCAAAACGTACTTGGTTGTTTGCTCCATTGTGGACCAAAACAAAGATCAGAATATGGAATTCAAGTATATTCACTCTCGCCTCTCTTGTGTAGAGTCTCGTCTGGATGATATAGACAGGAACACCATTGATCTTTTGGGGAAGGTTGACAGCATCAAAGAAGACCTCTATGTTTTCATCAGCAAAACCCAGTTCAGTCATATTCAAGAAGCACCATCAGTCATTCAAGGAATGTTGGAGGCCGCCTCTTTTCTGCAGCAGAATTACAGATAATTTCTCTTCTTAGAAATTTTGGTGAATGTTATCTTCACAGGTTCCCTTTGAACTCCACTTTCTAAATGTTTTTTTGCCTATTATTATGTAAACAGTTTGTAAGGGTATATCCCAGTAAAATGAACAGAACCTTCAGGAAGACAAGAAGTAAAGACTTCAAGGGCCCAAACCTTCTTAAATTCTGCATTTTCCCTCTCTCTGAAGCAGAATGTTGGCTCAATTTTTGTAATGAATGGTTGTGCACAGCCTTTTATATATATATATAAACTCCTCTGTTTCTGTTAAAAAAAAAAATTGTCCTTTAGAAGGGGTTATAATATCTTATATGGCATGGACTGAAGGTTTTATGATGTTATATTATGTTAAGAAACCTTCCCATCCCTTATATCAGATGTTGGATGTGTTAATGAATTTATATTAAATTATTGTTAATTATTGGATTGTGTGTCGCAATTAATTTTGGAAAAATAGAAATTAAATGTTTATGGTTTATCTGTTGTACTAAAAATCAAGTAATTAGCCTCAGAGAGCTAATGATATGTCCCTTAAACACTATGATGTCCCCGAGGGACATTGAACCCTCTCATGTAAAGTCTCCACCAAACTATGGTCCTTTACCTTTTATAATCAACCCCCTTTCACACTAACACTCCAACGCATTGGACACGATTTCAACCAAGTGGACAAAACCAATTGTGGGTCATCGTCCTTTATATGGGAGAAGAAGCTTTATTCAATCAAGGTATCCTTGAAGGAATGGACTAAATCCTCCATTGTGTCTCCAGAGAAAGAAAAATTTCTTCTTCAATATCAATTAGAATATATTCAAGACCATATAGAAAATGATGAGATAACACAGTAAATTCAACAAGATGAGAGGTCTATCCATGCAAAGATTGAAAAAGAGAGAAAACCTGAGAAACAAAAAAAAATTCCACCTACAAACCAAATCAAGGACAAAAAAAAAATTCAATCCGAGAAATAAACTTGGAGGATGGAGCAAGCCTAAAAGAATTTGATGGGATAAAAATAATAGAAAATGCTCACTTCGAAGCTCTTTACATGGTAGAAAATAAAATAGACCTAGATTCCATTCAAATAATTTTAAAAAAAAAATCCCATCTAGTCACAGAGGATGACAATGAAGATTTGAATAAACAAAGGGGAAATTATAAAGGCAATATGAGGACTTTCCCCTGACAAAGCCCCTACACCTAATGGATTGTCTATCCATTTTTAGGGCATGTTAACATGTCATAAAACCAAATTTTAAGTGTGTGTTCTTACATGCCCAGAACAAGGGACACGATTGAGAGAGGAATATTAAATAGTAAGGAATATTCCTCTCTGAATCGCGTACCATGCTAGCTATGTGAAAGTATTTAATATTTAATGGTCAAAGTTTACTTATTTTTCCTAACTTCCTTTGATTTATTTGATGAGATAATGGTCTAATATTTGTCAAATTCTTGAGTTGTGTTGGAGTTATAGGTGGAGGTTATCTGAAGCAAAGTGGAAGATATCAAGTCACAACAACCAACTCAATATTCTTCGATGAGTTAAATATTGTTGGCGCACGAGTTTGGGCATAGGTGGACGGGTGTCGATGAATCCAGGTGGCAAGGGATATCTCCATTCACAAGACATCGCAAGGGAATATCGTGCCGCACATTAGAAACAACATGCGTGTGTCATTTTGCATGCTTATCAAGCCACGTGTAGGGTAACGGGAAGAAAAGAGAACATGAGCCTACTTAAAGGTACCGTTTGTAATGGGTTGGATTCGATTAGATGATGATTCTAGGGAGATGTACTAAGGTTTTTTTATGTATTCGTGAGAACCAATTAAGCTGGTGAGATTAATGTGAATCCCTTTTGAGAGGTCCATCTATGGTTGTAAAATGTGACTAGTTCTGTTGAATGAATAATATAAAGCTTATTCCCTTCCCATTTTGTGTTATTTGTGTGTGTTTACATATTGTGATAAAATTTTAGTATACTGTATGAGATGAATGTTAATTTGTTCATTATTTTGCATGCATGAGTAATTTAATGGAGGAGTAAGGACATGGAGAATATACCCCCCTCCTCCTCTATACAATCCCTATGATGGTCTCTGTAATTCCTACGTGCGCCTTGGGTGAGACCTTATCCTTCTTGTAGGGTAATGAATATGTCAGCGCCTATAGGGTGTTGTTTGGTGAATCCAGTTGAACCCTAGGTCTAACTAACACCAGCGAGCAATTGGTTCTATTGTTGGGCCTACATTGGGACTATAGAGAAAATATGAAGAGATGAGGTGGAAACCTACCAATGCTGAGATCGAGGAATGGCTGGAGATCAAAGAGGATGAGTTTGTGTAGAAAGAGAGTAAGGGCCTATTTATTGGTCCGCAACGATGGAAAGAAAAGTACATTTACTCAAATCTAAATGAAATTTTCTTTTGTGAACTTATTTTTTTATTGCATGAATGGGTAAAAAGGTGATCTGAGATTAACAACATTTGGAGAGAACCTCAGCCAGTAGTATGGACTAAGGAGAAGGTAGAAGAGTTGAAGAATTTAGATAATAAAAGGTCTAGGTGGTGGACTTATGGTTTCTATGAGTGAAGCAAAGGTACATTTTAGAATTTTCCGTAGAATGCAATGAATTTTACAATTGCACGGGAGCTAGGTTCAAGGAGGGTCCTAGGAAGAGGTTTTTTGCATAAATACCCAATTGGATCAAGATGTTGTTTATTGAGAATGGGTTGATGACAATGGAACATGATACTATGGCATCGTAAACCCCATTCTAAGGGGGTGGGTCATGAAGAATTGGGAGAATAGGTAGAACAACGATGGATTCGGAAGAGCAGTGAATTCGAGGGGAGGAAAGGTATGAGCGAAGAGTCGAGATAAGGTATTCGATTAGAAGAGAGAGAAGGGAAAAGAAGATGAAGGGGGAGAATAGTGTTGATCAGAGAAAAAATAAGAATGCCACGAAAGATAATGTTCCAAGATGGTGCACAGAAGGGTCAAACACATTAGAAGGAAGAGTGTATGGTGGATGAGAAACCCCCAAAGAGACGTGGAATAGAATATACAGGAATTTCAGATGAGGACACTAATATAGACCCCCAAAGGAAGAGCAGAGGAAGGAACCCATAGGATGAAAAAGAAGAGGAAGTGCAGCAAGAAGGAGGAACTTGGAAGACTGGCGGAGAGACTGCACATCTAGATCTATCATCTTCTGGATTTAACATTTTGAGAAGGAATGTGCCTAGAAGAAACCCACTCTTCATCCCAAACCCCTAGTGCCCTTTATCTAATCAAGAAGATAATTTGTTACCTCAGTTTGAGCAAGAAGCAAGCTCCAAATCAAATGAAACCAAAGGGATAGAATCCATTTCTACCCCAGAGACTCAGTTAGAGTTGCCAGTTCCAAATGAAAGTAATACAGTACCCACTCTACTAAATTTGACAAGAATACCTAGTACGCCAGTAACCACAAGAATGGCAAGGACATAAAACTCCACTTTGAGAATGCATGTCCTTCATGGGATAGGAAAAGATGATGTTGAGTAGCATTGGTTCACCTATGCGCCGATATGGTCATTCAAGTAGATTATTGATGAGGCTACAAATATTGCGCAACTAGAAACTATGTTCAAAGATCGAGCTCTGACGTGGTATATACAGTACAATACCACACTAAGCCTCGAGGAAGGTTCAACTGCTTGCAACTATTATGGAATATATTCTGAAGGAGTTTCAGAAGTTGAATTCAGAGTCTCGGTGTATTAATAAGATCAAGGAAATTAAACAGAGGGTTGGTGAGTTTGTCTAGGATTATGAACAACGGTTTAAGATCCTTTTGGACCACTTGAGTATCCAAATTCAAGATGTACAACACTATGAATGGTTCATTGCAGGCTTGTTTCCCCACATAAGAGTTCCCCTGATGTAGTAGAAGGTACTTACTTAGTCATAAGTGTTATAGATCGCAATGCACTTAGGAGATACTCCAAGAGGGGAGCTGACACTCGGTATGTCCTAAGTATACTCGCAGCTTGTTCGTTGATTGTGTAGTTACAACAACTATCAACAGGAAAATCAGTTTGAGAGAATGTGTGGTGCAGCTTTTGCATGACAAAGGGCCACCACAAGAATGAGTATTTGACCTTGAATAATTACATGGATACCAGAGCACCAATCACATTCTTGAAATTCCCCAAAGTGGAATGGTGTGAGATCTATAGAGTATGGGGACACTCACCGCTGAACTGCCCGACTCTGCATAAGTATTAGAGTTCAGCATATACCCCATTATGTGAATTTTGCAAATCAATCGGACATAATGTAAATAACTACCTCTCTTTATGGTTGATGAAGGATAATATGGAAGATGATTTTCGGGTCCAAGGAATAGAGGAGAATAAGGGACTTCTTCTAGGAGGGAACTAGGGAGCAGCACACAGCGAGTATCGGGGCCGAGGACAAGGATATAGAGGAGGAGACAGACGTCCCATCTGTTTCAACTATGGAGAGCTAGGTCAATTGGAGATATTTTGTACCAAACCTCATGCCTTATGCACATATTTCCATAGTATAGAGAACTCAACAGAGGAATGACTTGACCTACTAGCGAAGTGGGAAGAAAAGAGGGGTTGCTACAATATGGTGACCACCGAACCTCAGGAAGACATAGACGCAGGGGGGCCTTCCCAGCTAAACATAGTAACTCGAAAGGGGGGGGTGAATACAAGTGAGGACATATTCGTAGAATGAAATGTTGATCAATCCCTGGAACCTAATATCAAGAAGATTGCACATGCACTGCCAAAATTTAATGTTCTGCATCAAAGACAGTTTTTGCGCAATGCACAGAAGGCAGTGGAGGAAACTAACCTATAAGAAGAAGAGTTTCACTAGGAATGATTGTGCAGAGAGGATCAAGTATGCAAAATGTGAGAAGAGGAGTATTATTGAAACACATTATGAGAGGAAGAGATGTTGTGTAGGAGGCCTGACGAGGAGCAACAGAGAGTTGTGTGGCAGGATGAATAACAACATCTAAGTCCACATAATCATGGATCTGAGGATCAAGTAAGTAATTTTTTACAGTGTTGTCTAAAATTATTGAATGATCTCTAGAGAAACAATTAGTGTACCATCCTGCTAATGAAATTGGTAACACTGAATGAAATGGAGGATCCCATTTCAGTGTCACTACCCGAGCGGAATGTGTGACAGGAAGGTAAGAAGAGGCAGACAAGAAAGGAGTTCAAGTTACCACTTGAGCTAGGAGGGTATGAAATCAAGGATGTGATGCTCGACATGGGTTCAGACGTTAACATACTACACAAAAATTCCTAGGAACGGATTGGGAAACCAAAGCTAGTGTGGCCCCCCTTGCAACTTAGGATGACGATCCAATACAAGGTATACCCTATCGAAAGGTTGTCAAATGTGGAAGTATACATTGACGGGATAAAGACAATTCTAGATTTTGAAGTCATAAATATTGGAGGACATTGATCCCTACCTATCACTACTTGGAATCAACTGGGAATTTGACAACAACACCATTTCGAACATGAAACAGAGGAGAATGTCATTCGAGAATGAAGAGTTGCGGGTAGTGTCTCCACTAGATGCCACAGAAGGAAAGTGCTATAGAGAACCAGTGAAGGATGACACAAGCAGTATTTGGATAAAAAAAACTATAATGTGACAACTGGAAGAAGGGAGGAATGCATGAACCCCATTGCAGATAAAGAGATATGTTGGCGTAGTGTTTTCTCCTTTGATACCAACTCTCAAGACACATTGGATAGATGAAAAAACCACTTATACGAGGTATCAACGTGGAGATGTGCCCTTATCACTAATTCAGTGCATTAGATTGGGTCGGATTTGTGTGATCCCCTAGTGTTCAATAGAATAGAAAGGGTGGATGCCTTTCTTGAGTAGATGGAAGCACAAGTTACAGAGATGCAGAGAGTGAAGGAAATGGATGCAATGACCAAAGGAACACCTGCACGTTGGTGGAAAACACACAAGGAGCACCTACACAACAAGGAGTAGGTTGAAACTTGCATAAAAGATAGGTTCCATCCTGGTACAGACCCGAAACTAATAAATAGACTCAAAGGAATGGAGGACCCAAAGGAGCATTTAGAGTACTGTGAACAAAGGTGGATGATGAAAAGTGCCCCATGTATCCATTGGGTTCACATATTTTTTCATACCTTGAATACAGTATCGAGCATTTGGTATCTGTAGCAAGAGCACGAGAGACAAACCAAAACCTAGGAGAAGGTAAGTAGACATATTATTGCCACTTTTAGATTCAATACAACAGACCTAGTGTTGGATGGGATTCTTCAGCACATGAAACGTTTTAGTTTTAGGGAGGGACCAAAGTAGGAAACTCCACAGAATATAGTCTGTGCATATCACAAAAGTATGGTACAACTGAACCAACTTGTTTTATGTTGGAAGGTGGGCACCACATATTTGGATGGGGGGCGATCTGCGCAAACTACAAATTGCGGAAATTGAAGGGGAGTGCGCAGTGCAAAACTAGCCCTCAACTAGAATTACGTCGATGTTATTGGAACCTTTTAAAACCAATAAGTATAATATCGAAATGGAGGATTCACCAAATATTCCATTCATAAGGGACTACTAGGAACAGGAGATGGTCACCTAGCTGGTCGATTTATTGAAGGAATATGAGGACCTCTTCCCGCTCAGCTTTTTCGAGATGAAGGAGATAGTGGGGTACCTGGGAGTGAAGAAAATTGATATCAAGGAAGGGTCCAAGTTGGTGAGTAAAATACCTAAGAGGTTGAATTTGAAGTACAAACAAAAAGTACGAAAGCAGATCGACTGTATGCTGGACGCGGGAATGTTTTTCCCGGTCGACGAATCATAATGGATCAGCCCGATGGTGGTCCAAGACAAGAAGGTTGGTGAGATATGTATATGTGTAGACATGAGGAACCTCAACACAGCCTTTTTACATGACCCCATCCATACCGCTTTCACATATGAGGTGTTGGAGAACGTACAAAGCAGGGAGGCCTATTCATTCACCAATGGGTTTTTTGGATATCATCAGGTGTGAATTGTAGAGGAATATCGCAAGAAAACCACCTTTGCGATAGAGTGTAGGTCTTTTACATATAGTTTCATGTATTTTGGGTTAAAGAATGATATGAGAGTCTTCTCTAGGATAGTGGTTGTTGCATTCAAATATTTTATGCACAAATTCCTAAAATTATACTTGGATGCTTGGACAATATTTAGTATGTTTAAGGACCATTTGCAGCTATTGAGACTGATGAAAATATCACTAACTTGAAGAAGTAAATTTTTTGTAACCCATTTGGAATCCTCTTGGGGTACGTTGTATGTAAAGAAGGACTATTGGTAGATCCAGCCAAGATTGGAGTCATTGTAAACCTGTCGGCCCCAACATCTACAAAGGATTTACACGCAACATTGGGCCATACTGGTACTATATAAAGTTCATCCGAAATTATGCCAGTATCATAGTGTCATTGGAATATTTATTGAAGAAGGATATTAAATACATTTAGACGCAGGAGTTCCAGCAAGCGCTAGACATTTTGAAAGAAAAATTGGTACAACACCTATTCCAATATTCCCAAATTGGGTGTGCATGTTCCATGTGCACGTGGATGTGTCTTCAATCCCGTTAGGAGTAGTGTTATCCCATCCCTAAGAAGGTAACATGGACCATCCTATTTCATTTTCCAGTAGGAAGTTTTTCCCAATAGAAAGGAACTATACAATTATAGAACATGAAGGCTTGGCTATGGTGTACACACTGCAAAAGTTCAGACACTACCTGCTTGTCAAATTCTGTAAGTTTTTCACGGACCACTTGGCACTGCGATACTTGGTCAACAATCCAGTGTTGGGTGGGGATCTTCCGATGGTTGCTATTATTCTAGGAATTCAAGTTTGAAGTGGTAGTGAAACCAAGGAAGCATAATGTTGGACCTGATCATCTGTCTTGGGTAGAATCAAGAAACATTGGAGGAATCCTGGATGATGATATGTCGAATGCATATTTGTTCCATATTGAAGTAGTACCAGATCAATTTAATGAAATAGAATAATTTTTGGTGACAAGAAGAGCACTACAGGACTACACATTTGTGTAGTGCAGGTGACTAGGAGTTCTGACTTCCAGCTAATCGCGAGACAATTGTACAAGTTGGGGTTCGATGGCATATTACACAGGTGCATACTAGAGAATGAGCGATTTTCCATTTTACAGGAAGCACATGGGGGTGTTGCGGGAAGAAATAATGAAATAAAGGAAATTGTGCTTAAGGTGTTGTGCACAGGATTACGATGGACCTCACTATTCCAAGAAGCCAAAGTGTATTGCAAACATTGTGATGTTTTCCAGAGAGTGGTAAAACCCTCAAGATGGGATGAGATGCATATTTACTTGATAACCATTTAAAAAGTGGGACATAAATTTTATGGACCCCATTAACCCGCCTGCACAATGAAATTTCACAATAAATCATTACTGCAATGGAATATTTAACACGATGGTCGAAGGTTGTGCTATTAAAGGACTATACCTTAGAAACGACTATGTGGTTTATTTTCGAGCACATCATCACCAGGTTTGGGTACCCAAAGGTTCTAATGAATGATGAGGGAAATCATTTCCTAAATTCTACCATATGTGCACTTACTCAAGAATTTATGATCCACCACCAGAAGAGTACACCCTACCATCCTCAAGAAAATGGTATAGTGGAAGCATTTAACAAGATTTTGGAGCAGGTGCTCATAAAGGTTTGTAATTTGCAGTGTGATGATTGGGATCAACACATTCTAGTAGTGTTGTGGGATTATAAAACAACATGCAAGAGTCTCACTAAGTAGACTCCATTCACACTGGTTTATGGAAAATAAGCAGTAATGCCACTCAAGTTCATAGTCCCAATATTGCGCAAGACCGTATCGGCAAGGATGTCGAATGATGAATCACTCCAGCACAGTTTGGATGAGCTGATGGAAATAGAACAGGACTGGTTCCTCATAGGTTGCAGCCAATTGGTTGAAAAGAATATGCAGAAAGCATGGAAGGACCGGAATATCAAGAGAAATATTTTAGAACCTGGCACACTGGCTCTCATGTATGACAATAAATTCCTCCAAAAACCATGTAAGATAAGGATTAGATGGTTGGGTCCATTCCAGATCTTGTTCATCACAAAAGAGGGTGCATCAAAGCTTGCCACCTTGGTAGGCTAGGCAATGAAGGGACTCATTAATGGAATTTGGATCAAGTCGTATCATGGCCTACAGGGGTAGTAAATCTGTAAGTCTATGTCAATGGTAAAATAGTAGGATAGGATAGAATGTAGGATTAAATGTCACTCATAATGGAAATAAAGTAGCATAGAGGTAGCAATTAGTAGAAAGTAAATATGTCCAAGTAAATTTGCACAAAATCCTAGGTAATCATTAATACTTCAATGCAAGTAGTGTTAGTTAGATTGATTTTTATTTAAAACTAAATTTGTTAGATTATAATAGTTATGAAAACAAAGAAATAATAAGTGTCAACTTAGAAAATAGAGACACCCAAAAATATAACAACTCGAAGGAAATGATAGTTTTGATTTAGCGGTAGTTAAAACTGCACAAAGGATGTGATGGTGGTGGTTCATCGAAAATATAGGCAAGTTACCCACAGTTGGTCGCGTACTTGAGAAATCAAAGAGAGGTGCGAAGGATAGTAATTGTGGCAGGTGATTAGTTGCAAGGCGCTGATCTATAAGAATCCCAGGGAACCATGGAGGAACCACCATTTATCTGATAGAGCAGCATTGCGAGTAAGATCTTTGCATCAAATACAACTTTGAGTGTGGTGGGCAGTAGAGTGTTAACAGCCATGGATACAACCCCATATATGCAGAATCATTATTCAAAAGAGAAAGCAAGAAATTAGAATCAAATGTCGAACGTTCCCAACCCAACCGAGGTAGAAATCAAGAGGTGATTTCATGGAAAGGTCCCTTTTCTGAAGTATTCAAACTTTAACATTCTCGATTAAACATAGTTCCCCAAACTAGTGGTCGACAGATACACTCAAGTGGAGTTGGATGACAACGGGGAGGAATGCATCATTCCACAGGCTTGGGAAAGATAGCTTCACAATTCGGTCATCATGTCTCTACTTTATGTCCCTCATTTCAGGCAAAGCCCCTCCATTAACACATGTTCCCAGTTCCTCTAATCCGCCTCCATGGAGGATACTTGTGGCTCTACCAGAAGTATGCAATCACATATGAATTCATCTAAAAGATATATGGGCTTTCACACAAGGGAGAGGACCCTACAGATATTATATCCAATGCCTCCACGAAAAAGTAGAGAAAGTTTCATAGCATCAGGGGTCACCCAGAACAATAATCTCTATCATCTCAGAGCTTATATTTTGGTTCACAACCAAGCTCCTCGCATTCAATATTATGCGTAAGCGTTGGAAAGATGAATGCTCGAGAGGGGTCATACTGGTAGTGGAGAAGTGTGTGACTGGTAACAATATTCCCTGGGTCTAGTGCCTCAAGAAGGAATTCCTGCAAGACTGCTTCGACGCACAGGATAAAGGAATAGAATTTCACTACAGCTGGGTCTTGTTTCTCGTCACCATGATTGTTTGGAATCCACCCACTGGTTTCATGTGTGACCACCCTAATCTAGAAGGGTTCCTAGTAGCAACATTCCTCATACTTCATCACTAGCATAATCGTGAAGAAACATTTCCCATCAATACCGCATTCCAATAATGGTATAAAAAAATGCTCACAACCATGGCATAGTCATCCATGATTCCATAATCCATTGTGGACAGATACAAGGACATAGTGATATTTGAGATTGACAATCACAATGTTTTGATAAACACTCGCCCTAAGCCAAAGGCTGATGCAGACATGCTTATGTTTTTCATTACACTTGATGATTTCAATGCAACAATTATCGAATGGTCGTGGAATTTGTAAGATTTTACAGATTCAAATTTAGAGATTCTGAAGGAGTCTGGCCTATGCAAGAAGTCCTAGAGAGACTGTCGTGACTCCAGTTCTATCAAATTCTCACCAGAAGAAGAAACAAAAATAAGTCTCCATCTCCACCTCCGGAACCAAAGTTGGACACTGAAAAAGAGGAAAAATAACGAACCCCATCAGCAACAACCCCTAACACGAGGCCACCCGCCTTGGTCAGGAGAAGAATCTTTATGTAGTTTGAAGCTGGACTGGTGCAAAAACATGAGAAATTCACCAAGGAAGCAGTAACAGGGTAACCAAAAGTAGAGGAAAAACACCCCACCAATGCAATAAAGTACAAAAAGATCAACAACTGCAGTCTAACTTAGAGGTATCCCAGATCCTCTAGAAGGATAGTAAATAATAGCTACAATAACTTCAAATGGTCTTTCATATAGACCCAGCAATAGCAACGTCGCAAACCACTGAATCAATGAGTATTAGCTAACCATAGGAGCTACAGCAGCAAGTGCAAGAGGCATTTCCAATTAGGATGATCTGGATAAACCCTTTGGAAATCACAACGGTTCAACCTTAGAAAGTATCAAATACATAACCTCTTCCCTATAATGAGTTGGGCCTACACCTAGTACCAATAGAGGACTTGAAGTACTTCTCCACCCAAATCTTCGTCGAACTGGGTGACCGCCACTCTCGGTTGAGCCATTCCTTGTTGAACCTTGATTTTCATTGATGTCAACTGATGTCAACTGATGTCAAAGATGATTCAGTATTCATGTGCCAGTTTGAAGAAGTATATGAAAGATAATTTGAAGAAGTATATGGATGCCAGTATGAAGAAGTATATACATAAGTGCATCAAGCCTGAATTCATATGGTACATCTAAAGGTCTCAAATTTACCAAGTCATACTCCTTCAAGGTATATGCTGAAGACATGACTGGACAAAGTTCGGGAGTGTACAAGCAAGCCAAAGAGTTGATTGGACAATGTTCTGAAGTGCGCAAGAAGCTTAGAACAAGAAATGGTTGAACAAGGCTCACCAATCAAAATAAGTATGAAAACGTTTGAAGTGCGCACAAGTACCAAAAAGGATGTATCGGTTGAAGATGTCAAGTGCACAAGACCCACAAAGTAATGGCACGTGAGGGGTGCAACACCACACTGCAAGAGTGAAATTCCCACTAAGGTGAGGACCAAGTATGCACAAGACCTTAAAAGAGATGACACCTCAACGATGCAGAACATGACAAGTGGCGGAAGCATGAACCATGAAGCAAAGAAGAAGGAAATCCACAACCAACTTGTGGACACACCATCCGTGCAAATCAAGTATAAATAAGAATCAAGTTGGAGAATTGAACTAAGTTTTGTAGTGGAAAGTTGGAAGATACAGATTTATTAAGCTTACAATTCTCAGGGCATAAAGTGCTTGTGGAACCATAACAACATGATCTAGCATAGAGATGAGTGCACACATACAGAAGAACAAAACTACTGATTGTGCGCAGAATGATGTGTTGAAATATTGTAACTTCTAAGAATATTATATTTGTACTTTATTATTCCGGAGATGTTTCATTCCTCCGTGAAGACCTTATTGTATATCCGGAGATGTTTATTCCTCCATCGGAATGTGATAACTTGGGTTATTAGAATTCCCTAGTGGGGGTCGGCCCTGTATGTGTTATGTGGGTCAAAGGGTTATTAGACCACCCTAGTGGGGTCAGACCAGTCAGTTGTAGTGGGGTGTTTAACCCAGTGGTAAAGTTGGGGTCGACCTAGTTAATATAAAGTACAAGTTGGAGGTGTGTATAAATAGAGGAGGTGTGTTCCTCATTATACACACACTTCCCTCACTCAAAATGTAGCGCTCTTGTGGAGGAGAGGTCTGATATGGTGGAGGAGGAGATCATGTCTTTGGTTTGCATCTTTGTATATTGCTGGTCATCTATATTGAGGAAGCTTTGCTGGGTTTTCTACCCCATGAGGGTTTCGCAGGATAAATCTGTGTCTCTTGTGTTTATGTTGTGCTTGTTGTTTCTTCAGTGATCCTGTATATGCTATTATTGTGAAATGGAATGTAATGCTGATATTTTTTGTCTTAGAATATTAAATCTTAACATGGCATCAGATCTAACCTGAAGGAAGGCAATGTATGGCACTTACGACACTTGCTTCACTTGCGACAATTTGAAGGTTTGGGTTTTACATTGCAAAAACCAGTCATCGTGGAACCTTCGCTATAAATCCATTTCTAAGAAGGCTCGGGATATGAAACGTTTACAGGTCGTAGATAACATCCCCAGGTACCTTGTGTACAAAGAACACCCTCAGATTCGTTGTACTTTGTGAGTTATGATCAGTACAAGTTAGAGTTTCTGCCTCTTCCAGATCTCAGTCATAATCAGGTGACCTTGGAAAAAAGGTCATAACTTGGGTGAGGAAGCTCCAAATGAAATTTCGAAAAAAATGACAGGTAGTACACAGACTTTACTATCTCAGAAAAAAATTTCAGAGGCCTAAGTTGAACCAGTGACACGTGGAACGTCGTACAAGTTCGCTCTCCTGTTTTATCCCATAAACAGGTCACGTTGCGACACTTGGCATAACTTTCTCTCAGAAATTCCAATTGAGGTCAGACATGTCGGGATGGAAAGATGACAGGTCAGGCTACCACAAAAAACGTTTTCAGACCCTATGGATCGAAAAAATTGGAGTTACAACAAAAACAATCAGGTACATATTTCTGTCAAAACAGAATTATTTTTGGAGCACCTCCATTCATGGCTTCCGGAATTTAGGGTTTCGGAGAAAGTTGGAATTTTTGGAATCGGAGTCCATGGCTGAATGCTACTCAGGAAAATCAAAATTTAGAGACCAAGATTTAATTTTTTGGTTGGGTAGAAGACCGGGCTTGATCAAACCCCAATTCGGGATTTTGATCGGAAAGATGGAAAATTAGGGCTTCAGCAAAAGTTGGAATTTTTTAAGTCTATGACCACGGCTAGAAGCTCCTCAGAAAAATAAGAGTTTAGAGCTTTGGATCGAAACTTTTGATTGGGAAGAAGGGTGGGATTCATCAAACCCTAGTTCAGGATCATGTCCAGAAGATCCAGAAGTTTCGAAGGCAATTTTTGAGGGGTCAAATTTTGGAGATTTCAAAATTGAAGTATGCAAGGTTGATCAGCTCAGCAAGACACATCCATTCAGAAGTGTGAAAGTCAAAGATTGAATTATTAGGGTTTCTATAACAAACCCTAATCAAGCTCCAGATCAAGTTTCAAGGGGAGTTGAGGCTAAGGCCTTACATAAGAAGACTACAAGAAATTTCGACAGGTATGACTTAAGGAGATACAGGTATGTCTTGAAATTTGATTCTTGATTAAGTTCATAATATGTTTGTCTTCATATTATTTATTAGTACAATCTTGATTAATGTTAGAATTGTCTTATCACCCTAGTAACAGTATGAATGCATGTGAATGATAGAATACATTCATTGATTAGGGCTATATGATTGTACTAATGCACTGTAGTGTTGTATGAGGTTGATGTTGTCTGCTAACAAGATACAGGTACATCACGAAAGACAAATCAAGTTCCATGACCATGACAACATAATCTTTGATCACATAGAAGTTTTACTTACGAGGTATGTATGACTTTGTTCTATTATGCTTAACCCATGAGATATGCAGGTTCCAGCACAGGATCTCTAAATCATTGAAGAGAACAAAGAAGATATTGATTAGGTATGTTAGACATAACTAATCCAAGTATGTTTTCCTATATCAAGTTAGAATCTTACCTTGTGTTAGGATCCCTTATATAAGTATACTTGGTATGATTGGTTATGCTTATTCATAAAGTTAGTAATCAAGGGTTTATGAATATTATGTCTCTTATCCTAATTGATGATTTAACTAACCATATCAAACAATAATATGCATGAGTAAAAGAAGACTTCCCTAAAACCTTGAATACTAATGTTTATTATCTACGATCATGGCTATACATATTCAAGATTATAATATACTAATGAATTTATGTTTGTGTATGAGATCATGAGGATGACACTAGTGCACACTTGAGCATGCACAGTGGTACAGAATGAATAGAAGTTCAAAAGACATATAGAAGATCAAGTGGGGGGCAACCACACAAACATAAAAGATAAGTATTCGAGTTGTTATTTGAAATAGTAAATGATATTGCTTGTAATAGGTTGTATGCATATTTGTATTCCTAGAATATATCATGCTGAGTGTAAACATTCATGGAGCATTGAACAATATACTTCTAATATGCATATGATCGGTAAGTTGGACAAACATTCCATTGTTGCTTGTCTAGAATGAAACCCCTTTGCTGACATGCTGAGAGCTGTGCACACTCTCGATAGTATGTTCTGGTAGAGATGGAAGGCATCTAGATAGCCACTGTATGCATACAGGATATGGAAAAGTGTTGTGCCAAAGTATTGGTCAAGATAGTTGCATAACTATGTAAATGATATATGTATGCATAATAGGTTATCATGTCAACATGATTTCATGATTATGAAGTATTACTAATCATGTACTTAATTTTGATTTGTAGGAAAGATCATGAAGAATGATGAACATTGAACAAGTGATGGATGTTCAACAAGAAGATTTACAAATCAAACATACTATAGAAGGCTCGTGGCTAGAAGATTCTCTTAGAAAGAGGAAGAGGATCATGGCGAGATGTTTGCTCCAAGTAGCTAGATAAATACTATTCTCTCAATGGTGTGATTGAAGAAGAAGTGCGAATCGAGAAAACTCCCAGGATTCAATTGAAGAAAGCTCTGTACGGGTACCCAGGATTGATAAGCATTTGATGAGCTTAATGATCACCATGGGTGATGCGGATTTCAACCCTTGCTACAAGGTTGAAGATGGTTTCTTTATACAGATGGCATGAATGCAAGAAGGAACTCACCATGGAGTTCGAATAATCTTGAGGCTCATATCAGTAGACCCATATGACGGGAGATGGCATAGATAGATATGCAGAAAATCACTCAATGCAGAGTGTTAATGATGTTCAGTCACAGAGGGAGAATTGACAGTTTCTTGACAAGCTTGGGGTTATGGATCATACTATTATTGTATGTAGATGATCTCTTTCTGACAGGGAATGAGAAACAGATCATGGAAAGCAAGAAGAAGCTAGCTACAGAGTTCGAGATGAATGATCTCGGATTGATACATTACTTCCTAGGACTGGAAGTATGGCAAGGCTCAGAAGGAATCTTTCTCAACTAGGGAAAGTATGCCGAGAAATATTAAAAAGACTTGATGGCCACTCTCATGGATTCCAACTTGAAGCTGTTAGCGATTGACTCATCAGAGTTAGTGGATGTAACTCTGTACAGACAAATTATTGGGTCATTGATGTATCTGACGAATACTAGGTCAGATATATGCTTTGTTATGAACACCGTTAGGCAGTATCTAGTGGAAACTAGATGTGTTCACCTGATAGTTGCAAAGCATGTGATGAGGTACCTAAAGGGTACGATAGACTTTGTTCTATGTTGTCTTGGACATCATGACTTCAGATTGTATGTCTACACAAGATGTTGATTGGGAAAGAAGTGTATCAGACAGGAAGAGCACATCAGGTGGATGTTATTGTCTGGGATCTACCATGATCTCGTGGTCTAGCAGGAAGAAGTCTAGTGTGGCTCTCAGCATAGCTGAAGCGGAATATATATATAGTTGCGTTCTCTGCTAGTTGTGAAGCGGTATGGCTTCGGAAGTTGTTATCAAGATTGTTTGAATTAGAGATGGACTCCACTGTGATCCTGTGTGACAACCAGAGTTGTATCAAGATAACAGAGAATCCAATTTTCCATGATAATTCAAAGCGCATAGAGATCCGATATTTCTATATACGGGATATGGTGCAGAAAGGAGCTATCAAGCTCGAGTATGTGAGCACTGATGAATGAGTTGTTGATGTATTGACCAAACCTCTGTCTTAAGAAGAGTTTAAGTATTTCTGAGACAAGATTGGTGTAGTTCAAAAGGACCCTCCTTGAAAGGGGAGTGATATGGTCAATGATGAGGCTACCTATTCCAACGATGAGGTTGATGATGAGGTTGCCTATTCCGACGATGAGGTCAATGAAATGGTCCTTAGACTTTGTCTAAATGGACGATAAGAGGATTGCATCATCCGTGGACTTCAGTCCTAAATTGATCCACAGATAGATGTCTCTCAGAGTAAGAGGATTGTATCATCCGTGGACTTCAGTCCTAAAGTGATCCGCAAACAGATGTCTCCGAGAGTAAGAGGATTGTATCATCCATGGACTTCAGTCCTAAAGTGATCCGTAGACATATGTCTCCGAGAAGTTGTCCTTAGTGGACGAGAGGGATTGTATCATCCCCAGACTTCGGTCCCTGAATTGATCCGTAGACTCTTGTCTTCGAGAAAGATGTTGGTGAATGATGTAATGTGCGCTCCTGGACTAATTAGCAGTGGGTGATCATTCACGAAACCTGTAATGATGTAATGTTCACTCCTGGATTAGCAGGTGATCATTCACAAGTTGTAAATCCTAGATTTGATCTAGGTCACACCCCAGTTGAAATAGTACTGGATCTGTGGTTGACTGGAATGATGTAATGTTCGCTCCTGGACTACTCAGTGTAGCAGCAGGTGATCATTAACAGGTCCTGTAATGATGTAATGTTCGCTCCTGGACTGCAACAGGTGATCATTCATGGGTGATAAAATCCTAGATTTAATCTAGGTCACATCCAGTATGAAAAAGGACTGGCACTGTGGTCGAGATTGCATCATTCCTAAACACTTGGTTCAAAATGTACGTGATGGGGATTGCATCATCCCGGAACCACTAGTTCAAAATGTACATGATGGGGATTCATCATCCCAGAACCACTAGATCAAAATGTACGTGATGGGGATTGCATCATCCCCGAACTTCGGTCCCTGAATTGATCCGTAGACATATGTCTCCGATAAAGTGGTCCTTAGACTTTGTCTAAGTTGACGAGTGGACTGTATCATCCCTAGACATGTTATGGTGTCTTAAATTGATCATGTGTATACTTGTATTGGTGTGGATACTTGTATTGATGATGTGTATACTTGTATTGGTGTGGATACTTGTATTGATGATGTGTATACTTGTATTGATGAGGATACTTGTATTTATGATATTTATACTTGTATTGATGAGGATACTTGTATTGATGATATATATACTTGTATTGATGAGGATACTTGTATTGATGATATGTATACTTGTATTGATGATGTGTATACTTGTATTAGTGTGGATACTTGTATTGACGATGTTGTTGATCGTGATGATCTAGATAACGATGCTGCTGATCGTGATGATCTAGATGATGATGCTGCTGATCGTGATGGTCTAGATGATGATGATGTTGATCGTGATGAGCTAGATGACGATGCTACTGATCGTGATGATCTAGATGACGATGCTGCTAATCGTGATGATCATATGATGACGATGTTGATGATCATGTGATGATGATGCCGATGATCGTGAGGATCCAGATGTTGATGTTGTTGTAGCTGTTCGAGTGCTGCAGAATATGAAGACTCAGTACTGAAGATGTTGATGTTCCAGTATTGAAGATGTTCCAATAACTGCTTGAGTTACTGATGATGTTGAGAAAGCTTCCAATGATTTATAGATGTATCATGTATGGTGTAGTTGATGACTCCTTGCTCGTGCAAATGTTGTTATAATATCCTTCTCGTTAAGGGGGAGTGTTGAAATATTGTAACTTCTAAGAATATTATATTTGTACTTTATTATTCCGAAGATGTTTCATTCCTCCGTGAAGACCTTATTGTATATCCGGAGATGTTTATTCCTCCGTCGGAATGTGGTAACTTAGGTTATTAGAATTCCCTAGTGGGGGTCGGCCCTGTATGTGTTATGTGGGTCAAAGGGTTATTAGACCACCCTAGTGGGGTCGGCCCAGTCAGTTGTAGTGGGGTGTTTAACCCAGTGGTAAAGTTGGGGCCGACCTAGTTAATATAAAGTACAAGTCGAATATGTGTATAAATAGAGGAGGTGTGTTCCTCATTATACACACACTTCCCTCACTCAGAATGTAGCGCTCTTGTGGAGGAGAGGTCTGCTATGGTGGAGGAGGAGATCACTTCTTTGGTTTGCATCTTTGTATATTTTTGGTCATCTATATTGAGGAAGCTTTGTTGGGTTTTCTACTCCATGAGGGTTTCTGATCTGGATTTTATGAGCAGAACGAAATGAATACAGATTATTATCAGATGCTTAACACAAAATAACAGAGATACAGTAAAATTGGTTTTCTAGTCAATAAGGAAATAAGCTAGAACTGTAAAATGCAGCGGAAAACAAGCTTGTTGGAATGGTGGCGGCTTATCTCTGAGAAGAGATGTGACGGCTGCGCTCATTTCACAAGAAGATGGTTACAATGAGGCTCTCAAGGCCTTTTACAATAAACAGGAATGTGAAAAACCCTAGACATCCAAAAACCTAACCCTAGGAGATGAAGCGCCAAAAGTCATGTGGGCCCCGTTTGGGTAAGTTAGTACATCAACTTCCCGGGGTCGTAACTTTTGCATACGATCTCTGTTTGGGGCGCTCGGTAGCCCGTTGGAAAGGTCTATCCGAGATTTACAACTTTCGATTGGGGCCAAATGTATGTCAGGGGCAACCATTTGGCCCCCCAAATTTCCAAAAAAGGTCGTTTAGGGCCTCAAAACGGCCCCGAAAGTTCAGGAACTGAAAAATTGCTAAAAATAGTACAATACCAAAATTGCCATAAAACTGTTTTGAGCCAGTTGAAAAGGTGGGTGGCCACCAATATCCACCTGGATCAATCCTCCCTCCTTAGGAAGCAATGGTCTCCATTGCATTGAGTTCCCCCATCAGATGAGGAAACTTCTGCTGAATTTGGCCTCGGGTGAGCCACTTGCCTTGGTGCAGGAGCTGCCCTGCTTTGACAACTCGATAAAGCTGGATCCTTTGATGTCGAGTGCCCTTGATCTGTGTGTCTGCAATATGATCACTAGATGCTTGTTTTAGGCAGTCAGGGTTGATCTCTGTTGGTGTCAACTTCTCTGCTATCTCTGAGGTGTCTAATAGTGGTGGAAAATATGGCCGAAGGAGAGCCACGTTGAAGACTGGATGCAGACCAAGGAAGGGGGGAATGTTGAGCTCAAAAGCATTGTCACCCACTGCCTTGGTGATGGTGTACGGCCCATAACGGAGTGGGCGAAGCTTTCGATGGGGCCCTGTAAGGCGTTCTTTCTGCAAATGCAACCAAACTCTGTCGCCCACCTGAAACTTATGTGGCACCCGATGTTGATCATGGTGTTGCTTGTACTTGGCATTAAACTTCTGTAGAATATCCTGAACCTGTTGGCGGATATGCTAGATCCGTTCAATGAACCGGGCGGCTTTGTCAGCTTCTGGGGACGATTCGGCCGAGGTGGTCACAAGGGGAAGTGCAACATCCATGGGGCCCAATGGTTGGAATCCCAACCCCACCTGAAAGAGGTTGTGGCCAGTTGAGCTATGCAGGGCTCAGTTGTAGCTATGTTGGACATAGGGGAGACTCTCATCCCATGTGCGGGGGTGTGTTGAATTGTACATGCGCAGGATATGTACGACCATCCGGTTGACGACCTTCGTTTGTCCATCGGTCTGGGGTGGAAGGCAGTGGATTTGGTAAGCTTGGTATCCAGCAGTGACCAGAGGCTTGACCAGAATGAGCTGAGGAACCGACTGTCACGGTCTGAGATAATGGTCTGTGGGATCCCAAAATGTACCCATACTCGTTCAAAAAAGAGCTTGGCAGTGACTTCTGCTGTGATGTTCTTCTTGCAAGCGGCTAGAATCGCCATCTTGGAAAAGCGATCAACAACCATGAAAACACAGTCATTTCCCCTCTTGGTGGACGGGAGGCCCGACATGTAGTCCATTGAGATGGATTCCCACGGCCTATCAGGAGTAGGCAGAGGGGTGTATAGGCCCTGTTTCTTAGTGGTCGGTTTGGCAATAGCGCAAGCGGTGCAGGACCTGATATACTTGCCGACATCCTGTCGAAGTTTCGGGCAGTAGAAATGTTTCTGCAACACTGCCACTGTCTTTTCGACGCCAAAGTGTCCTACCACCCGACTGTAGTGAGCTTCCCAAATCAGCTTCGCATGCTCACTTGATGGAACGCAGAGATGGCCCAAACAACACAACAACCTGTCCTGAAGATGGAAATTATCAACCACTAAGTTGGTGCCCAACATTTGATAGGTGGCGGAGAAGTCAGGGTCTGTCTCGTAGAGGTGAGGCCATCCGGAGGTCTCGTGGCCACAAGAGTCTAGCACCGTGGTAAGTGCCACGACTGGAGGTCGACTGAGGTAGTCAGCAACTCGGTTGGTACTCCCTATTTTATATTTGATGTTGAGGTGGAACTGCTGTAAATATGTTGACCACTTCTGATGGCGGTCATTCTGCAACTTTCCTTGGGTCTGCATGAACTGTAGTGGTTTGTGATCAGTGTGGATGACTGTCTCCTTCCCAAGAATGTAATGTCTCCACTGGCGGCAGGCTTGTACAATGGAGTACATTTCTTTGTCATAGGTAGGGTACTTGCGGACAGCATCTGAGAGTGTCTCACTATGATATGCCACGGGGTGGCCGTGTTGAGTGAGAACGGCGCCCACAGCATAATCTGAAGCATCTGTCTCGATCTCAAAGGGATGTTGCAGGTTCGGTAATGAGAGTACCGGCGATGAGCACAAACGCTTCTTCAAGTCATCGAAGGCTTGTTGTTGGGACAGGCCCCACACAAATTTTGCCTTACCACCACCCTTGGTCACTTGGCTGAGGGCCCATGCGATATGAGAGAATCCCAGCACAAACCGGCGATAGAAATTGGCGAGGCCCAAGAAGCTCCGAAGTTCAGTGAGTGTGGTTGGGGCTGGCCAGTCACGGATGACCTGGATCTTGGCTGGATCCACATGCACACCATGTCGATCAACGATGTAGCCTAAGTAATGGACCCTGTCCATGCCGAAGGAGCATTTTTCCAAGTTTGCATATAGTTTGTGCTTCTGCAGGGTGTGCAGAACCTGCTGAATATGTTGCAAGTGTTCCTCCCAAGTCTTGTTGTAGATTAGGATGTCATCCAGATACACCACTACAAAATTGTTGGTGAAAGGTCGTAGGATATCGTCCATCATCCTCATAAAAGTTGCTGGAGAATTTGTCAAACCAAAAGGCATGACCAGCCATTCAAAAAGACCTTCTTTTGACTTGAAGGTAGTCTTCCATACATCTATCTGTTCTATTGGGACCTGGTGGTAGCCAGACTTCAGATCAATCTTACTGAAGTATTTGGCCCCCATGAGCTGATCAAGGAGGTCATCGATTCGGGGAATCGGGTAGCGGTTGCGGACTGTGATTTTATTCAGGGCCCGGTAATCAATGCAGAGTCGCCAGGTCCCATCTTTCTTCTGCACCAGCACGATTGGGCTCCCACAAGGTGATGAACTAGGACGGATGTGCCCTTTGTGGAGCAATTCTTGGATCTGCCTCTTGATCTCCTCGTTTTCCAGCAAAGAGCGGCGATAGACTGGCCCATTGGGTAGCGGTGTGCCTGGGGTCAGATCGATGGGATGCTTGACCTGGCAGTGCAGACGTACCCCGGTCGGAGAGGAGAAGATATCTGAGTATCCTTCCACCACCTTATCCACTTACTTCTGTTGTGTGGATAGATCGGTCATGGAGGCCCGGGATGTGGCTGCGATCTTTCTTTCACTTTGAGAGCGAATCACAAAGAAGACAAATTTCCCGGTCTGAGAGATGACCTTCATGCATTGCTTGGCATAGATCAAGGAAATAGCACTAGGAGGGACTGCCTGGGGTATCCTATACAATTTTCTGTTCAAAGAAATAATAACACTACGAGGCCTAGACTCATATACAGCATGACGTTTCCATAAATAAGGTTGGCCCAAAAGAACATCTGAAACTTCGAGAGGAGCAACATCACACAATACCTCGTCCTTGAAGGGCTTGATGTCGTATGGCAGTCGGCACTGTTGGCTGATGCGGAGATCGCTTCCCTTGCGGAGCCATCCAATGGTGTAGGGTTGTGGGTGCGGCGTTGTCGGCAGGGCCAGGCGCTTGACGACCTCTGCTGAGATGAGATTCTTCTGGCTACCGCTATCAACGATGAAGTGCAGCGGGGTTCCTTTTACCCACATCTGTGAATGGAAGAGGCGTTCTCCTTCTTCTGGCTCGTCTAGTTCATCAGGCTGGAGCTTGGTGGTAGCAATGGTGGCACTGGGTTCCACGTCAATAATCTGTCTTCCCCTTTCTGGTTCGGACTCAGAGTCAGAACCCGCATCTAATTCAGATGCTTTCACTTCAGCCACCAGCGACTGCTTTGAGCGGCAATCAGCAGTGTTATGCCAAGGGCTCTTATGGAAGTCGCACCACTTCCCGGTATCTTTCTTTGTTTTTTCGGTGTCCTTCTTTGCTTGCGGCTTGGACTGGTTGTCCTGATACTGTCCATCTTTGCTCTGTCCTTTATTCTGTGGGTTGGGGCCGCCCTTTCCTGTCTTTTGCTGTGAAGGGTTCCCAGGCCCAAATTGCCGCATCTTTTGTTTGAGCTTCTGCTCGATTTTGACGGCATATCGGTAGGTCGCGCCCAAGGAAGAGATGTCTAGAAATTCCATTTCGGTCTGGATGTATCTATGCAAACCACTGCGATACTTGAGCACCAGATGTCGCTCTGAATCTTTGATACCCAGCTTGGTGCGCAAGGTATGGAAGATATTTGTGAACTCTGGCACTGCTTGGCCTCTTTCTTGTCGCAGTGTGGTCCATTTGGTATACAAGTCGTCATAACTTCCAACAGGGTAGTATTGTTCCTTAATAGCATCCCTGAAGGATTCCCAGGTGGCCATGACTGAAAATAATGAGGCTTCTTCTGTGTCCCTTTACTCGCAGAATGTTTCCCACCAATCTTTGACATGGGGAACGGCTTTGAGGAGCGCAAAAGTAATCTTTTCTTTATTCGAAAAGTTATGGACAGAAAAATACCCTTCTAGTAGATTCAACCACTTATCTACATCATTTGCATCTATCTGTCCTTCAAATATAGGGATATCAAAGTTGATTTGTACCTTGAAGGGGGCGGCGCCTCCGCTCGAGGAAGATGCGTCGCTTGTTGGTAGTCGCCGAAGGATTTGCACGAAATTATCCATCATCTCGTTCCTCTGCTGCGTGAGGGATTCCTTAAGCAACATTTTGATAGGATCTCTTGTCCCGTCATATTTCTTTTCTTCTGCCATGAGAGGTCGCTTGGGCGTGCGAGAGCTTTTGTCCTCAAGAGAAACAAGCTCGAGACCCAATTATTTGTACCCTGACCTCGTTGGGGACATGCATTAAGACAACAAGGAGCAGATCGCTCTAATACCACTGATCCGGATTTTATGAGCAGAACGAAATGAATACAGATTATTATCAGATGCTTAACACAAAATAACAAAGATACAGTAAAATTGGCTTTCTATTCAATAAGGAAATAAGCTAGAACTGTAAAATGCAGTGGAAAACAAGCTTGCTGGAATGGTGGCGGCTTATCTCTGAGAAGAGATGTGACGGCTGCGCTCATTTCGCAAGAAGATGGTTACAATGAGGCTCTCAAGGCCTTTTACAATAAACAGGAATGTCAAAAACCCTAGACATCCAAAAACCTAACCCTAGGAGATGAAGCACCAAAAGTCATGTGGGCCCCGTTTGGGTAAGTTAGTACATCAACTTCCCGGGGTCGTAACTTTTGCATACGATCTCCGTTTGGGGCGCTCGGTAGCCCGTTGGAAATGTCTATCCGAGATTTACAACTTTCGACTGGGGCCAAATGTATGTCGGGGGAAACTATTTGGCCCCCCAAATTGCCAAAAAAGGTCGTTTAGGGCCACAAAACAGCCCCGGAAGTTCAGGACCCGAAAAACTGCTAAAAGTAGTACAATACCAAAATTGCCATAAAACTATTTTGAGCTAGTTGGAAAGGTGGGTGGCCACCAATATCCACCTGGATCAGTTTCCCAGGATAAATCTGTGTCTCTTGTGTTTATGTTGTGCTTGTTGTTTCTTCAGTGATCCTATATATGCTATTATTGTGAAGTGGAATGTAATGCTGATATTTTTCTGTCTTAGCATATTAAATATTAACATGATGTAAGTGTATCTGTGACAATTGCATGTAGACTGAAAGGCAGAATTACAGAAGATGCACAAGTGAGTAAGGACAAAACGATGGTATCCCAGACAACATGTAGACAGTCATATATGATCTAAGACAGAAGCACAAATACAAACTTGATGTATATCTAGTGATGCCGAAGTGAATAAGTGTATCTAATGCTAAGACAGAATTGCAACATAGTAAAGGATGCGCATTATGATAAGGTTGATCTGAGACAAGTGTGTTATACAGAACGGACGAATAACAGATGATGCACAAAGGGTTATATATTGTCTAAATATTGTTGCACCAAGACAGAACGAACACATTTCAGAAGGTGCGCAGCTCCAGCTGATACTGATGCACGAAGTCAAAACAACAGTTTATTTGTAGATGCACAGTATCAGTTGAAGTGCAGTAGCATAGAAACAAAATGACATACAGAACCAGAGCGCATATTGCAAAAGATAATGAAGCAACACATAGTTTGTGGAGTGTGAAGTCAATTGTAATGTTGTGAAGTGTTCAAGTGAAGTTTGTGATACAGAACAACAATTGCAATATATCAAGGTTGCAGAAGGTGTGCACAACATAAAGAACAACAGTTAATCTAAAAAGTGCGCGTATCAGAAGAACAATCAAGTAAGATCTTCTTCTTTCATATCTAAGCGGCAGGATGGGGCAAGGAGCAAGGGGTTGTAGGATCCTTCCAATTGGTGATGGTAAATCAGGGATTTGGTGCTTCCTTCAAGTCGGTGCCTGTAAAACCAAGGGTTCGATGCCTCCTTCCAGTTGGTGCTGGAGAACTTAGGAAGTTGGTGTTTCCTCAAATGTAATATTTTATTATAAGAAATCATCTGTGGTTTTATCCGATTTGGGTTTCCACATAAAAAAAATTATGTGTTATGTGTATTGTGATCATGTGATGTTGAATGTTTTTTTTATGGTGGATGCATAATTAAATATCATATTAATCAACTAAGAATTTAAAAACTATTCACAATTGCGCTAATATTGATTCACACCCCGTCTTAGTATTAAATAGATTCCAACATTACTATGCTAGGATAAAGAAAATACATATTGAGGTGGTAAAAGAGCACACAGAGTTAGAAATAGTGGTGGAAAAAACCTACTCCATTCTTCTAGTCGCAAGTTCCTCGACTGACAGCCAGCTACCGCATGTCTAGAAAGTGGCCCAAATTAGGGATACAGTCGTCGAGCTGCAACAAGAGAAGGAGGAGCTTTGAGCTCAAATCAATCTGACTCTGACACTTGAGGATATCGAGCTCGCACAAAAGATTGAATAAGTTGTGTAAGCTTTGCAGCAAGCACAACAAGGAGTTGTGACCTTAGCAAGGGTCATAGACTATAGCTTCAATGTTTAAAACCACCTACTAGATGTGCCTAAGGTTCAAAAGGTGGATAAGTAGATTATAGAATGCAAGGCCCAAGTGAGTGGCAAGAAGCAGAGTTTGGTGCAATTGCATCCCTCTACATAGAAATAATTAGAAACCATGATAGACATCTCGGGCTTGACTAGAAATATCACTACAAGCCAGACCGAACAGCAGACTCTCGCTTCCATTGTCATCGAGGCACAAGAGGAGGTGCAAAAACACTTCGACAACCTAACTAAAATCCACACCAAGCAACGGAGGTCATCACCCTCGCAGATAAGGTGAAACCAAAGGTGGGGAAAAACACAAAGGCAGATGTGGACAACTTCCATTGTCAGCTCAGTGACATCACCAATGAGTTGGAGGGCATAGGGATCGGATTCTAATATTTTGTCAGCAAGTTGTGCACATAGTTTCCATCAGTGGTAGCCTTGGATCCCTAAGGTTTGTGGCTCAGGACGATCCGAGTCATAGTGTTTGGGGCCTCTTGGCACCTAATTTTTGGAATATGTGGACAGGATCCGATGAATCCAAGTGGAAAGGCAGACCACCACTCAGGAGACAGCGCAAGGGAAGATCGCGCCACGCATCAACAGCAACCTGTGCATGGCATTTGCATGCCTATCAAGTCGTGCGTAGGATAATGGAAAGAAAATAGAACATGAGACTACTTAAAGGAACCTTTTGTAATGGGTTGGGTTCAATTAGATGATGATTCTAGGGATTTGTACTAAGGTTTTTTGTTGTATTCCTAAGAACCAATTAATCCAGTGAGCTAAATGTGAAACCTTTTTTAGAGGTCCAGCAATGGCTGTTGAATGTGACTAGTTCTGTTGAATGAATAATATAAAGATTATTCCCTTCCCATTTTGTACATTCTATGTGTATTTACATATTGTAATGAATTTTTAGTCTATTGTATGAGATGAATGTTAAGTTGTTCATTATTTTGCATGTATGAGTAAGTTAATGGATGAGTAAGGACATGGATAATACAGCTCCCTCCACCTCTACGCAATCCCTATGATGGTATCTGTAATTATTGTGCACGCATAGGGTGCTACCTTATACTTCTTGCAGGGTATTGAATATGTCATTCCCTGTAGGGTGTTTGTTGGAAAATCCTATTGAACCCTAGGTATGACTAACATCGGCCAACAACTAGACAAACCAAGACAAGATTGATAAATTTAGGGGATTATGTCCCCTAATTATTCTCATGATATGCCACCTTGGAGAAGAACTTAGAGACCATCATAACTTGATTTATTGAAGTCCAAGGTCAAATTCATAAAGGGGGGAATCAATCCCACCAACTTGCATGCATATGTCTAGCTAACTAGGGGCCAACTTTCATGAATCAAGGAGTTTTTTTGCATGGGATAATTTTGAGTTTATTCAAGTACAAATTATAGTAGGATTAATATATATTTTGTAACTCTCTATCACAACATTCCTTGTTCTATTTTAGAATTTTCATCCATCACTAGCTGGTAAAGGAAAATTTGTATCAAGAGGCAACTTGTTACCCTATTGTTCATGGCAAATTTTGAATAAACAAGAGCTAGTTTTGTTCCAACTTTAGTGTACTTGTTTAGGCACGATTCTAGGAATTTTATTGGGTTGGTACCACTCAAGGAAGGACAAGGAACCCCTACATATATTTTATTTCACTTATTTTAGATGATGTCCCTTCCTTTCATGTGTTTTGGCATTCCTATAGAAAATTGTAGTTGTCCTATAGAAAATTGTAATTGTCATGTAGAAACCCTACATAAGGTATTTTTTAGTTATTTTGTCTCGGCAATTCATTTCATTTACTTTCCAACATTTGAACTATTTTTTAATATCATGATATTTAATTTACATGCTTGAATGATATTCTTGTACTTATTTTATGCTCACAACTTACATATTTTACTAATTTATATAAAACATAGCATACCCTATGATTGGCCTGTGTTTACCTAAGAAATAGTAAGTAGTCTCTTCCTCTTGGTCTCCTAGCCTTGTGGGAGAGGTATGGATTTTATCTCACCTTGGGATTAGATGATAAAGTAGAGGCTAAGTCCAAGCACTCTCATCTTGCATTCCCTAGTTAGTTGTTGATTTGCATTTACTTTCCTTCTTAGTTAATATTTCAAGTTATTCCTTTGCAATTGCATATACAGTGCATGGTGTCTCTTAAGTTTGTACGAACTCCCGAGTTGATAATTTAAGTAATCATCCAAGGGGCCAAGGGATTCAATGTTTATTGATACAGTTATTTGTCCCATCACTTTCCATGCTTGAATGAATTTATTCTTGGATCATTATTATATTGTTAGTGATCTTCCTTTTCTAAATAAAGTCACCTTGATTGTCAAATATATTATTAGGGAGAATCTTCTAGACTCTGTTGGCCATGATTTTAGTCAAAATTTTGTAGGAGTTACAAAGAGATATAGGACATAATTTGGTGAACAAGGATGGATTTTCCTTTCTGGGAATGAGAGCTAGGGAGGAGAGTTAGTTCTACCACCAAGTTTATGGTTATGAGAGGAATACAAAAGGTACGGATTATGAGGGACTCTTTGATGGTTATCGATTAGATAAAAGGAGAAAGGGATTTTGAAAAAAATTTAAGATCCTTATATTGTAAACTTAAAAATTACATTTATTGATGTCTCTTTCATGCATGTCTACAAACAAAGGAATGGAAGTACCAATAGTTTGTCCAAGGAATGTCTACTCTTGTCACCTGGAAATTGGTACATATGGGAAAACCATGAAGATACCTTGATTGAATTAGACCCGAGGATGTTTAATTGATTTATTTATTGTTATACTTGAAAAGTTGGAGACATGGAGATATCACTTTTCTGTGTTATGATATATTGCAGTTAATGTTATAGATCATTGATAAACAAATGAAAGGAAGGGTTGTTTAATGGAACATCATATAGAAACGGTAGGTGGAAGGAAGAAAACTATGATTTTGTTTTTTTTGTGCTTTTTGCTACAAAATAAATGGTGAGATCATATTTAGAGAAGATGCGAAGAATTTGTAGTCTAGTGCAAAAAGACCACTGAAAAATTAATTTTGTTGTCTTATGAATAAAATTGCAATTTTTTTAAGGACAAAAAAAAGAGTATTTGAATATTACAATTTATGGAATCAGAATTAGAAATGGTGATTTTAGCAATCATAAATTGCAATTTCATCAATTACAAATTCACAATTTAACGATAAAATGGTTGAAGAGAAATTATGAGGAAAATTTGTAGTTTTCTTTAAGTGCAATTTCAACAATAGTTCCTCCGTCAAAGTTCTTATCGGTCATAGTTCCTTTCAGTTATAATTCCTCAGGGAGTTCATTTTGGTCATAATTTTTTGGTTATAGTTTCTCTATCATAGTTATTGTCAATCATAGTTCCTTCGTCAAAGCTCTTATCAATCATAGTTCCTATCCAAGTTCCTTCATTAAAGTTCTTGTTGATCATTGTTTTTATTGTACATAGTTTACTAGTCATATTTATCATTGATCAAAGTTAATCTTGGTCATAGTTCCTTAGCCAAAGTTCATGTCGATCATAGTTCCTTAGTCATTTTTCGTATCAGTCATAGTTTCCCAAACAAAGTTCCATTCAATCAAAGTTCATGTGAGTTAGAGTTCTTGATGATTATAGTTCCTATTGATCATAGTTGTTGTCGATTATATTTCCACAATCACAGTTCTTGTTGGTCATAATTCCTATCGGTCATAGCTCCCATTAGTCATAGTTCCATCATCAAATTTCATGTTGGTCATGCTTGCTCAATTATAGTTTCTCTTTCATAGTTCTTCTCGATCATAGTTCCTAAAATTGTTCGTTGTCATTATTTTTTTTCAAAAATCTCATGTCAATTGTATTCACTAAAATTGCTATTTTAGCAATTAGAAAATGCAATTTCAACAATTACAAATTCACAATTTCAACAATAGAATGGTTTAGGAGAAATTTGCAATAATATAAACTATTGGAGAAATTTAAAAAATAATAATAATAAAGTGCAACTTCAAGTATATTCCCTCAATTAGAGTTCATATTGATTAGAGTTGATGCCGCCCATAGTTCTTATCAATCACAATTCATTTG
The DNA here is from genome assembly GCA_027924585.1 of Larix kaempferi. NCBI lineage: Eukaryota > Viridiplantae > Streptophyta > Pinopsida > Pinales > Pinaceae > Larix > Larix kaempferi. The sequence continues at coordinate 2,144,936 of BSBM01000316.1, read as the reverse complement.
TCAAATTTCCTATTGATCATACTTGGTTATAGCTTCTCTATCATCATCCATGTCAGTCATAGTTCCCTTGTCAAAGTTCGTGTTAGTCATAATTCTTGTCAAAACTCTCACCAACAGTCAAATTCCTTTCATCAAAGTTCTTTTCAATCATGATTCTTCAATCAAAATTCATATCGATCATATTTCTTGGTAGTCATAGTTCTCGTGAGTTGTAGTTCCCTGATCATAGTTCATTTTTCAAAGTTCTTGTTAGCCACAGTTTTGATCAATCATAAGTCCTTGGTTATAATTCATTAGAGTCGATCATAGTTCATTGCTCATATTTCCTTCATCTAAAGTTAACAACACTTTATATGTTGTCATTTGTAAATTTTAAGTTACTTTTAATTTTAGGAGATAAGTCAATATGTTGTCTTTTATTCCATAAAAGTTATAGATACATATACAACTTATGCGTTCTTTTCCATATGATATACCTAATTTATTAATATCTACACAACTTATGTATTCTTTCTCATGATTATGTCTTCATCAATTTTAATTTGGCGATTTTATGATTTGTTTATTCTAGATTATATTTGAGAACATAGTTTAAAAATCAAAATTTATTTGTATTGTTGTCATCTAAAGAAAGAAAATATATATTTGAAATATAAGAACATGTTTCCATGGAAACATGGCATGAACAAGACTCAAAACACTTTTGCTTAGTAAAATTATTGTAAATGATGAAAAGCAATTTATCTTGGAATGCTTACTTACAAAGACATTAAATATAGTTTTCGAAACATTTGGAATAAAATTGAAATCCATAGTTTGTTATAAAATTGATTTGGAAATAGATAGATTAGAGAACACGGAGACAAAGTGGATCGATTGAAGTTGGAATCCTGGATAGGTGTACTGAATGGGAAAGTGATTGTTGTAATGAAAGGATGAACACCATAATGGGCATGCCAAGGAAAGCCTAGCAGATAGAATAAACAATGAAAGAAAATTAGCACGTGTAAAGGATGGGAGCATCGATGAAAATTTTTATTTACTTCTTAATTATCTTTCTTATGACAAATAAGGTGTCTTTTGTGATGTGTCAATGACCATAGATGTTAAATTGATACCTCTCGTGCAATAAAAATCTAGGAAATATCACTAAAAAATAGTATCTCATCCAAACTTTATCTAACCTTATGTTTTCCATTTGCGTCAATGTAAAAAAATGCCTTCAATGGAAGTTATAGTCCCATTTGCGTCAATGTAAAAAATACCTTCAATGGAAGTTATAGTCCCATGTTGCACACAGGGATTAATAAGGCCGTGTAGTGGCTGTGATCTATTGTTTGAAATGATTACATCAATGAAAATCCCTCGACATGAACACGCCACAAGTTTAATATGGCAATAACCTAGAACCCTTCATATAGGGAATGTGTTGTGGTCGACATGAACATACCACAAGTTTAATAGGGCAATAACCTAGAACCCTTCATATAGGGAATGTGTTGTGGTTGACATGAACATACTACAAGTTTAATATGGCAATAAGCTAGAACCCTTCATATAGGGAATGTGGTGTGGTCTTGCAGTGATGCCATGTTGAATAATCTAGATTGACTTGGTTACCCCTCAACACCATAAACTACTAACATTAAATAGGTAATAAGGTTCCATCTCTAATGATCAATATTGTTTACCATGCCAAAGGTTAAGTGTTAATATTTTCCTTAGTGAATGTAATGAGAGAATTAATCATTCCAATCTCCTTCATATAAATAAGTAAATTCCCATTATGATTAAAATTGACTTGGTTCCCCCTCAGCATTAAAAATATATAAATGTTAAATAAGGAATGATGTTCCTTGTTTAATGATCAATATTGTTCACAATTTCGAAGGTTGAATTACATGTCAACGTTAGGTCTAGGTGCAAGAGGAACATGCATAATCAGCATGTTGTTGTTGTTGATAAACTTGTAATTTGCTACTGGCACTCGTTAATACGGGAGATTCAACATATCATCTAGGAGGTAAAGCAAGGTAGTAAGCTAATCTTGTAGCAAATGGACCACCTTTCTGGTCACAAATCTAATAAGAATGTGACAAAAATTTCAAGCATGATTAGTGTTCCACCATGATCCATCTCACATGCATGGTGGAACAATTCCCTTGAGGGTTTTGTCTAATTCTAAACCAACTCACATGGTTAAAAAATCGACCAGAGTTCCAAATCGATACTATGACTTCCTTTATCATTGGGTTTTGTTGAGCAAAGGGAATTTTTCTACAACATTAGACGAGAGGTAAATGGAATGCATGATCACTTGGATGGAAAGTGTGGATGAAAGACCAAAGGTATTGGCTTGCATAATTGCACCAAGAAAAGTGAGATGCACTATACAACTTAATATGAATGAAATGAGATATTTAACGCTAATAAACTAAAATGAAAGAGAATAAATGCTTTGTGTAGTTTGTATAATCATAAAATTATACACAATTTTTCACTATAGATTAGTTTAAGACTTGAAAATCTTGGTTCTCCTTGGCTAGATCTTCAAATCTTACAAAAAAATACTTATGATTAAATGCATCAAGCGAGAAAAATCCCCTAGTGGTTGTTGGGGATTCAAAAATTATTATAAAGTTCGTGTACAAGCAGCATATCTCAATGGAAGACTATCTAGCTCAATTAATTTCTAGGATCAAAGAGGAAGCTTCATCATTTGAAAACATTGAGTTTTATCACACTCTGAGAAAACTCAATATCCAAGCGAACGTTTAGTCCAATCGAGCAACACAATTAGCATAAGGTTTCTTAGAAAAAAAGAGGTGTCATTTCCCCTAATCCCCTAAGTATCAATTAATGGAATCCATCACTCTAATTAACTTATTATACCATACACAACATTGGTCATGTTACAAGGCATTCAAAGCCAAGGATCATGGAAATTTTAAGGTATTTAAGGAGGAAGGGTATAGACCAGCATCGCACATCCATCCATTACCAAGTCACATCAATTTGAATTCATGTGTGTTAGTAGTAAGGTTGTAGGTGGGACAATGGGGATATGAGCAAGCTTTCTCAACTTCATTCTCCTTCTCAATGCATGGTTCGATTGTTTTATTTAGCTGGGCATGAGATTGTTGGAGAAAGGATCTCCTATAGGTTGGCCTCTTCGTGGCTCAATCAATCATTTGTTGTTCAAGTGGTATGGTTTGTCTTTGGATTTGAGGTTTAAATACCTCTATGAAGGATAGTTAACCAATGAAGTCCAATGGTCCACTTGGTTATTTGTGTGTCATGCTTGTTGGTTATACTCTATTCCACACTCAATGTCCATGGCTTATTATGAGGACCATATGAAGGAATGCCTTACCTCATCTCATCAAACTAACTATGTTTGTTGGAAAGTATTTGGAATTGGTCTATATTCAGAAGTTCGCAACCTCTTTATGTTTCCCTTTTTTTGGTTAAATTCAAGAGGTGCATGTTAGCTCAATTCAATCTATCTCACTTTGGCTCTAACTCTAAAAGACACTTGTGTTAGACAGTAAATCAGTGAATTTGAGTGTCCTAGTACGATTGTTTATTCTCCTTTCCACACTCAATGTCCATATCTTCTTATGATACAAAGGAGTATTTGAAGCAATGCCTTCCCTTGTCTCTCCAAGCAACTCTTCTTCTTGGGAAGTCTTTGGAAAGTAACTATATTTAGAAGTTTACAAACACTTTGTGTTAACATAGGGGGTGGGTACTGGCTCATCCAAGTTTGTCTCAATTTAGTTATTTTATCCAAATTCATATGGAAACTTTTAGCACTCCAAGTCTCAATGGATTTCCCAAGTTTCCGTGGGAAACAACTTTCACGTCCCCTTCCATTGATCCCACTCTGGGAAGGGAACATGACTAAAATTATGGGATTTTACAAAAACTCAGCCCCATTCATCATTGACATTTCATAAAACAAGTAAAATGCATATGTGCGTAGATGACTAATCAAATAAACACATTACGTAATGAAATACAAGATAATACGTATCTTGAAACAACGTTGTCCCGAGCAACTAGTTATGCACCTGTTGTGTTCCACCCAGCCATAGGCCAACTGTGCTCATTAATCTCTCAGCACATGTTCCACCCCCAAGTTGGGCATGATTTCCACAAGGAATGGGAATCTTCAAACTTATGCACAACAAAATGAACACCACATCTAAGCCAAGCTAGTCCATAGCTAGGTTTATCAAGCCAAATGTGAACCCTCTTCTATTTTTGGATGCTTGCGCTCAAGCTCAAGCCAAAGAAATAGATACCCAAACTCAAACCACAACATTCTCTCCCACACACAACAAGCACAACAAGCACGTATGTTGGGCATAGAAAAACGTGTTTACCATGGGATTTACAAAAACAGGGTTCCCATGGATTCTTCCAATTCGTGGCACACCAAAAACAACCTTTGAGAGGGGGAATAGACCCTTGGGAAACAAACTCGAATTTCCCACAAGTATATGGGCATTTAAATGGTAAAAATGACCTCCTAGGACCCCCAAATCGAATTCATCTAATTCTTTCCCACTTATGTATATCACAAAAACGCCCTTCTCCCAGCTAAAAATGAAGGAAAACACAGAAATTTCATGGACAAAAGCGCCCAGCAAGCTCAGAAATCGTGAGAGAGTAAAACTCATGGGTGAAGAATGGCTTGGGGAGCAATTTCATGGGTCTCTTATATTTGATGTCAACAGTGTTATATTCGTTATATAGACTAATAATCCTTAGACAACTTGCATAAGGATTCAGCTTCTTCCCTTCCAAATTGCCTAGAAAATGAATGCTACAAGGATTTTGTGTCTGGACATATTTTATTCCAATGCAAGAAATTCCCATCAATATCCTTGTTTCCCCAGGCCTAAGATACATTCAAGGAGTCACAAACTCTCTGCCAAACCAGACCCGTAAATGAGCAGTTAAAAAAACATTAGAGAAAATTTAAGGACTAAAATGGGCCTCCTAACGAAAATAACAGTTGAAATAATAAAATAGTATTTATGAATTTTGGAGGAAAAGAGAAAAAACTACCTTTTCTCTTCGTATTTTGAACATATCTCCCTATCATTTTACTAAAATTTAAAGTGGGGGCACACATTGGATACGAAATTAAATTTTGCATCCAACGAGTACCCACACTGCATACTTTTGAGGTTCCCCACCCACGAAAAATGAGAAATACATCAAAAAGACGTGTTACTTTCAAAGTAACGCATCTTTTTGATGTATTTCTCATTTTTCGTGGGGTGGGGTACCTCAAAAGTAACACATTTTTTATGTATTTCTCATTTTTCATGGGTGGGGTACCTCAAAAGTATGCAGTGTGAGTACTCATTGGATGCGTAATTTAATTTTTCATCCAACGAGTGCTCCCGCTCGAAATTTGAGTAAAATGACGAGGAGATATGTTGAAAATACGAACTAAAAAAAAAGTAGCTTTTTTAATGTCAAATATGCCATGTCAACCATTATGGTTGACTCTTTTCTTGAAATTCTATTGGTTCTTGAATTCAATGGCTATTTTATGAGGTGGATCATTTTATTACAAGGTGGCTCGTATTCTTATGAAGCCCATTTTAGACCCCAAATTTTCTCTAATGATATCATTGACCGACTCAGCCTCCTTCATACAAAGTATACATATGTTGGGCCCAATCCATCCTCTGTGCAATAAATTATCCCAAGTAAGCAAGTTATTTTCAAAATCCAACCATAAGAAGCATTTAATCTTCATAGGTAAATGTCATTTTCAATTTTTTTTGTACCACCATTTTGGAACACAAAAAGAGTCATTATGATCAATAGCTGCATAAGATTATTTTGCGGTGACCTATCCATTTGCACTGTTAAGATAACAAATCATTTCTTTTTCTTTAGAATTTAATCTAATGCCTACAGATTTTAGATAGGAGATATACATTTCCCATTCTTGGGCCCAAATACTACCCATACCGAGGTCTAAAGTAGTCAACCAATAAGAACCAGAAGTTGTCATCCATGCAGGACAAACAATATGTGCAAGAGTAATGAATCCCAACTCAGACAAATATTCCAGCAGATAAGGAGATAGTATATAGTTTTCCTCATTCCCAATGATAGGGTCTGTTGGAGTATTTTAAAACCCATCCATGTCATTTAATACTTAGGATAGCATTAATTAGTCATTTTGATTAACTCCTAGGTGTTAGACTAGGTAGTTGGCCAAAATTACCCATTGTGTGGACCACAAGCATCCATGAGTCACTTGGGCGCATTTCTAAGATACTAGATAAGATCTGATCTGATTCTCATAGATTTTATCCAATTCTGGAATAGAAAGGCGCCTTCTTGCTTTTTACTGATTTTTACTAGTTTATGTGAAAAGGTGAAAGCTAGTTGACTTGCCTTAACTATTTTTTGGCCAACTCAGCCTCCATGATGTTTCCTCTTCCTAAATTCTGAATTTAGGATGCTTTTCCATCATACATCACCATTTGATCACTAATTTACCAGTTCTTGAGCTTTAGATGTGACTTGGAAAGCACTCTTTACACCTAGGGGGGTTTTGCATAGATTTAGTAAGCCTACTTTTGTGAGGATTTCGAATGGCATATTTAGCCTTAAAATATCTGATGTAATTATATATATGTACAGCCATTACATTTCCTAATTTTGGCTGATGTAGACTTATTTAATAGAGTTATATTGTTTGCATTAAATACATGACTGTTTTCAGTGTTCTATGACTTGTTTTTGCAAGGAAATTTGTGAGAGTTTGTAATTTCTTGAGTAGATATTGGTGTGTAATAGAATTTCACATGGTATCAGAGTTATCAATTTGTTCTATTCTCCTTATTTTTTCCTGCAGGATCGAACCAGTCTGAGAATGGGCACAACTAGTCATCCAGGGGGTGCATTCATTCACCCAGAGGGCGCAACTAAGCATCCAGGGGCGCACCCAAACCACTCCAAAATCTATTTCATAGCTTCCATGGATCAGTCACATCAAATAATCCTCACTCCATTCAATTATTTTGACTGGAAGGAACAGATGGAGATCTTGTTGAGGAGCAAAGGCCTCTATAGGGTGACTATGGTAACTGAAACTGGACCTACTACTGCAATTGAGAAGGAAAAGTGGCACAACAAAAGAGATGAAGCTTATGGTCTCTTGTGTCTCAGCACATCCAGGGATCTCCTTTTTCATATAGATGGTATTACCACTCCAAATAAATTTTGGGAGAAGCTCCAAGACTTGTTTGGTAAGACAGATGAATTCAAAGGCCACCAACTGGATAATGAACTAGTTTCACTGAGTCCAAATAATTTCGAGAACTTACAAGAATTCTTCTCAAATTTCAAGTCACTTGTTCTTCAATTGAAGCAATGTGGAATTGATAAGAAAGATGAGCAATTTATCTTGGCCATCCTCTCCAAGCTTGGACCAGATTACTCGGTCTTTGTTTCGACCTTTCATGCTACAAGAAAAGCAGTTTGAAACTGGAACAGTCCTACTCTGTCAGAATTCATGGAATCTCTCACACAAGAACAAGACAAGTTGGTCTTGATAGGAGAAATCAAAAATACATCCAAAGATAATTGCTTGGCTGCTAGAGATTCAAAAAATTTGAAAGGCAAGAAGAAGGGCAACTTCAAGAAGCCACCTAATTAGAAGAAAGACAAACAAAAATCTCATGAAGACTCCTCAAATTTCAAAAAGAATCCTAATAAGAAGCAAGAGAAGGCTAAGTGCACCTATTTAAATAGGGTCTTTCATTCTGAGATCTCATGCATGAAGAATACCATTGATCAAATGGCTCATCTCCTTGAGAAAGAAAATATCCCTCTTCCTGGGAGCGCAAGAAAGAAGGAAGGAGGACACAATTCTGAAGACAAGGAGAGAGTGCATGCTTTGATGGAAACCACATCTAATCCTACCTCTTTAATTATAGATTCTGGAGATTCAGGGCATGTGGTTTCTGCAAGAGATATATTTTCCTCTCTTGATTCTTCCAGTGGTCCAACCATTGTGTTGGGTGATGATTCTGAAACTACTTGAAAAGGTAAAGGCAGTGTAGATCTAGAGTTTGGTTCCTTCACTAATGTATTGTATGTTCCATAGCTTGCTGCAAACCTCTTGTCAGTCTACCAGGTGACTCACACTGGGTCTAACAAAAAGGTTATCTTTACACCTAATGATGATGAAATCAGTGAGATGTTCACAGGCCGAATTGTTGCCTTAGGTGCTGCTGACCATAGCTCAAAATTTTATAGATTCTCTCATTTTGTGCCTTTCCCATCACCTTCTGCTCTACTTACTCATGCTAATGAATCAAGCAAGTTGTGGAATGAGATATTTGGTCATATAAATTACAAGTATCTTTCTCAAATCCATGAGAAGGATATGGTCATAGGGATTCCCAATATCAATTTTTCTAAAGGAGTGTGTCAAAGTTGCATCCTAGGAAAACACCCTAAGCATAAGTTTGAAAGATCCAAAACTGAGTGAACCTCAGCACCCCTTGATATTATCCACAGTGACATATCAGGTCCATTCCCCCATGATTCTTTGAACCATTCAAAGTACATCCTAACCTTCATATATGACTTTTCCATATATTGTTGGATCTTCTTCCTCAAGTTAAAGTCAGAAGTGTTCAATTTGTTCAAGCTTTTCAAAGCCTCAGTTGAGAACCAGACTGGTAGAAATATAAAGATCCTTAGATATGATAATGGTGGGGAATATATCAAATCTAATTTCCAAAAATTATGTGCTTCTGCTGGCATACAGATGCAAAATATTGTTCCCTTCACACCTCAACAAAATGGTGTTGCTGGGAGGAAGAACAGATCTCTCAAAGAGATGGCTACATGCATGCTTGAGGCCAAGTCTTTATCTCCAATACTTTGGGTTGAGGATATAAGCTATGCAGCCTACATATAGAATAGAGTTCCTCACAAAGCATTAAAAGGAACCACTCTTTTTGAAGCTTGGACTGAGCACAAACCTGATCTTTCTCATTTCAATATTTTTGGCTCCAAGGTTTGGGCTAGAATTCCACTTGAGAAGAGGAGGGCCATCCAGCCCCAAATCCAACCATGTCTTTTTTTTGTCTATTCAGAATACTCTAAGGCATATAAGTTGTTGAACATGCCCTCTGAAAATGCCTTCATTGAGAGGAGTGTTCAATTTGAAGAAGAGCCTTTGCAATCTGTTGAAATTGGAGAACCCTCTACACCACCACCTGAGAGTGTAGTGATGCTCCTTTTGAATTTTATGATTATGATATTTCTGATGATGAATACCATCTTATTGCAGATCCAAGTTCACCTACAAGGCCTAAGTGGGTTGCTAAGACCCTTCAAGCAATTGGAGAACTTGTGGGAAATCCTCAGGATCCTAGGAGAACTAGATCACAATTTGAGAGTGCTCTTACTGTGAATGATCCTTATCTATATGAGAAGTTTTTTTTGATGGTTTATTTAGATACTCAGACATATGAGGAAGCCTCACATGACCCAAGATGGCAGGCATCCATGGATGAGGAGTTTCATTCACTGCAAAATAATGAAACTTGGGAGCTAGTCAATCTTCCCCCAGGCAGAAAACTGGTAAGGTGTAAGTGGATCTTCAAGACCAAATTTGCAGCTGATGATGAAGATGTGAAGTATAATTCAAGGATTTTGGAAAATGGATTCTCCCAAGTCCATGGCCTTGACTGCAATGAGAATTTTGCACCAGCTGCACAAAAGGATTCGATGAGACTAGTTCTGGCAATTTCTGCATCCAAGCACTGGGAATTGCATCACATGGATGTCAAGAGTGATTTCATCCATGGGTATATTGAGGAGGAGATATATATGCATAAGCCATAAGGGTATACATCAGATCCTAACCTTGTGTGCAGGTTGAGGAATTCCTTATATGGGCTTAAGCAAGCTCCCAGAGCTTGGTATGCCAAGATGGACAACTTCCTCTTGTCACAATCTTTTTCTAGATGGAAGTCTGATCCAAATGTATACATGAAGATGATTTATGACACTATATTGATTATTGTGTTATATTTTGATTACCTACTAATAACAGTTAGCTCTACTGATCAAATAGCTTAATTAAAGACCTCCTTGCATCAATCCTTTTCCATGACTGACTTGGGAATTCTTAAGCAATTTTTGGGGCTTGAGATTTCACAATCTAAGTTTGGAAATAAGGTATCTCAATCAAAATATGCGTCATACCTGCTAAATCATTTCAAGATGGCTTATTGCAAGACTTCAAAGACTCCCTTACTTTCAGGATTCAGACTTGAAGAAGCAGATTCTACACCATTGGTGGACAGCACCCTGTATAGGCAGCTAGTTGGTAGCTTGTTGTATTTGACACATACTCGACCTGATATTGCTTATGCTGTGAGTGTGGCCTCAATATACATGGATCAGCCACATGAGCTTCATTGGATGACTTCCAAAAGAATCTTCCATTATGTGCAAGGAACCAAGTCTTATGGGATTCACTATGTTGCATATTCTAGCCTAGATCTTCTTGGATTTACTGACTCGGAATGGGCTAGGGATAGCCTAGATAGGAAGTCCACTTATGGATTTTTTTTTATGCTTGGGGGAGGCCCTGTTTTCTGGTCAAGTAAGAAACAGAGTGCAATTTCACTATCTTCACAAAGGCCAAGTACATAGGAGCAGTGAATGATGCAACTTAGTGTGTGTGGTTGCAGGGTATTCTTTCAGAGTTTAGGATTTCCTTTAGCACTCCCACAGTCATCTTTTGTGACAATCAGAGTGTTATAAGGGTCTCAAATGATCTAGTACAGAGGAAAATAACCAAGCATATAGAGATCCATATGCACTACATCAGGAGTTTAGTGCATGATCACATCATTGATCTGCAATATTTCCCATCAACTGAGCAAATTGCAGACATCTTCACCAAATCTTTTACTGAGAAGACTTTCAGCCATCTGAGATCACTGCTTGGGATGGTTGAACATGTGGTGGAGTGAAGGATTGATCAGCAATCTTTCAATTTTGTTCATGTCCATTCTTAAGGGGAGGTTTTTCCCATGAGGTTTTCCTTCTTTCCTTGTTTTGTGGACAAGGCAGTATGTTAAAGGGTGACCATGCCAAGTTGTTGGGCCCTATTTATTTCTTATTTTTAGCACATAAATTCAGGCTTAAGGGGGGATGTTGGAGTATTTAAAAACCCATACATGTCATTTAATACTTAGGATAGCATTAATTAGTGTTTTTGATTAATTCCTAGGTGTTACACTAGGTAATTGGCCAAAATTACCCATTATGTGGACCACAAGTCTCCTTTGTGTGGACCAAAAGAATACATGAGTCACTTGGGTGAATTTCTGAGATTCTGGATAAGATCTGATCTGATTATGGTATATTTTATCCAATTATGGAATAGAAATGCTCCTTCCTTCTTTATACCGATTTTTACTAGTTTTTTGTGAAAAGGTGAAAGCTAGTTTACTTGCCTTAACTGTTTTTTGGCCAAATCATCCTCCATGATGATTACTCTTCCTAAATTCTGAAATTAGGATGAATTTCCATCATACATCACAATTTGATCACTAATTTACCAATTCGTGAGATTTAGAGGTGACTTGGAAAGCACTCTTTGCACCTAGGGGGGTTTTGCATAGATTTAGTAAGCCTGTTTTTGTGAGGATTTCGAATGGAATATTTAGAATTAAAATATATGATGTAATTATATATATGTACAGCCATTGAATTTCCTAATTTTGGCTGATGTAGACTTATTCAATAGAGTTATATTGTTTGCATCAAATACATGACTGTTTTTCAGTGTTCTATGACTTGTTTTTGCAAGGCAATTTGTGAGAGTTTGTAATTGCTTGAGTAGATATTGGTGTGTAATAGAATTTCACATGGTCAATACCAACCAATATATTCTTACCTAAACCCACCTTTCAAGTTAGACCTGGAAAGGCTTTGATGAAACCACACCAGAAGTTGGAAACATTTCTAACATTTTTTATTTTGTTTCCCAATCCACTGCAATAAGTTCCATTTTATATATTTATCATGAAGGAAATCATTCCACAATCCTTTCCCAAATTATCCATGCCATAACTCTTCATACTTAGGGTGGTGTTGAACCAATACATATTTTTTATGTCCCATCCACCCAAACATTTTGGCTTGGATAGCCTCTCCCAATTTAAAAGGTGAATTTTTCCCCCATCTGCATTCCTAGACCATAACAAATTAAACATAAGTCTCTGAACCTATTTAATAATAGTTTGGGGGACATGTGCCAACGAAAACTAGTAAACATGAATTCCAAGAATAACAGCTCTCAAAAGTGTCAATCTTCCTCCCAGAGATAACAATCTAAAATTCCAGTGACCAATTCTTTTTTCAACCTTTTGTACCAGCCATAACTAGTCCCTGACCCTATAACAATTTAGTTTTAAGTAATAACCCAATACTTGAATCCATCCGATAGATTCGAAACCTGAAAGGGAAAGAAGCTAGTAATTTGGTCCATTCTGTTGCATTCCACAGTATCACATGAAATCTGATTTGGAGGTACTTACTTCCATCCCTGAAGTAGCACAAAAGGTATTTATTATTTCATCAAAACAGTACCACTCATCAATAGTACCCCTCCCAAACAATACCACATCATCTACAAATAATAACTGGGTTATAAATACAAAAGATGAAATTTTAATTCCTTTCAGCTTCCCTTTTGATCTAGATGCACTCATCGTTCTAGTCAATCCTTCAATGACCAACAGGATCAGTAAAGGAGAAAGGGGACAACCTTGACTAAGACCCTTGGTGCTCTAGAAGAAGCTGGTAGGAGAAACATTTATAAGGAATGCAAAATGAGTCGAAGTCACATAGGCCATAATCCAGTTTTTCACCATGATAGATAACCCAATCTAAATGAGTAATAATCTCAATTAAACCCAATTGACACGATCGTAATCCTTTACCAAATCCATTTTAAAAATCAAAGGCTCAATATCCCTATTTTTTATGGAATGTAAACACTCATGAGTGACCCCGACCACATCTAATATCTTCCTGTTTGCCAAGAACCCAATTTTTTCTTTAGTCATTATCTCAATCAGTTTGGGTTTAATCAAGCTAGAGATGATCTTAGAAATACCCTTATATGCTAAATTACATAAAGCAATAGGTCTAAAGTCATTAAAGGAATCTGGCTTGTTGCATTTAGGTATGAGGGAAAAGAAAGTAGAGTTGAGATCCCTAGACTCATACCCTTCCTAATGGGATTTATCAACCATTTGTAAAAGATCATTTCCCATTAGGTGAAAGAAGTGTAAAAAGAGTTCAATTGGCCATCCATCCAGCCCAGGATTCTTATCCTTAGCAAACAGTTTCAAAACATCCTCAATTTCACCTAAAGAGACTTGTTTCCCAATGTCCAATCCTTCCTCCTGAGAAAAATAAAGAGGGATGACTAATCACTTTCAATTGAGCCTCAATATGATTATAACCTGGATCTCTAAAATGATTAAAAAATATGATTTTGTTGCAATTTCCAAATTTTTTGGATACTTAATAACATTTCCCCTCTCATCCTTCAAGTCCCGAATAGAGTTGAATTTCCTCCTAAAGGAAGCATAGTTATGAAAACAAATTGTGTTACTATCTCCCAGCGCAAGCCATATGGCTCTTCTCTTAAATCTCCAATTCATTTCCTCCTGACTAAGCAAATAGTATTTTTAATTATCCAGTTCCATATGCTCCAATTTCTCCTCTTCAGTGAAAATACCATCAGGATTGGAATCCAAAATATCCACTAGCAATCTTTCAATATTTTATAAGTCTTCATTTGATTTTTGTTTTCTGTCTTTTTCCCACTTACTCACGGATATCTTAAGACTCTTGATTTTGTAAACCAAAGATTCCATAAGACTAACACCATCTAGTATAGTGATGTTATTCCAACAATTTCGAACCAAAGAGAAAAATTCAGCATCTTTCAGGCACATGTTATTAAATTTGAAGGGATAATTTCTTCTAACTTTCACCCCATCCAATTGAAAAATGATCAGAAATAGAATTTTTTTCCACCCAAGTTCTATATCTCTATAAGGAGAGAGTCAGATCCTCATCCATTAAGAATCTATCCATCCTTTTCCTGATACCCACATCACCACATGTACCATTGGACCAAGTTGGACCAAATTTGACAGGGGGAATATCAATCAGATTTGACCTTTGTAGCAAGTTTATTAAAAAATCCAATAGAGGATCTATATGATCTGAAAGCCCCCAAATGTCCCTAGCGAACAAGGTAAAATTGAGATCCCCTACACGTATTAAATTTGTGATCCTAAGTAAGTCACAAGAGAACAGTGAGTTCCAGAACAATTCACGATCCTCATAAGGCCCATAATAGTTCAATATAGATATCCTCTTATCAAAATATTTAATCCTTCCTTCCATCAAAATTCCCCCAATGGTTTTATAAGGTTTGAACTCAACAATCATAGGGTTCCAACAAGACATTAAGCCTCCAAATAAACCATTGGATTCTAAGGCACAAACTCCCCAAACCAGTAAAAACTTGGAGAAGGTATCCACAACTTGAATCTCACTACACTTGGTTTCTTGAATCAAAATTATATCAGGCTTAGTAGTTTTAATAAATCGGGATAAGTCCCTAACCTTCCTAGCCTCCCCGACCCCATGACTATTGTAAGAGAGGATAGACATTAATCAACCCTAAAGGAGGGTTGTCTTGCTCTAAGGGACCTGGCTGAAAATAAATTAAGATCGGAAGACTCATACAAACTATATGATAGAGGAGGGTGTGTTAAATCATATACCATATTTTTTGTAGAGGCCTTATTCATTTCTTTACCCTTCTTCTTCTTACTTTGGAAAGTCACATTCTCATATCTAATGGAAGGAATTGGGGAAACTTCTGAATTTTGTGAAGGTTTGTTGGAATAAACCTTCATAGGAGACTTGACAAGGGCCTCATTGCAAGAAGAGTAAATGTGCTCCACACTACAAGAAACCTCCAGTTGTGGGATTTGGTTGAGAGTCGGAATTTATAAAGGGATTCAAGTCATTCGAAAGGGAAGAAATAGTATGACCTTTTTCCAAATGTTCATGGATATGAATAGGTTCACGGGTTTTAGATAGCAAAGAGTTTTCTTCAGTTTCAGGAAATCACTAAGTATCAGAATTTTCATTTTGTTTTGAATAATATGAAAGAGGATAAATTAAAGGTTCTATGGTCGTGGGCTTAGGGTTTCGAACACTATCAGAAGAAGTAGACGGAAAAGAGTATCCCACAGTTAAACCCTCCTCACCCAAGTTTTTGAAATTTTAAGGACTATGAGTACCCTGAATAGGATTATCAAGGGAGGAATGGACATCATTAGTAGGTTTATCAGATCAAACATAATAATATTTTGATAACCCTAACTTATTACAAGGAGGATTTTTTCTAGATAAATTACCAATATTTTCACTATTCACAACTACATTTTCTACTCCAACATCTTTACAATAAGACTTTTTATCTAACTCTTCCTCCATATCCAAGTAAAAATTTAGTTCACCCTTCATGACACCTTCATACAAGGTAAGTGAGTTAGAGTTATACATGCCTTGTAAATCATGGAAGCCTTCCTTCAATGTAGAAGTAGTCTGCGATTGTGAGGAAAGGACTTTTTGGAAAGGCTATTACAGCAGTGAATCATCATCACCTTCATAAGCATATTTAGAAACAAATTCATCCTCCCTCGATAGAAAGTAAGGGCACTGCACCTTCAAATGACCATTATTAAGTGATACCTAAAGGGAATGTGATGGTGTTCCAATCTTTTTCGAATGGTTTTCTCTCCCCAAACTATCTCCACTTCAACCAGTAACTCCTGTGTAATATATAATTCCACCATCACTGGGGCAACCTTTTTTTCAAATCCATACAACATTTTCTTCTCCATTCTGATGAAACAACCCGAAGTATTTTCCAAACCCTCAATTGCATTCTTCGTCCAAATCTCAATTGGGAAACCGGGGAGGAGGAGCCAAAAATGTTGTTTGGTCATCATTTCCTTTTTTGGATCAAAATAAGTGTGCCATTTTTTTAAAACCAGCAAGCCATCCTTTATAAGTCAAATCCTATCCAAAACCTTAGGAACATCTTCTACCTTAGGGAATAAGAATAAAACCCAACAATTAATCATCATACTAACCCGTGGGGCATAACCAAACTCTGGTAGCCACTTAGTATTAACCCACTCAATAAGTTCCAATCACAAAACCCTGGAAAATTCAACACTTCCAAAAACATATATGCTAACAAAGTTTCCCACCCTCTCCATGTTTACGGCTTCCCCCGATACATACATTTTCACAGATTCAATAACCTTATAATTTTGTTGCTTGTAGCGTTCCCTATCCCTCACACCCAACAATTTCTGTTATTTAAAGGTATTATGTCCACCATGACAACGCCCATCCAATATACCAATATCGGATACATACTTCCCTCCATTCTCCCCAATGGAAAAAGCCCCCAACGCAAAACGAACCCCGGTCCTCACATTTGGTGATGGAGACTGATTTCGAAGCAAAGGAATAGCGTCAATAGGTTTCGTTGTAGGGTTTTTTTCAAGACCCCAAACCAAATCCATCCCAATCTATCGGAAGAAACGGTAAACACAATAAGTTCACGTAAATTCCGCCAATTGTAAAAGGAAAAAGGCAGTTAACTGCATAGAATCTAGATGTATAAAAGAAACACCAAAAACCCCAGGTGGAAAAAAAATCATTCACCTTAAAACGTCGGTCAGAAGAACTCCTATAAAGGTTAGACAAAAATCATAAAAAAGTGTTGGCACTCTAACAAAAAGGACCACCCCCAAAAAAATGACAGTGGATTCCCACAATCCTAAGTACAACAACCAACAAAAAGACTATATAGAAACATAAAATCCAATCCACTCAAGCCCACCAAAAAACTATATGGACGCAGAACCCTGAAAAACCTTAAGAAAGTTAATCATAACCTGATTAACCCAAGGAGAAAATTGGAAAAAAAAAACAACCAAAAAAAATTAATAAGAAGTTCCCACATTTTTTTGCTTGGTTGGCACTGGGCCAACCAAGAAGATCGACTTAAATCCAAGTCTACCATGGAATTTTCCAGCAAACCCCTGCTAGGGTTTTCAGAAACTTCTCCCTCCAAATAAAACCACTCCCTCTCCATGCAACCAATCAAACCTTCTTATTTCCTTATAGTTACAATGATTAACAGATTATATAAGATTGAAAGTTAAGTCATATGTTAATCACATGTATGGTGGATATCTTGTAACATGTGTCGAGTGTTTGTCGATATTGTCGGTCATAAACAAAAAAAAATAATACAAACTAAAAATTAAATATGAGGGTGATCTTGTAATGTTTGTTGATATTGCCAGCATCAACAAAAAAGAATAATACAAAGTAAAAAGTAAATACGGGGGAGATCTTGTAACGTTTGTTGAGTTTGTCGATATTGTCGGCCATAAACAAAAAAGAAAAAATACAAAGTAAAAAGTAATAAATATTATGTCGGCCATAAACAAAAAAGAATCATACAAAGTAAAAAGTAAATATGAGGGAGATCTTGATAAAAAAAATGGTTTCATTGATTTCAACAATGCGTAAAAGATAAAGAAGTGAAAAATATTATAGTTGACATGAAAAATAGAAATATAAGAAATAAAATAAAGAAGTAAAAAATATATTATAGTATACATAAGAAGTCAAATAAATACTATAGCCGACATAAGAAATAAATAAATAGAAGGGATTTGAACCTTAATAAAAAAGCATGATTGCATTGATTTTAACAATGCCTAAAAGATAAAGAAGTAAAAAATATTATAGTTGGCATAAAAAGTAGAAATATAAGAAATAAAATAAAGAAGTAAAAAATATATTATAGTAGACATAAGAAGTAGAAACAAAATAAATAAAAATAAATTACTATAGCCGACATAAGAAATAGAAAAAATAGAAAGGATTTGAACCTCAATAAAAAAAACATAGTTGCATTGATTTCAACAATGCGTAAAAGATAAAGAAGTAAAACATATTATAGTTGACATAAGAAGTAGAAAATTCATTGGTATATATTAAAGATTTAGAAAAGTCATTGGACCACCGTATTTCCATTGGGGAAGTTATTTTAAATTTGGGGAATTCCAAGGCCCCTGTTACTCACTCTCCCAAGCCTGCTGATCCAGTTATATTATTTGATGGTGTGGGTATGGAGCCATACAAGAGGGATTTATTTGGTTATTGCCCTGGGGTTGGTCACTCTGAGCCAAGAGGCTCTATTTCGAATAAACAGACTGAGGTTTTGAATTTTTTGGAGGGTGAGCCGGATGTTGGGGAAGATTTAAAACTGGATAATACTGTTCAGGGAGGGGTATTTCTCCATCCTGAAGCTAATATTCTTAAGGAGTCAGGGTATGTGATGGATGAGAGCCAGTCTTTATTATTGCCCTTACTAGTTTTTTCCAAGAATCCATCAACTAATCCGGATGTTTTGGCTTCAAATTCTCTAAGGTTTCAAAACGTGACTATCAGGTGTAAAAAAGGTAAAGCATTGAATTTCCCTGACAAGTCAATTGAGGGGGGATTTCAGCCACTTTCTTCTAGACTTTAATATTCAGGTTCAGGGGATTCAAAACTTTGTAGTGATGGGGGACTTAGAGCAGGACATCCCCGAGGGGTGGGTTCCTAATGTCTTTATGTTCATTAAAAATCTAGGGGGTTGGTAAGGTTGCTCGGCTCAGGTCCTTATCTCACCTTTTAAATACTACTGGGTCTAATATTCTACTACTTCAAGAAACGATGTGTGATGCCTCTGTGGCAGTAGCAAAAAAATTTGGGTTGGTGCCTAACTAGGAGGTGTCTGCTATTAATTCATCGGGGTTATCTGGGGGTCTATTGTCTGCTTGGGACCCTCGATTTTTTTCCTTTTCAGCTTATAAGACAAGATGGGGATTATTACTTGATGGATGCAGTAAAATTAACAATTTAAAGCTTTCCATATTAAATTGTTATGGACCGTATCGTGAGAGGACTTCCTTTTGAAATTCTTTGTCTGCATCTGGTTTATTTAATATCCGTAATCTTATGATTGCAGACAACTTAAATCTCACAAGAGGGGCTTTTGAAATTTGGGGTTTCCATGCTCGTATGGATGATATGGGGGATTTTTTCTCATATTTTTTAGAATCCCACAATTTGGTGGATGTCTTCCCTGTTGAATTGGTTCCTACCTGGACTAATGGTCGTTTGGGGGAGGAGGGTATTCACAAAAGACTGGATAAGTTTCTTATAAATTCTTCTCTTTTGGTGGATGGTGGAAATTATAAGTTGTGGGTTGGTAAACAAAAAATTTCTGATCATTGGCCTATAGTTTTCCAGTTTAGTGATATGAATCATGGTGGACACTGTCCTTTTATGTTTAATAGTTATTGGTTGACTAAGGAGGATTTCTGCTCGATGGTCCGTGATTTTTGGCTTAATTTGGAGGTGGATCCTGTGTTGAATCCGATGGATTCTTTCTGTTATAAATTAACGCTGCTGAAAGTGAAGGTTTCTACTTGGATTCATAAACAAAAGAAATTGGATCAGTTTGATCTTATCAATATTGAAGAGGAGTTGTATTCAATGCACAGTCTAAATATGTATGTGCCTTTGAGTGATGTTGATTTTGAACTTCTTAAGAAGTTAGAGGCAAAAAAGGAGGATATACTTGAGCATGAATAACAGGAATGGTGGCTCAAAATCCGTGCCATTTGGATTGAGTAGGGGGATAAGAATTCCAAATTCTTCCATTCTTATGCTTCTCACAGGAGAAACCTTAATTCTATTTGCAGTATTGATGATGGCTCAGGTTCGGTGGTTTTTGGTAAAAAGAAGATACAAGAGATGGCTAAGGATTATTTTTGTAAAATATACACGGATCAGAAGGAGTGTGATCTTCTTGACCAACTTAAGGTTGCGAGAATTTATCCTAGATATTGCGACACAAATGATACTGTGGAGTTGGTTAAAGAGGTGTCATTAGAGGAGGTGGAGGAGATTTTGAAACTTTTCGCCAAGGAGAAGAGCCCAGGGCCTGATGGGTGGACAGTAGAGTTGTTTCTTCACTTTTTTGATATCATGGGATCTGATATCCTGAGTATGGTGGAACATTCAAGGAAATTTGGTCATATTTTTGGGGCCCTAAATGATACTTTTATTACATTAATTCCTAAATGTAATGATCCTAAGCAATTTGGGGATTTCAAACCTATTGCTTTATGTAACTTGGCTTATAAAATTGTGTCAAAAATTATTGCTATGCGTCTAAAGCCGATTTTCTCCAAGTTTATATCTAAGGAGCAATTCTGTTTTTTGGAGGATAGGCAGATTCTAGATGTCGTTGGCATTACTCAGGAGCTTCTACATTCTATTGAAGTTAAGAAATTGAAATCCATTATACTTAAGATGGATCTGGAAAAAGCATATGACCGTGTGAACTAGGATTTTCTGCGGATTGTCCTTATACAAATTGGTCTCCCGCCGTTGGCTTTTAATTGGATAATGGCATGTGTTAAATCTATGAATATTGTTGTTCTAGTAAATGGGGATCCAACAGAGCTCTTCAGCTGCTCAAGGGGGATTCGTCAAGAATGTTCTTTATCTCCACTATTGTTCCTCCTGGTCATTGATGGTCTAAGTCTTCTAATATCTCGGGCTACGAGAGATGGTCTGATCAAGGGTATTAAACTGACAAAGAATCTATTTATGTCACATATTCAATTCGTGGATGATGTCTTGCTGGTGGGTTCTAATTCGGTCATTGAATGGGAGCATTTTAAGAACATCATTCATCTTTTCTGTAGTGCTTCTGGCATGAAGGTGAGATTTACCAAATCTTGTTTTATCATAATCTGTTGAATGATGGCAAGTTGCCTGATATACAGCATGTGTTTCCATATAAAGTCTGCAAATGGGGGGACAGTTTTAAGTATCTAGGATACTTTTTAAAGCCGAGTGGCTATCTTATAAAGGATTGGCATTGGCTACTAAGGAAGGTGGAAGCCCATATCTCTCATTAGGCATATAGATTCTTATCCATTGGGGGTAAACTTATATTGGTGAAGGCAGTCTTGACTAGTATTCCAATATATTGGTTGTCATTACTTCCAATCCCTTATGCCATCATGAATGCTTTGCGAAAATTGCTTTTCAACTTCATGTGGTCTGGTGGTATGACTAAGGCCTCTCTTGTGATGATAGGGTGGGAGAAAATCTCCATTCCTGAAAGTGCTGGCGGCTAGGGTATAAAAGATATATCCTCGTTTAGTGAAGCTTTAAGACTGAAATCTTTCTGGAGAGGTCTTTTTAGTGATACACTTTGGTCTGAATTTTTACACCTGAAATACATCAAAATGAAACTCAGGAATTGGTTTAGATATTCTAATAAGAAAACCAGAGGAGTATATCCCATTTGGAATCATTTTTTAAAAGTTTACAAATGGTTAGCCCTGTATTTAAGCTGGAAGATGGGCGACGGGAGAGAAATTTATGTTGGTGTGGATCCCATAGTGGGGTTGGAGGAATCTTACAGCCTGTCTAATACTATTCTGCAGAAAATTCGAAGCTACGAGTATTATACTATGAACAGCATTATCAAAAATAATGGATCGGGGTATTGGTATAGTGCAATGGATTTTGGTTTGGTTGGGGATGCTACGACAGAATGGAATAGATACACCCGTGCACTTAATGATGCAGGTGTTAGAGCTACATTGGACAGTGACAAAATCATTTGGTTGGGGAATGCAAGTTCAGGAGCTGTAACTGCAAAATCGGCTTACAGTACTATCATTAGACAGAAATGTATTTATCCAAGGCACTGGTGGTTTAAAATCTTGTGGCAATGGGGGGTTCCATTAAAGATAAAATGTTTTATGTGGTTTGTTTTCCAAAATAGGTTGAAAACCTGGGACAATATTATCTTGAAGGGTTGGGTGGGTCCTAATATCTGCATATTATGTAAAGAAAATGCGGAAAGTCTTATACATATATTTCTGGAATGTAAATTCTCCAGGAACCTGTGGAGCAGGGTGTGCCAGGTATTAAAGATTGCTCAAGACTGGGACTATTCTGATTTCACTTCCAGTATGTATCATTGGATAAAGTCTTATAAATCTTTCGATATCCTCCTAGTTTTATATGTTGTACCATTTGGCACATAAGAAATCTTGATTTATTTGAAGACATATCCCCAAACATTATGTTGGCATGCAATTCCAGTTTGAAGCTTTTTGCCATTTACCAAAGTAAGCAGGTTATCAATAAACAAATAAAAGTGGGGATATTGAATTTTTAGGTGGACATGCCTATATTATTTTTTGACAAGGCTGTTGTTTTGGGTAATTGTGATGCGGGAGGTGTCATCTTCCTTAATCAAGATCACTACTTTACATTCAGGCTTAATTGTGGCAAAGGCAATAATATGAAGGATGAGTTGCTGGCATTATGGATGATAATCAGAGTAGCAAATTTCTTGGGATTAGCAGAAGTTAAAAATTTTGGAGAATCTCGTGTCATGATCAAATGGGCCATGGGTGATTACAAATTATAGGTAACATCTTTACTTCATTGGTGCAACGGAATTCGGTATGAATTCGATCTTTGTCCTATCATTTCTTTGCAACATATTTACAGGGAGAACAACTCTATGGCGGACAAACTTTCAAAACGGGCTTTCGATACTGAAGAAGGTCTGCTGATTTGGGAGGAAGTCTTGGATTCCAAGATAGAATCTCAGGGTACTGTTCACTTTTTGGACTGATTGTTGTTCAGGATGATCATCTTATGATTGTTTTTTTGCAGAGTTTTAAGGTTTTATATATTTTGGGTTGTATTCTACAAGACTGATATGGTTTTGTACTCTAGCCGGAACTGTGTTATTTGGCTCATTGTTGTACTATTTGATTTATATATATAAATAATAATAGTACGGTTTTTTTCGCTGAAAAAAAAATAGAAATATAAGAAATAATATAAAGAAGTAAAAAATATATTATAGTAGACATAAGAAGTAGAAATAAAAAGAAATTACTATAGCCGACATAAGAAATAGAAAGGATTTGAACCTTAATAAAAAAGCATGGTTGCATTGATTTCAACAATGTGTAAAAGATAAAGAAGTAAAAAATATTATAGTTGACATAAAAAATAAAAATATAAAAAATAAAATAAAAAAGTAAAAAATATATTATAGTAGACATAAGAAGTAGAAACAAAAGAAATGGGAAGAAGGAAGGGAGCTAGGGTTTTTGCTCTGCAACTAGGAAGAGGGTCGAAGATCTCGGCGGCCATGGTTCCTTCCATGGCTTCCAACCCTTTTTCCCCTCTGGTTCCTGGTCGACCCATTGTCCTACATTAGTGGCGGCGGCCCTGTTCACGTGATGTCCGTGGTAGGCTGGGTTGGGCTTCTGCGGGCCACGAGTGGCGGCGCTTTGCAGAATGGGATTCTCACCATGCATCTGCAGTACTCCCCATTTCTTGTGGGATGGAAGGGCCCTCTCACCCACAGAAGAAGCCTTGTGCACGTCTCCAAATGCTGCCCTACGGAGTCCTAGAGATGCCCCATATCGTCCACTGTACAGGGTTCGCGCACAGCAACGACGGCCTAGGCTGTTTCTTGTTCTTGAATTGTCGTCCCCGAGAAGTCATTTCCACACGCCTGTAAGTGCAGCTCCTACATTGAATATCATAATGTCCTTCATGCTCGAAGATGCAGTGAATACCTGGCGTTGGCACTGGGTTTCTGAGTCTACGCTCAGCGACGATCCATTTTCTTGAAGGGCGGTCAAGATTTCGAACTGCAGTGGATGAATCTTCACTTCAAGGATAGGAGTGATCAAGAACAGCTCGTGCAGACCTGTAGTGGCGGCGTATGGGCAGACTCCTTTATTGAGCGGCGGCGGTCATCGCGAACGTGGTCGGATTGAGCAGGATCTGCTACAAAGGAACAAGAGGGAGAGGGTGGAGCTACTTCAGGTGGTGGCGTCTGTCTTTAGTCTCTTTGCTATGGCATTTCTCCTCCAGTTTTTAATCGAGGGTTCCTGGATGGCTGCTCTTTTTCGCTGGTTTAGGAGGCCACTGAGGCTGCTGCGGTGTCCACAGCTGCGGATCTCCTGCACCTACGATGAGGGTCGGCTCTGAAGGAGCTATATGTTCGTGGAGGGCGTAGGGCTATCCGAGTACGGATCTTGAGGACTGCGGTCGGCTTGGAAGAGCTGTTTTCTCTGGTTTGTGTTCGTGGATAGAATCGGTTTCCTGCTCATTGTTTACAGGGTTTGCTGCTTTTTCTGGGTGCTGCTCACATTTGTCGCTGCCTTCCTGCTCGCTGCAGGGAGCTCTGTCATATCCCTCTATTGAGGCTGGACTGCCTTTGCTGCTGGGAGGTAGGCGGTTGCGTACGGGAGAGGTGCCTGAGGAGTGGAGGCAGATCCTGGGAGCTGTGGATCTCTTATGTGGATCTGGTTTTGGTGGGTTTGAAAGACTGTTTTATTCACTGGTTTTTTTTTTTTTTTTGGGCGTTTGAGGGTTTGTTCCTGAGCCATGGAAATGTCAATATGTGACAATGTAGGGATCTATGTGATCCTATTACATGTGCGGAATGTAATTTTCTTCATCTTTTTGAAATAAAATTACAGACTTTTTCCAAGGAAAAAAAAAAGAAACAAAAGAAATAAAAAAAATTACTATAGCCCACAAAGAAATAGAAAAAATAGAAGGGATTTGAACCTTAATTAAAAAACATGGTTGCATTGAATTCAACAATGAGTAAAAGATAAAGAAGTTAAAAATAATATAGTTGACATAAAAAGTAGAAATATAAGAAATAAAATAAAGAAGTAAAAAATATATTATAGTGGACATAAGAAGTAGAAACAAAAGAAGTAAAAAGAAATTGCTATAGTCGACATAAGAAATAGAAAAAATAGAAAGGATTTGAACCTTAAGTCCAATCATCTCACTATTTACTAATAGACAACAAACACATGTTCTTAAAAAACACAAGATGTATGTTGATTTGATTAGTTTCATTGATTTCAACAATGCATTGTTTTTTTTCTTTTTTACATGTATGCATTGAATTTATCAATTTAATAAAAAAACATTGTTGCATTGATTTCAACAATGCGATGTTTAATAAACCACAAACAAATGTTCTTCAAAAACACAAGATGCATATTAATTTGATTATTTGCATTGATTTCAACAATGCATTGTTTGTTTTGTTATTTACATCTATACATTGAATTCATCAATTTAATAAAAAAACATCGTTGCATTGATTTCAACAATGCATTGTTTGATAAACCACAAACAAATGTTCTTCAAAAACACAAGATGCATATTGATTTGATTTATTGCATTGATTTCAACAATGCCAGCCATAATAATAGTTATATTTTATAACTAAATATAACTCCAAGCAAAAAGGGTTTTGAACCTTGGTCTCTAGGTTAACACAAGCCCAATAGCCAACTGCTTACCAATAGACCACACACAAATGTTGTTAAATAACACAAGATGCATATTTATTTGATTGGTTGCATTGATTTAAGCAATGCATATTTTGTTTTGTTTTTTACATGTATGTATTGAATTTATCAATTTAATAAAAAGTATAAAAAAAATGCATTGAACTAAACAATGCATTGTTTTTCGTTATTTACATTTATATATTGAATTTATCTATTTAATAGAAAAACTATTTGCAATGATTTCAACATATTAAAGTTTTTTTTCTCTATTTTAGGGTATATTGTGGATCCCCATGATAATATTGCAAATAATGAAGATATTGATGATCAAAAAAGAAAAGTACGACAAATGTATAGAAGAGAAAGAGAAAAAGAATCATCAGAACATATAGAAGAACATAGAAAACACGACCGTGAACTAAAGAGATTATGAAGAAGTGTTATTTGTGCAAAGGGATTCTCAAAAGCATGAATGGGAGATAATCTCAAGGTTATATAGGAATCAATATATAACTACCAATGAATATGACATACTTGGATACATGGAATGTGATAACAACGAAAATTGGAGCTCTAATTTTGTTGATATGGAAACTTCCAATCGTGCACTACAGTTCATATCTGAAAACTGAAAATTGAATTCCATTGTTCATAATAATCGTACTCAAAATTATTCAATTGAAATCTTCGCAGAGAAGCAAAGCAAATCATTTGAGATTATTCTTGAGCATTACAGAGGTGGGAACAATGAACTACTACGAATGATTATCCAAGGAATTGCAGGTACAAGAAAATCTTACTTGATTGGAGCTATTAGACAAACACTAGATAAGTCATCATTACTTCTTTTGGCCCCAACCAGTGTTGCAACGTTTAATATATCTACATCAACAGTGCAAAAAAAAATGGGGATTAACATTGGAGAAGGAAACTATAAATATTGGAAACAAAGAACGACGGGTACTCCCATTTACAACAATATCATGAGTAAAAGGTCTGGATGGTCTTCCTCCTTTCACATATGATCAATACGAGAAGATGCCAAAGGGAGCAGGAGTGGAATCAAGAAAAAAGGAAGAAGAAATATCAAAGTTGATCACATTGTAATATAGTTGTATTTAAACATTATATAGGCTTATATTCGTGGATAACATCAACCAACATGTTGACATATATCATATTTAAACATCATCTTATTTGATTTGTATTCATCTGCATTGTTAAAAATTTTGACGAAATAATCCTCATAATTCTATCTGTGTTTTCAACTTAACCTGCTCCTTACAATGCTGATCAAACTCCGATTTTGTGTCACCTCCCATGACTGGAACCAGCCTAGATCCAAATCCTAGGCTCTATCAAGCGCCGAGAGGGATCAAATCTCCCGAGGTGCAACCCTCGGCTCAGGTATTGGACTCAAGGATATTTTCGAGGAGAGGTTTGCACCTCAGGAGATTTGATCCCTCTCGACGCTTGATAGAGCCTCAGATTTGGATCTAGGCTGGTTATAGTTACAATGATTAACAGATTATATAAGATTGAAAGTTAAGTCATATGTTAATCACATGTATTATGTTACATATTTAAAGCGAAGGCATACATTGGTTTGATTATTTATTTGAATGTTTTAATTGTTATGTTTATTTACTTTATATTTAAAATATTACATATAAAAAATGGCTAGTTATATTAATTCTGATATTAAAATGAAAACACCTTGAAATATATTAATTGGATTGTACAGTCTTTATTAATGTTTTTAAACTTTTACTTATTGGAATTAAATCTAAATGAATATCTATTAAATCTATGCAAATAATAATAATAATAACAATATTATTAACCTACATGTAATTACTTGAGGTTACAAATTACTATAACCTTGAGCAATATAGCATTACCATATAACTAGTTTTTTTAATAATTGTTTTTATTATCAATATAAGAAAAAAATATTTATTTGTAAGTTAATCTCATTACTATTTTCTTATTCTTTTTTAAGAATCATTAATAAGGAACTTTGCTACTAATTTCACTTGTTAAATTTATTTTGATTCTGCATTTTTAAAAAAACACATTTTATTTATATTAAAAAAACTATGTTTTTCTTATATTAACATAATTACATTATTAGAAATGATCAATATACATGTCTTATTGGGCGCATTTTTTTATTAATATGATGGTGCTAATTAAATCAATATTGCTAATTGAGATAAATTATTAAAAATAAATAAATAATTTATTCACTTTACTTACTTTAATTAAAAATAGTTATAACTATTTATAATGATATGTAAATTAAATTACTAAAAATAATTTAATATAAATATAAAAAAATAATATATACACTTCATTATCTCTATAATAATAATAATTTATTTTGCGTATCCTACCCCCTTCGGATTTGAACTTATAATTTCTTAGGAGGAAACGCATGTTCTTTAACTGTTGGGGCCAGTCAGGTTATATATATATATATATGTATGTCCCAATTACATAATACCATAAATTCTCCTTTTGAAATGTAAGCTCTAAAACCCTAAACTACATCATCTAATCCTCTTTTATGGTGTTATTAGCATATGGTATTTTTCAGTGTTTGATTTTTTCTTGAATAGTTAAAAATATATAAATATAAAGAAAATTTAAAATCAAATTATATTTTAATTATTGTATCGAGAGGTGCTTTATATACCCATGAAAGTGAGATGTGTCACCTTTGTAACACTGATGTCACACATGTGGGCTCCAAAAAAAATTATTAGAAATAAAAATTATAAAACCAAGCACATGCCGGATCCATATTTAAATTAGCTAAATTATAAAACACATTTATATAAATATATTTCAAATTTCAATTTATAATTCCATTGAATTCAAACCTAATTTATAATTTCATTAATTTCATATATATATATATATATATATATATATATATATATATATATATATATATATATATATATATATATATATATATCACTTGGGGTTTCCGAAGGAGTGGAAACCAATTTGGGATAGGTTCACCCAAGCTCTTTATCGTGCTCATATCGAGATAATGGATCAAATCAACCATTCGGTATGGGTATATGATCCTACATGGGGTACTTACACCTCCAAATGTGGTTATCGGGCTATGGTTGAAGGAAGGGCCTCACTAGTCTCTTGGTGGTGGAAATTTTTGTGGAAACTTCGTGCTCCTACTAAATCTAATATACCTATGTGGTTGATCCTCTCTAGAAATATTTTAACATGGGATGTGCAGCAAAAAAGAAGTTGGAATGGATCAGGTATCTATTACTTATGTAAAGATAATAGTGAAGACACATCCCACTTATTTATTCATTGTAAATTTATTGTTCTGGTGTGGAATGTTGTTATTGGGGCTCTCTATATTCCAGGTACATGGGCATCTGACAGTCTTGAAGAGTGCTTGTGGACATGGTTTTCTTGTAGATAGTTGAAAAAAATTCATGCGCTTTAGTTTGTAGTTTCCTCGAATGTATGGACTGCTCGTAATTTGGCTATTTTTGAAGGGATACTCTTGCCTCACGGAGTGGTGACCATAAGCGATATTAATATGTTTAAACTGTGATACTTTTGCCAAGATATAAAAGCTAGTGAAGAAGCAAAACACAAAATAATGGAGACAATGGACAAAATCTAGAGTAACATAATTTGTATTAATCCATCAAAGAATATTTACAATAGCTCATCAAAATTGAGGATTCCAATGCAATGTGCATTGGAATGCAATGGAATGTGATATAATGTGATACATAATGCTTCGCCAAAGTTATACATATAGGCAATTTGAATTTCTCATTGCATGAAAACCTAGTTGGGATTAACTAAAGCTCATATGCCCTTAGTTAGCCATGAAATTTCTTAAAGACAAATTTACTAGATCATAATTGACGTAAGTGGACAAGTGGAGGCCTAGTTACCTTAAATCAAGGATTTAATGCAAGCAAAATTCATGCATGAGATATTGATACTATTAAGAGGATTAATATGCTCTAAGACCCCCCCCCCATAAGCCTAATTTGGTGAAACTAATGCAACAAAGTTGGGTCCTGGCAATTTTCAGCCATGTTAGGTACCCATGCACAAAAATCATCAAAAACTAAAAAGGAAAAACCCAGTGGGAAAAAACCCTCCTAAGGTAGATAGTCTCCAAAAACCAGAAAATATGACAAGCCAGTGAAGCATGATCTGATGATGACAGATCATAATCCGCTCCAATGAGTGTGTTGAAGTTGCAATGTTGAAGTTTATACCAGTTGACAACAATCAAATCTCTTCAAGCAACTAAGGCGCCAGCCTACACTCAGATGGTCACTGGGCTAGTTCAGAGTGCTTTCAAAGCATAGAAGCAAACACCATAAAATTAATGTAGTAGTGGTGAAATGGAATTGTAAGTTTTGGCCTAATTAGTCAATTTCAAGAGCAATGTGAAAGGTTCCAATGTATCATGGATGAAACAAATTTGTAGGAGGTCCTTAATCAATTGCTCAAATGCTTCCATGACCAATCATCTATCCAACCACAAACTATCTTCGGAGTTGGTACCTTGTTAATATTTTGTCGAGTAAGCCTCTATGTCAATGAGTTGAAAGAAGGGGAACTGACAAATGGTTGTTGATACTTGAAAGGAGGACGATATTGTATGTGATCATAATGTCAAGGATGTCGATATGTGTACAATATAGACCCTAAAGTTGATGTTGAAGAGACTGATGTTGGAAATTCTGATAACTCTATATCTTGTGTCAAATTCGGTTGAGTAGGCTCCAAAGTTGTATCAATATGTGGTGTAGGATATGGCTCCTGCAACTCTTAGTAAAAGAGTCATCCAATGTGATAATATCTAGTGTTGGAATAAGATGAATATGTTCAGTATAGATTGATAATATTGATGAAGCATCATCAAAACCTAATCCGGATTTGGTTGGTTTCATCACAAGCTGAATGGGATTTGTGATCCCTAGTCCATTCTTTCTAATACCACTGCCAGTGTAGCCCATCTTCAGCAATAATTTGGACCCAAAGTTGTGATTATGCACTTCAAAGGAAGGTGTTGTAGGCTCATGATCCATAATAAGTACATGTGTTGTAGTAAGATTTGTATCATCTTCCTCTTCATCGGCACTCTCATCATTAGAGGTGTCATCAGCGATGGATGATGCAGGATCAATATCTGTAGCAGATTCTTATATGTTATGGGAGCTTAACAAAACTATATGAGAAGAGATGCAATGTCTCAAACTAGCAATAGTATATTATTTCTCCTTTAATTTGGATAAGAGTTTTTTTCAATGCGGAGATTTTATTTTTCCTCCATCTCATCATAGTGGGTTTCCCAATTAGAAACTTCACCTTGTATCTCCTTTCCTGAAACCACAATTGCATATGCTTTTTGAAAAAAAATGTTGAGATCCTCTTGTGAAGAAGCTAAATCATCTCGAAGTTTTCTAAATGGTGAAACGAATCAAATTCCGCGAAAAACCCATTTGAGATCCCAGAAAAACCTTTTGAGCAAGATGATTGTAGTCCTTCTAAAATTCTCTGTAGAGGTCGGGGCACCTCTTCAAAGTTTGTTGTGTTTTCACGTACGTGGATTTTTATGAGATAGTTGTGGTTGGCCGGCCTCTGGAATCCAGATTTGAGTGCTCCTTGATTGCATGCTTCTTCCTAGAGCTTCCACAGCTCTGATAACATGTGAGATTTTTGTCAAGATTTGAAAGTTAGTGAAGAAGCAAAACACAAAATAATGGAGACAAGAGACAAAATTTAGAGTAGCATAATATTTATCAATCCATCAACAAATAGTTACAATAGCTCATCAAATATGAGAGCTCCAATGCAATGTGCATTCGAATTCAATAGAATGCGATAGAAAGCAATTTATACATATAGGCAATTCAAATTGCTCAATGCATGAAAAATTAGTTAGACTTAACTAGAGCTCAGGTGCCCTTAATTAGCCATGTAATCTCTCATAGATGATTTAACTAGCTCATAATTGACCTTGGTGGACAAGTGGAGGTTTAGTTAACTTAAATCAAGGATTTAATGCATGAGATATTGATAATATCAAGAGGGTAAATATGCTATAACATAACAATATGTTGATATTGTTGCTTCTCATGTTCATGGGTTTGAATGCTCTATGGATATTGACCAAAGTGCATTGTGGGCCTTCTTTAATGTGGCTTGTCAAGGCCCCAATTCTACCTGCCACTTGGGGTTTGTGGTTTATATCAACCTGAATCACGATTATACATTTAAGGCTAATTTGGGATTGGGTTCAAATAATCGAGCCAAATTTTTATCTTTGCTTTCTCTTCTAAAATTTGTCCATTCTCATAACATTCTATTGACCTCAATATTGGGCGGCTCCTTACTTATTATTAAATGGATGAAGCAAGAAGTTCTTATTTAGAACATAAATCCTCAATGTCTAGCACAATAGACTTTGGATATTTCAAACTCATTCATGCAAGTTTGTTACCAGTGTATTCCTCGAGCTCTCAATTCGACATGTATCGCCTATCTAAAGACGGTTTGGAGTTAAGGCTTGGTCATTTTCAGGTCGGTGCATACAATGGGCCTATGGTCAACATGAATGAAGGATGCCTTGATGAAATGATTATATCATAGATTCATTATGATGTGAGTTCACATTTTTTACAGTATTTTTGTTCAAATATGATGTAATTACAACCGGATTGTTCTAATGACAAAGGATGTATATGATTGTACTTTGGCACCTTTGGAATGTACCTTGATTTCTTCGTGAAAATAAAAGTATGATTTTTTCTGTGGAAAAAATACACACACATATAATTAAACTTTAATAATTAAATGGATGCATGCATGTAGTTTTAATGTTCTATTAATTATGTGAAAGTGGTTGAACATAAGGACTTCATAAATGCATCACAAGAATCCAACAAATGAATATCACATATTTATATATCTTTATTTAACACTTACTAAGTTGGGAATGGAATTATGTGTGTTCAATTATAGTTATGATTAAAATATTTTTTTGTTAAATTATCATATATGATTTGATAACAATCAAATTTGTGTGGAAAATTTTATGAAGAGATATTTCTGATTTATTTATTCTTAACTTATATGTATACATATAAATAAATACAATTGTAAACATACACACACACACCTATCTTTTACCAGTTGGAAATGGGTAGTGGACAACAAAACACTCTATATATTAATATATTAATAAATATACAATCTTAAAACAAAATTGGTCATCAATCCTTATCTGGATTACACCAATCCAATGGCATGGTGAACTTTGCAATGAAGATTCCTCTTATGTTTTTGTTTTGATTGTAATGTTAACTATGCTAGAAAGTGTACTCTGAAGTAAATAACAAATATGTTTCAATACAAAACAAGACTCATGTGAAATCATTTGTACAAGAAACCATACTTGGAGGTGTATAATGCCATTGTACAAGTTTATAATACCTTGAAGAAAGAATACGATTCATATTTTCTATGCTTCCAAGTGTTTTCCCTCATTGGCTTCTCACTAATGGTGAAGTCAGTGGCCACCTCTTTAGCCTTTGTGAAATTCGCTAATTTTTGTTACACACACACACACACATCATAGATCCATCTTAACTCTGGCTCTACCAAGCATCAAGAGGGCTCAAATCCCTTGAGGTGCAAATATTTCCTCCAATTTAGCACTCTAAAAGGGGTTTGCACCTCAAGGGATTTGATCTCTCTCGACACTTGGTAGAGCCAGAGTTAAGATGGAACTATGTTGGTTGTATAAAAAATGGTAATGAAATATTTTATGATTTGGTAGAAAGCCATGCTTATTTTTTACTTTGAGAAATCCATGCAATGAAAAAGGCACACCATATTAAAATTCCATTCTATGTTGTATTTTGGAAATCAGGTTACCAAAAAGCAATGGTCCTTTCATTAATAGTGTAGTAATGTACCTGCATGATATATTGCCCAACGTGTGTTCCTCTCATCAATGTGCTCTGCTCAAAGTGCAATTGCAAACATCATTGGATTTCAGTTAGAACATGCTAAAAACAAAACAAAACAAAAGATTATTTTCAGTTTATTTAATTAGGAACCAAAACCATTAACATTTAGTTGAAGATGGCTAACATATATATGTTAACTCATAGAATTTCTGGAGGATTTTCAATTGCCAAATCAAAGAATAAAAATCCAGCTTGATGTGGCACCTTTACCATCTACATTTTCCCACACCTATCATCATCACCATCATCCCATTCATTTAATCTTCTTAGTCTTTATTTTTGGTTACTTATGTGCTCCCTTCTCCCTTCTCTAGTCTTGACTCTCTTGGAGTGATTGAACCTGAAAAACTGAAAAGCGCATGGACACCAGGCATTTGGCATTGAAACTCACATGACGTGGAACTAATATTTGAAACCCATGGGTGGCTATGGTGTTTGAAACAACAGGAGGATGTGTAAGCAACAGATGAAAAAATGATGGAAGCCCACCCCTAATGTAGTGAAGCCTACTTATTCTCATTAATCCAACTCACTAATGATAGAAGCATGGGTTTTTGCATGCAAGGATGTTAATGAGATAAATTATATCTATTGATTTATTCGACGGGACTAAGAATATACGAGTAACAATTAACTATACCCACCAAATGAGTTTTATGTTTAAAAACATGATTAATCTGACACCTTCCATCTGATTCCAAACTAAACATGCATTTATTAAAGGAAGTTGAATAATGAAAAAATTTCTTTTTTTTAAATTTGGAATATATTTTTTCATAAATATCCAATTGAAAACTAAAGATATCTTTACTAAAGAAAGTTTAGCATTGAAAGTTTTTTATTTTTTAAAATTGAAATATATTTTTTTCATAAATATTTATTTTTTTATAATATAATAATCTATTTGTAAGGTCATAGCGAAGCCACCAATTTGGTATATGAGACCCCCTTGTTTATAGGGACAAGGGACCCCCCTTTGTGATATAATTGCTAAAGTTTATAACAGTGTACATACCCTACCTATGATTTGAACCTATGACTTAGTAGAAGGAAACACATGTTCTTAACCATTAAACCCAATAGATATTTTAATTGTTGAATAAATTTAAATAGTTGATTCGATCCATTTAAAAAGAACATTTCGATTACTTGCTTTTCACAGTTATTTGATCATTAAAATTAAGTTTAATTAATTTTTTATTTTGTAAGATTAAAATATTTTTTATAAATATATAATTTCAGTTTTATATAAATATTTTAATTGTTGAATAAATTTAAATAATTGATTCAATATTTTCTTTAGCAATAAATAGTTGATTCAATCTATATAAGAACATTTCAATTATCTACTTTTTCTCATTAAAATAAATTTCAAATTAATTTTTTATTTTATAAGATTAAAATATATTTTTTTTATAATATATAATTTCATTTTTATATAGATATTTTAAATGTTAAATAAAATTAAATAGTTAATTAATTTATGTAAAAACATTTCAATTATCTACTTTCCATAGTTATTCACTCTAAAATAAATTTCAATTTTATTAATACATTACAATGTATTTACTTCATCCACTAATTTAACACTTCGGCAGCTTAATACATTACAATGTATTTACTTCATCCACTAATTTAACACTTCGGCAGATTAGTAGTTTGTTTACTTCATCCACTAATTTAACACTTCGGCAGCATAGTAGTTGATGTATTTCAAAGTAGGTAAATCCATTGAAACATTTCATTCCTTTAAACAATGGTTGGATGAAGTAGAGACCATCTTCAGATTCCACTCCTAATTACATATCTAACTCATAATTAGTTTCTTCTTTTTTAACTATTACAAAAGGTATTAAGCAATGATTCTATGTCATCAAAAGCGAAGCTAGAGTACATTATTGTATAAACAAACTAGCTTCAACATAGTGGGGAATATATTTTAAGACTCTTTCATCTTACTAGTAATAAGTAATAATAATATATGGTTAAATTAGATTGAAGCATAAATCTAATTGCTCCTTTTTGGTAAAGAAATTACATATAATTAGCCTCTTATTTCAGTTAGCAAAAAAGTATTATCAATGATTTTATGTTATCAAAAGCAAAATTAGAGTACATGGAGAAAGATTCCTTATTACAAACAAATTAGCTTTAACAACTGTTTTTAATTTTTTCATCTTACTTAGTACTTAGTTGGAGTTGGAAAATTTTAATTTAGATTGAAGTATAAGTCTAAATAAGACTTTTTCATCTTAGTTGTAGTTAGCATCAAATGAAAACTATTAATTTAGATTGAAGTATATAAATCCAACTACTTTTGGTGAAAAAATTCTGGTAAAAATCAAAAATGGGTAACTCAAAGGCCATATTTCTCATAGACATAGACAATGATGGTCCATTTCATGGTGTACCTAGTTCTCTTACACGAATGATATATCTTCCTCCAAACATTATGGTCCACATGTTATGATTACTTTTCAAAAATGGTTATTTAGATTGAACTCTTTATTTCTTGTATTACAATATGATTATTTTCACACTATTAATAATATATCTTCATCCAAACTTATGGTCCACATGTTATGATTACTTTTCAAAGATGGTTATTTATATTGTACTTATTGTATTACAATATGATTATTTTCACATTATTCTTTTTTTATGTGTCTTTGCACCTTTATTTTGTTATACAAATTGGAGGAAAAGAATTAGGAGAGTAGAAGACCCTCCTGCAAGGGAGGGCTTCATGTAAGGTTTGAGAGGTATTTTGTATCATTTTTATATTTGTATTTTTATTATATATATTATATAATAATGATAAATATATAATAAATAATATATGTATATATGTAAAGACATAATTAATTGGGTGTGCATATATAAGTAGGGATAAATTGTGGGTGTATATATTATAGAGTCTTGGTATGGCTCTAAATTCAGTTGATGAAGTAAACTAAACAATGCGGTACCTAAAGAATACGATTGAGTAGTAGATGTTAGTTTACCTCCTTGGCCTAAAGATACCATGCCTTAAGTGATATGCTCGTTACGAGCATATGTAAAAGAAAAACTTACACCTATGCATACATGTGTGTGTGCATAAAGAGAATTTTGAGACATAACAAAAAAATCCTTACTAATGAACCTTGATGTTGTGATGCAGAAGAAATTATGATTAGGACAAGTTGAAATTAGGGCTATTCAACACCACTACTTGGGCCATTGATGTCAATGTCACCACCTCGCCTAAGCTAGATCTCATAATGCACTCTCGTGAGGCTACAAATGAGACACTAAAAAGTACTTGCAATAGTGGATGTAGAAGACGATAACCCATCGTCAAGGGAAGGTAACCCAAAAGGGTCAAGGACTAACAAGGTCTTCACTCAGTGAAACTATGTCATAGCATCTTCATTCATGGGATATTAAATAATAGCCCTAATTTCACTAGACATTAATAAATACCTACCAAAATCCTTTTGTTGAGCCCCCTTACCAATACATATTTCCAATTAAAAAAACCCTATTTTTATGAAATATTCCCTATTTTTAATAGATACCCCTTTTTATACCCCCTACCTGCCCCCCCCCCCCCAATACCTACAATATATTGACCTTATTTTTCACAATTTAAAAACCCCCATTTATGAATGAACGTGATAAGATATTGGTCAACAAGTTGAATCCCCTATGCAAGAACTCTCGAGGCCATTACTAGGGAACTTTAGAAGATCAAGGTCCCATGTTCTTTTGGGGGCCATGCAGGGGAAATTCTTGAGGCATACTTGGAGGACATGACAAGGTATTTTGCACTGGGAGAGGATGCCTCCACCTCAAAAGATAGGCATCTTCCAACTTTGAGATAGTACCTTGAATTGGTGGGGAAACCTTGAGAGAAGGTATCTTCTCACTCTAGACAACATCTCATGGAAATTAATTGAAGATAGGTTTCAAAGGAAGTAGTTATCTGGGTTCTTTCCAAAGTAGCAGGTAGGATCCATTCATTCCTTGGTTCAAGGAGACTAAACAGTGGAGGAATATGAGAGAAGATTCATTAAACTAGTAAAGTGTGTATCATATATGGGCATTAATCGGCACTAAGCAAATTGTTTTTGTACAGGATTAAGATTAGGTCCCTTATGAAAATGTGGAAACCGTCATAAGCTACTAAGCTAGTTGAAAATGCTCATTTTGTAGAAGAACTTCTAAACACTAAAAGGGACCAAAGAGGGTGCATAAGATTGGTCTTTCCACAGTGGTCAAGTTTTGGGAAGGATCATCAAACCTTCTTTTGGGGATGAAACTCTAGGCCACCACCTTATGGAAATAGAGTTGCACCCAAAGTTATTGTGGTAGGTAAACACTTACCACAATGGAAGTGAGTGCAATATCAGAAGCATCATCAAGGACTCATGAGAGTCCACTACATTTCATGGGGAACTGTTAGCAATGGAAGAGGTTCTAAGGAAAGGAACTCATCTTAGAGGTCTTTATAGAATAGCAAGTAAAATCAATCCCACATGTTGACACAGTTCTGTCGACAGGGGTTCATTTCGCACTGTTGTCAACAAACATCAACCAGACACCCTAAAGCATCATCCCAGAAAGGTTTTACCCTTTCCAGCAACACTTGCAGAGCAGGTGAGGTCTCACCTGAGATGTCTAAGGGGAGTTGCAGGAACCAAGTTTCCGCGGTGGGGAGAAGACATGCATTAACTCTTACTCAGTCGCTACAGAAACCAGAGATTTGTCTTCGCATTATACTAGCAATTCGAATGTGCAATATCAACTCATATCAACCAACATTACTGATCAATTGACAAAGCAAAAAAATTGCATCATCACAAGATATCATTCATTCTTCATAACATAGAGATAAATAGAAAGCACAGAGTATAACTCATGTCGACAAGTAGAAAACACAGAATAGAGACATATCCAAACATCCTCATTCATTAACTCATCAAAAGGACTGCGGAATGAACTTCGCAGAAAATAGTTCCAAGCGAATTAACACGGATTCGTATACTCAGAGCAAAAACTGCCGAAGGCAGACAAAATACATCAGACTTGATTGACTTATCCGATGATTCTTCAATATTATTCGATCTTACTTCCATACCTATCTATTACAATTTTGTTTCTATTTATAGATGCCTATGGCGGTTACAAAATGGTCCAAATGACCAATTCTAACTAATTTGGACCAAAACTTCCGCTTTCGTCGACTCCTTAGCCTTCGCGAATAGTCATTTTCCTTCTCTAATGACCCCTTCGTTGTTGTTGGCTCCGCATATTCTGTGATCTTAACCTGGTGCCAATAGGCCCCCAACACAAACTTGTGGCTCGCCCTCGAGCCACCTCAGTTGGACACCTCTGCTACGGCTTTATTTCACCAATTTGATCATCCTTTGTTGATGACTTTGCTTCCGGCACATCTGTTTCACAAATTTGATCATCCTTCGCTTGGCACTGTGTTGACGACTCTGCTTCCAACACATCCGTTTCACAAATTTTATCATCCTTTGTTGGGCCCTGGGTGCCCTCGCTCTTGGTGTTTCTGCAGTCGAAAGGTCTGATTTTCTTCCAACAACTGAAATTCGCTTAGACATCTCGGGGCAGACTTCACCTCTTTTCTTCCTGATTGTTTGCACGTACGCATCTTTCGGTTGCTCGTGAACACTTGTTGTGCTATCCCTTAGCGCACCTTGGGTGCTTCCACTGGAAACAAAATACACCATCTTACCCCTCCACCCTCACTTCTTTACTCTGCAAATTTCTTACCCCTCTATCCTCACTTCTTTACTCTGCAACTTTCTTACCCCTCTATCCATTTTTTTGAGTATTTATAGTTGAACTTACTCGTTCCCTGTCCATCTTGTCGTTCTTGAGCCATAATTACCAAATCATTCATCGAATCTTTCCCTGATTTTCCAAATTCTTTCATTGAGTGTGTCATCATCCACCTCCATTGCCTTCCGTCGATGCTTAAATGTTGTAATTATGATCTGATTTGAATAGCACGTAGTAAACGTCGACAAGCATAGAGCCGTGTCGCTTACTCCTTATCCTGTTATTGTTTCGTCGACAGACCCAACGTTGTCAACAAATTCCCAACCTTTGATCATCCTGGCATCATTTCATCATTTTTTTCTGATCTTTGTCTTAGTCGCTATGCGGATGACTATGGCGATAGGGCTTCAGTCAACTTCCATTCACTAGGTTTGTCAAAAGTGTCCCATTTAGCTTTTGTAATTGCACTGCACCTCCATCAGTAATAAAATTTATAATATAGGGGCCCAACCAATGCACCTGCAGCTTCCATGGGTGTTTTGCAAACTTACTATCGTATAGTAGCACCATATCTCCACGCTGGAAGTGCTTTGCTTTGACATGGAGATCGTGACCAGCCTTATGGCGATCCTTTTCTATCTGTTGGTGTAACCCTGCGATAAACCTGTCCTTGTC
Organism: Larix kaempferi; assembly: GCA_027924585.1. Taxonomy (NCBI): domain Eukaryota; kingdom Viridiplantae; phylum Streptophyta; class Pinopsida; order Pinales; family Pinaceae; genus Larix; species Larix kaempferi. Next base: position 2,104,789 of record BSBM01000316.1, on the reverse strand, counting down.
AAGTTGTACCAACTATGCCAACCATTCTTCGATTGCTCCATCGTCACTCATTCCTTTTTTTGCTGCGATGCGCAAACTCGGGACAATATATTCCATTGGCATCACCGCTTCTTGTTTGTAAGCTAACTTGAATGGATTCTGGCCTGTCAAGTGTTTACAAGTCGTTCTATAGGCCCATAGTTTGGTTGACGAAGTGATTACCTTGGTCACTCATCAGTATCTTTGGACACCCAAACCTGGTGACCACATTATCAAAGAGAAATCTTGTTGTCGTTGCAGTTGTGCAATCTTCTACCGGTGCAGCTTCATCCCATCGCGTCAAATAATCAGTCACAGTAATTATATATCGTGATCCTGTTATTCTTCCTGGTCGGTTGATAGGTCCTACGAAGTCAACCGCCCATTTTTCGAAAGCTTGTAGCGTTAGCTGAGGTACTAGCAGAATTTCATCCCTTCGCGATGGTTTTCCTGTTCTTTGGCATACATCACATCTCCTGGCGTAATCTACATCATCTCCATGCACCCTCGTCCACCATAGTCCATATCTAAGTATCTTCCTAGTAGTGGCACTCCCTGCATAGTGTCCTCCTGCGATCCCATCGTGAGCTTCCGCTAATATCATTTCTTGTTCATGCGGAAGGACGTATCGGCGAAGGATTTCGTCTGGTCCCATTTTGTAAATTTGACCTGCAATTAGCTGAAAGTCGGAAGCCCTCACAACTAGCTGCTTTTTCTGACTGGTATTCAATCCTTCTAGTCCACATCCTGTAGTCAAGAACTGAATGATTTGCTTGTAATGGTCATCGACCATTCCAATTCGAAATAATTGTGCATCTGGTAATCCCTCGTTGACGCTTATGGGTTCTTCTCCTGACTCAATTCGGGACAGGTGATCTCAAAGTCAGATTCTTGAAAGTCAGTCGTCCTAGTTTCACAATGATCTCAAAGTCAAATTCTTGAAATAACAGCAACCAGCGACATATTTTCCCCCCCAACACAGGCTTGTTGACCAAATATTTCAATGTCGAGTGGTCAATAAACATCTTGAAATGGCCTCCAAGTAGGTAGTGGCGGAATTTATGTAGCGCATAGACCATTATTGATCCTTCCCTTTCTATCATCGTGTATTTTTTCTCCGTAGTGGACAGCTTCCTACTTGTGAATGCGACTGGATGATTGATCGCTCCTTCTCCTAGCTGGGCCAATACCACCCCTAGTGAGACCGATGACGCATCCACGTGAACATGGAATTATTTTTTCCAATCAGGAAAAACTAATATTGGTGTTGCGACCATCTTTGCTTTCAATATATCGAGGCTCTTCTGGCACTCTTCATTCCACTCAAACTTTGCATCCTTTTTTAACAATTTTTTCCATTCGCGTTGTGGTCGTCGCATACCCTCTAATAAACTTTATGTAATACCTAGTATGCCCCAATTTCACCCTTAACTGCTTTATTGTCGTCGGAGGTGGTAAGTCGACAATAATTTCAATCTTTGTTGGGTCAACTAGCATCCCTTCCTTGCATACAATGTGTCCTAACAGAATCCCAAATGGAGCACAGAAGATGCACTTCTTCAAGTTTAACGAAATTTGATGTTTCCTACATCTCTCCAACATCAACCTTAGATTCGCAACATCATCCTTCACCAGGCCATACGCGATCCAATCATCCATATATACTGCAAGGAATTTATGAATGAAATCTTTGAATGCAGCAACAACTAATCTTGAAAAGATCGTCGGGGTGTTTTTGAAACCGAATGGCATTACTGTGTATTGAAAACAACCCCATTTTGTTACGAAGGTGGTATTATGTCGATCCTCCTTCGCAATATTTATTTGATGATATCCTGAGAATCCGTCTGTGAAAAAATATATCTCCTGACCTCCAATGCCTTCTATCACTTCATCCGTGAATGGTGTTGGGAATGGATCATGCAGACATGCGTCATTCAATTTCCTTAGGTCAACGCAAATCCTGATTTTGCCCAGTTTCTTACTTGGACAACCATCGGACCGATCCATTCGGATTCTTCTACCGGCTCTATGATTCCTGCATCCAACATTCGCTCTATTTCGTCTTTCACTCGCTCCTTGTACCTGGGATTCAATCGATAAGGTCCTTGCTTTATCAGATTCGCATCAGGTTTCAGTGGAATCTTCATTTCGCCATGTTCCCTGGAAATGCCTTTCATTTCCGAAAATTTTGTTGGGAACAGATCTTGAAACTCGTGCAGTAGATCAGTGACTTTTGCGATTGTCGCATCATCCCAATAATCTCCTATGCTTGCGAACTTGGGGTCTGCCTCTGACCCAATATTAACCTTCTTGATGCGCAGCGGCTGTTGAAATTTGTCGAAGGGAATATCTAGTGCTTCGACATCCCGGATTCCTTCCGAATTTGGTATATAAATAGCTTGTGGATCATCCTCTTCGTCCAGTTCTCTCGTCACGTTGTAATACTCCAACAACATTTCTGGCGTCGCAGTCCACTGTAATCCCATTGGTTTTTCCATCGGGACTGCTTCAAGTACCTTCTCCCGAATCTCCTGCAATGCTCTATGGATGAAGGGGTTTTCATCCAAGAAGCTGAAAATCCGACTAAATTTAATAGTTATCTCTTCTCACGTAGTCATTTTGTGTCGCATTTCTTCTACGATGTACTAGTTCCGCGGTACCTCATCCAATGTATGGATGAATGCATGGACCCATTCTTGTTGTGGTCTCACTCCCCATGCGCTTTGACATTCTTCCAAGTGATCCCTTGGGTCACTCCTTCCACTGTATTTCCTTCTGCAGTACCCTTCAGTTTCACTGAACCTGAATTCCATTAGTTGTCGACATAGCAATCATCTTGTTATCGTCGACTTGTGCGCTACCCACCATCGCGCTAGTGTAGCCTTCAGTGCTTCCTCTAATGACAGCAGTCTCTATAGTTCTGTTGCTCTTTCTTCAAATTCGGTGATGAATTTAGTCAGAATAGGAAATCCTTCGTATGTTGGTAGTTCGCAAACTTTTGTCACAACCCATCTCAACGACTGGGAGACGCGTGCGCACCTCCTAAATGATACTTCGTGTAGTCAATTCTACCAATTCTCAAGTGCTTCATCAGAATGTGATGATACCGAGCTAATGCTTCGCCACCCCAATTCTCTGTCAGCGGTGGGATTAATGTAGTCCTCCGAGATGTTGTAAACATTGTCTCATCCTTCTGTGAATTTGTCCCGCATTGGCTCGACATACCTCTGCCCTTCCGATGGATCTAGTGGGGTGACAACCCTCATGTCATGGTTCTCAAACGACATTGTTCGTTTCCTAAATTTGATCAAATCTTGATTCTCCATTTCCCAGTCTATCCCTAACAACACCGGATAGGGGCTTGTGTTATCAACTATTTCTATCACGTAGAAATCTGCATAGGTCTTTAGTCCCTCTATCTCGACTGGGACGTGACATAATCGGCCGATGGGTGTGACCTTGCTCTAGTTCTCTAGTTGAAGCTGTACAGGGGACCATGCCAGCTGTGGTTTCCCCATTGTCTCTCATGTCTATTTCATCAAGATATTTACATCTGATACCAAGTCCAGAATAATAGAGTCGACATCGAATGCACCAATCTGCGCATTCATCCTCATTTCTCTTCCTGTCTTCTTCATGTGCAGTGAATTTACTGTTTGAATCTATCGTTCGTCCTCCTGATGGTTTTGTAGGCTGCCTATCTTTGCTAGTGCATCCTGATATTTCGCCAGTTCCAAACAGCTTTCTAGGAAGGCCCTGAAGGTGTTAATATTTTTCTATGAGTTCATTGTATCAAATCCCACCGACATCTCATAGGTGGGTTCTTTCTGGACAATAGGTGGCTTCCTCATCTGTCTCTGTCTCTTGCGCTTCTAAAAAGGTCTCCCTTTATGCTTCCACATCAAATCGGACTTGTTTTCTTATTGTCGATCAGACACTCGACTGTGGCCTATCTTCCCCTGTCATAGCCCCTCCTCTAGTCACTACTGTGACGTTCATAGGTCGACTTCTTATCTCTCCCGAAATCTTATGTACTTTCGGAGGTGGATTTTGATCCTGATTTGGATTCGGTTGAGGTTGGGGTGGATTTTGATTCTGATTTGGATTCGGTTGAGGTTGGGGTGGATTTTTAGTTTGCCATTTCGCAATCAACTGGGGACATTCCTCAACGTTATGGTCCGCTGCGCTGCAATAAGTACACTACGGAACCGGGTTCAGACAATCCCTTTGATAATGTCCGACCTTACCACAATTATAGCATACAATTGGCCCTCGATCTCATCCAAAGGCTCATCCCCGACCAATGCCTCCACCTCAACCTCCGCGGAATCCTCCTTTGAATCCTCCTCGCAGCTGGCCATATGGTTGTTGGTTATATTGCGTAGTCTGATACTGCGGTTGGTCGTACTGCAACGGTGTTTGGTTGGACAACGGTTGTGGTTGACTATAGTAGAGATGCAGTTGTTTATACTACGGTAGCGGTTGATTGTAGTGCGGTTGTTGCGGACTATACTGTTGTTGTTGTTGTACAGGGGGTTTCTCTTCTCCTTTCATAAAAAATGTATATGCGGTCCTTTTTGGAGTAAGTCATACGGCCTACAATATTTTTCTTCATGGTCGACCGATCGACAAAAGTTGCAGAAAAGATTGGCCGGCTTTGACACCATCTTCTGTAAATATACGCATTCTTTTGATCGATGCCCCCTTGTCTGACAAATTTTACACCACGACATTCCTCCCTGACTAAGTGGATTTGGTGCGCGAGACTGTAAATATTCGCAGAACTCCGGGCACTCGTCCTTATGGTGTCCTTCTGATTTACAATGACTGCACCATATTTCCTCACGCACTTATTTTCCCTTCTTGATGTCTTGTAGTTGGATCGTAAGGTTTGCTAGCTGCGCTTGAATGTGGTTCATGCCTAACCCCGTTTTGCCAACTGGTGAAGCCTCCAACTCCATTGTGATTTCCAGTTCTTCCACCTGGGATGCGATGTTTTGCTACATTAGCGACATACGAATGTGTGGTACTAACCCTGCGATGAACCATTCCTTGTGTTGTATGTCGCTCATCCCAAAACTTACTTTTTCCATCAGGGTTTTATATCTTTGGTCGAACTCCCACACGGGTTCATTTGAAAATTGATTGATCTCTTTTAGTTCTGTGATATATTGTGACTCAGATTTCGGCTTCCTGAACTCATCAATCAATCCTGCCCTGATCTACGGTAGTGTTTTCTCTGGACTCCTTGTAGGTACCTGTATGAATTTCATGAACCAATCTAGCGCACGACCCCTAAAGGTCGTCGCTAGTTGTCCCTTCTTGATATCGTCATCTTGGACCTGCTTTACCGTCCATACCGCTTCGCATAAAAACCAATACTTCTTGGGATCCTCGGTCTCGTTACCCTAGAAAATTGGTATTTTCACGTCGTCACCTTCCATCATTGGTTTCCTACTATTATTTACAGACACACTACTCCTACCGTTGTTCTGACACTTCGGACAGCACTGTGAAGAACTTATGTCTCTTCCTCTGAAATTGGGCGTAGTGCGCGGAGTTGTGGGTACGTTGTAGCTTTGGGTTTTTCCTTCTTTGACTTCAAGGGTATCCTGGTCGCTTCCTTCGTCACAGTAAGGTCACTTAGTCCCTTGTCCCGTTTCACAGTCCTCCGTTCCGGTCGCTCTAGGAGACTCTCTCTCAACCTCAGTCCTCCTCTTCTTCTCCGGACAGAACCTCACCCCACTTCGCAAGGTACCATACTCTTTTGTATCTTCCCTTAGAATTTCGTTGTAGCTCATATCCATCTACCCCGCAGCATTCTACCAAACCCACATCCACGCGGTACCCACAGCCTCCACACACTAATATTAACTCGTCGGAATTCATCTTCAGTATATCCTTTTCGTAGATAAGCATTTTAATCTACAGTTTCAGTGACAGTAGAAACCTTCCTCTAGGTCCCTTGAAAAAATTCCTTTCTGCTTCGCTATATGAATTGATTGTGTTGACGGCGAATTCAGTGATGTATCCCTCCAGAATACTATCTACCCAAACTTCGACAGCTCTAGATGCCTTGTTATCCACTCGCTTCAATTGCTAGATCAATTCAGGTGTCCAATGTTCAGGTTCACCACCTTGGAAATTCTTTCTTCTTTTGGAACGTCAGTTGTGCCAACCACTCATGCAGTAGCATCGGGAATTCGCAGAAGAATATCTCGTGAATGTTGGAGTAGATATATTTTTGTAACCAGTCAGTCGTCGACCATCCGGGTTTGCGATTTTCTTCTTCAGCAAACTCTCGTTCCTTCTTGTTGAACCACTCCTCGATCTCTGGTTTCGTCAGATGCCACAGCATGTCCTCTCTTTTTCTCTTCGCACTACAATCCCGGCAACAGAACCATTTTTTGACACAGTTCTGTCGACAGGGGTTCACTTCGCACTATTGTCAACAAACATCAACCAGACACCCTTAAGCATCGGCCTAAAAAGGTTTTACCCTTTCCAGCAACACCCATAGAGTGGGTGAGGTCTCACCCGAGATGTCTAAGGGGGGCTGCAAGAACCAAGTTTCCGTAGTAGGGAGAAGACATGCATTAACTCTTACTCAGTCTCTACATAAACTAGAGATTTGTCTTCGCATTATACTAGCAATTCGAATGTGCAATATAATTCATATCAACCAACATTACTGATCAATCGACAAAGCAGCAAAATTGCATCATCACAAGATATCATTCATTCTTCATAACATAGCGACAAATAGAAAGCACAGAGTATAACTCATGTCGACAAGTAGAAAACACATAATAGAGACATAGCCAAACATCCTCATTCATTAACTCATCAAAAGGATTGCGGAATGAACTTCACGAAAAACAGTTCCAAGTGACTTAACACGGATTCATAAACTCAAAGCAAAAACTGTCGAAGGCAAACAAAATACATCAGACTTGATCGACTTATCCGATGATTCTTCAATCTTCTTCAATCTTACTTCCATAACTATCTATTACAATTGTGTTTCTATTTATAGATGCCTATGGTGGTTACAAAATGGTCCAAATGACCAATTCTAACTAATTTTGACCAAAAATTTTGTTTTTGTCGGCTCCTTATACTTCGCGAATGGTCTTTTTCCTTCATTGATGACCCCTTCGTTGTTTTCGGCTCCGCATCTTCTGTGCTCTTAACCCCGTTCCAACACCACATTGCTCGTTGGGGATGAGGGGTTCTCATTTGCAACATCATTGTCCATAGTTACAATCGGGTACCATGCATAGAGAAGGGAAGACCCCGTAGGGAATGGAAGTAGTAACCACCAAATATATGCAACAGTTAATGATTGTCAAGTCGAACATCAATCCACTATGGTTGAGTCGTTAGGTAAAATAAAAATCAAGTTCAAATCTTGTTTGATCCTAGGGCAACAAATAGTTTCATTTTTCCATATGCAGTCGCTAAATGTGGGTTGGTAGCTTACAAGTAAGAGTTTAAACTAGTCGAAATGGATTCTAGGGTAAAGCAAGTAGCAGGACATATAGTTGGGGAGTGTTTTGTAGACTTGATACGTGTATATACTAGGATAAAAGTGTAGATCACTAGCTTGGGGACTTAGGATCTCATTATTGGTATGTACTAGCTAGAAGCTCATCGATCTTCTTTAGATTATTTCAAGAATATAGTTCTTTGTTTAAATGAAAAAGGAAAGACAATTCAGATCCAAGGTATTAAGAGGAAGGTGTCTCTATGTTTCACTTTTACAATGAAAGTCAAACATTGCTTAAGGCAAGGATGTCAATTGTTTGTAGTAAATGTTGTAAGTGATGAAAAGGGGGGCTCTTTATATTAATGCAAAGCTTTATTAAAATCCAAGTGATCTATTTCCCAAAGATTTTCCAAGGTCGCCTATGAAAACAAATCTTGATTTACAAACAAGCTAAAACCTAGCATGGAGCCAATCTCCAAGACACCTTATAGGATGATAGCACTATAATTATGTGAGTTGTAAAGTACACTTTGAAGGAACTATTAGGCTTAGGGATTATTAGGCCTAGTGTTTTTCCATGGTGTGCACTAAAAAAATTGTTGAGGACAAGTCCTTGGGACTATGCATAGATTATATAGATTTAAACAAAGCCACAGTGAAGAATAGGTGCCTGACACCTTGAATAGATGATTGCTTCAATCAGAAGAAAGGGACAACAATTTCCTCAAAAACCAATCCATGATTAGGTTATCACCAACTAAGGATTAAAGAAGGTGATATTCCTAAGACCACCTATTGGACATGGTTTGGGCATTATGATTTTGTACTGGTGCCATTTAATTTGACCAATGTTCGTGTTGTATTCATGAGTCTCATGAATAGTGCATTCTGAAAGCACTTGGACCACTTTGTGCAAGTCTTCTTAGATGGTATTGTCATATAATCTAGAAATGAAAAGGAACATGAGGATCACTTGTTGTTAGTCTTGTCATGCTTAATACAGCATAAATTGTATGGCAAGCTATCTAAGTGTTCTTTCTTTCAAAATCTTGGCCATATTATTTTAGGGAAGGAATCTCGGTGGACCTTGAAAAGGTGAAGGCCATAATGGATTGGCCAATGCCAAAAAATGTCCATGATGTTAGTTGGGTACAATCGAAGGTTTGTGTAGGGGTTCTCAAATATTGTGAAACCCGTCACTAATTTGCAATGCAAGGGAATCAAGTATGAGTGGATCGAGGAATGATATTTTGCATTCACTAAGGTTAAGATATTACTAACTACTGTGCCAATCCTACGAGTGCCTGATATAGATAAAGGCTTCCCATTTTGCACGAATACCTCAAAGCATGGATTGTGTGTTGTGTTAATACAAGATGGTGGAGATGTAGCTTATGCATCACGAAAGTTAAAACTTCATGAGGAGCTTTCCAACGTGCATGATTTAAAGTTGGTAGCGGTAATGTTAACTCTAAAACTTTGGAAGTATATCTTTTAAGGTGAAGCTTTGTGCTCAAAATTGATCATGAATTCATGAGTCATCTATTCACACAAAATGATCTAAATGATAGGTAGAGGTGATGGAGTGAGTTTATGAGTGAGTACGATTTTGGATTTTTGTACATCAATGAAAGGGAGAATGTAGTGCATTATTCCCTAAGCAAAAGGCCAAGGATCTTCTCTGTAGCTTTAAAGGTCAACTTGACGGCGCAAGTGTTGGGACATATTCTTGGAGACAATTGGTATTTAAAGGTTAGATTATCATTTCAAAAAGGGAGGCAACTATAGCCTAAGTTCGAAGGGTGATTCCTTGAGGTAGATGGATTTTTTTGATTGCAGGGGAAGATCTACATCCCTGAGGAAGGATATATTTGAAGCATTATCCTCGAGGAAGCCCATGGAGCACATTATTGTGCACATCTTAGTGTGAAGAAGATGCATGTAGGCATGAAGAAGCTCTTACTTTGGGTAGGCATGAAACATGATGCAGTATAATTCATCGTGAAATGCCTCGATTGTCAATGGGTAAACGTATATCACCATCACCCAGTTGGACTCTTACAGATGCATGGAATTCCTATCTCCAAATAGGAAGTCGGTTCCATGGATTTTATTGAGGGATTTCCTCTCATAGCACAAAGGCATAATGTCATTTCGGTCGTAGTTGATAAACTAACCAAAAGTGTTCATTTCATTCTAGTCAAAGAAAGATATGGCATCCTTGATGTGGCACAAGCATTTATAAGTGAAATTATTAGTCTTCACGGATTTTCAAGAATACAATCTCAAATATAGACTCTTGTTTTAAGTCTAGGTTTTGAACAAGTTTGTAGTCAGTATTGGGGACTTAGTTGAACTTGAGCACACTTATGATCCTAAAACAGATGGGAAAATGGATATAGTTAATCAAATAATGGAACACAAGATTAGGATGTATGTTATGGATCAACATACCCATTTGGAAAAGTACTAACCTTGATGGATTTTACTTACAACAATAGCTACCATAGCTCAATTAGGATGCCTCCTTATCAGGGTTTGTATGGAAGGCCATATAGGACATCGTTGAGTTGTGACGGGTTAGAGGACAGAGTGATAGTAGGGTCAAAATTGATTCAATAAATAGAAGAACATGTGACTCAGATTAAGCAATGGTTAAAGGAATCACATGGTAGATAAAAGATTTGTGTTGATGCACATAGGGTTGATTGAAGTTATAAAGATGAAGATAAGGTTTTATTCATATCATGCCTAATAAGCGAACTATCTGGTTTTGAAAGGGGACAAAGTTGTCACCTGGATTTATTCAGCCATTTAAAATTCTAAAAATAATTGAACCAATTGTGTACCACCTTGCACTATCATCTCATTTGCATAAAACTCAATGTTCTTCATGTATTTGTATGACAACATTATGTAGTTAATGAATCTCATAAACTTCATTGGAAAGAATTGTAGGTTTTAGATGAGGGAACCATCATAGTTGAACCATTATTTATATTGGACCATAGGGTTCAACAACTCGGGCACAGTTTGGTGAACCAATATAGGATCTATTGGGGAAAATATAGCCCATGATATGCTACCTCGGATAATGTAGAGATCATGCATCAAGATTATCCCCCAATTTTTTCATTGTAACTTCATGACAAAGTTTCCTGAATGGTGAGTGTAAGCAATGCTCCATATTTTGACTTCCAACAACTAAACTACATTATAGCCTATCTTTGTATTCTTATCTGTTGAAATTAGAATTGATTGATAGAAACTATTATCATTAGGATGTGTGGACTTAACTATATGCAGAATTTATGTATAAGTTTTATTGTTTATGTTATTATATTATAGCCTTTCTTATTATTATTATCTATTGAAATCGACAAGGAAAAGGAGAGATTAGGAAAGGGTGGTTAAAGAAAAGGATAAGAAGGGAAAGACAAGGAAAATAGGGGTTAAGCATTGGAGTAACAAAACTATTCTAAATTCCAAAGAAGGGATTGAACTGCATTGAGGATGAGGTCATTCAGTTAGAATTGTTTATTGAGATTATTATACAAGATATTGTGATAAGTGTTGATGTTAACCGGGAGTAAGAGCATGAAGGGATAGGAAACCAAAATGTTTCCTAGAGCTAGGCAACTCTCCTAGGTTTGTTAAGAAGGTTAAATCTTGTTTGGGAAACAAAGTTTGAAGGAGTTGAATTCCACAAATTAAACAAAAGCGGAGATATTTCTATTTCCCCTCTTGTTAATCGGAAATTTCAAGAGTTAGTATATGCTCACTATACATTCAAGTTTCTTGTTTGTTATTCACGATAGTTATACTAGTGATTTTACTTCACGGCCTAATTTATAGTAATAGTTGTAGAAGTAGAGTTTGTTATGATGCAAGTTCTCTAAACTCCTATTGCAACAAATTAATATGAACATGAATTAGGGTATAAATTATTATTAAATATAGAATTATTAAAGGGTTATGGGTTATGACCCTTGTAGGGTGTTACAAAACACTTTATTTGCTCTCATGAGCCTTGGATTACCTTTGGATGCCCCAACAAAATGTATTTAACCCATACTTGAGTGCAAGGGAGGGTGGAAGTGGGGTGGTTCCAGATTTGGTTGCAAGTTTCCTTGCTCAAATCCTATCAATAATGGAATTATTGCTTGCTAAATTGTTGTTGTCATTGTTAGCTTTTGAGGTTGCTCTGAAAGTGTTTACACCATGTTTGAGGGTGCTTCATGTGATGTGGGGTGCATATGCATGGATTTCCCTTGATTGTTTTGTAATGGACTTGCAAATGTGAAGGTGACTTACTCTTCGATTGCTAGACTTTGCTTGATGCTTACATGGAATTTTTCTTGGAGTGTTGGATACCTTGACAACTTGATGACTTCTTCATGATGGCCACAAGGAAGTTGAGTTGCTTGCTTGGAGGATGCCTTGCATTGGAAGAGTAGCGTTGGGCATTCCAGAGGAGGGAAGGAAGCCCTAAATGGAATGGGCACACTTAGATGCTTGCATGGATACTTGTATTTGACTTGAGGATGCTTGTGTTGACATAGGGAGCGTGGAAGGGGGATGGTTCCAAATTTGGTTGCAAGTTTCCTTGCTCGAATCCTATCGATAATGGAATTTTTTATCGTTAAATTGTTGTTGTCATTGTTATCTTTCAAGGTTACTCTGAAATTGTTTACACCATGGTTGAGGGTACTTCATGTGATATGGGGTGCATATTGCATGGACTTCCTTTGATTGTTTTGTAATGAAATTGCGAATATGAAAGTGGCTTACTCTTTGATTGCTAGACTTTGCTTGATGCTTACATGCTAGACTTTGCTTTATGCTTACATGGCATTCTTCTTGGAGTGTTGGAGACCTTGACAACTTGATGACTTCTTCATGATGGCCACAAGGAGGTTGAGTTGCTTTCTTGGAGGATGCCTTGCGTTGGAGGAGTAGTGTTGGGAAATCCAAAGGAGCATTGCATTATCCAGAGAAGGGTGTTGAGCCCTAAATGGCATGCGCACACTTAGATGCTTGCATGGAGACTTGTACTTGACTTGAGGATCCTTGGGTTGACATAGTGGTCATGTATGTGTGGTGGACCCGTAGGAGAACATTGCTTTGAAGGAGTGTTGGAGCCTCGAAGGCTTGTAGAGGAGAAGCATTATACATATCTTGTGGAGCATTCATGCCTTAGTTGTACTTGTTGACAACATCACCCTACAACTTGTCATGTGTCATTTTGGAGTGTAGAGCTTCACAAGTGTGGACCTACTTGTTAGAGATAGGTTGTGTTGATGCCTCGGATATCGTAGCATCAATCAGAAAGGGATTCTCCCCGAGAGACGGTCCCAATTAGACTATCTCCCGTTTGGTGTAGGGAATCCGTCCGGTTAGCGGTTCCGGCAACCGTGGTTTTGGACTTTAAATCCGATTCTACCGGTTATGGCCCGATCCACCTTTCTTTTGGGTTTTATGTGTTTTATATGAGATGCACATGCCTAAAGCGTACTTAATCTAAATGCAATTGAAACAGATCTAAATCTAGAAATGGGAACACATCTATCTATCCCTGCAGGGGAACACACTTAAGGGGAGAGCAATCAGCTGTAACAGATATCGTAAGCAACGAACAGATAGCTATTATTTCTTACGGTCAAAGCTACAGCCAGATGAGGATCTAGAGAAGATAGCTTCTCATTCAAACTGGAACGCATCTATTGCTCAGAGAAACAGAGGAAAACTAAAGGGTAAGGAAACAGATCTAACATGAAACTTACAGAACGTATCTATTGCTTATGGACAGAAGAAATCAAAATTGTTTGATCTAAGTAACAAGAATAAAGAAACAAATCTAGATGCAACGAAACTGGAATTAAACTAAAAGATCCCTGCAAGGAGCAATTTAAAGTCATGAACAATGAGCCACATGGGTTGCCCGGAAGAAAGAACAGTTAGCTATTCGATCTAGACAGAGAAATTCACTGCAATACATTTCATTGTTCACAGAAAAGAGAGAACGCATGCGTAGATGAGAGCAAAATCATTAATGCAAAGAAATAATTCAGAAGTCAAGAATGATCTCACATTGCAGAATTGCAGTCATTAGAATAGTCCAACACAAAGCAACCCAACATTCCAAGCAAAACGTCCATCTCCCGTGGCTTCTATTAGAAAAATTCAATTTACAGAGCTGATACAAGATAGCTCATATCATTTGCCCCTAATTTTCATTCCCTGCCAAAAGTCCTGTTTATCTCTTCTAGGCTCCTATTTATAGTTACAAAATTTGCCCTCTGGGCTGACACCTAGCATTCCCCCCACCTGTCATTTACAGGGATTTCTAATATAATCGATCACCAAAATGGCCACTTCATTTACAAAAATATTTTGACAAAAAATATGGACAGCTGTCCCACGGCTTACGCCTTACATATAACAGAAAATTTGCTAAACTCAAAGCGTTCCCTGCTGGGCACGTGTCTGGCTGAAAAGAGTGGCTCACTGAATTCAGCTTCTTCATTCCTGTGCGTGAGCTTCTCCTGGCAAAGGGTCGCCCAAGTTGATGGTCACTGATGCTGCCTGGGAAGAGGTCCTCGAATCCCCTGCTGATGCTGCTCCTAATTGGGAAGGGGGAATGGGACTGGCCAGACTTTCTGCCATTGCTGGGGAAGAGGCTGCTGGGAGAGGCGCTGCCGGATCTACTGATGCTTCTGCTGCTGCTGCAGCTTTCCTGACCTCCTCTTCTATGTAGCTGTGCCACACACCTGTATCCCTTATGATTATGTTTGCTGCAGCAGGAAACAGGATTTTCTGAGAAGTTACATTCTTCCCGAGCTCTATTTTAATGCTTTGTACTTCTGCTTCAGCAACTTGATATGTTTCCTTCAGCAGATGGTTGTGAAGTGTTGATGAACCGATGTAATGTTGGAGATCATCCATGGCAAGGACATCAATGCTTTTCACATACTCCATCTGGACGCCTAGCTCTTCTTTCAGTTGAGATAACCGCTGCTCCTTTCCCGGGAAGTCTTCTAGGGTCTGAGGGAAACTTAATGAGCAGTTATCATGGACTCCTTTGAGCTTTTGGTACAGGTTGTTGATTCTATCTGTGGTCTTCTACACACTGGCCATCAGCTTATTGGCACAGTTCCGGCCAAACTCCAACAAGGCTATATCTTCATTAAAATCTTCCACGGTCTTGAAAGGAAGATGCGGGGGGAAACCTCCTTTCCCTTCCCTCCATGCCATCTGACTTATGACATTTGCTTTGACACGGGTATTCTTAGCCTTGAGCCTGTGGGCTTCCGCATTCACCTCCTTTAGCCTAACCATCATGGCCTTGAGTTTGCATACCTCATCAGTGATTAGCTCTTGAGAGCCATGCACTTGCTGTAGTATATTGCATGACAGCTCGTGGAAGGGGGACATGTCCAAGGTTCTGCTTTCCGCTTGCTCTAAACGCTCAGCTAATGCCTGCTTGTCTGTTTCTAGCTGGGAAGCCTTTTCTTCTGCTCCACTCTTCTCTGCTTCTGCAATCATTATTTGGAGTGCTAGCTGGTCCTTTTCCTCCTCCAGGTAGCTGTACTTGTTTGCCAACTCCTTGTGCTCAGCGTACAAGCAATTGTATTTATTTACTATCAGGTCTCTTTGGGCTTGCTCATTAGCCATATTTTGCTGCAGGGTACGTGCTCTCTTCTTTGTCAATATATTTTCTTTGACTATAACCCCTACATTGGCAAATGATGCCTGTGTTGTTGCTATAGCTGCGGATGCCATGGCGATGGGATCTGCGTCTGTGTTTTGCATGACAGCGACCTCTCGGCGAGTAACTATGTCATCATGGAAGGGACTTTTAATCCTCTCTTCTGATTGGAGGACCATTGTTTTTCTTTTCTTGTCATAGACAAACTCATTCCATTTGGACACCGTACGCTTCCCAGATGGAGTGTACGGTACAATTGGTCGGTTTATGATGTCTATGTCTTCTTCCATAGGTGGGGTCCGGACTTCCTGAGCGGGGTCTGTCCCTTCCTTTTGGGTACTAGAGCCACCTGCCTGAGAGGTGTCTATCTCCATGTCCTGCGCACCGGACCCACCTACCTGGGTATCTTCTCTTGCCTTCAATTCTTCCTCCGCCTTCTTCCTCGCTTCAGCTTGCTCAATTTCTGCTTCTTTCTGCTTTTGGGCTTCTTCAGCCTCCTTCCGCAGTCTTTCATTCTCAGCCTCTTGTAGCTTTCTTGCCTCCTCGGCTTCCTTTTGCAACCTTGCCTCTTCTCTTAATCTGAGCTCTTCCTGAGCTCGGGCATCCTTGGCTTCTTTCTCCTTTTGCTGGATGGTCTTCTGGGCTTTGGTTGAGCTAGAGCTCGCTCCAGTACTTTGGCGACAGATCCTTAGCTCAGTCATGTTGCTGATGCCTCTGAATGCTTCCTCCTCGGCATCGGGGTAGTGGGAGTATTCGAAGTTAGCATAGTTCCCCTTGCAATGCTCGGCCACTTTACCCTTTCTGTCGTTCCTGTGGAAGATGACCTCACCGAAATGGAAGGCCCTCAACTCTTGAACAAATTCATCGGCAGAGGCCACCCCTGAAAACTTGTAAGCACCTATGCAGAAAGGTAGGGGGGGAAGGAAGCCTTGTGTAGCTTGTGGAGGAATGCTCCAATCCCATCCAAGAAGAGTTGTCTTACTGCTTCCTTGAGCACCACATAGTCTGTGGCATACTGCGGCAATATGTATGGGGGCTTAGTCCCTCCGAACATTCTTAAGTAGGTACCTTGTTCTGAAAAGTAGAAGTCCCCATAATCCTCAAGGACTTCCAAAGCGTTTTGTGACAGGCAACTTGGTTCTTTCTTGAACATTTTCTCGTATAGGGGCATGATGAACCCCTCACAGATGAGTTTGTAGCTGGGCTTGTAATTCTGAGCCCACAACATCTTGAATGCAGTGTAGACCGGGGTTGTGGCCCTATCCCATGTACACCCCAATCCGGGGAACTCTATCTTGGCCAAGATACAATCTATCAGGTATGAGGACATGAAGAATTCAGCCTTCTTCGAGGCCAGCCCGGGTTTAGCAGCACTTATCATTGAGGCCAGACTATCTGACAAGATAGTGGCCCAGTCAAACACTGTCCCCTGAAATGCCACATAGTGAATGATAGGGACCCACTGAATCTTGTATACTGTGCCATCCGGCATGCCGAATATTCTGCATAGCATTAAAGCGATCAATCTGTAAGGGGCCCTCAGATTCTGCACGTCATATTCGTCATTTCCCTTCTTTCTCAAATGCTTCCCTCCCCTCAATAGCTTCTTGGCCATCTCGACGTTATCCATCTGGCCCAACCATTCGTCAGTCAGAGCTTGTTGGACACGGGGGAACCTGTAGGCCGCCGCAACATATGCGGGTTGGAACGAAGCAATAGCCACTTTCCTGCTGTCATTTATCACTCTCCCATCAGCATCTGCATGTTGGAGTATCCACCCGATCACTTCAGCACAGGGGAATAGCTCAGGGCGGGTAGCGGCTCTAGTTATGCCTGAGGCTCTGATATTTTGATAGATCGGTGCCTCCTCCAGCAACATATCTGGGATCTCTTGATCCCTGATCATTCTGTATATGTCATCCCATCTGATTTCTGGAGGGACACCAGTGGTGCATCTGGTGTCCTGGAGCGAGGTTTCAATCTTAGGAGGAGCAGGTTTCTTTTCTGTCATCTTCGCCTTCTTCTTACTGGGTTTCGGCATCTTAAATTATCCCTGATAACATCCATATACAATTCATCATGAGTTTGAGCAACAGGTTGTATGGTTTTAGCCGAGAGCAACATCGTTTTAATGAGATAAATCAATGAAGCAAATATTAAGGAAGCAAAACATTATTTTAATCATAAGACACACATTGAAACATCTGAAGCTCTTAAAAGACGAGTATGGGATAAGCTATGTTGCGGAAGCTATTGGTTTTATTGGACCGATAGGCGATTCGCGGGAGCAATTGGCTTCCGGTTCCGCCTCGCGGAAGGGGATGTACTTCGTTATGGCTGCGGTTGGAGAGGTCGATGGCGAGGAAGACGCGGGTTGACTCGGTGAGGGCTTTGAATGCTATCGTCACGCGCGGCCACTCGCCGAGTCAATACGGGATATTTTAGTCCGAGCGAAGGTAACGGCGCCGGGGATATGCTGATGGGGAGAGCTAGGGCGGCTGCGGCTTCAAGTTTTGGCTCTCGTGGCTTAAACGCTTACGGGTTTCGGCTTCGCGTGTAGGGGCTGGGGCTTATTGAAAAGGGCCCAGGGTTCTAAGTCCGAGTTAACGGTCCGGGACATGGAAAGCCCATAGGGTTTCGATAACTTAACCCACGACGAGGGGCGCGGCCCGGGGTTTAAAACAAAACAGGGCATGGTTAACCGCCCGCACCCACCAACATAAAATATAACGTTTTCAGGAAGGCCTATGACGATTATGTATAATGAAAACCCCGTTCATTGTTCCTGACGGGCAAAACATAGCCCTTGACGGGTGTTTCGCCCGTCAAAACCCTACTAAAATCACTGTTTTCCCCAAAAGGACAACTCAGTAGTGAAAAACAAGGTTAAGATCCTACCTGGCACCGTGAGGATTGCTTGAGCGAGGTGGCTGTGAGCACGGATGCGCGAGGTGAGCTGGAGCGGTTTGCACGGTATCGCACGTCGTTGGCCGATTCAAAACAATGGTGGATTGGTCGAGCCCCTCACCGCATTTTATATAGACTGGGCACGTGTGAGCATTTAATTGGGTAGGTGGCGTGGTTAAAACGGGGTTTAAATTCGCCGCGCGTAGCGGTCACGTCAAAGCACCTCGGTTTCCGTGCGACCGTCACTTGCGGGGCCAGTTCGCGAATTGCATCCGCCGTTGCGGAAGGGTTCAGCGAAAGCTTCCGACGTTTCGGGGCTTAATGTGGAAAGGAAACTCGAAGCCTTCCGCGAGAGACCGCCGCGTAGCGGACGGGTAACGCCAAAGCTTCCGCTCTTTCGGAACGATATAGCGAATGCTCCCGGGTTTTCGGAAGTCTTTTGCGAAAGCTTCCGCGATCCAGAATTTCAAAGTCTCGTTGATTTTTTTTTCGGGAAGGTTTGGCGAAGGCTCCCGCTAGTTTCGGAAAGCTTTTGGGAATGGCTTCCGCCGTTTCGGAAGTAAAACTTATATTTTTTCGCATATTCGCCCGGGGTCGTTTCGGAATCCTTTTGCCGAGCGGGTTAAGCGATTGGCTTCCGCTGTTTCGGAAGGGTAGCCCAAAGGCTTCCGCGTTTCGGGAGCAAAGGCTGAAGGCCTCCGCGACAGCTTTCTTGAGAAAATTCTAAGTCCTTTTCATGGTTTTCGGAGGGTAATCGTGAATCCCTCCGCGGGAATTATCTAAATGGCTTCCGCCGCTTCGGGACGTTTTACTGAATGGCTTCCGCTGTTTCGGGAAGGGAACTCCAATTCCTCCTCGGACGGTTATAAAATGTCCTAAGTGTTAAACCGAATGGCTTCCGCCGTTGCGGGAGAACAACTCGAATTTCTCCGCCGTTTCGGAAGGGTTTCATCAACAGTTTCCGCTTAGTTTCTTTTGGGAAGATATCGCGGCGGCTTCCGCTGTTTCGGAAGGGTTCCTTGAATTCCCCCGCCGTTGCGGAAGGATTTTACGAAAACTCCCGTCGTTTCGGGAGGGTTCACTTAATTTCCCCGCCGTTGCGGAAGGTTGAAACTAAAATTTCTTTAAGTCCTTTGTTCCCGCGGTTTTCTAATCGAAAGAAAAACTAAGTCCTTTTCGGGAGAAAAAGGCGAATGAGCCCCGCCATTTCGGGAGGAAAGCCGGAACCTTTCCGCGGTCACGGGAGGTTTGAGTGAAAGGCTCCGCCGTTTCGGGAACTAAGTCGTTTCGGAGCTTGAACCGTTCCGCAGAAGCAATGATTGAAAATTTTCCAAGTGCTTTTACGTCGGAAGAAAATGATGAACTCCTTTGTGTTATTTCGGCGAGTTTATCCGAATGGCTTCCGCCGTTTCGGAAGACAGAGCTGAATTGTTCCGCCGTTTCGGGACGTTTTACTGAATGGCTTCCGCTGCTTTCGGCAAAGAAAACCTAAGTCCTCCTTTTGGAAAGGTTGGACGTCTGACTTCCGCCACTTCGGGACAATGTCCGGATTACTTCAAAACGTTTGGGCAAAAACTAAGTTATCTTTTGGCTCATTGGGGAGAACACGGTAGGATTGACGGCAAGTTGTTCAGCAGGGAAGCAAAATTTTATGTTGAAAACAGAGCTGACGGCTGGGATGGCTTCTCAAGCAAGTTTTCTACAAAAAATAAAGGAGGGGCCCCAACATGTGCAAAAATTTGGGGAGGGGTGTTGCTGCAACAACAGGTTGTTTGTAAACGTTTAGGCCCACTATATTTTTGGCCTTCCTTAGCTCTCATATAAATAGAGGAAGGAGAGATCCATTTCTCTAATGTTTCCTTCATCTTATGTTAGATATGGGAGTGGAGAAGACTTGTCTCCACTTCTCTTTATACTCTCCATCAAATTATCTCTTCTTGTCTTGGAGCACTATGGTTTTCTAGGGTTAAGGTTTGACCCTAAAGGAGGAAAAGAAGTTAAGGTTAGTGATAAACCCTAGATTTTTTGGAAACCTTAGTGATAAAGACTAGAGTTTTGGAACTAGTGCCACTTGTTATGTTTGATTGAGGATAAGGAGACATCGAAAATGCTTGTGAAAGGCAAGTGTTGAAGCCAAGGAGAATTTGTCTATATTGATGCTAGCTAATTGTGGATCTTTGGTGGTGCCTAAGGTCTTCATGGTTTTCACCAAATAGGGTTTTAGAGAAGTTGAATATGTGTACAATAAGTTGTTTATATACATGTACTTCATCACAAACGCACACACATGAAGTTTGAGTTGATTATATATGTGTACTTCATTATATATATATAAAGTACACATATATAATCAACTCAAACTTCATGTGTGTGTGTACATAGACACACAAAAACACACATGAAGTTTTTTGTTGTCCAAAATTGTCTAATTACATATTTGATTTTTAGCTTGCACTATATGTCTTCTTGATTTAGTAATTTCCACCATTTGCTCATGATGTTTTGAATAACATATGGTTTAAAGTGTTCAGTGATTTAACATATATTGTGCCAATAATAGAGTGAATGTATTTCAATAAATCTGCAATAATTAAAGTGATTTTATATTTGGCTTATGCTTAGAAAAGTGTACTCTTAATGGCTGGAAATTGTTGGCATATGCTCAGTGTCTTTTCTCTTATGATTCCTAGTGTGTTGGGTTGAAGTGAAATGAAATATTGTTCCTTATTTGTTGTTGTAAACTAATATTTCAAATCAACTCTAAAGCTTTATGAAAGAAACCCAACTCTAAGGCTCTATGAAAGAAACCTCCTTGTGATTCAAATTTTTGAAATTGCAATAAAATCCCTATAAACAGAAATTTCTACATGGCATCAAAATTATCTTGTGGAAATCACTCTTAAGGTGAAGGAATCGGTATTTCAAATGTATTGTACCTAGGAGTGGTGCTTAACATAGTTACAAAAACTCTTCCGCAGACTTCCTTTCATCATCAATTACAGAACTGTGGGGTAAGATGAACAATAGTTACAAATTGTTGAGTGAAAACCCTAGGATGCTTGGGAGAAGTGTTCAAACCCTTGAAGGGTTCCACTTTTCCATTGCTGATTTTTTCCTTGAGTTGTGCTTCAAATTTGCGGGAAGATGGCTCTCAATCTTAGAGAATGTGACAGGTTGGATGGTGCTTTCAATTTCAACCCTTAGAACCTAAAGTTGCAAATTCTTGTGGAGTTAACTGAGATATGGTACCATGTTGAGAAAGTGATCGCTACCCCAAACGATCAAAAATTGTTGGCCACCCATAACAAGAAGGAGACCAAGACTCAACTCATCCCTCACATTACATAGAAGAAGACCAATAAGGATATGTTTGATACTTTCATAGGTTTATATTCAAAGCGCTAGTGTTTCTTGATAGATGCTTTTGAAAAACATAATTTCCGCAATCCGTATAACTTAGACACATGGTGAGATACCTTACCAAGATCACAGAGATGAAGGATACATTGGTTGCCATAGGACAAATGTGCAGGGCAATGAATTGGTGTCCGTTGCCTTGAATAGAGTGGCTCCATCTTGGATGTTTTTGTCCAAGGTGTTTGTGCTCATGAGAACTTTTTGGATTTTGTGGAACTTTGGGATAACCTTGTGCAACAAGAGATCAAGTTGGAGACATGTTCAACACAACAAAAGGAAATAGAAGTAGCCTTTGTTGGGAGGACGAAGGGGAGCAAGAAAGGGTACAAAAGGTTAAGAATGAAGATTCAAGTACAAGAAAGAAAGACTTCAGTGAAATGTTTTAAGTGTCATCAAATAAGACAATATGCCAACCAATGTATTGGGAAAGATAAGGGGAAGGCGAAACAAACTACAACATGAATTGTAGCATTGTTAGGTGAAGGACCATCACAATTTTAGATCACCTTCTCCATGGTTTTTTGTTCGTCTTCTAAAACTGTGTCAAATGTTGGATGATATCAAGACAATGGGGCATTAAGACATAAATTATCACTAGAAACTCTTCATCGGCATCAATGGCAAGAGGGAGGTTTGAGTGTAGAATTGGGTGATGATGCTACTTATCATGTGAGAAGATTGGACTCCATTTCCTTTCGAATGCCATCAAGTGATGCTCTTGAGTAGAATGATGTTTTGTTTGTTCCTACATTGAAAAAAATCTTCGTTGTGTCACTGACTTTGATGCTCAAAAGGTCATCATTAAAGATCAAACCCATTTTGTAGCAAAAGGGGTTTGAATTGGAGCTCTATACATATTGCAAGCAAACATAGTGAAAGCATACATGGTGAATCATTTGTGTAAGTAAAGGAACATGGGGCTTGAACAATCCCACTATGAGGCACTTCCTCTCATGAACTTAGTGCAAGGATGTCGAACTTCAAAATGGAGAAGGAATGTGTATGCAAGGTCTACGTACTTGGCTAGCATGTTAAGGCTAGTTTTCCTGGCGACAAGCATAGATCAAGAGGGAGCCTTGATTTGATCCATTCAAATGTGTGTGAACCTATCTTCCTCTTCTTTGATAGTATTTTGTATTATGTCACCTTCACTTATGATTTCTCTCCTAA
The DNA here is from genome assembly GCA_027924585.1 of Larix kaempferi. NCBI lineage: Eukaryota > Viridiplantae > Streptophyta > Pinopsida > Pinales > Pinaceae > Larix > Larix kaempferi. The sequence goes on along the minus strand of BSBM01000316.1, from coordinate 2,082,077 downwards.
GACCTAGGTTTATTTTTTGAAGACTAGGAATAAGGTCTTTAGAAATTTTATGGGTATAAAGGCATTGATGGAAAATCAAATAGGGAATAATGGAGGTGCATATACCACTGAAATTTGATTTTTGGTGCAAAGGAGGTAGGGATCAAGAGGGAGTTGATGAAACCATACAACTCTCCATGAAATGGGGTTTGCAAAGAGAGAACATATCTATTGTTTAACACTAAGTCTCTAATTCATGATAAGGCTTTGCCCATGTTTTTGGGTAGAGGCTTGTAATACAATCATATATATTTTGAATAGGTGTCCTTACACTATCTTTACGAACAAAACAACATAGGAGGCATTCAGAAGTGTGAAACTAGATCTGTTGCATTTGCATGTATATGGTTGTTTAGTTTGTATTCATGTGCCTAAGGAGAAGAAGACCAAGTTGGACTTAAGTATTAAGGATATTTTTGTTGGATATAGTAAGACTTCCAAAGCTTACAAGATTTACATACCATAACAAGGAAGATTGTGGAGAGTCAAGATGTGAAGCTTCATGAGGATGTGAGATATTATAATTCACAGACTTCTCCTTTAGTGATTGAGGAATGAAAGGTCATTGTTCTAAATGTTAATTTAAATATTAAAGCTAAGTCAGATTCAAGGGTGAACATGATCAAACTGGGGATGGATATGCCCTCACCTACTATTCCACGCCAAAGGGAGACAAGATGGCTTACAAGGGCGTGTAGGAGCACCCAAAAGTTTAGAGAGGGTGGGTATACCTCCTAGGAGATATGCTACTCATTTGCATTCACTACTTCCATTTATGAGCCTTCCAATGGTTTTGATGACGTAAGGTGTGATGCCTTAATAGAGGAGTGTGATGGTCAAGCAATTATTCATTTTTAGGACCCAGTGGTTGATTTTTTTATTACAGTAGGTACAAATTTTCAAATTTTAGGTTTGAGTGAGTTGCAAAGGGAGAAGAGTAGTGTTTGTGAAAACATCTTCCTCGTAAAGAGGGGGTGTTAACTTTTGAGGCTACTCTAAAAGGGTTTGCACCATGTTTAGAGTTGCTTCATGTGATGTTAGGTGCATGGTGTATGGATATCCCTGATTGTTCCATGATGGACATGCACATGTGTAGGATATTTACTCGTGGATTTCTAGACCTTGATATATGCTTGTGTCATTCTTCCTTGGAGCATTGGATACTTTGACAACTTGGTGACTTCTTAATGATGACCACATGTAGGTTGAGTTGCTTGCTTAGAGAACACCTTGTTTTTTAGGAGCATTCGGCATTCTAGAGGAGGGAATTGAGCCTTAAATGGCATGGTACACTTGGTCGCTTATGTGCAAGATTTTACTTGACTTGAGGACACTTTAGAGTTGATAGAGTGGTCATGTAGAAGCATTAGATCCATGGAGGCTTGTTGAGGAGCAACGAACACATTTCATAGAGCATTCATGCCTTGGAGCTTTGTTTATTGACCATATTAACTTGGAGCTTGACATGTGTCCTCTTGGAGTGTAGCACTTCACGTGTGGACCTACTTGTTAAAGATAGGTTGTTTGTAAGGGTTTAGGGTCACCTTATATTGTCAACCTCCTTTACCAATCATTTCAATAGCAAAATGTGAGCATCCTTTCAATAGCTATTTATTCACCATCTTGTGTTAAGAGATATGAGTGCGGCAAACTTCTCTCTGTCTCTCCTTTTCATCACATTATCTTGTCGTTCTTCCTTGGAGTGTTGGATGCTTTGACAACTTGGATGGCCACATGTAGGTTGATTTGCTTGCTTGGAGAACATCTTGTTTTGGAGGAGCATTTGGCTTTCTAGAGGAGGGAATTGAGCCTTGAATGGCATGGCACACTTGGTTGCTTACATGGAGGCTTGTACTTGACTTGAGGACACTTCAAAGTTGATAGAGTGATCATGTTGAAGCATTGGATCCATGGAGGATTGTTGAGGAGCAACAACACATCTCATAGAGCATTCATGCCTTGGAGCCTTGCTTATTGAGCACATATCTCTCTATGTACTCTTCATCACATTATCTTGTCGTTCTTCCTTGGAGCATTGGATGCTTTGCTAGCTTGGTGACTTCTTAATGATGGCCACATGTAGGTTGATTTGCTTGCTTGGGGAACACCTTGTTTTGGAGGAGCATTGGGCATTCTAGAGGAGGCAATTGATCCTTAAATGGCATGGCACACTTGGTTGCTTACATAGAGGCTTGTTCTTGACTTGACGACACTTCAAAGTTGATAGAGTGGTTATGTAGAGGCATTGGATCCATGGAGGCTCATTGAGGAGCAACGAACACATCTCAAAGAGCATTCATGCCTTGGAGCCTTACTTATTGACCAGATCAACTTGGAGCTTGACATGTGTCCTCTTGGAGTTTAGCACTTCATGTGTGGAGCTACTTATTAAAGATGGGATGTTTGTAAGGGCTTAGACCCACCTTATATTATTGCTCTCCATTACCATTCATTTCAATAGCACGAAATGTGAACATCCTTTCACTAGTTATTTATTCATCGGCTTGTGTTAGAGATATGAGTGGAGTAAACCTTAGAGAGGAGCATTGGGCATTCTAGAGGAGGCAATTGATCCTTAAATGGCATGGCACACTTGGTTGTGTTAGACTTGACGACATTTCAAAGTTGATCGAGTGGTTATGTAGAGGCATTGGATCCATGGAGGCTAGTTGAGGAGTAACGAACACATCTCAAAGAGCATTCATGCCTTGGAGCCTTACTTATTGACAACGTCAACTTGGAGCTTGACATGTGTCCTCTTGGAGTTTAGCACTTCACGTGTGGAGCTACTTATTAAAGATGGGATGTTTGTAAGGGCTTAGGCCCACCTTATATTGTTGGCCTCCATTACCATTCATTTCAATAGCACTAAATGTGAACATCCTTTCACTAGCTATTTATTCATCGATTTGTGTTAGAGATATGAGTGGAGTAAACCCTAGAGAATAAGGAAGCATTGTTGTTGTAACTCTTGTGAGAGGAGAAGACTAGGGTTTTAAAAAACCCAGTGCTAATTGTTATGCTTGATTGAGGAGGACAAAAGGAGGAGACATATACAAAGACACTTGTGGGACACAACTGTTGAAAGCCAAGGTGGACTTGTCAATGTTAATGTTAGCATATTGTGAAATTGAGCCCAAAATTGTGTTATTGCATATTTAATTTTCAAGTTGCATTGTCTTCTTGATAAGGAATTTTCAACACTTACTGTCCATGCTAATTTGATATAATATATGGCCAAAGAGCTAAGTGATTAAACATATATCTTGTAGTTGATGGAGGAGGTTTACTATTGTAGATCTGCAGTAATTAAAGTGAAGGTAGAGGTTTAACCTAGGAGCTAAAAACTTTTTGCCGTATGTTTGGTATCATTTATGCTGGGCAACCTACTGTGTTGGGTTGAAGTGAGAAGAAATTATGTTCATTGTTCACTGTTATAAATTAATATTTCAGATGAACCCTAAGGATGAAGTTCATGGAAACTAATTGTCAAAAACCTCAATGTGAGGTGAAATTTATAAATTTACAATTAAGGCCCTAGAAACAAAAATTTCCAAGGCAGCAAATATTTTTTATTTGTTGCAAGTCAATACTAATACACTTTATTTTTCGTTGCAATAATATGGGTCTCAAAATGTTGTTGATTGTTGCTTCAAGATGTCATTGCATGAAATGCTTATGTTGGCAAGAATTTTTATCACTACATAAATTATGGTCATGTTTCAATCTAAAATTCATTGTGTATGCTTAACAGCAATATACTTGTTTTTTGTAACCAAGGTATGATAAATCCGGTGCCAAGTATAAAATATTTTCCTCTTTCTCCATTCATCAACAATCAAAATTATTATCAAATAATTTGTGCCCACAAATCTGATTTTATTGACACATCAACTATATTTCTCTTGATTAGTTTGGAACTTTTAACCAAAATATTGTACTTTCTCTTGGTTACGATGACATCTCATCTACGCCAGAAAAACTTGTGTTGAACTTTGGCAACACACTTTTTTTAAATCTTTGAAGTTGCACAAACATGTGTTGAGCTTTGACTCTAAACTTTATATTTGAACTTAAAACAAACCCTCGTACTTACTTTGATTCCACACTTCTTTTTATCTTTGAATTTAATACATACATTTGCATTCAACTTCTCCAAGGAAAATCTCGTGAGGAACCCCGAGGGGATGCCATCTCTAGTAAACCTATTTGTGCCTATCCCAAGGGGATTCTAATCGAGCAATTGATGGTAAGGAACTAGCCAAATGCTTAGAGACATTCGCAATAGTGTATTGAGCCAAGCACTTGGATTTGTCTTAATATTAAATTTTTAAACATGTTTTCAACCCTATGCAGTGGGTCTAGAAAAGGTTGCAAAACATACCTTCTAGTTATAGCAGTGTTCTAGCCTATCCCTATGAGGAAAGCAAGGATAACTACCAAGATTTTCTAAAGATATGTTAGTCCTTAAACAATTCACATTGGAGGCTTTTCAAATGTCCGTAAGACCCCAATCCAACTTTGTGCCTTTTTGAGGTAACCCAAAGGGACTCGAGGGGATTGACCTCCAAAGCTTCTTGAACTTTGGATCCAAGGAAAACTCACAAGGAACCCCAAGGGATGTTTCCCCACATTCATGGATAGCATCCCTAGTAAACCTATTTATGTATACGTGTGTCTAATCCAAGAGGATTCAAACCAAGTGTTTGATGGCCAAGAACTAGCCAAATGACTGGAAACATTGGTGACAACCTATTGAGCTAACCTTGGGCTTGTCTTAATATTAAAATTTTCAAGGTGGTTTCAACACTAAAAGATTGTACGACATTCCCTCAAGCTAAGATTGTGCAACATTCCCTCAAGCTATTGCAATGTTCTAGCCTCTTGCTCCCTCTTTGCAATGTTCTAGCCTCTCTCTCCCATGAGGAAACCAAAGTTAACTACCAAAATTATTCCAAAATGCATGTCCTTGGACAATCCACATTGGAGCTTTACCAAAATTATTCCAAAATGCATGTGTCCTTGAACAATCCACATTGGAGCTTTTCCAAAGTTCATGGAGGACCCTAGCACAACCTTGTGCCTTTCACAAGTAAACCAAAGGGACTCAAATGGGATTGATCTCTACAAATCCTTGAACTTTTGTACAAGAGCATATATCAATCGAGCTAACCTAGAACTTTTGTACAAGAGCATATATCAATCGAGCTAGCCTATTGGGGATGTTGCATTAATTATATAGATTTGTAGATTTGTCGTTAGCTATGTATAGTAAATCTACCCTTAATTGTGTATATTTGTATATATTAATAACTGGGCCAGGGTCTCCAAAATATGGGACTTCGACATCCGCTATGACATCCCCTAAAATTTGAAAGTCCCTCCACGTGTCCCCAAACCCAAGAGCTGATGTTAAAAAGGCAAATTTGAACAAAGCATTTAATTGATTATAGTTATGAGATGCATCATCTTTGTATAGATTTGTCGGTAGCTATGTATAATAAATACTCTATTATCTATTATATTTTTATATATTAATACCTGGGTCAGGGTCTCCAAAATATGGGACTTCAACATCCCCTATGACGTCCCTTGAAATTTGAAAGTCTCTCCACGTGTCCCTAAACCCAAGAGCTGATGTTAAAAAGGTCAATTTCAACAAAGCATTTAATTGATCGTAGTTATGTGATGCATCCTCTTATCAGGTATACAAGCCTGAAATAGCTTTTATTCATTAGCAATGAGTGCCCATTATCCCACCACATGGGCATACCTCTAAGTGAAGACCACAACTCTGAGTGAAGACCTCTAGTGGCATGCAGGAGAGTTCAGCTGCAATACCTAGGTGATTTGATCCCAAAAAAAATACCCCTTTCCGGTAGCTTCTGCACAGAATCGTTTCTTTGTTGATATACACAAATGCCATTCTTAAGACGAATACTTCATCCCAAGGAAATCAATTTCTACATTACAAACATAAAATAGTAAATATTGTTGGATATTCAACTGTGACAAATTAGGCATTCATAGATTAACATACATGTGACCATGTCGTAATGAATCTGCTCAAGACCTACTTATTCTGTCTCACATCCAAAGAAATCATTACACACTAGCAATCAAATATCCTAATGGACAAGATTACATGACAAAATAGAAGCAAATGCTGAGGAGGAATAAAACTTGTAGTAAGTTTATTAAATTACTCTGCTTTGGAACAAAATTAAAAAATCCTGCCAATGCTACACTACATGATCCTAAGTTGAAGAGCTACACCAGACCAAATATCAAAACCTGTAAACCATAACGTGAAATACTTCCATGCATTATAAAGTCTTAATGTTAACAGGTATAGACTTGAGAGTTAATTCAATCTAATACTAGACTGGAGGAAATCAACAGGTTTCTTACTAGGATTTTCACTAAATAGGGTCTGTTGAATTAATTTTATTTTCACTAACAATTGAAATTATAAGAATTTAGAATAAATCCATTCAGTCATTGAGTAACATGCATAACCACCTTACGAAAGCTTGTAAACAAAAAGGCTTCTACTAATGTCTAAACTCACGATTAAAAATAATAAACATCCTTGTGTACCAAAATGAGGCCCGACACAAAGGTCATCACACTCTTAGTTTGTAAAGAGACGAACAAGTGGATGGATTACCGAACAAAATACCTGGGTAGAATATAGAGCAGAAATATTAAAGCCAAAATGTGCATTACGACCTGAAGTAACCAGCAGCTAGGGCAGTCACCTCCCACGTACTAAATGATAATCTTTCAGATGTTTAACCATTATATAGATATTTAAAGTAGGGCAAATCAATCCCTGTAACTACGATTAGAATAACGGCCACCTCGTGGCTCCTCATTCTGAGAACCCTTGCTGCGACTAGAATATCGTGAAAATGATATTTGCAAAGTTCGGGATTCAGGGTCCTGTTCATCAATTTTATAACCTGAAAAAATAACATAATCAGATGCAATACCATATTTAAATGAATAGCATAACAAGGGAAAAGATAGAAGCTCATAATTGATCTTCAAATTCACAAAATACAAAAAATAGTGTTCATTAAAGATATGAATACCAATTTGTGATGAACAAAAAGAATCTCCAACCCTTTATTGGAAAATGTCAAATCTATTACATTAAAAAATTTAAATAATATCATAGTTATATAGTGAGGGAACTATTATGTCTAAAAACCCTCTGCTTTCAAATAGGGTGTTTGGTATATAAAAGCAAAAGAACGACGGTATAAACATAGATATCAAAGAGTTTGCTATGGCTATGGGCACAGGGCATTGTAACTAGATACTGGTCATGATTGACAATTTCCGTTGTTTCAAATTTTAAGAGTTGGATAATACACTACCAGTGTCTGATATATGCAATAATGTAAGTTTCCTATTGGTGAGTGAATCTTCTTGTAAACATACTTACCCCTATCCTCCGAGCCCATATCCTCCACAGAAATTCATAAATTAGATGAAAAAAATTAAATAGTCAACTCATGGAAACCGTGGCTGGCGTTCATCTGTAAGCAAAATTAATGCTCCAAAGTGAAGCATATGACTAATTCTGCCTCTTCAGATTATAGTTTTTTTCTCTCAGATGTATAATTATATATCTATAGTCATGATGGGCCTGTATGGTTTACTCTTTTAAACATGTTTTCCTCAAAATAATAAGCAGGTTAGTAAAATTAATTCAAAAGAAAGTAATGAATTCCCGTGAATCTAGGAAAATATCTGTTTAGTAATTTCGTCTGCACATGATTATTGATGTCTAGCCAAAGTGAAATGCCCATTAACCAAAGGGAATAAAAATAATCAAACATAATTACCTAATAAAAAACACAACAATGAACTGGTTACAAGATAGAGCTAACCTTTGGCAAACAGAAAGAATACTATGTTAATTTTCAAATTTAAAATCCTGGAGAATACCAAAATTTTCATAAAGATAGCTGTACCAAAGAAATAAACTGTCCATTACTCACCTTGTAAAGCCTCTCGAGCAACAGCTGCATGTCTTGAGTCAGTAAACTCGACAAAGCATAAGATTGTCTTTGCTCCTCCAGGCTGTCAATTTCAGATTGTTAGTTTAGTGACAACAGAAATGTAAGTATGAAATGTGCCCCATGAAAGCATATAGAGTGCAAAATACACCATATAATAGAAATGATGCAAAATGCATCTAACAAGCACGTACTCTTTTAGGCTCCTTGTGGACAACTCGCACCTCTTTGAATCCAATAAATGGACGAAAGATATCTTAAAAACTCTTAAGAAACCAACTTCTTTTGTGAATAATTCCAGCAAAGAAAACAATAAAACAGCCAACCAAGAAAAGACCAAACCTATTATAATACTATGCCCAAAATTCCAGCATGAACATGTCATTATAGTAACTAGTATTAGGTAATGTGCCTCTAACAAGGATTATTAAAAATTGAAGCTATAAGTCGTAAGGATACGAGCTGCTTCTCTACGGGTGCAGTCTAAAGGAAGCCCATCAATAAACAGTACTGGTTCCGAAGCAGAATCTGCACCTCCACCTGCGGGTGCAATGTCCCGACCATCTCCATCACGACCAAGAGGGCCCTGCATGCTACCCGGGCCTCTATCAAATCGTGAGCCTGAACCTCTCAGAGGTGTATCATCAAAGCTATCACTGGCAAGCCTCTTGGATCCAATAAGGCTTGTCCCTCTGAAATCGTTTGCATGCATACCACCTGTTCCATTAATCATCTGGGTTTACAGGGCCAAAAAGTGACGAATTGTTAAATATAATATGAAAATATAGCCATATATTGATTATAGAAAAGTTACTACGTAGCCATGCAGGTTTCCCATCGAGCAAACAGCTGAGTATATATTACAAACTTATCATAACTATCAAACAAAAGAGCCGCTAAGAGATCAAACTAAACCAATACTACTAAACGAACACTAAATTTGCGAACTTAAATACAATATCAACTTTAACATGGCCATATTCGAGCATATAAACAACAAATAGAAACAGCAAAACACAAGCATCAAAGAACATACCTTGTCCCCGTATAAATCTCTGCCCCCTATAAGAGGATCCCGTTCTCTCCAACCAGCAGAAACAGCATGAATGTCACGATCGCGATCATCATAGTGTCGTTCTAGGGAAAAAGGTCCATAGAAATGTTCATCAGCTTGTCAAGTTCAATATGGATCAAATTCTTGTAGTTAAGATGAAGTTTAACAAATCATACAACTCCACACTACTTCTATTGGAATCAAGTATTCTCTACCTGAAGGAAATAAAGCCCGTCCCTCTGTGCGAAGAGATCTATAGGAGTCAAGTTCATGATCTCTGCCTGAAGTTAATAAATCCCGACCCTCCATTCGAGGTCTATAGGAGTCAAGGTCATGTTCTCTGCCTGAAGATAATAAATCCCGCCCCTCCCTTAGAGTTCTATAGGAGTCGAGATCATGTTCTCTGCCTGAGGATAGTAGATCGCGTCTGTCAATTTGAGTAGGTCCATAAGGATCAAGTTGATGGTCTCTACCTGAAGACCGTAAATCACGTCCTTCCATGCGAGGAGGTCCATAGGGGTCAAGTTCATGCTCTCTTCCTGAAGATGTAAAAACAACAGGATTGGCTTGTTATTACAAAACAAAGTACAAATAATAGTTATGTGTTTTGGAGCAACCATGAAGGCAAACAAAGTAGTTAAACATGATTCAAGCTTGAGTGGTAAAAGTCAAGATCATGTTCTCTGCCTGAGGATAATAAATCTCGTCTGTTAATTTGAGCAAGTACATAAGGTTATGACTGTCTCTACCTGCAGACAGTAAATTGCGTCCTTCCATGCGAGGACCATAGGAATCAAGTTCCCGTTCTCTTCCTGAATATATAAAAAAGAATAGAATGGGCTTTATATTACAAAACAGAGTACAAATAAGAGTTATGCATGCTTTGGGGCAGCCATCAAGAACAGGACAAGGGCTAAATCAGGGGAAATACAGCTGTTAAACATAGTTGAAGCTAGAGTGGTAAAATCATCAAAAAGATAATACTAGAAAGTTAGAAACTTATAAGATAACAGAAGCGAAGAAAGAGAAGCATCAAAAAGAAATGAAAACCAGTCTTTCCTGCTAAGTAGAACAGGAAAATACAAGACAGTACAGGACATTCTGAAACAGAATGCAAAACACAACATATGATCAAAGACAAAAATCAATTGTCTAAACTGCAACCAGAAGAACATAATCACAGATCCAATATAATGACTGGCTCCTGGGGCATCAAGGGTTGAGGAGAAGAAGAGAAACTCTAGAATGAAAAGCTTTGACGAGGCAGAAACCCCCGTTTGGACCATTGGATCTATACAATGACGAAAGGTGGAGAAGGGGGGAAACGCTGCTGCCCCCAACAACTACCTCATCATACAGAATGTATCTAATAGGGATTTTTAGTGGCTGTCCATTACAATTAGCATTTCTGAAAGGAATGGTTAAGAAACTGGGAAAAACACTTCAGGTTTGGATCTTAAGGAGCAGAATATGCTCGTAAAGCTAGGGAGCATATAGCTGAAATTGTGATAAAACCAACAGAGGTTGAGGATGATGTGGCAAGCCTTCTAGACTGTGCTATGATGTTCAATAACCTGTGGTTTTTGGTCTTTCATATAGCTGAAATTGTGATAAAACCAACAGAGGTTGAGGATGATGTGGCAAGCCTTCTAGACTGTGCTATGATGTTCAATAACCTGTGGTTTTTGGTCTTTCATATAGCTGAAATTGTGATAAAACCAACAGAGGTTGAGGATGATGTGGCAAGCCTTCTAGACTGTGCTCTGTTACATGTTCAATAACCTGTGGTTTTTGGTCATAAGTTTAAAGACTTCGCGAAAAATTGGGATCCCAAGATCATGATAGCAGAAGAAATATTGGAAGAGGACTTTTCCTAGCTGTTTCCAGGGATAATAGAGAGAATCATAAAATTTGTGAACATGATCCCTAGGTCAATGGGAATAGCAGTTTGTACATGAACAAGTTTATATTTCAAACCTATCATGAAAGTCCCAAGGAAGTACAACTATGGGTCCATTTAACATTCCTATGCATCTATGAAATGAAAATCTTTTAAGAAAATGGAGGCATAACTTGGTGTTACACCAGACTGCTTTTTTGGGAAATGTGCCTTATAGAGTCTCTTTGGCTAAGCTGCCACATTATGAGGGGCATATCCACAAAGTTACCCAGGGCTTGCACCTGGCCTCATCTGCACCCACTTGGGGGATTTGAACTCAGGTCTCTATATTGATATAAGCCCGATCACCTCACTGCTTGCTCCTAGACCACACTCCCATGAGCAGTGTTACACCAGAACTGATATCAAATGTAAGAATAACATCGATACATGTGCATGTCAACTATATCCACATTGACATCAGAAAATTGCACTGGCATAGATCATGTTTGCAAAATAACATTAAACATTCAAGCATAAATATGTCAACAGTAACAGTAACAGTAACTACCACTAAGAGCTTGCATATCCACATAGACAGAATTCTTGCCCTCATTATTCTATATCAGGGCACATTCACCCAAAGTATAATATCACATCGTATCACATCTTGACTTCAAGACATTAAACTCTTGCCTTAGTTTTGCTAAGTCACGTGATGGGGAAACTGGTGTCCAACACAAGACACGTAGACCCCTCGAAATGGGAAATAACTATAACTATAACTATGAGTATATATATATATATATATAGGCCCACGGGGGGTAGAGCAATGGAAGGTCACAAGTTCAAATCCCCGTGGGCCAAAACTATAACTATATATATATATATATATACAGTTTGTCAATTGGGTCTAGCCTGGGCAGTTGAGAGAAAGGAGTGTTATCCTCCCCACCCAGGATCAATTCCTAGTGACATTTTGAGTTCTTCTTGAGTATAGTGTAGTATAGGCCTTGAGCCCTTGAGAATCCAGTTTCCCTGAGTACCATCCTCAAAACAAGGGGAAGTGCCCAGTGGGTTTTCCCCGAGATATGTATTTTGTGTAAAAAAAAGTACAGAAATAAAATATGGACAAAGATGTAAGTTTTTTTAAGTTTTAACATTAGAAAATAGAACCACAATGCATCAAACCCACAAGAACACACCATAGATCAACATATAGAACTCTGAATTGTAGTTTTCTCATTCCATATCATCAAGATGTAATACATATTTAAGATAATAAATGGGAATGCCGATGGAAAATATGGAATAGGGTAGAAGAATCTCATAGTTCATCCTCCTAGATCTCATAATCAATATCATTAGTGTCACGGTCACCAACACCGACACTGTCATGGTGCTCTCCCCACTCCTCCAATGTATCTAGTGGAAGTGTCACATCAATTGGTGTAGAAAATGACCCCTCAAGAGGACCACTATCATCAAAAGTGATCAGCTCTAGGATTGGTGCATTAAGATCGAAGTATTCATACTTTGAGAATAATTGACCAATGCCAACACATGGGATATTAGCCATTGGCCAATGACAGGACATGTGACTTGAGTACACGAGACACATGGACCAATAAGGAAAACCTCTCATCAATGTCCAACACTATGATCCCAAGTATCTTGGGTGTCCAAGTGTCTGACAAGGCACAAGTGGCCTAAATGGAGAGTGCCATGTAACTTTTGACAATACATTATGTATATTTAATATTTATACCTAAGTTGCACTAAGCGTGGAAACGTGTACAAGTTTAAGAAACGGGAATGCTTGGAAATGTGACACCCCAAAAATGGGTACATCAGGGGAAACGCAGTATATATATTTACATATATTAATATATAGCTTTTTTCAATAACACATTATCTCATAAGATTATCTATCGCCTTAAGTGCTTAGGATGTTTTATTATAAAAGTGGTACAATGCCACTTGTGTGAAATAAGAGATAAAATAGATTTGTGTTTAAGATTAATTAGCTAAATCAGATCAGAATTACCCAATAGCTACAGATTAGGTCCCCCCACCCTCTCTCTCTGACGAAAGTTTGGATACAAGAGGCACACATAGTTATGTCGTATACCACTATTGAAGTTTTGGTCTCCACCTTACTGATGTATATTGTTACATACAGAGATTTTGAGACAGCTGTACCTATGTAAACTTTTTGTCCAATAGTCTCATGGATTATTAATAAAAATCCAATTCAACTCTCTCTCTCTTTAAATAGAGAGGGGCAGGTCTAATCCACTTGGATGTTGAGATTTACAAAAGCGTCAACAAAGAGAATTGATGGAACTAAATCTAACCCCAATTTTGAAATAGTCTCCTCATATGTGCACTAGAGAGGTCAATTGGATCTAGCCTGAGTAGTTAAAGTCCTTCCCAACCAGGTTAAATTCCGAAGACATGTTGAGCTCATAAATTAGTGTATTGTTGACAAAACCTCAAGCTTCTACATAATCCGGTTTACCGTAGGTACTATCGTCGAAACAAGAGGAAGTTATCAATGGGTTTCCACAAGAATTTTTAAAAAAAAAAGCTCTAGAGAGAGGGCAAAATCCAAGCAAAAGTGTGTTGAAAATAGAAATACACAAGTGCGCCCAAGTGAAAATGCCAATCCCAAGAGAAAAATGCCAAATATACATGCCCTTAGGGTTATCAGACTTTGTATGATGGATCAAGAAGATGACAAGACAAGATGATACAAATGAGAATGAGAACTTGAGTTGTATATTTATAGTATATACAAAACTCAAGTGAGGCATCCTCCCACGAGGAGTTATGGACCCACATAACAACACACACTGCAAGCAATTTACTCAACCTACATGTCAAATTTGACGAGGTCAACCTTAACCACAAACCTAACATACAATAAATGAAATAAAATATGGCCTTAGCCATAATTACAAGTACATAATGATACATATGAATAGGTTGTGGCCACATGTACATAATACACCAATAATTCCAAAATCCCCCCTTGAGTTGAACAAGGGGCAAGGAAGAAAAGTCATTACAACATTGGGTTTTACTTGCCCCTTGTTGTTGAGCAACAAGCTAGTTAACCCCCTTGACCTCCACATTGCTCCTTCCTAAAGCCATCACGATCATCAATAGCAGAGACTAAGCTCTAGAGAGATTTAGATTAGAGATGTTGTAGTTCAATTGGAACATTAGAAAACTAAGTAATGCTCATGGTGAAAGAGAGTCCTCCTGATAGACCTCAAATGGGATAGCTATAAACTCAACTACAACAAATTTATCTTGGGGAAAAAACGGCAATATGAGAAAGAAGGCCCCAAGATGGAGGAGATTCCTCCTGATAATATGGATCAATGGACCAGCAAGAAACTCTATTGCACCAAGAGTGGAGATAGTCCACTTAGTTATAGACCTCGACTTATCTAAAGGAAGGGTGACCAGTAAAGAAAATCATGCAACGTGCCTCCGTCTTCATCACCAAATAATAGAGTCAAATTGTCAAGAGTTATGCTGCGTGGGAGCGCCCCCCACCCCCTCGCTCCCGCTCCCGAAGCTCGCTCCCAAAACGCTCCCAGTTTGGGAGCACGCTCTCGAGGCGCTCCCTACCTCTCCTATACTAAAAGCTCCTATACTAGGTTAATCATTCGATGACAATGTTATGGTACCTCCCTTCATTGCCAAGCTCATAAAAAAGTAGTTATGGTTGATCATTTGATGATAATGTTATAAGTTATAACTACTAGATGATTGATGTTATATGGTTTAATCCATGTTTTCTATAGCTAATTCAACATCCTACATGTTTTCTAGATATAAATCCATCAAAATATATCAAAAATATATACTATATAAAAAACGCTCCCAAAATGGGAGCTTTTGAAATTTCGCTTTTCGCTTCGATCCCGCTTCTCGCTTCCAACAAAATAGGTCAAGAGCATCTAGAAAAGGTGGGAAGTCATCTGCACATGAGGACTGGATAAGCCACTCTCAAGAGCATTGTCATCTGCAACATGGGGATTGGATGAACCACTAAAAAAGAGTGGCCTGAAGAAGTGAAGGGGCATTTGTTATAGAAAGACTAGATGAGCCATGAATAGGATTCTCATCAATCATAGGAGTCTACCCAGATATTGTAGGAGTATTTGAGAGAGTACTCATAGAACTAGAGAGTGGACCAATATCACATTGTGAAGCAAAAGGGTCCTTCAAAACCGACAAGAATCATTGAGATGAGGACCTGCATAGTGATGAGAACAAGCATGATGAGCTACATCTAAAGAATCTATTGAAAGAACAATGAAAGAGATACTAGTAGACAATGAATAGGAACCTTGTCAAAAATAACCTCTCTATATAGAACAACCGTGTGAGTGGTGGGATCATAAAGGCGATATCCCCAAACAATTTCACTACAACCAACTAAAGTATCCATGGATAATATGAATGCTCTGTGCCAAAGCAAATGCCCATGGGCGTACTTGGTGAAACTACATTTTGTTGAAGCTGATGATAGTTATGACCATGTTATGTTTGAAGAAGGACAAACACCTCTTGGATTGACCACTCTTCATGTTGAGCCTAATATCATTCATCACCTTGAATCAAAGGCTTTACAACAACAAGATGAAAGCTCCTTATGGAACAAAGACTTAATAGGTTCACCATTATAGATCCAAAATGGTACAAAAAAATAAGTGAACCTAGGAATGGAGGCATTGGCCTTAAAAAAGTGAAGCACCAAAGAAGGCACAACCATAAATAAGGGTTATCTCAAGAAACCCTAAAAGCGATGATCCAAAAAAACCCAATTCCACATTGTAACAAAGATAGCCAATGGTTTTCGAATCAACCAAAAGAATTGAAAGAAGGTTCACAATAGCTCTTATTCCATGTTGAGATGGTCAACAAGAGAATTGATGGAACAAATTCTTACTAAATTTTGAAAGTCTCCTCACAAATGAGCTAGAGAGAGATAGGTCTAATGCACTAGAGAGAGTACAAAACCCAAGCACAAGGGTGTTGAAAACAGATACGCACTAGTGCATCCAAGAGAAAATGCTAATCACAAGAAAATTGAAAGAGAAGGTTCACAATAGCTCTTATTCCATGTTGAGATGGTCAACAAGAGAATTGATGGAACAAATTCTTACTAAATTTTGAAAGTCTCCTCACAAATGAGCTAGAGAGAGATAGGTTTAATGCACGAGAGAGAGTACAAAACCCAAGCACAAGGGTGTTAAAAACAAATACGCACTAGTGCATCCAAGAGAAAATGCTAATCACAAGAAAAACATTGAATATAAGTAATGCCCTTAAGCTTGTCACATTTTGTATAATAAATCAAGATCACAAGATGAGATGATACAAATGAGAGCTTAAGTTGGATAATTATACACAATCTAAGTGAGACATCCTACCAAGAGGGGTTATGGGCACACACCCCAAGAAGGGTATTGAGCCCACATGTCAAGTTTGACTATGTTGACCATAACCAAAAACATAGTCTACAATAAATAAAACATAAAAAATATATAGCCTTAGCCATAATTACAAGTAGAAAGTGATACATATTACACCAATAATTCCAATATTGGGTGTGTTGGTGCTACGCAACCTTTTGTGATTTATATGCTTTTCATGAACATCTCCACTTTCGTTTTTGTTAGCTTTTTCCTATTTCAATTACCATTTTAGATCCTATCCTTATTTGCAATGGTAGAATGTCTATTTGCACAACAAGCATGATACAAGTGGTTATTAGAGCAAAGGTTCTGACCAATTCCCTAGGGATATTTGGATGTTGTGATAACAATAACAACACCCAAATATTAATATTAATTGATATACTCATGAGCAATATCCAAAGAGTTACAGCATAACAACTTTGAGCTTCCACAATTGCCATTTCAGTTGGTGAAATAGTAAACAAAGTTATGGGAGGTAATATATTTCTACTCAAACCTCTAGTTGGTGGAAATAGTAAACAAGGGTTATGGGAGGCAATATCTTTCTACTCAGACCTCTGCTTCAGGTGATCTAAAAATGGTTTTGGACAAGAAGAAACTTGAAAGTATGAAGGTAAGGAAGAACTGCATTGGAAAGTTGAAACTCTCGATGTTTCGATCCCTACATTGGGATCATCATCAAGAGACCAATGAAGCCTGAGGGGAGGTGAGTAAGATGCCGGTCAAATATGTATAAATTCTTATGTGATATAAGTTTTAGTGAAAAGAAGGTCGGTTCTTAGGTTTTATAGTTTTAGGTTTAGTTTTGATTCTTAGTTTTAATTTTATTATTAATTATTAACATGACGATTCATATATTAATGTTTCTCTTTTTTATTTTTATTAATTAATAAGAAGTAGTTTGAAATTGCTTAAGCTTTATTAAATATAAGTTATGGTGTTATAATAATTTATTAAGAAAAATAATATATTTTGTTGATTTTACAAAATTATATTAATCTTCCTAACAATTTTTAACAACTTAGTAATTACTATTAAGAGAAAATACCTAATTGATAACACCGCCTTGATGTGAAAAATTAAGTAATTTAAACAACATATTATTAAATTAATTAATTTTATTATTAATTTTTAATTTTTAACATGACAATTAATATATTTATGTTTCTCTTTTTTATAGTTTTAATAATTCATACGAAATAGTTTAAATTGCTTAAACTTTGTTAAAAAAAAACAATTTTGATTAATTGTAAGTTATGGTGTTAAAATTATAATTTATTAAAAAATAATATTTTGTGTTGATTTTACAAAATTATATTAATCTTCATCACAATTTTTAACAATTTAAAAAAACTTATTATTAAGATAAATTATTTAACATTATGTTAGAATTTGTTGATGGTGCTTAACTTTATTAAATTATTAAGTAATTAAGCTTATATAGTTAATCATGAAGAGTCCTTGGATATTATGGGTTTTTGATTAACTATTAATCCTAATTACTAATCCTTGAACGTTCTCTTGTTTGCAGGGAATGAAGAAGTGGTTTCCAAGAATCGTTGATCTTGGCGCCATCATCCCTGTTAAGGCAATTCTGGTGAAGGTTAATCTCAATTTTCTCTCTTATTTTTCTTTTGATTAGGTTTTCCTCTCTAGCAATGACCTTTGCATTTTCTAAACAAATGTGGTGACTAGTTTCGTGCACATGTTCGGCGAGGGTTGACTTCTTGTGTCTATCGTATCTCAGGTCGGCACTGTGTTCTTTAAATCTTGTTTCCATGGATCTACCGGTTTCACCTATGTATACCTTACCACAAGAACAGGGGATGGAGTAGACCCCTTTGTATGCTTTAGGTTCAATTGGATCTTTCAGGGAGTCAACCATATTAAATATATAATTTGTAAGATTAGGATTAATCTACCTATACTAGGGATGCCTAGCTCTTTTTATATACGCAATGTTAGGACATAAATCTCATATCTTGCAAGGTCCTTCAACATACCCCATTAGGGGTAGCACTCCTTTCTTTCTTTTTGTCCCATCTATTAGTGACTGCAAGCAGTAAGCACAAACACAAGATACTTTCAACTCTAGATTTATGAGACTAGAGAGTTCCTCTCACTCTTCGAATAGCAAACATGTTCCTAGAGGACTCTTGACAAGTCCCAATTCCCAATCTCAACATAAGTCTCATCTCATCTCTCAACACAAGCCAATTCCTCACCCCCCCCCCCTTCAAGGCACTAATCTATCATTATCAAGTTGCTTCAATGGCCTCGAATGTTATGAGTCTCAACAAAGCATACCAGGGTTCCTCCCAAGGCTTCACAACCCAATGCACTCAAACTTGGACTCTCCCTTGAGGACATTGTCAAACAAAGTATTGGCCCCTTCCACATAAGCGAGAATTAGGGGGGCATTTATATCCTCCTCTTCCTCTTTTATGTCCACCTCCATCTTCGATATGGATACAATGGCCTCCCCTCCTACCCCTCTCATTCAGCACCTGCTTCAAATGATGTTAATCCTTTTATCTTATTATTTCTAGGATTATGTTTATGTTTACTTATTTCATAAAATAGTTTAGTTTCTTTTACCTTACACTTTATCTCAGGAAGAATTTGCTTTCAATTTTGATCACGAAAGATAAGGGCTTTATAGTAGAGTCAAGAACAAGCAAGTCCTCGTTAGACCGAAGGTGTCTAGCCCAGGAACAACTCAAGTGATTGGGGTTAGAGAAGACAACTTGTACAAGTTACAGGTGAACCTGTTCAAGCCCTAGTTCATAGCACAAAGAACTTGTGCAAGTCGTGGCAAAAGAGAATGGGGCACCTACATCACCGTGCGTCGCCTATTGTGAGGGAAATTGTCACAAGTCTTCCACAGTTCAATATTGAGCAAAAGGGTGTGTGCAGGGTGCGCGGTTGGCCAGCATGCCGAGGTTGCTTTCCCAAGCAATGAGCACAAATCTATGGGGATCTTAGATATAGTGCATACAGATCTATTGATCGATGTCAATAGCATCAATCACAAGAAGCATGTACTATGTTTCCTTCATTGACGACTCCTCTTGCAAAACATGGATCTACTTCTGGAAAACAAAGGAAGAAGTCTTCAGCAAGTTTTAGGAGTTCAAGTCTCTTGTGAAGAACCAAACAAGGAAGACGATTAAGGCTTTGAGATCGAAAAATGGGGGTTTTGAGATCAGAGATTGGAGATGAGTATACCTCCAATGATTTCGAGGATTTATGCATGGATCTAGGAATCAAGAGGGAGTACATTGTTCCTTAGAACCCACAACAGAACAGGATTACAAAGCGAAAGAACCAATCCATCATAGGGTCTATTAAGGCCATGATACATGACCAAGATTTGTCAATGTTTCTATGGACATTAGCATGAAATGCAGCAGTATACATCTAGAACAAGTGTCCTCATAAGGTTTTGGGAAACAAGACACCAGAGAAGGCATTCACTAGTGTGAAGCCAAAGGTGAGTCATTTCCACATCTTTGGCTATCCAATTTACATCCATATACCAATGGAGAAGAGAACCAAGTTGGCGCCCTCCAACAGGAAGGGATTATTTGTTGGCTATAGTGAGAATTTGAAGGCTTACAAGGTCTATATTCCACAAGAGAGGAAGACAATTATAAGCAAGGATGTAAAGTTCGAGAAAGACTTTGCATCCAGGAAGTCTCATGATCCATTACCAGTGACAGAGGATGAGGAACACAAAGCTCCGAAGGCTGAG
This sequence comes from Larix kaempferi, assembly GCA_027924585.1. Classification (NCBI taxonomy): domain Eukaryota; kingdom Viridiplantae; phylum Streptophyta; class Pinopsida; order Pinales; family Pinaceae; genus Larix; species Larix kaempferi. The sequence goes on along the minus strand of BSBM01000316.1, from coordinate 2,061,820 downwards.
CCAAGGCCACCAACAACTTCCAATTCAAGGCTGCAACCTTCAAATGCACAAGAGGAGCCACCAAATCAAACATTGAGGGATGCTCAGGAGCGCATGTTGAGGCTCTTAAGAGCTCATTCGGGAAGAGAAAACCTCCGAAGAAGTTTCCAAACTATATGGCATTGATGAGCAACATCATAGATTCCAAGCCCTCCAATTTTCAAGAGACAACCAACCAACAAGTTTGGAGGGATGCCATGGTGGAGGAGTACACCTCCATCATGAGGAATGATGTTGGAAACATTGTACCAAGATCGAAGGGGAAGTCAATGGTGACTTCTAGATGGCTCTACAGACCATGGATGCGACAGATGGCACCATAGAAAAGTACAAGGCGAGGTTCATGGCGAGAGGATTCTCCCAGAAAGAGGGAGTGGATTATGAAGAGATATTTGCTCCCATCGCCAGGCACACTTCTATTAGACTATTGGAGCAGTGATGTCTTTAGTCTCCATTATGTGATGGAGGATACATTAAATGGATGTGAAGACAGCTTTCCTCGATGGGATAATTGAGGATGACATGTACATCGAGCAGCCACAAGGCTTTGAGGTCAATGGGAAGAGTCCCATGTGTGCAAGTTGAAAAAGACCCTGTATGACTCAAGTAAGCACCTAGAGCATGGTATTCCAAGATCGATGATCGACGAATACCTGCAGAGCATGGGCATCCCAACTTATATTTCATATTTGTTGAGGTTGATCTGCTCAATTTGGTGTTGTATGTAGACGACCTATTTCTCACAAGTTCAATGAAGCTCATTGCAAGGTGCAAGGCAAATATGGCAACTAAGTCCGAGATGAAGAGCATTGGCTTGAAGCATTACTTCTTGGGGTTGGAGGTTTGGCAGAGACTAAGGGAGATTTTCCTTAGGCAGGGTAAGTATACAGTTGAGATCCTGAAGAGACTCTAGATGGAGGACTGTAGGCCCATGGTCACTCTTATGATCATAATCTAAAGTAGGTCACTATTTCGGATTCAGATTCAATGGATCCCAGGTTGTACAGGCAATTGATAGGTTCCTTAATATATATGGTCAACACTAGGCTAGATATATGCTTTACAGTGAACAACTTGAACCAGATCATGGTGGAGCTAAGGTGGGAGCATTGGTTAGCAGCAAAACATGTGCTCGGATACTTAAGAGGCACAATGGAATATGGACTGAGATATCTTGGAGATGGTGACATGAAGTTGCATGGGTATACAAACTCAAAGGGGGTAGACAGTGCATCAAACAAAAAGAGCAACTCAAGGTGTTGCTTCAGCTTGGGATCAGCAAATGATATCCTAGTTCAACCAGAAGCAAACTTTTGTGGCACTCAGTTCAGCAGAGACAAAGTATATGGCAATGAGTACAAGTAATTGTGTGGCCATCTGGCTTCACAAGTTGCTTGTAGAGTGATCAAGAGTTGGATCCCACGACAATTTACATGATAATGAAAGTTGTATCAAACTCTAAGAATCTAGTTTTTCATGACAAATCCAAGCATATTGAGATCAGGTATCACTTCATTCGAGACAAGATTCAGAAGGGGGCAATGAAGCTCCAGTATGTACCCACAGATCAGCAGGTTGCAAATATTATGTCCAAGCCCTTAGCAAAAAGGAAGTTTGAAGCTTTTAGAGACAAACTTGGATTGGTGAAGGATTCCTTCCTCGCTAACAGGAAGTGTTGCTGTTTTGTAGCTCAAACAAGAACTTGTACATAGCTTAGGTGTCAAACATGCATGAAGTTGTCCAAATAAATCTATTTTGTAATTCACTTTATTTATAAAGTTAGAAGTCTTTTAATTAGATGTTGAATCTAATAAAGTGCATTTTAATGCATTAGTGATTTAGACTAAGCTCAACCGTTGAACTCACCGTGAGATTGGGTTATAAAGGCAGGTCAAAGTAGAAGGAAAAACGCATTCATTCTTCACAAAGCTGTTGGCCGAAAGGTGAAGAAACTCGACAAAGAAGCAAAGTTAGAACTCCGAAGAGGATCCTAGTCGAGCTACCAGGCAGATTTCAACAAACAGGCAGAAGCAGGAACTAATCCATACAGCAGGTCCATACCTCCATACAAATTTGTTCGGACAGGTCCATACAGGCCTGAATCAGTTCCGTACAACTACCAGCAACTATTGGGTAGATTTATTGGTTATTTGAAGGTAGTTTTCCTCAGTTTCAGTGAGCAGATTTATCTAGTAAGTCTGCGTATTTTTTGCTTTGTTTGAATGTACCTTACTGCTGTAATTTATTGGCAGCAATGGAGGTGGTTCCCTTGTATGCTTTGAAGTATTAATGAAAAGCAGATTTTAAAAGTACATACGTGTGTAAACTGTTTTATGCTTCCGCTGTTCATTTTCCTAATGTGAGTGAATACTACTATGTGAAGAATTTAACTACAGCAAATTAAATATCAGTTTACTTACTTGAGAACATAAGGACAAAATTCACCTAGGGCACGGAAACTTAACAAAGTCTAACCCAAGATGCTAAAAGTCATGGTTCATAGCCCAAGAATGGCCCAAAAACAACGTGGCTAATGATAAGGCATGTGGTCTTGATGGGTTCCATTTGAACAACATTAAGCCAGAGCAGAGTCTTCTGTCACATTTTCCTACCAGTGACCACAGAAACATATAACCAAGTACTAAATGCACCATCCTTACAACTAATGAAAGTAGCATTAGTTATTACTTAGAAGGTATTGTCATAAAACCACCTTAGATTCATCTTAACCCCAAACTTATCAAGTGCCAAAAGGGAATTAATTCCTTAAGGTGCAAACCATTTTGAGAGTTAAGATGGACATAAGTTGGTCTATATTAAGCTGAACTAATATTATATTAGTGCTGGGGATCAGATCCCCTAAATATATCTGGGTTAAGATGGACATAAGTTGGTTTATATTAAGCTGACCTAATATTATATTAATATTAGTGCTGCTAATTATTAATTTCATATTAAAGTATAAGCACTATAGATGACATTTAAAAGGAAAGATTTGAAAATTGGTCAAGTAACACATAGCATCAAATTGTCTTATTAAGAATGTTAGAAGAAGCCAAATCAACATATAGTACAGATCTTCAAAAAACCAGCCATAGACTTCTCATTTCCTTGGGGGTTTCTTTCATGGGGCCTGCCAAGGTAGTCCAAGTGTCCATGGAACTGGGGGCATTCTTCATATTAACAAATATCATCAATTTATTCTAAAATATGGTGCAGGTCTGGGAACAAAGAACAGAGCCGAATTTTTTGCATTGTGGGTTTATTAGAAAATTGATGAAGACAAAGGAGTTAAAAACATTCAGAATCTAGTAGATAGAAAAAAAAATTATGGTTTGGGCTAATACCAAGTGCCAGATCTTTAATTTGGCTCTAGGACCTTAGTTCTAGAGGTAAAAAATCAATTTGATTTAATCTCCTTTAGTCATATCTACAGGGGCTACAATTCAAAAGCAGATACACTCTCTAAGGATGCCCTCACTTTGCAGTAAGGTTATTTGACGGTGCAAAAATTCAAGGAGGATGTATTATCCTCTGAATCTTCCATTTCAGTCTTTTGATCTAAGTTGGAAGAGTTGCCACTTCTGTCTTTGATGAAGAATGGTTTTAGGCGGGGTTCTGATTGTAAGTTTCGGCTTGTTCTGTTGATAAATTGAAGACAAGAAAGGAGGACATATGGCGTCTTTAATTTTTTATGTAAGACTGCAATATGTAGTTGGGGACAGGATTCAGAATATTTTTATCTAGACATGAGCCAAGAGGCTAAGCTGATGTATATTCTGATTCCAATCTTGAAATATAAAATCTAAAGTTTTTTTCTTGGAAAAAAAGAAGAAAAAATATATAGAAAACAAATTCCATATAAAAAGCAATGTATGTTGACAACATTACATTACACATCTTTCCCAAACTACACTGTAGAATGGAACTCTTGATGCAACAAGCAATCAAAATTCTCAACAGACATCCTAGAAGTATTAAGGATTTGCACATGGGCTTATTAATTAAATTGCATATGATATTCAACCAATTTGCGCTCGAGATTTATTCAACCAAATTGAATATGATTTACAAATAAAGGACTTCATGCAATAATCTTGTCTTAGTTTCACAAAGATAATTTTAAGGATTAAAGAAACTAACAAAAGAAAATTTATTTTTTCCCATGTCACAATTCCATTGATCGTGTCTATAAGTATTGGTAAGACTTTAAGGTTTGTCACTGCTTTGAAATGTTTTAACAAACTCATGCATAGAACTAAATTTCACTCAACTAGCTATTATGTCTAATAGAACATTTTAAGCATGTGTATATATGAAAACAACCAAATGGATATAGGGGATCAAGTACTTAGAGGGACTAGAAAACCCCAAGCTAAAACTAGTAAAACAAGTTGAAACTTGCAATCTAAAACTTACAGAAGATGTGATTTCATCGACATAGAAGGTCATTTCCAAACCCAATCAAATGCTTCAAATTTAAGAGAATTCAAAAAGCTTTTCAGTGATTTCCAGTTTCCAACCATTATGTGTGCACCCTGTGGTAGGTTGGGCTGCCATAAATCAAATGCTTTGCAAGTCTTACAAGTTAAAAAAACTAAAGAAGATTGGGCACTTCTCCTATATACCCCATTTTGACATTTGGTTTCGAAGATAAATGTTTTATGCAATAAAGTGGCATCCTAAATTTGGGATTTTGACACCAAGGCCTCATTATAAGGATGTGTGACATATAAAATATTAATTGGATATGTTATCCACCTCAAGCAAAATCAAAGATTTTATGTGAATAAAGCTTAAGCGTATCCAATTACTTTCAAACAATAATAGAAAAGGGCTTATTGATTTGACAAGGTTGGAGTCATGGACAAGTGGCATGTAAACAAGTCTTAAACAGGTGGCAATTAACCATCTACCCCATCTCCTAGAAGCATGTCCCACAAATAAATCACTCCCCAAGGGACGTGTGATGCCTTCTTCTTGGACCACTAACTATTTATCAAAGGTTGGCAAAGCTTGTTGTAGAAGTAGAGCATTCGCTATGGGTATCTTATGCTATTGAATTGTCATTGGTCCTAGCAAGAGGCTAGAGAGGATCCATAAGTGTAAAGCCACTAATAATGCCTCACAAAAACAAAGTACCCTATAAATGAGTTATAGAGCTTAAGTTCACTTGCCATATCACCAACATAGATCCATCTTAAACCTAAATCAATCAAGCACTGAGAGGGATCCAATTTCTTGAGGTGTAAATTTATGGGTTTAATATGAATCTATGATGTTTTATTTTTAATGAGCCGGCGTGGATTTTTTAAATTGCTTTTCATTTGGTTTTAATTTTTTACTTTATGAGCCGACGTGATTTTTTATTTACTTTTTATTTTTGGTATTTTTATGTAACGTTACATTACATTACGCTATGTTACCATATTAACATGCCTGAATCTCTGATAACTGATAAGTGGTTTTGCTTGAGTGAAGGGTGCATTTTTACTAAGGTCATGACATAGAAGTTCAACAATCAGCACCACCAACATCATAGTACATAGATTGCTTGGTGCTTTTGATTAAATGCCAATCCCATTCTCTCATACAGGATAGAATCTAGTGGAAACACTACAATCATGAATCCTGAAAACTGTTTAAGTCTATCGAATTTTGATTTGGATCTAAAATTCTACATTTTCCATATGAAGTCCATTGAAGTTAGAACTACTCTCAAACATCATGAAACAATAAACAGTAATGTCAAAAGTTTAAGTTGGCATTCTCCTTTTTCTTTCCATTTCTATCCTTTTTCTTTAAGAATTTAATATTACTAGTAATTACTAGGGTTCTTTTTTTAATTTTTTTTGGGGAGGATCATTTTTATGGCCCCACATGTTGGAGCGGGGATTAGTATGAAACCGGCCAGTTTAGGCATTTAAGGCAAGTTCTGTAATCCCAACACAAAACCAATCAGTTTAGGCATTTAAGGTCATCTCTGTACTTCCATCACAAAACTGGCCAGTTCCGAAACCGGCTATTTTTGGTTTAGACCCCTAACTTGAACAGACAAACCCTACAAATGGTCAAGGTATCCAATTCTGGCAAAACCGGTTCGGTTCTGGTAACATTGATAAGCAATTATTAATTGAAATATATTTCAAAACTCATATGATAGAGATCAATGGGGATTCAATCTAACTATGTCAAAAATAGAATATGAGTATAATATATGTTCAACACCATATTTGTCCATTTATGAAGCTGTGGCACCATTTATTTAAATCCAAACTATTTGGTCTTCCAATCTATCATCCAAGAGTGCCCTTTAAGATAATCTGCTTTTGTTGCTCTCCCATATCAATTGAGTGCCATGGACTTGGGAGAATAAGCAGCATCACAGATATGACAACAAAGCAATTAATGAATAGTCATTCGCTGGTTAGTTGGTCAAGACCACAATAATTTGCATATGCATATTTTGTTAGAATGCAGCATCCAAGATCCAATGGCTTAATGAAAATATGCATAAAGTAAGGTTGCCTTTGGGGAATACAAGACACCTAGCAAGCTTGTTTCATTTATGCAAATTATGTTCACAAATCAAGCCTCGCAACCATGATCCAGTCGCAGTTGAAACATCTTGCTGCACTGATAAACTACTACGAACAAGCCCCGCACTCTCGGTAGGACACCTCCAAATACAGGGAGCTCCGATGACAAAGAAAATTAAGAGTAGGTCAAAATAGAGGGAACATGCACAAGCATCATGCCCTTCTTGAAGAAGCAATAATACTGGAATACCATCTCGATATACCACTTTCTCTTTCTCAGTCAATAGGATCGTAGATGTTGAGAGGAAACCGAAGACGGAGACCAAACACGGAAGTCAGAATGGATGACTTCAAACCATGATGTGAGGGCAATAGTGCAAAATTATTCACACATTGTGCCCACATGGAGGTCAGACTCTATAATTTATCAAAGTTGGCGAGGAGGTAAGACTCATCTAAGTAAAGGAACTTCCAGCATTGAACCGGCATAAGAGGGTCTGGTCAGTTTATGAGGATGTTCTCATGGATGCAAGCACCACAATGGCATATCTATGTTGTTTTAACTTCGCAGAAGTTAATGAATCAACCAACAATCCATGGCCTTCATTGCCATGTTGCAGAGCCAATCAGAAGAAGTTTAGATGTAAATGCTTCTAAACTTAAATTCATTCACCAGTGCCAGGGTATGAAACCCCTAAGCGAACAAAATAAAAGAAAGAAATAAAAAAGTAACGTACCATGATAGTATGGGTAACCGGGTGGAGACCTTCTACCAGGAGGGGCAGCGTCTCTTCCATACCCCGCCCGCTCGTAGTGGTCCATTGCCTTTCCCTCTCCTTCTACTTTCTCGACAGACTGACTGGCTCTTCGTCTCCTTCGAGTAAAAATGAGTAACAAGTTTATGGCATTTAGGGTTATGTATAGCACGGCCTCTCCCAACAAAGCCCCAATACGAAGAATATTCTTCCTCGTCTAGCCTTGTATATTAGATGTTCCCTCCCACCGGTTGGGAATGTGGGGCACCAAATATACTTCACTGCACCTTAAAAGCGTGGGTATAGTTTTTACGACTTCGAATGTTTAGGGTTGAAAATGACTTTCCCTTAAAAGCGTGGGTATAGTTTTTACGACTTCAAATGTTTAGGGTTGAAAATGACTTTCCGATGATCCTCCATCGCAGGTCTTGAAAACTTATATATCGATACTTATATCCAAATATTATCCTTATATCTCTATTTTGTTATACACCCTCAAGTCCATTCCAAAAAACTGGTAAGTCCGACTTTATTATTACTCAAGTAGCAATGGGTATGAGTTCAACACTAGGTGGGGATTATGTTGATTTTTAGGATCGACCTCAAATTTTCAACGATAGGTTTAGGATGAGAAGCTAGAGACTCACCTCATTATTTCTAGGTTCAAATTATATCAACTTATATTCCAAGAAGAGTTGATGTGGGAGATGCATCCTTATGTTGTGCAAGTCTATGGGGTTAGCTATGGCATCATAGGGGGGCTAGGCACGCGGGGGGCTTTTATGGACCTAATGGAAAAAAAGTTGCTCGGGGTCTTGGGGTAGCAACAACTAACCAGGTCGAATTTCATGCTTTGTATCTTGGGATCACTCTTCTACAATCTCAACAAATCAAGTCAACTTGATATTTGGATATTCCTCCATTATTATTGGTTTAATTGGACAATGGCACGGTTTGTTAGGTTAAACTTAACTTGGTAAAAGAGTCAAAGATGGGATTATCGTTGGTGGTTTGCGGGCCCGTGGTTTTGGGTGTCCCATGGTATTTTACCATGGTATTGCGTGTGATGAAGCCTACTTAAGGGCTTAAGGAACTCCATTGTAAAGTGCCTGAGTATGGCCAGTGATGGCTGGATTGGCCATGCCTTGGTCGAATTAACTAAGGGGAATAAATATATCATTTTGATGGTTTTCCTTATAGGGTTTCTACGTTAAAAGCTTCATTGTCATTTTATGCGTGTGCTTGTTTAATGTGTCTTAAAACCTAACAATTGGTATCAGAGCAAGGTTGAAGGAAAATGTAAATATCTTGGAAGCCATGGTTGCTTGCATTGAACCCAAGCTACACATACATTGGTTGATGGAAAACTAAATGAATGTGATAAAGCTCACAAGTTAAAGTGATGGTTCATGGGTATGTGAACCATTGTAAATTACAGCTAGAAAGGCATGGTAAAAATTGAGGATGTGCACATGGAAGATGCGGATGAAGAAGTGATCGGTTCACTAAAAGCATTTTTTATGGAGTTTGAATTTGATCACAATGTAAATGGGCATAGGGTTGTAGACCTGTTAGGCATGCGTACCCCTGGCTTGGTGAGTCATATGAAAAGTCCATAGGTAGATTTAGGTAAACTAAAGAAGGGGGGCATGTTTTACTCTCAGACACTCAATTAAAACTTTGAGGGGGGTTGGTGATTACCCCAAGTCAAGTTTAAAGGGGGGAATGTTTGCTTAAACTTGACTCTGTAAAAGAGTCAAAGATCGGATTGCTATTGGTGATTTACAACCCCATGGTTTTGGGTGTCCCATGGTATTGCATGTTATAAAGCTTACTTAAGGGCTTAAGGAACTCCATTGTAAAGTGCCTAAATTGGTCGGTGTTGCCCTAAGGAGGTTGGTGTTGGTATGAGTGTGGGTGGTGATGGTTGGATTGGCCATGCCTTGGTTAGATTGACTAAGGGGAATAGATCTATCAAATTGTTGGTTTTCCCTTATAGGGTTTCCAAGGTAAAAACTTATTTGTCATTTTATGTGTGTGCTTGTTTAATGTGTCTTAAAACCTAACACAGTTGTATCCAGAATATTGCAAAGGACTCGTAGTCTTCTTGCCTCTTTTGATTTGATTTGTCTTCTTCACTTATGAAGAACAAACAACTCTAGTGTTGAGTCCATGCCGAATCAAACGATATACTTGGACAAATGAGTCCTCATCCAAGAGTGGGGGGGGGCTCCTAAAAGGTATCGATTACCTTAGCATATATATTCTCCATGGTTATATATTTCATTATAAGTAATCATTTTAATGCTCTACATAATATGCATGGTGAAGTGAAGAGGGTAGTGAACAAGTGTGCAGGGATGAAGTATGAGGGAGCTATTATAACATTCCCCCATGTGTCCATCTACCTCACACAATTGCATATAGCATGGTTTGTGGGTGCATTTACACTTGGATTAATGGTAATGCAACTTATAGGTGGGATAATGAGTTTTGGTTGTAACGAGTGTTATTTTGCTTCATGAGTCTAAGGTGAAACGTTGTGATTGAGGTTCTCCTATGTGTTCTTGGCTTTGACAATAGGAGAATTGTAAGTGGGGGCTTAGCAAGAAACGTGTAGTTTGTTGGAAATTTAGATGCCATATATGTTGAAGGTCTCTGCCTCACTTGTGTTTGGGACAAGGGTAAGTGGCTTGGTTTTTTGCATGCAATGTTCAATTTGTTACCTTAGTATACTTTGGGATTTGTATTGCACGTTACATGGGTGTTCTATTTGTTGGTGAAATGAGATTATATAGCCTCTTGGTATTTTTTGGGGTGCATCTACCTATTGAGGGAATACCCTATATGTTCAGAATCTAGGGGTACTTTGTGTTAGAGGAGCAAATTGCAGTTTCAATGTCTATATTTATGTCTTCACTTGCTCGTTACAGTCTTTGGAATGGCATTTGAGTGGCTCTATTGTTAGGTGTGAGGTCATGCAAGGGAACTCTTGGAATCTAGCAATCTAGAAATTGAGGCAATATGCAAGCTAAGCTACATTCATGGACAAGCCTCCTATACCTAGGGGCAATGGTGATGAAGGGAACTGTGAGGTTAAGAAGATATTAAGACACTTATCCATTCAAGTGGAAGGCATGAGGCAAGCTATTGAGTGTTTGAGTTTGCATGTAGAAAAGCAGGAAACCAAGTAATATGTATTGGAAATCCAACTTGGGGAATAGAGGACTAAACTGATAAAATGACAATGGACCTTGAGATGCAATATAATATGATATTGTGATTTGCTTGAAGCTCCCAAGCAATGGCAAGAATTCCTCTGGCCTCCATTAGCTTAGCAAAATATCAAGAATTCAACGAAGACATGGTGTGATAATTGGAAGTAGTCTTGGCAGAGAAACAAGGGTCATTTGGTGATCTTAGTCCCAATATGGAAAATATATCTACGGAGGAGGCATACAGTGGTTATGTCTTCGACCATAACTAGTTGAGTTTATGATGTTTAGATGTATTTTGCTTTCAGGTCGGTATGTTAATCGATACACTCATAATTTCATTAGGCTTGACTTAGATCTTACATGCAATAGGTATAAGAATGAGAAGAACTATAGTGTTTTGTCTTGCCTCTACGATGCTATTTTGTGTGTAATTTTGGATTGTTTACTCTCGGTTGTTTGGATTTCCAAAACAAACAAAAAATAAATAATAAAATAATAATAATAAAAAATAAAAATAAAAATAAATAAATAAATAAATATATATATATATATATATATATATATATATATATATATATATATATATATAGAGAGAGAGAGAGAGAGAGAGAGAGAGAGAGAGAGATTTATGTTAAAAAAATCTATGGCATTATCAAATCCCGCTAGCACGGTTGGTTTCAACAAGCCCTGTTCTACATGGCAACCCGAGTTCAAATCTCCATCCCTGTTAAGGGTTGGTGTGGCCTAGGCTGGTGCAATCCCTAAGTGATTTTGATGTCTTGGATGCCCCTAGGTCACGATTTCTTAGACCACGGGCTAGTACTGCAAGTCACGAAAAAACTAGCAAAAAAAACTATGGCATTACTCTATTTGTTCCCTGATAACATGTTTAGCTTAATGGAAAGGCCTTCCCTCATGGCATTAGGATTGTTTGTATTTATCTAAATGTGCAAAAGAACCATTATGTGGTTCCCTCCTCATTGCGCATGTTGTGGCAGCCCCCAAAAAATCAAGTAGTTCTATCAAGTGTGCCATATCAAACTTAATCTTTTGAACATGGACAACAATATCCATGTATAAAACAACATGAATTAGTTAGTTGTTATGCTAGTAGAAGCTTTTGGTTGGTTGGATATGATTAAATACATCCTTTTTTCATTCCACGTGAGAAACCACAGTTTCACATAGTTAATTATCATGTTGTTTGGAACTCCATAGCTCAAGGGAATTTATATTCTAAGAGGGTTGCTTTCCAATAACATAGGTGAGAAGACACTAAACATGGAAAGTAGAGATTTAACCTTGTTAACAGGGGGAAATGGCCCTTTTCCAATAGAGAGGGTTCATCTCAGTGAGAAGTTCCAATTACACTCCTTGCATTTGGAATAGGGAACCCTCTAGATTCTACCTCGATATCCATTACTAAAAGGGTTTTACCATTTGCGTCCCAACCGATCCGTAATCAAGGGACTTATAGCCCACTCAACTCACCAACACAAAACTTGTGTATAAAACCACTCGTATTCAATGTTATGAGCCTTATATAGAGATCTTGGTTCCCTTCTAGATCTGGCTCTCACGTTGGTTTCTAACTTCAATTGTTCCAACTTCTATAGAGGATAGCTATTCGTTATTGTTGCTTATATTATTTCCACCATTTGCTTTGGTTCATCAACAATTGGCTCTATATGTAATCACCAAAACAACGGCTTGTTGCTTATGGTGTCAATGGCCAACAACAACAAATGCTTACTTACTATGTATTGAGGTTATCACCAGCAAACCACAAGTGGATGTTGTTGCACCAATATCGCAACTAGCATGAGAATGACTCAACATACAAGGTTGTTCTCATCAATTCATTGGCAGTCCAATTACTCTTCCTATTGGCACTCGAAAAAATGAATTCACTCATTTGAAAACATTGGAACTATCATAAATATTCCAAAGAGAAAAACGTTCTCAGGCAAATTGGATTTGCCCAACATTGTTTAAAAACACCCCATACACTTCTAGATTCTCGAGGCACTTTTAAATTCGCCCAACAATTATAAAAATGCCCCATGCACTTCTAGATATTCCCGATCACTTCTAAATTCACTGCAACAATTATAAAAATGCCCTAGGCACTTCTAGATTTGCCTAAGAGTGATAAAAACCACCCTAGGCAAGATAAAATCACCTGACAATTGGAGAATTTGACCAACAATGTAAAAAAAACGCCAAGCAATGAAGAGAATACCCCAAGCAAGAATAAAACATCCATGCATGACTGAAAATGTTATAGACATCAATAAAAAATGTCGAGGCATCACTAAAAACGTCCAGGCATTATTGAAAATGCTCCAAGCAGTGATGAATTCGCCCACGCACTAATAAATCCACTTCAGGCAAAAGGAATTCTCCCTAGGCAATGAGAGGATGACCCAAGCACTGATAAATTCGCCTTAGGCAAAATGAATTCGCACCAAGCAGTGAGATAATAACTCAAACAAAGGAAATTCACACCAAATAGTCAATAACTCTTAAAAACTCAATTTAAAAACTCTTACACAAATGCAACAACTCTTTAATTTGGTCCCTTGATATCTGAAATTGATTATGCATCCAATGTGAAGATATGGTAGTTGTTGGAACTTCTCTAACTGTAATGCACCGATGGCAAGCCTCAGACATATGTGATGATGTTATTTGTTATTATTGTCCCACTAAGTGCCTGGAAATTAATATTTGGACATTATTATTATAATTTTATTATCATTTGCTTTTAATTAAATAACTAGCTCAACATGGACAACTAATGTGGCTGGGGGCGCATGGATTCCACATGTGAGGGGGTTGGGGACTAGGAGTTGTTGCTCTTTGATTCTTATTTTTGATTATTTTTTACTATGGAAACTCTATTACATATTAATTGGTGCTAGTGGGACCCACTCCTTCGTCTCTCTTGCCTTATGCGCCCTCTTTGACTATTTTTAGCCATGCACTTGAGTTTTGTAACCCCAAAACTAATTTGAGTTGACCTTCCAGTGATTTGGAGTCACCCTCCTAGTTAATTCGAGTTGTCTTCGGTGATTCAAAGTAAATCTAGAATAATTTGAGTTGTCTTCAGTGAGTTGGAGTAAATTTGGGTCAATTCGAGTTGTCTTCAGTGAGTTGGAGTAAATCTAGGTGAATTTGAGTTATCTCCAGTTAGTTAGAGTAATTTTGGGTCAATTCAAGTTGCCCTTAGTTGGTTAGAGTAATTTTGGGCAATTCGAGTTGTCTTCAGTTAGTTAGAGTAATTTTAGGTGGAATGCGAGTACCACTTCTTGGAATTCAAGTTGTCTCCAGTCACTCTAGTGATTCGAAGTGATTTTAGGTGAATTCGAGTCATTCTTGGTAGATTGAAGTTGCTCTCATGGTATCCAGTAATTTTGAGTGTTTCTCCAGTGAATTCGAGTCAGTCTAGGAGGATTCGAGTTGCTCTCATGAGAACTCAAATGGTCATCCAGTGAACTAGAGAGGTTCTCAGTGAATTCGAGTCACTTCCCATTGAACCTGAGTCAGTCTCTCATAGAGAATTGGAATTGGTTTGAAGGGTTTCGAATTGGTATCTATTCATTGTATTTGGTTTTGGTAGTTTTTCTATCATGAATTCGAATGCCTTTGGATGGATTCGAATTGCCTCCACACAGCTGTAAAACCCTTTTGTATTGCAGGAAATTGTAGACCGATGATGGTGATTGAATATTAATCTATACCAATGTAGAGACTGGTTAGATTTTTGATGGAACACATAAGTACCTCAAGGACCATTAGTTGTCTATGATATGGTCACGTGAATCCTAAAGGTGGATGGTGATGTCCCGAGGGATTGGTTTGGTGAAGGGAATCCCATTGCACCAAGTACTGTTGATGCAGAGAAAGTAAGTGGTGAGGGAATGTGTTATGTTTCTTTGGTTGTGGCCTGAGTTTTATCTTGTTGAGATCTAATTTTGAGAGTTCCCTAGCATGTGGATCCATGGCCTCAGCTCGGGGGTGACTATCATGCTAAGAGATTGATGAGCATGACATGTCTAAGGTTGGATGGAACATTGTCTTGTTGAAGATAGTTGCTCTTCTCAGATATAAGTATTTTATTATGCGTTTAGTTACTGTTTTATGGATGCATGTGTGCCCGTGGAGGCTGATTTTATCTTTTTTATGTTATGCTGCAAATTCGATTATGTTCTTGTGTTAAATGACTGATTTAGTAGTGTTAAAATGGCAGCTCATAGATCATATTTGGGTTATGTGTTATTGCAGCATGTGGATGTTATTTTGCATATGTTTTGTGGCATCCAGTAGATTTGGTTTCTAGGTTGCTTATATGGTTGTAGATAGAAACTCCAGATCTGATATTATTGTTGGTTAAAATTATTGATATTTAATTCACCTCAATTTAATTTATCAACCGGAGAATCGTAGACTTTGAGCTGCTACACTATATGTGCGGATAAAATAGCCTCAATGCTCATTCCTCAAGAAACCCTAATCTACTTACAACAACAATGAAGCTAACCCTAAAGGACCAATGCTAAAGATCACTAGATCTGTACTATAAAGAAAAAGGGAACTAATCTACTAACTCCTATCTCACTATTGAACTAAAAAATGGCCAACAAAGAATTTCCAAGTTGCAATTCTATGATTTTAAAAACAAAAACAACCTGCTAGAGAAATAAACACAATCTTAGGCTACAGCAGTCTTTAAAGCAACTAATAATCTCTACAGCAATCTAAGTTATTGTAATTACAATCCATATAAAAACAATCAATCTGTTATCAACCAACGCCTATGCTTAATTGATCTTATTTCCTAGCTGCACTCCAAATCTAATGTTTAAATCCACACAAGTATTCCCAAATCTGAAATAAACTTATGCCTTTTAGCTTTAAATTGTCAATACATACAGTCTAACAAAGGAGAGCTTGACTGTTTAGTGAAATCTCAACATACTCTGTTCATGATTTGTGCATATAAATGTACATGAAGAAACACCAAAACTATCCAGATTCTGCTCATCAAATAAAGATTAGAACTGTGTAATAGACAATCACTGGTTTTGGTTTAGATTATAAAACTGATTCAAGGTTACAGACTCCTTTCCAAAACTCACTCAAACACAACTCCAGTTTTTATTCAATTCTTCATCCAAAGAGAGATGGACCTTAAATGTTTTATGGTCACAGCCTTCAAACCTTTGACCCTTTTGCAAATGATACTCAAGTATTGCAAATTCGACAGTAAAAAGAATAGGTTGTTTACAAGCCACTCTCATGCTGCAACACAAAGGGTTTAATATCTAGGGTCAAGCTCACGATTTATGTACCAACGCCACACACTGAAAATTAAAGAAAAGATTTAAATCCAAGCCATTTATTAATTCCTTTTACAGTCCCGTGAATCAGACAATTTCAAAACCATTCCTGTAGCTATTGTTATAAAATGGACATATAACACTCAATCGATTCGTAATCATTCATAAAATTGAATCTACCCTAACCTACATCAAATTGATCATGCAATTATGTATACCCTAGGCTTTTAAATAACAATTCACCCTAAAAACCAGAGAAAGTCTTAAATTCAAATTATTAACAAGCTCAATCCATTATCATCAACTGTAAATGCTATTAACTAATAAGAACAGTCACGCCTTCTATTGCAATCAGTGATGAGCAAACCATTTATATTCAGAAAAGAAATGTGAAATGATAAAAACGTCAATCTGCTACTGCAAACCACACACTACTGGAATATCACAGCTTGGTGTTGAAGGTGGGACCTGCCCTCAATGCCACACACTCTTAACTCACAGATTTAATAAAAACACGTACTGAATCATATTCATAAAATGAAGTTTGTACAATCCTCTCTACTTAGAGTTTCCACAGTTGCTTTTATAGTGAATTATACAGAGTGAAATCGCCCTGGAAGCAAGGGTCGATATAAATAACAACCTTCAGATATCTCAATAATTCTGAGCCAAAAATGGAATCTCAGATCTCAGAATATACACATATCGTTAAGGAGAAAATAACAACAACCCTTGATCAAAGATCATGCCTAAAACAGCAGTGGAATAATCCTCAAAAGCATCTGAAGGATGATATGGATCCAGGAAAAACGCCCTCATGGTAGATCGAATCCCCGATCTCCTCCTTTGAACGCTGGGCCAGGTAATCAAACGAACCCTGTATAGAAGAGAAACCAATATCATTATTAGCATATGGTTAAATGAAACCTAAAACCCAAAACATGTGCATAAAACAAGAAAATACAACAAACAAATAATTAAAATCACTTACCATAGCTTTAGCAGTGTTGACCTCCAAAAAGACACATAAAACTGGTTATTATTGGATCCATTAAGACTTTAAATGCTAGAAAACAGTACACTGAATGGGCAAAATAGAGGACCAACATCTCCCCCAGACTGAAGGTCTTGCATGTCCCAATGCAAGGAAATTTCAGATAGACAAAATTTAAATCTTCAAAGTGGATTGTCAATCCTTGGACCCAACTCCAGAGACTGAAGCTGAGGTATTAAACAGGACTTGCACCTGAGGAGGAGAGGGGGCAGAGTGTTGCTGTATACTAACCAACTGTTCAAACTGTTTATCCTTCTTCTTTAACTGTTTTCGAAGGCTGAGGTTTGTCCCTTTAACTTCATCAACCAGGGTTTGCAAGGACACTATTCTAGCCTTTAAAATGGCATTTTCTTGTTTGACAACCCGATCCAACCTCACATATTCTTGCAGCTTCGTTTTCAATTGGATATTCTTTTGTCTAAAATAGTCAATCCCCTGTGCTGAAGCCTCTGAACCAGATCTAGAAAGTGATGCCCTGACAGATTTTAAACTTGATTTGGAAGAGGACATTTTGACAGATTTCAAGCTTGACTTTGAAGGAGATCCTTTGGTAGATTTCAGACTCGATTTTGCAGGGGATACTGGTAGCAAGGGTTCACTGACAGGACTCAACGATGCAGAATAATGAGGAGAACCAGGAGAATCGGAGTTAGCATGGGTAGAGGAAGCATCGGATGATGACAACTCAACTTGAACAGGTTCTTTACCCTTAGATCCCTTTCTCCCCTCTTTAGCGGCCATGCTGCGAGTAAAACGTCTATTTGGCAAAACAAGCAAATTTTCCTGCTCCTTATTCCCCCCAGATCGAGAGCTAAGACACTGCCTTTTAGAGATTGGGGACTTCTTAGCATATGATGGAGCAGCTTTCTTGCAGCTATTAACAGCGGGTTCCTGAGGGCAATCATCTTGAGGAATTGAATTGTTTGTGGAGGAAGCTTTCTCCATTAGATCAGGAATACCAGGCTCACCTGATTCATTCCTCAAGGGTGACTGAAGATGAGGGTTAGAGAGTTCATACACAAACTGTTCCCATCCCCGACCTTGCTTCTTTAACTCAGCTAAAACGAGCATTTTAATAAGCCCGTGATGGTAAAGACTATGAGTTGGATGCTCTAAGTTCTTCCTCACTTGCGAAGCCATCTTACTCAAACTTTTCCAAAAATAAAATGGGAAGTTCAGAAGCTTACCAAACTCAAAGTGAGCTAGAAGGCGAAAATGACAGGCTTTGTAGGTGGAGAATCGACCTTCACAGGTAATTAGCTTGGTGATAATCATCAAGGAATTATGAAATTCTTCTCTGACCCACAGCTTGGAGAAACCCTTCTCACCTTTCACAGCCAAATATTCTGGTTTGAAAACACAATCATATTCTTTTCGTGGCAACCGAAAATTTTTAAACCATCGATCACCGGTGCGTGGAAGTCCCGTGGCAACTGAAATGGACTCCTCTGTCACTGCAAACTCCAGAGCTCCCACTCTAGCGGTATGCCCGTCGAAACTCAAGGCGAATTGTAGAGAGACAGCGTCATCGTGGCCCTGTAAATTGGTTAAAAATGCATGCCATCCAGCCCGGGTAAACATATCCTTGCATGCAACGAACTCAGGGATGGCTAATAACTGCTCATACGCAGAGGGTTCATGCCGGTTGAGCATGGTGGAGACACGAAGATAGCGAATTAACAGGGGATTAGCAGAGAATTCGGACAGGCAATTCGCAAGCAATGACAATGGTAACGATAGAGACTGTGAAAAAAACCCGAATGAACATGGTAAAAATAACGGTAATGTGACAAGTGAAAATCATTACAATCGGTGGCACAAACAGCCCACGTCGCAGGGAATGATTACCATGATGTAACACGTTTAAGCTAATCTGCATACGTAAGAACCCTGATTATAATAAAACAAGATTATAATTTGTTTTATCAAAGGTTGCCAACCATAATAGGGGATGAAATGTTATCAAAGGTATTTAAGGTATTTCATAGCTCATCGAATTTCATACAATGGCAAAAATATTTAATTATAATCCTTATTAATAATTAAGATTTAGCCAATCATACGCCTTTCCTTTCTTCCATCAACGTCCATTACCATATACATGCCAATTTCCCCAAGATAACTTCCAGCACTCCTTACGACACTCAATCCGGCACTTTAACAAATACAGCAGTGCTTTTAGGCTGATAACGATGCACAACAATTTACCAATGTAAAAGTAAGTACCAGCATCTGGAGCAGCTGCTAGGCTATGAATAGTAATGTAAAACCATTAATCTCTCAAATAAACATCACTTGGATGAGTTCATAAAAAGATTCGTTGGACCCTCAACAGTTTTTATGGCATGATTTCCTTATTGTAAGGTTGCTGCTTGTGCTATGAAGCCATCTTTTATTGAAAATACAAATAACAATAAAAAATGCAGACTTCAATCAATCACTCATAACTCAATAATCAGAAATGCAAGCTTCATCAATCACTCATAACTTAACAATCAAAAATTCAGGCTTCATCAATCAAAAAAATTCAGACTTCATCCTTGTTATCCACACAGAACTTTTTCACCAGGACATATGCCACAGGACAAGGAAAATAGCAGCAGAAGCTAATGGGGTACTAGTCCATTTTGACTCAGCTTCACACAGGATAATTTGAGTAGTAGAACAAATAGTACTACATTTCTCAGCTATATTTTAGGCATCAAACATAAACCTTCTTTTTTAGAATCAGGTAACCCAATGCAGAACAGTTGGAGATGATTATCAACTGGCTATCATTTTATTTTTAATGAATTTAATAAATTTCAATTAACCATCCTCATGGCTTCTCTTTTACCTTCACATAGGTACGTTGTTCATATAGACAAGTATAGATGAGGCTGTTAAAGAAGATATTAAAGTCAGAACCCACTGCCAGCAAGCCTGGTCAGTACTCTGGTGGGGTAACTATAACATCTTAAGAAGCTTCTTCCCCAGACAGATGCCCCATTGCCAACAGGCCTGTTCAGAACCCTGATGGGTTTGCCTGTTCATACCACAGGTCGGTACCCGCTACCAGCAGACCTGTTCAGTATCCCGGCGGGTTAACCTCTTACACCCTTTTTCTATCAGAGGCTCTTGTCCCAATTTCATCTTAAAGATAAAATTTATGATTTGCTCAAGCATAGATGAGTGGGGGAGCTGCTCTGAAAACCATCTAGGAGTGGGATGGTACCAGAATTGGAAGAGTATTCTTTGTATATGCCTGTAAAGATTTGCCCATATGAACAACTAACCTTCGTAACTGTAGAAAGTGAAAGTCATAAAGTGGCTAAAGACAGTATATATATATATTTGTTTAATATTATAATAGCCAAGAGATAATAACCCCCAAACTGCCCGATCTTGAACACCTTTTTAACATGATGCCTATCTTAAGAATAACTTCATGCCCATAGCTGTAACTAACATCAATTCCCACTCTTTATCTAGTGTGAAACCAAATCAAATGGTCCTAGCAGCCCATAGGTTCATAAGCAGAAAATATTTGGGAAGCTTAAAGCATTAATGTAGGCAATGCCTGGTGGGCAAGTACTCTTATGAATAGCCAAAACGGTTCTGAAAAATCTGACACACAAATGCAAACATTCCAATAAATCAGTGAAACTCAGAAATTGACCCAAATTTACAGTCCTTAAAGATGTTTTGCAAAAAATAATCAGAAAAATAGAGTAGTGATAAAACACCTCCCTTAGGTTTCAAAACATTCTGAGTCTTACTAAAAAGAATATCTGCACCCTTTCGAAAAGAGAAAAAAAAAACAAATCCCTGTACATATGTACAAAAAAAACAATTCCATTGAAGATTACTGAGAGAGAGTAGGAGATGAAGAAGTCTTTTCCTCACCTACCAGTTCTAGTTCAGACTGCTGACTCATGTTATGGATAAACTCTTGCTTAGAGAGAGGTTTATGATATACCTTTAACCGATGTCCATTCACTACAAAGGCAGTTTGTTCTTCATCTATTGTTTTTATTTTGACAGAACCATTATCGAAAACAGTCACAATTTCATATGGCCCCATCCATCTAGTGGTAAGCTTACCTTTGAAATGTTTGAATGGAGAGTCAAATAACAGAGCCCAATCACCTTCTTCAAAAGTCTTCTTCTTCAAAAATTTATCATGCCACTTAGTCCGCTGATTCTGTATCAACACAGTTTGTTGGACAGCATCTTGTCTAATTTCATCAAGTTCATTTAATTGCATCAGCCTCTGCTCCTGGGCTTCATCTAAATTCAGGCTCAGTTGTGCAGCAGTACGAAAAGTTTTCACCTGAAATTCTATAGGAAGCAGGACCTGTTTACCATAAACAAGTTGATATGGGGTATACCCTGTGGTATTTCTCCACGTAGTTCTGTAAGCCCACAATGCCTCAGGTAGCCTGTCTGCCCAGTCCTTATGATGTAGCTGCACAGTCTTAGTTAAAATGGATTCTAGCACTTTATTGGTTGATTCCACCTGACCATTTGCTTGGGGGTGGTAAGGAGAAGATTTATAGTGCTTAATTCCATATTGTTCTGTAAGTGCTTTCATTGATTTAGAGACAAACTGTGCCCCATTGTCAGTCACAATTTCACGAGGAATACCAAAACGAGTAAAAATCTCTTCGTAAATAAATTCTATGACTGATTTCTCAGTGGCCCTCAATAGAGCTTTTGCCTCAACCCACTTAGTCACATAGTCAGTGCATACTAAAATATATCTCTTTTTTCTTGACATTGGTGAGATTGGGCCAACAAAATCCAATCCCCATTTTTCAAAAGGTTCAATTTGTACCTGGGTTTGTAAAGGCATTTGATCAGCAGCAGTGGGTCTCCCCATTCTTTGACAGCTGTCACAGCCCTGTACATACTTCTCAGCATCTTTAAAAAGGGTAGGCCAGTAATACCCTTGATGTAACACCTTATATGCTGTCCGCTTGTCTGAAAAATGGCATCCACAGGGTCCATCATGACAGGCTTGGAGGATGTCACACATCTCATCCTCCCTCACACACCTCCTGATAATCAGATCTGGACCGGTTCGAAAGAGGTCATTACCCACCCATGAATAATTAACACTTTGCTGTATGATTCTTCGTTTTTCGTAAGATGACAAATGAGCAGGTAGTTTCCCTGTAACCAAATAGTTGCCTACATCTGCAAACCAGGGTGTTTTAATAGAAACAGCAAACAAGTGTTCATCAGGGAATGTATCATCTACAGGAACATTATCATCAGCATGAGTCAATCTGGAGAGGAAATCTGCAACCAGATTTTCCTTCCCTGGTTTGTCAACTATGGTAATGTTAAATTCCTGTAGCAAAAGTAACCATCTAGTAATTCTGCCACTAGTGATTGGCTTATTCATTAAAAATTTAATAGCAGAATGATCGGTATGAACAAATACCTCGTAACCTGTAATATAATGCCGGAATTTATTGATGGCATGAACTACTGCTAGAAACTCTTTCTCAGTCACTGTATAGTTCAGTTCTGCAGGTGTTAAATTTTTACTGATGAAATAAATAGCATAGGAGGACTGATTCTCTTTCTGTCCGAGCACTCCCCCCAAGGCAGTGTCTGAAGCATCAGTTTGTATATGGAAGGGCAAAGACCAATTTGGCCCCCGCATAACTGGTGTTGAAGACAATTCTGACTTTAATGTGTCAAAGGCTGTCTGACAGTGTTGATCCCAATCAAAACCACTGTCTTTGGCCAACAATTTGAACAGTGGGGCTGCTATCTTTGTAAAATTAGCAATAAACCTACGATAGTACCCTGCGTGTCCCATAAAACTTCTGACTTCTTTTTGTGTAGTTGGTGAAGATAGACTAGTAATGATTTCAATTTTTGCTGGGTCAACCTTAATTCTTTCTGATGAAACATGGTGCCCTAAAACAATACCCTCAGTTAACATCATCTTACACTTTTCATGGCTTAAAGCAAGATTTGTTTCTTGGCACCTAATTAGAACTTTCTCCAGATTATCCAAGGCTTCCTTGAAATCATTACCGTAGACTGTAAAATCATCCATATATATTTCCACACAGTCATGGACCAAATCAGCCAAAATGCCTAACACTGCCCTCTGGAAAGTGGCAGGAGCGTTACACAGTCCAAATGGAAGCACCTTGTAAGCATAAGTTCCCCATGGGCAGGTAAAAGTGGTTTTTTCTTGATCCTCTGGGGCTATTCTTATCTGGTTATATCCACTGTATCCATCCAGAAAAGAAAAATATTTCTTTCCAGACAATGTATCTAAAACCTGGTCTATGAAAGGAAGAGGGAAGTAATCTCTGAGAGTTGCTTTATTTAACTCACGAAAATCAACACATATTCTCCACTTACCTCCCTTCTTTGGAACAATCACCAACGGAGATACCCATTTGCTATCAGAAATGGGATAGATGAAATCTGCATCCAACAATTTTTGTAATTCCTCCTCCACAATGTCTTTAAGCGCAGGATTCATTCTTCTCTGTGGCTGCCTTACTGGTCTAATATTTTCCTGCGTATAGATGTGATGCATGCATGTGTCAGGGTGAATGCCTTTCATGTCTGTATAAACCCAAGCAAATGCCCCAGACTGTGCTTTGAGTAAATTAACTACCTGATTTTGCTGGCTTTGAGACAGATTCCCATTAATAAACAAAGATCTCCCTGGACTAATCTCCATTGGTATAGTTGCAGCTTCAACCTTCTCATCTATGAATAAAACTACTGATGATGAGGTGGCTGAAGGGTAATAGTGTTCCTGAAAATCTTCTGTGAAAACATTGTCTAAGTCAGAGAAGGACTGAGGGTACTCAATACTAGTGGTGGCTGAAATAAATTGATCTAGGATATCATCCTCAGTCTGGTGTTCCAGCCCCCTAGTTTGACTGATGGATAGTAAGGGTTGTCCCACATCCTCATCCCCATAAGGATTCTCTAACCATAACATGTTTTCCGATACAGGCTGTGCTGGAGGATAAATAATTAGGTTTTGTAGAGAAGTGCCATTTGATATAGTTAAAATACCTTCTCTGCATCCTATAAAGGCATTGGCAGTGGCTAACCAAGGCCTGCCTAATATAACAGGATGTTCCCCCATTGGGTGTTTGGTTTGGAGTACCAGAAAATCCACTGGATACTCCCAAGAAGCTACTGTGACAGTAATGTCATCTAAGGCCCCCACAGGTTTGACTGTGCTCCTATCAGCCAACTCCAAAATAGTAGGAGTAGATCTGAGGAGATTATGCAACTGAAGTTTCTACATGGTGGTTATAGACATGACATTAATGGCAGCCCCCAGGTCAACTAGAGTGTTTCCTATTGGAACCTCATTGATGTAAATGGTCACCACTGGATTCCCAGGATTTGCAAATTTTGGGGGTAAGGGGCAGTCTGAAATATAATTAGACAGCTGGCCTAAAACATTTATCTTGGGTGGATCTTTCTGTTTTCGACCAGGTTTCTTTAAGCACAGTTCCCTTACCAACTTTGCATAAATAGGGACATCCCTAATAGCCTGAAGTAGTGGAATTTTGATGCAAACATTTCTCAACTCACTTTCAAAATCAAACTGTGGACGCATCACAGGCTTCTCTATTAATAACCTCTCTGGGTAAGGGGGGTTGTTATTTACCTGTGGATGAGCAGGTGGTTGGAAATGAGTTCCCAGTGCTTGAGTATTTTCTGAGGCAATCTGCATTTCTTCTTCCTCTGTAATCTCTTTTTCATCACTTTCTTCTCCAGTCTCTTCATGAATAATCACTGCTGGAGGGGTTTTATTTAATGTTTTCCCAGACCTTAATTGTATTTCCTGTAAAGGAGCTGAATGAATTACATAAGTTGGAGCCATCTGAATTTCAGTATTATTAAGAGGCTGGGGAGGTCGGTTATTAGGGTTTGGGATAGGTTGGGCTGGCAACAACGTGGGTCTAGGTGGATTTGGATTTTGATATTGTTGTGGAACTGGGGGTATAGGAGGAAGGGCAGGTGGTGTAAAGCCTGGTAATAGCTGCTGTATATTTGGTGGCATTGGACAGTAACTAGGAGGGGTGGCTGATTGTGTTCCTCCATATGACTGTCCCCGCCAGCCTTGCTGCCAAGGCTGGGTTTGAGTAGGTTGAGAGGGCCAATTCTGCCACATTTGTGGACTCCATGGCTGCTGAGATTGCTGCATGGGATAATAATATGCAGGGTTCTGGAAAACAGGTTCTGGGTACATGTTTTGAGGTCTAGGTTGCCAAGGCCTTCTTGATGCATCGGTAGGTTCAGCATTAAGCTTGTAAAAAGCTTGTAGTTCTGGTAAAGAAGGGCAATTGTTAGTTGGGTGTTGAGCAGAGCAAAGAGCACAGACTGAAATGGTATTTAGAGGGCACTCTTTCAAAGGGTGTCTTTTTCTGCATTTGGGGCAGAATATGTGTAATGCTGCTATGTCCTCCTCCTCTTGCCGTTTCTTTGTCTTTAACGCATCAAATTGGGAGCTTAAGGTGCCTAAAATGTCAGTTTTGAAATTTTCTAACAGGTTTCCCAATTCAACTCTTGTGACCCCACTAGTTCCTGTTGTTCTAGAAATACGGGAAGGGCCTTCCCTTGTGCTTTTTCCTGCCTTGGCTCTACTCCTCGAATACTTTCTGCATAGTTCAGTAATCTCCTCAAAGAATTTATGAGATACATCACCTGATGCCATCAAGTTGAGGATTTCCACATATTCATCCAGGATCCCTTTTAGAAAAAGAGTTCTGACTGCATCCTCCTGTAAGGTATTATACTTAGACTTCTGCAATACAAAGCAGAATCGTTCTAAGAAGTCCTCCAGACTCTCTTCTTCATGCTGTTGCATTTTAAAGATATCATTTTGGGAGTCTCGAGGCCCACAGTAGTCTCGGTATTTTCTGAGGAAAGCACTCTTCATTTGTTCCCAAGTTCGGATGGTGGATTCCCCCAAGCTCATAAACCATCTAAGTGCAGAATCCTTAAGGGTGGCTGGAAATAGTTTTAACTTTTGAGCATCCTGTAGATAATTATAACTCCTACATAAGATGTCAAACTCAAATAGAAAGGTATCCGGATCTTCAGTGCTTTTCCCATAGAAGGTAGGTAATGAAGATGCTGGGATATTTTTCATACTGACATCCCGTGTAAGATCCAGAATGGGGAAGCCAAAAGTTGTTTCAGTTCATCCCTCATGTTCTCCTTCACCTTCCATCTGGTGTCCAGTTTCCTGATCACTCATGACAAGAGGATTTCTAAACCAGTTGACACTTAACCTGTCTCTTCTTGGGGATAGAATAAAATCCCAATGGTCTGGCCTAGGCCAAGTTTGAAAATTGAAAGGTAAATCTGTAGTGGATTCTAATTGAGAAACCACCGGATTCTGGTTATGTTCAAGAAGGAAGTTCACTTTTTCTATGTTCACTGTGTCAACCAAATTAGGATCTTCCTTTAAAGGTGAAGCTTGTTGGATCTGTGGGATTTCTTCTGAATGTGGTTGTTCACTGAGTATAACCTCAGTTCCTACTGGTTGGGTCCCAAATTCCGCTGAATTCTGAATGTTGTTGTTTTCAGTTTCGTTGCCGGTATCCCTATCCCTAGGGTTAGTGAAGGGGGGGGTTTTGTTGTTTCCAAAAAGATCAGAATGAACCTTAATGAATCTACCCTTACTATCTCTAGGTCTCATCAAAACAATTTCTAAAAATAACAAAACTTTTAATCAAAATAAATTGAAATACCTGTGCCACAGTTGGGTTTGAAGGAACCTGTTATGAAATGCGCAAGTTTGCCTTACCAATCCTCCTCCTCCAATCTGCCACAACTAGTCACACCTAAAATTGCTATAAAATTAGATTTCTGGAATTAAACACACCTCACTTATAAAAGGATAACCACACTTGTAAACACTTTTTACAGGAAAGATAAACACACTTCTTGTAATAAGTCAAACTTGTGAAGAAAAACAATCACACTTACCAGCAGGACACAACAAAAATTTGGGGTAACCCACTAAAGTGGCTGCGGCAGGCAGTTACACCATGGGAATCCCGAAGTGAATTCGTCTTTGCGTCTTAATGTTTCCCTTCCACCTTGTTGTGTATTGTAAAAAGATCCTATCTACCTGAACTTCTCAATCAATCAAAAAATGAGCAAAATACCAGCTTACCTTGGAGCAACTCCCCGGCAACGGCGCCAAAATGTTGGTTAAAATTATTGATATTTAATTCACCTCAATTTAATTTATCAACCGGAGAATCGTAGACTTTGAGCTGCTACACTATATGTGCGGATAAAATAGCCTCAATGCTCATTCCTCAAGAAACCCTAATCTACTTACAACAACAATGAAGCTAACCCTAAAGGACCAATGCTAAAGATCACTAGATCTGTACTATAAAGAAAAAGGGAACTAATCTACTAACTCCTATCTCACTATTGAACTAAAAAATGGCCAACAAAGAATTTCCAAGTTGCAATTCTATGATTTTAAAAACAAAAACAACCTGCTAGAGAAATAAACACAATCTTAGGCTACAGCAGTCTTTAAAGCAACTAATAATCTCTACAGCAATCTAAGTTATTGTAATTACAATCCATATAAAAACAATCAATCTGTTATCAACCAACGCCTATGCTTAATTGATCTTATTTCCTAGCTGCACTCCCAATCTAATGTTTAAATCCACACAAGTATTCCCAAATCTGAAATAAACTTATGCCTTTTAGCTTTAAATTGTCAATACATACAGTCTAACAAAGGAGAGCTTGACTGTTTAGTGAAATCTCAACATACTCTGTTCATGATTTGTGCATATAAATGTACATGAAGAAACACCAAAACTATCCAGATTTTGCTCATCAAATAAAGATTAGAACTGTGTAATAGACAATCACTGGTTTTGGTTTAGATTATAAAACTGATTCAAGGTTACAGACTCCTTTCCAAAACTCACTCAAACACAACTCCAGTTTTTATTCAATTCTTCATCCAAAGAGAGATGGACCTTAAATGTTTTATGGTCACAGCCTTCAAACCTTTGACCCTTTTGCAAATGATACTCAAGTATTGCAAATTCGACAGTAAAAAGAATAGGTTGTTTACAAGCCACTCTCATGCTGCAACACAAAGGGTTTAATATCTAGGGTCAAGCTCACGATTTATGTACCAACGCCACACACTGAAAATTAAAGAAAAGATTTAAATCCAAGCCATTTATTAATTCCTTTTACAGTCCCGTGAATCAGACAATTTCAAAACCATTCCTGTAGCTATTGTTATAAAATGGACATATAACACTCAATCGATTCGTAATCATTCATAAAATTGAATCTACCCTAACCTACATCAAATTGATCATGCGATTATGTATACCCTAGGCTTTTAAATAACAATTCACCCTAAAAACCAGAGAAAGTCTTAAATTCAAATTATTAACAAGCTCAATCCATTATCATCAACTGTAAATGCTATTAACTAATAAGATCAGTCACGCCTTCTATTGCAATCAGTGATGAGCAAACCATTTATATTCAGAAAAGAAATGTGAAATGATAAAAACGTCAATCTGCTACTGCAAACCACACACTACTGGAATATCACAGCTTGGTGTTGAAGGTGGGCCCTGCCCTCAACGCCACACACTCTTAACTCACAGATTTAATAAAAACACGTACTGAATCATATTCATAAAATGAAGTTTGTACAATCCTCTCTACTTAGGGTTTCCACAGTTGCTTTTATAATGAATTATACAGAGTGAAATCGCCCTGGAAGCAAGGGTCGATATAAATAACAACCTTCAGATATCTCAGTAATTCTGAGCCAAAAATGGAATCTCAGATCTCAGAATATACACATATCGTTAAGGAGAAAATAACAACAACCCTTGATCAAAGATCATGCCTAAAACAGCAGTGGAATAATCCTCAAAAGCATCTGAAGGATGATATGGATCCAGGAAAAACGCCCTCATGGTAGATCGAATCCCCGATCTCCTCCTTTGAACGCTGGGCCAGGTAATCAAACGAACCCTGTATAGAAGAGAAACCAATATCATTATTAGCATATGGTTAAATGAAACCTAAAACCCAAAACATGTGCATAAAACAAGAAAATACAACAAACAAATAATTAAAATCACTTACCATAGCTTTAGCAGTGTTGACCTCCAAAAAGACACATAAAACTGGTTATTATTGGATCCATTAAGACTTTAAATGCTAGAAAACAGTACACTGAATGGGCAAAATAGAGGACCAACAATTATATATGTTGAATTGGCTATGGTTTGGTGTCTTAAGTCTGATATGTTTGGTGTCATGAAGTTGATTTGTTTTAGTGCTATGAAACTATTCTTATTAGCATCGGTAAATCTAATTTTACTTAATGATTATATGGTTGCAATAGTTATGATGTTGATGATTATTTGCACATGAAATTGTTACTTAGATTCGACTGCATTCATGTTATGTCTACTTTGCATCGCATGTGCTTGGGGAAAGATTGCAATAGGAGGTGTTGCAATTCTTTTAAAGGCTAAAAGATTTTATTTTACTAGCTTGTAGGCATGATGTCCTAGCCTTAGTAAACCATATTCCGCTATGCATTACCTCGAATGAACCCTTCCCCTGTTAGGATCCCGGTGTATCTGACCTCGATGGTGTGATTTGGGTCGGGTACATTACACTAACTATGGAAACACAAGAGATATGTTGCAATAACAAATTTTTAAGATACATGTAGCTCACATATTAGTTTTGATAGCTCACCGATAGCCATTAATGACACAAAGAAGCTCTTAATACATACAATAATCAAAGTAATACAATAAAACAAATACACACATAAAGTATTGCACATAGAGACAATGTTTACCTTGGAAACCCAAATGGGAAAACCATCATTCGATGGTTGCTCAATATTTCATTTTGGCAATCTTTGGATTACAATGCATCGTTGGGCTCTTTGCCATTCTCCTCTTTGAACCAACAATAGGCAAAAAGCTCTTCCACAAGAAAAATCCCTTTGAGAGTATGAATACAATGAGATAGAGGAGAGTTGGGGGTGATGGAAAAGCCAACAGCCATGGCTTTTCATTTTCCATTCCCTCTCTCTTTTTTCTCCTAATTTAATTTTCCATTCAATTAATTAAATGCACATCCTTTTTCGTCTTATTCTACAGTATAATTGCATTATCTTTTGCCTAGTCCATAGCCCTTTTACATTGCCAAATTATTTTTAAGTATTGAGGCTTACAAATTGTTTTTGTTCATATCCATTGTCGGATCACACCTCCCAATTAAGAGGCTTTTTGGTCTCCAAAAGCTCAAGGAAACCAAACTAGATCAATGTGCATTCAATCAACTTCTCTGGAACATGGGCTCTAACTTTGGCTTTGAATCTGGCATTGTGGATCTGGGTACTGGCTTTGGATTTGGCTATGGCTCAGCTCTTGGTTTTGGCTCACTTGTTTCCATTGCAAAATTCTACTTATTGATTCTCAACTCTGTGTAATCATCTGATATGAACTCTAAACTCAACATCCATTCCCATATCCCTCTCGAACTTGGAGATAGTGCATATCGAAAGTTCAATGAATCCTAGTTGAATGTTGGTCTTCTTTGGTTCGTTATTGAATGTATGCATCACTCATTTGACAATGAGATCCTAGTGAGCATATTCCACCATGAAGGGAAGTGTAGATTGCCCTCTTATTCTAGGATTAATTGCTTCCAAGGATGGAAACAATTCTCTACTGGAAAGTCATTCTTCAACCAATCTTCAATGAGTAAGACATCAACCCAGGATTGAGATCATTTTCTGCTCTTTCCTAGTTCCATTGAACTGTTGCTTGCTTCATTGGTGACGCTGACCTCTTCTGCCACTACAGATTTGTGGACACTTTATGTTCATTGGGTTGCCAAGGCAATGAGCTCTTAATTGCTAGAATCATTTGCTTCTTATCATGGTAGCAACTCTCTGGTGCTAGGTTGAATTACTTCTCATCATGGAAGTGATTCTTTGTTGTCAGTAGGTGCTAATAAAAACTTTATCTATGTAACAATATTGAATGAATGACCACCTCGGTGTGGTTGGATCCATTGGTGAAGAGCGAGGAGTTCTTCACCAGTGAGCAAGGTTCAATTCCAATGAGGGCCAAACCTGGAGCCATGGGGGCACCTTGAGGTAGTGTTCGAACGTGTGGTTCCACCTAGAGAGATTGTATTAAATTATCTCATGACCCGTGGACACATAAGTGGATCAATGCCCACCCCCATGTCCTCCTAAAAAAAGTATTCAATTCTCGCTAGCTCACTCGGTTAAGGTGTGGGTCTCGTCAACAAGGAAACCCGAGTTCAATTCCCCTTAGGGGTGAGATAGTTGGGAGGAGACACCCAAAAATACAACCATCATAAGGGTTGGTGTGGCATAGGCCAGGTGCGATCCCCGAGTGACTTTGGCGGCTTAGATGCCCCTGGGTTGCGGTTCTTAACCAATGGTTCATTTCTACCAGGCCTGAGTGACGGGAAATCGAACAAACAAACAAAAAAGAATGACCACCTCGGTGTGCAATAATAACCACCAATATGACATTCTTCATGTGAAAAAAACCTACACATGTATGGCTACAAGTGACAATTATTACCAAACTATGACGGTGGTCTCACCCAACATTCAATGCCAAACCAAACATTCTCCACCATATCATTGTTGTTTCTCCACGCACTCTCAGAAATGCAATCAACTGTTCATTGAACCACAAAACATACTTTGTCTGCTGTCATGGAGTTCCAAGGAACCCCAATGTCATTTACCTCCATGCACCAATATTTTCCCATATTCCAAAGTGGATTCTTCTGGTGCAATGATTGAAAGCAACTAATGGAATTTGGCTTCCCTTAGCATCAATTTGTTGTCGATTTTTCTAGTTCCGTTGTCCTCCTGAGTGGTTATCTCTCCTTGGATAGTTTATACTCCTTAGGTTGTAGATGTAGGCAACTCTTCATCACTTCTCATCTTCACTCTCCATTCTCTTCTCATGGTTTTGAAATGGGTGGGGTGAAGCTCTTGATGAAGCCTCCGACACTTTGCTTCCCAATGTCCACTCAACTTGCAATGGTAGAAAAATTCTTGAACTTAGTTGGATTGCTTTGCTTTCCTACCTTCTCCATTTGCCCCTAAGTTTGTTGATGGTTTGGAGAATCCTTATTTCCATCCTCCTCTAAAAATATGGATCCCTATACGTGGCTTGATTCTCCTAACAAGAAGTCACATAGTGGCCTTTCTTTCCACAAAATGAACATGCTTCTCATGAATACCAACAATTGGTATTTATATGGTCTTTCTTCTTACAACAATGACAAATCAAGGATGCCTCGCCTAATGTATACATCTTGGTATTCTTACTCTTTATATGGATGATTGGTTTGCCACTTATTCTATATGTTGGTGGAGGATGAGTCTTCAAGATCTTGTCATCATTTCCCTTCTTCAGTATGTCACAATAAGGTTGAGGAGGTAGTGGGTTGCTACCTTCATTTGCTGCTCTTTCCTCTTATGAGCTAGCCAACTCTGTCACATCTTGTGCCTTCACAAAAATGGTCTTATTGTACATATGATTTTCCATTCTGCCATTGAAGCCTAAGCCTTCATGCTTGGCCCATGATATAGCTACAATGGGGCTTGAGATGTATTGTCTTTTCTTTGCCAAGTCCTTGTCCATCGTAGCCCATATGCCTTAAGATTTTGGAACCAACGCCTCTGATATGCTTTTCAAATTCACCAAGTTGCACTTGATAATTTTTTATGGAGGGTGAACTTACCTCAATGGTCTTAGTCATGGTGTTGGCTTTGATAGTGTTAATGGAAGGTGGCTTTGATCCATGGTACCCTTTCATAATTGCTTGTAGTTTTGTCAAGGCTTCCTCCTTCTCTTCCAACCCTTGTTACAACTGTGCCATCATCTGAGTAAGCCTACCTTCTTGCCAGTTATCCAACTGAATGACCTTCTTACTAAAGTTGTACAAGCTGCACTCTATGCTTGTCCTAATATGTCATGGCTGTAATGAGGGTGTCTTGGTATTCGTCAAAATTATTCTTTAAAAATGGAAACAATTTGGAAGAGGTCTTAAGGTGTTTCTCCATCTTTGTCATCCTCTTGTTGAACATTTGGACCTACTCCTTCAAGCACTCATTTTCTTCTCGAAGTTGAGTATTGGTAGCCTTCAAGTCCTCCAACCTCTCCTTGTTTCCTTTACCATGCTAAGGTTTGGAGTATTCTCTTCAAACTTATGGCGTGTTGAAAGTTCTTTTTACAGCTCCTTTGCTCTTTCTCTTTAATACCTGCTTTCTTATGGGATTTGCCTATTGAATTCTTAGAGCTCTTGTATCTTCTCTCTAATCTAGGATTTTCCCATGGTGAAGTCTTCTTTCTTCTCTAAATACTGGCAGTTGAGTCATGGTCAAGGATGCAACCGCTCTGATACCATGTGATCTGTAATCGAGGGAATTATAGCCCACCCAACTCACCAACATAGACCTTGTGTGGAAAACCACTCGTGTTCATTGTTCTGGGTGTTATATAGAGATCTTGGTTCCCTTCTAGCTCTGACTCCCGCATTGGTTTCTAACTTCAACTGTTTCAATGAATATAGAGGATTGCTCTTTATCATTGTTGCTTATATTATTTCCACCATTTGCTTCGGTTCATCAACATATTGGCATGTATGTAATCACCAAAACTATGGCTTGTTGTTTATGGCGTTAATGGTCAACAACAACAAATGCTTATTTATTATGTATTGAGGTTAGCACCAGCAAACCACCAGTGGATGTTGTTGCACCAACATCACAACCAGCATGAGAATGACTCAACATACAAGGTCGTTCTCATCAACTAATTAACAGTTTAATTAATCTCCCCACTGGCATCTAACAGAATGAATTCACTCATTTGAATTAATTGGGACTATCATAAATATTCCAAATAGAAAAATGTTCTCATGCAAATGGGATTCACCTAGCACTGTCTAAAAACACCCTAGACACTTCTAGATTAACCCAGGCACTTCTAAATTCGCCTAACAATTATAAAAACGCCCCAAGCACTTCTATATTTGCCCCAACAATTATAAAAATGCCCCGATCACCTCTAGATTCACCCAAGAATGATAAAAAAATGCCCCAAAGATAAAATCTCCCAACAATGGGAGAATTTGACCAACGATGTACAAAAAATCCAAAGCAATGAAGAGAATGACCCAAGTAGTAAGAAAACATCCAAGCATGACCGAAATGTCCCAGACATCCATAAAAACTCCCAGACATCACTAAAATCATCCAGGCATTATTGAAAATGTCCCAAGCAGCGATGAATTCACTCGAGCACTAATAAATTCGCTTTAGGAAAAAGGAATTCGCCCTGGGCAAAGAGAGAATGACCTATACACTAATAAATTTGCCTTAGGCAAATTGAATTTGCCCCATGTAGTGATATAATAACTCATACAAAGGAAATTCGCACCAAACAGTTAATAACTCTTAAAAACTCAATTTAGAAACTCCTACACAAACACAACAACTCTTTAATTCGGTCCCTTGATCTCTAAGATTGGTTATGCATCCAATGGTGGAGATTAGCTAGCTATTGGAACTTCCCTAGCTATGGAAACACAAGAGATATGTTGCAATAATTTTTTTTTAAGCTACTTATAGCTCACATATTAGTTTTCATAGCTCAGTGATAGCAATTAATGACACATAGGAGCTCTTAATACACGCGATAAGCAAAGTAATACAATAAAACAACACACAGACATAAAGTATTGCATGTAGATATAATGTTTACCGTGGAAACCCAACCGAGAAAACCAACATTCAATGATTGCTCAGTATTTCATTTTGACAATCTTTGGATTACAATGTATCTCTAGGTTCTTTGGCATTCTACTCTCTAGGACAACAACAGGCAAAAAGCTCTTCCACCGGCAAAATCCGTTTGAGAGTGTGAATACAATGAGATATATGAGAGCTAGGGGTAATAAGAAAACCAACAACCATGCCTTTTTATTTTCCATTCCCTCTCTCTTTTTTTTCCTAATTTATTTTTCCATTCAATTAATTAAATGCGCATTCTTTTTCGTCTTATTCTATAATATACTTGCATTGTCTTTTCCATGGTCTGTAGCCTTCTTACATTGCTAAATTATTTTTAAGTACCAAGACTTACAACCATTTTTTTGTTCGGATCCATTTTAGGATCACCAACTCACCATTTAGGTTTTTTATAATGCTAAGAAATGAAAAACAACCAATCTAATATGTAGAATGTGGAATGTGATTGTCCAAACATAAAATAATAGAAGTAAGAAGAGCAAACATGGAACCAAATGCATCACCACTTTTGTCTTCAACAAAGAATTTATGGTGTGGAGAAGAGCATAAATACAAATAATCGAATGCACAACCCATGAAAGTTTGAAACTAAACAATTAATTATAGTTACGTGTTCATGAATTAGACAAACATTTAAGAAATAAAATATAAGTACAAATTCATAACTTATTCATAGGGAAAAATCTACATTACAAAGCAACATTTTTACAACAATCCCAATGCTTGACAAAGCAATGGAAGTAGTTCCACACATTTGCAACATCGAAATCAAACTTTTTTCACAAAACACTCCGACAAATATGGATCCTCTTCATTAGAGTTTCAATAAAAAGTTTATAGAAAGGTTTTACAACAAAAAATCCCACTTTATTTTGGTTCTCATCCTATTTATAAGTAGTCAAACAAGATTCAATTACAAAAGTTTAACATTTTCTTGAACTACTTGGAGCGTTGGGATCATGCATAACTCCTTTATCTTGTACATGATTATTGATGTAATGTTACCATGCTTTGAAAGTTTCATTAATAACATTAGCATAAGGGAACACATGTTGCTCTACTAGAATCCATAGTAAGGTGAGGTTTCGCTTCAATTTTGCAATTTTTTTGTTATTTTCTTGAAAGAATTTTAATTAATCCTATCTGCCAAGCTAGAGCCTCCACATATGTATTAAGTTATGGGATGTTGACATAAAATATAAATACGACGACCTACTCCATGACTCTAATGTAATCTTATAATTCATCACTTACTTCATCCTACGATCCAAATTGCTCCCATGTTTGAATTTGGCCTATACCAAACAATTAAATATGGTATTTGAGCAAAGGCCTACAAGAAAATATGAACCACATTCAAGGATGTATAGGTAATTGTAGGCACAAGCTCATGAGATTAAGCTTTTTGTCTGTAGACAAGTGTTGATATAAATCACATGTAAAGAAGGTTGAGATCTTGTGGTTGCCTCCAAAAAAAGGAAAATATTTAGGACTTGTTGTAGCATCAACTAATGAGCAAGTGATCTTTGAATTGGACGTCCTCTTGACAAACAAAATTCAGAAAGATTTGCATGGTCATTTGCATCTAAGAGAATATTAGACATCTTGAAATCCCAATAAATTACTACATTTGAGCCCTCCCATGAAGACATTTTAGACCCTTTGCTACACCCAATGCGATTTTCATCCTAGAAAGGCATGGGATGGGAAGGGCTTGGCCTTGATGATGATATACGCATTCTTATGCATGATGCATGCCATACATTCCAATGGAACAACAAATGCAACACTGAGTACCAGAAAAATCATCGGCAAGGAAATATAAATGGAAACACAAAGCTCAATGTCCCCATGGTGTTAACTTCTTCCCATGATCTCGAACAAACATTGTAATTAATATTAATAGGTTCCTTTGCAATGTCCTTGGCTTGTGAAGATCAT
The DNA here is from genome assembly GCA_027924585.1 of Larix kaempferi. Classification (NCBI taxonomy): domain Eukaryota; kingdom Viridiplantae; phylum Streptophyta; class Pinopsida; order Pinales; family Pinaceae; genus Larix; species Larix kaempferi. The sequence continues at coordinate 2,025,036 of BSBM01000316.1, read as the reverse complement.
ATTTACCTACACTTGCAGTTGCTTGCAAAACATTCATATGAACAATCCATCAAAGTTGTTTACACAAACTTTAAAACATTAAAACCATCAACACCAAAAAAAACTAAGCAATCGATCTATTGTTCTAGGTTTCAACAGATAGGACCATTGAATGACTTTTGAGGCTTTTTTGAACTTGGATGTGCAATTTGAAAGGACCTTAATAATATTTTTCGCGAAAGTTGGAATGTCACTAGCCACAAGGAAACCAAAGACTATTGGGATGAATCAAAAGTTTAACATTTGGACACCCTGATGGATTTCGACGTGAATCAAAAGTTTGAAGTGCATAAAATCCCTAAAGGATTTTGAAATGAGCATGTCTTTGAGGTTAAACCTTTGCATAGTCTTGACAGCTTCAGGGGTGTTGACGGCTTCAAGGGTGTTTGAAAGTCTAAAGTCTGTAAATGCCCTGAAACAATCATTTGACTATTGCATTAAAACTTAGGGAAACATTTGCAAAGCCCCAACAACATTGGGTTAATATAGAAGTTGAAAGCCAGATCCTCCCCAAGGCATGCACACATGTTCCATCAGAGGTGAGTTGCAAAAGTAACCTTGATAACTTCAAGTATGTTCAAAATCGTTAGATACAACCCAAAATCCTCAAAAAGATTATACATTCGACAAAATAACATTGACATAACCCCATAGATTTCAGGATGGTTCGAAATTTTGATGTTTTAATTTGCCTTGAAACGGGGCATGCTCTTTTAGAGAAGAGAACTTAAGAAACATCCCAACACCTTTAAAGAGAGAATAAGAGTTCAAAGTTTGAAAATGCTCTAAAGGATTTCGAGGTCTTTAACGACTCACACATTGTAATAGTCCCAAAAGGTTTCAATAGAAAGCTCTGATAACTTTTGAGACATTTTTAATGTTTGAGCTTTTAAGAAACCCTAAGTTCCTTTGAAAATTAAAAAATAAACATTGGAAATTTCTTAAAAACTTTTAAGACTTTTATAATGTTTAAAAAATAAACATTGAAAATTTCTTAAAAACTTTTTAGACCTTTATAATGTTTGAAACTTTTGAGAAACCACAAAGTATTTCGGGAACTTAAAAAAAAACAACAACAAAAAAAAACAAAACAAATTGTGAAAAAGCCAAAAGACTAAGGTATTGGTCTAAGAAATCTTAAAACAAGTTGTGAAAAATCCAAAAGACTAAGGTATTGGTCTAAGAAATCTTTAAAAAAAAGGATTTGCCTTAGAGATTTCTTTTAATTGAGAAAAATAAAAGACATAGGAATGAAACATTTTTAAGACTTTAGGGCATGCTCCAACAAAAATGGTAAAAAATCAATGAAAACAAAGCTTAACAAACATCGTAAGCTTGAATTTTAGGGGAAGTGGTTGTAGACCGAACAAGCCTAAGGTAAACTTAGCAAAAGGAAAAAACTAACACTAGTGTTCAAAAGTTCTTACTGTACCAAATGAAGGACATCTACACACAGGTATATCCATGAGAGTTTCTCAAAAGTCGACAAAGATACTTTCTTGATTCTACCAAAGGCTTCCATATTGATCACACTAATGTTAAAAATGGTTTTCATATTGATCACATTTATATTAAAAATTAAATTTATGTAATTTATAAAAATGAGTGTTGGGCCATGAAACTTATAAGTTTTTTATTTATGCTCGTGATAAAATAAATAATAATAAAATATTAGTAAGGTAAATAATGGTTGATGATAAATATCATTGATTATACTATTATGAGTTGGTGTTAAAAAATCTCGTATATGTATCTTTTAAAGCAAGAAAAAGATTACAATACTCAGGGATATCAGTGTAGCTTCTATTGATACAATCTCAAGACTTTAATGTGCAACAACATCATCATGCGTAAACAATACTTAGTCTCCTGAAATAAATTGTTGGTGCTTTGTAAGTGGTAGACTTTCACTCCTGCTAGATGCCTATGGTCTTGGGACATTAAATTGTTTCCTTATGTTCGAGGAAGATGAGCTCTAGCCAATCAAAAGTAGCTTAAGGTCATACTCCATTACCAAAGAGGTGTTAGTATATAGAGGTGTTAGTATATTTAGACACTTAGGAGTTAGTTAAGATCAACTTGGTCTAATGTTTCTTTAGGCAAAGTGTGTTTCTTTAGTGTGCATTAGTATGCATTTGTACTTATATAATCCGATGGTCATGATATGTTATAGACATAAAGTGATCCAGTGGTCATGATATGTTATAGACATAAAGTGATCCAATGGTTTATATTCTCCTTGATGCTTAGCACTTGATTGGTCCATGATCTCTATTTAAAGAGCATGGAGAGTCATTTGTTGATGATCAACCATCAGAAACTCATATGTAAAATATATTCATTTTGCAACATTCTATCAGTCTACTAGATCAATCATTCGAGTGAAGGTAAAATAGTAGAGTTAATCTATTCATGGTAATATGCAGGGGGTATTCAAGTTTTGGATTTAGATCTCCATGTCAATATTTATTTTCCTTTAACGTTTTCGAGCCACGTGTTGGGCTCATTTTTGGGATAAAAGATTCCCAAGAAAATGGTTTTTATGGCCGGCCGTCTATTAATAATCATTTTCTTTTCCCTAAATTTTGTAGATAGCCAACTTAGTGAGTTTTATTGTTGTTTAATAAGGTGAATTATGGGACGCTAAGAATCATTCATTTTAATGCCATCGTACATGTTCAGATTATTAGGAACTTTCTTGATTTCAGTAGCTTCTCGGTTTTTTCTTTTCATGTAGTGTTCTTCCTTCACAATTAGTTTGGTGTTTTCTATACATATATGGTGATTTAAGATATGTGCATGCTCAGTTATGGTTGATTTTTTATGGCGATTATGTATCATGTCGACGTTATGTTCTTTTAGTCCGACTTGAATCGAGTGACATGTTTCCCCAATATATATTTTCCGACATGAACACAAAATGGTAGATGCCTTTCTGCTTTCTTGGATCCACAGGGTCTTTGGAAGAATCCAATATCCCTCCAATGGAGTTTGGAGGTGAGAATGTTACTTTAATGTTTTTTCTTTTCAAAATTCTTTCCAATATATCCATAGTTCTTTTGATATATGGTAGCGTAGCCTTCTTTCCATCCCCATCATTGTTTGGTTGTCTATGAACTCCCCTTTGCACTTTCTTGATAGCTTTACTGACCTATCCCTTATCATAGCCATTCATCATGAAAAGATTAGACAATTTCTCTATTTCCCGTTCCAAGTGATCCTCATCCGAGACCCCGATGGTCCTTGTTACCAAAGTGTTTATTATGCCAAGTTTTGGTGCATGATAATGGTGTATGTTTGCATGCAAGTATTTATCAATATGTGTTTTCTTTCTATATACAAGGTGGGATAGGGATCCATCATTTCTTTTCGTGATGAGAACATCCAAAAATGGTATATGGTTTTCTTATTCTACTTCCATTGCAACCTTTATGTGATCAAATATACTATTTAGATGATTTATAAAATCCTCCAAGCTTTGTCTTTCATGTGGCCAGTTAATGTTGGTGTCGTCGACAAATCTTTTCCACCATTTAGGTTTTAGTGGGAAGGATTCAATGGAAACCTTTTCAAAGTATTCCATGTATATATTTGCCACGAATGGAGAGGGGGGGGGACCCCATTTCAATTCCTTCAATTTGTTCATATAAATCCCCTTTGAAACTGAAGATAATCCCAACAGGTGGCTCGAAAACGTTTGAGGAAAAAAGTATTAACGCAAAGATCCAAGTCAAACAAAAAAAATACTAGAGTTTTCACCTCATCAAGTTGTAATCGAGGCTTTAAAAGATCCTAACCATGTCCTAGAAACTAAAATTATTGATGATATTACCAGGTTGTACAGATTTGATAACTTTGAGTCATCATATTTTTCGTTCTTTTTTATTGCTCATAGTGATGACTTGAGCAAACTTTGGCATGAGTGATCTGGTCATGTAAACTATTGCTCATTGCAACAACTATGTAATCAGAATATGTTGATTGGTTTTCCTCTCATTTCTTGTAGATATGGTATTTGTCTTGAGTGTGTTATCGACAAACATCATTGGGACAATTTTGGCAAACAACATGTTAGCACGCCTCGACCCCCTTGCAACTTGTTTGTGGTGGTTTGTGTGGTCTACTTCCTTGTGCTTCTTTCTCTAGATTCAAGTATTTCTTAACTTTCATTGATGAATTCTCTACATTCACGTGGGTTTGTTTATTAAAACTCAAGAGTGATTTTTTTACATGTTTTTGGTCTACAAGGTCCTTGTAGAAAAAACAATCTAGACATCAACTTCAAATGTTAAGAACATATTATGGAGGAAAATATGCTAAAAACAAATTCACAACTTACTACATTATATAGCGTATTTAGATGCAACATATCGTTATGTACACACCACACCAAAATGGTGTTGATGAGAGAAGGAATCACACATTAAAGGAAATGACAAATTATATCATATGATCTAAGGGATTAAGTCCCCATTTTTTGGTAGAAGCCATTAATTGTGGCAATTACATTGTTAATCACACTCCCACACAAGCTTTAAAATATATGGCATTGTAATAAGCATGGAGTAAAATTAAAATAGATGTAAGCCACTTTCACGTGTTTGGTAGTGTAGCATGGGTTCACATTCATGATGAGAAAAGGAAAGCATTACAACTAAAGAGTCAAAAGTACATTTTTGTTGGATATTCTGAAGATGTAAAAGGTTATAAACTTCTTCAACCTCGCTCCAATGAAATTATTAATGGGAGAGATGTTAGATTTGATGAAAATATATTGGCTTGCGATCCTAATTCAAAGTTTGTGACATCTTTGGCCTATGAGCCTTCTTTGATGATTGTGTCATCTTATTCCCATTATGGTTTCTTCTTTGATGGTGACAGTGAGGACAAAAATCCACCTCTGCCTACTGACCTTCCTCCAGTTGTGTATGTTGAAAATGAAACTACACTAGCACCATAGCTTCCTAGATGGGTTTGTAAAACACGAGAAGCAATTGGTGATCTTATCAGTGATCCTTCAAATCGATGTTGTACACGTTCACGGTTCCAACAAGCCTCTTCCCTTTTGGATCAAGTTTCAAAGACTCATGATCCAAGCACATTTACAGAAGCTTCCGGCCATTTAGATTGAGACACAACAATGAATGAAGAATATTGTTCCTTAATGGCAAATTATTCTTGGGATCGTATACCTCTTCCAAAAGGAAAATAAGTTGTTATATATAAATGGATGTATAGAACTAAGTAAGCATCAGATGGAAGTATTGAAAGACATAATGCCTGGTTGATTTCCAAAGGATCTTCTTCTCAAGTTGAAGGGATTGACTATAATGAAACCTTTTCCCCCATATCCAAAATTAATTCCACATACCTTGTTCTAGCCCTTGTCGCTTCATATAAATGGAGGTCCATCAAATGGATGTCAAGTCCCTTCTTGCATGGGAATTTGCAATAGCAAATTTATATGGAACAACCTCCTACCTATGTTCATAGTGGCTCTAACTTTTCTTGCCTCCTTAAGAAATATCTCTATGTTCTTAAGCAAGCTCCTCAGGCTTGGTATGTCAAAGTGGATATCTTTCTTCTTTAGATTAGTGTTTCTAGATGTCACTTTGACTCCAATGTCTATACCATGAAAGTAGGTAACCATGTCACAATACTTGTTCTCTATGTCGATGAGCTTATTCTCACCGATGACTCCAAATTTTTAACCCATGTGAAATCTAGTCTCAAGAAGAAATTTGAAATGACAAACTTAGGACATTTGCATTATTTTCTTGGCTTTCAAATCTTGCAAACCAAGAAATGATTCTTCCTTTCTCAATCTAAGTATGCAAATGACCTTCTTCACCTCTTTCACATGGAAGATTGTAAACCATCCCCATCTCCCTTCCAATTTGGAGTCAAACTTGTTGCCATATGTACTACACCTAGCATATAAACCATTTTGTATCGTCATCTAATTGGTATCCTTTTATATTTGACTCATACCCATCCTGATATTTCCTTTAATATTGATCTTGTTGCATGCTATATGTAAAGACCCCATGAAAGCCATTAAAAAGAAACAAAAATGATACTTCAATATATTTAGGGTATAGTTAACTTGGGATATAATACAGTTCAGGGGGACTCCTTTATTGGTTGGTTTCACTGATTCCATCTGGGTTGGCGACTCTGATGATTAGAAACCTATTGCAGGTCATGTTTTTAGTCTTGTTTCTAGACCTGTCAATTGGGCTTGTAAGAATCAACAAGCTCTTGCTCTTCCTTTAGCATAAGCAATGTATTGAGCCATAGTTAATGCAAGCCAAGAAGCTTTGTGGCTTCAACAAATCCTTTCATAGTTTGGATTTCAACAGCAACATCCGACCACACTCTAGGGTGAAAATCAAAGTGGCATCAAGCTTATCAAAGATCCAACTCAACATCAGTGCAACAAACACATTGAGCTATATATGCACTTCATCATAAAGATTATTCGGGATCATGTTCTCAAAGTGCTCGTTTTCCCTACAAATGATCAAGTTGGAGACATTTTCACAAAGTCTCTCATATAAGTGAAGTTTTCCCAACTTCGATGTATGTTAGGGGCTCAATAAGTTGTCATCAAGGGGGGAATATGCTCTAATGCCTTTTTCCTTCTCCTATTTTTTCACCTTTGTAAATCCTTCAATTTTATCCTAATTTGTACTTATTAATCCGTCAGTCCCAATATGGTATAAGCATAAAGTGATTCAATGGTTTATCTTCTCGTTGATACTAATAGCTATATTGATCCATGGCTTGACACCCAATTGGTCCACGATCTCTATTTAAAGAGCATAGAGGGTGATTTTTTGATGATCAAATTGAGAACTCATATGTAAAATATTTTCCTTTTGCATTAATATATTGCTTCAAGTGGCCACTTTGGCTGGGGTTGTGGATTGTTTCCCTTTTAGAGGGATTTAACCATGTAATACATTGGTGTGTCAATCTTTGATTCATTTGTGTGGGTATTTGTTAAAGGTGTTCAACATGTGTGGAAATATCCTGTTTTGTTGAACCATAGATGGTTTAAGCCATGATCTGTTTCTAGAAGAAAGGCAATATCACATACAAGTCATCACCAAGGCTCTAGCAGAGGGGTCATGTACTTTCCTCAAGCAAACTGGTTTAGCCCTGTACACGAAGCCAAGATATATAACCTCAATTGTAGTTTAAACTTATATACACACACACACAAGTAGAATAATGTTAGATTGGTCGATATTATTTTTCACCCAACATTTATAAGTAAGCATCTTCAACCTACACTGATATGATATAAATCCTCTCTTGTAAATAAAATAAATTTGAGATATAAATAAATAATGACAAATACATCAATATATAAGCTAATGATAAAAACACATTATGTCATGCTTTATGTTCAAATTCTTATATTCATGTGCCTAGATTCAGGCCATGGAGAAAATTGGAAGAAATTGGTATCTTGCACGAGCTCCATGGTGTTATGATTAGGATCTAAGAAAATGTTATTGTGAAGATGCAGTGTAACAATAAGTGGTCTATGGGCATTGATTGAAGTATGGATGATATGCAAGGGTGCCCCCATTCTCATACTCTTTTTGGTATCTATATCAATAAATTTGAGCAATGTTTAGAAGACGAGGGATGCAATGGTATTAAAATGGCCATAATCGTTGTCACCCTTCTCTTATTTGTTGGTGATATTGTTCTCCTCACAAAACTATTGAAGATATTCACTAGTAACTCGAAGTTCTCTAGGAATTTTGCAAAAACTATGAACTTACTATTAATATCAATAAAACAAATATTATAATAATTAATTATAAGAAAAGAATCATCCTCTAATTTTATCTGGTGATAACACCCTTGAAGGGGTGTAATATTACAAGTACTTATTCCAATTGCCATTTTAACTAAAATCACTATGTCAAGAAGAGAATCGTTGGTGGTTGGAAATATTATTACGGTCTTGAAAACAAATGTAGAAACAATATTGTATTGGATTGGGATAGGAAAACATTCATTTCCAACGCTTTAGTTATCTTGGTTACCCTTTATAGTAGTGAAGTTTGTGCTGGCAACATCCCTCGTGAGACTCAGATAAAAATTGAGCAAATTGAAAATGCTTCATAGCCTATAATTTTAAAATTAATTGCAACACTCCTAACCTGATTCCCTTGGTTGAAGCCATATGTGCTATTGTGGAGCCTCGATCCATGATTATATATTTAGAGTATAAGCACAAACCATTTGAGTTAAGCAAAGATAAGCTCCATGCTATTGCCTCTAGTGTGAGCAATAGCCACCACATGCTTAAAAGATGTTGTGCTAGAGATTTTAAGACTTGGCTTAGTTATTGGAACATAAAAGAAGACAATCAAATTAATAATATCGACAATATTAAGTCTTGCATTCGTATGAAGCATAAAGTTAAGATCTAGAACAACAACAAAATAATCAATAAAAGGAAGTTAGAATACTACATAGGTAAAGATGTATGCTTCATTCATATCCACTAATGAAATAATTGGTTAAGCAACTCCATTCATTGATCTCGTTATGGTCAATTGAGCAACTAAGTGTTCTTGCATATCCTTATGGTTAATCAATCAAATAAAAGTTTCTCAATGTCCCTATGATCAATTGAGTAACTAAAAGTTCCTCTCGCTAATGGTTGAGTGTGTTTTTAAATACCCTCAATCTCCAGGGGCGGGGGAAAGTGACAAACTACAAGGCCCCCTCAATAGGGAATTAAAGTGACTTCATTCATGTGTTATTGGTCAAGTGTCAAAAGACCATATTTCTTATCTCTCTAGTTACCTCATACGAGTCAATACATTAAAGTTGAGTTAGGGTGTAAAATCACTAGACATATATCTTTTTGTCTATACTATTTCACCCCAGCTACTTAATAAAAGGCATCTTAATTGAAAGCTAACTATGTTAATAATAATGTGAGGGATACTTCAAGCCCAACCTGTTGTAAATTAGAGGCTGCTACCTTATCTTACTAAAATATTAAATTTTGAAGTTATGCCTTCCCTTTTTCTTGGGTTTCACTTCCCTTCCTATCTCTAGTTAATAAATACATATGATTTAATACATTAGAAATAACCTTTGTACATTAAGAGGCTATTGAAATACTTACCTTCATAAGTAACTTCATAGTTTGGTCTGAAGGCTCTAGGAAAGTCTTTAAGTAGTCTCTAAATTGGCATGGAGTTATTCCTCAAATAGGCAATCGGTCAAGGGTGGCACAATAAAGAAACTTCATTCCTTTCCCATTGGCCAAGTGTCTAAAGACGTCTTTCTCTTTAGTTACTGATTTCATACAAGTTAATATGTTAAAGATGAGTTAGCATCTAAAAACACAAGGTATATATCTCTTTAGCTATTCCACTGCATGTTAAGCCCTAGATATCGTGACATTAAATTTCTATTATTATATTGGTGTTGTCTTTATTGGTCGGATAGGACCTTAATTTTAATTATAACCTTTCTCTCCTATATATATAAAGGAGATCTACTTTTAGAGATCATCTCATCTTGTGTATTGGATACATTGTAAAAGGAGGTTGCTCCACTGAAGAGGCTTATTATTCATAGAATATTTATCATTCTCAAGGCATGGAGATACTTTTTTTGTTTTTTGTTTTTATGCTATTTGGGTAATTTGGTTCATAACAATTGGTATCAAAGGTTAAGGTCCTGGGGTGGGCTATTTCAAAACAAGTCATCTCATCATTTTTGCTATAAATTTTCTTTGGGAAAGTTTCAGAAAATAGAATTTTTTGGAGCCTTAGGAGACATAACATATTGATTGTGGTATAAATTTTAGGTTTGGATTTTCTATAATTGTGGAGATGTTGTCTATGGAAATTAGGGTTTTAAACTAGTCCAAAAACTGGTCTCAAATATGTGTCCTGGGTAAAATTGTCATATTAGAATATTTCAAGATCCAATTTTGAGTGCTATGAGTTGCATGGGATAGTAGATAGGCCACAACATTTGAGGTAAAAATTCTAGAATCCAATATAAAAAAAATGGACACATGGCATGTCGTACAACTTTGCTCTCGTGAAAGGGCCAAAAACATGAAGTTGTGGAAAAGTTACCATAAATTTCCCTTGGAAATTCAAAATTTGGTAAAACCTATGGAATTGAAGAGAAAACATATTAGGATACTATTAGACAAAATTTTAGACTCAAAAGGGCCGAAATTTCATAGATACTTCAAGAAATGGTCGGCTATCAAAACAACATGCAAACCATGGTTTTTAAATGTATGTTAACTTGAAATTTACATTACTTTTGATTTGAACATCTGATTTTGGTGATTCAAAAGGTGTGATAAAGAGGAAAAATAGGAGAATTATATGTAAATATTATTTTGGGTTCACATGGAAAAGGGTTCTACAAAAAATTATACACCAAGTAAACCTCTAAAGAGCTCAATAATGACTTGGGAAGAAAGTGAAGATATATATAGACAATTATCAAATTTAAAGAACAAATGTAATGAAATAAATGATAGGCCGGTGACAAAGATGGATTTTACATAGGCACAAAATTAAACATAAATTAAAATGCAAAATATGGATCAAAATATGGAGCAAAAGATGCCCGCGGTTGGTAGCTCAAGTGGTAAAGATGAGAAGTTGTACATGGAAGGTCATGTGTTCAAATCCCCCCAATCTTACTCGTGCACCATGGTTCGGGCCCTGTGGATGCAACTAGGGTTATATTGGTAGCAAGATTGGATCCCTAGACCCCGTGTCACACGAGTACCAACCCAACTCCAGTTGTTGATTCCCTTAGTAAAAAATAAATATGCAGCAAAGATGGAAATGATGGATCAAAAGATGGAACATATATGGCTAGTAAAGATAATCTCCAAGATATGAAGGGGGGAGGGTTAAATGAACTAAGACTCAACCTTACCCTTAATTGACTATATGAAAGGTAACTACTGCATCCTTGTATTTAGAACTTGATCAATTTGTGTGGCACCAATGGATTTGTGGTCGTTAAAAGGGCTAGAACATTATGGGGATATTATGAGAAACACATTCTTTAACCAATTGATAAATCTCAAGCAAAGAGGTTCAATTATAGATCACATTAAGGAACTTCAAAAGTCGAGTCTTAGAGTAAAGAAAATTTTGGAGGATAATTTGTTGGATTTCTTTGTGGGCACTTGAAGGAGATCATTCAACATAAGTTATGTCTCTTTGGACTTAAATCATTGGAGATTGCTTTTAGTTTGGCAAGAAAAGTTGAAAGTAAAAACATGGTTAATAAAAGGGTTGTCGATAGCACCTACAGAGAGGGAAATGTTCCCACTCCTAACCTCATTCAACCTAGAAGGTTGACACCTTAACAATTGGAGGAAATAAGAGAAAAAGGACTATGTTTCAATCGTGACATTAAGTACAATAAGGAGCATAAGTGTAGTGAGAAGAAATTATTCTACATAGATTGTAAAGAGCAAGAAGCTCAAGAACCATACTAGTCTCAAGATCTAGAACTAGAAGATACTCCTCCAACCATATCTTGTCATGCATTGGTCGGCATTAGCACTCCTTGAACTCTCAAGATAGAAGGATATATCAAAATGAAAAAGATAATAGTGTTGATTGATTATGGTAGTACCCATAAGTTCTTTAGTTGCAAATTAGCCAAACTTCTAAATAATGTATATATCAACCACTAGAGTTTCATGTCATGATTGTAGATGGAGGTACACTAAATTGTTCAGGGAAGTGTGTAACGCCCCGTTTTGACATTACTACCTGAACTATTATTATATGTTGTATTTGCTTGATTGTGAGACTTTGTCGGTTTAACGACACTGTGGACGTATGGTTCTATTATTTTGCCGATATATATGTGTGTGTGTGTGTGTGTGATGTTAGTATTATGATATGTAGTCATGTTTAGATATGTATCATGTGATAATTATGTCTCATATATGCAAATAACTGAATGATGGGTACGTGGATATCGTTAAAGTTATATGTTGAATGAATGAATGTTATGCCAGGTGCATGGTGAATAAATGAATTAATTATTGTTTTATTGTGATGAAATGTATGTGTACATGTCGAGGATTTATGCACGATATTCTAGATCGTATGTCAGAGACTAACTTACAGGTTAAAATGGCTAAGTGATAGCTGGATCCTACGAGGTGGGATAGCCTCGGGGACATGGACTCCTAAAGATAAATGGTATGCAAGTGATGCATTATTTATAGGGGTAGGGTTTTGGGAAACTCAACTGCCCAGATTGGTTATACGATGACAAACTGAGTACAAGTGCAACGCAGTTATTATGTTGGCGTAGACATAGTCCCTTGTTCCATTAGGGGGGTGGATGCTTTACCCACTGTTTATCCCCGAAACCCAAAGTCATGGGAGGGCTGTGCTACGATGCGCTCCCCAAGGTGTGTGATGATGACTGGTGGTTTCCTGCTGGGGAAGCTTGGTCGATGTAGTCGACACTTCCGCTTACGGGTTCCAACTGGAGCCGGTCATGGCTTGACACTTCAGGGTAGTCCAACAAAGGAAAGGATATGATGTGGAAGTTAGTTGTGATTAGGTAGATGATGTAGGTAGATAGGTGTAGCTTGAAGTCGGGAAGAAAACATGATCTAATTGTGTATATTGAAAACCTTTGATTGATTATGGTCGTAACTCAGTAATGTATGAAGTGTCATAACTTAATAAGATGTAGTTAGGTAAAAGATTGTACCTTGCAAACTATGTTTAAACCTGTGTCAATAAACAATAAATTTCGTGATTATGATTGATGTGTGTGATTTAGTATTGTTAGTGTACTTATGCAAGGTATGCAAGCAGTAGCTACGCTTACATAACTCGCCTACATATTTATAAATTGCGTGAAATAAAACTGAACTATAATGATTAGGCATTAATTACATTATTACTACTTATCTAACCAAGATTAAATTAATACGTCGAGTTAGAAATTTAATGATTAAAATAATGGAATAGGTCGAATGAGTAACTTAATGTTAATTGTTGTCGATTAATGTTAATAATATTGATTAATGTTAATTATTGTTGATTAATCTCAATTATTGTTGATTAATGTTAATTATTGTCGATTAATGTTAGTAATATTGATTAATGTTAATTATTGTCGATTAATGTTAGTAATGTTGATTAATGTTAATAAGTGTAAATGGTATAAGCTAGCTTAATTACCTCGTTATCATAGGTTAATGGTATTAATAATATTAATTAAAAATATTATTAACTGGATTCTTTAAATTAACTATGTGTTAATAATGTCAATTAATATTAATGAGATTATTATTATCTTTTTTTTTTAACAAGAGCGGTTAAATTTTATTGATGAAAACATGGTTGGGCTTACGCCTAATCAACCCATCATACATTGCCAAAGAGAATGAAATTCAGAGGAATCTAGATCCTTCATTTACAATATTCAAGAAGCAGCCATCTTACGGAATGGGAGACCATGTAGGAATTCCATCATTCTGTATCAAATCTGCTGGAGCTAAATGACAGCCTACATTGGCCCTAGAGTCAGCATCCTGATTTAGACTCCGAAGGATGTGGAAAAAGAAGACATAATTGAATTTTTGCAGCCAATTCCGGACACGTTGCAAAGTCTTATTTAAGACTGCATTATTAAAATGGTCTTCCGTGGCTAAATGTTTAATAAGAATTTTCGAGTCTCCAAAAATTTGTATATCCTGATCACCATTTCTATAAGCTATTTGACAAGCTTTGAGTAGCCCTAAAATTTTAGCTTGGTTATTTGTACCCTGCCCTAACCCTCAACTGAAGCTGCCTTTAATATGACCATCAGGAGAAAAGAAAACCCCTCCGGCTCCAGCTCTCCCCAGATTTCCTTTAGCTGCCCCATCGAAAAAAATAGTGACTTTACCTTGACTCTTCCACCACTGCTGAAATTCTGTGTCGTTAAGACGAATCCGCCACTCAGGGTTGCTGACAGGTCTAGCAGAATTCTTAGTCCTAGTCTGCAACGAAGGTTCTCCCAACCAGCTATTCTCTTCGGGAAGTAGCAGATCATTCTGTTTAAAGGAATGATTTTCCAATGTTTCCAAAAGTAACGCCTTGGCTTTTGCAACCACCACTGCAGGGGCACTCACTTTGTCTTGGAAAATGCCCTCATTCTTGGCTATCCACACTCCCCAGCAAAGGTATTTTGGGATCGCATGCCAGATCTTGGATCACAAAGATTTTCCTTTGATCGCACGAGGATACCCCTCTGTCCAATTGGAGAATAGGGAAACTATATTGCACTGAGAAGGGGTATGAACATTGAGACCTTGCATTCCCAGCTGCCACACCTCCTGCATGAAAGGGCATTCAATGAACAAGTGTTCGATTGTTTCCTGGGCTGCATGATAGAGATGACATCTGTGAGGCTCGACAATTCCACGTTTAGCAAGATTCTCACTAGTCAAAATTCTTCTGTGCATGAGAACCCATCTAAAAAAATTAATTTTTGGAATACTAAAAGTGTCCCAGACCTGCTTCCACTTAACTGTAGGCTGAACTTGTGGCTGTTGCAGTTGAAGGACTTCAAAACACAACGCTACTATATATTCGCGTGTCACTCCCCATCCCCATTTATCCCTTGAACGCACATGAACTGGAGCTAATCCTGATAGGGCTGTGTTTAGCAATTTCATCTGGGTTAGCATCGTGTCAGGCGGCCTGGGCAGGTTCCATTCACTCCAATTTCCTGCTTGATCCCATTTTGAAATGTCTACTAATTTAGTGATGCCACGCTGATTTAGCCAGCTTCTTAATTCATGGATCTCCTCATTCTGTCTTAGTGGAATCTGCCCCATTATATTGTCTTCCCATAATAATACTCGTCTTCCATTTCCAGGTATTCGGTAAAGGTATTTTTTGAAAAACTCCCAACTTTGTAGGCATAATTTCCACAGCGTCGTGGAGCTTTTTTTTTGTACAATCTCTTCATCCATACTGGAAATGGAGACTCCCTTCATATATTTGTTGATAAGAACCCTGCTGACAGGATGTCTAGGCGTGGAGAAGATCTTCCAAAGCAACTTTCCACCATAAGCCAGATTCGCGAGTCTGGGGTCTCTTACCTGCAGTCCGCCATCAGCAAAAGATTTTTTCACCACTTCCCATCCCACCAAATGGAACTTTTGTTGACTGCTCTTACCTCCTTTCCACAAGAAGGATCGAATTAACTTAGCTATCTTCTCTGTAATCGACTTTGGTGCTAATAAGAAAGCAGCCTGATAAAGAGGCAGAGATGAGACAACTGATTTGATGAGTATTAACTTTCCAACTTTGGTTATCCATCGACCTCCCCAAGCTGCCAATTTCAATTTTATTTTGCTTATTATCTCTATCCAGTGAGGAGCTTTTGTGCTGCCCAGTGTTATTGGCAGGCTGAGGTACTTAAAGGTTTCCCAATTAGCAAATCCTGTGTATCCTAAGCAATTTGCAATGCGTTGAATTGTAGCCAGATTCACATTCCAGCCATAGACATCAGATTTTCTCTTGTTAACTAGGGCTCCCGAGACCTTGCAAAAGCTTTGAATTACAACATTAAAACCTCTTGCAATTTTGACCGAAGCTCCTCCCAGAAGGAGTGAGTCATCTGCAAATAATGCATGGTTGATGGGGATAAGGTCTTTCATCACTCGAATGCTAGGAATAGTTCCTACATCCTTCTCTGCATTCAACTTTCTGCTGAGGGAGTCCACCATCAATATATATAGGAAAGGGGACAGCGGGCATCCCTGTCTTATACCCAGGGTGCTTTGGAAGTAATTTGCTGGCCTTCCATTCACTAACGGTGCAATCCATGGCCTTCCTATACATGCTTTGATTAGTCTTACAAATTCATTGCTAAAGCCAAAAGAAATAAGTACTTGAAGCAAAAAAGCATGTTTAACCCGATTAAAGGCATTTGCCATATCGAGTTTTATGATCATCCCCTGTTCCTTGTGTTGATGACTGGAGTGAATGGTTTCCTGCACTATGGTCACATTATCCATGATATTCCTGCCTTTCACGAACCCTCCCTGACTGGCGGAGATAAGGTTTCCCAACAATGGCTTGATTCTGTTGGCCATTAGCTTAGACAGAATTTTATATGAAGAATTGCAGAGCGAGATAGGCCTAAACCTATCGAAGGTCCCGGGGTTTGTATCCTTGGCTTTTTGCTGGAATCCCCTGATCATTCGGACTAAATCAACTTTGATAATCTCCCAGCAGATTTTGTAAAAGTGAATGGAAAAGCCATCTGTCCCTGGGGCTTTATCCGGTTCCATTGCCCAAATAACATTGCTGATTTCTATTTCAGTGAAGGGCTTCATGAGACTTGTATTATCATTCTCTCCAACCAGTCTTGGAACATTTGTTAGAAATTCTGTAAATTCCTCCTCCTTCTCCATTCCTTTTTCAGTGAAAAGATCCTGAAAATGCTGAGTTGTTGCATCTTTTAATTAAGCTATATCTTTGTGGAAAGTCCCATCAGTGGCTGTGATTTCATCCAGATGATTCCGGGAAAGGCGAGCTTTGAATTGTTTGTGAAAGCATGGAGTATTCCTGTCACCCGCTTTCAGCCATAGACTTCTCGATTTGAGCCTCCAATGTTCTTCCTCTTGCCTGTAGGCTCTATAAGTACTTAGCTGGGCAGCTTGTTCTTGTTGAATAGCAGTATGAGTGATGTCTTTGGATTCCAATTCGAGCTGCAAGTCAATTAGTTGACTGGTTGACTGCTTTCTAATGCTTGTTGGAGATGTAGAGGGCTTTTTTATCCAATTTTTTAGAGCCACCTTTGTTTCCTTCACTTTCTGTTCCCAAACATAGCTGGGTGACCCATTAACACGTATTCTCCAAGCATTGTTAACAATTTCCATAAATCCATCTCTTTCAACCCAGAGAGGATTAAATAGAAATGGAATGGGACCCAATTTTTTTTCTTCCTCAAACTGTAATAAAATCGGTTTATGCTCTGATGTCAATTTTTGCAAAACTTTGGTTGATATTATCTTATTTTCAAGCAGAAAGGTGCTCTGAATTAAAAATCTGTCCAGGTAGGCAGAGATGTGATGTATTCCAACTCTGTTATTGGTCCAGGTATATAATCCTTTCTTAGGCTTTATATCTATTAGGTCCCAATTCTGCAGAAGTTCTTCGACCATGGGTAGAAACTGATCACGATTGTTGTTTCCACCACGCTTCTCTTTTGGTTCAAAAACGAGATTAAAATCTCCAGCAAGAATTATATTATGAAGGGATCTTGACTCAAGGAAGGCAGCCAGAGTGTGCCAACACTCTCTCTTTTCTACATAATGAACTGGTACATATAAATTGACAATAGCGAAGGACTTCTTACTCACTTTATGCCTGAGGTTGGTGTAAATCCAGTGCTGTGACTCATAGGAATTTTAGAGTAGGAATTTATCCTCCTCCCACAGAGTAGCCAGCCCTTCGGAGGTGCCCCTTGCACTTACAGCTCTCCCAGCATTCTTATTCCAATTCATTTTACTTAGTAGAAGGAGGGCTTCCCCTTCAATTTTAGTCTCTTGGAGCATGAGAATCTCAAGAAACTCCGATTTCACTAAATTTTTGACTGCTTCAGCTTTTGAGGGGTTCCCCAATCCTTGGCAATTCCAAGAGACTAGTCTCATCACTTGCTGGCTGATGGGGGGACAGCTCCTCCCTTGGGAGGTCTGTTTCTGGTATTTCTCCCAATAGACATCTTGATTGTTGTTTGACTACCTTTCATTTTTTGTCTCTCCGCTTCTTCTGCCCTTGTTTCTTTATGAGATTTTCTCCCAACTTGTTTTGATGGCCTCTCAAATGTATCATCTTCCGAAGAGCCTGAGAGTTCCGGGGATTTCTTTCGTATCATTTCAGCATAGGAGAGAGGGCTCGTTGCTCTAGTAGGGATTCCCTCCTGGATAGTTGCAGTTTCTTCTTGGGATTTGTCTTTAGCTGTTGTAGTGGGCTGCTGGTCAACTTCTTCTACAACTGATATTGAGGGCTCCTCTAGGATTCTGAGCGTTTCAAACTGATTTGTATCCCTCAATGATGGTCCCGAGCTCCCTTCACCTTGTGGCTGCCAAGAGGATGGACCTTCATTCCTTATAGACTTTCCTTTGCCTTTTGATCTTATGGCTTGTTTTGCTCCAATTGGCTTCTTGGCTGGGATCCATTGAATGCCTTTGTCTTCCTCGATCTCCTCCTCTCCCTTCTTTTTGCAATGTCTGGCAAAATGTCCATACTCATGGCAGAATCTACACTTAAATGGCAGCTACTCGTAGTCTATCTCTTGTATATAATTCCAATCCGCCACTTTGAGCTTTATTGCTTCGGGAAACCCTACTTCCAAATACACCTCCACCCAAATTCTAGCGCAGGTATACTGATCCTTTCTCTCTGCCCAGTCTATGTATTTCCCCAATTTATTACCTATGGCTTCCAGAGATTTAGGATTCCAGCAGTGTAATGGTAGATGCGGCAAATGAACCCAAACTGGGACCGCCGAGGGCACGTCTTGCGTCGGATCAAAATCTGGTGTCCATTTATTCAGATATAGACCTTGAGGGCCCATAAAATAAAGTCCACTCCAAAAGATTAAGTTCCTATTCTCCACATTGGCAAAAACGAATACAAAGAATCCCTTACCCACCAGATGACTGCTAATGCTGTCTTGGGTCAGTGATTGCTAGTTTCGTTGCACCCAAGTATCCATTGCTTTAGGTGAGGGCCAGAGGCCAGTGAACTGCCCTATGAGCCCTCTTTCTGCTAGATTCAATGCTGATCTGCACGGATCTTCCGTCGGGAGGTCAACAGTGGGGATGTTGGCCATGCGTTTGACGAATTTCTGTTGTTACTCACTAGGAGGTCATATCCCACAGGATGCCACTAATTTCTTGAACGCAGCAATCTCAGGCAAAGCCTCGGGGCCCCCTCCAACAACCATTAAAGTAAACCCTGTCACCTGGAGACTTCGATCTGCTTGGGAAGCTTGATGAATCTTGATTAGTTTATGTCCCACAAAAACATTCTGGCGATCCTCGGGTCTTCACTCTGCTCCCATGCAAGAAATTACTCCAAGACTAGACAGGGTAACTCGGCTCAATGGAGGTAGCTCAGGGAAGAAACAAATCCTCCAAGAACTAGAACAAACCTGGAGATCGGCTCCAGGGGAAGACTCTCCTCCGAATCTAAAACCCTGAGCAATCTTCTGCTAACCTAAAAGAAGTTCCAAAAAATTATTCCTGCACATGAACCTACGAATCTTAGAAAGAATGATACCTCCTGCGCACCAAATCCTCCAAGAGCAAGAACCTGGAGATCAGATTCAGATTATCACGTCCCTCCAACTAAATCCTGCACTAAACCACTACTCGGCCACGCTCAGTTCTGAATCAGTTCTTGGAGCCAAAAATTCCATTCAAAAAAATTCGCTCTTCCTTACATAGATTCACTTGTATTAGTTTTTGTTAGACTATTATTATCTTAAGTAATAGTTGATAAATAATTTAATAATAAACTAAGGTATAATATGGTCCTAGGTGAACGAGTTTGATTAAGTCTTAGATAATAATATTTAACTAATATAATAATACATTGATCAAATTTAAGTGTAAATATTAGTGATTATGTCGGGAATGAAGATCGGTTGAATTGTGGATACTTATTCACCGAACTTTAAATAACTTTTACTAATAACAATGTGATAAAGTAAGTTTTGGAGTTAATTAAACAAATTGTAAATTAAATTGTGGATTATTAAATCGTAAAGTCAACAATGATAAAAGGGATTAAATAGGTTAAGAAATATTTAATGACTAGTTATGGTTGGTGGGTGACCCCAACCAACACATTTTATAATATTTTAATTATTAATGAGAGTCATGGGGATGGGCTCGAGGACTGACATGGGGGTTATAACATTTATGTTGGAGATAGGGTATTAATGGCATAGGGAAAGAGTCGGCAAGGTAGGACGATAAGGTTGAGAAGACATGGGAATGGAAGGGATCATCCACCTTAGCAGGTTTAGAAATTTGAGCAGAGATAGAAAATTATAGAGAGCAAGAGAAGGGGTTCTGGTTGGAGGATTTTGAAGGGATAGAACTGGTCGACTTGTACTTAGTTTGGGCTCAGGGGTCCAAAGGGGTACCTTTGGAGTTGGGTGGTCGGTGAGACCTCGCCAGTTAGCAGGGTGGCATACCAGATTGTCTGGTCGGTTGAGTTTCAAGGGTTTGGGAAGGATTTTGGTTGCAAGACATACAACAGGGCAAAGGAGCAGCCAAGGGATCTACTAGCTATTTATAGGTACTTATCCTACATGTATAATGATCATTCCTACCTCTGTCATATTATTATTTCAAGTTATGAAAACAAAACTTATATGTTGTTACACCTGCACAAAAATAACTTGTTAGAAATAGATAAAACAATAAATACATATATAGCAACCTGTAGATGTAAATATGTTACACTATAGAAGCATGAAAATCCAAACTAAAACATAAGTTAGAAGTCAAATAGAGACTTGAAACACCAGGATGGAACAAGGTAAAAGTAGATTTATTTATAAACTTAATTAAAATAGGACACGAGTCCTACACATGGTATCAGAGCCCTGGTTCCAAATATGGAACCAGAGGGCTAACTACATTGAACAGACCAAAAGAAAAGAGAATTACACTTGCTAATTATCGAGAGAATTAGCATGACATTAACCCAATTTTTGTTTTATGTGCATAACACCAAAAGAGTGACGAGCAACTTCGTATCAGAAGTCTTGGGCAAATTTTGCACCTGTAAAAAAAAACACACCAGAAAACACTCATATACTGTAGATGTAATTGAAAATTAAAAATTATTATAAAATTTCGAAAGCGATCATTAGAAATATATAAGTATATATATTATTCTTATTGTGATTGCAAATAAAGTTATTATATATATATATATATAGATACGTAATATATATATATATATATATTTTTATTTATTTTTTCTATATATATATATTTTTTTTCCTCGGAAAAAATCGTAATTTTATTGCAAATAGATGAACAAAATTACACTCTGCACATGTAGTAGATTCAGTTCCCTACATTGTCCCATATTTACTGTCCCATATTGACATCATAGCTAATTATCCCATACAAACAAGTCACTGCTGACCATAGTTCCCGCATATAGCAAAATACATATAACAGAAAACAAAACCATCATTTGTCATCCAAAACTGAGCTATTGCTCAATTCTGTTCCTCAATAACCTCATGAAAAGGTCTATGATAATAGCTGAAAGTATCTCCAGGAGAATGCATTGTAATCCTCCAAATACCAATATCTAATTCCTGCTGCGTTGCATCCTTTGAGAGCTGATCAGCCATCCCATTCCTCTCCCGGTAAATATGAGTAAATGATATGTGATTAAAAGACTGCTTCAATCGAATCACCTCCTCCAGGATAGGTGATAGTACCATCACATGGCAAGCTGTGATCTCCTTAGCCCAGTTAATAACAACCATGGAATCTCCAAAAATCTGAAGTGAAAGGCAGCCTTGCTCAAGTGCAAATAACATCAGTAGTTTAAGTGACATGAGTTTAGCGTAGTTATTTGATCCTCTCCCCAATCCAGCCACCAGATGAAAATAGTGATCCTCAACTTTGTAAAGAATCCCCCCCCCTCCACAAACCGATCCATGGTCCAATGATGATCCATCAAAATAAGCCCTTGGGAATTTTTTATCAATCTGTTCCTCACACACAGCACGTGTTCTAATCGCCTGGGCAGGGACCATGTATTGTTGTATCACCGCTACAGCTTGTGCCCCGACAGTCTCGATCGGTACCCTGCGCTCTTGGAAAATGTGATGATTTCTGGTAATCCAGATCCCCCAGGCGAGTATACACGGTATGGCATGTAAAGAATTTGTGTTGTGTAATGTCCACCACTCCTGGAAAGCCGCAAGGACGCTCTCGCCCCTCCACCACATCTGTAAATGCAAATGATTGCGAATATCCTCCCAGACTGCCGGTGTAAATCGACAATGAACGAATAAATGTGCAATCGTTTCTTCTGCTTCCCGACATAGAGGGCAGATCCCCGGACCCTGGAGAAATCGTTTTTGCAAGATGTCCCAGGTAGGTGCCTTATTTTCCAGAATAGCCCAGAAGAGTAATTTCGCCTTACTCGGACATCTTAACTTCCACAAATATTTCCACCACCACACCAATTCCCTGTTATGTACTGCCACATTTAACTGGATATATCCATTTTTTGGTGTGTAAATACCCGAGGGATGATGATCCCAGATCAGTTCATCATCCCTATCAGTCAGTCGAATATTTGTAATTCTTAAGAGCCTCAGAAAATCCTCCCAAACCCCCTGCAGATCTGCAATGATCTCCAGTCGCTGTGCAGAGATCCACCCCTGATGCCAATGAGTAGATGATCCCAAATCCGCTATGTCAGCCAGAAAATGACAGCCTCTAGTAGCCAAATATGTCCGCAAGACCGCAGGGAGGACATGTGCACCCCTACTGCCAACCCAGGGGTCCATCCCAATGCGGATGAAACGTCCATTGCCAATCCTCCACACTAAACCAGATCCGACCAATGAGAAATGCTGCACCACCGCCTTCCAGACCACAGAGCAATTTACCCGCCTCTTATTGCCCAGCCTGATCCATTCGAGAAGAGTAAGAGGAGCAATATATTTATGATATACAACTCTGGTCCAGAGACTCTGTGTATGGATTAGTCTCCACGACACTTTGGCCCCCAATGCTTTTGCAAACATAAAAATATTCTTTAACCCCCATCCTCCTAGAGCTTTTGGAACAACAATTCTTTCCCATCTTACCCACACCAATGCTCGATGCTCGCTCTTCCCCTTCCAAAGAAAAGCAAAACACAATCGTCGGATCTTCTCTAGGACACCTTTGGGGATCCAAGCAAGAGACAACCAATACACCGGTATTGCTTCCAAAACAGATTTGACCAGAACCAGCCTCCCAGCCCGAGAGAGCCATTTGTGGCTCCATCCATGTAGTCGCTGATCCAATCTTGCTAATAACCAGTGCCAATCAGCCTTCAGATAAGCATTCGGTTTCAAGTGAAATCCAAGATACTTTAATCCATCATCAATATCCAATGTCTGATAAGGTAGTTTGTTAGCCAGTCGTTGAATTTCCAGCTCAGTTAAATTCGAGCATGTGATAGTAGATTTATCTAAATTCACTAACATACCCGCTGCAACTTGCAATAATTGTAGACCATCCACCACTTTATCTATATCCTGTTGCGAGCCATCACAGAATATCAGAATGTCATCAACAAAAAGTAGGTGTGTAATATACAATACCTGAGAAATGGATATTCCCCGAAAGGAACCATCAGCTTTTGCATGCAGTATAAAACGACTGAGACCTTTAGCAACAAGAAGAAACAGCAGCGGAGAAAGTGGACATCCCTGTCGTAGACCCCTGCCCGCATGGAAGAAAGGACTAGCCGAACCATTGATCAGTACAGAGAAGCTAACCGTAGTGATGCAGGCCATAATCCATCGAATAAATTCGTAGCAGAACCCCAGGTGAGTAAGAAGCATCCAGATATATAGCCAGCTAACCCTGTCAAATGCTTTAGAGAGATCAATCTTAATCACTGCACCCTTCTGTTTCTGCACTTTCAGTGTGTGTAAACCTTCCTGAGCCACTCCAATGGCCTCATGTATTTGGCGACCTTCCAAAAAGCCAAATTGCTCACAAGAAATATGCTGTGACAATATATTCTTGAGTCTCCGCGCCATAACCTTTGATATGATCTTATATATACAATTGCAGAGAGAGATAGGTCTGAATTCATCAAAGCAGTCAGGCTTATCCTTCTTCGGAATGAGAGCTAAGAAGGTGGAGTTGAAGGGGCCATGGACAAACCTAGCCTTTCGCGATTCTTCCACCACATTCAATAATTCCTCCCCGAATAAGTCATAGAATCCTAAGAAGAATTCTATTGGCCAGCCATCTGGCCCTGGACTTTTATCTTTATGAAAGGATTGCATGACCAGCGAGAGCTCAATCGGCAACACCTCCTGCATTAACTGTCTATTTTCTTCATCCCCCACAAAGCGAGGGAAAAGCTGAGTCACCTTAATAACCTCAGCAATGGAAGCTCCAGGTTGAGCAGTGTATAGATCACCAAAATGTTTAACACCCAACTTCGCTAAGCCATCAAAGCTGGAGACCTGTTCCCCTTCGTCAGTTAGTTCCCATATAGTGTTGGTGAATTTCCTCCCCTTAGCATATGCTTGAAAAAATTTTGTATTCTCATCACCACACTGAAGCCATATTGCCCTGCTCTTCATCCTCCACATCTCTTCTCTCTCACACAGAACCACGTTCCTGCGTTTCTCCCACTCCACCAACTCACCTTTCTGCTGTTCATCCAGATATCCCATTCCCCGACTGTTAAGAATCCGATCAATATTCTGCTCAGCAGCCCGCAAAGTCTGATCATCAATCGCCCTTCTATCATGTGCCCAGGATATAGTGGCCTCTTTGATTCGCTTAAGGTTGTTTTGAAAGTGTGCACCTGCATGAATCAAAGAATCAAGTGGTTGATGAACCCACAGATCCTGAACCATCTTAAGATAATCCGCCTCCTTCAGCCAACTAGGATTGAATTTGAAAGGGCTGGGAGGTTTATTCCTACCTCCACGTAACTCCAGGAAGATGGGGCAGTGGTCAGATATCCCACCTGACCCTACCCACTGTCTGACAAGATCAACACCCAGTGCCAACCCTTCGGCCACCAGAAACCTATCCAGTCTTTTAGCCACCCGATGTTCCCCAGCTCTCTTATTCCTCCAAGTAGGAGTTAACTTGGATGGTAAAATGTCGAGAAGATCCTTTCGAGCAAAAGCATGAATGAAATAATTTGCTAATGTATCCGGGACAGCCCGAGGTCCCCATAATTCAGAAGTCCCCAGTGAAAGATTTAAGTCCCCACCCAAAATCACATCCCTTCCATCAAATAGATCCATAAATAACAAGGCGTCCCAGAATCCAACCCTATTTAAATAGGGCCCGTAGATATTGAGAACCGTGATCATCCTCCCAATCTCAGCATCCCAGACTTCCAAACCGATACCAGAAGATATGCCCCAAGAGCAATCACATCTGCAGCACTTAACTTTCCACCCTGAGGCCAGCCCTCCAGAGCGCCCCCGAGCATCCACTCCAACAAACTTCCATCCAGGAAGCAAAGTTTCTAATGCCCGAACGACATCCTCGCTGCCACCCAGGGTTTCTTGCAGCAGTAAAACATCCGGTTGATTAATGTCTACCAGCCTCCTAAGCGACGATTTTTTGATGGGACTCGCCAACCCACGACAATTGAAGGACATAATCTTCATATCAAACCCCCATCCTGGGTTTTCACTGCTCTAAGTGCCCACTCAATAGAAGATTGTGTACCCATCACTAAATCCACCTTTGCCCGGTCTTGTGCTTTAGACAATAGGGATTTACGGCCCCGACCTTTCCCCCCAACACTATTGGCCAATTCAGGGAGCCCCTTCCCCCCCATACCAGCAACAGGGATCTCCCTACTGCGAAGAGCATAACGTATACCACGGCCCTCAGAGCAGGTAGAGTGTTTGGTAGATACAAAGGGCGTCGAGAAATCACAATCCACATCAGTCAGCACACAAGGTGCTACCGGACAAGGAGTGACCGAATGGGCAACAGAAGGAGACCCAATCCCATCGTCCCCCAAAGCAACAGAAACATCAGAAACATCAGTAGATAAATGTGACATACCTGTGGATCGCTCAGCTGAACGCTGTCGTGATATAGGTATCTGCTGTTGCAAACAGGTGGTAGTCAAAATAGTAGGAGTCGCTGATCCCAAGGGAGCCCCCTCATCAAAATGTTCCTCACTCCTAATGTGTACCTTACCTATGTTCACCGAAGTTGGCTGCAAAACCTCAGATCCCTGCCTCCCACTGAATTCCGCTGGCACTACAGATTCGTAGATGACCCCCCTGTTAAATGCAGGCCCACACCCATCTTCCACCACTGCCTGTGAGTATTCCTTCGACCCTGGATCTTTACCTACTTCAGCTACCTCATCAGTCAGTGGCTTGCAATTCTGAAACGGTAAAGGACATCTGGCAACCATATGTGAGTGGCAGCGGTGGCACCTAAACGGCACACCCACATAATCCAGGGTTTGAACAAAGTCCCCCTCCTTGGATTGTACTTTGATCTCAGCAGAGAGTCCCAGCCGAAGATCAATATTTACCAATATCTTTGCCACCGTGTACTTGCCAGTCACAAGATGGGAGGAATCTGAACACACATATTCACCAAGAAAATTCCCCATCGCAGCAAAGCGAGATTCATTCCACAGATGCATTGGAAAACCAGGAAGCTTCACCCATATCGGTTCTTTATCAACCTTCTCCGTTGTTGAGTCGAAGAATGGGGTCCAGCTTCGCAGGACTAGAGGAACTCCCAACATCGACCAATGTCCACTCAAAACAGCGTCGACCACCCCTTTGTTCAAGAAAGTGAAGGAAAACCAACCCTTCGTCAATACCCGGACTTCAGGGACAGATGACACAATATTCCTCCACTGCTCAGCCGCCCAACGCCGAAGAAAACCCCGCCCATATCTTCTGCCACGAACATGACCTACCACAGTAGTGAGAGAGAGATCCTCCACCTCTTCCATCGTAACATCCACCCCAAGCACCAATAGATCCTGTCGCTTCCTTTCTTTGATCATCTTAGCGGGTTTTTTAATAAAATTGTCCGTAGCAAAAGTCCCAGACCGAGGATTATGCCTGCCAGTCAAGGTGGGCCCAGAATTGCCCACAGGCCCCCCACCAGTCATGGAGGGCCCATACACAACCCCCGAGCGAGTCATCCCAGCAGAGACAGCTCCATCAGCTTTATTCCCACAGTCACCAACCCCAACACCCGTGTAAACAGCGTCCTCAGTCATGCCAATCCCCTGCAAAAAACTCAGATCCCGGAAACCTTCAATATATGCTCAGTAAACCCCTTTCCATCAACCAGTTCAAGGACCGCCCAACTGAATCGAATAATGTATCTATCAGTTTGGTTCTCAATATAGATTATCTAGCATAAACGCACTTCTTGCAGCCACCTACAATTCCAGCCTTCATTATCTTGATCAATGACAGTCGACCAAGCAGATCAATCTCAAGACCGTTGCCAAAACAGAGTTTCATCACTTGAAACAACCATCCGTACAGTGTTTGAAATGCTGGCTCATTCAAAGCTGCACATCTCCTGTCAAGCACCTTAGAGCTGTCATCAAAGCATCTCCTGTTCGATCCATCCACAATATGCCTCCAATCGCATGCATTCCCAACAGGTAGCTTGTAAATTGCTCCAAGATTCCACAGCGTCTGTCCTGATCCTGCAATCTTCAATTCCACTACAGCAATCTAGCTCGGCTTACATGCTCCAGCGATCGTCCAGTAATCAATTATACAATGTAAACATCTTTCTTGCTATCAAGCTCAGGTTTCTTGCTCGGCTTTCTTGCTCGGCTTTCTTGCTCCAATTATACCATTTCTCCATCATCCCTCTATTTTTTCTATATATATAAACCAAAAAAAAATTATATATATGCTTGAAAAAAAAGAGGGAAGAAAGGAATTTAAAAAAAAAATTTAATTTAAAAAAAAAACTATAAAGCATATATATATATATATATATATATATATATATATATATGAAATCTTTTTTTTAAAAAAGAAAAAAAATATATATACGTTTTTATTTATTTATTATTATTTTCCTTCTCTGGCCAAGCTCGCGCAGTTGTGGGTTGCGGCCATGGCGGCCCGGCCAGCGGCCCCAAAGGCTTGCGGCTTGTGCAGAGGGGGAGAGAGAGGAGCAGGCCAACCGGCTACTCTTTGCGGACTGTTGAGAAAAAAAAACAAAAGAGAAGAGGGCTGCGCCCTCTCTGATCTGGGCTGTGCTCTCTCTGAGCTGGGCTGCCTCCCTCTAAAAAAGAAAATGAAAAACTAAGAAGGCGGTGGTTCTTCGTATCCTGAGTCATATGGACAAAAAAAACCCCAGAGAGTTCTAGTTGAATGTAATCTAGGAGAATAATATGGGAGGAGAGCGATTCATAACTTGTAAATTTCCCTGTCTATTACGTATGCACCAGAAGTCACAACAAAGGAGTTCGCTGCTGCACATGCTGCACATGAACTTTCAAAAACAAAAGCACAGAAGAGAGAGTTTACTGGCTGTTTAATATGGCAGCAAAGCGATTAAAGGTCAGAGGAAAGCTCCTCACGAGGGGCTCTCTCTCTCTCTCTCTCGGAGCAATGGCGCTTGAGCCAGATCGAAAGGAAGTAGAAGAAGGCACGGGTTATTACTGACCCAAAATGAACCCTCCATGCCCTTGGAAAAACACCTTGGACAACCCGCCACAGTCTCCACCATGCATGCGAATGAAGCACGCAAGTGCCAGGATTACTCATGTTGAGAGCCAGTGAATCCTCCACCAAGCAGTGTGAGAGTCAAAGCACGTCCCTGCCTGCACAGCCAAGCACTGGTGCAGCCTTGAATTGAGCCTGCGTACCAGCAGCTCCATGAATTTCGATGTTCCATGCATGGCGGCTATCTCGATTTAGAAGGGGGGGGGGGGGGGGGGGCTGAGCCGCATTGAATGGCCTTCACGCGCGAGCATGGGGGAGTGATTGCTTTGTTAGGAATGCGCCCTGCTTGGGGCGGTGGGAGGAGGGCGTGCATGCAGCCCACGTGGCATGCATGCGGCCGGTCCTTTCGTGTGGGCTCCCTTGCCATGCCGTTGTAGGGCGGGTGGGTGATGGAGGTGCCAACTGTGGGGCAGGTGGTAGGCAGAGTGGAAGGCAAGCAAGTCCGTTGGTTGAGTGGACCGACAACTAAGGGTGGAGTTAGGGATAGATTAAGAGAACTTTTTTTTATATATATTTATTTGTTTTATTATTATTATTATTTTTAATTTATATATATATATACATTTTAAGTTTTATTCTATACATATTATATTTGAATAAAAAAAATGATGAAAAAAAAAGTGTATGTTGATAGTTAAATATATATATATATATATATATATATATTTTTATTATGTATGTACACATAATATATATATATATATATATATATATATATTTTTATTTTTTTTTGCATATGCATATAACTTAGTTCATTTTCTTTTTTATATATGCATATAATATATCAAAATATCAACATAATTGCACATGCATTGATTTTTTATTTTTATAGGTTATTATGTAATAATTACCTTAAGTTAATTAATTTTAAAATTGATATAACTAATTTCACATTATTTAGAATTGTTTAAATTAGTTAAATAATCGAATTTAACTTAAATAATAATCGAGTTGATTAGAATACACAAGGAAACGCAATATTGTGTATGACTAATCTAACTAACCTACAATGACATAGGTTAATTGGTAATTAGTTTGAACATGGTTACCGGATTGAAGGTGACCCAAGGTAAACTAAGACTAGGTCAAGTTAAGTGAGATAGAGCGTTTCACCCTCTAGTGGGTATGTGTATGAGTTTAATAATAACCTAGATGATATGTCGTCATATGCTAATTGTCGTATTATGCCATGTTACAGGGATAAACATGTTAAGGACGTGAGTAGGTCGGGGGGGAGGTCAGGCGACGACATTACCTGAGCCGAATGTGCTGGCACCATCGCCAGAAACCATCCTTATATTGCGCTCGCTGGAGGCAATAAACGGAAAAATCTGGGGACTACAGAGAGGAAGTGTTACCTTAGAAGTATAAGTGGACGCCCCTCCACTAAGGGAAGAAATTTCCGTAGTAGAAGTGAACATGATACCGAGACCTCCGCATTAGGATATCACAAGGGAGCTTCAGAAGATAAGGCTTCCAGAATTTTTAGGGGGTCGAGTAGGGATACGAACTAAATCTTGGTTGGAAGAGATGACCAGGTGCTTAACCTTACAGGAGTACACTTCCACGTCCAAGTCCAAGTCCAAGATCGCCATATTTCAAGTAAAAGGGGTTGCTTTGAATTGATGGGGGAACCAAGAAAGGCAGTTGCACCTTACACCAGACATGGTTCCATGGGAACTATTTGTGGAAAATTTCAAGGGGCAGTACTTATCCGCATCCTACCAGCAAGAGCAAGCAGGGGCCCTTCATGCCTTGGTACAAAGGCATCTATCTGTGGAGTATTATGAAGAAAGGTTCATGGAATTAGTCAAGTATGTCCCATACTTCGACAATGACAAATGCCAGGTTGAGCACTTCGTGTATGGGCTCAATACCAAGATCAGGGCCCAAGTACGGATGTGGAAACCGACTTCGGTTGCCGAAGCGGTTGATTGCGCTCGTTACACAGAGGAGATGCTGGGTGCAAAGCCCATTAGGTCATTCAACTCTCAACAATCAGGGTTTGTGGGGAAGGCCCCTCGAAGCTACCCTTGGGGAGGGAGGGTATGCAAGGCCACCTCCCTATGGAAACAGGAGCACAACAAGGGTTGCGACAATAGACAAATCAGTGGAAACTAGGGCAGTTCCCTAGTCAGCCACATGAACTCACCAGGGTGTGAGGAATTTTAGAGGATCAGTCGGTAGGGGAAGGGGTCCCAGGGGTAGGAACCCCTCTCAGAGGTCTGAACAGGTTATCTCGCCCACTCCATTACAGGTAGCTTCTTGGGGATGTGGAGGTCCACATTACAAATGTGACTGTCCCGAATTACGATCCAATACAGTGTATCGAGAAGGAAAGGCTCCAATGGGGAGTCGGGGTAGTAGGCATCAGATCTCGACAGGAGTAAACAACCATCAGGCAGAGCACCAATCCACTGTGGTGGAATCATCAGGTACGGTCAATAATGTTAAGCTTAGAATATTGTTTGATCTTGGTGCTACAGATAGCTTTATTTCTCCATATGCATTAGACAAATGTGGGTTGGAAGCCTACAAGCATGCTGATTTAAACTTAGTTGAAATGGCTTCAGGGGTAAAGCAAGAGGTAGGACCTAGTGTCGACAAGTGCATAGTGGATCTCGGGGTGTGTGTTACACAAGTCAAGGTGTACGTCACCACCCTCAGAACTTATGATCTCATCATACGTATGAACTGGCTAGAGGAACATTGAGATTTCTTGGACTGTTATGGGAAGAAAGTTCTTTGCTTTGATGACAAAGGAGAGGCCATCTAGATCCAGGGTATCAAACAGAAGGTGTCCCTAAGTTTTATATCCACGATGAACGTAAAATGATGTATGCAATAGGGATGTCAGTTGTATATTGTTGAAGCAGTAAACAACGAGAAGGGACCCTCCTTTGATGAGTACCCAGTGTTAGCCGAATTCAATGATGTCTTTACAAAGGAATTGCCTGGGTTACCTCCTAAGAAGGAACTTGATTTTACCATTGAGGTAAAACCCGGTTCAGAGCCAACATCAAAGACACCATACAAGATGACGGCCCCAGAACTTTGTGAGTTGCAAATGAAGTTGAAGGAACTGCTAGACCTAGGGTTCATAAGACCAAGTATTTCACCGTGGGGTGCACCAGTAATTTTTGTGAAGAAGAAGGATGGTTCCTTGCATCTTTGCATCGATTACCTAGATTTGAACAGAGCCACAGTGAAGAATAGGTACCCAATACCACGAATTGATGACCTCTTTGATCAAATGAAAGGGGCAACAGTCTTCTCAAAGATCGACTTGCGATCAGGTTACCACCAACTATGAATTAAGGAAGGTGATATACCTAAGACTGCTTTTCGAACAAGATTTAGGCACTATGAGTTTGTAGTGGTACCCTTTGGTTTGACCAATTCCCCAGATGTATTCATGAGCCTCATGAATGGTGTGTTTCGAAAGTACTTAGATCGGTTTGTGCAAGTCTTCTTGGATGACATCCTCATCTACTCCAAGAATGAAAGTGAACACGAGGAACACTTGTGGATAATGTTGTCATGCTTAAGGGAGCACCAGTTGTACGGTAAGTTGTCCAAATGCTCGTTTTATTAGAAGGAGATCCATTATCTAGGGCATATAATTTCCGGTGAGGGCATTTCAATTGACCTTGAGAAGGTGAAGGCCATAATGGATTGGCCCGTGCCAAGAAATGCGCATGAAGTAAGAAGCTTCGTGGGATTAGCCAGGTATTATAGAAGGTTTGTTGAGGGTTTCTCAAAAATCGCAAAACCCATAACTACCCTACAACGTAAAGGCACTAGGTATGAATGGATGGATGAATGCGATGTCGCATTCGCCGAGCTGAAAAGACTATTGACGAGTGCACCGATTCTACGAGTGCCAGATATGGAGAAGGAATTCACAGTTTGCATAGATGCCTCAAGGCAAGGTTTGGGTGCAGTGTTGATGCAGGAAGGTGGGGTAATAGCTTATGCGTCGAGAAATTTAAAAACACATGAAGAGAATTACCCTACCCATGACCTAGAGTTGGCTGCGGTGATGTTAGCTTTGAAGCTTTGGAGACATTACCTTGTTGGACGAAGCTCTGAGCTCAAGTCTGATCACCAAAGCTTAAGGTATATCTTCACTCAAAGAGACCTAAATGCTAGGCAAAGGTGATGGAGTGAATTCATGAGCGAGTATGATTTCGGGATTTCATACATCAAAGGGAAGGAGGATGTGGTAGCCGATGCCTTAAGCAGAAAACCAAGACTTTTCTCTCTCATACCCTTGAGTGTTGATTTGAGGGAAAGGGTTTTAAGACAATTAATCGGGGATAGTTGGTATCTAAAGGTCACATCGACACTCCAGAGTGGGAAACCGGTGGGACCTAAGTTTGAAGGCTATGAGTTGGAAGCCGATGGGTTGTTACGATATTGAGGGAGGATGTATATTCCTGAGGAGGGGGATATTAGAGAGACTATCCTTAAGGAAGCCCACATAGCAGTATATTGCGCACACCCGGGTGTGAAGAAGATGTATGCATACATGAAGAAACTCTTCTTTTGGGAAAGGATGAAAAGCGACGTGTTCAAATTAGTCACTAGGTGCCTTGAGTGTCAGCAGGTAAAAGCTGATCATCACCACCTGGCTGGACTATTGCAACCGCATGACATTCATATGTCGCGATGGGAGGTTATCTCCATGGAATTCGTGGTGAGATTGCCTCTTACCTCTCATAGGAATGATGCCATTATGGTCATCGTTGACAAACTGATCAAAACTGCTCACTTCATTCCAGTTAAGGAGACCTATGATGTCACAGATGTGACTCGTGTGTTCATAAATGAAGTTGTTCGTCTCCATGGGTTTCCCAAGAAGATTATCTCGGACAGGGATTCCAGGTTTACGTCTAGCTTTTGGACAAGTTTGCAGTCAGTGTTAGGTACTCAGTTGAACCTAAGCACCGCTTACCATCCAAAGACAGATGGGCAAACAAAAAGAGTGAATCAGGTGATGGAGGACATGCTTACGATGTATGTCATGGACCAACAAACTCATTGGGAAAATCATTTACCTTTGGTAGAGTTTGCTTACAACAGCAGTTACCATAGCTCAATCGGGATGCCTCCATATGAAGCATTATATGGAAGGCCATGCAGGACACCATTGAGTTGGGAAAGATTAGACGATCGAGTAATTATAAGACCTGAGTTGATTTAGGAGATGGAAGAACATGTTATTCAGATTAGACAACGGTTAAAGGAAGCTCAAGATAGACAGAAGAGCTATGCCGATGCACATAGGGTTGACCAAAATGACAATGTTGGTGATGCAGTGTTCGTCCGCATCAGGCGTAGCAAAAGTACCATCCGGTTTGGGAAAGGGACAAAGTTGTCACCACAATTTATAGGACCCTTTGAAATTTTGGAGAAGGTTGGACCCGTCGCGTATCGTCTTGTGCTGCCACCCCATTTGCACAAAACTCATAATGTTTTCCATGTATCTGTTTTACGACATTATGTAGTTGATGAGTTTCATAAAATAAATTGGAAGCAACTGCAGGTTTCGGACGAGGGGACCATCAGGGTTGACCCATTACGTATATTGGACTGCAAGGTTAGACAACTTAGGAATCGTTTGGTGGACTAGGTTAAGGTCCAGTGGGACATGTATAGCCCAGGTTCTGCTACCTGGGAGGATGCAGAGACCATGTATCGTGATTATCCCACACTATTTGACCATAAATTCAGGACGAAGTTTCCTGAATGGTGGGTGTATGTAACGCCCCGTTTGGACATTACTACCTGAACTATTATTATATGTTGTATTTGCTTGATTGTGAGACTTCGTCGGTTTGACGACACTGTGGATGTATGGTTCTATTATTTTGTCGAGATATACATGTGTGTGTGTGTGATGTTAGTATTATGATATGTAGTCATGTTTAGATATGTATCATGTGTTAATTATGTCTCATTGTCATGTCCCCATTTTGACCCCCTTCGCATTAAATCGTAAATGATGTAAATATTGATATTTAATCATGGTGAGGAGCTCAAGGCCAAGGCCCCACCATTGATTTAGCATTTTATGTATCGGCAATAAAAAAATAGATGCCTGTGGTTCTTGTGCTAGATAGGCACAATGTAAATTAAGACATCATGTAAATACGAATTTTAATGAAAAACCCACAACTGGCTATGCAATGCAACAAAGAGATGGAGGCATGATTCTACAAGGGATAGGGGGGGGAATTATTCAAACCCTTGAGCCAATGGTGTTAATCCATGTGTCAATGAGAAAACCCATAAACCACCAACTACTCATTTTGGGTTATGCACCCAATCATTTAATTCTTCCAGAAATTGGTTGAGGTAGTTAATGCCTTGGGAATGAAGAGGTATGGCAGCCAATTTCGTGCATGGGCAAGCCATCAACCTGGAAAAACGTACTTTTGCTTCTGGGGCAAGAAAACACCCACGAAATGGTGCCCAAAGCCATTCTGAACCCATAGTCTTTCCTCTCTCACGCAGTCTAAGCTAGCTGGGTTTTCCCCATCACATTTTTTTACCAATTTCCTACATTTTTCCATAGCTGGGAG
Source organism: Larix kaempferi (assembly GCA_027924585.1). Taxonomy (NCBI): domain Eukaryota; kingdom Viridiplantae; phylum Streptophyta; class Pinopsida; order Pinales; family Pinaceae; genus Larix; species Larix kaempferi. Next base: position 1,989,862 of record BSBM01000316.1, on the reverse strand, counting down.
CTCGTTTTTGTGTTGCATAGTGGCTGGGAGAAAGGGAGTCACGTTTTGGGGGTTTATAGAGGTCGTTTTTTCCCCTGAAATGCAGAAAAACGTTTTCTGAAAATGAATTTGCTCTCCCAGGGTTTATTCCCCATCTACCAGTTCGTTTTGGTTGCCCACATTTTTCAGCACTTGTGTTTTGTTGTGGGGTGCATCCCTGTGTTGGTTGGAAATTATGAATAAGAATTAGGAGTGGAAGTGGACCAGAATTGGCTTGATAAACCTAGTGAGGAGGTAGCCTCTCAAGAGTATCAAAAAGGTTGGTTGCTCTTCTATGCACACCTTGAAGAACACTAGAATGGAAGGTATGGCCTGAGGGACTGTGTATTAGTGAAGGGAATACTTCCTTGTGCCAGGTGTGTAGGTATTGTGGGGACCAAGCTAGATAGATCTTGCAGAGGGTGCCCATATCTCTATGGATGATCCCACTAGCTTAGCAATTCTTCCTTCCATTGCCTAACAGCCTGATAAACCCAACTGTAGCTTGGCTTGGCTGATTTGGTGTATCTTTGGGCTATGTGTGAGTCTGTTGTTCCCTGATTCCTTGTAGAGATCATGCCCAGCTCGGGGGTGGCAGTGTGTTGAGATATTGATGATCACAACTGGCCTATGGTTGGGTGGAACGTTGCAGTTGCATAGCCAGTTGCTTGGGACTACTTTGTTATAAGATAAGTATTCTCTTGTGTTAACTTTGCAATTATTTATTTGATGAATATCTTGAATGGATGATGGATGTGTAATTGAAATTACTTCCGTTGTGTTTTCTTATAATTATACATTTCCATATGTCTTTTTATATTATGTGAATGCTTATTTAATAAGCTCATGGGGCTAGATCCCGGTTTTAGCATCACGATCCTCTCCATCGCACTGGTATGATGGGAGGGGACGTGACACTCATATATGCAAATAACTGAATGATGGGTACGTGGATACCTTTAAAGTTATATGTTGAATGAATGAATGTTATGCCAGGTGCATGGTGAATAAATGAATTGATTATTGTTTTATTGTGATGAAATGTATGTGCACATGTCGAGGATTTATGCACAATATTCTAGATCGTATGTTAGAGACTAACTTACATGTTAAAATGGCTAAGTGATAGCTGGATCCTACGAGGTGGGATAGCCTCGGGGACATGGACTCCGAAAGATAAATGGTATGCAAGTGATGCATTATTTATTTACGCATGATTATTATGATGTTTATTATGATGTATGGGTGGGGTAGGGTTTCGGGAAACTCAACCGCCCAGATTGGTTATACGATAACAAACTGAGTACAAGTGCAACACAGTTATTATGTCGGTGTAGACATAGTCCCTTGTTCCATTAGGGGGTGGAGGCTTTACCCACCGTTTATCCCGAAAACCCATAGTCATGGGAGGGATGTGCTACGATGCGCTCCCCAAGGTGTGTGATGATGGTTGGTGGTTTCCTGCTGGGGAATCTTGGTCGATGTAGTCGACACTTCCGCTTACGAGTTCTAATTGGAGCTGGTCATGGCTTGACACTTCAGGGTAGTCCAGCAGAGGAAAGGATAGGATGTGGAAGTTAGTTGTGATTAGGTAGATGATGTAGGTAGATAGGTGTAGCTTGAATTCGGGAAGAAAACATGATCTAATTGTTTATGTTGAAAACCTTTGATTGATTATGTGTCGTAACTCAATAATGTTTGAATTGTCATAACTTAATAAGATGCAGTTAGGTAAAAGATTGTCCCTTGCAAACTATGTTTAAACCTGTGTCAGTGGACAATAAATTTCATGATTATGATTGATGTGTGTGATTTAGTATTATTAGTGTACTTACGCGAGGTATGCAAGCTGTAGCGACGCTTACATAACTCGCCTACCTATTTATAAATTGCGTGAAATAACACTGAACTATAATGATCAGGCATTAATTACATTATTACTACTTATCTAACCAAGAGGTTAAATTAATATGTCGAGTTAGTAATTTAATGATTAAAATAATGGAATAGGTCGAATGATTAACTTAATGTTAATTATTGTCGATTAATGTTAATAATATCGATTAATGTTAATAATGTTGATTAATGTTAGTAATATTGATTAATGTTAATTATTGTCGATTAATGTTAGTAATGTTGATTAATGTTAATATTTTTGACTAATGTTAATAAGTGTAAATGGTATAAGCTAGTCTAATTACCGCATTATCATAGGTTAATGGTGTTAATAATATTAATTAAAAATATTATTAACTGGATTCTTTAAATTAACTATGTGTTAATAATGTCACTTAATATTAATGAGACTATTATTATCTTAAGTAATAGTTGTTAACTAGTTTAATAATAAACTAAGGTATAATATGGTACTAGGTGAATGAGTTTGATTAAGTCTTAGATAATAATATTTAACTAATATAATAATACATTGATCAAATTTAAGTGTAAATATTAGTGATTATGTCGGGAATGAAGGTCGGTTGAATTGTGGATACTTATTCACCGGACTTTAAATAACTTTTACTAATAACAATGTGATAAAGTAAGTTTTGGAGTTAATTAAACAAATTGTAAATTAAATTGTGGATTATTAAATCGTAAAGTCAACAATGATAAAAGGGATTAAATAGGTTAAGAATTATTTAATGAGGAGTTATGGTTGGCGGGTGACTCCAACCAACACATTTTATAATATTTTAATTATTAATGAGAGTCATGGGGATGGGCTCGAGGATTGACATGGGTGTTAAAACATTTATGTTGGAGATAGGGTATTAATGGCATAGAGAAAGAGTCGGCAAGGTAGGAGGATAAGTTCGAGAGGACATGGGAATGGAAGGGATCATCCACCTTAGCAGGTTTAGAAATTTTAGCAGAGATAGAAAATTATAGAGAGCAAGAGAAGGGAAACTGCTTGGAGGATTTTGAAGGGATAGAACTGGTCGGCTTGTACGCGGTTTGGGCTCGGGGGTCCAAAGGGGTACCTTTGGAGTTGGGTGGTCGACGAGATCTTTCCAGTTGGCAGTGTGGCATACTAGATTGTCTGGTCAGTTGAGTTTCTAGAGTTTGGGAAGGGTTTTGGTTGCAGGACATACAACAGGGCAAAGGAGCAGCAAATGGATCTACTAGCTATTTATAGGTACTTATCCTACAGGTATAATGATCATTCCTACCTCTGTCATATTATTATTTCAAGTTATGAAAACAAAACTTATATGTTGTTACACCTACACAAACAGAAATGGTTAGAAATAGATAAAACAATAAATACATATATAACAACCTATAGATGTAAATATGTTACACTATACAGGCATGAAAATCCAATCTAAAACATAAGTTAGAAATCAATTAGAGACTTGAAACACCAGGATGGACCAAGGTAAAAGTGGATTTATTTATAAACTTCATTAAAATGGGACACGAGTCCTACACATGGTATCAGAGCCATGGTTCCAAATCTGGAACCAAAGGGCTCACTACATTGAACAGACAAAAAAAAAGAGAATTACACTTGCTAATTATCGAGAGAATTAGCATGACATTAACCATAATTTTTTTTTACGTGCATAACACCAAAAGAGTTCTAAGCAACTTTGTGTCAAAAATCTTGGGCAAATTTTGCACTTGCAAAAAAAAAATACACACTAGAAAACACTCATATACTGTAGATGTAATTGAAAATTCAAAATTATTATAAAATTTCGAAAGCGATCATTAGAAATATATAAGTATATATATTATTCTTATTGTGATTGCAAATAAAGTTATTCTATATATATATATATATATATATATATATAGATACGCAATAAAATATCTATATATATTTCTATATATATAAACAATTTTTATTTTTTATATATATGCCTGAAAAAAAAGAGAGAAGAAAGGAGTTAAAAAAAAAAACTATAAAGCATATATATATAATATTATACATATATTAAATCTTTTTTTTTTTTAAAGAAAAAAAATATATTTGCTTTTTTTTTATTGTTTTTTCCTTCTCTGGCCAAGCTCGCGCAGCTATGGGCTGCGGCCATGGCAGCTCGGCCAGCGGCCCCAAAGGCTTGCGGCCTGAGCATAGGGGGAGAGAGAGGAGTAGGCCAACCGACTACCCTCTGCGGCTGGTGAGAAAAAAAACAAAAGAGAAGAGGGCTGCGCCCTCTCTGATATGGGTTGTGCTCTCTCTGAGCTGGGTTGCGTCCCTCTAAAAAAGAAAGTGAAAAACTGAGAAGGTGGTGGTTCTTCGTACCCTGAGTCATATGGACAAAAAAAAGAGTTCTAGATAAATGTAAGCCAGGAGAATAATATGGGAGGAGAGCGATTCACAACTTGTAAATTTCCCTGTCTATTCCATATGCATCGGAAATCAGAACAAAGCAGTTCGCTGCTGCACATGCTGCACATGAACTTTCGAAATAAAAAACACAGAAGAGAGAGTTTACCGATTGTTTAATATGGCAGCAAAGTGATTAAAGGTCAGAGGGAAGCTCCTCGCGAGGGTCTCTCTCTCTCTCTCTCTCTCTCTCTCTCTCTCTCTCTCGGAGAAATGGCACTTGAGCCAGAGTGGAAGGAAGTAGAAGAAGGCACGGGTTATTACTGACCCAAAATGAACCCTCCATGCCCTTGGACAAACACCTTGGACAACCCGCCACAGTCTCCACCATGCATGCGAATGAAGCACACAAGTGCCAGGATTACCAACACAAAGATGAATGTCTCCATTCTTCTTTTGTACAGGTACCAAGTTAGACACCCATTTAGTATGACTCACAGGGAAAATAATCCTAGCGGCCAAAAGTTTCTCTAGTTCGTTCTTGACTGACGGTTCTAGGCTAGGATGCATCTTCCTAAGTTTTTGTTGATAGGATTTAACCTAAGGTTTCATTGGAATATTGTGCTACATTATACTTGTGTAAGATGTATTTAAGTCAGCATCGAGCCAAGGAAAGACATCTTTATATTCTTTAAAGATCTTAACAAAAGTGTCTTTCTCAATAGGGGTACATTTAGTCCAAAGATTAATATTCTGGGGATTATGTTCAGTTCACGGATTAACAACTTGATAATTTATACATAAGCTATTGGTTTTACAATTAGTAACCTTTTTAAATTTGTTGTGTAAGTCATAGAATTTCTCAAGCCTAAAAAATTATTTTGGGACCAAATCAGTGGGATTGTTTATGCTCGATGTAGAATAAAAAGACTTATGCAAATCAGGGAGAGATTGATCATGGGTGTCTTTGTCAATCACAACATCTTTAAAGGTGTCTTGGGTATTAAGGAAATCCAATATTAGTTGATTGTCATAAATTTTTTTTTGGTTAGTAATGTTATTTGGAATGGAGGGCCTATAAATTAGCTCAAACGAAAATGCATTAGGTGTAAAACCCTTAGGAGGAATTAACTTAGATGCAACATTTGCAAGCAAGTAAGCATCAAAATTTGTGATCAAGGTACGGAATTTATATTAAAATCCTGAAAATTATTAATTAAATCCCATACTTTCCTATAATAATTTTTTAGATGGGTAGAAATACAATGAATTGAATTTCTAACTTGTCTAACAATTATCTTAGAGTCACCATAAACTTTAATTACCTGCACTTTCAAGTGAATTACCTTTTTAAGGCCTTGGATGAGTGCTTTGTACTCAGCCACATTATTTGTACATTGAAATTCTAATCTACAGGCTATCATGGTTTAATTACCATTTGGATCTACTAATACACAGTCGGACCTAGATCCTTCCTTAGAGCTTGAACCGTCAAAGAATAAAGTCCAGTAGGTTTTATCTAACCTAAAATTAGTATTTACATTATATACATTATGAAGGATGGTTTGAGATGACTCTACCTGAGAGAAATGCATAATCTCATATTGGTTCTCTGATTTTGCATTAAGGGAGATGTATGTAAGTTCGTTCCCAAAGAAAGTATACATGGTGTAGTTACCTATATTGGGAGTTAGAAAGAGGGAAAGCTCGCTTGGATCGTTCATATTAGTTACCATTTGTTTGAGATAAGGTTCCCTATTGACACTGGTTTTGTTCGGTTTACCATTATATGGTAACCACAAATGTGACCATTCTGTGGCAAAATAGCCCTTGAGTTTTTCAAACCAGTCTCAACCACATCCCATATGCTTCTGGGACATCGACCACCATAATATCGATAATCTGATGAATCTTAGGTTCAAAGGAGAGTCTGATTAGGGCATTTTTTAAAATTCTCTTAGCACCTTTACCCTGGATCAATCCAATTGCATAATTTGAGTAGGTGATGGTTCAATATTTTCATTAAGTTTCCTACATACAGATAAAGGCATTACATTTAAAGATGCACCAAAATCTATCATGCAATAGTGAACACTCCTGTTAAAAATTTCGAATGATAACAGGAAAGGAGGTGTTCGAATTTTATTTATAGTAGAAGGAAAATCAAAATTGATGACTACTTCCTTCAATAGGAATTTCCAAAGTATTGTTCTCAATTGCCTTTTTGGATATGAGACTATCTTGAACTTTTTCTCGAATTACTGCAATGTTCATCAGTTCGTACAATGAGATATTGGCTCTAGATTTCTTTAAGTCTTCCACTGGATCATATTCTAAATCAGGAATTATTATCTCTTTCTAAGCAGTGAACCTAGGGTTTGTAGAAGGATTCTTATTGGGATTAGATGTAGATGGAGGATCCTGAGATAATTTTCCTTTCCCATGAGTGTTGTAAGGGTGATGTATAACATATATTGTTTCAAGATCATCTTCTTCATAGTCCCCTGGCAATTCTGAAAAGTAATTAATTGTATGGTTGTGTTGATGATCTTGATTTTAAGGTAATTGCTCATGATATTTATATTTTTAGTGAAGTATGTTTCATCCCTGTTAGAGGGGGTTTGTGGACCGGTTAACAGAGATTAAAGAACAGAAACTAGGTCATTAATGTTCATCCCCTCTGAAGGAGGCATCTTTTGATTTTGTGGTGGTTGATAAGGTTTCCTATAAGGGTTTTTGAAATATCCACGATTAGATGGACCTTATCCTACATTCTTCTTGAGATCAATCACTTCATTAGAAACCTGTTGTAAAAATTTCTGGAGACTTTCCAGATCCAAATCTCCCCGATCCTTTATAGGAGTGGTAGGCTTGGATGAGGGTTCTGGTTTCTTCCGGGAAGTTGTAGTTTGATCATTATCGGCATCAAGATTTCCCTTGAGGCTTAGCATATCCTTTTCAACTAGAATAGATTCACTAAAGGCTTCTTGAAGAGTGGCTTTATGTGACCGTTTAACCCACGTGGTTGTAGGGATAAGAAGATCCTTTTCATAGTATGCAATGATAAGGTTTTCAACAGTCATATATTCAACAAGTATTTTATTCTTTAAGGTTAAAAATCTCTGGTTAAAGTATTTAATTCGTTCCTTGCTATCCATTTTCATGGTAGACAATTCCATGACTAAATCCTCAGGTGTTTTATTGTCTTTGAATTTATTGAGAAAGTTTTTTCAAATTGACCCCAAGATTGGATGGTCCAGGGATGTTGTGCAAAATACCATGTCGAATCCCTACCTTCAAAGGTATAAGGAAATAACCTAAAAACTATGTCTTCGTGTTCAATATTTTGCAGTCAGATGGCTAACATAAATTTCTTTATGTGATCATCCGTTGGTTTTTTATCATCAAGATCAAATTTTGGTAAAAAATTCTCGGGATTATTTGGTAAAGGGTGTTGTGATCCCGGGACTGCCACAACATCTTGATCTAGCCATGGTCTATTTTGATTATGGTCCATGTGTCTATTTCTTTCTTGGTCCCTGGATTCGTTGAACGAACTATAAGAATGATGGTATGAGGAACCTCCCCTTGAATCACCTCTATGAGGAGTATCGGGTGGTGAATCGGGCGGTGACAGTGGCTGACCTGATCCACCTGATATAAGAATTAAATCAAGATGATTTGGTGAATAAGGTTCATGAAACTGGGTATCAGATTGAAATATTGGGTTACTTCGGCTGGTTGTGGGATTGAGATTGGCCTGACCTATCAGAATATCATGCGATGAATGATTGGGGAGAACTTAACCACAAGAAAATTTATGATGATGAACCAACTATAGTGTTCCCAACAATTCTTTTAGTGCTTTCAATAAGAGAATCCGAGCGGTGAGCCATTCGCTCCTGGAGCTCTTGACTTCTTGCCAATCTAGACCGGGAACGGGATAAGATACTTTGGGAATTATCGATTAATTCTTAAAATTTTGAATCTTTAGGTAGAGGAGTAGAAACTAGCGGGTATGCTATGAGATGAGTCGAATGTGGAAGTGTAGCATAAATAGACACATGCTGTGAACTTGTGGTGACGCTCATTGTACCGGGAGGGTTAGAATGGTCGTGGGTTATGATTAGAGATCCAGTGGGGGGAGGTTTGTTCTGATTGCGTTTAGAAATGAAGTTGTGAATGATCATCCTTATAGTGCTATTTGTTGATGCTTGAAATTGTCCAAGTTGTTAACACAAAGGAAACAATATGATCCGAAGCTGTCATGCAACCTTACGCAAAAGTCACCCTAGTCCTTAGTCATTTGGTGTGATTGTTTCCAATGGATACAAGGCCTCCATTGGATTTGTATGAGTTTTTGCTCCTTCAAAAGGAGACTTGAGTTATTGAGAACCTAATCTTAAAAGGTTAACCTATCAGTTAAAATAATCTAAGAAAAACGTAATTACTAGTTAGTTGAATCCAAGAAAAACCTACTTAAAAAATATAAATTCTCTGACTTGATTTTTGATTCAAACATAATGCAATGAAACAATTAAAGAGGAATCCTTAATTGACCATGACAAACATCACTAGCATGACCCAGCTAAAAACATTCTCAAGATCCCATTAGTTGATGTGTATGAAACCCAGTGACAGTTAATAAACTAAATAATGAGAAACTAATTAAATTTTACATCAATGTAATCAATGCCATATATTAATCAACCACAAAGATATTAGCCATAAACAATAGCAATGCATATATTAAAAACAACCTTTCACGGCATCAATTGATCAATGAATAAATCTATCAAATCCAATTTCAACCTCTGAAATTATAACAAGTCACAAAATATTTAAAATATGTTTATAATGAAAACATTAAAACTCAGGAGAACAATCACAAGTTGAGAAAACTCAATATCAAATCATGTTGAGATCCAAAAAAGCAAAATAGTGTCCATATTTCATTACAAGATTTCAAATCATTACATCACTTGTCCAAAAGATACAAAAAGTTCAACCAGGTCTAGTACAAGGACATTTCACCAGAGGTTCGGCTAGGGATCCCCCACCTTTACCTCTCATTGCTAAAGAATAAATACAAGTAAACAGATTAGATAGATCCACAAAATGTGCAGAGTTTCCTAGAATTTTGGGGACGACTAATCATATTGACTAGGACTAGTGAGATATTCTTTCCATTTCGAATACACTTCCCACATCTCCGCGACATTGGGGTAATTAACATGCTCCAACTAGAGATCAACCTTACATAAATAGGATCTAATCTCCTTACTCTGATTTTTTGATCAACTATCCAAGAAACCTTGCAAAGTAGATTACACATGGATAAGGGTCGAAATGAATGTTCTGAAGGCAAATATATCAACTTGGGGAATGTCTCGAATTATACTATCCAATTGATATCTCTGCTCGTCGACTTCAATGATTCTCAACTTCGCTGGCACTGATTTTTCCAACTCAGCAAACACAGGCATGCCGAGGGTTTCCATATACCCATTAGTTAGCAACCATTATCTAGCATTGATTTTCTACCATTATCAATCATATGAAAAACTTCATCACATGCGAGTTCCCATGATTTGACAGATATTCGAGTCTTCATAAGCTTGAGCGGGTTAATACGAGGAATAGGTGAATGAGCATTCCTTAAATGAGCTTTCCATTCACATAGTTGCTCGTAGGATGAATGTGCCTTCTTTCGTTTGTCAACATGATCTTCTAAAAGGTCAGATAGGTTCTCAAAAGAATTGAAATCATCTTAGAATTCATTTAGACCTTGGAAAAACAATATGTTTTTGCCTTAAAATTTCATTAGTAGCAATGGACTCATCCTTAAATTCTTGCACCGTGAGCTTAAAGAATAGAGAAGAAGCTTATTGTTTTTTAAATTGCTCCATTTGAAATTTGATATCTCCAAGTTCAGTAGCCTGTTCCATCACCTTATTCTCTGCTATGACTTTCTACTGTGACACTTGTTGAAGTTGGATTTGTAGATTGTGTAATTCTTGTTGATGTTGAGCTTTCAACTCTTGAATATGCCTGAGGAAATTATCCTGTAGAGAATCCCTGAGGAAATTCTCTTGCAGAGAATCCCTTTCTGTCTGTAACACAAAAATACTGTCCTTCTCTTCATTAAGAATCTTGGTTAAAGTAGAGACAGAGTCAAAGTTTTCCCCAATGAAGGTTCCCATGGCAACAATTGTCTCGATGGCCTCTATTCTTGGATCAAAAGTGGATTTTTCAATATGATTTGATTTTCTATTGGACTGGCTACCATTTCCCCTTCCTTGCTTATCTTGGCGCCTTTCCTTAGAACAACCTTGTGCCTTTTTCTAAATCAATAATCCCCTAGCACAACTATATCATCTTCTCCAAAATTAACAAAGCCTTCAGTTGTAGAGGCCAACAATTCAACAATATTGGAAATAGGTAATGGTTGTCTAAGAATGGTGGTTGATAACTGGGTAAGGTCTTGAGGTACTGGTAAGTTAGTTGGAACAATTGTGATTATAGGAAAATTTCCTACAATGGGCTTAGTGGGTTGGGAAGAACAAGATTCAACCCTAGACTTTAGGAGTGTACTAAGAACATTGTACTCAACTAATTGAGTATCCTGGTGAGGAGGTTCAGTTTGTTGTTAGGTTAGAGGATCTAGTGAGGTACTTGAAACATTCTTATTGATTGGTTGAGTGGATGAAGTAGTGAGTTGTAAATTGGAATCCAAAAGAGCAGTGTGAGGAGGTGAAGTATGTGGTAAGTTGTGAGTGGAATGAGTGATAGGGTCATCTATGGAGGGCATTTATGACAAATCATCCTTTGGGGAATAAGGTTTGTACTAGATGGAGTACCATTGGCAACCTGTGTAGCATCCAAAGAAGATGACTAGACATGGTCTTGGACAACTGTGGTTGGATGAACAACTTATGTTGATTGCTATTTTTATAAATCAATAAAATTATGAGTAGATTGTGAAGAGGCATCTTTTGGAACTAGATTTGGATGATTTTCAATTTTCATTGGAACCCTACGTAATAGATTAGGAAAAGAAACAAAAATATTGATAGATTCAGTAGAAGGAATGGATTTACCTTGAAGAACTTGGGTCTATTGGATTAGGGAATTCAGATTCTGAATAAGAGTGGAGTGTTGTCTAGATAATACAAGCTGCTTTCCCTACTGCTTATCCAACTCCTTCTCTATTGCAGATTTGGGTGGATTTGGTCTGACCACAATAGCTTTGCTAGATTCTTACATTGCTTCCTTGGAAGCGTCTTCCTGCTATTGAAAAACCCCATTTCTCTCTTCCATTACCTTTATATTTTGTTGTATATGAGCTTCATGTATGAGGATTCTTTGATCTGGATCAACCACTCTACTAAAGACTTATTCAAAACTAAATGGACCTTGATAAAGGGATTCATCAGGTTCTTTCTCATGGGCATATGAGGTATTTAATTGTACTTGAATAAAATGACCTTATATGAATCCCTTTGGATCATGCATTCTCTTAACTACAAACCCTAACTTTAAATCATTCAAGGATTTTGCTAGGATGTAGGCATGGGAAGAGTTTTGAGCAACTAAATGTCCCACATACAGAGGGAATGATAATGACCATGAAATCCATACAAAATTGTATGATAAGCTACCTCTAAAAGAACTAGTCTATCAGGGACAAACCTGGGTAACAAGTGAACTGAGTTACTGACTAGTTCTTAGGGTTGTTGTAACGCATGTGTGGGAAATATCGGTTTCTGATGCCAGAATGGTAGTGCCGAGGTGGGCCTGCCGATAATTTAAAAAGGTCAGACGCTGGGTCTTGGAAAGAAAATTGGCAACCAAATGAATGATATCCCAACTTTTGAGGTCCAAGGTTAATGTGAATAGGCAATGTCGGCATCGAAACGTCGAAAGTAGATCTGGAAAATGAATGTTTTACCATATTTCGAGGTCCAAGGTTCGTGGGATAAGATATCGGTATCAGAATGTCGGGGAAAAATTATCTGATAAATAAATTTCATCCCAACTTCCAAGGTCCAAGAAAATCGCAAACACCGACATCGGTACGTTGGGTGTAAAATTACAAAGCATAAATAGGTTTACGACTTTCGACTTCTAAGGTTTATGAAATAGGGACCTCGGCATCGGAACACAGAAAGATTAATACCAAAAAGTTGACATACGGACTTCCGAGGTCTGAATTTTTACTTAAACGTGAATATTAGGATGTCAGAAACATCAGAATGGGGCTAATTAAGTGCTTAGTTTGTTTTAGATTAACTCCAAATGATCTATGGGAGGACAAAATGGATCCAAACATAATTGAAGAAGAGCTTAGAAGTGGCCTTTGTTGTGATGATCTTCTTACATGGAGTCAAAATTGCCATTTTAGAGAGCCAATCAACAACCACAAATACATAGTCATTGCCATGCTTGGTTGAAGGTAGGATGGACACGTAGTGCATGGATACAGAATCCCAAGGTATATCTAGGGTAGGAAAATGAGTTTATAACCCGTACTTATTGATGGCAGGTTTGGAAATGTCATAAGAAGTTCCCGATCTAATATACCTATTGATGTATTTTCAAAAATTTAGCCAATAGAAGTAGTTTTGAAAAACTACCATTATCTTATCTAAACCGAAATGCCCAACCACTCAACTCTAATATGCCTCCCAAACTAGCATGTCATGCTTGCTTGAAGAAACACAAAGGTGGCCAAGATGGAATAAAATCTCATACTGAAGATGAATGTTTGATACCAGGGTTCCTGTGCACTATGTCTAATAGGTACCAATAAAGTCAGGGTTGTTTTCATACAATTGGGGCCACCCACGGTCTCGTTCCCATAAGATTTTATCATGATAGTCAGTGCCATATAATTGGAAGTCAGATAAGGTAGTCTGCAACTTGTTTGGTGCTACCCTTCTTGTACTTGATGTTCAAGTTGAACTATTGCAAGTATGTGGACCACTCCTGATGGTGGTTTTTCTATGAATTTTCTTGTGTTTGCATCAATTCTAGGGGCTTATGATTAGTGTGGATGATTTTATCCTTCCCTAGGATGTAATATTTCCGTTGGAAACGAGCTTACATAATGGAGTACATCTCCTTGTCATAGGTGGGATACCTACAGATAATCAAAATGACTCACTGTCATAGGCCACCAAATGTCCATGTTAAGTGAGGAGTACATTGATAGCATAGTCAGAGGCATCTATCTCAATCTTGAAATTCTATTGCAAGTTTGTTATATTTAAGACTAGTGTCAAATAGAGGCATCATTTCATATCCTTGAGTTATTTCTATTATGACACACCCCAAGTGAAATTGGAGTTGGATCCACACTTGGGGTTAAGGGCCAAGCAATATTAGAGAACCAAAAAAAAACTTGCGTTGGTGAGGCCAAATAAGACATGAAGCCTTGTTAGAGTCATTGGAGCTGGCCAATCATGAATGAATTAGATCTTGGTTGGGTCCACATGCACCCCATATTCATCCATGATGTATCTAAGAGATTGAATCCTCTCCATGTTGAATGAGAATTTCTCCAAGTTGGCATATAAATTGTGTTCCCTCAACGTTCCTAGGATTTGTTGAAAGTGCTGCAAATGTTCTACCCAAATTTTGTTGAAAATGAGGATGTTGTCTAGATATATAACCACAAAATATTTTGTGAATGGCAACAAAATATCATCCATCATCCTCATGCATGTTGTTGGATTATTAGTCAATCCAAAATGCATGAACAAACACTTAAAAAGGCCTTCTTTAGACTTCAAGGTTGTGTTCCATAAATTGGCTTGCTCAATCAAGACATTATGATAGCCTAACTTCATATTGATCTTACTGAGAAAATTGGAACCCTTAATATGATCAAGGAGATCATCAATATAGGTGATTGGGTATCGATTCTTGATGGTGATTTTTTTCGGGATTTGTAATCAATACAGAGTTTCCATGTCCCATCCTTCTTCTACACCAACACAATTAGGATCCCACAAGGTGATGACTTCGATCCAATGTGTCCCTTTTGGATGAGCTCTTGTATTCAAAATCGTATTTCCTCATTCTCCAGAAGAGAGAGTTTTTATATTGGTCCATTGGGTAAAGGAGTACTAGGTATCAAATCAATTGAATGTTTGACCTGGCATTGCATAAGAACCCCTTTAGGTAAGGCAAATATATCTTTGTATTCCTCTACAGTATTATCCACCTAATTTTTCTTTGTAGAGAGACCTCGCCCTAAGGTTGTGGAAATCATAGTGACCTTCCATCCACCTTCTAACTGAACCATGAAGAGGACATATTTCCCAATTTGAGAGATTACCTATCGACACTACTTTTCCAAGATCAAGGAAACTGCAGTAGTTGAAACTACCTCAAGTATTGTATAGAGTTGGATTCCCAAAGTCACAAATGACTTGTTTATACCTTTCTCCTGACCTAGTTTTGTCCACCATCGCCCCCTGCATGCCTAGAGGGGGGTGATGGTCACTCTACCATCACTCCTTGCATGCTTTCAAGGGGATAATAGTATCCCTCCTTCCATGCCTTAGGGGGGGAGATGATGTCTCTTCACATGGATTTTGGATGAGTTTCGATGGGATCAAATGTATGCTTGGACTCCACCTCACTCTAGCATGGGAAATCACACATGAGCTCAAGTCTATCTGCCCTTAGGAGTCTAGATTCATCCTCCCTTCATTCACCATACACCTATATATTGGGGCTATTTCATGAAAAAGGGAGACTCTCTTCTTAGTAATGCTATGTTGTTGGAATCCCTAGTGCATCCTACATCCATTTGTGATCATCCTAGTTGAGCCAAGGAAGGTTTGGAGGAGGAAGCTTGGAGGATATCTAGATCATGACTCAACGTATGATTTGATGTACCTTTTATTATTCATATGATATATATACATATACCCTTTTCCCCCTCTCCACATAATGATGTTTATGGATATTTATGCATGATTATGTTTCATATCAATATGTTCTATGTGATGAATATGGTAGATCCGATCTCCCTTGAGTAGATAAGATTAGATCTAGTTTAGATTTTGTTAGATCTATATGTTTATATTCATTTCCATGCATTCTTAAATTTATCAGGAGGATTTGAGGAAGGTTTGTTTGTATCTTTGTGTCCAAGGTACTAGAAATTGGAGCTGGAGAAAGGTCCCTCGGATCTATAGCAGCTAGGATCAATCTTCACCAAATGACCTCACATAAGTTAAGGTGTGTTGACCCTTCTTCACTATCTTGTCATATCTTGTATCTGAATGGATAATTAGATAGAGTGCATGATTAATTGTATATAGTGGGAAAATTCATATTAGTTTACCCTCATGCCTATCTTGGATTAGGGAAAGGATCCAATGGAGGTCTCACCTATCCGCAAGGGAGAATTCTACATAATAGAACTAGTGAATCCACTTGGGAAAGATTTGGCTTATTCTTTCCCTAGTGTTTGATATTTTGAATTCTATGTTTCTTGACCTTCCTGAGTCTTCCTCTTGAAATTAGAGTCTTCATCTACATGTTTTGGACCACCTCAGCCTCTGGAACCACTCAGATATGAGTTAGAATCCATTTTTTGGAGTTCTTTTGAGCATCATCGTCCCCTCTCTTTGAGGATCACAAGGATATATCCCTCTCTTCACCACGATAGGGGGTGATACTTAGATTGTCATCACCCCCTGTAGGATTTAGGGGGGGCGATAATGCCTCAAACTAGGCTATTTTTTATGATCTTTCATCCAATTTTTCTCATATATGATCTAATGTCTCCCAGACCTATCTGTGAATGTATAGAACCTATGTATAACACTCATACTGTTTCCTTTTGAGTTTTTTAAGTGTTTTTGATTGCTTTAATTCATCCTTTCTTAAGTGTGTTTGTTATCTTGTGAATTAATGCTTGGGTTTCTAATTCAACCCCTCTGGTATGGTGGTGATTCTTGAGGATTGTCATATCCTTTGTAGTTGTTCTTGTAGCCATGCTAATTCAATTGTGATAGCATGGGAATAATTTTTGTTTTTCATTGTCACACATTGTATGCCAAACATTGGTGTGCTTGCAATGAGAAAAAGTGGTCATTAGTAGGTTTAATGATCATTGTTTTGTCTTGATAGCTTGATTGTTAAATATGTCCATTACATGCATATTCTTGTTGTTTATTTGTTTCATGTTTGAAACAAAAAAGTAAAACAAAAATATTTCTACATTTGCATGTTCATATCTTCTTGATTTTGGTGTGCTTGTTTTCGGTTTGATGCATTGCATGTAGAAATTGTGTATGATCAATTATGCATTTAAATTGGAAGGTTTTTATACTTTCTTGGTTTCATTGTATACTGAGTTTGATTGTTGAAAAAGAAAAAGAGACTTCTTCCCTCTCATAGATAGGGTTCATTGAAAGTGAAAAAAATTGCATTATCATTATTGCATTCTTTCTATTTGTTGATTCAAGAGTCTCTCGCATCACCAAGTCTCATTCTGTATACTTGCTTGAGTAATCAACATCCCTAAAAGAAAGTGCTTAATTAAAGTCAGTTAGAGATTTCCTTTTTTTCTAGAAAACTAAAATTAGTATAAGGTGTAGAGCCTTGGATTAGGACTGGAGAGGACACTCTCCAAGGCCATTGAAAAGAAACTAGAGTAATTAAAGAGTGAAAATACATTAGTAGTGAAAGGCACTTGCTGGGAAAGCTCTTCTAACACAAGAGTCAAGCACGAGGTCAAGCTAGGTGCATATGGGAGATATCCCCTCTTGGCGTGCTTAGTGGGTTCTTGCATGTATTGGGGTTCTATTTAGTTGGAAAGTCCTTGGGGTGACACCTTATGGAAGGATTTAGGTCTGAGACTTGTGTCTTACATTCCTTTCCCACACATTTGAACTTGAATTATGACTATTATTCTCAATCGTCATTTACGAAGTGGTAATTGTATTTTTCATTCCTAGGTTCCTACATGGGTGACTGCAAGTGGGAAGTGCTTGTGGTACCTGAGACAAACAATAATCATCTGATTTATCTACCTTGGGGGGCCACGGGAAGTTGGACCTTGGATTTGAGGGAGTAAGAGGGGTTATGATAACTATTTCTTTCCTCTTCATTGGTGGCTTGAGACCCTATCTATGGAAGAGTCCTTTTACCCTATTGGTTTTCATGTTGATAGCCTAAATGTTTTGATGGGGGTGTGTTGTGGTTTTACACTATAGTTGGCCTTAGGATTGTTATTTTATATTGGATAATTATATTATTTACCATGGCCACTCTATCGACTCATTGATATCGATGTATACAGGGCATCTCTCCTGTTGAGGAGGAACCACCACTTATTCAAAGGCAAGTCACCTCTCCAGTAGAGGAAAGTGAAACCATTAGTTTAGAAAGCGATTTGGTTCATACCAATCAAGTTGAAGTTGAAGTTGTGGAAGAGGGTTTTGTATCACACTTTAAACCCCCTTTGACCAATCCTTTCAGCCCCATACTTGAGCAAGTTCGGCCTTTTCCGAGTGCTCCTTTTTCACTATTCAGCCTCATGATGTCTAGGAATAGCATGTCTTCATCCATGGAATAACCTACTCTGTATTCCCTTGGTGTTCAAGGGGGAAATTATGTCAATTCCCCTCAACCATATTCTAGCGGAGTAAGTACTCCATCTACTCTACCTAGTACATCATCATTTTCCCTTTGGGGAACGTATACCATACCTACAGTTCCATCCATAGGTCAATCCAGTTCCCCACAACCTCATGGACTATTACAACAATATACCACATCTTTTGTCTTTGGGGGAGGGAATAATCCTATTTCTAACACTAGTGGTATCTCTCAACCCATCGTTGGTATTTCTACAGGTGGCCCAGTCATGCATGATGATGGATTTTCTTTCAGTTGCAACACATATATAGGGACTAGTTCAACACCTCCTTCATAAGGGTGCCAAACCTTTGGAAGTCAACAACCTATGGGAGGGGTTAATATCCCTAGTAATTCCATTTTACTGGAAGCATACCCTTTTCTCTTGGTTTACCTTTTAATCCTAGTGGGAACGTTTCTGGTGGTCTCCCATTCACTAGGGGCAGTAATGCCTCAAGTGGATTTCCTTTTTTTGGGGGAAACATTTGTATTGGGGGGGTTCCTTATGCTAGTGGGAGTCATACATCCTAGGGTAGTTCTATGTATGGGAACAACCCCTTCAATGGGGGAAACCAATCTTATGGAGGGAATCCATTTATTGGGGGGATCCTTCCTATGGGGGCAATCAATTTCCTGGGGAAATTCATGCCTTCCCAATATCTTATACTCCTGGAGGACAATATATGGGAGGACCTCATGGTCCAACGGGAATTAACAATCAATTACCTTTGACACAAAATCTACTTGCTAACATGTAGTTTCCTTTCTTGGATACTCTTGATTTACTAGATTTGTCAAGGTTAACAAATTATCCCATCTTACATAACCCCTTATGACTGGTGATTCCACACAAGATCCCATTCGACGTTCCAAAATTTGACAATAAGACAGGGGATGATTGATCCACACATATTACCACATATCACTTATGGTGTGTCTCTAACTCCATATTGGATGATAGTGTCAAATTGTGTCTTTTCAATCACACCCTAACCAAGAGTGCTTCAAAGTGGTACATTGAGTTTCCTAGTGACTCCTACACCAGCTTCAACTTACAATTGGTGGAATTATTAACGCATTTCCAATTTCCTATCCATTATGAAACATGAACTGACCTTTTGACGTGATTACGCCAAAACACTGCCACACATATCTCTGATCATATCCATGAATATATGACCTCTGAATCAAATTTAGTTTTGATCAAAAGAGGATGGACTTGTCATCCCTACTCCAACATTTCTAGGCTGCTTCAGGAACTGTGAACACTAGCTAGAGTG
The DNA here is from genome assembly GCA_027924585.1 of Larix kaempferi. NCBI lineage: Eukaryota > Viridiplantae > Streptophyta > Pinopsida > Pinales > Pinaceae > Larix > Larix kaempferi. The sequence continues at coordinate 1,970,623 of BSBM01000316.1, read as the reverse complement.
TTGTGTTCAGGGACCATGCCAAACCCTAGAATTCGACAAAAGAGTTAAAAGCATTCTCTTCCATACCCTTGTTGTCTATCGTGTTATCTATGAATTAGTTTTCCCTTTGCCAATGCTTTTATTTTGGCGCAGCCGCACAAGAAAAGAGCATATGTATTGAAGTTTGCAATGAAACCCAATTTATTCAAAATACCCATTGCTTCCCTTGATCGCCCGTCATCAGATGCTTGTTGATTTCACAATTGAGTCCATTTTGGCATCTCTCTGCAACCATGCCAATAATGGGCTTTAGTTTTTTAAGCGGTCGGTGTATGAATTAGATATTGTTTTGTTTATTACATTATAATTGGTTTTACATATATATGTTTATATAACGGGTTTTTATATATATGTGTGTTTATATGTTTTGTTTTGTTTAAATTATATATATATATATATATGCTTATCTAATATAATAATACTGCCATATATGATATATTAATATATTATATATTGTTGAATTTCTATGTTTTGTATTATATAATTAATATATGTTTTTTTTAATATTATAATAGGTGTTGTATATTGTGTTAGTTAACAATGCCATGTCGCTTGTTAAGGATGGAATGTTGCTTGTCATAAGTTATTGTTTTCTTATTGCCTTGTTCTATTATTAAGGCATAAGAGAGCAAATATTTGGTAGGCCAGTGTAGGTTTGTAGGTATATCTACTTGAGATACTCCATACCCCTTCCGCGTGAGAACCCAATGTCTAGAATTCAATGGATAAGTTTGACATCCATTTTTTTCTGAGTAAGTGTTCTCTCATTAATTGACTCGAACCTTTTTCTCATGCATAGGGGGTCTCTCATGAATCCATCTACAGTGTTACAATTTACTAAATTTTAACACTACATATGGATTCAAAGACCCATTAACACCCCATTAAGAGGTCTCTAAATCCATCTGCAACGTTAAAATTTAGTAAATTGTAACAATTCATTGTTAAAATTAAAATTTTCCATTGTTGAGTGACACAATTAACGTCACTCAGGTCTTAGGTCTCTAAATCCATCTACAATATTACGATTTACTAAATTTTAACATTGTAGATGGATTCATAGATGCCCTTTAAAATGATGTTTCTGAATCCACATACAGTGTTAAAATTTAGTAAATTGTAACAATTCATTGTTAAAATTGAAATTTTCCATTGTTGAGTGACACAATTAACATCACTTAGGTCTTAGGTCTCTAAATCCATCTACAATATTACGATTTACTAAATTTTAACATTGTAGATGGATTCATAGATGCCCTTTAAAATGATGTCTCTAAATCCACCTACAGTGTTAAAATTTAGTAAATTGTACAAATTCATTGTCAAAATTCTAATTTTCCATTGTCGGGGTGACACAACTAAACATGATTAACATAAACGACTAATTCATATTCTTATTCATTGTTATCTAGTCATATTTATATTCCCGTGACTAATTAGTCATTTACGTTAGTCATTTTTATGTTAGTCACATGTTATTTGGTCGTATATTTTATCCAGTGACTAAATTAGTCATTTATATTAGTCGTTTTTAGTTGGCTCACCTAAAATTGCTCAATTTTAGTCGTTTATCCCTTGAAAAAACTGCGGTGACTAACATTTTTAGTTGCCTAGTCACTTATCTCTCATTTTGTACCAGTGAATGAAAGCGACGATGGAGGCTTGTAAAAGCTGTTATTCCTAACCAGTTATTAACAGATTGGTTCACGAAATCACTTCTACCTCCCATCTCTTGTGATGTTGCTATGGCTGGGGTTGTAACTGAGGAACAAGCAATACGTCAGGCCCAACATTTGGATTTGATATATTCACAATTGGGCACCTTATACAACATCTTTCTACACGCTCCTCTACCATCAATTGATCCTTCCCGACCAACACATGGACCACATGTTGATGGCATGGTTGGTTCTATCTGTACTACTTTAGTAATTCAGTTAATTGGGGAGCTTAATCAACTTTCCATTGCTAGTACACCCACTACTACGACACCTACTACCAAACCACCTATTGTTCCTTCTCAAACCTCCAAGGTTAATACGGTCCAATCATTACAACTAAAGAAACCTCAACAATCTGGGGGTAAAAAGAAGAAAAAAAAAAGAACCCTTCTAATGAGTCAGGAACGCAGTAAGCCCCACCACCTAATGTTGGTGGCAATAAGAAGGAAAGGAAACCTAAGTTCCCTTGCAATATTTGTGGAGGTTCCCATATGACCCATTTATGACCACACTTAAAAGAGGTTAATGAGTTTATTACTCATAAAAAATCATCCCCACAACCCGTCATTTTGACATATACTTTCCCTCCCCAGCAATAGCATCAACAAATGATTGCTACAAATCCTCCACCTCTGCAAGGGGGCAATGGGGGTCATCCTCGTCAAGGGGATGGGATGCCAAATTCCAATGCATTTTTATGTGAGGAAACTGTCGCCTTGACCACTCGAAATGGGCCTCCTAAGGAAAATAATAAAATAATAGTTAAAATAATAAAATAATATTTATTAATTTTGGAGGAAGAAAGAAAAAAAACTATTTTTTTTGTTCGTATTTTCAACATTTATCCCTGTGTTTTTACTCAAGTTTCGAGCAGGAGAACTTGTTGGATGCGGAATTTAGTTCCGCATCCAACGAGTGCTCCCGCTCGAAAGTTGAGTAAAAACACAGGGAGATATGTTGAAAATACGAACAAAAAAAGTAGTTTTTTTTTATAACAAATATCTCAAGTCAACCTTATGGTTGACTCATTTTATTGAAATTCTATTGGTTCTTGAATTCCAACTCATCAAGCAATTATGGTTGGCTCGTTTTCTTATATGATGACTTGTTTTCTTATAAGGCCCATTTTAGACCTCAATTTTCCTCTAATGCGAGGGGACACCACCATGAGACATAGAACATGTGTAAAACAAGCAAGGGAAATTTTACTAATCAAATCCAATCTAAAAGATCCTCAAATTCTAGACAATATCCTAAATCATAGGGATTGAAGGATTGATTGAGATTTGATTGGGATGGCACAAGACCTGGGAAAACAATATAAATTCTCTGACTTGATTTCTAATGCAAACATAATGCAATGAAACAATTAAAGAGGAATCCTTAATTGACCATGACAAACATCACTAACATGACCTAGATACAAACATTATCAAGATGCCATTAGTTGATGTGTATGAAACCCAGTGACAGTTAATAAACTAAATAATAAGAAACAAATTAAATTTTACAGCAATGTAATCAATGTCATATATTAATCAATCACAAAGGTATCAGCCATAAACAATAGCAATGCATATATTAAAAACAACCTTTCACAACATCAATTGATCAATGAATAAATCTATCAAATCCAATTTCAACCTCTAAAATTATAACAAGTCGCAAAATATTTAAAATATGTTTATAATGAAAATAGTAAAAATCAGGAGAACAATCACAAGTTGAGAAAACTCAAACTCGAATCATATCGAGATCCAAAAAAGCAAAATAGTGTCCATATTTCATTACAAGATTGCAAATCATTACATCACTTGTCCAAAAGATACACAAATTTCAACCAGGTCTAGTACAAGGACATTTCACCAGAGGTTCGGCTAGGGTTCCCCCACCTTTACCTCTCATTGCTAAAGAATAAATACAAGTAAACAAATTAGATAGATCCACAAAATGTGCAGAGTTTACTAGACTTTTTGGGACAACTAATCATCTTGACTAGGACTAGTGAGATATTCTTTCCATTTTGAATACACTTCCCACATCTCCGTGAAATTGGGGTAATTAACATGCTCCAACTAGAGCTCAGCCTTACATAAATAGGATCTAATCTCCTTACTCTGATTTTTTGATCAACTATCCAAGAAACATTGCAAAGTAGATTTCACATGGATAAGGGTCGAAATGAATGTTCCGAAGGAAAATATATCAACTTGGGGAATGTCTCGAATTATACTATTCGATTGATGTCTTTGCTCGTCGACTTCAATGATTCTCAACATAACTGGCACTGATTTTGCCAACTCAACAAACACAGGCATGCCGAGGGTTTCCATATACCCATTAGTTAGCACCCATTGTCTAGTGTTGATTTTCTATCCATTATCAGTCATATGAAAAGATTCATCACATGCAAGTTCCCATGATTTGACAGATATCCGAGTCTTCATAAGCTTGAGCGGGTTAATACGAGGAATATGTGCATGAGCATTCCTTAAATGAGCTTTCCATTCACAAATTTGCTCGTAGGATGAATGTGCCTTCTTTTTTTTGTCAACATGATATGCTAAAAGGTCAGATAGGTTCTCAAAATAATTGAAATCATCTTAGACTTCATTTAGACCTTGGAAAAACAGAGTATGTTTTTGCCTTAAACTTTCATTACTAGCAATGGCCTCATCCTTAAATTCTTGCACCGTGAGCTTAAAGAATAGAGAAGAATATTCTTGGTTTTTAAATTGCTCCATTTGCAATTTGCTGTCTCCAAGTTTAGTAGCTTGTTCCATGACCTTATTCTCTGCTATGACTTTCTACTATGACACTTGTTGAAGTTGGCTCCGCAGATTGTGTAATTCTTGTTGATGTTGAGCTTTCAATTCTTGAATATGCTTGAGGAAATTCTCTTGCAGAGAATCCCTTTCTGTCCGTAACACAAAAATCATGTCCTTCTCTTCATTGAGCATCTTGGTTAAAGTAGAGACAGAGTCAAAGTTTTCCCCAGTGAAGGTTCCCATGAAAACAACTGTCTCGATGGCCTTTGTTCTTGGATAAACAATAGTTTGATTCAATATGATTTGATTTTCTATTGGCCTAGCTACCATTTCCCCTTCCCTTCTTATCTTGGTGCCTTTCCTCAGAACAACCTTGTGCCTTTTTCTAAATCAATAATCCCCTAGCACAACTATATCATCTTCTCCAAAATCAGCAGAGCCTTCAGCTGTAGAGGCCAACAATTCAACAGTATTGGCAATAGGTAATGGTTGGATAATAATGGTGGTTACTAACTGGGAAAGGTCTTGAGGTACTAGTAAGGTAGTTGGAACAATTGTGATTATAGGAAAATTTCCTACAATGGGCTTAATGGGTTGGGAAGAAGAGGATTCAACCCCAGACTTTAGGAGTGTACTAAGAACATTGTACTCAACTAACTGAGTATCCTGGTGAGGAGGTTTAGTTTGTTGTGAGGTTATAGGATCTAGTGAGGTACTTGAAACATTCTTATTGAGTGGATGAAGTAGTGAGTTGTACATTGGAATCCAAAAGAGCAGTGTGAGGAGGTGAACTATGTGGTGAGTTGTGAGTGGAATGTGACAGGGTCATCTATGTAGGGAATGTCTGACAAATTATACTTTTGGGAATAAGTATGGTTTGGACTAGATGGATTACCATTGGCAGCTTGTGTAGCATCCAAAGAAGATGAATGCACATGGTCTTGGACAACTGTCGTTGGATGAACAACTTCTATTGATTTCTCTTTTTATAAATCAAGAAAATTATTAGTAGATTGTGAAGAGGCATATTTTGGAACTAGCTTTGGATGATTTTCAATTTTCATTGGAACCATACGTAATAGCTTAGGCAAAGAAACAACAATATTGATAGATTCAGTAGAAGGAATGGATTTACCTTGAAGAACTTGGGTTTATTGGATTAGGGAATTCAGATTCTGAATAGGAGTGGAGTGCTAGCTAGATAATACAAGCTGCTTTCCTTGTTGCTTATCCAACTCCTTCTCTGTTGCATATTTGGGTGGATTTGGTCTGACCACTATAGCTTTTCTAGCTTCTTACATTGCTTCCTTGGTAGCGTCTTCCTTCTATTGAAAAACCCCATTTATCTCTTCCATTACCTTTATCTTTTGTTGTATATGAGCTTCATGTATGAGGATTCTCTGATTTGGATCAACCACTCTGCTAAGAACTTCTTCAAAACTAGATGGACCTTGATAAAGGGATTCATCATGTTCTTTCTCATGGGCATATGAGGTCTTTAATTATGCTTGGATAAAATGATCTTATATGAATCCTTTTGGATCATGCATTCTCTTAACTGCAAACCCTAACTTTAAATCATTCAAGGATTTTGCTAGGATGTAGGCATGGGAAGCGTTTTGAGCAACTAAATGTCCCACATACAGAGGGAATTTTGGCTATGCCCTTCTTTTATGGGAATGATAATGACCATGAAATCCATAAAAAATTATATGATAAGCTACCTCTAAAAGAACTAGTCTATCAAGGACAAATGTGGGTAACAAGTGAACTGAGTTACTAACTAGTTCTTAGGGCTGTTTTAATGCGTGTGGGAAATATCGGCTTCCGATGTCAGAATGACAGTGCCGAGGTGGGCCTGCCGATAATTTAAAAAGGTTGGACGTTGGGTATTGGAAAGAAAATTGGAAACCAAATGAATGATATCCCGACTTATGAGGTCCAAGGTTAATGTGAATAGGCAATGTCGGCATCGAAACATCATAAGTAGATCTGGAAAATTAATGTTTTACCGACTTTCGAGGTCCAAGAAAATCACAAACATCGGCATTGGTACGTCGAGTGTAAAATTACAAAGCATAAATAGGTTTACGACTTCCGACTTCTGAGGTTTATGAAATAGGGACCTTGGCATCGGAACATCAGAAAGATTAATACTAGCAAGTTGACATCCGAACTTCCCAGGTCTGAATTTTGTTAGTTTTTGAGAATTTCAATCTGATCTAGGATCTTAACTAAAAGAATAACACATACAACATATCTACAACATATCAAACATGGACACAATAATGCAAGCACACAAGAGACACAGAGTTTCACCGGGGAAAATCAAGAAGGTGAAAAACCCCGCAACTTCCTCAGAGATAGATAGAGCAATGATACAAACCAAGTACAAGAGATAGTCTTCTCCTAGCAGCAACTTCTCCTCCTTCACAAGTGCGCCACTCTCCAATGAGTGTGTGAGTGAGAAAGTGAATCATGAAATAGAGTGCCTCTCGCACTCTATTTATACTTGACTTGACTTGCCTAATAACCTTTACTAGGTCAGCCTTAACTTAAACACATAACATAATGCTGACAGGGCCGACCCCCACTAGGGTGCTCTAATAACCCTTTTACCCACATGACTTAAATAGGGCTGACCCCATCAAGGTGGTCTAATAACCCATCAAGTATAAGTTACGACACTTACAATATAAATGACGACACTTCCGTATAGAGGAATAATAACATCTCTATAGGAATACAAACACTTATGTATAGAGGAATAATTACATCTCTATAGGAATAAAATATACATAGGTGAAATACATTTCGAAGTTACAATTACATCAACACTCCCTCTTAACTAGGAAGGTATTTCTTGACACAGGTCTTCTAGCACAAGTCTTCTTCTTGGATCATCGTCACTGGATCATCGACATCGAATCATCGTCATCGTCACTGCTGCTTCTATCTCAATCAATCTCTGATCTACTCGTCATAGGAAGTTCTACAGAGCCAGTCCTTTTTAATACTGGATGTAGGCCCACCACCTGTAGGTATTCATCATCATTGGCCATACTGTGGAATCCTCAGGACTGATTACGTGTGTCAAAAAAACCTCGAAAGAGCATCCCAGGCATTTTACGAGCACACAGCTCAACCTATCGGATCTCCCAAGATCTTTTACATGTGACTGTCACAAAACCTTAAAAGAGTGTCTTTCCCAGCAAGATCTCTAAAGAGCATCCGAGGCCTTTTACGTGTCTAGCACAACCTGTCCGGATCTCCGGGAGTTATTACATGTGACCCCTACCACAAAACCTTAAAAGAGTGTCTTGCCAAGCAAGATCTCTAAAGAGCATCTGAGGCCTTTTTCATCCTGTCCAGATCTCCAAGACTTATTACATGTGGTCCCCACAAAACCTTAAAAGAGTGTCTTTCCAACAAGATCTCTAAAGAGCATCTGAGGCCTTTTTCATCATGTCCAGATCTCCAGGACTTATTACATGTGGTCTAGCAAAACCTTAAAAGAGTGTCTTGCCAAGCAAGATCTCTAAAGAGCACCTGAGGCCTTTTTCATCCTGTCCAGATCTCCAGGACTTATTATATGCTACCCTTTCACAACCTGTCCACGACCACAGAGTATCAACTTGATAGTCACCATACATCATCCTGATGTACATGATCATCCTGATCATCATCACTGCATCGTCCTAATGCATGTCATCTGGAACAACATCTTGAAGCTCATCATCCATGATCATCCTGATCATACAATGCATCCACCTGATGCATACCAAGTATCTACCTGATACATATCATCATACATGATCTACCTGATCATACAATGTATCCACCTGATACATATCATCATACATGATCTACCTGATCATACAATGTATCCACCTGATACATATGCAAATCCATGATCCAACTAATCATATCAAGCATCCAATATGATGCATACATAAATACATGATCCAACTGATCATATCAAGCATCCAACATGATGCATATACATATACATGATCCAACTGATCATAACAAGCATCCAACTGATGCATATCCAAAGCAGTAACTGGAGCATCATCCTGATGCTCATCACACAGCGCTTACATCCACAGCCATGGGAAGGATCCTCCTCTCACCATGCTTGGAATGGCTCTTGCAAATGTGTCCATCACTTCTTCCTCGAAGTATCTTCAATTCGAAGAACACCAAGCCTCTCTCTGAAGTACTCAAAATTCACTCTGGCTAGTGGTTTCGTCAACACATCCGCAACCTTTTCATCCGTCACAATATACAAGAGCTTCAATGCTCCTCTCTGCACCATATCCCTGATATAGTGATATTTGATCTCAATGTGCTTCGACCTGTCGTGGAAGACCGGGTTCTCAGACAGCTTCACACAACTCTAGTTGTCACAAAAGATACCAGTAGCCTCCAACGGGACATCAAATAACTCAGACAGTAGCTTCTGGAGCCATATTTCCTCACAACTAGCTGAACAAGCTGCAACATACTCTGCTTCGGCTGTACTCAGTGCTACGTAGGACTGCTTCCTGCTAAACCAAGAGATCACACCTGATCCCATACTGAAGCAGCACCGAGATGTGCTCTTCCTATCTACAGCACTGCCTGCCCAGTCTGAATCAACATAACCCTGTAGGTTAAACTTTTGATTCACATCATACTTGAGCCCATAGTCAACTGTACCCTTCAGGTACCTCAAAATATGCTTTACAGCAACCAGGTGAACACCTCTGGGATCCATCAGGAACTGGCTCAATGTGTTCAACGCAAAACAAATATCTGATCTCATGTTCGTCAGGTACATCAAGGACCCAATCATCTGACGATACACCGTGACATCAACCAGGTCAGATGAAGCATCACACAGAAGCTTCAGGTTTGATGCCATAGGTGTGGCCATGGCCTTGCATTCCATCATCCCGAACCTCTTCAGGATCTCTACTGCATACTTCCCTTGTCCAAGCAAGATTCCATCTGCACTCTGCCACACCTCCATGCCTAGAAAATAGTGCATCATCCCCAAGTCCTTCATCTCGAACTCGACAGCAAGCTTCCTCTTGGTATCGGTAATCAATCCATCTTCACCTGTTACAAACAGGTCATATACAATAGTAGTATCACATGATTTCCTTCCTCAACCTTGTAGTAAAAGTTGGAATTCACTTTACTCTTGGTAAAGATCAAACTGGATAGAAAGCTGTCTACCCTACCATACCAAGTCCTAGGAGCTTGCTTCAAGCCATACAAGGCTTTCTTCAACTTGCACACATATGACTCCCTGTCATATGTCTCAAAACCGAGTGGGTGCTCCACATACACTTCCTCTTCGACTACACCATTCAAGAAAGCTGTCTTGACATCCATCTGGTGTATCTTCCACTTCATCACTATAGCCAGAGCAAGTACTGATCTTATGGAAGTGTACCTGGCTACAGGTGCAAAAGTCTCTTCATAGTCAATCCCTCTTTTTGGGAGAAGCCACAAGCTACAAACCTCGCTTTGTATTTCTCCATGCTACCATCTGCAGCATGCTTGATCTTATATATCCACTTGGAAGTCACAACAAACTTCCCTTCAGGTCTTGGGACCACATCCCAAACATGATCGATTGGTACTTCTCGACCATGGCATCCTTTTATTATTTCCCGTATCCTGGGAACTTCAGATTCTTCAATATCTTCAATAGATAGTTTGAACTTCGTTGTTGGAACAAATGTTGTAGTCCTTCTTTTGTAGGTGATAGTATACGATCTTTCCTATAAAACAAGTTAGATTGCATGATTAGAAACATCTCATAGTTTTTAGAACAAATTCTTACACATAAAGAAATATGTCATACAGTCATGCAATTATTTTAGCCAATGCTTCAATACAACATTTATCCATATCCCGTAACTTTCTAGATGCCTTCCAATCTCTACCAGAACATTGTTAAGAGTGTGCACAACTCCCAACATGTCAGCAAAGAGGTTTCATTCTAGATAAGTAGCAATGGAATGTTGTACAGTGCCATAGGCCACTTACCCATCAGATGCATATTAGTAGTATATTGTTCATTAATGGAATTATTCTAATATGCATAATACACAACCTAAGTCTAGGAACATAAGTGTATACATCATTGAACAATATTGTTTAAACAATCAAATATACAAGAAGTGATAATTTAAATACTTATCTTTGTTTGTTGTTGTTGGGTTGACTCCCTCTTAGTCTTTGCTTCCTTTCTGCAACTCCATTCTGATGTGGATTGTGAAAAGTGGTCAAATTCCTCTGAATGTCTGCATCCTTGCAGAAACTACTAGAGTGTGCTCCCTCTTGATCTTTGTTTCCTCGATTACCTGTCCTTGAATTTATAGCCATCCTCGATCACTATGAATGCTTACTAGTGTCATCATTGCGTTACCCTCGAGATCTCATACATAATCATACATTCATTAGTATAATCTCAATACTATCAAAACACAATAATCTTAAACATGTATAGTCATGATCATTTTAAACATAGATAATAAACATTAGCATTCAAGGTTTCAGGGAGTACTTATTTTACTTATGCATATTCTTATTTGACCAGAGAACTCTTTTGGTTGGTCATATCATCAATCAAGGTAAGAGACATAATATGCATAAACCCTAGATTACTCAAACTTGTAACTTCATGAGTAATCATTATCAATCATGCCATGTATACTTATATAAGAGATCCTAACACAAGGTAGGATTCTAACTTGATATAGGAAAAACATACCTGGATTAGCATGCTAGATAGTTATGTCTAACATACCCGCATAATGTCTTCTTGTTCTCTTCAATGACTTGTGCTAGTAACCTGCATATCTCATAGGTTAACCATTATAGAACCAAGTTATACATACCTCGTAAGTAGATCTTCTATGTGATCCATGACAATGGATGAATCTTTGTCTTCATGTCATCATGGTGTTACACAGAAATCTTCCACCTTGTGAGCATCAGCATTCTTTGGCCTGTAGGATCCATTTCAGTGACTCAGATCCATTTTTATCCTTCAATGATACCAGTTTGCCCTATTTTTATTCCTACCCACATGTTGCATCACTATAGAATGCGTACCCGCGAGATGCATCCCTATAGCCCACGGGTATCAAGTAAAATGGTAAAAACCACTATTTTATCACTTTTTACTCCCAAAAAGCGGTCATTGGGTGACCTTTGGCTCTCCATCTGCCCAAGTAACGCCTCGATCTGTCCTTTCACCTACCTTTGAGAGGACTATATATTGAGCACATATGGCTTATGGACGGGAGGAAGAAGAGAATAGTAAAGGAAATCTAGTGGATTTTTGCCCTATCTTGAGTCTGCACTCATTGATCCTTGTAGTTGTGAACCATTTATGTTCACCTTCCAAACTCCTTCTAGTTTGAGTTTGCCATTCATGGAGGATTGAAGTGGTGGAGGCACAAGTGGATTGATCTAGATCTGGGTTCAGATTGGTTGCCGGCAAGAGGTCGTATCACTTTGTACTTTTTCTTGTTCATTAATAGAAATACTCATATTCTCGTCCATTCATGGTGTGAATGTCATTTATTATACATTGGGTTACATTTGCTTATGATATTATGGACCATTGTTATTGATAATGTTAATGTCAATTATATATTATATGTACTTGTTGGATATTGGATGTCAAGACTAATTTGCAGATTACAAGTGCGTGGATTGAAAGCTCCAACGGGGATCTACATCAAACGTTGGATCGAGGTTGGTTACATTTCTCCATTATCTTAAGATTGTCATTTATAATAGCATTGCTTTGAGAATTGAGTAGATTTCTGGTAGTCATCTGTCTGTTGTGGTATTCCCAAGCCATAGTGAGTTTTCTCCAATACAGAAATGGCGACTCCGCTGGGGAAAACATCCATGTTTGGGAAATTTTTTGAGCATTAGTCCATAATTAGAGTTGCTGTTTATCGAAGCTCTGTGTCACTGATTGGCCGTCAAGATACACTGTGTAAAACTTGCTTTTTCTGAGCCCTTGGACTCTTTATTTGCCCATTTGCCTTTCCTCACCTGTGGGCTAGCTTAGTTCTGTCCGCGTCTACCCGCCTTTGTTTACTCTACTGCTCGCGGGTACCCGCAGGATTTCCTTCGACAGTAGCGTGTAACTCCGACTTTTGTTGGTTTATGAGTATTGGTTGTTGCTGGGTGAGTTTGGTTGGTTCCTGAGTCTTTGTTGGCCTCTTTCTTGACTGTTTCATGCCTTGGTTGTGACCAGATCTCTTTATTTCTCTTGGTTGAGCCTTCTTGGTTTTTTACCAATATTTGGTTTTAGCCTCTTGGTTTCTTCCTTTTGAGCTCATTCCTTTGGCTGAGTCTTGCTGTTTAGGATCTGCTGGGTTGTCTTACTGATCTTCTCGGCACTTCAGTGACTGAATAGTAGGATTTTGCTTGCATTTTTTCATTTCGTTTATATTGAAAAAATACAAAAATATACATTTAGTTTTTTGCATTTTCCTTTCTGTTTATAAGTGAAAATACAAAAACATTTTATTTCCATGTACTGCATTTTGCATTGAGTGCTTGTTGCCTTCATTTTAGGTTCTGCTTGTGCATCGAAAAGATAAAAGATTGCATCTTTATTTCGGAATTGTTGGTTGATTTTGCATATTAGTGACATTGTTTTATTGGATATATGAGTCTAGGATTGGATGATGTTGCATACTATTGAGTCTACACATCACTAGTTTCACGATCATATCCCTTGAGTAATCACAACCACTAAAATTAACGCTTAATCATTAAAATTGATTAGACTGATTTTATTTATAGGGTACACCAACTAGCATAGCTTTAGAGTCTTGGAATAGATCATCGTGAGTTAACAATCCAAGACTACTAGACGAAACATTACGTGTCTGACCGGGGAGTGGAGGAATCCATGGTATAGATAGGTGTTATCAGGAAGCTCTACTCAATCCAGAGTTAAGCATGAGGTCACGGGAGGTTGGTTGAAGAGATATCCCTCTGATACTGGCTGAACGTGGGAGATATATCCAGGATTTGTTCGTATCTGGGGGTACCGGAGGTTCGTCCTCTTGTGCTTCGGGCTTAGCTACCCTGCCCATACGACGGATCCCACCTGCGACTGTCCCCCTGAGCATTGGTTATATTGCGGTGAACATAGTTGCCTTACCTAGGTACCGCACATGGTACTTGCAGTGGTTATGCTGTTTGTGTGCTGAGCTAGATAGGGATTGGACAACACAGTTGTGTTCGTGCTGTGGACTTGACCCTGTCGACACAGTGAAACCTGGGTGTCTCTATAACTGATTCTGTTACCTCCAGCTATAGTTTGGGAGTCTCAAGCCTCTCCTAGGAGAGACATACCGGCTCTAGTGTCGAGAGCTCATTTAGCCTCTCTGTTTGTCTGCTCTTGGCTGTAGTTTCTCTAGGTGTGTGCTTTTGATTTACTGTTTTTGATCGATAGTTGGCCTTTAGGAGACGTTGTGACTCTCTCCGGAGATAACGTGGTGCGGAGCCCTACTCTCCACCGGTCCCGTCGTTTGGCTGGTTTAAAGCCACTCGAGGTTACACGCCGTATTGCTAGAGGACGCCGGAGGGCTCCCTCTGAGTCTTCGGATTCTTACGTGACTTATGTTGAAGACTACATGGCTGCATATCCTGATATTGGACAAGATCCTTCTACTCCTTCGGGTAGAGTTGAACATACTACCGATCCCCATACTCCTCGTGAGGATTGGGGAGGTGATCCACCTGACACTCAACCTGGTTCTATTTGGCCTAATCCACTTGACCGGGATCCGTTTGATCCTTCGAATCCGGACAATTATCTTTACGGGATGCCCGAATTACCCGAGGAGGAAGAACAGGACGAGCCTTTCATTCCTTCATTTCCACGCAATTATAGATACGGGAGGCCTGAGACTCATGATGACACTGGCCCTATGACGAACCCTACCGCACTCTCTTTTGGTATGCCTAGTCATAGTACTGTCTAACCTTCCACTACGGTTGGTACCCATGCTGGCACTAGTCAAAGTATTAGCCATACTATACCCACTGGGGGCACTACCCTCGCTGGGGGCACTACGTTGTCCACCCACTCACATAATATGGGGACTGGTCAGATTCCTAACCATGCTAATGTTGGAACATGACCACCTCCTAGGAATACCCAACCTAACCAGAATGCTATTCGGAATACAACTCGCCATCCACCACCTAATACACATGTCGCTACTCGTCAACCCAGGACTACTTTTGCACATGATACCGTTCCTCCCAACCACGGGGGTGGACCCATACCGCATACTTTTGCGTCCACCGCCACCACTAGTAATGCTAATGTAGGGGGTGGGAATATTTCCTATCCACATGGACATCACACCAGCAATCCTGCTACTAGTCACACCCATATTGGAGCTGGGAATGCTTCTCATGCTTCTGGTCACCACACGACTACTCAAGCTAATCCTAATGTTGGGGGTGGGAACATATGATACCATTACGGTCATTACAACACGGTTCCCGCTATGAATAGTACATACATGCCCCATACCCATGGTGGCAACCCTTACTACAACACAGTCGGTGCTGGCCACCAGTATCACCCACCACTCCAATATGGTGCTCAAAACACGCATATACCTGCTTACTCTCAAATGGGTCCGGCAGGGGGATGTTATCAACCTTATGGGCCGTCAGGTCCTCACTATCAGTAGTTTAATCCTCATGGTCAAGCCTTTGGTCCATCCTATAACATAGTTCCGTTCAACCAACCTTTTATGGGAGCTTTTAATTAAGCTTTCTAGCCGCAGCTCCCGTTCCTTGCATGCTTGAATCTCCCGGATCTTTCGAAGCTCACGAATGATCCGGTGTGTCACGACCCTACTTGGACCCCGGTCCCTACCAAGATACCTTCGGACATTCCAAAGTTTGAGGGGAAAGGTGGTGAGGACCCGGGAGATCATGTCACGACGTTTCACCTTTGGTGCTCCTCCAACTCTTTGAATCATGATTCCATTAGATTACGACTATTTCAACGTACCCTCATGGGGGCAGCCACGAAGTGGTATGTGGAGTTGCCTGGGAACACCTATAGGGGATTCAACGAGATTGCTTTGGTTTTCTTAGACCATTTCCAGCTGCCAGTTCGTTATGATACTGCTACTGAGTTGTTGTCCACCTTCCATCAGAATAAGGCCACACACATTTCTGACCACGTTCAAGAGTGGCGTCGGCGGAAGAGATTAGTGAAAGCCAAGATTCCTCCAGAGTTCCCGTTGGAATGGTTCCTCAAGTCTTTACTTCCATACATTGCTAAGGATGTTTCGATGTCCGGCATTGTGACTAAGGAACAAGCTATCTTGAAAGTCCAGTAGTTAGATCTACTTTATTCTCATTCTGGAATTTTGTATGACATTATTCCTGATGCACCGAGAACAAGACATGAGCCTACGTCAGTTCCTGGACCACATGCTAATGGCATCGTGGGGTTCGCATGCACTCGCCCCGTAGACTTGGTAGCTAATCAAATGCAAAATTTGTCACCAAACCAGTCTGCTCCCGGATAGGTTCACACCTTGTCCACTTCCACTCCGTCGTCTGATGTACACAATGTGCAATCAATGAAACCGTCGGGTAACCAGCAACCTGGTGGTAAGAAAAAGGGGAGAAATAATTGTAGGGGTGGAAACAATGGAAGTAATAACAATAGAAATCGTAATATTCCTCATAAAGAGAATTCCAACCCTCCTCAGGAAGGTGGTAATGCTGGCGAGGATTGTAAGCCTAGGCGTAAGGTGAAATTCCCTTGCAAGCTTTGTGGGGAGGATCATCTTACTCATTTATGTCCTCGAATTGAAGAAGCATCGAAGCACTTGGCACAGAGCCCAGCTGTGTTGAAGGATCTCCTTCCTCATCATCAAAACATGGCTTCGCATGCTCCCACCACTGGTTATGGTACTAATGAAACGGCAACGGATTCATCCAATACTAGTGGTTATGGATGTGTGAATATGGTTCAGTCGGAGGTTTGTGTTGCTACTCATCAGCGCGATTATGGTGCACCACAACCGAATTTGGGGAATGAGCCTCCCCCTCCTCCTGATAATTCCTTGCATATCGAGAAGCCCTCTATTATGTCGCGGATACCGAAAGGTGTTCTCAAGCGCTCCACACATAACCCTAATGCTCGAGCCACCCAAAGCTACTCCATCGTAGAAGATTTGGGCCAAACTCCGTGTGCCATGTTGGCTCTTGAGGTTCTGCAAGCCTGTCCTTCTCAGAAGCATGCCCTTTTGAGTGCGTTAGGAGTTTAGGATGGGGGAAGTCCTAGTGTTATCAAGTTCGATACTACTGATGTCCAGCCTCGCTTACCTTACCACGTGGCCTTTCAAATCCAGGTGGTTTGCCTTAAAAGCTTCGTCAAACGTACTATGGTTGATGAAGGTGATTCCGCATCAGTAATGTCATTAGCTTGTTGGAAAGCTCTTGGCTCTCCTCCTCTGCTCGCGTCTAGAACTACACTCACTGCATTCGATGGTAGGTCTTTTACGCTGCATGGAATTATCCCTTCGCTTGTTGTCTCCTTGGGAGGTAAGTCTGTGCCTATTGAAGTCGAAGTGGTTGATGCGCCCATCGAACCTTTTACTGGGTTAGAACTGGATGTATGCTATGAAGGTTGTTGTGTCTACTGTGTTTAGAGTTATATGCTTTCCCCATGAAGGCAATATTGTGACGATCGATCAGCTGGATTATGTTGGCATTCCTTCCACAACATCCATGGGATCTGTAGTCCCACAAGTTTTTGATTCTCAGTCGGCAACTGGGAACATAGGTGTTGGAATGTACCCCTCATTGATGGGAACTTATAACCATTCTGCACCTGTGAATTTTATTGGAACCATTACCGACAATGCGTCTCCTCCTTTGAATAATATGTTATTCCGGACCTCCTATTTAAACGATCCGTGGACTTTACCATCCACGAGTACGTGGCCTTTCAAATCCAAGTGGTTTGCCTTAAAAGCTTCGTCAAACGTACTATGGTTGATGAAGGTGATTCCGCATCAGTAATGTCGTTAGCTTGTTGGAAAGCTCTTAGCTCTCCTCCTCTACTCGCGTCTAGAACTACACTCACTGCATTCGACGGTAGGTCTTTTACGCTGCATGGAATTATCCCTTCCCTTGTTGTCTCCTTGGGAGGTAAGTCTGTGCCTATTGAAGTCGAAGTGGTTGATGCGCCCATCGACTACAACCTTTTACTGGGTCGGAACTGGATGTACACTATGAAGGTTGTTGTGTCTACTGTGTTTAGAGTTATCTGCTTTCCCCATGAAGGCAATATTGTGATGATCGATCAGCTCGATTATGTTGGCATTCCTTCCACAGCATCCACGGGATATGTAGTCCCGCAAGTTTTTGATTCTCAGTCGGCAACTGGGAACATAGGTGTTGGAATGTACCCCTCATTGATGGGAACTTATAACCATTTTGCACCTGTGAATTTTATTGGAACCATTACCGACAATGCATCTCCTCCTTTGAATAATATGTTATTCCGGACCTCCTATTTAAACGATCCGTGGACTTTACCATCCACGAGTCCCACGTCTGGAGACATTGCGCATTTCTGGATGCCTATGCCTTTATCTGTAGTGGAGCTTGCTTACGATCATATCCAATAAACCACTACAGATCCATATCTCTCTTCTTCCCAGACAGTTGAAGAAGATCCCGTTAGGCTGCCAGTTTGGGCAGCCAACTCATCTTGTTCTCACGATTGCCTTGATGATACTTTACCATCTGATGAATCTATCCTTGAGGTCATGTGTGGTAGTGAGAGGCCTTGGGAAGATATGCACCATCTCTCTTATTTCCTTCCCAACCTCGAGCTCGTTGAGCAGGAGGAGTTTAGGATGACTCTAGCTGAGATGGTTGGTCACCCTGTGGCTCTTTTGGAGTCGCATGATATTTTTTTGGAGGGGAATATGGCCAATATTTCCCCAACCATTTCGATCAACATCTCTCGCACTCCCGGAAAGGTGGAGAACGTTTACATCGGTGCTGATTGCACTCCTCAAGAGATTGCTATTTACACTAACTTGTTTACTGAACTCCGGGAAGCTTTCTCCTGGTCATATGAGGAGATGCCAGGAATAGACCCCCGCATTGTTGAACACGAGATTAGAACGTATCCTGATGCTAAACCGGTTCGACAACGCTTATGTGCTGTGAACCCTAGGAAGGCAGCCGCTATTAAGGCAGAGGTGGAGAAATTGCTCAAAGCTGGTTTCATCTACCCCGTTCCCCTTACCGAATGGGTGTCAAACCCCGTTCCTATGGATAAGAAGCAGGGAACGATCCGTGTATGCACTGATTTTAGAGATTTGAACTGTGCATGTCCAATAGACAACTTCCCCACGCCATTCATTGATCAAATATTGGATGCTTGTGCGGGGAGTGAGATTTTTTCATTCATGGACGGATTCTCGGGTTATAATTAGATTCAAATCAAACCTGCGGACCAACATAAGACAACATTTATTTGTCCATGGGGAACATTTGCGTACCAGAAAATTCCCTTCGGCCTCAAAAACGCCGGAGCTACTTTTCAGCGAGCCATGACCTATGCCTTTCACGATCTTAAGATGATTATGGAAGTTTTCTTGGATGATCTTGCTGGCCATTCTCGCAAGAGAATGGACCACCCCAAGCACCTCCGTATGATTCTCGAACGATGTATCCATTAAAAAATTCAATTGAATCCAAACAAATGCATCTTCACTGTTAGGACTGGTCGCCTTCTAGGATTCATAGTTTCGAGGGAGGGTATTAGAGCCGATCCTCTCAAAGTTGAGGCAATACTTCAGTTGCCTCCTCCGCGTAATTTGTTACAACTTCAGAGCCTCCAAGGGAGAGCTACTTTTCTGCGTCGGTTTATAGCTAACTATGCTAGTATTACTAAATGTTTCGCACGCCTATTGAAGAAAGACACACCTTTTATCTGGGATGAGCGAGCCCAACAGTCTTTCGACACCCTTAAGAAAGCTTTGGTATCGGCCCCTATGCTTAGTCTGCCGGACTTTACACGAGATTTCATTCTTTATGTGGCCACATCTCAAGAGACTATTGGCATGGTCTTGGTTCAGGTAGATGATGCGCTCGTCGAGCATGTTATCTATTATCTTAGTCGAAATTTACTAGACGCTGAGCTAAGGTACACCCACGTAGAAAAGATGGCACTTGCGACTGTCCACGCAGTCCAGCGGTTATGACCTTACATTTTGCTTCGAACAACCACCGTTGTAGCTCACATCAATCCGTTTTAGTTCGTGCTATCACGACCCCTTATGGGGGGTAAGTATAATAAATGGATTGTGATCCTTCAGGAATTTGATCTCGATTTTGCTTCAGCAAAATCGATGAAATCATTGGTGTTCGCTGAGCTTATGTTGGACCTTCCACAGCTTGGTGAATATGTCATTCATGAAGATTCCTTTGTGGATGAACACTTATTTCTTATCTCGTCCGAGGACCCTTGGTATGGGGATGTCATTGTATATCTCCAAACTTTGAAGTTTCCTCCGCATTATTCATGAGATGAGCGACGACGTGTGAGACATCACGCTAAAGATTATACTATCGTCGGTGACACTTTGTATCACCGAGGAAAGGATTCCATCCTCCGTCGTTGCTTGAATCACGAAGAAGCGGAACGGGTACTTAATGATTGCCATGCGGGGGGCGTGTGGTGGTCACGTATCCGGGCTTGCAACAACCCAACGTATCATGCGAGCTGGTTATTTTTGGCCTACTATCTTTAAAGATTGTATTAACGCTTTGAAGAGATGTCACCCTTGCCAGGTATTTTCTAGGAACATACACTCGCATCCAGCGACCCTCCATCCGGTCGTCACTGTCGGTCCCTTCACCAAGTGGGGGGTAGATTTCATGGATTGCAAACCAGCTTCGGCTGGGGGGCATCACCATATTATCGTGGCAGTGGATTAATTTTCGAAATGGGTTGAGGCCATGCCTACTGTTAAAGATGACGGTGCTACTGTAGCCCATTTCGTGTTCAACCAGATTATCACTCGGTTCGGTATCTCGAAAGAGATTTTCACTGACCATGGTAGTCACTTTCAGAACAAGATGATGGATGATTTGTCTCTCAAGCTTGGGTTTCATCAGGAACACTCGTCTTCCTACTATCCTCAAGCGAATGGTCAGGTTGAAGCAGAAAATAAGTCTCTGAAGACCATTCTCCAACGTACCATCCAACAAAGCAAGACCAATTGGCATATCATGTTATATCCTGCTTTGTGGGCATATCGAACCGCAGTTAAGACTACCACCGAGTTCTCACCGTTCCAGTTAGTTCATGGTGTGGAGTCACTTTTACCGATTGAATGCGAAATCCCTTAGCTCAAGCTAGCCATAGAGCTCCTCCCTGATACGACGGAGATTGAGCAACGTTTAGTACACCTCGAGCAACTTGACGAGCACCGTCAAGATGCCGTTGTGGCCATTGATGTTAACAAGCGTCGTGTCAAGGTTCAATGTGATAGGTCTGTCCGTCCCCGACAATATGTTGAAGGTGACTTGGTACTCTTGTATGACCAAGCTAAAGAACCCCTAGGGGCAGGCAAGTTCAATCCCATGTGGAACGGTCCTTACATTGTGAGGCGTGTCCTCGAAAAAGGATCTTATGAGTTAGAAGACTATGAAGGAGTTGTCTTGAAGGAGCCTAGAAATGGGCTCTACCTCAAGCGGTATTACGCTTGAACCTTTGGTTCGAGTTGATACTTTTGTACACTATTGTATAGTTTTTCTGTACATAGTTTAGTTCATCTTTTTGGTTGTCGGGTCTGCTGATTAGTCTCTGTTTGATTGAAAGATGTCAACGGGATGTCCTATGTTCTTAGGTTTCGCAGATTGTGCTAGCCAATATACGTAGCAGCTTGCTTCTGCTGCATGGGTTATCTTCTCACTTGACCACCTAGTTGTGTCCTCAGGAGGTGCTTGTCTCGATCCTACATCTAACAATGTGGCTGAGTATAGTGCCGTTGTTGAGCTACTTCGGTATGCCATTTCACATGACATCCAGTCTTTAGAAGTCCGCCTAGATTCACAACTAGTCGTGTCTCAGCTGAATGGGCAGTACCGTGTACGAGACCCTGCATTACTACGGATATTCCTCAAGGTACGACTCTTGGAGAGACATTTTGTTTCAATTACATACATTCATATTCTTAGAAGTCATAATTATATATCTGATGCATACGCTAACTATGTATTGGATTGGCATTTGTCACATTCATCATGAAGCACATAAATACAAAGACATTTGCACATTTGTAACATACACACATGTAGTAGAACCGAGAACCAAAGTTGTATATATATATAAATATGTCCAAAAATGGTAGTATCATACAAGACTGGAGCCCGTAGCCCTCAAAATTATACATATCGATACAAAATGATGAGACCCTGGGATATCTATTCCCTGTGAGGAGGTCTAGCTGCCGCCTTGACGGGATGTGTCTCATAGTAGTTGTTGGCTTAAACTGACCCAGAGGTTTCCAATTAGACTCAGGTTCTTTGCGGTTCTCCCTTTTGACCAACAAAACACCTTCGCACCGGCCCTTTCGGCAACAACCTGCGAGCAAGCTGAGGTCTCACCCGAGGTGTATCTTATGGGGTACTGTGGAATCAGGTTTCCACAGTAAATGATGAGTTGTTTATATGAACAAGCTACGCAGCGCAGGACAGAAGGAGTGCGCTGCGGGTCAAAGCGATGCGGTACGCAGCAGGATCTACACTGTGAGTGACTGCGGTGCGGTGATGGCAACATTGCGGGCCTCACCAAGGGCTTCTTACTGCTGTGAATATTCTACTGGAACTGCGAATCAACCACACTTATCCTCTACTTGGAAGATCTTGAAAAGGTTAAGGCACTGAGATGAATATCACCCATCCATCCATTCAGGCACTTACTGGTTATCTTTCTAGCATTCACTCAAGGACTTAGATTATTACAACGTGAACTGAAATGATAGACGCGACTAACCGTGCTGCATTCCTTCACTGTGTTTAAGAAATTATTAAACTTAAATGACTGATTCACGATCTTAACATATAATTGAAATGTTCGCCATTCATCTGTTCCCGTGGAACCTAGCATATCATTCCCAAACTTCTCCTATTGGTAAATGCATATCAAAGTTCTCCTATTACAGCATGCAAGGAAACATTCAAAGGTTCATTCTACAGACAATACAGACAGTCATTCGTTCATAAAACATAATTGCATAACACAGGATTTAACGTGGTTCACTTCCCCGGATGGAAAGCTATGTCCACAATAACGGTTGGTAATATATTTCTTCAAAAGGGATGGGGAAACTGTCCTTAGTCTGCGCACTCAGCTGCAGACTCTCCTTTCTCTCGGCTAGGTCTCTGCGCACACAGCTGCAGAGCCTTTATAATATTCTCAGCTCAGAGAGATTTCTCAATACAAAAGTTTATATTATGATTACTCTAGCAACTAGCATCTAGCCCCCAAAACTAGAGCAACCCCATCCCATACAAAATTGTCTTCTTAAATAGATCATGCCCGAAGGTCATGTCTGTACAATGTCGAAGACCTAAAACCCAAAACCCTAAGGGTTTCCAAAACTGTGCCGGTTTTCCAAATCGGCTTGCTGGCTCCTGGTAGCGTCTGCTTGATCATGGTGGATCTCCACGTCCTCATCCTATCGCTATCGGTCTTCCTGTCGCACGCATGCCTACAGGATGCTTCAGCCGAACCGTTTCTCTCTAACAGTTTCGCCTTCCAAGCATGCCAAACATCGCTTTCCTTGACAACCCATGTGTGGCCGCCTTCCTGATTTGCTTATGTCCGCCGCTCGGCAATCCTGGAATATCTTTTCCAAAAATGGCTGCTATCGGTCCAACCGGTACCTGCACCTGATACTTGTCCAGCACTCCGCTTTGCTGGCTCCATGTGGCCTCCTAACTCCGCAGCACTGCTTTTGCGCAGTACTGGTCTTCTCATCATGGCCAAAAATTCGATGCTGCGTGCAACTCCGCAGTCTGGTCAAAAGTTGGATGCTGCGCACAACTTCGCAGCATCCTCAATACTTAGGCAAAATTGTATTTCTGAGCTGCGCTCAGCTCAGCTTTTCCTGCTTATCTCAAAAAGGTGTTTCCAACACTTTTTGTCTCAACCTGGGCCCAACATGCCCCTAACACTTACATGTGGCTCGTCCCCGAGCCACTTGCTGCTTTAGTTGTCTCACTCTGCTCTGCGACCGATGGGACTAGTTTGGCTGTGAACTCATTATATACACCGAGCAACTGCTCCACTGCTTGTCTGGTATCCTGCTCAACTTGCTGAACTGTTTCAAGTAGCGTTGGAGTTATCTCTTCTCCAATCTGGTCTTGTACATGCTCCTGATTTACACGCAGTTCCTTTAGCTTATCTTCTATCTGCTGCGATACTGCTGTAGCATCCTCCAGGAGTTGCTGTGACTGATTGTCCATCTCAGTCTCATTCTCTCTTAATGCTTGGACTTGCTTCTTTAATCCTGATACTTCCTTGTACCTAGACAACCTCTCCCTGGGTGGCAAAGCCTTGAGCTCTGCGTCCAACTTTTCTAGCGCGGTCTGTTTTTCTTTTACCGTGGTCTTTACCTGCAGCAGCCCCTGATCCTCTTCAAGGGCGGTGAATGCCTTGGAAACTTGTTCCAACAGATCTTGGCACTGAGCCATGCCACTTGTTATGTTATGCGCTGTGGTCTTGATGGCTTGCTCTCTCAACTACTGCTCAGTTAATGGCGCCTGTATGTTCATTTGTGCCTTCAACGAGGTAATATCAGCCTGATAAAAAATTTCCTTATCTTGCATCTCCGACTTCAAAGATCTTACCCTGTCCCCGATCCTCAGAACTGTGTCCGCAGGATCATCCTGGAGTTCTATATCTTCAATATCCTGCACAACATTGGATATGGTAGTCTCCAAATTTTGTCGGCGGTCCAGTTTGTTCCGTAGCTGCATTTTTGCATGCAGCTGAATTTGCATGTTCGTTGCAGTGAGCTCTGCTTGTGACTTCATCGACTCAACCGTTTGTTCATGCATCTCCTCAACGATCTGCGTGTGGATGAAGTGCAATCCTGGTAAGGGGATTTTGGCTAAGTCGAACTCTACCCTCTCGACTCCTTTTGTGTCCAACACAACTTGTTCTACCATTGGCAATGCAACAGCCAATGGGTCCACATGGACAATTCTAGTCTTCGATGGAAACGTTATTGCTAGCTGCGGCAACGTTTGCTGCAAGGTTCCTGCCAACCTCCCTCCAGCTCCTTCTTCTTGCGGTAAGGTTATGCTCTTTTGGACATCGTCCATTTTCTTCATTAGGCCTTGCATTGCGATCCGTGTCTTCTGTAGGTCATCCTGGATGACCTTATCCTTTTTATCTTTATCTTCCATGAGCTCCTTCATCTACTCTGAGAATGTTTCGGCTATCATTTCGTAGTCATCATCATTGAGGACTGCCTCAGATTGAATCTTTGTGGCCTTCACCTTCTTCCTCGACTTTGGCTTCTGCGAAGTCTCAGGTTCTTTCCTCTTCCCTGTTTCTTCAGTGATTGGGCATGAGAGCGGGATTGTCTCATCTTTTGCTGAATCTGTTTCCATGTCCATAACTTCTACGCAGAACTCTGGTGGCCAATATTTCATGAGGTCTTCAACGTCCTGCTCATACATGATGTAGTTCCCTGGGAACCACTCCGGTTTCTTCGTTTGTGATTTCGGTGATATGAAGATACATTTCATATCCGCCTCAAAGTCGATGACGCAGATATACTTCGCCGTGACCTGCTTTGTAATGCGGGATGTCTTCGTGATTGCATCGCGCAGCTGAATATAGTACTGGTAAAAGACTTCTGCTGTCGCATGCTGGCGCTCTGCATTTGTGTTTGCCCAGAGGTTGATGAACTTAAACCCTCTAGGATCATTGGTGTCCATAATGATGCCCACATAATCTCGCGGCTCCTTCCATCCACAAAAAGCAATCAGGACGATGAGCCAGGTGAAATGGAACTGGCCTCCATTCACCTGTGTGTCATTGAGTTCTTCAAGGAACTCATTCAACAGAAACTGACACCAATTAAAGTTGGTGCCTTCAGCCGCTGTGGCACCCAGGAGTATTGCGCCCGCAGGCACCTCCAAAGGCCTAGCTGTTTTGAGTATCTTTCCTGCGAGCAACTACGTTACAAATTTTGTTGCTCTGTCGTCTATATCTTCTGTTGGGAAACCTCTTTTTCCCTTCGCCACCGGGTGGGTTTTCTTCATCTTCTCAACAGCCTCTTTATCTTTTCTCTTCCCCTGGAAGAATTGCTTAGGATCCTTACTGCGCTTGCTTAGCTCAGTGATGCAGTGGATCAAATCGATGTTAATATCAATGTTCCTGTCCAGCCACAAATAACCTTGGTGGATTCGCGCCATACGTGTGCGAACGATGATATTAAGTTCTGGGGAACAGTCAAAATGTGGCAATCTGAGCAATTTTAGTAGCCCCGACTGAACGACAGGTGTTAGCCAGCTCTGGACAACCAGGTTAAGAGTTCCCTTGGCATCCTTTTTCCAGCACATATACTGGTCTGGTTGAAAATCTGGGTACTTGGGAACATCTGGCTCGTCCTTCTTCATTCCCAAGAGGTCATAATCCTCCCATTTACATTCTACTATCTTTCCCAGCAGATTCTTAGAAGTGTTTACATGTTTTGAGATAGGTGACAGCGGGATGTCATATCTCACATTCTTGGACAATTTAAACACAGGGGCATTCAGTGTCCGCGGGGAGATATATTTGGGTGTCATCTTCAAGGCTTCTTTTTGAAAGACTAGCGATTTTTGTGCCGAGGAGCCCATCTTTATGACCTTGGATCGAGGTGCAGTTACATCTTTTCCTTTATCTTTCACTTTTTCCTGCATTGTCGGATTAATTCTTGATGATCTGCGGGATCCGTCACCTTGCTCTACAACGACCTTCTTAATTGGAGTTTTCATTAACTACTGAATCCCTCCGTGCTGAAAGATCCTCAGTGCTTCTTCAATAGTCAGTTCTTCTTCTCTTTAGGAAGGTTTGGACATTCACTAATGAGGTAGCGGCTAAGGCAGACAGAACACAGATGGCTACTAGCTCGGAGAGGTTAATCACAAGAAAATTCTAAGTGCTCGATAACGCCCGCGAGTCTCCCAACGGTGTTATTTATAGGCGCAACAGACCCCCTCCCGCGCCCTTCAACGGCTAGATAGGCATTTAATGTGGTGTCTGTTGGCGAATTTGAGCGGATCCTTCGGTCTTTTCCTCGTCAGCGTGCTCAGAACGATTATCTTCTCTTTAAATGCTGAAGCGGTTGCTACAACGGTCATCTAACGGCTATTTTTCTGAAAAGCCATGCAACGACTATTTTTCTCTGAGTGCTGCGCCGAACTGCGTGGCAAGCCATCTGCAACCCTGCGCGGCTACTTCGCAGTGCCAAAAATTTCCAATTGCGCGGCTTCCACTTTTTTTTTTTTCCTTCTACGCAGCTTCAATAGTGCTACGTGGTGCATAGATCATTCTTCTTATCATACCTTCTTCCTTTTATCATACATGTACAGACTCCTTTATATTTCTAGTGTCCAATTTCAACTGTACTTGACACTTAGAAGTTCCTTCCTTTGCTCGTTATTCAAGGTTCTGCGAAGCAGTGCTATCATGGTATATCTTTAGCCTGCTTCCATTTATCAAGGTTGGAAAAGTATCACCATCTAAATTGGCTAACTGGGATGCACCAGTGTTAGTAACATGTATCACAGTATATGGGCCAAGCCAATGCATCTTAAATTTACCAGGGAATTTCATGAATTTGCTATCATACAGGAGGACTAGATCACCTACCTGAAAACACTTGTTCTTTATATGGCGATCATGCCATGCTTTCTCGCGGTCCTTTTGAGCTTGCTGGTGGAAGCCTGCGATGAAGTGATATTCCTCCAAGCCCAGTAAGTGTAGCACTCTCTCTTATAGAGCTTCGCAATCTGCCATCCCTGTGAATGCAGCGATTCTTAAGCTAGGGACAATATATTCCATAGGCATTATAGCCTCCTGCCCATAAACCAACCGAAAGGGTGTCTGTCCTGTCAATTTCTTGCATGTGGTCCTGTATGTCCATAACACAGATGAGACGCGCAGGTCCCAATCGTCTCTATTTACATTGCACACCTTAATGAGTGCGTTCTCCAATATTTTATTGAATGCCTCTATAGTACCATTCGCCTGTGGATGATATGGAGTACTGCACTGATGACGAAGGTGGAATTCCTCTGTAGGTGCCTCAATAGTCTTGTTCAAGAAGTGAGTACCTTGGTCACTCATCAAAATCTTCGGACAACCAAATCTAGTGAGTATTTCTTCAAAAATAAACTGCGCAGTAGTACTGGCGCTGCAGTCCTTAACTGGTTTTGCTTCCACCCATCTGGTGAGGTAATCAATAGCGGTAATAATATACCTTGCACCCATTCTTTTTCCTGGTGGGTTTATAGGACCCACAAAGTCTATTGCCCATTTTTCAAATGGCTGCAGTGTCAACTGTGGATTCAATGGCATCTCATCTCAGCGTGATGGTTTTCCTGTCCTCTGACAGACATCACAGTTCCTGCAATGTTCTTTGGCATCTTTATGGAGCGTAGGCCACCATAGCCCTACGCGGTAGCCGTTCCTGCATAGTGACCTCCCGCGATTCCTGAGTGTGCGTCCGCTAGAATAAATGGCTTCTCATGATCGAGTACGCACCTGCGCAGGACTTCATCTGACCCAAGTTTGTATAACTGACCTGCAATTATAGTGATTCCGCGGTGCGCACCACTAACTGTTTTTTCTGCTGGATAGAGAATTCCTGGGGTGCTAGCCCTGTGGTTAGGAAATCAATGATATCTTTGTAATAATCATTGTCAACCTGTATAGCAAATAGCTGCGCATCAGGTTGACTGTCTTCAATGTTCGTCGACTCCTCTCCTGACTCAATCCTTGACAAATGATCAGGTCCCAAGTTCAGTCTACTTGGCTTGACAATAATCTCAAAGTCATATTCCTGGAACAACAATAGCCATCTGCATATGCGCCCCCCTAACATTGGCTTGTTGACCAAGTATTTCAATGCAGAATGGTCAGTAAACATAAGGAAGTGCGATCCCAACAAGTAGTGTCTAAATTTCTATAGGGCATATACCATCGCAAGGCCTTCCCTCTCAGTAGTAGTATAGTTCTTCTCTGCTGTTGAAAGATTTCTGCTAGAAAATGCAATAGGGTGGTCAATACCTCCCTCTCCTAGCTGAGCTAACATGATCCCCAGGGCAATACATGATGCGTCAACATGGACATGGAATCTTTTCTTTCAATGTATCAAAACCCTGTTTGCATTCTGCGTTCCAAATGAACGGTGCGTCTTTCTTCAACAGCTTCTTCATTGCTGCGGTTATCTGCGCATAACCCTTTATAAATTTCCTGTAGTATCCAGTATGGCCTAAGGTAGAGCGCAACATCTTTACTGAATTTGGTGTTGGTAAGTTTGTGATGACTGCAATCTTCGCAGGGTCTACCATCAATCCTTGCTTACAGACAATGTGGCCAAGTAAAATTCCATAGGGCACACAGAAAATACACTTCTTCAAATTCAAGGATATTTGATGCCGTCGACACTTTTCTAGCATCATACGGAGATTCACGCAATGATTTTCCAATAGACCAAACACAGTCCAATCATCAAAATACGCTTCTAAAAACTTGTGCATAAAATCTTTAAATGCTGCGACGACGACTCTGGAGAATATGGCAGGTGCGTTCTTTAGACCAAAAGGCATGACGGTGTACTGGAATGACCCCCATTCTGTGGCAAATGTCGTCTTATGCCTATCCGCAGGATCAATCCTGATCTGATGGTAACCAGAGAAACCATCAGTGAAAGAATATGCCTCATTTCCTCCAACGTTATCAAGCACTTCGTCTGTGAATGGAGTAGGAAATGGGTCGTGCATGGAAGCATCATTCAGTTTTCTGAGATCCACACAAATCCTGATCTCGCCTTTTGCTTTCTTGTCTTGAACAACCATGGGGATAATCCATTCAGATTCTTCGACTGGTTCAATGATTCCTGCCTCTAGCATCTTATCTAGCTCTGCGCGGACTTTTTCCTTGTAGCGCGGATTCAATATGTATGGCCTCTGCTTGACAGGCTTAGCACCTGGCTTTAAAGGTATTTTCATGACCCCTAGGTCTCCCAAAATTCCTTTCATCTCTATAAATTTGGTTGGAAACAGTTCCTGATACTCATGTAAGGTATCTGTGATCTCTGCAATAGTCTGATCATCCCAATAATCTCCTATTGATGAGAATTTCGGCTCTTTGTCTGTGCCAATGTTCACTTTTTGTGTTTTTACTGGTCCAGTCATATCTGGGATTTCCAACGGAGGTATTTCTACCTCGCGCGTACCTTCTGACTCTGGTATATCTATGTTGCGCGGGTCCTCCTCATTGTCTTCATTTGTATCATTGGTATCTTCATCTAAGTTGTAACACTCGATGAAGTGCTCTTCATGTTCCTTCCATTCTGATTGTAAGTGCGCAGGAACGCAATCTGTCCCAAAAAATTCCTGCAATGTTATGTTTTGATGAGGACAGTCGTCTTGGAATATGCACTTTTTGATTAGCTGTAATGCTTCATGGATTAATGGATTCTCATCTTCAAAACTGAAGTCCTTCTAGAAGTTCGCAGTGAGCAGCTTCCATTCAGTGAGTTCGCTGCGCAACTCCAGGTCTAGGTACCATTTTTCTGGGATATCCGCATCCAATGTATGTACAAATAGGTGCACCCATTTTGTAGGTGGTCTTTCCACCCATGCCTTTGAGCAGACTTCAATATGCTAACTAGGGTCTGTCTGTCCATTATACTTTTCGAATGGTAAAGTAACCCTTTCAGTGAACCGGATCTGCATCTTAGTTCTGCATTGATCCCAAGTGGTCAATGTCTTCTTATGTGCATTCCACCATCTGGCAGGTGTATCGCGCAATGCTATATCTAAAGCTGGTAGTCTATGCTCATTTGGTATAGCTGCAGTATATTCCCTTATGAAACTGTAAACATTAGCAGAACCATCATATGTGGGAATAAGACTCACCTCTTTTCCGATCCAGCGCAGTGATTTCGTAACCTGCGCACATCTTCTTGCTGATACTTCATGCATGCGGCTTTGCCAATTCTCCAGTCCTGTATCTGAGTCAGAGATACAAGAAGTGTCACATCGCCAGCTGAGCGTACCGTCTGCAGTAGGATTAATGTAGTCATCCTTGTTCGCAGTCAGCTGGTATAGTCGGTCTAAATCTTGAGCTTGGGATTCCTCCTGAATCGGCTCACTGTATCTGTCACCATCTTTAGGATCCAATGGTGCGATGACGCTAAGATGCTTTCCTTCAAAGATCATCTTCTTTGTCTTCAAGTTTATGATAGCCAAGTTATCCATAGCCCGATCAATTCCCAATATTGCTAGAAAAGGTTGACTATCATCCACAATTTCAATAACTTCAAAGTCTGCATGACTCTGTACTCCGTCGATGTCAACTACTACATTAGCTAAGTGGCCAAAAGGTATGAACTTCTCTTGATTAGCCATTTGTAGCTGGATAGGTGACCAGAGCAACTTTGGTCGACCCATCTGCTGCCATGTCTGCTTAGTCAAGACATTCACTTTTGATCCCAGATCAAGGATGACTTCATCCATTTCAAAATCTCCTATCTGCGCAGTAAGCCTCATCTCTCGGCCTGTTCTTTTGTGTTTCCTTATATGATGTACAACGCTATCTGGAGTCTCTGTTGCAATCTGAGGTTCATACTGGCTGATGAGCTTCTGGAGCTCTACTATGGCTTTCTCACTTTTTAGTAACTTCATGCAGCTTCACAAGAACTGCGCAACATAAGTACGTACATCTGTCGCAGTGCTTGTTTTATCATAAGGAGCTGGCATGTCTTCAACATGCGGTGTTTCACTGCGCAGCGAGATCCTTGATGACTTATTTCCTGGTTCTCTAAAGGTATCCCGCATGTTAATGAAGATCTCTTTGTTCTTCTATAAGTTAAGAGGGGGTGCTTTTCCTGGAGATTTCCTTATCCATACTGTTTCAAGGGGATCCTTCTTCGTATGTGCCTCCCGTGATGTTGAAGCTTCCGCTCCTCTGTCGCGGCCTGTTTCAGTGCCACTGCGCGTGACCACATTGATGCTCGGATCCACTGGTCTATTTTCTACTGCGATCCACTGGGAATTTGGATTCGGAGCCTCTGTTCGTCTTCTCTTCTGCATTTCCACCTCTAATATTGGGCAGTCTTCAATGACATGCTCAAATGATTTACAATAATTGCACGTAGTGCATGGGTTAACACAATCTCTAGATGCATGACCGGGTTGGCCACAATTATAACAAATGACTTGGCCGCGGCCTCTTCCCTACGCCGGACCAGCATTTCTTCCTCTGCCTCGGTATCCACCACCACGACCTCTGTATCCTCCTTGGTCATATTGTGTGTTATCTTGCTTAGGCTGATTTTCTTCCTGCACGCGGTATACGCCAGTGCCTCTCATTGCGTCCATATCTCGTTTTCTTTCATTCATTAATTCATATGCGCGGCAGTTGGATTCATCATGTCCCACTGATTTACAAAAATTGCAGTATAAGTTCTTAGGAGTTTTCACATATTTCTGGATGAGGTAACAGTCTTTAGGTCTATGTCCCGTGGTTCTGCAAATTTCACACCATGGGGCCTGATTCTGATTTAATGGGTTAGGCGCACCACTGTTAAGATAGTCACGGAATAGAGGGCAATGCTCGCGGTCATGACCTTCTCCTTTACAACTTGTACACCAGACCTCCTGTCTAGGTTCATATCTTTGTTCTTTACCATTTTTCATACTTTGCAGTTCAAGTGTCAGGGTGGTCAGCTGATTCTGGATCTGAGACATCCCAGCACTAGTATCACCAATCAGCGAAGCTTCTAGCTTCATTGCGATTTCCAAGGCCTCTTCCTGTGATAGAACCTTCTGTTGCATCAATGGTAATCTAATATGGGGTAACAGCGCAACAATGAACCATTCTTTATGCTGTTATAGCAGTATAAAAAAAATTACTTGGTCTAGCAAGGTCTTAAACTTTTGATCAAATTCCCAGACCGTTTCAGTTGGTCTCTGCTTTATTTCCTTTAACTCAGTTATGCACTGAGATTCAGAATTTGGTTTCTTGAACTCAGCCACCAACGCGGCTTTAATTTCTGCGAGGGTTCTCGGCTGTATCTGAGAATATTTCATAAACCAGTGTAAAGCTCTGTCTCTAAAGGTGGTGATGAGCTGTGCTTGCTTCACGGCATCATCCTGTATTTGTCTTACACTCCATACGGCTTCACAAAGGAACCAATGCTGATCAGGGTCTTCTAGGCCAGTTCCTTTGAATATTGGCAGTTTCATATCCTTGTTTTCCATTGTCGGGTTAGTTTGCGGGGCACTCTGGTTAGTGCATGGCTGCTGTAAAGGGATCTGCGCAGTAAATACAAATGGGACTATAGGGAGAGATGGACTAGGATGAGCCTTCTGCGGGGTGGGCTGCGTAGCGGGTGGGTTTTGAGATAAAGGTGGCACGGTCTCTGCAGCCAGTGCGTTCTCAGGAGTAAATGGTGGTACGACTTCATTGTCAATGTTACACGAGATCTCAGTATTAATATGGAGTCCAGGGCCTCCCAGATTCTTATTAATTTTATATCTCTTACCACTTCTAAGAGTATGTGTCTCTTTGTCAGAATCAACATATGTACTTGGAATCCTCCGAAAAAGTTTGCTTTTGCTTGGCTGTAGGATTTGAGTGTGTCTACAGCAAATTCTGTTACAAATCCTTCTAGCATATGATCGACCCAATAATCAACTGCACGTGACAACGGGCTGTCTAACTCTTTGAGCTGTGCTGTGATCTCAGGATTCCACTCCATGGGTACTCCTCCCTGGAAACAAGTTTTCTTCTCTGCAAGTTGCGAGATCCACGCATGCAGCTCATTTGGAAACGATGCCCAAAAAATCTCGTGAATGTCGTCCAACAGATGTCTATCCAACCAATGTGTGTCGCTTAGATGCGGATGTCTGTTCTCTTACCTGTTAAAATCTCTTATGGTCTTATCCCACCAAGCCTGGATTTCTGTCTTTTCAGGATGCCAATAGTCAGATCCTTCGGGGAACTGATATTCTTCTTCACACATCGTGATTGCAACTCATCATGGATTCTAGCACGGCAACATAACCATTTGTTGGCTTAAACTGACCCAGAGGTTTCCAATTAGACCCAGGTTCTTTGCGGTTCTCCCTTTTGACCAACAAAACCCCTTCGCACCGGCCCTTTCGGCAACAACCTGCGAGCAGGCTAAGGTCTCACCCAAGTTGTATCTTATGGGGTACTGCAGAATCAGGTTTCCACAGTAAATGATGAGCTGTTTATATGAACAAGCTGCGCAGCACAGGATAGAAGGAGTGCGCTGCGGGTCAAAGCGATGTGGTACGCAGCAAGATCTACACTGCGAGTGACTGTGGTGCGGTGATGGCAACACTGCCGGCCTCACCAAGGGCTTCTTACTACTGCGAATCTTCTGCTGGAACTGCGAATCAACCACACTTATCCTCTACTTGGAAGATCTTGAAAAGGTTAAGGCATTGAGATGAATATCACCCATCCATCCATTCAGGCACTTACTGGTTATCTTTCTAGCATTCACTCAAGGACTTAGATTATTACAATGTGAACTGAAATGATAGACGCGACTAACCGTGCTGCATTCCTTCACTGTGTTTAAGAAATTATTAAACTTAAATGATTGATTCACGATCTTAACATATAATTGAAATTTTCGCCATTCATCTGTTCCCGTGGAACCTAGCATATCATTCCCAAACTTCTCCTATTGGTAAATGCATATCAAAGTTCTCCTATTACAGCATGCAAGGAAACATTCAAACGTTCATTCTACAGACAATACAGACAGTCATTCATTCATAAAACATAATCGTATAACACAGGATTTAATGTGGTTCACTTCCTCGGATGGAAAGCTACGTCCACAAGAACGGTTGGTAATATATTTCTTCAAAAGGGATGGGGCAACCGTCCTTAGTCTGCGCACTCAGCTGCAGACTCTCCTTTCTCTCGGCTAGGTCTCTGCGCACACAGCTACAGAGCCTTTACAATATTCTCATCTCAGACAGATTTCTCAATACAAAAGGTTATATTATGATTACTCTAGCAACTAGCATCTAGCCCCCAAAAATAGAGCAACCCCATCCCATACAAAATTGTCTTCTTAAATAGATCATGCCCGAAGGTCATGTCTGTACAATTTCGAAGACCTAAAACCCAAAACCCTAAGGGTTTCCAAAACTGCACCGATTTTCCAAACCGGCTTGTTGGATCCTGGTAGCGTCTGCTTGATCATGGTGGATCTCCACACCCTCATCCTATCGCTACCGGCCTTCCTGTCGCACGTGTGCCTACAGGCTGCTTCAACCAAACCGTTTCTCTCTAACGATTTCACCTTCCAAGTATGCCAAATGTCGCTTTCCTTGACAACCCACACGTGGCCTCCTTCCTGATTTGCTTATGTCCGCTGCTCGGCAATCCTGGAATATCTTTTCCAAAAATGGCTACTACCGGTCCAACCGGTACCTGCACCTGATACTTGTCCAGCACTCCGCTTTGCTGGCTCCACGTGGCCTCCTAACTCTGCAGCACTGCTTCTGCACAGTACTGGTCTTCACATCACTGCTAAAACTTTGATGTTGCGCGAAACTCCGCAGTCTGGTCAAAAGTTGGATGCTGCGCACAACTTCGCAACATCCTCAATACTTAGGCAAAATTGTATTTCTGAGCTGCACTCAACTCAGCTTTCCCTACTTATCTCAAAAAGGTGTTTCCAACACCTTTTGTCTCAACCTGGGCCCAACAGTAGTATTGTATTGCGTTGGCCATCCGCTGCAGTAGCCGCACCCACTCACCAGGAACACCCACTACCTGGCGCTGCATAGCCTCAGGTAGTCGGGCTACCTCTATCAGTGGTACTCGGGCAACCATCCATGATATGTTGCTCCGCAATGTCTGAAGTGTGTGCCCTGCTGTAGCATCTGCTGCCACCTCATCTCTACCCCGACGACCATGTCTCGGGAAGCCCTCAGGTCTCACTGGGCCTTTGTCTGCGAGCAAACAGTCACCCATTAGCACGTGATACTACCACCAAAAAGATTTTTTGCATTTCAACTATAATAAAAAAATCCATAAAAATTTAATAAACACAAAACCAAAAAGAGTACTCACCGATGTCTCCGAAAGCTCTGCCTGGTGGGAGCAGCATGTCACGGTCCTGTCTAAAGTCTATCCCCGCATAGGGATAGTCCTCTATAGAGATCACCTGCCGGTTCCACCAGCGGAAGAACTCCTTAGTATATGGTGACGCCAGACGGCCACCACCCTGTCGTGTCAAGATCTCAGTCCACTGGGTCAGGGCTGGATCACAGATACTGTGAGGAGGGACATCCACCCTCGGGCTAAGCCCCGGAACCCTCTCAAAGAAGAAGCTGCATAGGATGCTACCATACCCAAAGTTTTTGGCCTTCCCCTCTTTGCATTCCGTCAGTTGTGTCTTCATAGAGACCAGCAGAGTAGTACACCAGTCGAATATAGTAGGCTGCAAGCATTGTGATGTGTAGAACATCACCGGTTTGGATGCCTGATGCAGTGCTTTGGATCCCATGATCCGCAGTAGAGTAGCCACAATGATCTTTGTACTCAGATATGTTATGGCATTGACTGGCACTTGACTTCCCACCGGTTGTGTGTTGGTGGGACAATACCGTACTATGTAGTCTTGCACAGTGATCCCACCACCCACGGTCCGTGATCGAAGACTAGCCACCTCCCCTCTACGGGACAAACCGGTAATGAAATAGATATCCTCTACTTCCAGTGTCAGTGTTTGCCCGTTGAGGATGAAGTGTTGAGCATCCACATCCCAGTAGTTTATCAGATGATAGAGTAGTAGGTTTTGGGCCCTTAAACCCCCTAGACTCCAGTACTTGTATAAGCCACATGCTTGCAATGCTTGTCATTAGAGAAATTTTGAGGTCAAAAAATGGCCTCAAAACAAAGAAAATGTACTATAAAATACAACCAATCACATTCTAGTAGATGACATCATCCCCCTTGGTGAGGTGGCATTGCATGAGTTAAGAATGCTTATTTGTCAAATTTTCTATGGTGGATGAAAACACATAGTTAACCAAGGTAGTGGTGTAAGTACTTTTAAATCATAAAGTAAAGTACTCATAATAATAGTCTTTTCATAAAATAATATTATTGTCATTTTCAAGTAAAGTACTCATAATGAATGTCTTTTCACACTTTCACATAAAATAATATTATTGTCATTTTCAAGTGAAGTACTCTTAATTCATAAAGAAAGTCCTTTCACATTTTTTTATAAAATAATATATTATCATTTTTATGTTTTTAATTTTAAATTATATATTCACTCCATTCTATTTAATAACATAATGTCAAACTAATAAAGAATAATAATAGATTTAATAAATAATAATAATAATAATGCAATGTGGATTATAATAATATTATTGACATTTTACATGTAAATCAATTCTCAATTAAATTACATTATTAAATTCATGAGAAAAAATACCAAATATAAAAAGTCAACATAAAATTTAAAAAAAAACTCTTAAAAATGTTTTTTATTATTTAATTTCATTTGCAAGTTCAAGAAAAATAAATGTTAAAGGACAATACATTTTTGGGAATTTACAATGAATCTTAGTCACATCAATGTAGACTTATTTTATTAATTTTATTTCTAGTGAATTTTGAAAAGTAACTCAACCATGGTTATTTATATTGTGCATAGAAAATAGTGTGGGAGGTGACTTGTCATATATACCTACCCCATAAAACCCCCAATTCATAATATTTTAATATATCTCATATTTTTGTAGTACATCTCTTAGGAGGCCCTTTTTTGACGTCAAAATCTCTCTAATGTGTGCTTGCAAATTATTGCGCATGGCCTCATCAACCTGGTCATGTTTTCTCTCCCTCCACTCTAGAACCATCCTGGAGTGCAAAACAAGAGATTTTTGGTCAGTTTCATGATTAAAACTTTCTTCACGGCCATACCCATGGGCCAAATTGTAGACAGTGGCGGGTAGACGCGGGCAGTTGGTTTTTTGACTGCGCGTTTGGTGCCCTACCCGCGACCCGCATACTGATAGCCCGCGGGTAGCGCCGAAGCCATCTAGGGCTTGGCCAAACTAAAAAATCCACCGACCAAAACTGAAATAAAAGAATTAAAATGAAAGGTATGGCAGTGACCACTAACCTGCTCCGGACGGTTCGCTGAACGGTCGCTTGTAGCTCCCACGATTGGCCGTTGAAGTTTCAGGTGAAAACTACCCAAATAACTCCAAATTGGTGAACAGTGCAAATGAATTGAAAATTATTAAATTTTATTACTATTTATAATTTTCTGGACCCACTTTTCTATAGTTTTTTCCATTTTGAGCCGTTATGAACTAATATCGTGTCATGGAGTAGTGTTTTTTCAACAGATTTCCTCGGTAAGAGTTTTTCTGAATCATTTCACACCTACGTCAGGTACGTTTCACACCTGGCATATAGGTTAGATGCCATTTTCACATGCATTATGCATTTGACCTGTTGACCATTTTCATAAACCCTACGTGCGACCCCGCTTCGTGATTGACACGGAACCTTCACACTGCTATAGAAGTGTCGTTATGTGGCGGTAGGGCTTTCCCGAACATGGGTACCCTAGTTAGAACCCCTGATGCATTTTGGTGCCCATGCCGTTGTTTGTCCTTAGGATTGGGAGTCCTTTGTAGTTACGCCATGACATTGTGATAAAGACTCATACTCTACTTTGTCTTATGCTGGCCATCTCCCTTAAGGACTCCCCTCAGTTATATCATGTTGTGATTGCATTGCATCATCCTGCTTGCCGCTTGAGCCTTGTGCCGGCTCCCGCTTACTCAATTGATAGCCTGGTGCCTGAGCACTTTTCCCTGTCGAACCCTGCATAGCTTATATATTTTCCCTTCACAATTTGATGACCCTTTGACCCTGAGGGAACACATCCCTGAGTGTCCACATCTTGCACGCACTTCCTTGCATTGAGAATATGTATGTTCTACTGCCTGGGACTAGTCTGCTAGCTATTTGACACTCGTTCCCTCACCTGTTGTACTATAAGTGTTGATGTATATGTAACTTCGGAATGTATTTCATATATGTATGTTGTATGTACTCCTATAGAGATGGTATTATTCCTCTATACGGAAGTGTCGTCATTTATATTGTAAATGTCGTAACTTATACTTGATGGGTTATTAGACCACCTTGTTGGGGTCGGCCCTGTATAAGTCATTTGGGTCGAAGGGTTATTAGACCACCCTATTGGGGGTTGGCCATGTGGGTCGAAGGGTTATTAGACCACCCTATTGGGGGTCGGCCCAGTCAGCATTATGTTATGTGGTTAAGTTCGAGCCTACATGATTTATGTAAAAGGCAAGTCAAGTCAAGTATAAATAGAGTGCGGGAGGCACTCTATTTGATCACTCACTTCTCACTCATGCACTCAAGGAGGAGTGGCGCACTTATGGAGGAGGAGGATCTGCTGCTAGGATATGTCTATCTCTTATGTTTGGGTTGTATCATTGCTCTATCTATCTCTGAGGAAGTTATTGGGGTTTTTCACCTTTATGGTTTTCCCCAAGTAAATCTTGTGTCTCTAGTGTGGTTGCATTATTGTCTCCATGATTGATATGCTGTACATGTTGTTCTCTCAGTTAAGATCCTAGATCATATTGAAGTAAATTCTGAAAATTTAACATGGTATCAGAGCTAGCCTGAAAGAAGGCATGATATGGCATGTATGACACTTGTTGCACTTACGATGCTAGGGCTTGATATAGCAAAAACCCGTCATCGTAGCACTTTCGCTATAAATCCGTTTTAGAGAAGTTTCCGGATCTGAAATCTTTACAATTCGAAGATTAAATCCCCATGTACCTTGTGTAGAAAGGACAACCTCTAATTTGTTGTACTTTGTGATTTATGATATGTACAATATAGGGTTTCGGCCTCTTCCAGATCTGAGTCAAAATCAGGTGACCTTGGGAAAAAGGTCATAACTTGGGCTAGGAAGATCCAAATGAAATTTTGTAAAAGGTTTCAGGTAGTACACAGACTGTACTATCTCAGGAAAAATTTTCAGAGGCCGAAGTTGAACCAGTGACACGTGGCATGCCGTACAAGTTTGATCTCCTGTATTATCCCATAAACAGGTCACGTTGCGACACTTGGCATAAATCTCTCTTAGAGAATCCAATTGAGGTCAGACCTGTCAGGATGGAAAGATAACAGGTCGGGATATCTCAGGAAAATTTTTCAGAGGACGAAGTTGAAAAAGTGACACATGGCACGCTGTACAAGTTCAATCTCCTGTATTATCCCATAAAAAGGTCTTGTTGTGACACTTGGAATAACTCTCTCTCAGAGAATCCAATTGACGTCAGACATGTCAGGATGGAAAGATAACAGGTCAGGCTATGTCAAGAAACGTTTTCAGACCCTGTGGATCGAAAAGTTTGGAGGTACACCAGAAACAATTAGGTACATATTTCTGTCAAAAACAGAATTATTTTTTAGTACCTTCATTCATGGCTTTTGGAATTTAGGGCTTCGGAGAAAGTTGGAATTTTTGTAATCAGAGACCACGGCTGGATGCTACTCATCAAAATAGAAATTTAGAGACCAAGATCAGAATTTTTGGTTGGGCAGAAGGCCGGGCTTGATCATACCCTAGTTCGGGACTTTGATCAGAAAAGTGGAAAATTAGGGCTTCTGTAAAAATGAGAATTTTTGAAATCTGTGACCACGGCTGGAAGCTCCTTAGAAAAAAAAATAGAAGCTTAGAGATTTGGATCAAACCTTTTGATTGGGAAGAAGAGTGGGCTTCATCAAACCCCAGTTCAGGGTCACGTCCAGTGAATCTGGAAGTTTCAAAGGCAAAATTGAGGAGTGAAACTTTGCAGTTTTCAAATTCTGAATATACCAGCTTGATCAGCCCATCAAGGCGCATATTTCTATCCTTTCGAAAGTTTGAAATTCAAAGTTTGAATTTTTGGGGTTTCTCTGACAAACCCATATCCAGCTCCAGGTCCACTTCTTGCAAATCAAGTGGATTGGGTTAATCCTAGAAGAAGATGGATTGATCATCTGCATAAGTGAAGAAGTTCCTGTTTCAGAGGGAGATGAGGCTAAGGCCTTACATAAGAATATTTCAAGCGATCTCGACAGGTATGACTCATCGAAGTATGTTTCGATATTTGTTCATGATTAAGTTTATGGTATGTTTGTCTTCATGTTATTACGGTTAGTACAATCTTGATTTTAGATTTGTCGTATCACCTTAACAAAATTATGAATGCATGATAGAAGATATTAATTGGTTAGGGTGTTGACACTTATGATTGTACTAATGTATTATGGTGTTGTATGAGGTTTATGTTGTCTGCTAACATAAAAGGTACACACCAAGAAAGACAAAACATGTTCTACTTCAAGAACGTATGATCATGGTGACATGAAGACAAGGATTCATCCATTGTCATGGATCACATAGAAGATCTACTTTCGAGGTATGTATAACTTGTTTCTACAATGGTTAACTTATGAGACATGCAGGTTACTAGCACAAGTCACTGAAGAGAACCAGAAGACATTATGCGGGTATGTTAGACATAACTAGCTAGCATGCTAATCCAGGTATGTTTTTCCTATATCAAGCTAGAATCCTACCTTGTGTTAGGATCCTATATTGTTGTGTTGTTGATGATGATTATTCATGAAGTCATAGGTTTGAATAATCATGGTTGTATGCATATTATGTTTCTTACCATAATTGATGATATGACTAACCAGAAGAATCATGAAGGTATAGGTTTTATATCTCTTATCTTGATTGATGATTCAACTAACTAGAAGAGTCCTATGATTAAATAAGAATATGTATGAATAAAAGAAGACTTCCTTGAAACCTTGAATACTAATGTTTATTATCTGTGTTTGAATTGATCCTGACTATACATGCTTGAGATTATTGTGTTTTGATAATATTAAGATTATACTAATGAATTATGTATGAGACCTAGAGGATAACACAATGATGATACTGACAAGCATGCATAGGGATCGAGAATGTATATAAGTTCAAGGACAGGTAATCCAGGAAGCAAAGATCAAGAGGGAGCACACTGCAGTAGTTTCTACAAGGATGCGGATATTCAGAGGGAGTTGACCACTTCTCACAATCCACATCAGAATGGGGTTGCAAAGATTCAGAGGGAGTCCACCCAACAAACAAACAAAGATAAGTATTTGAATTGTCATTACTTGCATATTTTATTGTTTAAATAATACTATTCAATAATGTATATACTGATGTTCCTAGAATTAGGTTGTGTATCATGCATATTAGAATAGTTGCATTGATGAACGGTATACTACTAATATGCATGGGTAAGTAGCCTATGGCACTGTACAACATTCCATTGCTACTTATCTAGAATGAAACCTCTTTGCTGACATGTTGGGAGTTGTGCACACTCTTAACAATGTTCTGGTAGAGATTGGAAGGCATCTAGAAAGTTACGGGATATGGATAAATGTTGTATTGAAGCATTGGCTAAGTTAATTGCATCACTGTATGACATATTTCTTTATGTGTAAGAATTTGTTCTGAAAACTATGAGATGTTTTCTAATCATGC
This sequence comes from Larix kaempferi, assembly GCA_027924585.1. Taxonomy (NCBI): domain Eukaryota; kingdom Viridiplantae; phylum Streptophyta; class Pinopsida; order Pinales; family Pinaceae; genus Larix; species Larix kaempferi. Next base: position 1,928,095 of record BSBM01000316.1, on the reverse strand, counting down.
AATTCAACTTGTTGTGTAGGAAAGATCATATGCCATCAACTACAAAAGAAGAACTACAACATTTGTTCAGCAACAAAATTATCTATTGAAGATATTGAAGTTCCCAGGATATGGAAGAATGCCATGATCCGTCGATCATGAAGAATGATGTTTGGGATGTAGTCCCAAGACCTGAAGGGAAGTTTGTTATGACTTCCATATGGATCTATCAAGATCAAGCATGCTGCAGACGGCAGCATAGAGAAATATAAAAGTGATGAAATAGAAGATACACCAGATGGATTTCAAGACAGCTTTCTTGAATGGTGTAGTTGAAGAAGAAGTGTATGTGGAGAAACCACTTGGTTCTGAGACACATGACAGGAAATCATATATGTGCAGAACTTGGTATGGTAGGATAGGCAGCTTTCTATCCAGTTTGGTCTTTACCAAGAGTAAAGCGGGTTCCAACCTTTACTACAAGGTTGAGGAAGGCAATCCAGTGATACTACTATGTGGATGACCTGTTTGTATCAGGTGAGGATAGATTGATTGCCGACACACAGCGGAAGCTTGCTGCCGAGTTCGAGTTGAGGAACTTGGGGATGATGCACTATTTGTTTTTGGTATGGAGGTGTGGCAGAGTGATGGGATCTTCCTTGGTCAAGGGAAGTACACAGTAGATATCCTGAAGAGATTCGGGATGATGGATTGCAAGGCCATGGCCACACCTATGGCATCGAATCTGAAGCTTCTATGTGATGCTTCTTTTGAGCCGGTTGATGTCTCTATGTATCGTCAGATGATTGGGTCCTTGATGTACCTGACAAACACGAGACCAAACATTTGCTTTGCTGTGAACACATTGAGTCAGTTCCTGACAGATCCAAGGAGTGTTCACCTGGTTGCTGTAAAGCATGTTCTGAGGTACCTGAAGGGTACAATGGATTATGGGCTCAAGTATGGAGCGAATCAAAAGTTTAACCTGCAGGGTTATGCTGATTCAGATTGGGCTGGCAATGCTGTAGATAGGAAGAGCACATCTGGGTGCTGCTTCAGTATGGGATCAGGTGTGATCTCTTGGTTTAGCAGGAAGCAGTGCTGCGTAGCACTGAGTACAGCTGAGGCAGAGTATGTTGCAGCCTATTGAGCTAGTTGTGAGGCAGTATGGCTACGGACGCTACTGTCTAAGTTATTTGATCTCCCGTTGGAGGCTACTGGTATCTTCTGTGATAACCAGAGTTGTGTGAAGCTGTCCGAGAACCCAGTGTTTCATGACAGGTCGAAACACATAGAGATCAAATATCACTATATCAGGGATATGGTGCAAAGAGGAGCTGTGAAGCTCCTGTATGTTGCGACGGACGAGCAGATTACAGATGTGTTGACGAAGCCACTAGCCAGGGTGAAGTTCGAGTACTTCAGAGAGAGGCTTGGCGTTCTTCAGATCGAGGACACTTCGAGGAAGAAGTGATGGACACATTTGCTGAAGCCATTCCAAGCATGTTGGAAGGAGGATCCTTCACATGGCTGTGGATGTAAGCGCTGGATGATGAGCATCAGGATGATGTTCTGGTTTCTGCTTGGATATGATCAATTGGATCATTTTTATGTATGTATGTATGCATCATGTTGAATTCTGGATATGATCAGTTGGATCATTTATATGTATGTACGCATCATGTTGGATGCTGGATATGATCAGTTGGATCATTTATATGTACGCATTATGTTGGATGTTGGATATGATCGGTTGGATCATGTGTATGTATTTTTGTATATGCTTCATGTTGGATGCTTGGACCATGTACCTGTATATGTATCAGGTGGATACATTGTATGATCAGGTGGATCATGTATGGTGATATGTATCATGTATTTGAATTTGTATCAGGTGGATACATTGTATGATCAGGTGGATCATGTATGATGATATGTATCAGGTAGATACTTGGTTTGCATCAGGTAGATGCATTATATGATCAGGATGATCGTGGATGACGAGCTTCAGGATGTTGCTCCAGATGACATGCAGCAGGATGTTGCAGTGATGATGATCAGGATGATCATGTGTACATCAGGATGATGTATGGTGAGTATCAGGTTGATACTCCATGGCCGTGGATCAGGTTGTGCAGATGAGCATATAATTCGTTGCCCTGGGAGATTTGCAGATAGTCTTTCAAGGTTTTTCCTATGGCATGTAATTTGTTGCCCTGGGATATCTGGCAAATGCTCTTTCGAGGTTTTGCTCTGGGAGGACATATAATTCGTTTCCCTGGGAGATCTGCAGATAGTTTTTCGAGGTTTTGCCTATGGCATGTAATTCGTTTCCCTGGGATATCTGGTAGATGCTCTTTCGAGGTTTTGTCCTATGGCATATAATCTGTCCCTGGGAGATCCAATAGGTTGGGCTGTGTGCCCGTAATCAGTCCTGGGATGCTCTTGCGAGGTTTTTCCATGACCACATGTAATTCGTGCCCTGGGAGATCCTATAGGTAGAGCTATGTGCTCGTAACAGCCTGGGATGCTCTTGCGAGGTTTTGTGGTGACCACATGTAATTCGTGCCTTGGGAGATCCTATAGGTAGAGCTGCGTGCTCGTAACAGCTTGGGATGCTCTTGCGAGGTTTTGTGGTGAGGTCACATATAATATGGCCCTGGGAGATCCTATAGGTAGAGCCGTGTGCTCGTAACAGCCTGGGATGCTCTTTCGAGGTTTTGTGATGCACGTAATAAGTCCCGAGGATTCCACAGTATGGCCAGTGATGACGAATACCTGCAGGTGGTGGGCCTACATCCAGTATGAAAAAGGACTGGCTCTGTAGAACTTCCTATGACGAGTAGATTCAAAGATTGATTGAGATAACAGCAGTAGTGACGATGATGATGACTCGATGATGATTATCCAGTGACGATGATCCAGAGAAGAAGACTTGTGCTAGAAGACCTGTGCTGAGAAATACCTTCCTAGTTAAGAGGGAGTGTTGATGTATATGTAACTTCGGAATGTATTTCATATATGTATGTTGTATGTACTCCTATAGAGATGGTATTATTCCTCTATACGGAAGTGTCGTCATTTATATTGTAAATGTTGTAACTTATACTTGATGGGTTATTAGACCACCTTGTTTGGGTCGGCCCTGTATAAGTCATGTGGGTCGAAGGGTTATTAGACCACCCTATTGGGGGTCGGCCATGTGGGTTGAAGGGTTATTAGAACACCCTATTGGGGGTCAGCCCAGTCAGCATTATGTTATGTGGTTAAGTTCGAGCCTACATGATTTATATAAAAGGCAAGTCAAGTCAAGTATAAATAGAGTGCGGGAGGCACTCTATTTGATCACTCACTTCTCACTCATGCACTCAAGGAGGAGTGGCGCACTTATGGAGGAGGAGGATCTGCTGCTAGGATATGTCTATCTCTTATGTTTGGGTTGTATCATTGCTCTATCTATCTCTGAGGAAGTTATTGGGGTTTTTCACCTTTATGGTTTTCCCCAAGTAAATATTGTGTCTCTAGTGTGGTTGCATTATTGTCTCCATGATTGATATGCTGTACATGTTGTTCTCTAAGTTAAGATCCTAGATCAGATTGAAGTAAATTCTGAAAATTTAACAATAAGCAATTTTATTCCTTTTCAAGCTTTTCCCAAATATGAAAAAGACAAAAAAAATAAATTCAAATATTCCAAAAAGCCGGACGGGATTATGGTCACTTTTTCTTGTTGGCAGTTGTTGTGTCACCTTTGAACAGAGCATTCATTCCACTCCGTACATTATGAGTCGAGACTATAGTTGGGCCTTAGGAGCTGTACTTGTTTCTCAGTTTTCTCCACCGATTGGTTAAGCTTCCAGTCATTATGGAGCCCTCTGTAATGCCTCCTGCATTGCACAGTTTATGTCAAGTCTATGCTGCCTCAGTCTATACATCTGCACATGCTCTTGTTCAAAGGAAGTCCTGAAACTAGTGTCGGCCACTCCTCAGTTCTCTTGACTATTGCATGTCGGCCATCCTTATTGAGTCAGTCCGTATCACCTGAGATCTTCCAAATCTTTCAGCATTGATAGTACCTCGTGCTGGTTGATGGGGGATGCCTTAATGCCCTCCTTCCAGCGAGTCTCGTTTCGTCGACTTCAACTCATTTATTCCGGTACTTGAGGCTTAGAGTTCGGTTGAGTACCTTGAGGCTTGCAGTCATTAGTGGCAAGTTCTCTCGCCATCGACAGTTTTGGGAATACATCAATGTCCCCTGATCGATGGATTCATCCTAGTGTTCGACTTCAACCCATTTATTCACACTCTGATGATTGTACTCCGTGCCTTGATGTCCATTTTCATTATTGGTGGGTTATCTCGCGTCTGTTAATGGTATACATCATTGACCGGTAATCAGACGATGTCTCATCAAGTTCGACCCCAAATCCTTTATTCACTTGATGGGACTTGCACCGTTGAAGACTTGTGTAGAAGACCCCAGGTGATTGTGGCATTCAGTATGCTACATATGACTTTGACTTTACATCTGAGATATCACCTCTCAGATTTCAGCAGTTTGTACCTCCAGTTTGCACCAGTTGTCTTCTTTTCAGCAGAAGACCATATCTTACTGTAGAGGGATCATGTCTATGATCACTTATGACATGTATTCACTATGTACTTCCTATTCATGGCCATTGTATCAGATTGTTGTACTATACCGACATGTATTCAGAGATACTATTGTATTACAACGAGTGAGCTGTTCTTTCCACTTGTGTCTCCATCACTCCACTTCTGAGTTTTATAATGTATTTCGGCCATCGTAGCACATTTCAGTCTCTGACCTCACACATTAGGGGGCATCTGTTACACATAAATCTTCCACCCTGTGAGCATCAACATTCTTTGGCCTGTAGGATCCATTTCAGTGACTCAGATCCATTTTTATCCTTCAGTGATACTAGTTTGCCCTATTTTTATTCCTACCCACATGTTGCATCACTATAGAATGCGTACCCGTGAGATGCATCCCTATATCCCACGGGTATCAAGTAAAATGGTAAAAAACCACTATTTTATCACTTTTTACTCCCAAAAAGCGGTCATTGGGTGACCTTTGGCTCTCCATCTGCCCAAGTAACGCCTCGATCTGTCCTTTCACCTACCTTTGAGAGGACTATATATTGAGCACATATGGCTTATGGACGGGAGGAAGAAGAGAATAGTAAAGGAACTCTAGTGGATTTTTTCCCTATCTTGAGTCTGCACTCATTGATCCTTGTAGTTGTGAACCATTTATGTTCACCTTCCAAACTCCTTCTAGTTTGAGTTTGCCATTCATGGAGGATTGAAGTGGTGGAGGCACAAGTGGATTGATCTAGATCTGGGTTCAGATTGGTTGCCGGCAAGAGGTCGTATCACTTTGTACTTCTTCTTGTTCATTAATAGAACTACTCATATTCTCGTCCATTCATGGTGTGAATGCCATTTATTATACATTGGGTTACATTTGCTTATGATATTATGGACCATTGTTATCGATAATGTTAATGTCAATTATATATTATATGTACTTGTTGGATATTGGCTGTCAATACTAATTTGCAGATTACAAGTGCGTGGATTGAAAGCTCCAACGGGGATCTACATCAAACGTTGGATCGAGGTTGGTTACATTTCTCCATTATCTTAACATTGTCATTTATAATAGCATTTCTTTGAGAATTGAGTAGATTTCTGGTAGTCATCTGTCTGTTGTGGTATTTCCAAGCCATAGTGAGTTTTCTCCAGTACACATGGTCATATGTTCTTGAACTAGAACATGATTTGTATTTGTTGATGTACCTTTCATGTTAGCGGACAACATCAACCTCATACAACACCACAATGCATTAGTACAATCATAAGTGTCAAAACCCTAATCAATGAATATCTGCATTCATAATTTTATTAAGGTGATACGACAAGTCTAAAGTTAATCAAGATTGTACTAAACTTAATGAAGACAAACATACCATAAACTTAATCATGAATAGATCTCAAAACATACCTGGATAAGTCATACCTGTCGATATTGCTTGTAATCTTCTTATGTAAGGCCTTAGCCTCATCTCCCTCTGAAACTGGAACTTCTTCACTTATGCAGGTGACTAATCCATTCTCTTCTAGGATTAACCCAATCCACATGATTTGAAGAAACTGGATCTGGAGGTGGATCAGGGTTTGTCAGGGAAACCCTAAAAATTCAAACTTTGAATTTCAAACTTCTGAAAGGATAGAAAGATGCGCTTTGATGAGCTGATCAAGATGGTATACTCAGAATTTGAAAACTGCAAAGTTTCACCCCTCAAATTTGCTTTTCAATCTTCCAGATTCACTAGGGAGGACCCTGAATTAGGGTTTGAGTTTCCCGGACCTTCACCCAACCAAATAGTTTGATCCAAAGCTCTAAAATTTGATTTTTCCAAGGAGCTTCCAGCTATGGTCACAGATTTCAAAAATTCCCATTTTTGCAGAAGCCCTAATTTTTCACCTTTCCGATCAAAGTCCCGAACAAGGGTTTGATCAAGCCCAACCTTCTACCCAACCAAAAAATTCGATCTTGGTCTCTAAATTTTTATTTTGATGAGAAGCATCCATCCGTGGTCTCCGATAAAAAAATTCCCTCATTCTCCGAAACCCTAACTTCCCGGAGCCATGAATGAAGGTGCTCAAAATCCAATTCTGTTTTGACAGAAATATGCACCTGATTGTTTCTGGTGTAACTCCAAAATTTTAGATCTACAGGGTCTGAAAATTCTTCCTATGGTAACCTGACCTATTATATTTCCAACCCCATAGGTATGACCTCAATTGGATTCTCTGGGAGAGAGTTATGCCAAGTGTCGCAACGTGACCTGTTTATGGGATAAAACAGGAGAGTGAACTTGTACGGCGTGCCATGTGTCACTGTTTCAGTTTCGGTCTTTGAAAAACTTACCTGAGAAAGTACAGTCCGTGCCCTACCTGTCACTTTTTACGAAATTTTATTTGGAGCTTCCTAGCCCAAGTTATGACCTTTTTTCATAGGTCACCTGTTTATGACTCAGATATGGAAGAGGCAGAAACCCTATATTGTACAGATCATAAATCATAAAGTACAACGAATTAGAGGTTTTCCTTTGGACACAAGGTACATGGGGATCTTATCTTCGACCTGTAAGATTTTCAGATCCTGAAACCTCGCTGAAATGTATTTATAGAGAAAGTGCTACGATGACTGGTTTTTTTCTATATCAAGCCCTAGCTACGCAAGTGCAACAAGTGTTATAAATGCCATACCATGCCTTCTTTCAGGCTAGCTCTGATACCATGTTAGTTTTTCAGAATTTCAATCTGATCTAGGATCTTAACTGAAATAATAACATGTATAGCATATCTACAACATATCAAACATGGACACAATAATGCAAGCACACAAGAGACACAGAGTTTCACCGAGGAAAACCAAGAAGGTGAAAAACCCCGCAACTTCCTCAGAGATAGATAGAGAAATGATACAAACCAAGTACAAGAGATATTCTTCTCCTAGCAGCAGCTTCTCCTCCTCCACAAGTGCGCCACTCTCCAATGAGTGTGTGAGTGAGAAAGTGAATCATGAAATAGAGTGCCTCCTGCACTCTATTTATACTTGACTTGACTTGCCTAATAACCTTTACTAGGTCGGCCTTAACTTAACCACATAACATAATGCTGACAGGGCCGACCCCCACTAGGGTGGTCTAATAACCCTTTTACCTACATGACTTATACAGGGCCGACCCCATCAAGGTGGTCTAATAACCCATCAAGTATAAGTTACGACACTTACAATATAAATGACCACACTTCCGTATAGAGGAATAATAACATCTCTATAGGAATACAAACACTTTCGTAGAGAGGAATAATAACTTCTCTATAGGAATAAAATATACATAGGTGAAATACATTCCGAGGTTACAATTACATCAACAAATTTTTACTTAAACGTGAAGATTAGGAAGTCAGAAACCTCATAATGGGGCTAATTAAGTGCTTAGTTTGAATTATATTAACTCCAAATGGTCTATGGGAGGACACAATGGATCCAAACATAATTGACGAAGAGCTTAGAAGTGGCCTTTGTTGTGATGATCTTCTTACATGGAGTCAAAATTTCCATTTTAGAGAGCCAGTCAACAGCCACAAATACATAGTCATTTCCATGCTTGGTTGAAGGTAGGATGGACATGTAGTTCATGGAGACATAATCCCAAGGTATATCTAGGGTAGGAAAATGAGTGTATAACCCGTACTTCTTGATGGCAGGTTTGGAAATGTTAAAAGAAGTTCCTGATCTAATATACCCGTTGATGTATTTTCAAAGCTTTAGCCAATAGAAGTAATTTTGAAAAACTACCATTGTCTTCTCTAAACTGAAATTCCCAACCACTCAACTATAATGTGCCTCCCAAATTGGCATGTCATGTTTTCTTGAAGAAACACAAAGGTGGCCAAGATGGAATAAAATCTCATGCTGGAGATGAATGTTTGAGACCAGGCTTCTTGTTCACTATGTCTAATAGGTACCAATAAATTCAGGGTTGTTTTCATATAATTGGGGCCACCCAAGGTCTCATGACCATAAGAGTTTATCATGATAGTCAGTGCCATATAATTGAAAGTCAGGTAAGGTAGTCTGCAACTTGTTTGGTGCTACCCTTCTTGTACTTGATGTTCAAGTTGAACTATTGCAAGTATGTGGACCACTTCTGATGGTGGTTGTTCTATGAATTTTCTTGTGTTTGCATCAATTATAGGGGCTTATGATTAGTTTGCATGATTGTATCCTTCCCTAGGATGTAATCTTTCCATTGGAAACAAGCTTGCATAATGAAGTACATCTCCTTGTCATAGGTGGTATACCTACAAATAATCAAAATGCCTCACTGTCATAGGCCACCGAATGTCCATGCTAAGTGAGGAGTACATTGATAGCATAGTCAAAGGCATCTATCTCAATCTTGAAATCTATTGCAAGTTTGTTAGATTCAAGACTGGTGTCAAACAGAGGCATCATTTCATATCCTTGAATAATTTCTATTCTGACACACCCAAAGTGAAATTGGATTTGGATCCACACTTGGGGTTAAGGGACAAGCAATATTAGAGAACCAAACAAAAAAAATGCCTTGGTGAGGCCCAATAAGACATGAAGCTCTGTTAGAGTCATTGGTGTTGGCCAATCATGAATGAATTAGATCTTGGTTGGGTCCACATGCACCCCATATTCATCCATGATGTATCTAAGATATTGAATCCTCTCCATGCTGAATGAGAGTTTCTCCAAGTTGGCATATAAATTGTGTTTCCTCAAGGTTCCTCGGATATGTTGAAAGTGCTGCAAATGGTCTACCCAAATTTTGTTGAAAATGAGGATGTTGTCTAGATATATAACCACAAAATATTTTTTGAAAGACCACAAAATATCATCCATCATCCTCATGAATGTTGTTGGATTATTAGTCAATCCAAAACGCATGAACAAACACTCAAAAAGGCCTTCTTTAGACTTCAAGGTTGTATTCCATAAATTGGCTTGCTCAATCAAGATGTGATGATAGCCCAGGGGACACCACCACGAGACACAGAGAACATGTGTAAAACAAGCAAGGGATATTTTACTAATCAAATCCAATCTAAAAGCTCAACTACTAGACAATATCCTAAATCATAGGGATTGAAGGATTGATTGAGATTTGATCGGGATATGGATACATTGAGATAGCACGGGATGATATGTTGTTGATGGAGAAATGGTGCTTTGAATGCATGTGTTGAGTGTTTCTCTCTTTCATAAGTCCATCACTGAGTTTGTTACGAACTCTAAATGGGTGTCCAGCCATTGTGTCTTATATTTAACATTTTATTGTGTTTCCTTTTGTTGCTAAGAAAATCATCTTATGGGTTGCTTGTTAAAATTTTAAATTTCGGAAGGTTGCTTTGATCTGATGATTTTTAACCTAAATACTTAGAGTCATCTATTATATCGCAGTAACCCTTCTCCATAGTGTTTCCATACTTGGTACCTCTGATCTTCGATAGATCTGTTCACACTAGAGGTGTGACTGAGTTGTTATTACTGCCTATCTGTTCCTTTTAGGTCAGTGGTGATTGCGGGAAAATATTTTGGCACCTTGTCATTTCACCTTCGTCTTGCTCTTTGTCGGGATCTTGGGCCCTTATGATGCTTTTGTTCAGCCAGTTTACTGCGTGAGAAGGCTGTGGGGGGTTGCAAACCAGTCGCTCTGTTTTTTTGTGTGTTACTATGCATACGAATGAAAGCAAATCATATTTCGATGTATAGCCCCGTGTGAATGTCTAGTAATTTATTCAACTGCTAAGTTTTGTCTCTAACCTTGTTGCAGTGTCTTCCTGGACTGTGACTGAATGCTCTTTCAGCTTGTGCGAGTTTTCCTCTCTTTTTACAGCATTTTGGCTTTGAAATTGTTTCCATGTTAGGTAGTTCGAGTCGTCGTAATACCCTTGAATTGTGGAGTTTGTCTACTTTAGATATTAACGTTGAAAAAAAATCTGCACTGCGTGTTACACTTGTGTCACCTTGGTTGAAATCCGTAATTATGGTGGACTTTACCTTCGAAAATCCCCAGCTATCGGTGTAACGCTACTTATCTGGTGCTCATTTTACGCAGCTACCATGGTCTTTATAGGTAGAAGAAAAACCGCAGTCTTAGAGTTGTCATTTAGTTATTTGGTTGTTAACCCCGCCTTTAACGTCTCAAGGTTCCTTTGAATTTTGCCTCGACGTATCAGTGGTGTTGTCTGTCTGTTGATAGCAGTGAGTTATATTTGGAACTTCATATAAAATCGGTTCCACACACCACCTATCGAATAGGAATATGAGATAACTACAATATTGTTGGATTTTACAGCCGAGTACCAAGATCCAAGTCAAATTTACCTTTTTATTGTTAACTTCATTTATTTTAAGTAGTTGATTGAGTTTATACTTTATAATGTTTATGAGTAAAAGTAAGGGTGGTTTATATGCATAGAAGCATTTGTATAAATTCATGGGAGTCGTGGGATAAAATCGAGAGGAGCCAGGTGCTCTACTACCTCCATCTGGAATTTGCACCGAGAGGAGCGTCTGGAATTTTCACCGAGAGGAGCGAGGTGTTCTACAGTCCAGTATGGTGTAACAGTCCAGTATGGTGTAACGTTGGTTCCTAACAAAATAATTAAAACAATTCATGTATGCTCATAAAAAATAAAAATGGAAAGTATTTAAAAAAAATCCATGTTGGCTCATAAAATAAAATATTATGAAAATTAATTAAAAAAATCGAAGTTGTCTATAAAATAAAAACTTAAAACTTAAACCCCGATCTATCAATCGAGAGATATCAAATTTCTTAGTTTAAATTTAAAAAAAAAAAAATACACCTCAAGAAAATGGATCCCTCTTGGTGGTTGATGATCAGGGTTTAAGATGGATCTATGCTAGTCTAGATAGTGTTGAGTTAAATACCTTTTTAAAATGTTCTTATTTCATATAAATAAAAACTTAAAACTTAAACCCTGATCTATCAATCAATAGATATCAAATTTCCTGAGTTTAAATTTAAAAAAAATACACCTCAAGAAAATGGATCCCTCTGGGTGTTTGATAGATTTGGGTTTAAGATGGATCTATGTTGGTCTAGATAGTGTTGAGTTAGATACCTTCTTAAAATGTTCTTATTTCATATGAATAAGGGTTGGAGTTTACAAATTATATATATATATATATAGAGAGAGAGAGAGAGAGAGAGAGAGAGAGAGAGAGGAGTGGAATACCTCTTTTAATTGTGTGAAGGATGGAGGTATGTAGATAGTAAGAGTAATATATTTGAATAAGCAAAATAAGTTGAATATTTCTTTATTTTCATATTAATGAAGATTGGGGATTAACACACACACACACACACACACACACACACACACACACACACACATATATTGTGAATAGGTTAAAGAAGGTTTGGAGCTCCCTTTTTTTTATTAATTGGGATTAATTACATGTTTAGTGTTTTTGAGTTAGGATGTAATTTAAGGAATCTTTCATACCTACATATGTGCGGATTTACATTGAAATACATATTATGAAGAAAAAGGTTTTCAAAGTTATATATTTTATCAATACTGAAGAAACTATATAGATTATTAGTTTCATCAAACATGAGAAAAGTTTTTTTTTTTTATCTTCCTTTTGTGATGCTGCTATGCAAGGGGCAAGAGATACGCGTGTCTTCTTCTCTATTTGATTTTGACTCTTTGATCACATCCTTGGTCCTTCTTCAGTCTTGTGAGTAGCAGTGGCATCTACTAGCGCCATTGGATAATTTTCTCATGCACCGCAAATCATGGGAGTTTCTCTTGATCCATTTGGGTGGAACAAGTGTTAGTAGTGTGATCCTTGTGACTAATGCACAAAATGAATCTCATGTCCTATTGGAGAGGCTCACAGGGATATTGATCATGATTGGGAGTGATCAAATTCCAATATGGTGGGGGGATCTTGGCATACCATGGAGTGACAGATTGTCACAAGTAGCAGTGATGATGGGAGGTATGTAGCACAAGCAATGGGATCTTGGCATTGCTTTGTAGAAGTTTAGCAGCTGGCATTGTAGTGCGATCCAACCATCATTTCCAACAGTCTATCCATGTAGAGCAGTGTTTCAGTTTCCCATATGGAAAACCATATGATGGATGAACATATTATTTTCATGCTTGTGTGTTAGGGAGTCTTCAGCTCCTTATGTGGATGTGGATTTCATAGACACCTTGCATCTATCAGGTTCATTTGGGACCCCAGGATTCTTCTCAGTTGTTTTAATTGGGTTGAACATTAATTTGCCTTGGGGAAACACATTTATTCTTGGAGGAAAGGTTATAATCAGGGTTAGCACAACAATAACATGGTGGTGCTTCATTGAGTCTAGTTTTGAATACCACTACACCCAATTTCAAATTGCTTGAGGACAAGCAATATTGGGTGGGGAGGATTGTCATGTCCCCAAATATTTGGTTTTAATCCTTAGATGAAAATAATTAATTGTGATCAAAATTTATTTTGGAAATCCATTAATGTGGTGTCTTGAGTTATTAAATTGTAATGTTTGAGGCCAATATTTATTTATTAATGCAATATTAGTATAATTGGTTCAAGTAAGAGCCTAGGAGGTTAATTGGGACCCATATGAGGTGTCTCTCACATAAAATATGGAAATAAAGCAGCTAAAGGTAGTAAAACCAGCTTAAAAGCAGGAAAAGAAGCCAAAAGCAGCTTAAAAGCAGGAAAAGCAGCTTAAAAGCAGGAAAAGCAACAAAGCAGTAGAAAATCAAAGAAAGTAGAAGTTTCCATATTTTTGGGCGGAAAAAGGAATATTAAAAGCAAGAAATCCAACAAAGAGTCTCAAGAAATCTATAGAAGCTAATATTAGCTAGTGAGGGTGCAATTGATGAGGCAAGTGGGTCCATATGCAAGTGCAACTTTCCAAATAAGCCTCCACTCATAACTAATTCGAATTTCAAGAAGGAAGGCTCTAGAGAAAGGAAGAAAGCTACCAGAGGTTTATAAAAGGAGTATGAGAGTCTCCTTAGGAATATTTTGTCACTTTGATTATTCATTTTGGAGAGCTTTATGTTTTCCTAAGCTTGGGTGATGTGCCCCTTGTCATCATTGGGTGATGTGCCCTTTTGCAATCATTGATCCAACTAAGATATTGAGAGATCCTTATGTTGGATTTTGAGGAAGAGGAAACCCAACCCTTTTCATGGAGGTTAATGCAACCATTAAGGTCTTTTTATAGGTCTGAATTTGAGCTCCATATGTTGTGGTCGAATTCCAGATTGAGGTGGTAGAATCTCAGTAGCATCAGTTTCCTTTTACAGTGTATTGTACCTAGTGGAGAGTGAGATAAGTGGGTTGTGCACCTTGTAATCTACAGTAGATTCTCATGCACATTAAATGAGATGTATTGTTTTTCATAACTCTAATATAGTAAATAAATATCCCTTGCTATAGAGAAAGGAATAAATCTACCAGAGGTTTATAAAAGGAGTATGAGAGTCTCCTTAGGAATATTTTGTCACTTTGATTATTCATTTTGGAGAGCTTTGCACTTTCCTAGGATTGGGTGATGTGCCCCTTTTCGGCATTGGGTGATGTGCCCCTTTGCAATTATTGATCCAGCTGAGAGATTGAGAGATACTTCTGTTGGAGCTTGAGGAAGAGGACACCCAGTCCTTTTCATGGAGGTTAATGCATCCATTAAGGTCTTTTTACAGGTCTGAATTCAAGCCCCATATGTTGAGTTCAAATTCAAGATTAAGGTGGTAGAATCTCAGTAGCATCAGTTTCCTTTTACAGTGTATTGTACCCGGTGGAGAGAGAGATAAGTGGATTATGCCCCCTGTGATCTATAACATCTTCTCATGCGCATTAAATGAGATGTATTGTTGTTCATAACTCTAATCTAGTAAATAAAGATCCCTTTCTCTAGAGAAAGGAATAAATCTACCATAGGTTTATAAAAGGATTATGAGAGTCTCCTTAGGAATGTTTTGTCACTTTGATTATTCATTTTGCAGAGCTTTGTGCTTTCCTAGGCCTGGGTGATGAGCCCCTTGTCAGCATTGGGTGATGTGCCCCTTTGCAATCATTGATCCAACTGATAGATTGAGAGATCCTTTTGTTGGAGTCTGAGGAAGAGGACACCTAGTCCTTTTCATGGAGGTTAATGTATCCATTAAGGTCTTTTTACAGGTCTGAATTCAAGCTCTAGATGTTGTGGTCGAATTCCAAATTGAGGTGGTAGAATCTCAGTAGCATCAGTTTCCTTTTACAGTGTATTGTATCAGGTGGAGAGTGAGATAAGTGGGTTGCACCCCCTGTTATATATAGAAGCTTCTCATGTGAATTAAATGAGATGTATTTCTGTTCATAACTCTAATCTAGTAAATAAATATCCCTTCCTTACTCTTAATCACTCTTCTTATGCTCCTATATTATAAATTCTAGTGTTAATTGACATACTGCCATCTTTTTCAATGATAAACTATTAAATTCACCCCTAATAGTCTGATTGTAGAAGGATTCTGCTAAATGTCATATAGTTGGAATCATCTATGAAGTTTATTTCAGAATTAGTGAACTCTAGTTGTCATTTGAAATTATCTGAAATCACTGTATGCGCTATCATAGAGAAAATTGACAATTTTTCAATGTTAATGAATCTAACTATTTTATGAGCATCTAGAAATTGGTTTGAATGCCCTTGTAGCTAATTCATATGTATTTGGCCCCATCCCAATCCTTAGACTATAAATTTATGAGGATCTTATTCCATTTGAAAACTGCTGGAAACTGCCTCCTTAACTAGTCCAAACTCCAATATTCACACCTAGTCAACTAATTCATTGTCTAAGTTTTGTTTATCAAGTCAAGTAGAGTTCATATCAGGTTGGGGACATTTCAGTTAGTATTCCACTGTTTTGGTTACTTCCAATACTGCGCAAAAAGCAGTGGAGGTTCCACATAATTCCCGGGGATATTGCTTCCGATCATTTGGCTTTCCCAAATGGTTTTCCCAGGTGTGAAGCAGTCCCGAATGTGCAATTGTCGAAGTTGGATGTATATATAAGTATGTTGTAGGAGGTACCTAGTATGTAGAAGATCCTAAGTTCCCTCCTTGAAGAATTTGTAGAGGTATAGGGGTGTTTGAGACTTAAATTTTAATTTCTAGCCAAAAATTACTCAATTTTGAGTTAGTGTGCCTAGATTTTGGTTTGGGTACATTACACATCGGCTCATCTATTCACATGTGTTAGAATCACACCATCAGGGTTTGAGATGACAAATTTGGGTTTATGGGTTGCATCACTCAACCTTGTTTCCCCTTGCAAGCTATGTTGGATTTTATATCACCAGTTATGACTATGTATGAGGATCATCTAAGCACTTTCAGTGGTGATATTTGTCCTCATGATTGTATATTGCGACATAGATCCACATTGTATTTGTTGGTGGATATGATCCCTTGTATGACATGGATCCACTGTGTATTTTTCATGGCCATGATATTTCACTTTAATCATGGATCCACAATGTAATTTCTTGGTGGCCATGATTTGTGACTTCTATTACTGAGCATGGGTATTCCTACCTTGGGGATGATATATGCATACTTGGTTGATGATTGATGTCAGGTCCTCTCTGGTTTCTTGCTTCCATTTCCTTCCCTTGACATATTATTATTGTAAAGTTTTTCAGACAACATTTTATCTTCTGACCTCACACTTTAGGGGGCATCTATTTTACTCGTATTCCTACCTAGAGGATCCTTAGAGACCACATATCTTTGATTAGCTGAAATCACTTGCTTATGCCTTTCTCCTAGCCTAGTTTTTTCCACCATCACCTTGTGCATGCCTAGAGAGAGGTGATGGTCACTCTGCCATCACTCCTTTCATGCTTGCAGGGGCATGACACTATCCCTCCTTGCATTCCTTAGGGAGGGTGATGATGGCACTTCACATGGATTTTGGATGAGTTTCAAGGGGATCGCATATATGATTGGACTCCACCTCACTTTGGCATGGGAACTCACGCATCAGCTCGAGTCTACCTACCCTTAGGAGTATAGATTCATATTCCCTTCATTCACCATACACCTACTATATCGAGGCCATTTCATGACAAAAGGGGACTCTTTGCTTAATATTGTTATGTTATTGGAATCCCTAGTGCATACTACAACAATTTGTGATCAACCTAGTTTGGTCAAGGAAGGTTTGGAGCGGGAAGCTTGGAGGAGATATACATCATGACTCAAGGTATGATTTGATGTGCCTTTTCTTATTCTTGTGATATATAGACCTATGCCCTTTCCCCCTCTCCACATCATGATGTCTATGGATGTTTATGCATGATTATGTTTCAGATTTGTATGTCCCATGTGATGAATATGATGGATATGATCTCCCTTGAGTAGATCAGATTAGATCTAGTTTAGATTTGCTTAGATATATATGTTTATATTCATTTCCATGCATTCTTATATATGTTAGGAGGATTTGAGGAAGGTTTGTTTGTCTCCTTGTGTGCAAGGTACTAGAAAGTGGAGTTGGAGTAAAGGCCACTAGATCTGCAACAGCTGGGATCGATATTCACCAAAGGACCTCACATAAGTTAAGGAGTGTTGACCCTTCTTCCCTCCCTTATCATATCTTGTATGTGAATTGATGGTTATATCTAGTGCATTATTAATTGGATCTAGTGGGAAAATTCATATTGGTCTACCCTCTTGTCTATATTGGATCAGGGAAAGGATCCAAGGGAGGTTTCACCTGTACACAGGGGAGAATTATCCATAATATGGGGACTAGACTCATAAACAACATGACATTTCCACATATAGGGTTTTCCTAAAATGAAATCACAAATTTCTAGTGGGGAAACATCACATAATACCTCATCTTTGAAGGAATTAATGTCATAGGATATGTGACATTGTTGACTAGCTTGAATGTCTCATCCCTAGTTCAACAAACCAATGGTGTACGGTTGGGGGTGTGGCATTGTTGGAATCTTTGATCTCTTTATGATCTCATTTGAGATTAGTCTCTTATGGCTACCATTATCAATATTGAAATGTAGTGGATTCTCTTTCACCCAAATTTGTGAATGGAAGAGGCACTTCCCTTCATTTGACTCCGCTGGCTCTTCTAGTTGGATATTTTTGGTTGCAATGGTGGCACTGGGATCTGCATCAATGATCAACTTCTGCTTATATTTCTATGAGTTGGATTCCAATCTAGATTTTAAATCTAAGGCTTTCATATTATCCAACAATGATTTTTTTGAGTGACATTCATCAGTGTTGTTCTAGGGGATTTTTTGGAACTCACACCACTTTCCAGTGTTCTTCTTTGACTTCCAACTACCCTTTTTTATCCGTGGTTTGGAATTATTGTCATGATTTTGGATATATTTACATAGTCCTTTGTTCTGTGATTTAGGGACACCTTTACCATGTTTTTTCTATGGCTGATTTGTAAACCCGAACTCTTGGTTATTCTTCTAATTAAATTTTTGCTCGATTTTGAAAGCATATCAATAAGCGGCTCCCATTGAGGAGATGTACAATAAATCCATCTATGTTTGTATGTACCTATGTATGATACTACAATACTTTAGGACCACGTGTCAATTATAGTCTTTGATACCCAACTTTGAGTGCAAGAGATGGATTATATTGGTGAGCTCTGACACTGTCTAGTTTCTCACCTCGGGCAAAGTTGTTCATCTCGAGTACTAGTCATCATAATTTTCGACAAGATAGAATTATTCCTTGAGGGCATCCAAAAAAATATATACCCAAGTTGGTTATATCTTGTACTTTGTAGACTCATCTTGGCATGCCTCTCCCATTAATCGTCCCTCCAATCTTTGACATGGGAGAGGGACTTAAGGAGTGTGAAGGTGATCTTTTCACTATCGAAAAACTTTTGAACATAGAATAACCCTTTAATAGATTTAACTATTTATCTAAGCACCTACATCTATCTAGTTTTCAATTAAAGGAATTTCAAAGTTAATTTGTAACTTGAAGGGTGTTGCACCTCCAAATTCACTGCTAGTTGAAGGTGTTTCCACTATTGTTGGTAGTCAGTGAAGGATTTGGGTGAAATTATCCATCATCTCATTCCACTATTTCTAGAGGGATTCCTTGAGAAATAACTTAATAATATCTCATGCTCTGTTGTCTCTCTTTTCTTCCACCATTTGAGGCTACTTAGGTTGACGAGAGTGGATTTTTCCAATCTCAATTAGTTTGAGACCCAACTATTGATACGTAGGTCCCATCGATGACATGCACTAAGAAACAAAAGAGATAAGATTTCTCTAATACCATTGATATAGATTATTTAAAGAATGAAATGGAGGAAGCAATGTAAAATGGAAACACACACATAAACATGTTGCAAAAAGCACAATAGTATAGTAAAACCCAAATTATACTAATGAACGAAATGGAAAAGCACTGTAAACTACAAAGAAATATAAACTAGCTAGAATGGTGGTAGATGATATTTGAAGAGAGACGTGTCGTCTACGCTCATTCACTTGAGGAAATTATAACAGAACAAAATTGACTTTTAACATAAAGTGTGAAACCTTGAGAGGTAAAAGCCATAAATATCCAAAACCCTAACCCTAGGATATGAAGTGGAAAAAACAATGTGTGCCCAAAGGATTCTAGTTGATACATTGACTTCCCGAGGGTACAACTTTGACATACAAAGACTGTTTGAGGTGCACAATATCCCATTGGAAATATCTCAAGGAAAAGAACATTTTTAGTGAAGGCTTGGGAAAGGCTTTGGCAATTCTAAGCCATCATAGGGCCAAAACTTGTTATTTGTTGGAATAAAAAGGTTCTTTGATAACCTCACCTTGTTGGATCAAGGGATTCGACCATTCAAGTGAGCTGATTGTCGAGGGAGTCGAGTGTTAAAGGGAGTCAACCACTAACTAAAATATGCATTTACAATGTCCACTTTGGATTTTAGGTCTACGTTATATGGATAGTTATAACTGATGTGTTCCTTTGGTTATTGGCTTGGCCCATGGTACAAACCTATTTAAATATGGTCTATTAGATTGGTCTATCATCATGGAGATCATGGGATCATCATGGGACTATTAGATTATTGTTCTCTTATGAGCTTTCTTTAGTGTTGTAACAATGTCTATTGACACCACCACTGCTCTAAAGAAATTTATGTTCTCTTCTGTTACCACTTACCTGTTCCAACATGGTATCAGAGCACTTGGTCCACTAATAAGGTTTTGTAGAGTGAATGAATTCCATTAGACATTGGTGGTTTGATGGGATGCATTTTTTTGTGGGGATGAGAAGTATGGTGAATCACAAAACTTGTTTATGAATTGTTGGTTTCAACCATCATTTTCCCTAGCTCCTTTTGGCATGATCTGGTAATTTCCTTGGGTATCATATTGCCATGATCAAGTGCATTGGCTGGACAGATCTGGGTAATTATTGTTTTCCCTAGCCAGATCTATTGATATGGATAGATTTTGTCTTGATTAAAGAGAAGACTGTGTTAATTTATTCATTGGGTTTTAACCGAAGATTTGCGTGGTTGAAGGGGAATCGAACATGATTCAAAGAATAGCCTAAGGACCAAAAATATGATTGACTGGATGCCTATAAGTGTGATCAACTAGAGATCGATGCATTGGTACAACTTGGGTTTCCTTAGAAAATTCATTTTTGTTAACTTTTGGAGCAACTGGCTAGAGGTTTCAACTGGATGGTGAATTGACTAGATGGTTGACTTGCACCTTGGAGTAGTCGAATGGTTATTTTTATGAATGCATTGTGCCCTAATTTATGCAATATGGAGCTGTTGAATTACTGAATTCTTGCATATTGGTCACATGAAGGACATCAAATGAGTATTCACTGTATCACTACATTTCCTCAAGATAATTTTTTGTACTGTGTATCTTTGGAAGTAGTTTGGTCCGACTGGTGGTTACATGACTAGAATCTAGCCAACTAGAAGTCTGCATTGCCTATATAGGGAGTCTAGATTTCAATTAACCCAATCATATTATGTATTGGAGTGACAAACTAGGATTCCTTTAACTAATTGAGCTTCGACTGGCATTTGTTTGACCAACTAGCACTAGAACTGTCCATCAAATGGTTTCCTTTATATGATCCATTATAAGACTATGTCAGAGTCTTTATATTTTATTTGCATTGGACT
Organism: Larix kaempferi; assembly: GCA_027924585.1. Classification (NCBI taxonomy): domain Eukaryota; kingdom Viridiplantae; phylum Streptophyta; class Pinopsida; order Pinales; family Pinaceae; genus Larix; species Larix kaempferi. Next base: position 1,907,263 of record BSBM01000316.1, on the reverse strand, counting down.
CAAAGATACTTATTTGGTTGAAAAAGGATTGAAGTAAACCTTGTTATTGTTGTAGGAAATACTAACAAAATACGCCTTAGATGTGTGAGACTTTGAAATTCTATTAAAGATGGGTGCCTTTGATGAAGATCAAGCCTTGACCTTGTTGATCATATTGAAGGAGGTTCATGAGAAGAAATTTTTTTCTTTACAAGAATCGCATGATCGACTTTAGCAAGAGGTTGTTTCCTTACAGACTATTGTTTCTCTATTGTAGACTGAAAATGGAAGATTGAAGGATTAATTGGAGATGGCTCATATCCATCTTGAGGATGAATCTTCTCTTTCTAGACTAATTTTTTTACAAAGAATGGATGAGAAATCCAGGAAGGTTTCTATCTTAGAAAACACTATGGAAACTATATTCCAAAAACTTGTGGATAATTTTGGAGACAAATCAAACCTAGTCGATGATCTGGAAAAGGAATTTAAAGCCCTTTCTCATGCGGAAGATGATTCCTTGAAGGAATAAATCCATAGACTTGAGGAAACCAATGTCTAGATAGCCAATGATGCTTCCCATATGCAGGACTCTGTTAATGAGCTTCATGAAGAAGCTTCTCCTCTTCAAGTAGAAAATAACAGGTTGTTTGATGAATATCAACCCTTGAAGGAAGACTGTGAGGAACCTGCAACAATTAATTGATGAAATACACGATATATCAGATCAAAAAATATTTTTATTGATCACGGGCCACTTCAAGGGGGCAACCTCCTTTGAGCAAGCTCAATACAAATAACTTCACGGTGCCTTCATTGGCCTCAACACGCACTTATAAACTAACTCTATGCCCAATACTATGGGTCAATACCATGGAACATATAATACTACGGGATGAATTTCAAAGCATATGTGTCCAATACTATGGGTCAATACCATGGGATAATACAAAGTATGGATCAACAAATACTACGGGATGACTTAAAAAGCATATGCGTCCAACAACAATATACTAACAAAGTAAAGAGAAGGGTTGACATAGGTTCCTAACATCCCCTCTCCCTTAGAAAAAGCTTTATCCTCAAAGCTTTAGATGTGGAAATTGATGCAGAATCTGAAGGAGTGGTTCCCCTGCAACATCCTCTGGTTGCATCCCGTGCCACTAAATTAATACCTTTGTGATAGATTGAGAGAGAAGCTGACGCCTTTTGAGTTTTAGGGAGGATTGCTTGAAAGGCTATAGATGAAGAAGAACCATATCACCTGCTTGAAAAGTGCGCTCAGAACGGTGTTGATCGGCTTGTTGTTTCATTCGAATTCTTTCCATGTGAAGATTATCCTGCAAAATGAGAAGAATTTGATCGCAGTTTCGAAGAACCGAGTCAATTTCCTGAACTGGTGAACTATTGAGGGTGTATGGAAAAAGAACTGGTAGTGCCTGACCATAGATTGCTTCATATGGAGTCATTTTATATGTGGTATTGTACCACCAGATCCCTTCAAGGAAATCCATAGAAATGTCTAGCCAAATATGTGTAGGGATGGGAGAGGGTTCGAGCAATCCCAGAAGGAATGTCGTTTCACCATTGTTGACCTAGAAAGTATCAAATTCAGCCACCATCTGTTGAATTCCCATTTTCAGTCCCTGCCAAAATAAGTTACATTGTTCCCTGTCATACGTTTTGAACAGAATGTAGCCAATTTGGAACAAGCATAGGAATAGCTTAAAGAGAAATTGGGTCATCAAATTTGCAAGAAGGGGCATCTGCCACTAGATTGTCCTTACCCTTCTTCTAAGTGATCTCACAGGCACAACCCATGAGTTGGCTAACCCATTTTAGGTGTGATGGGGAGGAGACCCGTTGTTCCGGGAAAATTTTCAGGCTCTGGTGATCAGTCTTGATGCATAAATAATTCCCTAATAGGTATGGCTGCCACTTTTGTACTGCATGCAAACTAGCCATCATTTCCTTCTCAGATGTAGAGGCGGCTAAATTGGTACCGGAAAGGTGTCTTGAAGGCGACAATCCCACTGGTTCAACAAAGACACCTTCATATCTATCCAAGGGATTAGTGGAGACTGGTGATGGGTGCGTCTGAATGGAATGGAGCTGAGCGATTACATGTGAATTCTTCTTAAGGATATTTTCTAGGCGATGTGAACTGATGATGTAGAGAGACCCTAGTTGCAAGCCCGTAAATGTGTGTTTTTTCCCATTAACTGAGAACTGCATCCAAAGTTCAGCAAAATCCCATAAGATGGGGCCAAGTGTGCGTAACCATTGAGCACCCAAAACCACATCACATCCACCTAAGGACAAGGTAAACATGTCAGAGAGCAGGTTATAATGTTCCATAGAGATACACACATTGCGACACTTCCCCTCTCAAGGTAAGGTGCCCCCATTGGCAATCATGACTTCAAAGTTGGAGCAAGGATGGACAAAACAATCAGCCTGTTTGGAGATCCAAGGGTCAATGAAGTTATGAGTGCTACTAGAATCAATGAGTATTGTAAGAGGGAGCTTCTTGAAGTAACCCCTAAATCGCATTGTTTGTGGGGTGGTGACTCTGGCTAAAGCATGGAGAGATATCTCTGGGTGGTTGTCCGAAGATCGAGGGTCAACATGAGGCTATTGAATGTCGATCTGATCATCTAGTGTATTTGGAGCTTCGTCACCAAGTTCAGAGGCATGGGGAAAATCCACATCCAAGAGATAGAGTTGTTGCTCAACACATCTACGTCCCCGAGTGAATTTATCATCACAATTATAACAAATCCATTTTTCTCTACGTGCCCGCATCTCTGCTTCAGACAAATGCTTGATAGGAGTTGCGCGAGGAGCTAGCGTGATGGGAGGTCATTGGGAAACAATATTTCTGAATGGAATAAAAGTGGATTTGGAGCATTGTTGGGCTGTGATCTTGTCCTCTGCCAACTTAGTCAACCCTAGGACTTCCATCATTGTGTTGGGACAGAACATTTTAACCTCTGAGTGGATTTCATCCTTAAGACCATTGATAAAACAACTCCTGTAGAATTCATCAGACAATGCTTCTGTGTGATTGGCGAGTTTCTCAAATTCTGTCTGATACTCTCTCACAGTTCCAATTTAGTGAAGTTTAGTGAGTGATTCTGTGAATTCATCAAAAGCACTAGGACCAAATTGTTGCAAAAGGAGTTGGCAAAAATCAATCCATTTTGTCTCGTCATGAGCCTTGATGTACCAACGGTACCATTGAAGGGCTTCTTGTTCCAAATGAAATGATGCAAGTGGAACTTTGTGGACATCAAAAGTATTATGCAGACTGAAATATTGTTCTGCCTGATATATCCATCCAGTCGGATCATTACCATTGAAGCGAGTAAAATGAAGATTCGACCCATGAAACTTGCTGGAAGAAGAGAACCCAATGTTTGGCTCTCGTTTATTGATCATGGCTGAATGCTGAAGATGAAGGCTGAGAAACTTTTCATCCAAATCTTGGAGTTTGGTTTTGAGGGCTGCATGTTCTTCATCCATGATTTGTGCTCTTGTGCAGTTGACAACCATAACCATGAGTTTTTTTTTTGAATGGGTAGAAAAACAAAAACAAAAGCTTCTTTAGTAATGGAAAATTTAGATTTGGGAAAAACTCTAATGGGTAGTTGGGGTTTGAGTAGGTTTTGGACACTTTCTAATGGACATGGAAGCAGAAAATGAGGATTTCAGAAGCGGGGTGAAAGAATGAGAAATTTTTTCAGAGAGGGACAAAGAAGCAGAAATAAGAAATGAACATGGTGAAAAAATTTGAAGGCGATTGGGTGAAAATCAAAGAAGTTATGGGAAACCCTAAAAATAGACAAAGGTGAGATTTCTGGCTTTGGGAAGTGGAATTTGGGATAGGGTCCTCAGGAATGAAATATGCAGAATGGGATTGCAGGGGTGTCAGTGAAGTTTCAAGGGAAACAGAGGTAAAATAAGGGAGATATGGCGAAAAAACATATTTTTAATTTTTAATCCTGGAATGAATATGCAACGGCGCGAAAGTGATCAACAACAAATGGAGCTACAACCGCGCTGAAGTGATCGGCAACAGTTCTGTACAGAGGTAAGCTGCGATTTATCAGCTAAAAATATATATGGACCCCAGGTATGCTCGACTTCCTAACGGTTCATGGGATTCACTCGGCCACCAATGCTGTTTGATGGATTGCGTATTGGGTTAGTACCCCTCACTCCATGGCTCAGGTAAAACTGATAACAGCTTTTCCACAAACGACAACTCTTGGTTTACCTCACAGGTGGGAACTAGTCAATCAGGTAGGGGTCGTTGCCCTTTTCGCTGGCAGGTCCTCTCAATGGGCCAGCTACTTCGGGGTTCCTGTGGTACTCCTCATAATGAGTTTTAGGGCTTACGCCCAAGTACTTCCCACAGTTAAGCGGATAGGTATTATTCCCAGATCCAAATCTGCAACAGATGCAGAAATTGTTTTTGGCAGAAATTTCACCCAGCGAGCCCAAGAAAGTGCTCTGATACCAAATGTGAGGAACCTGCAACAATTAATTGATTAAATACACGATATATCAGATCACAAAATATTTTTATTGATCGCGGGCCACTTCGATGGGGCAACCTCCTTTGAGAAAGATCAATACAAATAACTTTACAGTGCCTTCACTGGCCTCAACACACACTTATATACTAACTCCTTGCCCAATACTATGGGTCAATACCATGGAACATATAATACTACAAGATGACTTTCAAAGCATATGAGTCCAATACTATGGGTCAATACCATGGGCTAATACAAACTATGGATCAAAAAATACTACGGGATGACTTACAAAGCAGATGCGTCCAACAACAATATACTAACAAAGTAAAGAGAAGGGTTGACACGGGTTTCTAACAAAGATTAGTATTCCTTGTTTCTCTAGATGACAAAGAAAGATGAGATGGTTAAGGATTTGTAGGATTGCAATCAGAGTCTTGAACTGGATATCAACCGACTATCGAAAGATGAGGAGAATACTTTTGATGCTGTTGAGATACCAGACTCACCTATTGCTTCTTCTACCTTTGATAATCTTGTTTGTATCCCAATTGTTTGTAAACGAACTAATTGTAAAAAAGATGTTGATGATGTTTTTATTTCAACTCATGATTTGTTGGCTACCAATGCCTTTTATCTTAGTTTTAAGAAACAAAGTACAAGTATAGGGTCTCAACTGCTGACCAAGATGGGATATATTGGAAGAGGACTTCAGAAGAATGGACATGGTATTGTTGTTTCTGTTACCCCTAAGATGAAAACACCTTGAACAGGTCTTGGATATAATGTTGGTGTCACCTCACTATCACGTACCTGGTGACCTCACAGTGCCTTTGGGGAAACGAGATACTCAAATTACTAACCAAAATCCCCTCTGATACTCAATTTATTTTTTCTATTGATTTAATTATTAGTTACATCGGAATTAATTATATATATGATCGCCCATAGTTAAAATAAACATACATAAAAACGTTACAAGCAATTTATACATTAATGCATTCACACAATGCCAATAATTCCATTCATTCAAGTCATCAGATAACGGTAATTAAGTAAAATACATGACATAGATAAATATAAAACAATATTTCATACATAGATGGAAACTTATCTAAAAATATAATCCAACTGATTGCAGACCAAGTACATTCCACCTAGTCGTAGGCACTCTGTTATAAAAATTATCTCTATGAAAAATTCCATTGTGCGTTAGGACTATCAATCCACAAGAAGGCGCATGAATTCCCCTCTATAGTTATCCCAAATTTCTAGCACTCCTCCCCCGTCAGACTACACAACCCAAGTAACGGGGATCCCTTCTTTGAGTTAAAAATCCCTTGGGTTCCTTTCTCTGAGTTAATAGTCCCTCAAGCTATTTTCCCCCAATTCCCTTCCACGTATCTAGCACAAATCGGACAAGGATTCTTCATTTTGGGGCTCTAGGAAATTTCTTCATTCTCAGATACAACTCCTGACTATAGTACAGATGATGTCTCTAGTCTATGGTATAGGTGATGGATCTATGATGGAAAAAAGATGATGTCTGAATGGTAGTAGCATGATGAAGGAACTAGATTCTCATTAATTATATGCATGTTGAGAACTAGCCAAGTGGCATGCATGGGTGATAAGAACTAGACAAATGGCACCCATGGGAAACTCACCTTTCCCCCCACTAATCCTCATTGATTTTAGGATAATTAACCTAGGTTTAGGCTAATGTACTTTAATTAAAGAAGATTTATAAAACTTAGGATAAAATGGAATAATAAAGATAGTGACTTAAATTATAAGTCACTAGGGTCATCTTCCCCTTAAACCCCCTTCTCACTCTCCCTCTTATGGAATTATAGCCCCTTAATCTCTTCTTTGTCCTTATTAGTTTGCAGTAGTCGTGGTTTTTATATTAAATATAAAATGTACATAATCATATCATCTTGGTCACACTAGAACATTCATGTATGACTTCTACCCATTTCATCTTTATATACATAATTGCACCGAGGTTCTCTACAACCTAGTATGGGGGAGATGTTGTAATGTTTGTTCCTAACAAAATAATTAAAAAAATTCATGTCGGTTCATAAAATAAAATAAAATATGGAAAGTATTTAAAAAAAATCCATGTTGGCTCATAAAATAAAATATTATGAAAAGTAATTAAAAAATGGATGTTCGTCTATAAAATAAAAACTTAAAACTTAAACCTGGATCTATCAATCAAGAGAGATCAAATTTCTTGAGTTTAAATTAAAAAAAAATTACACCTCAAGACATTGGATCCCTCTCGGTGCTTGATAGATCTGGATTTAAGATGGATATGATGCTAGTTTACATCATTACATGCCCGGGTAAAAAACGAGGTGTTACACTCACTTCCCATACCTAGCCTTGCTAATCCCATGAAAGTTTTATTTGTTGTAGGTGGAGTACATAATGAATTGCTGACAAAGAGACCTGCTGATGATTACATTAAAAATATTGATGAGATGGTTGTTCCTAACATGCCAGAAATTTAGTATGTTGTTGCATATGGCATTGTTGCTTAGATGCAGGTTTGTTATGCTCCTGCAAGTGAACCAAAACATGTTAATGTATCCTCTATTCAACAATAACATAAATTATTTCCATATAGTCATCATGATCATAAGGATCAGAGGAATTTACCCAAGGACCGGTATTCTTGGAAAGATGGAAGTTATGCTTTCATAACTTTGTAGGAAAGACATGAACGATTGAATTGTGGATCAACACCAACTACTCGGATAGATTGTGGTTGGATTGATGAAATGTCATGGATCAATTTGATCATATGCTAGAGGAATTCATACATATGTGTATATTTTATTGTACTACTGTACATTGCTCCTCTTGCTTGTTGATGATTGCTTTGCAGTGGTCGACTAAGGCTCAACCATAGGTATCCGCCAATAGGATTTTCGATTTAATATTGTGGATAATTAATTTTTTTCTTGTATTTTTGTATTGATCCCTCAGTTGCATTTAAGGGGGGGAGATATTGAAGGAATTGAATTTATTTGTTATGTAAACCCAACTAGTTTCTTATTGATTGACTCAATCGAGCCTTGATGAGGTCAACTGAACTATGTTCTATTGAGTTGCATTGATTTTTTGAGAGATGTATTTGAGTACTGATTTGATTGTTGGTGCCTATTGATCGATAGAGACTGCATATTCTTGTTATATTATTGGCTAGTCGAAAGTGTTAGATTTTCACAATTTAATTCAATATGATCTAGGATCTTATCTGAGAGAACAACATGTACAACATATCAAACATAAGAGACAAGAGACACAAATAATTTCACTGGGGAAACCATAAAGGAGAAAACCCCGCAACTTCCTTAGAGATAGAATGAGCAATAATACAAAACCCCAAAACAAAGAGATGGTCTCCAGCATCTTCCTCCTCCTACACTTGTGCGAACTCCTCCTCTCTCTCACTAAATGCAAAGTGAGTGAGTGTGTGAATGATCAAATAGAGAGGAGCACCCTCTCTATTTATACTTTACCTTTCACTTAGCGTTAACCCCAAAAAGGTCGGCCTCTAAGTGTAACTGATTGGGCCAACTTCTCTAGGAGAGTCTAATAACCCATGAAAGACTCAACTCTGGGGTCAATGCCCCGTCATACAATGGAGGGTTAACCTCATTGACTTTACATGACCCAAATACAATAAACTTCTTTGACCGAAGGAATAAACATCTCCGTTGGAGGTACAATAATAAAATACAAATACAATATAAAATATACAAGTGAATATCTTTCGAAGTTACAAATACATCAACACTCCCTCTTAACTAGGAAGGTATTCTCTTGACACAGTTCATCAGCACGAGTCTTCGTCACTGGATCATCATCAAAGCTGGATTATTATCATCACTGCTGCTGCTATCTCGACCATCAATCTCAAATCTACTCGTCATAGGAAGTTCTACCGAGGCAAACCTTTTTCATGCTAGATGTAGGCATAGCCTCCATGTAGGTCTTCATCATCTCTACGAGCAAGTCATCAAGTAGGTACAACTCAAGACTTATTATATGCCTCTACAAAAATTGCAAGATATCCCAGGACTGATTATATGCAATTTGCAAAACCTGTGTACCCTATTGTCACCTCATCATCTTCAGATCATCTCATCGTCAACGAAGTACAACCCAGATGCACACAACACAACACTTACACTCACCGGCATGGGAGGAATAACCTACCACCATCCGTGAAAGGCTCATCACTTATATCTACGCCATGGGAAGACAAACCTCAACCATGCAAGAATGGCACTACCCTTACATCTACGCCATGGGAAGAAAAACCTCAACCATGCGAGAGTGGCACAACACTTACATCAACAGCCATGGGAAGACACACCTCAACCATGTTGGAATGGAACAACACTTACATCAACAACCATGGGAAGACACACCTCAACCATGATGGAATGGCTCGGCACTTATATCAATGACCATGGGAAGACACACCTCAACCATGTCGGAATGGCCCGACACTTATATCAACGACCAGGGGAAGACACACCTCAACCATGTCGGAATGGCCCCATCCTTTACATCTGCACCATGGGAGGACACACCTACCACCATGTGAGAATGGCTCATGTGCATATGTGTCTTCCGGACTCATCACTACCCCTTGGAAGGAACCTCAATCTGAAGTACACCAAGCTTCTCTCTGAAGTACTCAAACTTCACTCTGGCCAGCGGCTTGGTCAATACATCGGCTATCTGCTCATCTATCGCAACATATTGGAGCTTCACTACTCCTCTCTGCACCATATCCCTGATATAGTGATACTTGATCTCAATGTGCTTCGACTTGTCATGGAACACCGGGTTCCGAGACAACTTCACACAACTCTGGTTGTCGCAATATATACAAGTTGCATCCAACTGGAGATCAAACAAGTCAGACAGTAGCTTCCTTAGCCATACTGCCTCACAACTAGCCGAACAAGCTGTGACATACTCTACTTCAGCTGTACTTAGTGCCACGCAGGACTGCTTCCTGCTAAACCAAGAGATCACACTTGATCCCAAACTGAATCAGCCCCTCGAAGTGCTCTTCCTATCAATGGAACTTCCTGCCCAATCTGAATCAACATAACCCTCTAGGTTAATCTTCTGATTCACATCATACTTGAGCCCATAATCCACTATACCCTTCAGGTACCTCAGAATATGATTTGCAACAATCAAGTGAACATGTCTCGGATCCGTTAGGAACTGGCTCAATGTGTGCACAGCAAAGCAAATATCTGGTCTTGTATTCGTTAGGTACATCAAGGACCCAATCATCTGACGATACATCGTGGCATCAATCGACTCTGATGGAGCATCACCCAATAGCTTCAGGTTCGATGCCATAGGTGTGGTCATGGCCTTGCACTCCATCATCCCGAACTGCTTTAGGATCTCTACTGCATACTTCCCTTGTCCAAGGAAGATTCCATCTGCACTCTGCCACACTTCCATGCCTGGAAAATGGTGCCTTATACCCAAGTCCTTCATCTTGAACTCGACAACAATCAACCCATCCTCACCTGTCACAAACAGGTCATCTACATATAGTAGGAGTATCACTGGGTTCCCTTCCTCAACCTTGTAGTAAAGGTTGGAATCCGCTTTACTCTTGGTAAAGCCCAAACTAGTCAGGAAGCTGTCTATCCTGCCGTAACATGTCCTGGGTGCCTGTTTCAAACAGTACAAGGATTTCTTTAGTTTGCACACATGAGTATCCCTGTCATGTGTCTCAAACCTGAGTGGCTTCTCCACGTACACTTCCTCTTCCAGTATGCCATTCAAGAACACTGTCTTGACATCCATCTGGTGTATCTTCCATTTCAGCACTGCAGCCAGAACAAGTACTGTTCTGATGGAAGTGTATTTGGATACAGGTGCAAATGTATCCTCATAGTCTATCCCTTCTTTCTGGGAGAAGCCACGTGCCACAAATATTGCCTTGTATTTCTCTATGTTGCCATCTGCAGCATGCTTGATCTTGTAGATCCACTTGGAAGTCACCACAGACTTCCCTTATGGTCTTGGGACCACATCCCAAACATCATTCTTCATGATCGACTGATACTCCTCGATCATGGAATCCTTCCATTCCTTCCTTTCTGCCGCCTCTTCATAGTTGGCAGGTTCCTTATCAATGATGTCACACAGTAGGGCTACATAACTAGTGTATGGCCTCGGTCTCTTGATTTCTCTGTGCATTCCTTCTGAGGCTCCATATCTTTCTACATCTTGAATTACCTCTCGTAGCCATACTGGTTTCCTCTTGTGAGAATTCTTCTCACGGGGTGGATCTATAGGTTCCTGTGGATCTTCCATCTCACGGTCTTCTTTTGGATTTACTTCATTCATTGTTGTATCTCGGATCCTGGGTGCTTCTTGTTCTTCAATGTCTTCAATAGGTAGCTTTCTAGATTTGTTGTATGCTGAGTCTTTGTCGCTTGTTCTTCGAAACAAGTCTCTCTTGCAGGTGATGGTATACAATCTTTCCTACAAGTCAAGTTCAATTGCATGATTAGAAACATTTCATAGTTTTCAGAACAAATTCTTATGCATAAAGACATAGGTCATACACTCATGCAATTATCTTAGCCAATGCTTCAGTACAACATTTATCCATATCCCGTAACTTTCTAGATGCCTTCCATCTCTACCAAAACATTGTTAAGAGTGTGCACTACTCCAACATGTCAGCAAAGAGGTTTCAATCTAGATAAGTAGCAATGGAGTGTTGTACAGTACCATAGGCCACTTACCCATTACTTGCATATTAGTAGTGTCTTGTTCATTAATGCAACTTTTCTAATATGCATAATATACATGCTAAATCTAGGAACATAAGTATGTACATGACTGAACAACATCATTTAAGTAATCATATACACAAGAAATGACAATTTAGGAACTTATCTTTGTTTGGTTGTTGGGTGGACTCCCTCTCAATCTTTGCTTCCTTGCAGGAACTAATGGAGTGTGCTTCCTCTTGATCTCTATTTTCCCTTTGTGATAACATCATGATTATATGTCTTTGAACTTCTATCCATCCTGGACCACTATGCATGCTTAAGTGTGCACTAGTTTCATCATTGCGTCATCCTCAAGACCTCATACATAATCATACATTCATTAGTATAATCTCAATACTATCAAAACATTATAATCCTATAATCTTAACATGTATGGTCATGATCATTTCATACACAGGTAATTTATCACAAGCGTTAGTATTCAAGGTTTCAGGGAGTACTTCTTTTAATCATGCATATTCTTATTTGACCATAGGACTCTTCTAGTTTGTCATATCATTAATCAAACTAAGAAGCATAATATGCATAAACCCATGATTACTCAAAGTTATAACTTCATGAATAATCATTATCAATCATACAAAAGTATACTTATATAAGATCCTAACACAAGATAGGATTCTAACTTGATATAGGAAAGCATACCTGGATTATCATGTTTGCTAGTTATGTCTAACATACCCAAACAATGTCTTCTTTGTTATTTTCAATGATTTAGAGACCTTGTTCTAGTAACCTGCATATCTCATAAGTTAAGTATTGTAGAACCAAATTATACATACCTCGTAAGTAGAGATTCTATGTCATCAATGAATATGGATGAGGCTTTGTATTCATGTCACCATGGTCATGTATTCTTGATCTAGAACTTTATTTGTCTTTCTTGATGTACCTTTCATGTTAGCGGAAAACATCATTCTCATACAACACCACAATGCATTAGTACAATCATAAGTGTCATAACCCTAATCAATGAATGTCTTCTATCATTCACATGCATTCATACTTTTACTAAGGTAATAAGACAAGTCTAAAATTAATCATGATTGTACTAACCTCAATAATATGAAGACAAACATATCATGAACTTAATCATGAAACATATTTCAAAACATACCTGTATCTCATCAAGTCATACCTGTCAAGATTGCTTGTAGTCTTCTCTATAAGGGTAAAACCCTAACCATCCAAGGTAGATCACTTGTAAACATCTTATATAGGTTCATGGTGATAGGATGATACAATATCAGTGCCATTTAAACGTCCTTCATTGCTGCCCTATGAGTCTCCCAACTTTGCTAGGGTTTCTTCTTACTTGGAAACCCTAATTTTCAATCTCCTTCCTCCCACAACATTTTGATGGAGGATTAATATCTATTATGAATGGATTCCAAATCCATTTTCAAAGTTTCCAATGTTGCATCAAGTGTATCCAACATTGAATCAGGTCATGCCATGTTGATGTATTTGTAACTTCGGAATATATTCTTCTATGTATTACACTTGTACTTTATTATATTCCCGATGGAGATGTATTATTCCTCCAATCAGAAGTGTCGTCATTTGTATTTGCAAGTGTCGAAAGTATAATTGTAAGTGTCGCAACTTATATTTGATGGGTTATTAGACCACCAGTGTGGGGTCAGCCCTGTATGAGTCATGTGGATGGGTTATTAGGGTTCCTTAGGAAGTCGGCCCTGTTAGAGTTAAAGGCAGGTTAAGTTGTGTATAAATAGAGAGTGAGTGTCTCTCATTCACTCACTCATACAACTCGCATTAGTTGAGAGAGGAGTGCGCACAAGTGGAGGAGGAGTAGCTGCTGGAGTCATCTATCTTTTGGGGATTGATCTTTTTGATCTTTGTATTGGGGCTTATTCTATCTCTGAGAAAGTTGCAGGGTTTTTCACCTTCTTGGTTTTCCCCGAGGAAACTCTGTGTCTCTTGTGTTTATGATTGTTATGCTATGCATGTTATTCTCTTAGTAGGATCCTAGATAATGTTTGAATGAAATTATCGAAAAGTTAACATGGTATCAGAGCGGTGTTAAGAATAAAACACTATGCAGCTGCAGAAGCTAGGGCTTCTTCATCTTTTGGTTTCTCTCCTCAGATCATCAAAGGCAGGAGGCTAGGCTGACTCTCTTTGCAAGGGCACATCTTTTTGTCGAGACAAAATTCAATTCTGAGCACTTTCAGTTTTTTTGGCCTGTCACTGTTGCGAGAAATTAGGGTTTTGGAGAAAGTTGGAATTTTTGGAATCTGAGACCACGGCTGGATGCTCCTCAAGAAAATTGAAGTTTAGATACCAAGATCGAATTTTTTGGTTGGGCAGAACCCTGAGCATCATCAAACCCTAGTTCGGGATTTTGATCGAAAAGGTAGAAAATTAGGGTTTCTGCAAAAGTTGAAATTTTTGGAATTTGTGACCACAGCTGGATGCTCCTCAGAAAACTCAAAGTTTAGAGCACAAGGTTGAACTTTTTGGTTGGGCAGAATCCCGGGCATTATCAAACCCTAGTTTGGGATTTTGACCAGAAAACTAGAAATTGCAGATCCGAAAGTTTCAAAGGCAATTTTGAGGGGTCAAATTTTGTAGATTTCAAAATTGAAGTATACAAACTTGACTAGCTCAGCAAGGCGCATCTTTCCATCCATTCAGAAGTTTGGAATTCAAAGTTTTAATTTTTAGGGTTTCTCTAACAAACCCTAATCCAGCTCCAGATCTAGTTTTAAGCAAATCAAGTGGTAAGACCTAAATATTTTATTTCCATTTGAGTTTCTCATTAAGATGTCTCACCACACCAAGCTTGAGGATACGCTTGAAGGAGCTAACAACTTCCGAGCATGGAAGTATAGGATTGGGCTAATCCTATAAGAGAATGATTTGGACACCTACATAAAAGAAGAGGTTCCAGTTCTAGAGGGAGATGAGGCTAAGGCATTACACAAGAAGAACTTGGTCAAAGCCAAGAGAATCATTGTTGATTCTATAAAAGACCATCTCATACCCCATGTGTCTTCTCTAAAGACACCTAAGGATATGTTTGACTCCTTGACCAAGTTGTTTGAAGGAAAGAATATAAATCGGAAGATGACTCTGCGGAATCAATTAAAAGGGGTAAAGTTCCAGAATGGAGAGACCATCCAATCCTACTTTACTAAGGTCTCTCAAATCAAAAAACAACTTGAAGCTGTGGATGAAGTAGTGGAGAATGGAGAAATTGTCATGACCACATTGAATGGCCTACCTAGGTCATGGGACTCCTTCATCCAAGGTATCTGTGCAAGAAAGAAGTTAATCTCCTTCAGTAGACTATGGGAGGAATTTTCACAAGAAGAATCTAGGCTTGTGGCTTGAGAAGAAAATATGGGAAATGAAGATCAATCTCTCACAACACACACCAAGAAAGGTAAGCCCAAGAGGGAGCAATCTTTTCACAAGAGATCTTCACACCACCATCATCAAAGAGATAAGAAAGATCTGAGATGCTTCACTTGTAATGAGAAGGGACACTTTGCCTTAGAATGTCCCAAGAACAAAAGGAACTCCAACAACAACAAGAAGAAGAGATATCATGCTCATGCTACTGAGGATGATGAACCTCCCAGGAAGAAGACTAAGGTAGAAAGTGAAGACTCTTCAAGTGACGATGAATATGTTCTAATCTCTGCTCTCACAGGTACTGTTACACATGGATGTAATGATTGGATTATTGATAGTGGGGCTTCTAAACATATAACAGGATTCAAAGAATCTCTTATGGAACTATCTGAACATGAGTCACCTCATAAGGTGAAACTTGGGGATGACTATCAATACCCTATAAAAGGAAGTGGTGAAGCCTCCTACAAGTTAGACTTTGGGAAGTCTTTAAAGATGCAAGATGTTCTGGACTCAAGAAGAATCTTCTCTCCATATCATCTTTGGATGTGCAAAAGGAAAGAACACAAAGAAGGCATTTCCAAGAAGTGAAATCAAAGCAAAAGGAATCTTGTTGATTATCCACTCCGATGTATGCGGTTCGATGTCATCCAGTTCTTTGAGTGGGTATATATATTATGTTTCTTTCATTGATGATTTCTCTAGGAAGACTTGGGTTTATTTCTTGAAGAAAAAAGTTGAAGTGTTTGATAAGTTCAAGGAATTCAAAGCCTTGATAGAAAATCAAACTGATAAGAAAATCAAGACCTTTAGATCCGACAATGGCAGAGAATTCACTTAAGAAGACTTCAAGAAGTTATGCAGTGATTCCGGGATTAAGAGGGAGTTGACCACTCCTTACAGTCCACAATAGAATGGAGTTGTAGAAAGGAAGCAAAGATTGAGAGGGAGTCCACCCAACAAACAAACGAAGATAAGTATTTGAATTGTCATTTCTTGTATATCTGATTGTTTAAATAATATTGTTCAATGATGTATATACTTATGTTCCTAGACTTAGATTGTGTATTATGCATATTAGAATAATTGCATTAATGAACAATATACTACTAATATGCATGGGATGGGTAAGTGGCCTATGGCACTATACAACATTCCATTGCTACTTATATAGAATGAAACCTATTTGCTGACATGTTGGGAGTAGTGCAAACTCTTAACAATGTTCTGGTAGAGATGGAAGGAATCTAGAAAGTTATCGTATGAATACGGGATATGGATGAATGTTGTATTGAAGCATTCCCTAAGATAATTGCATGACTGTATGACATATGCCTTTATGTGTAATACTTTGTTCTGTAAACTATGAGAAGTTTATAATCATGCAATTGAATTTGAATTGTAGGAAAGATTGTGTACAATCACCTACAAAAGAAAGACTACAACATTTGTTCCAACAACAAAGTTCAAGAAAACTCTCTATTGAAGAATATGAAGTTCCCAGGATCCGGGATGCAGTAATGGAAGAATGCCATGATCGAGGAATACCAGTCGATCATGAAGAATGATGTTTGGGATGTGGTCCCAATACCAGAAGGGAAGTCTGTTGTGACCTCCTAGTGGATCTACAAGATCAAGCATGCTGTAGATGGTAGCAAAGATAAATACAAGGCAAGGTTTGTAGCTCGTGGCTTCTCCCAAAAGGAGGGGATAGATTATGAAGAGACTTTTGCACCTGTATCTAGATACACTTCTATCAGAACAATACTTGCTTTGGCTGCATGGATTAAGTGGAAGATACACCAAATGGATGTCAAGACAACTTTCTTGAATGGTGTAGTCGAAGAGGAAGTGTATGTGGAGCATCCACTCGATTTTGAGACACATGACAGGGAGTCATATGTGTGCATATTGAAGAAAGCCTTGTATGGATTGAAGCAGGCACCTAGGACATGGTACGACAGGATAGACAGCTTCCTGTCCAGTTTGGGCTTTACCAAGAGTAAAGTAGATTCCAACCTTTACTACAAGGTTGAGGAAGGAAATCCAGTGATACTCCTATTGTATGTGAATGACCTGTTGATTGCCGACACAAAGAGGAAGATTGCTGCCGAGTTCGAGATGAAGGACTTGGGTATGATGCATTACTTTCTAGGTATGGAGGTGTGGCAGAGTGTAGATGGAATATTCCTTGGATAAGGGAAGTATGCACTAGAGATCCTGAAGCGGTTCGGGATGATGGACTGCAAGGCCATGGCCACACCTATGGCATCGAACCTGAAGCTATTGAGTGATGCTTCATTAGAGTTGGCTTATGCCACGATGTACTGTCAGATGATTAGGTCCTTGATGTACCTGACGAACACGAGATCAAATATTTGCTTTGCGGTGAACACCTTGAGCCATTTTCTGACAGATCCTAGACATGTTCACCTGATTGCTATAAAGCATATTCTGAGGTACCTGAAGGGTACAATTGATTATGGGCTCAAGTATGATGCGAATAAAAAGTTTAACCTGGAGGGTTATGTTGATTCAGATTGGGCAGGAAATGCTGCAGATAGGAAGAGCACTTCGGGGTGCTGCTTCAGTATGGGATCAGGTGTGATCTCTTGGTTTAGCAGGAAGCAATCCTGCGTAGCACTGAGTACAGTCGAAGCAAAGTTTGTCACAGCTTGTTCGGCTAGTTGTGAGGCAATATGGCTAAGGAAGCTACTATATGATTTATTTGATCTCCAGTTGGATGCTACTCGTATCTATTGTGATAACCAGAGTTGTGTGAAGTTGTCAGAGAATCCAATGTTCCATGACAGGTCGAAGCACATCGAGATCAAATATCACTATATCAGGGATATGGTGCAGAGAGGAGCAGTGAACCTCTAGTATGTTGTGATAGATGAGCAGATTGCAAAAGTGTTGACCAAACCACTAGCCAGAGTGAAGTTCGAGTACTTCAGAGAGAGGCTTGGTGTTCTTTAGATAGAAGATACTTCGAGGAAGAAGTGATGGGACACATTTGCAGGATCCATTCCAAGCATGGTGGTAGGAGGATCCTTCCCAGGGCTGTGGATGTAAGCGCTGTGTGATATGCATCAGGACGATGCTGTGATGATGATCAGGATGATCATGTGATGATGATATGCATCAGGACGATGCTATGACGATCCCCAACGGAGTCGCCATTCTATTGTGGGGAAAATGCACCTATAGTTCAGGGGAGAAACTACCAACTTATGGTGATAAAGATAGACTTACAAGCATTCTGCAAGTACAACAAGTAAATGAAGAGATTAGGGTTTAGAGATGTAGGCACCTTATTCAGAAGGTTGATCCTAGCTTTTCCTCCCTCGCTCTTCAATGCTTATTCAGTGTCGCAATGCCCAGACCTGCAAAACAACTTGATACCTTTCTCAAATACATTTGACTACATATATAAAACTGATATCCATAATGAAAGAAGACATCAAACTACAAGCAAACAATAATCAAATCTAAGACACACAAGAATAGGTCATATTTGGAAAGAGAAGAACGTCTAATCTTTATTAATGAATGAAAGCAAGTACATAAAGTTAAACCTTCTTTCAAGCTTGGCACTTCACGAAACCTAGATTCAAGGTCTCCTGCTTCTGTTCTCCAAGGATTCCAGCCTCTAATCAACTGTGCTAGGGTTTACCAAAAACTAAGCACAAGAGAGGGGGATGAGGGTCTCCATTCCTCTAGCATAACTTTGTTATAGGCTTTGTCCCCTCACATGGCCCTTCTACCCTCCTTATATATTCAGTGAGGAAGAGGAAAATAAGTTATAACCGCTCAGGAGGTTTCCCAACCAACTTAACTTACTCAAATTTCAAGATTTTGACCAAAACATGGGTGTACGCTACTATTTCACAGTGGAGTAGTGCTCAGGAGCATTGAGCGCTACTATTGTACACTAGAGTAGGGTACACACGCTACTATCATGCCTGTGTACCAGCGCTCATGTTAAAAAATGGCCAAAAACAGGCTTTTCTGCTCATTTTTAGGAGATGGTTTGGTTTGGAAAAATGTTCCTAAGGGTCATATACATCAAATGGGTCAAGAATGAGGTAATTTCAACCATTTTTATTGTCCCAAATGACTCCTCCATCCACAAATGTCCTATTGTGTGACTGAAACTTGATCTCAAGAAGTGTCGTCATGCCACCAAGGGAAGCAAGTGTCGTCAGGAACGGAGAGGTGTCATTTCAAGCTATAAAAATCAGGATGATCACATGATGATGTGCATCAGGATGATGTACTGTATGATGATGATCAGTATGATCATGAGCATCAGGATGATGTACTGTATGATGATGATCAATATGATCATGAGCATCAGGATGATGCTTAGTGCGAGGATGATCAGGTTGATCATGAGTATCAGGATGATACTCCGTGGCCATGGACAGGTTGTGTGATAAGCATATAATCTTGCCTAGGGAGATTTGCATATACTCTTGAGAGGTTTTTCCTATGGCATATAATAGCTCCCTGGGAGTTTTGGCAAATGATCTTTCGAGGTTTTGCTTGGGAAGACATATAATCTTGCCCCGGGAGATTTGCAGATACTCTTGCGAGGTTTTTCCTATGGCATATAATAACTCCCTGGGAGATCTGGAAAATGCTCTTTCGAGGTTTTGTCCTTGGCATATAATATTTCCCGGGGAGATCCGATAGGTTGAGCAGTAAGCTCGTAATCAGTCCTGGGATGCTCTTTCGAGGTTTTGTTGACGCACATAATCCGTCTCGAGGATTCCACAGGATGGCCAGCTCACAGAGATGATGAAGAACTACAGGAGGCTAGGCCTACATCCAACATGAAAAAAAGGGTTGGCTCTGTAGAACTTCCTATGACAAGAAGAATTGAGAGATAGCCTAGTGATCGAGATGACGAGTACAGCAGTAGTGACGATGATGCTCCGTGATCCAGTGACAACGATCCAGCTCCAGAATTGAAGACTTGTGACGATATGTATTGATGACCTGTGTCAAGAGAATACCTTCCTAGTTAAGAGGGAGTGTTGATGTATTTGTAACTTCGGAAGATATTCTTCTATGTATTACACTTGTACTTTATTATATTCCTGATGGAGATGTATTATTCCTCCAATAAGAAGTGTCGTCATTTGTATTTGCAAGTGTCGAAAGTGTCGCAAG
This sequence comes from Larix kaempferi, assembly GCA_027924585.1. Classification (NCBI taxonomy): domain Eukaryota; kingdom Viridiplantae; phylum Streptophyta; class Pinopsida; order Pinales; family Pinaceae; genus Larix; species Larix kaempferi. The sequence goes on along the minus strand of BSBM01000316.1, from coordinate 1,887,318 downwards.
TATAATTGTAAGTGTCGCAACTTATATTTGATGGGTTATTAGACCACCGGTGTGGGGTCGGCCCTGTATGAGTCATGTGGATGGGTCATTAGGCTTCCTTAGGAAGTCATCCCTATTAGAGTTAAAGGTACATTAAGTTGTGTATAAATAGAGAGTGAGTGTCTCTCATTCTATTCATTCACTCACTCATACAACTCGCATTAGTTGAGAGAGGAGTGTGCACAAGTGGAGGAGGAGTAGCTGCTGGAGTCAACTATCTTTTGGGGATTGACATTTGTAATCTTTGTATTGGGGCTTATTCTATCTCTGAGGAAGTTGTAGGGTTTTTCACCTTCTTGGTTTTCCCCGAGGAAACTCTGTGTCTGGATATACTCAATGATTATTCAAGCGAATAATCCTCCAATGGAAAATAACTCCATTTGATAATAAAATATATATTATTGAATTGATAAGATGCTTAATGATTTACAATAGCTCGCCTTTTATAAGGTTTGAGCATTCTTAAGAAGGGTTACGTCCCTTCAATTAAACTAATTAATAATTTACTTGATTAATTAAATACAATATTTTATATTCATAGCATTGCCTTCCCCTTTTGGAAAGCTTTGTCCTCAAAGCTTGAGTATTTTCCTAATGTCGTCATTCATTCAGATTCAGCGTCGGTATTAGAATCGGACGCAATTTCTTGTGTAGAGACTTGCACTTCCTTTCCATTGATGATTTTGCACTGTATTGTCTGATTGTTCCTACATTTATGGCCTGGGATCCAATCATCACCGCATCGACGACATATGTTTTTCTTCTTCTTTCTATTATCCGAGTAACTGTTAGATGGCTTTGATCTATTTTCCATTTCATAGGCATATGATTGAGCTTTGTGGCATTGATGGCCGGGTGACCACGTATCTTCACAGTACCTACATTGTGTCTTTTTTTCTTGTCGATAATGGTTGTCGCCTCTTGTTTTTATTCCTTCCAGTTTGCGTTCTGCAGCTTTTGCTTTATGTCTTGCTACCTCTACGTTAGGTATGTCGTGTAACTTTAACTCTTTTTGGAGGTACGGTTTAAGACCTCCTAAATAGGTTTCGAGTCTTTGTTTGTCAGACAACCCAAATACTCGTGTCGACAAGGATTCCCACTGATGTGTGAATTCCTCAACACTTCCAACTTGTTGTAATCTCGTAAGTTTACTGAAAAACTCATCTTCCTTGATTCCTTGAAACCTATTAAAAAAATCATTTTTGAACAAGTTCCAGGTGTAGGCAAAATTGTCTCTCTTCCACCAAAGGTACCAATTATAGGCATACCCTTCCATATGCATTGACGCATATTTCACCTTCTCCTCGTCAGATTGAATATTGTAAATGTCGAAGTATTCTTCTGCTTTGTTTAGCCAAGCAACGCATTGGTCTTCACTTCCATTGTATTTCGACAACTCTATTTTTGCCTTAGGTGCGTACACTATGTAAGGGTGATATTGATTCCCTCTTGCTTTATGTTTTGATGGTGGATCGGAACTACTGGATGACGTAAGTGACATATTTGAACTGCTTCGTTGTTGGCGGTGATTTTTATCTTTTTTATTCTCTACTATCTTACTGATAGCTTCTATTTGGCTGTTTAATCGTGCCTCCATCTCTGGCAGTACTTTTGTTTCTATCTCTTGCTTAAGCGTCGCATTGTTAATCTTTATTTCTTTTTGCAATTCTTCTTGATTCTTGGCAAGTGCTTCCTGTGTGACAATATGAGATGAGGCATCTAGCATATATGGACTGCCGACTTGGTCCTTTTTTTGCATTAGTCCTTGTAACATCTCCATTAATGTATTATGGTTCTGCGTCATTTTTTGGTCTAACATTTTTTGTTCCTTGCTCATAATGTCGAACTTGTCGTCCATTTTTTTCTCCATTACTTGAATGACTTCCTCTTTAATTTCTTTCTTAAATTCTTCTTGGCTCTTGGTGGTCATGTCCTTGAAAGTTTGGAAATCCTTCTCTATTTTCGCAATTTGAGCTTTTAACTCTGTCGTCATGCTTCTTAAGTGTGGTGGTGAATAATTGGAATTAATTTTGTAGGACTAAATTTAAAAAATTATTGTAGAGACAATAATTATTATATGAATAAAATAAATAAATATAATAATGATTATATTTAAATATTTTTTTATAATTTGTGGATTTTAATTTTTTAATAAAATTAAATATTAATATAACATTTTTTATATAATATTTATTTTTTATTAAAAATTAGGGTTTACGTTTGATGTGGAGGCAGCGTGGGTGGAGATGGAGAGGGCGGAGAAGATTGGGTGCAGCGTGTGAGGGGATGGCTGGAGGTGAAGTGCGTGGAGCGGAGGGAGGACGCAGTTAGGGTGTCGTGGTAGGGAGCACGCAGGTGGTTTGGGCGCAAGGGATGTGGCGTGGGCGCAAGGCTTGGGTAGCGGGGGATGGTGGAGGAAGAGGAGAAGAGAGGATGGCGGGGAATTGGCAGCGTGGCGGGGGAATGTAGGGAATGGGGATGCGAGGTGCTGATGAGGAGAGCGATGGGAAATGCGAGAGGGCGCAGAGATGGGAGGTGAATGGGAGGAGAGCTGTGGTTGGGGAGGGAGAGGAGGTAGCGTGGGGGTGGCTGGAAGGGGTGTTGCGGAAAGGAATGGACGAGGGAGGGAGTATGGTGATGCGTGTGATGGTGATAGAGGCAAGGGATCGGGGAGGCAACTACGGGGAGGTAGGAGAAGCGCAGAAGGGCAAGGTATGAGGGATCACGAGCAGGGAAAGTGGCGAGTGTGTAGGTGTTGTAGCCGTGGATTGGAGCGAGTGATGCAGTGGGGAATGGAAGGATGAGCCGAGTCCGAGCTCACTTAAGGAGGAGCGAGTCCGCTCTGAGTGTGAGCCAAATCCGAGCTCAGGTGGAGGAGTGTTCCGCTCTGATACCAAATGCGGCAGAAAATCTAGGACACGAGATCCATATTGAATAAAATATATATTATTGAATTGATAAGATGCTTAATGCTTTACAATAGCTCGCCTTTTATAAGGTTTGAGCATTCTTAAGAAGGGTTATGTCCCTTCAATTAAACTAATTAATAATTTACTTGATTAATTAAATACAATATTTTATATTCATAGCAGTGTCTCTTGTGTTTATGATTGTTATGCTGTGCATGTTATTCTCTTAGTAGGATCCTAGATAATGTTTGAATGAAATTATTGAAAAATTAACATGCCATACCTAAAAAATGAAAACCCTAAGTGAGAGCTTCTTCCTCCTCTTCTTTGATTTCCTCTATTGATCCATTTCAGACGTGCCGTATTGTTTCTGGTGTATCTATGAAATTTCCGATCTGCATGGTCTAAAACCTCGAACTATAGTAGCCTGACCTTTCATCTTTCCAACCCCACAGGTTTTAGCTTCATTGGATTCTCCATCAGAGATATATGCTTAGTTTCCCAACATGACCTTTTTAAGGGATGAAATAGTATATCGAACTTGTACGGAGTGCCACATGTCACTGTTTCAACCTAGGCCTCTGAAACTCGGACCTGTGAAACTTCAATCCATTCCCTAACTGTTACGTTTTACGGAATTACATTTGTAGCTTCCTAGCTTGATATATGACCTTTTTACCTAGGTCACCTATTTAGGGCTTCATTCTGGAAGAGGTAGAAAACCTAACTTGTACGAATCATATCTCATAAAGTACAATGAATCTGAGGCTGAAACTCGGACACAAGGTATATGAAAATTTTATCTTCTATCTGTCCAAGTTTCAGATCTTGAACCTTCGCCAAAATGATTTGTATATAAATTTCCACGATGACTGGGTTTTACTATACAAAGCCTTAGCTTTCAAATTGTCGCAAGTGAAACAAATGTCGTAAATGCCATACATTGCCTTCCTTGAGGCTAGATCTGATACCATGTTATATTTTCACAATTTAAATCAATATGATCTAGGATTTTATTTGAGAGAACAACATGTACATTATATCAAACATAAGAGACAAGAGACACAAAGCATTTCATCGGGGAAAGCATAAAGGAGAAAACCCCGCAACTTCCTTAGAGATAGAATGAGCAATAATACAAAACCCCAAAACAAAGAGATGGTCTCCATCAACTTCCTCCTCCTACACTTGTATGAAATCCTCCTCTCTCTGACTAAATGTGAAGTGAGTGAGTGTGTGAATGATCAAATGGAGAGGAGCACCCTCTCTATTTATACTTTACCTTTCACTTAGCCTTAACCCCAAACAGGTCGGCCCCTAAGTGTAACTGACTGGGCCGAATTCTCTAGGAGATTCCAATAACCCATGAAAGACTCAACTCCGGGGTCAATGCCCTGTCATACAATGGAGGGTTAACCTCATTGACTTTACATGACCCAAATACAATAATGACTTCTCCGACCGGAGGAAAAAACATCTCCGTCGGAGGTACAATAATAAAATACAAATACAATATAAAATATACAAGTGAATATCTTCTGAAGTTACAAATACATCAACAGAAAGATCAATAGGACCATGTTGTTTTATTGTCTAGTCGACTATTGAACTGGGGCTGCTTTGGACAACAAACTGCAAATTGTTTTCTTATGGATTGGATGATTTCATTGCTCAATTTTTATACTTCTTTGAGGAGTGTTATTGTACCAGGGTTTATTAGTGTTTGTAGTTCAACTCGAATTAAGGGGAGAATGTTATATAATTTTTCTTTCCTCGAAGATGAGTTTATAGGGAGGTGTTGGAACCAAGGGTTCTTTAATAACCTCACATTATCATATCAAGGGATTCAACTGTTCAAGTGAGCCGACCACCAAGGGAGTCAACTACTCAAGGGATCCAACCATTGATTACAATATGTATTGATCGTGTCCACTTTGGATTTCAGATCCACATTCTATGGATAGTTATAACTGATGTGTTCCTTTGGTTGTTGGTTTCGCCCATGATCCAAAATGATTTATAGATGGTTTATTAGATCTATTTATCATTGTGGAGATCATGGTATCATCATATCATTGTGCTCTTATGAGATTGCTTCAGTGTTGTAACAGTGTCTATTGACACCACCACTGCTCTTAGGAAAAATATTTTCTCTTTCGTTGTCACTTACCTATTCCAACATTGTTTAGGGCCTAAAAAATGCACCGAAATTTTGAGATCTGAAAAACTATAGAAAAATTGCCAAGATATGGAACCATTCTAAATAAGTGGAATAGGTGGGTGGTCACCAATATCCAGTTGGATTATTGCTGGTATTTTTACAAGACACGAGATTTCAGATCTTTCTAGACCTATCACCATGCACAAATAAATATGCATGTCCCTTCCTTGTTCTTGGAAAATCACCCACAAAATCCATGGAGATACTCTCCCAAGGTCTAGTAGGTATAGGTAAGAGATGGTATAAACCTTACTTTCTATGACTAGGATTGCTAGTATATCAAAGTATGCATTCTCCAATAAACCTAGCTACATATTCTTACATTATTGGCCTATTATCACCTAATTTTTTTACACATGTGACATTTTGGTAATTATTACAGAGAATCATTATTGACATACAACATGCAACTCATAGGAATTCTTCATTAGTAAAACCAACATGTGAAACAAAACAATGAATGGATAAATCACACTTAAGTCCAACTGCATGGGTTTAACAAAATAAAACTACACGACTCATGGGTTCGTCAAAGACAACTCCAACAAAATCATGTAGAAAATATCTCAAAACCCATGTGGTCTTACCAATACGTGAACCATTAACTTCGGCAACACATTCAAAGATTTGCAACCACATTGTGATCCACAAAATTTGAATTGGCCTTCTCCAGATGCTTGGGAGGGAGCATTCACACGAAGAACTAGTTGTTTGTGGACCTCCATTTGGCCTATAAAAGGAATCCATGAGCATGCTTTCCATAAGGAGAAATTAAGAGAAAATTTATTATTCGAGAATCATCTTTCAACCTCATTCTTATCCTCAATTGGAATTCCTCACTCACCTTCTTCCTCAAGAAGCACGTTTATTCTCTTCATCATTACAAGCTATTTAGCAAGCAATTTGATAGAGATCAAAGTACCCTCACAAAGGGTGTTAGAAATACAGGATCACAGAGCAATAAAAATAAAAAAGATGCAAATATAAATCACATAAACACAATACAAGAGAGACACCAATATAACGTGGTTCACCCAATCTGGGCTACGTCCATAGAGAAATTGCCAATCCTTTTATTATTATACCATCCAACAAATGAAGAGATACAACCTGCAACACATCTGTTGCAACTTCCTCTTCAATTTATCTCAGTCCCTCTTACACAATCACAGAGATCTTTACAATGCTAGAATACATTACATAGTCGTATTACAATGTCTTCCTTTTTAAAGGGAATTCCCATTGGAAAATACTATGGGATACCCAATACCATGGGCCCATAATCTGTTGGCTAACAAAAAAACCCATAAAATTTCTTTTGGGGGCTTCGCCCCTGGACCCCTGTGGGGGGGAAATGCCCCCAACACCCCCTCACTGGGATTAATGTACAGTCCACATGCATATCATATAAAATTAGGGTGAAAATATGGTTAAAACAACAACATCTATGAATTAAGAAGATCAGGCTCCACAACCAACCATCTCCCACTTGGAGACTGATCATAGCAACCCCACTGCTGCTGCACTTGCTGGACTATGCTCTGAACCTTGGATCTAGAAAATTTCTCATATTCACCTTCATTCTAGAAGGCCAATTGAAACCAAGCAGGAACTCAGTTTCTCTCTAGTTACTACCTTTGTCAGCATGTCTACAGGATTCTGGCTAGTGTTTATATTTTCCAGCTTCAACAATTCATCTTCTAGAACAAACTGTATGAAATGGTACTTCAGCTGTATATGTTTAGTATTAGAATGGAAGGTTGAGTTCTTTTCAATATGAATGGCACTCTGGTTGTCACTATACAACCTGTTATCCTCCTGCTTCTTACCTAATTCCTCCATGAACCTCTGCAACCAAATCATCTCTTTACTAGCCTATGTAGAAGCAACATACTCTGCTTCTGTTGTTGAAAGTGCAACAACATTTTGCAGCTTCGAAATACAACTTATTTTTTTCCCACCTACAATAAACACATACCCTGTGGTGCTCCCCCTTCTAGCTTTATCACCTTCCATATCTGCATCAACATATCCCTGTAGAACAATGTCTGAACCTCCAAAACATAATTAATGAGTGGTAGTACCTGTCAAATACCTGAGAATCCATTGTACTGCTTTCCAATGTTCTTTACCTGGATTTTTCATATACCTATTCACAAATCCCACTGCATGTGCAATATTTGGTCTTGTGCACACCATGGCATACATCAAGCTGTCAACTGCTGATGAATATGGAACCCTGGACATGTAATTTATCTCTTCCTGTGTCTTGGGACTCATCTCCTTAGTTTGAAATGGATTTACAAAGGTGTACTAACTGATTTTTCATTCTGCATTCTAAACCTCTCCAACACCTTTTCTATGTAATCACCTCGAGACAATGTCAATTTGTGATTTTTCCTATCTCTTGTTATTCTCATACCAAGGATTTGCTTTGTAGCACGCAAATGAATTAGCTAACTTCCTATTGAGCACATTTATATCCTCCATGTTAAACCCTGCAACAAGCATATCATCCACATACAATAACAAGATAATATATCTTCCATTATCTAGCCTCTTGAAATAAACACAGTGGTCAGAATGACATCTACTATAACCTTGTTCTGTCATAAACTTGTCAAATTTCAAATACCACTTCCTTAGAGCTTGCTTCAAGCCACACAAGCTCTTCTTCAACCTGAATACTAAATTCTCCTTCCCTTTGACCTCATACCCTTGTGGCTACTACATATAAATATCTTCCTCCAAATCCCCATTGAGAAATGTTGAATTTACATCTAACTTTTCAAGATGCAAATATTCTACCACCACTAGACTTAAAATAGTCCTAATTTAAGTCATTTTAACAACATGAGAAAATATTTCATCAAAATTTATACCTTTCTTCTGTGCAAACCCCTTTACAACAAGTCTGTCCTTGTACCGCTTCTTTCCTCCATATTCTTCCTTCAACCTGTAAACCCATTTGTTATGCAATTCTCTTTTACCAGCAGGCAACTGAACCAAATCTCAAGTATGGTTTCTTACCAATGTGTCCATCTCCTCATTCATGCCTTTCTCCCACTTCTTTCTAGTTTCCACCTGCATTGCTTATTCATAACATTCTGGTTCACCATAATCAGTCATCAATAAATAATACATTGAAGGAGAGTATCGTTCATGGGGTCTACTTAACCTAGTATATGGTCTAACACTTGCAAGAGTTTGAGGTACCTGCTCATGTTCTTGATTTTCTGCCACCTTTGGAACTTCATTTTCTTTTACTTCATCAAGCATTGTGTACTTTGTGTTTTCCTTTTCCTGTTTGTTTCCCTGAAACTGATATTTCTACATGACATTTTCATTGAATACACATCTCTACTCGTAATGATTTTGTTACTTTCATAATTCCATAAGCGATAACCAAAATCATCAACCCCATATCCAATAAAGGTACATTTATTGGATTTAGCCTCAAGCTTTGTTCTATTTTCTTTATCAATATGGATAAATGCTTCACAACCAAAAGTTCTAAGAAATGAGTAGTTTACATTTTTACCTGTCCATGCCTCCTCTGTAATTCCACCATCCAAAGTGATTGAATTCTCTTTGTTTATTAAGTAAACAACAATACCTACAACATCTATCCAAAATTGTAAGGGCAACTCTGCATTCAATCTCATACACCTTGCACGCTCCATGATCATCCTATTCATCCTTTCTGACACACCATTTTCTTGTGGTGTTCCTGGGACTGTCTTTTCTCTATGAATCCCATGGTATGAATAGTAACTATCAAACTCCTTTCTACAATGCTCACCTCCATTATCTGATCTCAGACACTTCAACCTTTTTCCTGTCTCATTCTCAACCAAAGATTTCCATTTCTTAAAAGTAGAAAACACATCAGATTTCCGTTTAATGCAATAAACCCAAGTCTTTCTAGTTTCATCATCAATAAAAGTAACATAATAATGAGAGCCACCAAGATATTGTACCTGAGTCTGTCCCCATACATCTGTATGTACAAGATCTAACTTTTCACTCTACTTCTATTTCCCAACCCTGAGAAATCTGACTCTCTTTTTCTTTTCATAAACACAGTTCTCACAGAATTCCAAACTTACCTACTTCATATCTGGCAACAACTTCCTTGAGTGGAGAATATGCATCCCCTTCTCACTCATGTGGCCAAGCCTATGATTCCACAATGTTGTATCTGTTCCTATGAAGCTAAAGAGATAGAACAGTCAATATTATGAAGACATAAATACAACGCATCTACCACGTCTCCTTTTTCTATCACCATCGATCCTTTAGTGATCTTCCACCATGTTTCTCTAAACGTAGATAAGCAACCACCATCTCCCAACTTCCCTGTTGAGATCAAATTTCTTTTCATGTAAGGAATATGCCTTACATATTTCAACAGCCATTCAGTTCCATTCTTTAATTTTATCCGTACCTTACCCATTCTAACAATTTTACATGGCTCATCATCACCCAATAAAACATGTCTAAAATCACCTGGAACATAATCATGAAAAAATTTCCTATGGGGTGTAGCATTACATGAAGTGTAACGTCCCGAAAATTACAAAAATTTAAAAATTTAAAAATAGCAATAAATACTGAAATTGCTAATGCGGAAAATAAAATAAATACTAATCTCTTAACTAATGACAATTTATGATAACAAAAATTTATACATCGTAGCACAAAACACATCATTAGTTCTGCTTGTGTTTATATGAAATCTTCATGTCGTAATTAAGTTTATCTTGTGATATATTCTCTTGACAAGGTACTGACAGCTTGCTTTGAATGATGATGAAGGGGTCCTACAAGGTACCCCGAGGTTTACTTAGCTATGTTAGCTAAAGCATTGAACCTGTTTCTCTTGCGCAGATTCGTAGGTAAGAACATTCCGACAAGTCAAGTATTGCAAGTAACTTCTAATTAAACTTTTGGTTATCCATCAATGCTTTACGATAATTCTATGAGAGGTATAAATGGCATGAATCTCTGTTTGAATTCTATAGGTTTTATGTTAACCATATTTACAAATTGCAAGCTTTGAATTATCAATATATAAAACTAAACTCTTTAGCAGTTCAACAAAGAAGGGATATGTAAACTATGAGATTCTCAATTTCATACTATAATACGATGTCTAAAAGTTTATTTCTATACTGTCGTCACTTCCTTTGTTGTATCAGATATACTTAATTTGTGAGTGTTCCAATTCTCTATTTTACTCCATACTATGAGTCGAAATGATATTATAAGAGTAACTATAGTAACTTACTACGTGATGAACCTTACTAAAATAGAAGAGGTTTACCATACAGTATTTATTCTAACTAGAACGATATTAGTTTTTAAGTTTGCAAAACTCATAGCTTTAAGCACAATCTATGTATAATACTTTACACTAGATTAATAATATTGTGATAATGCAATTACACAAAGGTGGTCATAAAATATAAATTATTATTACAATGCACATCTTCGGGTTTCTAACTACATACCAAAATTGGACGCATTCTTATGAATAACACGATATATGGAAAAACATTTAAGAAATCATTGGGAAACATACTAACCTATATTACCTTATATCCTATGATTAATACTTGGAGGTTGTATGTAATACATGTATTGACCTTGTGATTTGATTATCCAATGGAATCATATGTGAGGAACCCTAACTTTGAACTGAATGATACGACAGTGTACTGAATGTTTTTAATGCTGATGAGTTGGCAGCCTGTCGTAACCAAACTTGGCATTAATTCTCCTGCCTACTGCGTGAGTGGAAAACCTAGTGGATGCCACCGTGGTTTGGATTCAAGTGATGGAAGTCGCAGGTGTTACTTTTATGCCGAGCTGGGCCTCGCTTTGCACCTTGGTTTACTGAGTTGTCATTGTGGTGTAGATGATAATTAATAAGGGAATTAATGTGGTTGTTGTTAAATTTTGAGCATTAATTCACAATACTCTAGGATCTTCACTGAGAGAATAACATATACAGTATATCAATGCATAAAAATCACAATAAGCATGACAAGCATCACAAGAATCAAAAGCATGAGAGACAAGAGACACAAAGTTTCTGTTGGGAAAACCCTAAGGTGAAAAACCCCACAACTTCCTCAGAGATAGAGAGAGCAATGGCTCAACCAAAGTACAACCAAAATACACTGAGATAGTCTCCTAGTAGCAGATGATCCTCCTCCTCACTAGTGCGCCACTTTCTGAGTGAGAGAGATATGACTTTCTGAATGATCTAAATAGAGATCACCTGATCTCTATTTATACTGACCTGTTTTCCCAGTGACCTTATAGGGACGACTTGTCTATCTAGGTACATCCACATTATAATATATATATTTCAGGGCCGACCCCACATATGGTGGTCTAATAACCCATCGGCAAGTACACACACTTGCGACACTTGTCAATCCACATGACGACACTTCCTTATAGAGGAATAACACATCTCTAATAAGGGTACAATAAATATAAATGAAATACATAGATGAAATACATTCGGAATTTACATATACATCAACACTCCCTCTTAACTAGGAAGGTTTTTCTCGACACAAATCTGCTAGACAAGTCTTCTTCTTGGGATCATCGTCATCGTCATCATCATCACTGATGCTGCTATATCAACCAATCTCTGACTCTACTTGTCATAGGAAGTTCTATAGAGCCAATCCTTTTTCATACTGGATGTAGGCCCACCACCTGCAGGTCTTCGTCATCACTGGACATACTGTGGAATCCTTAGGACATATTATGTGCGTCACAAAACCTCGAAAGAGCATCCCAGGCTGTTACGAGCACACGGCTCTACCTATAGGATCTCCCAGGGCCATATTATATGTGACCTCACCACAAAACCTCGCAAGAGCATCCCAGGCTGTTACGAGCACACAAATCTACCTATAGGATCTCCCAGGGACAGATTATATGTGGTCATGGCAAAACCTCGCAAGAGCATCCCAGGACTTATTACGGGCACACAGCCCAACCTATCGGATCTCCCAGGGACATATTATATACCATAGGACAAAACCTCGAAAGAGCATCTACCAGATATCCCAGGGCCAGATTATATGCCATAGGAAAAACCTCGAAAGACTATCTGCAGATCTCCCAGGGCCAAATTATATGTCCTCCCAGAGCAAAACCTCGAAAGAGCATTTGCCAGATATCCCAGGGCCAAATTATATGCCATAGGAAAAACCTCGAAAGACTATCTGCAAATCTCCCAGGGCCAAATTATATGCTCATCTGCACAACCTGATCCACGACCATAGAGTATCAACCTGATACTCACCATACATCATCTTGATGTACACATGATCATTCTGATCATCATCACTGCAACATCCTGCTGCATGTCATTTGGAGCAACATCCTGTAGCTCGTCATCCATGATCATCCTGATCATACAATGCATCTACCTGATGCATACCAAGTATCTACCTGATACATATCATCATGCATGATCCACCTGATCATACAATGTATCCACCTGATACAAATACAAATACATGATACATATCACCATACATGATCCACCTGATCATACAATGTATTCTCCTGATACATATACAGATACATGGTCCAAGCATCCAACATGATGCATATACAAAATACATACAAATGATCCTACTGATCATATCTAGCATCCAACATGATGCGTACATACATATACATATAAATGATCCAACTGATCATATCCAGCATCCAACATGATGCATACATACATATACATATAAATGATCTAACTGATCAAATCCAGCATCCAACATGATGCATACATACATATACATATAAATGATCCAACTGATCATATCCAACATAAAAAAGAACATCATCCTGATGCTCATCATCCAGTGCTTACATCCACAGCCATGTGAAGGATCCTCCTTCCAACATGCTTGGAATGGCTTCAGCAAATGTGTCCATCACTTCTTCCTCAAAGTGTCATCAATCCGAAGCACACCAAGCCTCTCTCTGAAGTACTCGAACTTCACTCTGGCTAGTGGTTTCGTCAGCACATCTGCAATCTGCTCGTCTGTCGCAATGTATAAGAGCTTCACAGCTCCTCTCTGTACCATATCCCTGATATAGTGATATTTGATCTTTATGTGTTTCGACCTGTCATGAAACACTGGGTTTTCGGACAGCTTCACACAACTCCAGTAGCATCCAACGAGAGATCAAATAACCCAGACAGTAACTTTCGAAACCATACTTCCTCACAACTAGCTGAACAGGCTGCAACATACTCTGCCTTAGCTGTACTTAGTGCTACGCAGGACTGCTTCCTGCTAAACCAAGAGATCACACCTGATCCCATACTGAAGCAACACCCAGATGTGCTCTTCCTATCTGCAGCATTTCCAGCCCAATCTGAATCAACATAACCCTACAGGTTAAACTTTTGATTCGCTTCATACTTGAGCCCATAATCTACTGTACCCTTCAGGTACCTCAGAACATGCTTTACAGCAACCAGATGAACACTCCTCGGATCTGTCAGGAACTGACTCAATGTGTTCACGCAAAGCAAATATCTGGTCTCGTGTTTGTCAGGTACATCAAGGACCCAATCATCTGACGATACATAGAGACATCAACCGACTCAGATGAAGCATCACATAGAAGCTTCAGATTCGATGCCATAGGTGTGGCCATGGCCTTGCAATCCCTCATCCCAAATCTCTTCAGGATATCTACTGTGTACTTCCCTTGACCAAGGAAGATCCCACCTGAATTCTGCCACACCTCCATACCTAGGAAATAATGCATCATTCCCAAAGTTCTTCATATCGAATTCTACAGCAAGCTTCCTCTTTGTATCACACCAAGTCCTGGGAGCTTGCTACAAGCCATACAAGGCTTTCTTCAATCTGCACACATGTGACTCCCTATCAGGTCTTGGGACTGCATCCCAAACATCTTCTTCATGATCGACGGATCATGGCATTCCATTTCTTCATCCCAGATCCTGGGAACTTCAATATCTTCAATAGATATCTTTGTTGCTGGAACAAATGTTGTAGTCCTTTTGTAGGTGAAGATATACGATCTTTCCTACAAAACAAGTTAAATTGCATGATTAGAAACATCTCATAATTTTCAGAAAAAATTCTTTACACATAAAGAAATATGTCATGCAGTCATGCAGTTATCTTAGCCAATGCTTCAATACAACATTTATCCATGTTCCACAACTTTCTAGATGCCTTTCAGTCTCTACCAGAACATTGTTAAGAGTTTGCACTACTCCCAACATGTCAGCAAAGAGGTTTCATTCTAGATAAGTAGCACTGGAATGTTGTACAGTGCCATAGGCCACTTACCCATCACATGCATATTAGTAGTATACTGTTCATTAATGCAATCATTCTAATATGCACAATACATCTCCTAAGTCTAGGAACATAAGCATAATATTATTTAAACAAACAAAATAGGCAAGAAATGATAATTGAAATACTTATCTTTGTTTGTTTGTTGGGTGGACTCCCTCTGAGTCTTTGCTTCCTGGCAGGAGCTGCTGAAGTAGCTTCTTCTACACCTTTCTGTTGTGGAATGTAGGAAGATGGTCAACTCCCTCTGAAAATCTGCATCCTTGCAGGAGCTGCTGGAGTGTGCTCCCTCTTGATCTTTGCTTCCTGAATTACCTGTCCTTGAACTTATATTCATTCTTGCTGACATCAATCTTCTTGAACCCTGGAAAATATATTCTGTAAGCCTTCGAGTTTTCACTGTAACCCACAAAGATACCCTTCTTTCCTGAAGGATCTAGTTTAGTCCTCTTTTCCTTTGGGACATGAGTGTATACTGGACAACCAAATATTCTGAGATGGTTGAATTCAGGTTTCTTACCAAAAAAGACCTCTTCTGGTGTCTTGTTGTCCAATATCTTCTAGGGTGTTCTGTTCTGCACATATACAGTTGTTCTAGCTGCTTCTGCCCATAGATGCATAGGTAGATCCTGGTCATGCAGCATTGCCCTTGCTGCTTCCATGATAGTTCTGTTCTTCCTTTCTGCAACTCCATTCTGTTGAGGATTATAAGGAGCAGTCAACTCCCTCTTAATCCCTGAATCACTACAAAGCTTCTTGAAGTCACCTGAGGTGAATTCTCCACCATTGTCGGATCTGAATGTTTTGATCTTCTTGTCAGTTTGATTCTCCATCAAGGTTTTGAATTCCTTGAACTTATCAAACACCTCATCTTTGTTCTTCAAGAAGTATACCCAAGTCTTCTTGGAGAAATCATCAATAAATGAGACATAGTAAACATACCCACTAAGAGAACTGGATGACATAGGACCACATACATCTGAGTGGATGATTTTCAGGATATCTTTTACCTTGCTTTCACTACTTGGGAAAGCCTTCTTAATGTTCTTACCTTTTGCACATCCTTTGCAAACACCTTCATGTTTGGTCTTGATTTCAGGAAGACCTTCTATAGCCTTGCTTGCAATTGGAAGTGCCCTATAGTGCATATGAGCAAGTCTTCTATGCCAAAGTTCACTTGGCTCCATGGATTCATGCACCATAGCATGTTCAGGTTGTCCCTTCAATTTATACAAACCTCCCTCTTGCTCTCCAATCACTATTGCATCATCTATGGTCTTTCCCTTTGGCCACATTAGGACTTGGCCATCCACAAATGCAACTCTCATACCTTTTGCATCCAATGCAGAGATGGATAGTAAGTTCTTCTTCAGCCCAGGTACATAAAGGACTTCTTTCATCTTCAAAGATTTTCCAGAATCTAGGTTGTAGGAGGCTTCACCACTTCCTTTGATTGGGTATTGATAATCATCCCCAAGTTTCACCTTATGGGGTGATTCATGTTCAAATAGGTTCACAAAAGATTCCTTAAACCCAGTCATGTGTTTGGAAGCCCCACTGTCAATTAACCAATCATTACAACCATGGGAGATAGTACCTGTGAGAGCAGAGATCATAACATACTCTTCTTCACTTGATGAGTCATCATTACTATCATCACTTTATGCCCTAGCCTTCTTCTTGGGTGGTTCATCATCCTCGACAACATGAGCATGAAACCTTCTTTTGCTGCCCTTCTTCTTCTTGTTGGAGTTGTTGTTATTATCCCTTTTGTTCTTGGGACAATCTGAAGCAAAGTGACCCTTCTCATTGCATGTGAAGCATCTTAGATCCTTCTTATTCTTTTGATAGGATCTCTTGTAGCGAGAGTGCTCCTTCTTGAGCTTGCTTCTTTTGGTGTGAGCTGCAAGAACTTGATCTTCACCTCCCACCTTTTCCTCACTAGCTACAAGTCTAGCTTCTTCTTGAGAGCATTCTTCCCGCAATCTATTGAAGGATACCAAATTCTTTCTTACACAGATTCCTTGAATGAAGGAGTCCCATGACCTAGGTAGGCCATTCAGAGTGGTCATGACAACTTCACCATTCTCCACCATTTCATCTACTGCTTCCAGTTGTTCCTTAATCTGGGAGACCCTAGAAAAATAAGATTGAATGGTTTCTCCATTCTGAAAATTTACTCCTTTCAATTGGTTCCGCAGGGTCATCTTCCGAGTTATGTTCTTCCCTTCAAATAGCTTGGTCAAAGAGTCAAACATCTCCTTGGGTGTCTTTAGAGAAGACACATGGGGTATGAGATGGTATTTAATAGAATCAACAATGATCTCTTTGCCTTGACGAAGTTCTTCTTATGCAATACCTTGGCCTCTTCATCCTATGGGATAAGGATGTCTTCTTTTATATATGAGTCCAACTCATTCTCTTCCAAGATTAACCCAATCCTATACTTCCAAGCTCGAAAGTTATCAGCCCCTTCAAGCTTATCCTCAAGCTTGGTGTGGTGAGACATCTTAAAGAGTACTTCAAATGGAAATGAAAAGATTTAGGTCTTACCACTTGAAATGCTGAAAACTGGATCTGGTCCCGGATTAGGGTTTGTCGAAAAAAACCCTAAAAATTCAAAATGTGAATTTCAACTTTCTGAAAGGATAGAAAGATGCGCCTTGATGAGATGACCAGCCTGGTGCATTCATAATTTGAGACCAGCAAAGTTTTACCCTTTAGATTTGCCTTTTTGTCCTCCCGGGTTCACTAGGGAGAGCCCTGAATTAGGGTTTGAGTTTCCCGGAGATCTACCTAGACAAAAATCTCGATCCAATGCTCTAAACTTTGATTTTTGCAAGGAGCTTCCAGATGTGTCTTCAGATTCCATAAATTCCTATTTTTGTGGAAACCCTAATTTTTAGGGCCAAATCTGAAAATGCTTAGAATTGAATTCTGATTGGACAGATAGATTCGCCTTGATGAGTAGAGTCAATCTACTATATTGCGTTTCCAAAAACTGTCGAGAGAAACCCAATAAACAAGAAACTCAAGTTTCGGTCACTGCAAAATGTCTTCTTCTCAGGTTAGCTCTGATACCATGTTAAATTTTGAGCATTAATTCACAATACTCTAGGATCTTCATTGGGAGAATAACATATACAGTATATCAATGCATAACAATCACAATAAGCATGAAAAACATCACAAGAATCAAAATCATGAGAGACAAGAGACACAGAGTTTCCGTGGGGAAAACCCTAAGGTGAAAAACCCCACAACTTCCTCAGAGATAGAGAGAGCAATGGCTCAACCAAAGTACAACCAAAATACATTGAGATAGTCTCCTAGTAGCAGATGATCCTCCTCCTCACTAGTGCGCCACTTTCTAAGTGAGAGAGATATGACTTTCCGAATGATCTAAATAGAGATCACCTGATCTCTATTTATACTGACCTGTTTTCCCAGTGACCTTATGGGGCCGACTTGTCTAGCTAGGTACATCCACATTATAATATATATATTTCAGGGCTGACCCCACACATGGTGGTCTAATAACCCATCGGCAAGTACACACACTTGCGACACTTGTCAATCCACATGATGACACTTCCTTATAGAGGAATAACACATCTCTAATAAGGGTACAATAAATATATATGAAATACATAGATGAAATACATTCCAAAGTTACATATACATCAACAGTTGTTGCCCATTTTTTGACGTGCTTGGCTGGCTTCGTCTCCATCGTTGATCTCTTGTGTTCTTGGGTTTTGAATCTGGAAACGCTAGTCCTTTGTTATGACTTACATCGAGATGGTTTCTCATCCTTCATTTTGCCTTGGTAGTGGGAGGGTAGAGAGGCCGAAAACCTGCTACAATGTAGGGTTTGGATGTTGGTTTTCAGAGTACTCCTTCCCCGAGTTCGACCTCTTGACCTGTTGGGAAATTATAATAGTTTCAGGTGTTTGCATTTCTTGTACAGAGCCGAGGCTCTTTGTATCTTTGAACAGTGTTAAAGGAAATAGTAATCAGGGTTTTCTTGATGATCTTGATAGTAGAGTTTTTGAATCAGAGATCGATTTCTTGCATGAAGGTGACGGTGGTTATTGGAGTCTGAACTCTTCCTCGTTGCTTTTGCTAGATGGTTTTTCACAGTGTCGGCTACTGGAGTCTCAATTCTGGGACCATAATACTCAGGTAATAAATCAGTTGATGAAAAAAAACAATAAAAGTCATGTTGATTCAAATTTGACTTCTGTGCTTTCAGCATTTAACCTCTTGGTAGTTTTTATGGCAGGTACAACTTCGCGAAAGGTTACAAAGTTTGAAATCTTGGTGGGATACTGCGGCTCGTCTACCTTGTAAGCCTTGGAGGTTCTTTCCCTCGTAGGTTCTCCTGACCTGGTATGGCTAATACCTAATGTTTGACGAGAGCTTAGTACAGGATTCCTGGCAAGATTTTTGGCCAGTGATTTTTTTGATTTTGAGAGTCAATGATGAGTGATTCTCGGCTCGTCTTGATACTTGGCTCTGCATCATTTCACTGTACGCTTAAAATGTAATTTTGTTGAAGATATTATTTACGAAGGGATGAACCTTAAATACAGTGTTTAGAAAATTAAATTTTTGAATGGTTTCTATAATTGTATAATTTGATAGTGTACCTAGGAAAATACTGTGTCCAATTGTTTCGCCAAGAGCCGTGGGCTTACTTGTTTTGTAAAAGGAACCCTGTGCTCGAGTTGTTTATGTTTAAAGTTAGAAAGGTGATGAGACTCAGGTTTTGGAAATGATCCACTACTTAATTGAATATTACGGTAAAAGAAAGTAGTAATATCCTTTTTTGAAATCTGCCTTGTATAGATTGTAATTATGATAGTTGAACAAAAAATAATGTGCTTGGTATTTGGAAATCTAATGTAAGGATTTTGATGACGTTTTACTTGCGTTGGAAAACTATGAACCATGCTCCTAGTTCGTAATAATTTGAATTTTGAAATACTGTGTATTTAAAAAGGCTAAGTGCCCAAAGATTTCAACCTTGATACGAACAATAAAAAAAAAAACCCTACCCTGTAGGTTTCGATGGCAGACTTGTGTTTTTTTTTATTTTAAAAACTATACTGTTGTTTTGATAAGGCCGAGAGCCAGACTCAATGTTTTTAAATTGGAAACTTGGAAATATGGAAATGTAGTATTACATTTACTGAGTAGTAATTCTGGATTACAATGCAGCTGATAAATTTCTAGAAAATATGATGTCTGAAATAAGTGGAATTGTAACATCTTACTGTACAATATATGGAATTCTAAATGATAGAATGCATAGTATTGGCTTTCAAAGGAAAATAGATGTTGATAAACAAAAAACCTATTTCTGTACAAAGATAAATATTTATTTTTATTACTAGGTAAGGAAAAATGTTATCATATCTATTTTCTGATATGTTGTCTTGCATTTTGAGTTTAAACATATATAATTGATAATCCAGTTTTTAACAGACAACACCACAATGTTAGTTTAATCATTCAATTGGCATTCTGCCCATCATTAATCTATCTTAATTTTACTTCTCTATACTAGAGTACGATGCAGAAGACAACATGGGGAAAAATACAGAGAAGGTTATTTAATCGATCATCTCATTTACTTAATCATCATTATTCAGAAATCATACTTAGGTTAGAAAATAAAACAATTTCTTCTGTATTCTCTTAACTGTATTAATGAAATTATAAATGCAGAAATTATTTGACTGAAAATAACAACAGAACTGTAGAACCTAATAATTTGTAGGAGAAACAAACCACCCAAGGAGCCTGTTCCACCCAACCTACTCCTGAAGATAGCCAAATTACTTGCCTTAGGACCCCCGAGCCTGTTCACTGAACCACTAGGAAGAAGAATCTGTAGAAGCTTTAGGACATCAACTTGCAGCAACAATGTAGATCATTCAGTCATATAGACTCAACAGTAAAAGAGACCTGCACCAACACCTCTGGTTTCCTTCTCAAAATATTTTTAGCAGCCTCACAATGCACTTCCACTTAGCCTCCCTATTCAAATCTCTTAGTGATCACCTGACACACTTGAGGAATTATTTATGCAGAAAATAATCTAGAGCTGCCTGCTCAATTCGAATTGCCTTATCTAGGCTTCCTAGGCCTTTTAGTGGTTAACCTGGTCATTAATGAGCCATCAGCTCTCTTCCCCCCCACCTGGGGGATAATGCCACAATTTTAGGGGTAGTTGTCCCATAACCAACAGCTAGTGGTGGAGTGCAAATGCTGACATCTCTCCCATGCCTTCTAACAGCTTCCATTCCTCTTAGTGGGTCAGTGAACACTCATTTAACAGTTCCCTTGGGTGTTTGTCTCTTGTTTTAATTTATTAAATAATAAAAATATGTTTATCATAATCATCCTTGACCAGATTTGGTCATAATTACAAAACTTTGTAATTAAATTTTTAACATAATGTTTTTGTAATAAAATTAAATAGTCTCAAAATTTGGGTAGGTGACATGAAGCCCCTAAATCTACTACCCAGTAATCACTAGTATTATCTAATGCAAGAATCAAGGCATCTTGTAACACATCACATGCTACATTTGCTTCATGAGTAGTCTATTGTTGTCCATGTCCTTTCTTCTTTAGAGATTTGCAGTATTTATTTCGATGTCCTTTCTTTCCACAGTTCCAACACTCTATCTTCCCAATTTGGTCTTCGATCTATCTTTCCTAGACTTGCTGCGATTACCTGGGATTTTTCCTCTCTCCCTTTGTCGTCCCCTTCTCTCCATGGTCAATGCATTACCTGTGCTTTTCATTCGCATTTCCTCACTAAGAATAGCACCAACAACTTCATCAAATTTCAAAGTATTTGAACCAGAGACAGAGTTAGTTACAACCATGACCAAGCCATTCCAGCTTTCTGGAAACGAACACAAGATTAGAAGATCCCTAACCTCATCATCAAAGTTCACTTTTACAGAACTTAGTTGATTTGTAATCGTATTAAATTCATTTAAATGATCAACAACAGATCCACCTTCTGACATCTTCATATTAAATAAACGCTTCATTAGAAATACCTTGTTGGATTTCGAGGGTTTTTCATACAGCTTACCCAATGCGCTCATCAGACCCTCCGTTGTCTTTTCTTTTGAGATATTGAAAGCTACCGATGAAGCTAGGCACAACCTTATTGTTCCCAGTGCCTTTATGTCAAGAACCTCCCCTTCTTTATCCTTCATATTCACCGACTATTTTTCTTTTCCTCCCAACGGTAGGAATAGATCCTTCTGATACAGATAGTCCTCCATTTGCATCTTCCATAACTAATAGTTTTGGTCGTTAAATTTCTTGACCTAAAAATTTCCTTCTTCCGCCATTTCTCCCACTCGAACCAGGAACCCTTCTTTCCTGCAATTTTATCTTCCAAATAGATCTTTGGATCTGATACCAATTGTTATAAAACAAGGATCGTAGAGTAATACCAATAAACAAGATGAAAATATAAATCACATAAACACAATACAATAGAGACACCAATATAACGTGTTTCACCCAATTTGGGCTACGTCCACAGATAAATTTCCAGTCCTTTTATTATTATACCATCCAAAAAATGAAGGGACACGAGCTGCAGCACATCCGCTGCAAATTCCTTTTCACTTCTCTCAGTCTCTCTTAGACAATCACATAGATCTTTACAATGCTACAATACATTACATAGTCGTATTACAATGTCTTCATTTTAAAGGGAATTACCATTGGAAAATACTATGGGATACCCAATACCATGGGCCCGTAATTTGTTGGCCAACAAAACAACCCATAAAATTTCTTTCGGGAGCTTTTCCCCTGGACCCCCATGGGGGGTCGATGACCCCCCACTGGGATGAGTGTACAGTCCACCAGTATATCAATAAAGTTTTTAAAGTTCAAAATAATTTTAAAAGTATAAAATAATTTTAAAGTATATATTATATACATATTTTGATTTTAGTTGAATAGTAAGTATTTTTACATAAGGTTTTAAAACTTCATTAATGTTGAAATATTGTAACTTCTAAGAATATTATATTTGTATTTTATTATTTCGGAGATGGCACATTCCTCCGTGGTGACCCTATTGTATATCCGGAGATGTTTATTCCTCCGAGAGAGTGTGGTAACTAGGGTTATTAGATCTCCCATGTGAGGTCATCCCTGAGTTTACTGTTTAGGGGTTATTAGACTCTCCTAGGTGAGGTTGGCTCCATTAGGGTGAAAAGTCAGTTAGAACATGAGTATAAATAGAGGAGGTGTGTTCCTCATTTATCTCATTCATTCATTCACTTGTGATTAGCGCATAGGAGAGAGAGAGGTCTGCATAGGAGGAGAAGGATCTCTTGTTGAGGACTACATCTTGTATTGGGTTGATTATCTATATTGAGGAAAGCTTTGCTGGGTTTTCTACCCCATGAGGGTTTCCCAGGGTAAATCTTTGTCTACCTTGTGAATGTGTTTCTTTCAGTGATCTTGCTTGTGAAATTAGGCTAAACTTAACATGGTATCAGGCTAGCCTGAATAGGACATCTTTCACAAGGTGAAAATACCTCTCTCTCCTCCTCCGGTGAAAATTAGGGTTTCTGCAAAAGTTGGGAATTTTTGGAATCTGATTGCATGGATGGATAACTCCCCTCAAAATCAAAGTTTTGAGCCCTAGATCGAACTTTTTGAGTAGGTAGAACTCTGGGAAAGTAAAACCCTAGTTTGACCAAAAGTGCAGAAAACCAGAAAACCAGAGAACCGGAAAAACTGTGCACCTGTGCACCAGTGAACCAGAAAAGCTGCGAACCTGTGCACCAGAAAACTAGAAAAGAAAAGACCAGAAAACCAGAAATTCTGTTGCAGATCCGGAAGGTGAAAAGTTGAAGTTTCCAAAAGCAGAACACACCAGTATTCTCAATTCAATCAAGCTCATCTCCTGGTAGGTGTTATTCTATCTCTTGAGAAAATTCAATCTCTTTGACCCTTGGATAAGATGGCTCCAAGCACTAAGCTTGAAGACAAGCTAGAAGGTATAGAAAATTTCTGGGCATGGAAATATAGAATTGGTCTCATTCTTGAAGAGAATGATCTTGTCCAATATATTAAAGATGAGGTTGCAGAACCTGAAAAAGATGAAGCCAAAGAGAAGTATAGGAAGGACCTGATTAGGGCAAAGAGAATCATTGATGATTCTATCAAAGACCACTTGATCCCCCAAGTGGAATCCAAGAAGACCCCAAAGGAAATGTATGATTCCCTTTCCAGAATGTATGAGGGAAAGAACATCAATAGGAAGATGAATCTGAGAGCTCAACTGAAGAGCACCAAGATGAATAAAGGAGAATCTATTCAAGACTATTTCTTAAGGGTTTCCCAGTTCAAGGAACAACTAGATGCCATTGGAGATACCTTTGATGAAGATGAACTAGTAATGACTGCTCTAAATGGTCTCACTAGACCTTGGGAGTCATTCATCCAAACTATGTGTGCCGGGAAAGAAAGTATGAAGTTTGATGTGGTATGGGAGGATTGCATTCAAGAAGAAGCTAGGGTAGCCAATAGAGAATCCCTTCTCTAAGAGGATGACCAAGCTTTGGCTACTCACACCAAAAGAAGAAGAATGAGTCATTTCAACTCCAAGAAGAATGGTCACAAGGAGCCTCAACCTCCTCCTAGATTTAAAAGGAGAGGGGGAGTAAACTCAGAAAGAGATCTCTCCTCAGTTCAATGTTATAGTTGTCACAAACTAGGACACAATGCTAGAAATTGTCCTTCAAAGAAGAAGAAGAATCTTCACAAAAGACATCAAGCACATATGGAAGAAGATGATAGTGAAGAAGAGGAAGAGGAAAGGCCTCAAAAGAAAAGAACTAAAATAGAAAAAGAAGATGCAGAAGAATATGTTGTATTCTCTGCACTCTCTGGGTCTGTAACACCTGGAGAAGATACATGGCTCATTGATAGTGGTACTTCAAAGCACATGATAGGACAAAAGAAGACTCTCTCAAGACTTGAAGAGAAGACCTCTCCACAGAAGGTATCTCTAGGAGATGACTATCAATATCCCATCAAGGGAATTGGTGAAGCAAGCTACAAGCTTGATTCTGGAACCCCATTGAAGATGAAGGAAATCTTATATGTACCAGGTTTGAAGAAGAACTTACTTTCTATCTCATCATTAGATAAGAAAGTTTATAGGATTGCATTCATATATGGACAAGTGCTCATGTGGTACAAAGGAAAATCAATTGAGGATGCAATTGTTATTGGTGAAGAGGAAAGATGTCTATACAATCTCAAGGGCCATCCAGAAGCTGCCTTTGTTCATGAAGCCACTAGCCCAAGTGAGCTATGGCATAGAAGGCTTGCTCACATTAACTACAAATCACTACCTCATGTGAGCAAGGTAGTCATAGGACTACCAGACTTAAAGATTGATCATGATGGCACTTGCAAAGGATGTGCAAAAGGGAAGAATATCAAGAACCCATTTCCAAAAAGTGATACAAAGATTAAGAGTACATTGGAATTGATTTATTCAGATGTATGTGGACTAATGCCATCCACATCCTTGAGTGGATATGAATACTACCTTACTTTCATTGATGACTACTCAAGGAAGACTTGGATATTTTTCTTAAGGGAAAAGATGAAGTCTTTGGAAAGTTCAAGGAATTCAAAGCCTTGATAGAAAACCATTTAGAAAAGAAGATTAAGATACTCATGACTGATAATGGTGGAGAATATACTTCAAAATATTTTGAAGTCTTTTGTAAAGAAGTTGGAATCAAGAGGGAACTAACCACTCCCTACAATCCCCAACAAAATGGTGTTGCGGAAAGAAAGAATAGAACCACTATGGAAGAAGAAAAAAATGATACCTGATCAAGACCTACCTATGAATCTATGGGCTGAAGCAGCCATGACAATAGTCTATGTGCATAATAGACTATCTCATAGTGCTCTTGATTTCAAGACCCAAGAAGAAGTGTTCATAGGGAAGAATCCTGAGGTAAGTCACCTCAAGATATTTGGATGCCCAGTATACATTCACATTCCAAAAGAAAAGAGGACCAAGATAGATCCTTATGGGAAGAAAGGAATATTTGTTGGATATTGTAAAGCATCCAAAGCATTCATAATATACATCCCAGGATTCCATCATATGGAAATAAGTAGGGATGTGACATTTGATGAAGAGGAAGCTCTCAAGAGATCTAGGAAGTGCCAGTATGAAGAAGTATATGAGGAAGAGGCACCTTCAAGAATTACAGAAGCTGCACCCACTCCTGAAGAGACAACCCCTGAAGATCATGACATGTTGGAACCACAAGAACCCCCTGTCATGAACATATCAAGGAAGAGAAAATCAGCATGGGCAAGAGACATTATACTAGGAGCAGAAAAGTATGGAGCTCCTGAAGGCTCCACTAGGGTGAGCAAGAAACCAAAGACATTCTCCAACTATGTGGCCTTGATGTGTGATTTTGTAGATCAAGAACCCACTAGTTATGAAGAAGCATCTCATAAGAACGAGTGGGTGGAGGCAATGACAGAGGAATACCAATCGATAATGAAGAATGATGTTTGGGATATAGTTCCCAAGCCAAAGGACAAGAGTGTGGTATCCTCCAAATGGATATACAAGATAAAGCATGCTGCAGATGGCAGCATTGAAAAGTATAAGGCAAGGTTTGTGGCCAGAGGGTTCTCTCATAAAGAGGGAATTGACTATGAAGAAACATTTGCACCAGTTGCAAGGTACACTTCCATTGAGGAGGAAGTGTACATAGAACAACCACAAGGATTTGAGGTTGAAGATAGAAGAAATCACGTATGCAAACTGAAGAAGGATTTGTATGGGTGAAAGCAAGCTCCCAGAGCTTGGTATGGAAGAATTGACAGTTTCCTGACAAGCTCGGGATTTACCAAGAGTAAAGATGATCCTAATATTTATCTCAAAGTTATGGATGATGAACCTATCATATTGTTGCTATATGTGGATGATCTATTTCTGACTGGAAATGAGAAACAGATTATCAAATGCAAGAAGACGCTCTCTGCAGAATTTGAGATGAAATATCTCGGATTGATGCACTACTTTCTAGGTCTGGAAGTATGGTAAGGCCCAAGAGGCATCTTTCTCAACTAAGGAAAGTATGCTGTGGAAATCTTGAAGAGATTTGACATGTTGGAATGTAAAGCCATGGCCACTCCCATGGATTCTAACTTGAAGCTGTTAGCTGATGACTCATCAGAGTTAGTGGATATGACTTTGTACAGACAAATTATTGGGTCATTGATGTATTTGACAAATACCAGACCAGATATATGCTTTTCCGTGAATACCTTGAGTCAGTATCTAGTGTAACCTAGACGAGTTCACTTGATAGCTGCAAAGCATGTGATGAGGTACCTAAAGGGTATGATAGACTTTGGTCTATGTTATCTTGGAGATCATGACTTCAGATTGCATGTCTACACAGATGCTGATTGGGCAGGAAGTGTATCAGATAGGAAGAGCACATCCGGAGGATGTTATTGTCTAGGATCTTCCATGATCTCGTGGTTTAGCAGGAAGCAGTCTAGTGTGGCTCTCAGCACAGCTAAAGTGGAATATATAGATGCTTGCTCTGCTAGTTGTGAAGCAGTATGGCTTCGGAAACTGTTATCAGGACTATTTGAATTAGAGATGGACCCCACCATGATCATGTGTGACAACCAGAGTTGTATCAAGATGACAGAGAATCCAGTGTTCCATGATAAGTCAAAGCACATAGAGATCCGATATTTCTATATACGGGATATGGTGCAGAAATGAGCTATCAAGCTCGAGTATGTAAGCACTGACGAACAAATTGCTGATATATTGACCAAACCTATGTCTCGAGTAAAGTTTGAGTATTTCCGAGACAAGCTTGGTGTAGTTCAGAAGGACCCTCCTTGAAAGGGGGAGTGATGTGGTCACTGATGATGAGATTGCCTGCATTGACAGTGAGGTTGATGATGTGGATACCTGTATTGGTGATATCGACAATAAGGTTGATGATGTGGATACCTGTATTGGTGATACCGATGATAAGGTCGATGAATGGTCCTTAGACTGGGTCTAACTTGACAAGTGGATTGTATCATCCTTGGACACATGTCCTAAAAGATATCCATAAACATATGTCTCCTAGAAAGTAGTCCCTAGTGGACAAGAGGGATTGTATCATCCCTGGACTTCGGTCCCCTGAATTGATTCGTAGACATATGTCTCTGAGAAGTGGTCCCCAGTGGACGAGAGGGATTGCATCATCCCTGAACTTAGGTCCCTGAATTGACCCGTAGACATCTGTCTCCGAAAATTGATGATAGGACTACATCATCCCTGAGCTTTTAGTTCAAAATGTATGTGATAAATCCTAGATCTGATCTAGGTCACATCCAGTATGAAAAAGGACTGGCACTGTGGTGGTAAATCCTAGGTCTGATCTAGGTCACATCCAGTATGAAAAAGGACTGGCATTGTGGTCGGGACTGCATCGTCCCTAGACATGGATTTGTCTTAAATGGATCAAGGACTGCATCGTCCCTAGACATGGATTTGTCTTAAATGGATCAAGGACTACATCATCCCTAGACATGAATTTGTCTTAAACAGATCAAGGATTGCATCATCCCTAGACATGGATTTGTCTTAAAAGGCTCAGGATTGATAATCTTGTAAGTAGATCTGGATTGCATTGTCCATAGACATGAGATGTGTCTTAAAGTGAGAGGGATTTATCATCCCATAATTGGACCATGTGTGTTGCAGATGATCCAGATGATGTAGATCGAGATGATGTAGATCGAGATGATCCAGATGTTGTAGATCGAGATGATCGAGATGATGATGTTGATCAGTAGATCTAGATGATATTGGTGTATGATGATCGAGTATTGCAGAAGATGAAGACTGAACATTGATGATGCTGATGCTCCAATATTGATTATGTTCCAGTAACTGTTTGAGTTACTGATGATGATGTATAAAGAAAGCTTCCAATGATTTATAGATGTATCATGTACCATGTAGTTGATGACTCCTTGCTCCTACAGATGTTGTTATAATATCCTTCTCGTTAAGGGGGGGTGTTGAAATATTGTAACTTCTAAGAATATTATATTTGTATTTTATTATTCCGGAGATGGCACATTCCTCCGTGGTGACCCTATTGTATATCCGGAGATGTTTATTCCTCCGAGAGAGTGTGGTAACTAGGGTTATTAGATCTCCCATGTGAGGTTGGCCCTGAGTTTTCTGTTTAGGGGTTATTAGACTCTCCTGGGTGAGTTCGGTCCCATTAGGGTGAAAATTCAATTAGAACATGAGTATAAATAGAGGAGGTGTGTTCCTCTCTCATTCATTCACTCACTTGTGATTGGCGTATAGGAGAGAGAGAGGTTTGCATAGGAGGAGAAGGAGCTCTTGTTGAGGACTACATCTTGTATTGGGTTGATTATCTATATTGAGGAAAGCTTTGCTGGGTTTTCTACCCCATGAAGGTTTCCCAGGGTAAATCTTTGTCTATCTTGTGATTGTGTTTCTTTGAGTGATCTTGCTTGTGAAATTAGGCTAAACTTAACAATCAATATATTGGAAATTATTATAAATTATACATTATCATTATATTGTAAATTTATCTATATATTATAATTTATTTAAATAAAGTTTTAAAATTATATATTGTATAATGTAAATTATTTATATGATTTTGAATAGAAATTTTAATTTTTTTAGTATTAATAATTTATTATTTAAATATATATGTTATATATTGAAAAATAATTTTATAGTTTTGATTTTGAATAAAGCATTCACTTTTTTGGTAATTGTAATTTATTTATTTTATATTGAAACATAAATAGTATTTTTTTTCTAAGTACTTTAAGGTACTTTAGTACATTTATATTATATTCAAAAGTAATCTAAGAGTATTATTTTTATTATGAGTACTTTATTTACAACATTGATATGGTTAACTATGGGTTTTCATTCACTATTTAGAATTTGAAAAATAAACATCTTTAACTCAACCAATGCCACGTCAACTATTATAGATGATGTCATCCTCTAGAATGTGATTGGTTCTTTAAATGTTGATTTTGATAGTACAATTTTTGTTTTGAGGCCCATTTTTGACCTCAAAATTCGCCTAATGATAAAATGACTAACAATTTGTATGTGGACTAATCCCATATTGGGTGAACCACGTATATTGGTGTCTCTCTTGTATTGTGTTTATGTGTTTATTTCTGCATCTTATTTTATGTTATTGTTTCGCAATCATGTTTTTCTAACAATTGGTATTAGATCCAAAGGCCTATTTGGCACATAAACTTGCAAGAAAGAAGAGTTCTTATTTCAAGTGGGAGCAATGGCGGAAGAAGGAAATTTTAGGTTCAAGAAATTTAATGGCCAAAACTAACAGTTATGGAAGATGCAGATGGAGGACTATCTATATCAGAAGGATCTATTCCTACCATCGGGCGGAAAAGGAAGTAAGTCGACGTCTATGAAGGATGAAAAATGGGTGGTTCTTAACGAAAAGGCACTAGGAACAATATGAATTTTCCTAGCTTCGTAGTGGCTTTCAATATTTCAAAAGAAAAGACAACAGAGGATCTGATGAACGCATTAGGTAAACTGTATGAAAAACCCTCAGGTTCCAACAAGGTATTTCTATTGAAGCATTTATTTAATATGAATATGTTAGAAGGTGGGTCTGTTGTTGACCATTTAAATGAACTTAATACAGTTACTAATAAGCTATGTTTTGTAGGAGCGAACTCCGATGATGAGGTTATGGATCTTCTAATATTGTGCTCATTGCTAGAAAGCTGGAATGGATTGTACTTGGCTGTAAGTAAATATATCTCTGGTTCAAACACTCTAAAATGTTATGATGTTGTTGGTGTTATTCTTAGCGAGGAAATGCGAAGGAAAAGAACATGTGAGACATCAGGTAATGCGTTTACCATGGAGAGGAGGGGAAGACAAAGGGAGATGAAGATTATAGTATTAAATAGTGATCAGAACATGATATTAATCATCAACACTCTTGTATTAAGATATCATAATCAAGTTCAAAAGTGTATAATGATAATGCTAATCAATTCTCCATTCTCCTCCCTTTTATTTGTGTTCTTAGATTGACTTATCCCTCATATATATAGAAATTCAAATCAAATGAAGAGTGCTATGGATATCTCACTCAATCCCATGTTTCATGGATATTCAAATCTAACACAAAAAACTGATACTAAATTCAAAATTAGGGATAAGTACCATAACCAAAGATATTTTTCTCGCAGGAGAAAATAGGATGTTTGTTCTTTACAATTAATAATTTCATGACAAGAATTGCAGGAAATTATCCTTCTTGTTTTGGGATCGAGCTTAGTTGAGCCAAGACACCTTCTTTTAGACATGCGGTTGAATATGGGATTGATTTCCTTGTTTATCTTAGAATGCATTCAATAGGTTTCGATCCATCTCGTGAGGCCTATGAATAACGCCCAAGTGGAGGAATTTGATTTGAGGTAGTGCAAGGTTGACAACCATCAAATGGTTACCCGATCTACACAATGGTTATAGGATCTAGAATTATTTTAACCGTTATTAGTAAAATGAGTTTCAAATCCATTTATTCATCAAAAAAAGAAATTATTATGAAAATAGATAACATAGTACATTGTGAATCTCTTTGCAATGTATACCTTGTAAAAGCATGAGTAGTATGTCTAAAAGGGTAATAAGAAGGTGAAAATGGAGGAACAAGAGGTCAAAAGGTTATGGATGACAATGGAAATATACCAAAACTAAGACCCAACACTCTCCCCCACACCTGAGGTATTGTATATCCTCATGCAATTGGACTAGATAGTTGGCCATGAATTCAACACTGCTTCCAAAAATTTCCTAAAAATGTAACAAAACTATACCAAACTTAAACTTTTTCATGTGTGAGTTGCGACATTAATCAGGATGTCCAAATTGGAGGTTGATTCTTCATGGGTTTTCTTCTTCTTTTGCTGCATCTTAATCTTGATTCTCAGCCTTCAAATTTGTAATGCAACGTGTTGACTCTTTCTATACCATTTTCTTGCTTGATTGAGAAACCTTTTATTCTTAGACCCTAGATGTTCTTTCTCTCTTTGCAATTTGGCACTTTGGCTCTTCAAGGAATCATTCTCATGCTTGATATGATGATCTAAAAGCTCAAACTCCTTAATTTCTTCTTTTAACTTCTTGATTTTATTATTCATCCTTGCTAGCTTTGAAGAAGTAGAGGAATGTATAGGGATGGAATATACTGCTTCTTTTACTAGTTCTAGAAACTTTGTTTCATAGTCATAATCATCAAATGCTTGCTTGGTGGATTCTAGTTCAACACACAAAGGAGAATCCATATTGGATAATCATATTCTGGGCTTCTTAGGATTTTTTTTCAAAATGATCACTTGATCTCCCTATTCTTCATGATTGGGTTATGATCCGATCAATATTTTCCTTGCCATGCTTCTTGTATATATACGTCCAACAGGTGGAATATATTTAGTTGTCAACTCCTTTTTCCTTGACGATTTCAATTTTTAGGCTTACCTACATGCACATTTAAACCCTCACCAAATCATTTTTCTATCAACATTATGAAGAGTCGTGACATAGTTTTCCTAAAATCCATTGCGGACTAGAAATCATTCCCATGTATCATTCCTCTTTTGCAATTCACCCACAATCATTATTTTAACCAGGTTGTGATGGTAGAAACTCATGTTTTCTTAGGGTTTTGTTGGATATGAAACGCCATTTTGGTAAGTATTTTCCACAAGTAGAAGGGAATATTGATATTCTTATCATCTTCAAAATGCATAAGTAATCTGATATGGTATACGAATGTATGCCCATATGTATTACCATACCTGCCTTCACATTGTTGGTTGTGGATCCTAATCTTCCTGATTTAAAGATCTTTTTTTTTTTGTTCAGTCGTGTTTGTACCCTAGTTTTATATGTTATTCAGGTGGACTGTACACTCGTCTCAGATTTGATGGTAGAAGTTATGTTAGGGATTTTATCCCTAGAAGGAAAACCTCTTTATGTATGAGATATGTGTATTGCGGTTGTAGAGTATTGTGAAAGAGGATCTCCATTATTGTGTGAGAGAGACTACGAGAGAGTGAAGAGGAAGTTGTAGCGAATGTGTTGCGGCTTGTATCCCTTCATTTTGCTGGAAAATATAATAAAAGGACTATAAATTTATCTGTGGACATAGCCAATATTGGGTGAACCACGTATATTGGTGTCTCTCTTGTATTGTGTTTATGTGTTTATTTCTGCATCTTATTTTATGTTATTGTTTTGCGATCATGTTTTTCTAACAATTGGTATTAGAGCCAAAGGCCTATTTGGCACATAAACTTGCAGGAAAGAAGGGTTCTTATTTCAAGTGGGAGTAATGGTGGAAGAAGGAAATTTTAGGTTCAAAAAATTTAATGGCCAAAACTACCAGTTATGGAAGATGCAGATGGAGGATTATCTATATCAGAAGGATCTATTCCTACCATTGGGCGGAAAAAGGAAGTAAGCCGACGTCTATGAAGGATGAAGAATACGTGGTTCTTGACAAAAAGGCACTAGGAACAATACGACTTTGCCTGGCTTCGTCGGTGGATTTCAATATTTCAAAAGAAAAGACAACATAGGATCTGATAAACGCATTAGGTAAACTATATGAAAAACCCCCAGGTTTCAACAAGGTATTTCTAATGAAGCATTTATTTAATATGAATATGTTAGAAGGTGGGTCTATTGTTGACCATTTAAATGAAATTAATACATTTACTAATCAGCTAAGTTCTGTAGGAGTGAAATCCGATGATGAGGTTATGGCTCTTCTAATCTTGTGCTCATTGCCAGAAAGCTGGAATGGATTGTTCTTGGCTGCAAGTAAATCTATCTTTGGTTCAAACACTTTAAAATTTTATGATGGTGTTGGTGTTATTCTTAGCGAGGAAATGCGAAGGAAAAACACATGTGAGACATAAGGTAATGCGTTTACCATGGAGAGAAGGGAAAGACAAAGGGAGAGAGGAAAGAGCCCAGGTAATCGTGGGAAGTATAGGAATGGTAGATACAAGTCCATACTAGGAAAAATAGAGTGTTGGAACTATGGGAAGAAAGGACATCTGAAGAAAGACTGCAGATCTATAAAGAAGAAAGGAGATGGACAGTAGGAGACTACTTAGGAAACACATGTAGCAGGTGATGTGTTACAATATGCTTTGATTCTTGCATTAGATAATACTAGTGATTACTAGGTAGTAGATTCATGGGCATCATGTCATGCTACAACCCATAGGAAATTTCCTTATGATTATGTTCAAGGTGATTTTGGACATGTTTTATTGGTAGATGATGAACCATATAAAATTTTTGGAATGGTTAAGGTACAGATAAAGTAAAAGAATGGAAGTGAATGGTTGTTGAAATATGTAAGGCATATTACTTCTATGCAAAGAAATATAATCTCAATAGGGCAGTTGGTATATGTTGGTTTTTTTATCTATGTTTGGAGAAACGTGGTGGAATATCACTAAAGGATCGTTGGTGATAGAAAAAGGAGACAAGATAGGTATGTTGTATTTATTTTCTCACAATACTGACTGTTCTGTCTATTTAGATTCCATGGGAATAGATACAACATTGTGGCATCATAGGCTTTTCCACGTGAGTGAGAAGGGGATGTAGATTCTCCATTCAAGAAAGTTGTTTCCAGATTTGAAGCATGATAGTTTGGAATTATGTGAGAACCGTGTTTATGGAAAATAGAAGAGAGTCATATTTCTCAGGGTTGGGAAGAAAAAGAAGAGTGGAAAGTTAGAGCTTGTGCATATAGATATATGGGGACCATCTTAGGTACAATCTCTTGGTGGCTCTCGTTATTATGTTATTTTTGTTAATGATGCAACTAGAAAAACTTGGGTTTATTGCATTCAATAGAAATATGATGTTTTTGCCACTTATAAAGAATGGAAAACTTTGGTTGAGAATGAGAAAAGAAAAATGTTGAAGTGTCTTAGATATGATAATGGAGGTGAATACTGCGGCAAGTATTTTGATAGTTACTATTCATACCATGGGATTCGTAGAGAGAAGACAGTTTCAGGAACACCACAAGGAAATGGTGTGTCAGAAATGATGAACATGAGAACCATGGAGCGTGTAAGGTGTATGGGATTGCATGAAGGGTTTCCCTTACAATTTTGGGAAGATGATGTAGATACTGTTGTTTACTTAATAAACAGAGGGCCTTCAAGCTCCTTGGATGGTGGCATTCTAGAGGAGGCATGTACGGGTAAAAATTTAAACTACTCATTTATGAGAACTTTTGGTTGTGAAGCATTTATCCATATTGATAAATAAAATAGAAAAAAGATTGAGTCTAAATCCAAGAAGTGTACCTTTATTGGATACGCAGTTGATGATTTGGTTATCGCTTATGGAATTATGAAAATTACAAAATCATTAGGAGTAGAGATGCGGTATTCAATTAAAATTTCATGTATAAAGATTAGTTGCAGGGAAAGAAACAAGATAAGGAAAACACAAAATACACAGTGCTTGATGAAATCAAAGAAAGTGAAGAACAACACCAGGTACTTTAAAATCCTGCAAGTGTTAGAATATATACCAAGTTAAGTGGACCCCTGAACGATACTCTCTTTCACTGTATTATTTATTGATGATTGATTATGGTGAACCAAAATGTTATGAAGAAGCAATGCAAGTGGAAACTAGAAAGAAGTGGGAGTAATGCATGAATGGGGAGATGGACTCCTTGGTAAGAAAACATACATGGGATTTGGTTCAGTTGCTTGTAGGTAAAATAACATTTTAGAATAAATGGGTTTACATGTTGAAGGAAGAAGATGGAGGAAATAAGCAGTACAAGGCCAGACTTGTTGTAAAGGGGTTTGCACAAAAGAAAGGTATATATTTTGATGAAATATTTTATCTTGTTGTTAAAATGCCTTCAATTAGAACTATTTTAAGTCTAGTGGTGGTAGAATATTTGCATCTTGAACAATTAGATGTAAAAATAGCCTTTCTCCATGGGGAAATGGAGGAAGAGATTTATATGCAGCAGCCATAGGGGTATGAGGTCAAAGGGAAGGAGAATTTAGTATACAGGTTGAACAAGAGCTTATATGGGCTGAAGCAAGCCCCAAGGCAGTGGTATTTGAAATTTGATAAGTTTATGATAGAACAAGGTTATAGTAGATGTCATTCTGACCATTATGTTTATTTCAAGAGGCTAGATAATGAAAGATATATTATCTTGTTATTGTATGTGGATGGCATGCTTGTTGTAGGGTCTAATATGTAGGATATAAATGTGCTCAAAAGAAAATTAGCTAATTCATTTGCAATGAAGGATTTGGGTGTTGCAAAGCAAATCCTTGATATGAGAATAACAAGAGATGGGAAAAATCACAAACTGACATTGTCTTAGGGTGAGTTCATAGAAAAGGTGTTGGAGAGGTTTAGAATGCAGGATGCAAAACTAGTTAGTACACCTTTGGCTAGCCATTTCAAAATAAGGAATGAGATGTGTCCCAAGACATAGGAGGAAATATAATACATGTCGAAGGTCCCTTATTCATCAGCAGTTGGCAGTTTGATGTATGTGATGGTGTGCACAAGACCAAATATTGCACATGTAGTGAGAGTTGTGAGTAGGTATATGAACAATCTAGGTAAAGAACATTGGAAGGCACTTGTTCAGGTACACAGGGTACTCCCAAAAGACCGAACACCTAGAGCAACCACTTCACACAAACAGATCACAGATTGATACACCGATGTTTTGACGTGGTTTAAACCCTCATGAGGGAAACACTCCACGGCCCCAGCCAAATAGCTTCTACGGAGCAATTTATTATGCAAAAGAAAGAAACTTACAAATGAGCTTCTCATAATCGATCAACTAAATAATGAACCTCCATGCTCTTTAAATAGAGATCATGGACCAATCGGGTGTTAAGACACAGATCAAGGTTAGGTATGATCTAAGAGAAGTTGAGCCGTCGGATCACAACATATCGTGACCGTCGGATTAAATATTTACAAATGCATACTAATGCATACTAAAGAAACACACTTTTCCTAACATATATATTACACAAGTTGATCTTAACTAACTCCTAAGTGTCTAAATATCCTAACATCCCCCCTTAAGAACAACTTGGGATATGATTGAAGGATTTACAAAAGTGACACTATTAGGAGAAGGAAGGAGGCATTAAATCCTATCCCCCCTTAATAACAAATTCTTGAACTCCTAACATAGATCGAAGTTTAGAAAACTTCGCTTCTGTAAGAGACTTGGTGAAGATGTCTCCAACTTGATCATCTGTAGGACAAAAGAGCACTTCAAGAACACGATCATGAACAAGATTTCTGATGAAGTGCATATGTAGCTCAATGTGTTTGCTGCGTTGATGTAGGACTGGATCTTTGGCAAGCTTGATGGCACTTTGATTGTCACACCAAAGTGGAGTAGGTTGCTGCTACTCGAATCCAAACTCTGAAAGGATCTGTCGAAGCCATAAAGATTCTCGACTGGCATTAACTATGGCTCGATATTCTGCCTCTGCTGAAGAAAGAGCAAGAGCTTGTTGTTTCTTACAAGCCCAAGTAATAGGTCCAGATCCCAGACTGAAAACATAACCTGCAATAGACTTTTGATCATCAGGATCGTTGGCCCAATCTGAATCAGTGAAACCAACCAACAAAGGTTTCCCCCCTGTACTGTAATGAATCCCAAACTGAATTGTACCTCGAATATATCGAAGTATTCTTTTAGCTGCTTTCCAGTGACTTTCATGAGGTGTTTGCATATAAAGGGAAACACGGCCAACGGAAAAGGAAAGGTCAGGACGATAATGAGTCGAGTATAGGAGACTACCAACAAGCTGACGATACAAGGTGGCATATACTTTAGGGGAAGTACAAGTGGCAGAAAGTTTGACTCCAGACTGGAAGGGAGAAGGGGCTGGTGTACACACAAGCATACTTAGACTGAGAAAGAAAGATTCATTCTTTGGTTTGTAGGACTTGGAGACCAAGAAAATAATGCAAATGTCCTAAGTCTGACATTTCAAAATTTTGCTTAAGACTGGATTTCACATGGGTTATAAGCTTAGGGTCACTACCAGTAAGAATAAGGTCATCAACATATAGAACAAGTATGATGAGATGGTTTCCTACTTTCTTGGTATAGACATTGGGGTCAGAATGGCATCTAGAAAAACCAGTTTCAAGGAGAAAGCTATCCATTTTGGCATACCAAGATCTAGGAGCTTGCTTTAGGCCATGTAAGGATTTCTTAAGGCAGCATACAAGGCTAGAGTTATTCTGAACATATCCAGGAGGTTGTTCCATGTAAATTTCCTCTTGTAAATCACCATGTAAGAAGGCAGACTTGGCATCCATTTGATGGACTTCCCAGTTGTGTAAGGCGGCAAGGGAAAGAACAAGGCAGATGGAGTTCATTTTTGCGACAAGAGCAAAGGTTTCATTGTAGTCAATCCCTTCAACTTGGGAATTTTTTTTGGCAACTAACCTTTCCTTAAGTCTTTCAACACTTCCATCTGATGCATACTTAGTTCTGTAGACCCATTTACATCTGACAAGTTTTTTGTTTGTTTGGAAGAGGTACAAGATCCCAAGTATCATTTGCCATTAAGGAACGATATTCTTCATCCATAGCTGCATCCCAATCTGGATTTCCTGAAGCTTCTGCAAAAGTTTTTAGATCATGATTCTCGGAAACTTGAGCCAAAAGAGAAGAGGCTTGCTGAAACTGAGAACGTGTTCGACGTTGATCTCTAGGATCACCGGAAATATCACCAGCTGCTTCACATGTTGAACGGACCCATCGAGGAAGCACTTGTGCTGGTGCAACTGGAGGAACATGAGTAGGTGGAGGTGGATTTTCATCTTCACTATCATCATCAGAAACTGGAGTTGGAAATCTGTCAAGGAAGTTGGAAGAAGAAGAAGGCACAATCGCCGAATCAGGCTCATAGGCCAAAGATGGCACAATCGCCAAGTTAGGCTCACGGGCCAAGATATTTTCATCAAATTTAACATCTCTTCTAATGATTACATCATGAGAATGTGGTTGAAGAAGTCTATAACCTTTTACATCTTCAGAATATCCAACAAATAAGCACTTTTCACTTTTAGGATGCAATGCTTTCCATTTTTCATCCGAAATGTGAGCCCATGCTTCACTACCAAACAAACGGAAGTGACTTACATCTGGTTTAATTTTACTCCATGCTTATTCCGGTGTGATACCTTGTAATGCTTTAGTGGGGGTGCGATTAACTAAGTAATTTGCACAATTAATGGCTTCAACCCAAAATTGAAGACTTAGTCCCTTAGATTGGATCATACAATTAGCCATTTCTTTTAAAGTGTAGTTCTTGCGTTCAGCTACACCATTTTGTTGTGGTGTATATGGAACAGTGTGTTGTTGTTGGATTCCTTGTTCAGTGCAGAAAGTAGTGAAATTTTTGTTAACATATTCTCCTCCATTGTCAGATCTTAACTTAATAATTTGATAACCAGATTGTTTTTCAATAAGGGCCTTGTAGGCCAAGAACATGTTAAATACTTCGCTCTTAAGTTTTAGGAAATAAACCCAAGTGCGTCTGGTGTAATCATCAATGAAAGTTAAGAAATACTTGAAACCAGAAAAGGAAGCAGATGGAAGAGGACCACACAAGTCACTATGCACAAGCTCCAAGGGAACCGAGGCGTGCCAAGAGGCACGTTTGTAAAAAATGTCCCGATGATGTTTTTTGAGTACACAACCAGAACAAACACCATCCCTGCAAGATACCATCAGAAGACTTATCACCATATTGTATTTACATAGTTGTTGCAATGAGCGATAATTTAAGTGACCAAATCGCTCATGCCAAAGTTTGCTCAAGTTATCACTATGAGCAACAAAAACTGAAGGAAAAGGTGATGACCCAAATTTGTTAAATTTGTACAACCTGGTAATATCATCAACAATTCTGGTAGCTAGGACCTGATGAGGATCTTTAAAATCCTTGATTACAACTTGGTGAGGTGTAAACGTCATAGTTCTACCTTCACCAGAATGAGAGATTTGATAGATTGATAACAAATTGCAGGAAATTCTTGGAACACATAGTACCTCATTGAAATGAACATTATCTACTGGAACTGTTCCAGCTCTTACAACACTTAGAGATCTATCATCACCAACAAATATTTGTTTGGTGTTACATTCATGCATAGTATAAAAGATGGCTTGATCTTTAGCCATATGATAAGATGCTCCAGAATCAATGAGCCATTCATTTGAAGTAGAAGAAGAAGATGCATTATAAGAATAACTAGAAGCACAAAGTGCATGTCTATGAGAGGTAGATTTTGAAGGCGAATTTAGGATGATGTGGTGCTTCTTCATTGCTGCTTCCAAGGATGCCGTCTTCTTGAAACACCTAGATTCATCATGATTATCTTTCCTGCAATAGTTGCAATGACACTCAGTCTTCTTGCCTTTTGGCTTGTATCCTTTGTCATTTTTTAAAGAAGGAGCTCACTGAGAGGGTTTGGGACCCTTGTTTGACTTATTATTGCGAAAATTTTGTTTCTTGGGAGGCTTGGACTTTTCTTTCTGTTGGGACAATAAAGCTTTCCCATATGTATCTGCATTGTTAATTATGACAAGATGGATGAGCTTATCTTGCTCTCTAATCAAGTAATCACAAAAGGATTCAAGACTAGGCTCTTGATAGCTATTCAAGGATTCTTTCATGGAGTAAAATGTAGATACACAAACAAAATATGCAGGTCCAAGTTTGGAAAGAATATGATAAATACATTGTTTGTCTTCCCTCTTAATCTTGCATTCTTCACATAAGAGTTTAAGAGTTTTGTACTTACATAAATAATCTTGTATGCATGAAAAATTACTTGGATTTAAATAAATGAACTCATTTTCGAGTTGGTGACCTCGAATTTCATTGTGTTTACCAAACACAGATTTCAACTTGTCCCAAGCAGCATCAGGTTCATCAATTCCAGATATCTGGAATCGTAAATCAGTAGAGATTGACATCCCAATCAATCCATGAGCTTTGTCACATCTATTTGCCCATTTGATTTTCTTATCATCATCAGTAGGTTCTGTTTCTTTCCCTGAGGTAATTCTGAAAAGTTCTCTACTTCGTAGAACATCCTCCATATGAGATTTCCATGAGAAATAGTTGGAACTGGTAAGTAGAATATCACAAGGGGTGGCCATATTTGTAAATTAATGGCTGTAAAAACAGAAACCAATAGTCTGGATGCAAAAAGCTTGAAAAATTAGGCGGTTTCAAAAAAACGGCACTGAAAACTGACTCTGTATGATGAAGTTATGCTTGAACAAAGAAACTGTTGAAGATGTCTCCAATAGTGACGTGGCAAATAGAGAATGACCAGTCCAAAAAAAAAGGACCCCCCTCTTTCCAAGATGAACCTTTGACAATCACTTTACAAGAAAGTTGCTTTAAGTGAATCACTTTTGTAAAATAAGTGATTTCACTTTTACATTGATGTTACTTTAAATAGTGCAGCAATAAAAAAAAAAACTTAAGTGATTCACTTTTTATTTTTATTTTTTATTATTTAAGTGAGATGCACTTTTACAATAAAGTAACTTGAAAATAGAAATTGCATGCACTTTTTCTTTTAAAAATAACTTCATAAGATTTGAACTCAAGACCTATTAAGGAATAAAGCAACTTTGAACCAAGTGAACTAGATTAAAAGGTATGTAAAATATGGGAAGGAGGAAGGGGTTTTTTTTATTTTTACTCTTCCTGTTCGGTTTTCGTGTTTGCCTTTGTTCCTGCAAATCACACCATAAACCAAAACAATTTTTTTTTTCCACATTTGTGGGGTTAGATCTCGTTAGCTTTCGCGGAAAGTCTACGTTTTCTCTCTGTTTCTGATTTGCCGAGATCGCACAAGGTGCACGAAAAATAACATACACAGCCGAGAAAAACCCTTTCTCTTTCTGTTTCTGATTCGCTGAGATCGCACAAGGTGCACGACAAAGAGAATACGCAGACAGGGAAAGCAAAAATCCGAAACTAAAAAAATCTAATAATAAAAACTGATAAAATATGAGATTTTTTTTTTAAAACAGAAATATAAAAACGTTACTGTAACATTATACCTTTAGATCTGATGAAATACGCGTTTTTGAAGCAACCGGGAACCGTTTTTGATCAAACGAAAACTATTTCCTGATGGAAACGATGCTCCGGACGCAATGGAACATCTCCCATATCCCAGAAATGCACAAAGATACGAGAACCAGAAACCCTTTCAAGTTTCAGCAACAACAGTTCAAGATCTAGATCATAACCGGAAGCGGCTCTTCATAAAAGCTCTGATACCATGTTTGGGTACATAGGGTACTCCCAAAAGAACGAACACCTAGAGAAACCACTTCACACAAACAGATCACAGATCGATACACCAATTTTTTGACGTGGTTTAAACCCTCATGAGGGAAACACTCCACGACCCCAGCCAAATAGCTTCTACGGAGTAATTTATTATGCAAAAGAAAGAAAGTTACAAATGAGCTTCTCATAATCGATCAACTAAACAATGACCCTCCATGTTCTTTAAATAGAGATCATGGACCAATCGGGTGTTAAGCCATGTATCAAGGTTAGGTATGATCTAAGAAAAGTTGAGCCGTCGGATCACAACATATTGTGACCGTCGGATTAAATATTTACAAATGCATACTAATGCATACTAAAGAAACACACTTTTTCGAACAGATATATTACACAAGTTGATCTTAACTAACTCCCAAGTGTCTAAATATCCTAACAGCACTAAAGTGGATTCTCAGGTATTTGAGAGGTACTACTACTCATGCATTATGTTTTAGAGGTCCAGACATTTTTCTATAGGGATATGTTAATGCAGATATGGAAGGTGATAAATATAGAAGGAGGAGCGCCACAAGGTATGATTTTATTGTAGGTGGAACAATAGTAAGTTGGATTTCAAGAGGCTAGTAAAGAGATGATTTGGCTACAGAGGTTCATGGAGGAATTGGGTAAGAAGCAAGAGAATAGCAGGTTGTACAGTGGAAACCAGAGTGCCATTCATTTTGCAAAGAACTCATCATTCCACTCTAATACTAAACATATACAGCTCAAGTACAATTTCATATGATATGTTCTGGAAGATGAGTTGTTGAAGTTGGCAAAGATACATACTAGCTAGAATCCTGCAGACATGTTAACAAAGGTAGTAACCAGAGAGAAACTAAGTTCCTGATTAGTTTCAGTTGGCCTTCAAGCAAGAATATGAAGGCCAAGTCCAAGGTTCGGAGCATAGTCCAACAGATGCAATAGCAGTAGATTTGTTGTGATCAGTCTCCAAGTGGGAGATTGTTGGTTGTGGAGCCTGATCTTCCTGATTCAAAGGTCTTGTTGTTCAACCATGTTTGTACCATATTTTAATATGTTGTGCAAGTGGAATGTACCCTCATCTCAGATCTGATGGTAGAAGTTATGTTAGGGATTTTATCCTTAGAACGAAACCCTCTTTATGTATGAGAGAAATGTATTGCGGTTGTAGAGTACTGTGAAAGAGGATCTCTGTGATTGTGTGAGAGAGACTGTGAGAGAGTGAAGAGGAAGTTGCAACGGATGTGTTGTAGGTTGTATCACTTCATTTTTTGGGCAGTATAATAAAATGATTGGAAATTTCTCCGTGGACATAGCCCATATTGGGTGAACCATGTATATTGGTGTATCTCTTGTATTGTGTTTATGTGTTTCTTTTTCTGCATCTTATTTTATGCTACTGTTCTATGATCCTATTTTTCTAACACACAAGTGATATCATTTTGAATGAAAACACAATTTATTTCTAGGTATCCTTTAGCCACGATCTTGGAACTCCTTTGGCCCAATTGGGGTTTTGTTGTGATGGGTGAAAAAATCGGGTTTGGACCCCTTTCTCTAATTGCTTGTTTTTAACCATATCTTGCCATCTTGAGGTAATCTAGTAGCATTGGTAATTGAATTCTTTGAGACTTCAAACAAAGAACTTCCTACCCAAGCAATGGTTCCATCAGAACCTTCTGTGAATGCTCATATCACCTTGTTATTGGACCCTTGGAATTTTGTAAAAAATGGAAACCACCCAGGATCTTAAAGGACATGCTTACATTATGGGTATGCTTCTAAAAGTTCAATCCATGTGGGTTCCTACCGGATGACACCCTTCTTACGCATAAATCGATTCATGTAATGTGGAGGATTTCGATAATAAATTCTTTCATCAGCTATTCAACACTGTTAGTGAGGGATTTCGATCAAATATATAGTTTTGTTTGGTAAAAACTATACCAAACTTAAAAAATTTCATGTGTGAGTTGCAGCATGATCAATCAGGATGTCCAAATTGGAGGTTGAGGCTTCATGGGTTTCTTCTTCTTTTGCTGCATCTTAATCTTGATTCTCAACCTTTGATTTTGCAATGCAACATACTGATTCTTTCTATACCATTTTATTGCTTGATTGAGAAACCTTTTATTCTTAGACATTGGATATTATTTATCTCTTTGCAATTTGGCACTTTGGATCTTCAGGGAATCATTCTCATGCTTGATATGATGATCTAAAATCTCAAACTCCTTAATTTCTTCTTTTAACTTCTTAATTTTCTTATTCTTCCTTCCCAACTTTGAAGAAGTAGAGGAATGTACTGCTTCTTTACTAGTTCTAGAAACTCTATTTCATATTCATAATCATCAAATGATTGCTTGGTGGATTCTAGTTCAACATGCAAAGGAGAATCCATATTGGATAATCAGTTTCTGGGCTTCTTAGGCAAATTTTCAAAAACTATCACTTGATCTCCCAACTCTTCATGACTGGGCTCCGATTCGATCAATATTTTCCTTTCCATGCTTCTTGTATATATGCGTACAACATGTGGAATATATTTAGTTCTCCACTCCTTTTTCCTTGAATATTTCAATTTAGGCTTACTTGCATGCACATTTAAACCCTCTGTTAGCACCTAGTTTTCACAACACAAATATTGCTGAAAAATGTCTTGTAAATTTCCTAAGAAAGCTTAAGTGTCCTTGTTTAAATGTTTATGGAGTGAGAGTATGATCAAAGGTTGCAAATGGGGACACTAAGGAGGCAAACACACAATTTTTTAAAGGAAAAACACAAAGTTTGGGCATAAG
This sequence comes from Larix kaempferi, assembly GCA_027924585.1. Lineage (NCBI taxonomy): Eukaryota > Viridiplantae > Streptophyta > Pinopsida > Pinales > Pinaceae > Larix > Larix kaempferi. The sequence continues at coordinate 1,842,386 of BSBM01000316.1, read as the reverse complement.
GATAAAAAATAAATGTTGAAACTATAGTTCGAAGGCAAAAATATGCAAATGATAAACTTTTCACAAGACACATAGTCGATCGGGCGTATGAAAGAAAAACAACGGTCCTCGTTTTCCATCGCATTGCAAAAATGCGCGGTGAAAAAAGGGTGTAAGTGGTTGCGAAAGGAAAAACCGGGAAACAGATGGAAACACCACAACACTCTGCAAATGGGAGGAGTGGTATGCAAAACCATTTGGGAAGGATGCGGGACCGACGAAGTGAAGGGGTTGTCACAAATCAATGGTCCAGATTGATGATAGAATATCCGATGGCTCAAGACAAAGGTTTTAACCATAGTGCAAGTTTTAAAAGATAAGTGGTTCAGACTTGCAAATGGAATAAGTCAAGGATGATGCGCAAAAAAGGTGTCTGGGAGATAATGGAAAAGGGGCCCACTGGCGGGAAAAGATATAAAGATAAATACACTGCAATTTTCCACCGTAGATGCATGGCAGGAAATGATCGATGATCCTAGATGATTGACGCATCGTGAACATGCACGACGGATAGAAAAGGCAGCGGATGCGAAAAGAAAAACCGCTAGACACGTGGAGGCATCAGATTAGTTAGCTTTTGAGCAAGGTGGTTCCAGAAACCACTTTTCGGGGTTGCTAAGTTGTATTTTGCATGATTACCACTGAGATCCAACGGTCGAGGTTTGAAAGATGAAAATGATCAGACGACAGGAATAAAGAGAATTATCAAGTGGCAAAAGGACATGAAATTTGACGATCTAGATTACAGCATGTGAGATCAACGGTTGGGAAAATTGAGCGCCTGTGAAGATGCTCAAAAGATAAAGAAAAGAAGTTATATATAGCAAAAAACACGAGGAAATTTGACATTTGTCTTTGCACTGTCAACGTTAGAAGGTTCTAGATGAGTGGGCATCCCGGAGAGCGACAGAGCAGGACAAAGTGCATGATTGTCAATGACAGGTAGGGACTTGTAACCCAAATTAATAGTATTTTAAAGCTTGTTTATAAAAGGTAAAATGGAAATAGTCCATGATGTAGACGAAGCTAAGGTTAAAGATGCTTTGGAGGATAGAGACATGGATATTTTTTATACCTCCATTAGGTTATCAGTGGCGGAAATTAAGATGAGATTGAAGAGTTTTCTAGAAGGGGGTTTGGACGTGCACAGAGTTAACCAGTCATCCCTCTTTTTGTTTTTCCCTTACCAAATTGTCTCATTCCCAGAGTTTGTGTGATGGTGTGCGTCAAATTACTCAGAAGCTGAGCGAGCTATTATGAATGCCCCAAAAACTAGAATTGTTTGTCGGATAGAACCCCTGCTTGTAAGAGATGCCTTAGAAGTCCTTGCGTCCCAAATGCCTGAACCAGAGAGTTTTTCCGAGAAGTCAACTATTGACCTATATCACCAGTCGTCCCCTAATACTAAGAAAATTTTCGTGGCTTCTTGCCTTAAACCAGATTTGGAAGTCACTGAAACTCCCTATCATTTAGATGTCAGTCTTTTCAATGAGAACACTCAGCTTGTTCTTTCTCTATTGGCTTTACTTTTAGGTTTTGATACAGATGTATGGGTGACCGAGTTTCAATTGAGTTTGCTTTTTAGAATGAGTATTGGTTTTCCTGCAAATGAAAGTGGTCAGATACCTCGTCTCAAATTTGAAGAGCTTTTGGCTGAAAGAATTCATATACAAATGGAGAATTTTCATAGCCTAAGGTAGTTTAGATTTCAATCACATCTAATGAAGATGGTAATGTTTTATAGTCAAGAAGAATTACATTTTCCAAGTATAATTTTCACGAGTCAGATGGAAGATAATATATTTAATTATATGAATTACATGTTATCAGAGATATATAGGATGATTTTCAGAGAAGAATTACCCAGAGTGCTACCTAAGATGAAAAGTTTCATGCAGTTGAGTATTGATTTGGCAATTGGAGATTGTTTTTATCAAAAGAACACACTGTTCTCAGGTTGTATGGTTTCAAACAGCAGCCGTACATGTTACCAACAATATTGACATTGAGGGTATTTTCCCTTGAGTTTGTTAGACAAAAACTGATTGTGGAAGATAATCATTTTTTATTTTTTAAGAAAGCCACTGATATCAAATATCCTTTTACAGTAGGTCCGTTTATTTAAAAAAATAAATATGCCATATTGTACATAGAGAAATTGTTAGAAGAAATGAATTTTAAAAAGGAAGTGGCTATCGATTATGATCCTTTTCATGTCATATAAAAAAGGCAACAGACTAATCATATTGAATCTTCTGTTCATCAAGAAGTGGAAGGAACGTCAGAAAAGGCAAACTGGTTACAATATGAAAGCGAAGAAAATGTAAGTTTACAAGGAGGAGAGCTGGTGTTAACAGACTGTATAGGAGAAGCATAAACTTCAATGAGCGCTGTAGTTATTGGAGGAAAAAGAAGTTTTCAGGATGCAATTGATTCAGAAGGTGGAGAACAAGAAAAAGTGAAAAAATATAAGGTGGATGAACAACAAAATTTGCTGTTACTTACAGATGAGGAAGTACCAGAAGTCTGAATACAAGAGTATACATTTCAAGAGGCCAAGGAAACAAGAGATGTTAATAAGTTTCAAACTAGAGCAGATATGTATAGAAAGTACAACCAAGACAAGCAGGATTCGTCTCAACAGACTTTCCAATTATTTCCTAAAGTCAGAAGCTTGGCTAAGTCAAATATTAATTTGGTTACTAGTCGAGATGTAAAAGAAAACACATTAAATATGGCAGTGTCATCAAACGATAAGGTTACAGAGATGAAATTCAATTTGAAGAAAATCACCGCGCCTGACAAAATTCTTTTACACAGGCAAACAGGGGAGGTGATATACGTTGTTTTTTTTTAAGCTACCTTGGAGGTTGAGAAATTGAGAACTATTGTAGATAAGTTGAATAATAAATTAAAGCAAGAAAAATGGAAAATAAAGCCCACCATCAGCAAAGCAATAAATTGCAGATTGATTTGGTTGGAAGTGGCACTGAAGGGAATGCGGGGAAAAATTTGTTAAAAGAAAAAGAAAATTTAATCCAAGAATTGAGAAAGAAGTTGAAAATCCCAGAGACTCAGCTTATTCAAGGACTTGAATTGACCAAATTAGAACAAGAAAAAGAAAAATTATATAAAGAGGTGGATGATGTCACAGATAAGTTATTAAAAATGATCGAAAAGGAAGCTAGTTGGGAGAAGGAAAAAACAAATTTAAAAAATCAAGTCGAAGATTTGAAAAATAAATTGTCAAATCTAGCCCAGCAACAAACAGGTACCAATCAGATTGAAGACGGGAATAGTGCAGATAGTCTTCTACAGGCCATGTCTCAAGTGAGTTTGAAAGATGTGTAAATTAGAGAATTAAAAGAAGAAACTCAGAGGTTAAAAGAAGAAAGTGAGAAGAAAGATGAAGAAACAAAATATTTACAAGAGAAGTACAAATAATTGATTGAAACAAATAAAAGATTTTCAAACCAAGTAACGGGGCAAGAAACTATGCAAGGATGTAAGCACACGGTGTGGGATTTAATCATTAAAGAAGCTGAAATTTTCATACCATATTTGGATTTCATGAGAGTAAATGAAAAAGTGATTAAAGATGCTTTAACAAGTTGTACTGCAATAAGAGAGAATCTGAATAGGAAGCCCAAGGAGACAACACAAAACACAATTATCTTTTTGAATAGTTTAACATAAGAATATTTAAGGATCTTGGGTATTAAGAACAGGATTGCAGTCATTACATGGGAAAGAAGAATTTTAGGAAAGGATGCGCACGTCAAGAATGTTGAAGCCAAAGATGGAGCTATGCGGAAACAAGTAGCGAAAAACAGGCTGAGAAATTGATTGAAAAAGGTTTACCTGCATTCTGGGATGAAAATCAAGAGTTGATTCCCCAAGATGAATATAAGAAATTATTGTTCAATATAAGAATGGATCATGAGAAATTTCAGCATTTAAATCATTTACTTACAGGGAAAATTTTAATGAAAAAGATTGCAGAAGATTTTGAATTTCTAAATAAGATGGTTTCGATTGGTGAAAGACTTCCACAGATTTCCCTTGTAGCTCACGTTGAAATAAGAGTCATGGTAAAAGAGATGAAAAGCTATGATCTTCCAACTGCTGATTAGTGGACAAGCGTAGAGAAGTACGGGAAAATGAAGTACACACTTCGTTCTTGAAAGTATCCATTGGATCTTACATCAAATGAAGAATTAGAAATATTTTTATTCAAAATAAATTTGTAAAATTTTTATGACTTTGACTCAATGACATTTGGCAATTTTAGTTAAGTTATTTCAGTTTTTAGTTAAAAGAAGCAGTTAAGTTTTGCTTCACAGAAATTTTGTATAAAAGACAATGTAAACTATTTTGAAGGGGTTGGAAACCTTTTGAAAGACAAGAGTTTTTTGTATCGGGAGGATATATTTTGATATAAGAGAGCCATACAGGAAATAACATATCTTTACGATATCATAGATTCATGTGTTGATCATAATTATGGTATGTATTTTCTTTTCTTATATGTGCATGTTTACTTTTCTTCGTTATACTTTCCATTGTGTCATATCTTCTTGTGTCATATCTTCTATGCTTAGATGAGAGTTTATAATAAATTGAGATTCATATGTTTTATGCCTTGATTTATCGGATATGAGTATCCATTATTTCTCTAAAATTGATAGTGGATTCATCTTTTGGTGCCCATTATTGATGGATTGTCTATGTTTCTTTCTAAATCACTTGCAAAAAGCTTTGACTGTAATGTGATGACTACCTTGCCTCTTTGAAAATATTTATTGTTGTTTATCTGCTGGTCTATAAATTTCATAATTTTGACTCCATGCCCAATGATTCTTGTGTGAATTTCAACCACATACTTATTTTGAAAAAACCCCCAGTTATTATCTTTATCCATTTACATATTTTTGAGAGAGCCCTCTCTGGTAGAGAAAAGGAGAATTTATCTCTTAAAGGTTGGTTTGAAATAGTTACCTTAGGTTTATCCTTCCACAACCAAAGGGTAAAATCTGAGTGATAACATATGGGCGCCGTTGCCGGGGAATGAAGGTTTTATTTTCCCTGGGAAGAACGACATTGCAGTCAAATTTCAGTGGGAAAAGAAATTTGATATTTTCAGTTGGTTGTATCTTGCCCCAGCGACTTCACGTTCCGATTTTTCAGTTTTAAAAAGGTGAATCCAAGAAAAGACATTGTGCCTTCCAGAAGAATCCCTATGAGGGGAAATCTAGATTCACAACTATTCTCCGGTGTAGAAAGTCCAGAAAGACTCCTGAAAAAAGAATAAAGGAAAAGAAAAAGAAGGTACTTCTCAAATACAAAATCTTTTTTCCTTTCAAGAAGAGCTATTAAGTAATGAAAATGTTGATATAAGTGAAAGACCTTTGTTTAGAACTAAATCAGAATCAGATTTGAAAGAAACTAAGGTTGATCAAGATAGTTTTTGGAAGTATTCTTTACAGTCAGTTTGGGAAGGATTACAAAAATCTAAAAGAGCCGAGTCTAAAAAACCTAAATCCTAGAGAGTGCCAATAAGAAACCATAACGCCATACCACAAAATCCACCTTTAATTCCACAAAATCCTCCTAGACCAATGGCTGCTAGGTTTGCTCCCCTTGTCTTACCAGCTGCTCTGTATGAACTTCCCTAGAATTATAGACAGAGGATTATACAGTTTGACGGGGAGGGAGATATTACAGCCCAACAACATATCGATAAATTTAGTGACTTTATTGATCTTGAAGATGCAGATTATGATGATGCAAAAATGCGACTGTTAGCCCAAAGTATTTAAGGAGAAGTCAAAAAATGGTTTAAGACTTTGCCTGCAGGATCTATTCCTACATACAATGACTTTGTAACCCTTTTTATTGAAAGGTGGGAAGATAAGAAGAATACTTCACAAATATTAACACAGTACAATAATTTGAAAAAGGGAGGTTTTGAAACGGTCCAAGAATTTTTTGCTAGATTCAGGAGGGTTTATAATTCAATTCCTGCTGATTTTAAACCTTTGGTAGGGGCTTCCAAGTTACATTATGCAGACGCATTTGAAGGTGATTTTTCTTGTACATTAAGGGAAAGAAGGTCAGCTACTTTATCAGATATATGAGAGATGCAGTGGAAGTGGAAGCAAATATGATGGTCTCTGGAAAGATAAAACAAAAAGTTGACATGGATAGAAGAAAGATTAAAGAAGATAATTAGCCTTCAACCTCTTCTTCTTCTACTGATGCAAAATTTGAGGTTATGATGAGAACTATGGAGAAATTACTAGATATAATGGAATTGGACAATAGAGTGCAAAATAGAGAGAAACCAGAACCACCCATTAGAAACCCAAATTTCAGGAGGCCATTTCCCCCACAAATTAGACAAAGAGATCAAAGAGATCAGAGGAATCAAAGAAATGCAGAGGAAAATCCAGCGTGAGACCTCCGTTTCCTGAAAATTATGTGGATGAAGGGAATGAAACAAAGTTAATGGAGAGTGAAATATATCACTTTGGAGATCTAGATTCATAAGTATATCTCACCAAAACAGAACATGATATGTTTTCTATAGATGGGGAGTGCAATATTTTAGAGTAAAAAACCGAGCAGTACCAGATTGGATATCAAAATGCCATAAATGATCTTCAAAGGAAAATTAGTCTTAGAAATAGAAATGTAGTGGTGGATAAAGGCAAAGGTCCAATGGATAAACCCTCAACCAGTCATAATAGAAAAAATAAAGAAAATGAAGATGTGATAAAAAAGATCCCAGAGAAAAAAGAATCGACTAGAGACGGTGATAAAAGTGTGGTTCCTTTTAGTCTACATAATGAGATAGCAAAGATCAAAATTTCCATACCTTTTAATGAAATCTTGAAGAACACTGAATATAAAGAACATATTTCTAAAATGGTTGGAGGTCAAATGCAAATAGAACTAGATACATTAGAATTGAATGATGATACTCTGACTATTCATATGGGTTCAAAGATGGAGGACAATAGTGTGGATGTTATACCACCTTTTTATGTAAACTTGAATATTCATGATAAGGTTTTGCATAATTGTATGCTTGATTCAGGAGCCTCACATAATTTGATGCCTAAAGTTGTGTTAGAAAGTTTGGGTTTAGAGATAACAAGGCCATATAAAGATTTATTTTCTTTTGATTCGAAGAAAGTAAAATGCTTGGGATTAATCAAAGATTTGGTTGTGAATCTTACTAAAATGCTAGTTAAAGGAGTTGTTATGGATGTGGTTGTTGGTGATATTCTACCAAAGTTTGTCATGTTGCTATCCAGATCATGGGCATCAAACTCAAAGGAACCTTGCAGATGGATATGTCCTTCGCTACTATTCCAATTCTCGGGGAGCATAGGAGGTTATATTCTGAAAAAGGGATTCATTATGTGGTAAGTGATAGAGATGAACTTGGAACTCATTCTATATATGCAGTAGATACAGATTTGGGATCTTCAATTTTTTACAATGATATTGAATCCGAAGAGAAAATAGATTTGATTAAACCAAAAGAATAAAATTTTCCAAGTGAAGAAATGCTGCTAAAAGAAAAGGTGAGAAAAGAAGGGATCTGGATTATGCATTTTGATGGGTCGATGAGCAAAGAGGGAGCTGGTGCAGGTGTATGGATCATGACTCCAGATCGTGAATTTTTGATGTATTATTTTAAGCTGGATTTTGAATGTACGAATAATGTTGCAGAATATGAAGCATTGATTTTGGGGTTGAACCTGTTAAAAGATATGAAAGCAAAGAAAATCGAAGTGTTTGGAGATTCAAAATTGGTGATAAATCAGGTAAAAACAATCTACCAAGCAAGACATCCAAGGTTGAGATATTATAGAAATGAAGTTTGGGATCTGTTAGAAAATTTCTTTGATGAACATGATGTGGTTACAATAGTAAGAGTTGATAATTCAATAGCATATTCTTTGGCTACTACTGCTGCAGCTTTCAGGGTTCCCAATTTTTCCAAGAAGAAATATGATATTGAGGTTGTGAATAGACCTTCTATTCCTGATAATATCAGACATTGGCAAGTCTTTGAAGATGATCAACAGATCAAAAGGTTTTTAGAAATGACAGCTGAGTTTACTCACATATCTATTGACACTGAAGATGCTGAAGATTTTCCTGATATAAATGAATTTTCTGAAGAACCAGAAAGGTTTAAAGAAAACATTGGAGGTAAGGATATAATTCAGTTGAAAAATAATGTAATTCCTAGAGGCCTTGTCCCATTAGAGAAGTTATTTGACAGGAATGATGTAGCTAAGAATCCGGAGGTAGAACCCAAGGGGGGAGATATCAAAGATTGTAACATTGGAACCAAAGAGAATCCCAAGATAGTGAAGATCTCAAATAAACTTCTAGAAGAAGAAGAAAAGAAATATGTTGAACTGATGAAAGAATTTACAGATGTTTTCACATGGAGTTATGAAGATTTAAAGGAGTATGATACTTCCATAATTCAGCATACAATTCCAATCAAGTCAAACGAAAAACCTTTCAAACAGAAATTGAGAAGAATAAATCCCAAGTTACTTCCAGTAATTGAAAAAGAAGTCAAAAAATTGTTTGATGCTAAAATTATTGTCTCTAAGATTTTCCAGATGGGTAGCAAACCTAGTACCGGTAAGGAAGAAAAATGGAGAGATACGGTTGTGTGTGGATTTTAGAAATTTGAATAAAGTATCTTTGAAAGATAATTATCCACTTCCCAAAATGGATCATATTTTACAGAAAGTTGTTGGATCAGAGAGAATTCCCATGTTGGATGGATTATCTGGATACAATCAGATTAAAGTTCATCCAGAATATCGGGAGAAGACATCTTTTACCACTCCATGGGGAACATTTATGTATGCTAAAATGCCATTTGGGCCAATGAATGCAGGAGATACGTTTCAAAGGGCTATGGACATTGCATTTGCATAAGAAAAGGATAAGTTTGTGGTAGTGTATATGGATGACATAACTATATACTCAAAATTTATTGCAGATCATCAAAAACATTTGGAGAAAGTTTTCTTAAAATGTAGAAAGTTTGGTATCTCATTGAATCCTAAAAAGTCTCATTTTTCTATGGAAGAAGGAAAATTGTTGGGACATATTATATCAAAAGATGGCATCAAAATTGACCCAGAAAGAGTATCAAAAATACAGAAGATTGGGATACCTAGAAGTAAAAAAGAGGTACAATCTTTCATTGGTAGAGTGAATTTTTTAAGAAGGTTTGTTCCAAGTTTTGCAGAAATTTTGAGGAATATTTCTGAAATGTTAAGGAAAAATAATGAAATCAAATGGACACCTGAAGGTAGACAATCCTTCAGTGATATTAAAAAGGCATTAACTGAAGCCTTGGTTCTAATCAGTCATGATTTTTCAAAGGATTTTATTATATTCTCTTGTGCATCACAACATACTTTGGCTAGGGTTTTATTGCAAAAGAATAAAGAAGGAATGGAACAACCAATTGCCTTCTTTAGTAAGATTTTGAGAGATGGAGAGATGAAATATAATATCATGGAGAAACATGCTTATGCATTGGTGAAAGCATTAAAAGATTTCAGAGTTTATATATTACATTCACATACTTTTGCATATGTTCCGTTTGTAGCAGTAAAAGATATTCTTACTCAGCCTAATCCAGAAGGAAAAAGTGCAAAGTGGATTGTTGTTTTGTTAGAATATGATTTAGATATTAAGCCTACAAAGTTAATGAAAGGACAAGGCTTAGCAAAGATGATGACTGAAACCAATTGTGAAACTTTAGATGTAAATTTCATTTCAGAAATATCAATAGAAACAGTCCCAGAATGTCAAGTGATTGAAGTTTTTTCTCTGTCCCCATGGTATGTAGATATTATATATGTTTTGCAAAATTTTCAAGCACCTTTAGGAATGGATAAAACCGAATCAAGATCAGTGAAATTGAAGGTAGTGAAGTTTTGTATATTTAATCAGTATTTGTATTGGAAAAATCCAGGTGGGGTTTTGTTGAATTGTTTACTAGAGAATGAGGCACAACATATCATGGGAGAATTTCATAAGGGGATGTATCGAGGACACCATCTTGGAAATCCACAGCTAATAAAATCCTAAGAGCATGTTTTTATTGGCCAACTATCTTTTCAGATGTATATAAAGAGATATCAAAGTGTCATGAATGCCAAATATTTGATGGAAAAAGAGAGCTTCTGCCCTTACCCTTAAAACCAATTTCAGTGGAAACACCATTCCAGCAACGGGGGTTGGATTTCATTGGGGAAATCAATCCAAACTCTTTAGGGAAACACAGGTGGATCCTTACTACAATAGACTATTTCACAAAATGGATCGAAGCCATCCCAACTAGAAATGCTAATGAGACAGTGATTATGAACTTTTTGGAGGAGAATATTTTATCAAGATTCGACTGCCCTGAAAGAATAGTAACAGATAATGCTCCGGCTTTTAAGTCGAAGAAGATGATAAATTTTTTCCATAAGTACAACATTAATTTGAATCATTTAATTGCATATTATCCTCGAGGAAATGGATTGGTAGAGTCTTCAAATAAGAGTCTAGTAAGGATTATAAAGAAGCTGTTGGAGGATAATAAAAGAGTGTGGCACACAAAACTCAAGTATGCGTTGTGGGCAGACAGAATTAACACAAAGAGCCATTGGCACATCTCCTTTTCAGTTGGTTTGTGGCACAGAAGTAATATTTTCTATTTCTTTGGGGTAACCAGTTATGGAATTATTACAGGAAGTTGTAGAAGAGCCAAATCATATGCAAAGAAGAATAAACCAGATGATAGAACTGCATGAAATGAGGGAAAAAGCTTACAACAAAACTCAGGTGCATCAGGAAAAAATGAAGAAAACTTTCGATAGGAAAATTAAGGAGAGATTTTCAGATGGATGATCTGGTACTGAAATGGGATGCCAGAAGAGAGGATAAGCATGGTAAATTTGAACATTTGTGGAAAGGTCCTTATATAATAGCAGGTTATTAGGGAGAAAATGCATTTATTCTTCAAGACCAGAATGGAGAATTTCTTACAGGAGGACCGCTGAATGGGCGACATCTCAAGCATTATCTTACTTAAAAATGAAACAAAAAGAGAAACTTATGTACAGTGTATGTACATTTTTCCTTTTCAATACCTTGAAGGTTATGTACATAAATAAAATGGCTTGATAAAGATATCCTTAGTCATGTACAGCTTCATTTTCAGATGAATTTTTATTTTAAGTAGTTCAGAAAAATGTTTTCAGTTTTCAGAGAATGGAATGAGGAACAGGTTTCAGATTGCAAGTTGTTATATGGATTCGGGAAAATTTGGGGACAACCCAATGGATCAGGCACTTGGTCTATGAGGTTCTTTGCTACCTCATAGGGAGGATAGAATCCCCAGATGGAGCCAGTTGTTAGCACCTAGTTTTCACAACACAAATGATGCTGAAAAATGTCTTGTAAATTTCCTAAGAAAGCTTAAGTGTCCTTGTTTAAATGTTTATGGAGTGAGAATATAATCAAAGGTTGCAAATGGGGACACTAAGGAGGCAAACACAAATTTTTTTAAAGGAAAAACACAAAGTTTGGGCATAAGGATAAAAAATAAATGTTGAAAGTATATTCCGAAGGCAAAAATATGCAAATGATAAACTTTTCACAAGACACACCGTCGATCGGGCGTATGAAAGAAAAACAACGGTCCTCATTTGCCATTGCATTGCCAAAATGCGTGGAGGAAAAAGCGTGTAAGTGGTTGCGAAAGGCAAAACCGGGAAACAGATGGCAACACCACAACACTCCGCAAACAGGAGGAGTGGTATGCAAAACCATTTGGGAAGGATGCGAGACCGCCGAAGTGAAGGGGTTGTCACAAATAAATGGTCCAGATTGATGATGGAAGATCCGATGGCTCAGGACAAAGTTTTTAACCATAGTGCAATTTTTAAAAGATAAGTGGCTCAGACTTGCAAATGAAATAAGTCAAGGATGATGCGCTAAAAAGGTGTCTGGGAGATAACGGAAAAGGGGCCCACTGGCGGGAAAAGATATAAAGATAAATACACTGCAATTTTCCACCGTAGATGCATGGCAGGAAATGATCGATGATCCTAGATGATTGATGCATCGTGAAGATGCACAACAAATAAAAAAGGCAGAGGATGCGAAAAGAAAAATCGCTAGACACTTAGAGGCATCATATTAATTCGCTTTTGATCAAGGTGGTTCCAGAAACCAATTTTCGGGGTTGCGAAGTTGTATTTTGCGTGATTACCACTGAGATCCAATGGTCGAGGTTTGAAAGATGAAAATGATCAGATGACCGGAATAAAGAGAATTATCAAGTGGCAAAAGGACATGAAATCTGACGATCCAGATTACAGCACGTGAGATCAATGGCTGGAAAACTTGAACGCCCGTGAAGATGCTTGAAAGATAAAGAAAAGCAGTTATATATAGAAAAAAAACACGAGGAAAGTTGACATTTGTTTTTGCACTGTCAGCGTTAGAAGGTTCTGGATGAGTGTTCATTCCAGAGTGTGACAGAGCAGGACAAAGTGCACGAGTGTCAGTGAAAAGTAAGGCATTGTAACCCAAATTAATAGTATTTTAAAGCTTGTTTATAAAAGGTAAAATGGAAACAGTCCATGATGTAGACGAAGCTAAGGTTAAAGATGCTTTGGAGGATAAATACATGGATATTTTTGATACCTCCATTAGGTTATCAGTGGCGGAAATTAAGATGAGATTGAAGAGTTTGCTAGAAGGGGGTTTGGACATGCACATAGTTAACTAGTCATCCCTCTTTTCGTTTTTCCCTGACCAAATTGTCTCATTCCTAGAGTTTGTGTCATGGTGTGCGTCAAATTACTCAGAAGCTAAGCGAGCTGTTATGAATGCCCTAAAAAATAGAATTGTTTGTCGTATAGAACCCCTGCTTGTAAGAGATTCCTTAGAAGTCCTTGCATCCCAAATGCCTGAACCAGAGAGTTTTTTCGAGAAGTCAATTATTGACCTATATCACCAGTCATCCCCTAAGACTAAGCAAATTTTTGTGGCCTCTTTCCTTAAACCAGATTTGGAATTCACTGAAACTCCCTATCCTTTAGATGTCAGTATTTTCAATGAGAACACTTAGCTTGTTATTTCTCTATTGGCTTTACTTTTAGGTTTTGATACAGATGTATGGGTGACCAAGTTTCAATTGAGTTTGATTTTTAGAATGAGTATTGGTTTGCCTGCAAATGAAAGTGGTCAGATACCTCGTCTCAAATTTGAAGAGCTTTTGGCTAAAAGAATTCATCTACAGATGGCAAATTTTCATAGCCTAAGGCAGTTTAGATTTCAATCACATCTAATGAAGATGGTAATTTTTTCTAGTCTAGAAGAATTACATTTTCCAAGGATAATTTTCACGAGTAAGATGGAAGATAATATGTTTAATTATATGAATTACATGTTATCAGAGATATATAGGATGATTTTCGGAGAAGAATTACCCAGAGTGCTACCTAAGATGAAAAGTTTCATGCAGTTGAGTACTGATTTGGCAATTGGAGATTGGTTTTTATCAAAAGACCACACTGTTCTCAGGTTGTATGGTTTCAAACATCAGCCGTACATGTTACCATCATTTTTGACATTGAGGGTATTTTCCCTTGAGTTTGTTAGACAAAAACTGATTGTGGAAGATAATCATTTTTTATTTTTTAAGAAAGCCACTGATATCAAATATCCTTTTACAGTAGGTCCATTTACTGTAAAAATAAATATGCCATATTGTACATAGAGAAATTGTTAGAAGAAATGAATTTTAAAAAGGAAGTGGCTATCGATTATGATCCTTTTCATGTCATATCGAAAAGGCAACAGACTAATCATACTAAATCTTTTGTTCATCAAGAAGTGGAAGGAATGTCAGAAAAGGAAAACTGGTTACAATATGAAAGCGAAGAAAATGTAAGTTTACAAGGAGGAGAGTTGGTGTTAACAGACTGTACAGGAGAAGCAGAAACTTCAACGAGCGCTGTAGTTATTGGAGGAAAAAGAAGTTTTCAGGATGCAATTGATTTAGAAGGTGGAGAACAAGAAAAAGTGAAAAATCTAAGGTGGATGAACATCAAGATTTGTTGTTACTTACAGATGAGGAAGTACCAGAAGGCTGAATACAAGAGTATACATTTCAAGAGGACGAGGAAACAAGAGATGTTAATAATTTTCAAACTAGAGTAGATACGTATAGCAAGTATAGCCAAGACAAGTAGGCTTCATTTCAACAGACTTTCCAATTATTTCCTAAAGTCATAAGCTTAACTAAGTCAGATATTAATTTGGTTACTAGTCGAGATGTAAAAGAAAACACATTAAATCTGGCGGTGTCATCAAACGACAAGGTTACAGAAAAGAAATTCAATTTGAAGAAAATCACCGTGCCTGACAAAATTATTTTACACAGGCAGACAAGGGAGGTGATATACACTAATTTTTTGGAAGCTACCTTGGAGGTTGATAAATTGAGAACTATTGTAGATAAGTTGAATAATCAATTAAAGCAAGAAAAAATGGAAAATAAATCCCACCAACATCAAATCAATAAATTGTAGATTGATTTGGTTGGAAGTGGCACTGAAGGGAATGCGGGGAAAAATTTGTTAAAAGAAAAAGAAAATTTAATCCAAGAATTGAGAAAGAAGTTGAAAATACCGGAGACTCAGGTTATTCAAGGACCCGGATTGATCAAATTAGAATAGGAAAAAGAAAAATTATCTAAAGAGGAGGATGATGTCATAGCTAAGTTATTAAAAATGGTCGAAAAGGAAGCTAGTTGGGAGAAGGAAAAAACAAATTTAAAAAATCAATTCGAAGATTTGAAAAATAAATTGTCAAATCTAGCCCAGCAACAAACAAGTACCAATAAGATTGAAGATGGGAATAGTGCAGATAGTCTTCTATAGGCCATGTCTCAATTGAGTTTGAACGATGTCGAAATTAAAGAATTAAAAGAAGAAACTCAGAGGTTAAAAGAAGAAAGTGAGAAGAAAGATGAAGAAGCAAAATCTTTACAAGAGAAGTACAAAGAATTGATTGAAACGGATAAAATATTGGCAAACCAAGTAACGGGGCAAGCAGCTATGCAAGGATGTAAGCACATGGTGTGGGATTTAATCATGAAAGAAGCTAAAAATTTCAGACCATATTTGGATTTCATAAGAGTAAAGGAAAAAGTGATTAAAGATGCTTTAACAAGTTGTACTGCAATAAGAGAGAATCTGAATAGGAAGCCCAAGGAGACAGCACAAAACGCAATTACGTTTTTGAATAGTTTAACATAAGAAGATCTAAGGATCTTGGGTATTAAGAACAGGATTGCAGTCATTACATGGGCAAGAAGAATTTTAGGAAAGCATGCACACGTTGAGAATGTTGAAGCCAAAGCTGGAGCTATGAGGAAAAAAGTAGTGGGATTCAAAAAACAATTTGACAAATTGATTGAAAAAGGTTTACCTGCATTCTGGGATGAAAATCAAGAGTTGATTCCCCAAGATGAATATAAGAAATCATTGTTCAATATAAGAATGGATCATGGGAAATTTCAGCATTTAAATCATTTACTTATAGGGAAAATTTTAATGGAAAATATTGCAGAAGATTTTGAAATTCTAAATAAGATGGTTTCGATTGGTGAAAGACTTCCACAGATTTCCCTTGCATATCATGTTGAAATAAGAGTCATGGTAAAATAGATGACAAGCTACGATCTTCCAACTGTTGATCAGTATATCCACTCGTGGGTGACCCATTGTCATAGGTCACCAAGCCAATTAACTTGCTCAAAGGGTAAACATTAATTCTATAAAAGAATGCTTCCAAATCCAATTAAGAACTTTTGTCCATTTTAATTTTGTATTGAGAGCTCTGACCCTCTCTTGGTTGAGTGATGTGCCTAAATTTTTTTCTTGGGAGATGTGCCCCAAGGCCTCTTTGTTTCCAGTAAGAAGTATTCAGGTCCAGAAGATGTTATTGCAGCCAATAAAATCCATATCAGTCCATCAATGAATATCTACAGTTAGCTTGAAGAGGAGATCACTACTACATTGGATTTGCAGCTAGATTTGGAGGAGAATCACCAGAATAAGGAGATAATAATCAGTGAATGGCTCTGGTACATTGTGCATAAGAATCAGATCAGTTTCGACTTGATGCTTCACCTAAATCCATATAAAATCCAACACTTAATTTCATCCCTACCATCCTCATTCACTATTTCAGTCCCCGTCACTTACATCATGCTCAGTTTAAGGAATTGCATAAAAATTGTCTAGTAAATTTTTGATAAAAAATTGAGTTTGGAGATAATATTTTGGCCAAATATTGGCTGGAATACTATAGTGGTATCATAGAACTTTCCTCCACCCCTGTGGAAATAAAGAATCTCTCTGGTGAAGAATATTATAGATCAAATCTTCAATGTTGCAGTATGAGGCTCCCACCAGTTATGGAAGAAGAATTTGAACAGTATGAAGAAGAGGTGGTATCTGTCAGAGATTTTCAGTTACTAGGAATAGATGATGGTTAATTATGTGACCATACTTATGATTTTTTACATGTGATATGATCCACCTTTGTCTGAAATTTTTAATGGAAAAAACACTCAGTGGAAGGAATCATTCTAGTACCTCATGGAATACTATGCCTTAAAGGAAGAGATATGGGATCTCTTATCTTTCTGAGATTACTGTGAACTTGAAGTATGTTGGATGATACATAACAAAAGTATGGCTGCACTTACTATTGATAAGGTGTGCAAATAAGTGAATCATATGTTGCAACAGAGAGAAGGATCGAATAGCTCTTCCAATTTATGCCCTAAGACATCAGTTCATAAAGGAGGAAATACTAGTCATAGGTATGATCGGAAATCTGATTGTTCATCATAGCCATCATACCATGAGGAAGAGAATGCAAATATAAATCAGCCTATTTTCAGCAGCCATAAGGTTGATGAGTTTCCAATTTTTTCATCAGAAGAACATGAAGAAGGTCAATGCACCGTGGAAGATCCAGTAGTCGAACATTTGATTGTTGGTAATGTGGAAGGTGAAATCACTCCCAATTTATTTGTGGTTGATTCCAAGATAAGTGAAGAAGATATTGGTACTCTTAATGATGGTGAGACATATTTTGGATCTGATCCAAAAGAGGAACACAATTCATATTTACAGTCACCCCTTGAGCCTCACAAGGAAGCAGAAATTGAGCACATCCCAGTAGGGTGTGAAGCAGAGAAATGGGTGGATGAACAAGCCATCATAATTTCACCACATAAGGAGGATAACATGACACATGGTGAGTTATTAATTTATGATTTTTGTGTCATTATGTCAATCTGATATGGCATCCACTTCTAGTGAAAAGTTCAGAATGGTTGAGCCCCCTAGTGATGAGGTTCAGAATGGTTGAGCCCCCTAGTGATGAGGTTCATAATTTTGGTGTCAAAAAGAAATGTAGTGTGAAGGCTGAAAATTTGAGAGAAGATCTTTCTAGTGCACGAAGGATGAATGAGCACTTAATTTGCAGCTCAAATTATGTTTTTGAGGAACTAAAAGATGAATATATTGCAACATCAACATATGGATCAGATTTCAAAACCTCGAGTGCACTGCATGAAATTGATCCGGTGATGGAAAATGAAAAGGAGGAACATCTGCAAGAACCTCATCTTCTTGTAGGGTCAGTGAAGATGGATGAACAGAAGATCCAAGAGGCCCTGAAAATTCTCCATGACACTCATGCTTCAGTGTCAAAGTTGTGTTGGGAAGCTGCTTTAATGGAAGACCAATCTTCCTTTGAAGCCATGGAGAATATCCAGAAAGCAATGTCCACAATCAAAGGTAATTTCTCACAATTGCTTTCATATTAAAATGACATGCTTGAGCTTGTTGAGTTGTTGTGGGAAGCATCATTGCATGATGAAGAAAGTATTTGCATATATGAAGAAGAGAACTACAATCTCAAAGGTGAGTTGTTCGCCACCCAAGATTCTTTGAGATACACTCAAAGTGCCCTCTTAGAATCACAGATGAAGATAGAACAATTCCAACAAGAGTGGCAAGAATTGATTGAATGCTCAATTTTTCCTAAGAGTCATCCCTTTTGGGTAAATGAAATAAAAAATTCCATGGAGGAACCTCATGAGTGGGTGGACCATGAGGAGCAGTCTATTCGGTTTGTGCTTGAAGAATGTGTAGAAAAAGTGGATGAAAAACAAGCACATGATTTTTTCCAGAATGAACCTGAGAGTCATTGAAGAAAGTTCATCTTCCAAGGAAGAGGCAGATGAGTTCACCATAGATGGGTCAGCCATCAATGGAGAGGATACATCCACAACTTCAGTGGATGAAATGTTCAGAAGCATGGCTCACCATCCTTCATTCCCCACATCACATTCAACCACAAATTTTGGGAATGAAAATTGGGTAAAATGATTCTTCCTTTTTGTGTCACATGATGAGCAGAAGGATCCTAGAATTGAGGCCGATGACATGATCCTTAGCCCACAATAGTTGAGGCATCCCATGCATGTGTGTGCATCCAATTTCAACAAAAAGACATCAGGTCTACACTTACCTTCAATGCGTGGGTCAATTGATGGAGTTTTTCACCCTTGGATCAATGGCAAAGAGTTGAGCCATTGGATGAAGAGGGGAGCACCTGTAGAGTTCCATAGAGATCATGAGATATATTTATTTGAGGAAGACAAACATATGGATGAACACATTCCATATGGTTCAACAAATAAAAGTTTTTATCCATCCATTGGTTGGATGGGTAGAGGCATCATTGCAATGAAGACCTTGAGAGGTAAAAGGGTTTTTTGTTTCTACAATAAATTTTTTGTTATAACTGACATTGTCTTGAATTGTGAGCAGCAACGAATATATATTTTGCATCCATTAGATATCTCTAGTACACATGCACAAGAGATGCATTCTAATTTGCATGCTCTCAAGAATTTCTATGTTTGGTGGAGAAGTCTCACAGCTATTTAGTTTTGCATTGGGAGTGGCACACTTCCAGCTTGGTGGATGGATCCTGGCATACCCTGGAATGACAAGTTGACACAAGTAACAATGATGATAGATGGTATTCATCAGGGGCCATGGGATCCAAGAATTCATTGGAGTGACAAATTTCCAAAGGTAGCAGAAAAATTTGGGTCCTTATAGAGGAAGCAGTGGGACCCAGGAATTCTACTAAGTTATCTTAATTGGGTTAATATTTTTGTTCATGATTTAGTGCAGATAGAGTTTGCAGTGCAGTTTATTCTTCATAGCCATCTTGCATTTTTTTTAGATCTTTTTGAAGGCCCCAAGTTTAATTTTCAGATTGTTCAGTGGATGGGAACAATTATAATCAGAGTGGTGCAGCAGAAGCTTGGTGGAATTCTAACATTGCTTGAGGACAAGTGATCTTGGGAAGGGAGGACTATCATGTCCCCAATTTTTTCTATGGTCCATGGGGGTGATTTTGGCCTAAGTCATCTAGGCATTAATTAATTAATTAATGGGTGAATGTGGAAATTATCTTATGGAATATGCCTAAGAGTGTATTTGGGTCATTAAATGGATAAGGTGGGAACCCTTGAAGATATTAATCCCCAAACTAAGTGGCTAAGGTGAAGTATTTAATTAATTGGGAAATTTTGAGCTAGGCCTCTAATTTAATTAAATAATTAATAATTTTGGATTTTGGAGTGAGGAATTAATTAATTTGATTAATTATCTCCATTTATTAATATTTTGGCAAGTGGATGATGTGTGTAAGTGGGCCAAGAGGGAATACCCTTGAGGATAATGTTTCTAAATCAGAACTGGAGGTCAGAAAATAGCAAGGGATGAAAAGCAGGAAGGTGTAAGATGTTACCAAAAGAAAGAAATGGGAAAAAACCATAAAAATATAAGGGAGGTCGAAATTTCCAAAAGAGAACTCAATTTACAAAGTAGGAAAGTTTTACAAGGAAGGAAACATCTTGAGACACAAGGGGGCACAGTTTCTAAAGGAGAGAAAAGTTGTAAGCAGAAAAGCAAGCAAGTATATCCACTCATGGGTGACCCATTCTCACAGGTCACCAAGCCAATTAACTTGCTCAACAAGTAAACATGAATTCTATAAAAGAATGCTTCCAACTCCCATGAAGAACTCTTGTCCATTTGAATTTTTTCTTGAGAGCTCTGAGCCTCTCTTGGTTGAGTGACGTGCCTCAACATTTTTCTTGGGAGATGTGCCCCAAGGCCCCTTAGTTTCCACTAAGAAGTATTCAGGTCTAGAATATGTTATTGCAGCCAATAACATCCATATCAGTCCATCAATGAAGATCTACAGTTATCTTGAAGAGGAGATCACTACTATAGTGTATTTGCAGCTAGATTTGGAGGATAATCACCAAAAGAAGGAGATAGTAATCAGTGAATGTGCCCAGGAACTTCATAGAGACCAGTGCACCATTATTTGCAGAGATTAGAAGCTTCCCATTTCCAGAGATCAACTTCATATCTTATCTCTACCTTCTTCTTCCACTCCTACATATTTCTCAGCTAGATTTGGAGGAGTTTTCCCTCGAGGAGAGAGATAGTTTGGCAAATGCGCCCTAGTGAAGATAAAAAAAATCAGTGTGCAAAAAATATCAAAAATTTGACCTGTAGATGGTCTGATGACAAATTCATAATAGATCCAAAGTAATCTCCCTACTTCTTATCTGCATTCTCCATCTATTGTAATGAATTTCTAGCCTGTGAGGCATTGTAACTTTGGAAGGAAATCAGATAATTAATAGAAGTGTTCTGAAGTTTATATTTCGACTTATATATGATAAATATCATATATCAGAGTATTAATTCATATCAGAACATATTTTATGAACTATGGAAGCAGTTTAATGAATAAAATTGCAAGAATAGCTCGTTGGGTGTTAATTCTAGACTAGTTTTATAGTTATGACTGCTAATTCAATTCTGAGCATCAGTTTGAATCCCCGTCAGTTGTAGAAGGTTAATAAATTAGAATACATTCCATATCAGTCCTTGTATTAATATTTTGGATGTATTTTAATTCATTTGGAAAAGCCTGGAATTTAACTAGCTCAGTAATCCCCATTGTGCACTTGATTCCCAAATCACTCCAAAACTTTCCAAATTCATTTGAATACTTTCCAGTGCATCCTATAAGCTCACTTGAATTCTATATCTCTACCATTAACTCTCAGTAACCCCACCCAGTCTCGTATGCATATGCCAGATGCCCAGGAAGCCTCGAAGTAGGAAACATTTCACACTGTTGTTGAAAAATGAATGGCTCTAGTACATTGTGCATAAGACTCACTGCCAGATCAGTTTCGACCTGTTGCTTCACATCAATCCATATAAACTCCAGAAATTAATTTCATCAGTACCATCCTCATTCATTGTTTTAGTCCCCGTCACTTACATCCTGCTCAGTTTATGGAATTGCCTAAAAATTGTCTAGTAAATTTTTGATAAAAAACTGAGTTTGGATATAATATTTTGGCCAAATATTGGTTGGAATACTACAAATTGATTGTTGTTGGATCAAAATCAATAAGAAAATGTCTTATGTTGTCACTGGATTTGGAACCAAATAACCATGTTTTGCAGGAATTGATGTAGATTGCACTGAAAATATGAATCTCTAAACTGATTTTAAACCCTCAATTTTTATTATTGAACAAATCATCAAAAACGACCCCAAACCATAAAAAATGAGCCTCAGACTAACTGTTATAGGGATTCTAGTAACCACTGGAAAATATGGTAACTCTTCAGAATGTTGAAGAATGATTAATATTGAAGCTATTATTGAGTTTGGTTGAGGCTCAATCTCTTACAATACACAAATATTTGAATTCTGGACCATTATAAACTGAGTTTTGTTGATCAAAGGAGACCTATATGGCTGAAATTTTGATTGCAGGAGCAAGATTGTATTGGTCTACATGTTAGAATATCCTTGATTGATGATTTGATGATCAAACCTTTATTGTTGAAGTTGGAACTAAACTCTTACAACTAGAAAATGGAACTAAAAACTAAAAACTAGAAACTAGAAACCACATGTTGACACATAACTGGAATTCTATTGCTAGAACTCTTCATAACTAGAGCCTCTGAAACTGGGATTTCTGGAATTGGGATCTATGGGACTAAAAATATTTATTGCACAACTGGAATGGAAGGAAAACAATTGTGTTTTAACATAATCTGAATCCTAGTTCATGCAAGGATATAAATATTTTGAAGGAAACCGATCTTTGAATCTGGTCTCTACAACATGCTATTAAGGAAATCTTTAAAATTCAAATAACAAAATCTAAAGTATTGTTAGTCTGGAACTAGTTACAAGATGTGGAAACCTGTAATTTCAAAAAACATTGGTAAACTGCTTATTTTTGAACTTTTACTAGCCAAGACCCTTTTTTTCAAGAAAATTTCATGTCTAACTACGCCAAAAACCTGGTTTTCACAATTGAACTCCATCTCAGACCGTTGCACTAAATTGTGAACAAATTCCTCCCTAGTCATAGGATTATGGTACAACCTCAATTTGTAACCATTAACTAGGAAAGAAACTTCTTCCTCATTGATGTTACTTATCTTCATGGAACCATTGTAAAAAATAGTCTCTATCTCATATGGCCATAAGCCGCGGGTAGTGAACTTCCCTTTAAAATTTTTGAACTTGGAATCAAAAGGGAGAGATTAGTCACCTAGTTTAAATTGATTCTTTTTTTTTAACATTTTATGCCATTTCATTCTTTGTTGTTGGATGAGGGTGGTGTGTTGAATGGAATATTGGCACATCTCATCCAACTCATTGAGTTTTGTTATGCTCTGCTTCTAATAATCTAATAGATTCATCCCTAACTATACTACAATCTTGAAAGCCTTGACTTGAAATTAAATAGGGAGAAGAGCCTCCATACCATACACCAATACATGAGGTGTGAACCTAGTTTCATTTCTCCAAGTGGTCCTGTATGCCCATAATCCCTCTGTAAGTTGATCTGCCCAATCTCGGTGATGGATTTGCACTAGCCTCCAAAAATTGGTTGGTATATTCCACATGCCTATTTTCCTAAGGATGATATGGAGAATATTTCTAGTGCTTGATATCATACTTCTGTCTAATGGAATGGACAAGATTTGATGTGAATTGTGAGCCTTGATATGTAACAATTTCTCTAGGAACACCAAATTAGGTAAAAATGTCTTCAAATAAAAAGTCTACTACTGATTGTTTAGTTGCTCGGAGGAGAGTTTTATATTATACCCATTTAGTAACATAATATGTGCATACCATTATATACCTTTTTTGTGATCGGTCCCACAAAATCTAAGGCCCATTTTTCAAAAGGCTCTATAAGTACATGTGGTTGAAAAGGAATCTCATCTTATTGTATTGGTAGTCCCATCCACTCACATCTATCACAACTTCTGACATGCTTCTTGGTATCTTTGAAAAGAGTGGGCCAATAGTTTCCCAGATGTAGGGGTACTACTGGCCCACATGGCTCATCATGGCATGCTTTCAAAAAAGTGATATCCACATGGTTAATCATGCCATGCTTTCAATATGTGAAATATCTCATCTACTCATACACACTGTCAGATAATCATGTCTTGTCTTGTACGAAAGGCATATCCTCCAATCCATGAATATGAGTTACTTAATATGATGATCTTCTGTTTCCACGGGTGATATATGGTGCAGTAACATTCATGTACCCAAGTAGTTAGAAATATTGGAAAACCAAGGGATTTAGTAGATATCGAAAACAAATGTTCATCGAGAAAATTATCATCTACATGAATTATTTCACCTTCATTATGAATTCTATACAAAAAATATGTAACTAAATTTTCTTGTCTAGGTCTATCTAAAATAGTGATATTGAATTCCTGTAGCAACAAGATCCATCTGGTTAATCTGTAATTTGTAATGGGTTTATTCATAACATACCCGACAACATAATGGTTGATGTGGATAAAAAACTCATAAATAGTGATGTAGTGCCTAAATTTATTTATAACATGTACAACTACCAAGAATTCATTTTTTGTGACTGTGTAGTTTAGCTCAATCGGTGTTGATTTTTTACTAACAAAATAAATGGAATAAGTGAGTTGATTTTCTTTTTGTCACAGGACTACTCAAAGAACAGTGTCGGAAGCATCAGTTGATATGTGAAAAGGCAAAGACCAATTTGGTCCCCTTAATATAGGTGTTGCAATTTTTTTTTGCTTTAATGTTTCAAAAGCATTTTGACAATGAGGATCCCAAAATAAATCACCATATTTAGTAAGCAATTCAAATAGAGGTGCAACTATTTTTGTGAATTTTTTTCTATGAAACGTCTGTAATAACTTACATGCCATAAGAAACTTCTTACATATTTTTGGAGTCTGTTGAACTCTAATATTTGAAAGGAGTTCAATATTTGTTGGGTTGAATTTAATTCCTGCACAAGAGATGTGGTGACCAAGAAAAATACCTTCACTTAGAAACATAAAATATTTTTCATTACTTAATGCAAGGTTAGGTTTTTGGTATCTGATCAAAACCTTCTTAAGATTCTTTAGTGCTTCTTCGAAAGAGTTACCATAAATAGTGAAATCATCCATGTACACCTTAACACAATCATGAATCAAATCAGAGAAAATACCCAATACTACTCGTTGAAATGTAGCTTGTGCATTACATAATCCAAAATTTAACACGCTATAAGAAAATGTACTATGGGAATGTAAAGGTAGTTTTATCTTGATCTTCTAGTGCAATTTGTATTTGGTTATATCCGTTGAAACCATTAAGTAAAGAAAAATATGTTTTCTTAGCTAGGGTATCTAGGACTTGATCAATGAATGGGAGAGGAAATAAATATTTCAAGGTGGCTTTATTTAATTCTCAAAAATCAATACAAATATGCCACTTACCATTATCTTTGGGCACTATGATTAGGGATTAAACCAATTGATTGTTTTAAATTGGGTAGATGAAATTTGCATTGAGTAACTTTTGCAACTATTCCTTCATAATTTCTTTAAGAGTTGGATTCATGCGTCATTGGGGTTGTCTAAGAGGTCGGGAATGATCTTGAATATAAATGTGATGAATACAAGTAAAAATATGAATACATTTCATGTCGTTGTCCTCCCATGAAAATACATCAGATTGTTCCTGAAGCACTTTAACTAATTGTTCCTTTGGAGATTTTTCAAGTCTAGAATTGATATTAAGAAATTTCCCTTGACTGATTTCAAAAGGGGCAGTTAAGGAATCTGAAATTACATTTATGGTTGACGTAGGATTAAATAGCGACAAACTATCTAAGTCACAATTTTCTTGAAAATCTATACTTAAGATATGATCAAAAGAGAGATAAGATGAACCTGAATATTGAGAATTATTTGAATTAACAAGAAAATTGTGAATTTGGTTCTCTTAGTATTTTGGTGAAATTATGTTGTATAATATCTTCATCACTATTTGTATTTTCAATCCTTAATGGAGTTTTGTCTAGCTTAGTTAAATATTTCGCAGGTGGATAGAGAGTTACTTTTTTTTACTGAAACACAATGTGAGATAATCATGTTTCCATACCTTCAACAAATAAATTCATTTCCAGTGGCTAACCATGGTCTCCCCAATATTAATCGATGTCCTCTCGAATGAGATTTAGGTTGTAAAAAAAAATAAACAAGATACTCCTAGGAATCTAAGGAAATAACAATGACATCTAATACACCTTCAGGTTTTATCTTAGATCTACCTGTTAATTCCAAAATTGTAGGTGTAGGGCGAATGTTATGTAATTGCAATTATTCCTATTTATTCATTATATTCATTGTATCTCCTAGGTCATTAAAGTGTTTGGAATGAGGACAATATTGATGTGGACAAAAAAACATGGTTTATAGGATCAACATATTTATTCAAGAAAATTTGTCCTGGCATCAAATCTATTGATCTTCCAATAAATTAAACAGATGGTGGGTCTATTTTCTTCCTTCCTATTTTTTTAAGACATAATTCCCTAACTATTTTGGCATAGATTGGAATGTCTTTTATGGCTTGGAGAAAGGGAATTTTGATATAAACATTCTTCAACTCAATGATTAAACCAAATTAAGATTTGACTATTGGTTTGTCCAAATTAAACCTCTTTGGATAAGGATGAGTTATAGATGATTGAGGTTGCTCTGTGTTCGGAGAAAAAGTTTGTTTTATTTGGGTAAAAGTGTTATCATTATTTGAATGATTGGTAATTTCCTCCTCAGTTTCTTCCTCAATGATGACATGGGATCTTTTCTTAAGGACCTTCACAGATCTCAAATGAATGTCTAATTGTAATTCAACCAGAGTAACCAAATATGTGGGGAGGGGTTGTAGCTTAGTGTTGAAAACAAGATGAGCTACCTTATTATTTGGGTTAGGTACTGGTTGGGAAGGTAGTTGAGTAGGCCTTGGAGGTGGTTCGCTAGATGGTATCTGTAACTATTGTTGTGGTGCAACATGTTTTTGTTAGGCTTGGGCAGGATATGGTTGTTGATATTGTGTTTGGAATTGTGAAGTATATTGTGATTGCAATGGGTAGGAGTAGGAAGGCATATTCCCATAAGGAGGTTCTCTCCATCCTTATTTCCAAGGTTTTTTTTGCATATGTTGTGGATTCCATGATTACCAAGGCACGAGGGGATTCCAAAATGGGGGTGTGTATTGTTGGCTAGAAAAATATGGAGAAAATTGTTGTATAGGGTATGAAGTCATACCTATTGGTCGAGGCTACCAAGGTCTTCTATATAAGATTGTATATATATATATATATATATATATATATATAGATATAGATATAGATATATTATGTTTCTTTGTTGTCTCCTCAATAAACTTCCTTGATTTTTGGAAAAAAGAGACAATTAGCCGTTGGATGTTTTTCTGTACAAATACCACAAAATTCCATGTTATTAAAAGGGCAATATCTCATTGGATGTTTCTTCCTACATCTAGAGAAAACTTTGGACAAAGATGCATTCTCTTCTTCTTGCTTCTTTTTAAGTTGTAAAGTATCTAATTGCAAGCTAAGAGTGCCAAGAATATCAATTTTGAAATTCTCTAACAAATTTCCCTATTCAACCCTAGTGACCTCACTTGTGGATGATTTAGAACCTTTAGAAAGAGTATATCTAGATACCTTACCAAATATAGCTTGTGCATGAGAATACTTCCTGCATAGGTCACAAATTGCCTAAAATTTTAGTTGAGATACATCACATGATCCCATCAAATTAAGCAAATTTATAGACTCGCCTGTGATCCCCCTAAAGAAGATAGTTTCAAACAATGTTTTGTTCCAATTTACTTTTCTTATATATTTTTAAGGTTGTACAAAAATATTTCAAGATAGTCCTCTAGGATTTCATCACCTTTCTATATAATTCTAAATATTTCTTCTTTTAAATCCATATATTTGCAATACTCTTGACATTTCTTCAAAAATATCATATGCATGTCATCCCATTTGTGAATTATGTTTCCTCCCAACCCCATGAACTAACGAAAAAGAGTGGCATGAAACAATTTGAGTTTCTATGCATCATTAGAATAATCATAGCTACGACAAAGAATATCATATTCAAAAAGGAAAGAATTAGGATCTTCTCATACGTGTTCCATGAAAATGTGGTAAAACTGAAGGAGGAATGTTTTTCATTTATACCACTATTGTTGGATCCATGATTGCAAATCCAAAGGTTTCCTTTCCTTCTTCATCTATGTAAACTTATCCTTCTTCTTCTACCATTTTTCTGCCTCCAACAACTTGTATCCAGAACCTGGGGATTTTGGTTCTTGGATTAGATTGTTCTCTGTCTCTAATTCTGGTTGTCCATTTATCCCTCCAACCAATTTTTCTTCTTTTGTGGGTCCAATTACAATCTCCCCAATTATTGGAGTTTTTACCTTTAGATTCGGTCGGGTGACTATCTTCCTGCATGCTTGTCCTCTTTGAATTGTTCCACCTACCACGGGGTTAGTAAATGAGTGGGTCTTACAACACCTCGAGGTGGAGTGGATTAAAAAGTTGAAACTATTCTACCTTTTAAAAATGTACCTTTATCGTCTCTAGGCCTATTCATACAGTACCAACATAATTTGGATCCAGTGAAAGAGAGTACTCACTAAAGTGAATGCGTCGGTATTCTACACTACAAAATTCTATGGTGAGGTCCTATTTACATCTTACCGTCTCTAACCCACCCGATCTAACATTTTATTATTGAAAAAAAAATGCAATAGAAAAATAACTTTAATACAAACTCAGAGAAACAAAAACTATAAGTGCTCTAATCCGTTTTAATATTTCCCTAGAAACAACACCAAAAGTGTCTGGCAATTATATGCTTAAAATATTGTTACATTTAATTATCAACCAAGGACGTATCCTTATGAAATTCAGGCACTATATATGAAGGGGGATCTTATTAACAACTTTTGTTTCAACAGAAAGAACTCTAATTATAAAAGACTCTTAATTATTCAAGAAAAATTCAGATAGATCAATCAAATAAATAGTTAGGCTACATGAATATTTCTTAACACCTTAGTTGTCATTTACTAGTTAATATTTTTATAACACCATGTTGCAATCTTTCATTTTATCTCAAAGAGCATAATGTTCATGTAACAGTCATTTAAGCAATTTGTTCAACAATAACTGGTGGGTAGATATCCTATGCAACTTTATAAATGCACACATCAACCATATAATATGAACATTAAATATGAAGACAAATATGAAGACAAATTTTACGACTGGAAATGAAAGACAAGAAATTAATTAAACCAACCTACACCCATAAATATATTCAAGCATTAAATTGGTATCTACTAGTATGCAATCACAATCATAGTTTATAGTCTTTCATTCTACTTAAAAAGTGAAAATGTTCCTGTAACGATACATTAATCAATTTGTTCAATGACCATTAGTGACTGAATGATTCATGTATCTTGCCAACACATTCATTAATTAGAATTTATAAAGAGACACAATAAATAAAATGTTGCATAATAGAGAAATGATAAGAAAAACTAAGTAAGATAAACCAATTTGAACAACAAATGAAAAATACTAACTAGCTAGTATAATTCAACATATACCATCATAGGGGGACTACCTAGCTTAAGACACGTTGCATAAGAAGACTGCGGTTTTAAAAGATGGTCAGAAAATGATATTAATCATTAGCGGTCTTGTATTAATATCTCGTAATCAAATTCAAAAGTGTGCAATGATAATGCTCATCAATTTTCAATCTCCTCCATTCTATCTGTGTTCTCAACTTAATTGACATATCCATCATATATATAACAATTACAAACCAAAGAAAGAGCACTAAGGAGATCACACTCAATCCTATGTTTTGTGTATCTCCAAATATAACACAACAAATTGATACTGAATTCAAAATCATGGATAATTATCATAACTTAATATAGTTTGTTGCGGGAGGAAAATAGGGTGTTTATTCTTTACAATTAATAATTCTATGAAAAGAATTACATGAAATAATGCTTCTCTTTTTGGTATCGTGCTTGGTTGAGCTGGAACACCTTCTTTTAGACATGTGGTTGACTCTTAGTTTACCATGATGTATCCCTTCCCCTATTTAGCTTAGCATTTTTTCAACAGGTGTCGAACCATCTCGTGAGACCTACAAACAATACCCAAGTGGCAGAATTCAATTTGAGGTAGTGCATGTATTCCAACCATTGAATGGTTACAAGATTTGCACAATGGTTATAGGATCCAGAATTCTTGAAACCTTCACTAGTAAAATGAGTTCCAAATCTATTTATTCATCAAAACTATGAATTATTATGAAAATAAACATAGTACCTTAGGAAGTTGTTTGCAATGTATACCTTGTAAAAGCACGAGTAGTCTGTCAAAAAGAGTAATAAGGAGGTGAAAATGAAGGAACTGGGGGTCAAAAGGATATGGATTATAGTGGAAACTATACCAAAACTAGGGCCCAATAGAAGCAACATTCTCCTCCGTGACACTATTGTATTCAAGTTTTTCTATTGGACATAAACATTTGGTTGAAGCTCATGTCTTTGTTGTGTTTTTATCTCGTTTGTGCAAGTTTTATCTTCCAAGTAGTCATTAAATGTGTTGTTGTTTATTTAATAGCTTCAACATTATTTATTGGACTTACTAACCATCCACTTAACATGTTGTCTTTCCTACAACCTACAAGGAAAGGAAGGATTTCCCACACTTGGGTCATTTTTATCACAACAAGATTGATGACTCCACTTTGTGTGTGTGTGTGTTTTTAATGTCTTTACGTTTTCATTTTGTTTATTAACTAACTTGGGGATATTGTATGACCATTACCATCTTGTTTTTACCCTTGACTATTGAATTTTGCAGGCTTAAATCCAAGCTTTATCATTTTCCTTTCCATGTGGATCATATCGTCTATTTCACATGAGACAATGTGTATTTTTCTTTGACAATCGCACTATCATGCAACTTATCTACGTTCAATCCCACACAAACATCCCACAGAGATATTGTTTCCTTTTACCCACACTGTTACACGAGCCAAGAGTGAAAATTCTTGCATGTATTTTCCATGCGACTGGTTAAGCTCACAAGCCACATTGTTGCATGACTGATACCACAAAAACCCGCATGGCTGCTCAAAATTCTTGTATTTTTAGCTTGATTTCATTCACAATTTCAAACCACATGGATTTTCATATTGTTTAAAAATTAAAATCAACCACAAATTCCTTTTTATTTCCTTAGGCATTCAACTCGCTTAGTTTAAACAAGGGGCAAAGTCATATTTTGCAACTTTCATTTTTTCTAGGAATTGAGCTTGGAGGTCCCCAACAACCTCCTAGCTTACATTAGAGTATATTATCACAACCTCCTAGTTTCCTTTTGTAAAATAGTTACACTTTGAAAATACATCATTTAAGGATTAACAAACCACATATGTTTGTATCTCCTTAATTCATTTTTTCATAAAGTTATTGGAAAATAATTCTTTACTTCAAGCACTATCAATCACACATGCGTTTGTTCACTTCAATCACACACCAAGGGACCTAAATATTCTTCTCTTTAAAGTATGATCTTCATCTTGCGCCCATAAAGCGATCTTGATGAATCAAAAACGTTGAGAGGTTTGAAATACCTCCCTTAACACACCTAAATAGAAATTAACCCTTTAAAAGCAACTCACGGCTTGAACCAATATAAATTCCTCTACTAGGAAGTCACAAAATAATTTATAGTTTAACCTCGGATTGTTTGGCTAGGCATCCAAACACTTCCCCTCAATCCTTTTCATATGAAATACTAGTGGTTGTTGACTTTTGGGTGACTTTTAAATCCCGCTATAATCAAGTATGATCAAACTTGGATAAGAAATCATGGTTCCCAAGGAAACTAAAGCATATTTTGGGTTTCTTTTGTTCACCACATTGAGCCACCTATCTCTTTGTGGAGGCAACACTTGATCGTTCAAGGCCGAACCTCTTATCCACACTTAACATAGGTATATTAGTTTCCAAAGACTAGGATTTTCAACACGTGTCATTTTTGGGATGCATTTTCACCTAAGTCACATTTTTTGGCTATTGGAAATGTTTCCAATCCTTTTGGAACATAGTCCCAATACCCTTCATTATAATTGATGCATCCATACCTTCACTAGCCATCTTCGATGAGTTCATAACCATCTGACAGGAGAGATATTGGAAGGCTCAATGACTATTATTGAGAGGAAGGATGATAAGTCAAATAGAATCGCATAATTTTTTCTCTAAATTTCAAAGAACCCATTATAATCGAGAACATATAGTTTAAAAATCCACATTTATGCTCCTTTGACAAAAACTATTGCACCATTTTTTTCATTTGTTATCTATGACCATCATATTGTTGCATTTGTTGATTTTTAATTAATTCTTATTTGAACATTCGACCATGAAATATTTAACCATAGAAAATATGCCACCTTTTTATGTTCTTTGAGGCTCTAAATCCTTCCTCCCATTAGTGGAGGAGTTCTTGATACATCTCCCCCCATATTCGATGAGGGATTCCACCACTTAACTTTCACACATATGCAACAATGATCAAATATATTGTGGTTGGACATTCCTTTCTCAACACTCACCCCACATACCAGTTTGTAGTCCTTCTGCATCAAGCAGAGGAACCCCCATGCCACATACAATGGTAGGACCTCCTCAAACAAATTTACCATTTATGTCTAGTTTAAATATCCATGATTTATCCAAGCTTATTAACAACCCCCTATCCAACATGACCCAACATGGCCTCAAAGGATGGTTAAGTTACCCTCAAACATTCCAAATAATGAAGGTAAATAGGGGGATGATCCATCCAATCATGTGATGTCATTTCACCTATGGTGCTCATCCAATAGCATAATCAAATACACCATTCATCTTAGACTCTTTCATACAAACATCACAAGTACAACAACTAAATGGTATGTCAACTTACCAACAATTGGAAAAACCACATTTGGGTCCATCACCACTTTGTTCCTAGCCTACTTTCAACTCCAATATGCCACGACCTTGTATTATAGATTCTTTCATAATTTTGATAGAACTCATCTATACACATCGTCAACCATATTCATGAATGGAGACGGTAGCGTACATTGTGTAAAATCAAAATCCAACCCAAATTCTTATTGGATTGGTTCCTTAAGTCCCTCCTCCTACACACAATTTCCAAATATGTAGTGACAACCATGCCACAAACTAAAGATGAATCCATCCTCAAAGCCCAACATTTTGATATAATCTATTCCCATTCAAGGTATCTATATAGAATTATACATGATGCTCCTTGTCATCGATTGTTATATCAAA
This sequence comes from Larix kaempferi, assembly GCA_027924585.1. Lineage (NCBI taxonomy): Eukaryota > Viridiplantae > Streptophyta > Pinopsida > Pinales > Pinaceae > Larix > Larix kaempferi. Next base: position 1,809,302 of record BSBM01000316.1, on the reverse strand, counting down.
CCAACCCCAGTACGTCACACACATCTGATGATATTGTTGGGATGGTCTCCCACCAGGGAACTTCCCCTAGCTCATATGGATCCATTACACCTAGATTTCCGCAAAGTGTTCCTCCTCCATCCTCAGCCATCAATATCCCTCAAAGAGGACCCCACCCACTATTTGGACCAAAGACATATGGGTCATACATTCCAACTTTTCTAAACATGGGTGAATAACCATTTGTTATGCAGTCCAATCCCATGGCTCCTTAGGAACATACATACACTTCATATGGGACACCTAATCCATATAGATGTATGCCCATGAAAAACCATTACTTCCCATTTCCCCAACCCCCTAGTTCTGACCCCATGGCTCAAGCAAGGGTAAATTTCATTCAACCTTCCCCTGTTCAACAATTCGAATAGTTGAATGCAGAAAACCTTGTTAATCCACCTATTTATGGGAAGAAGAAAGGAAGAAACAAACAATAGAACCAGAATCAATGGAAAGAGGGAAACACCCATAACAAACCTAATCGTAATGGAAATAACTAGAACCAAAATGTTGGCACTAACATGCCACTAATGCAAGAAAAAAGTAAAAATCTATGAACAAACTTTTCTTGCACTATGTGTGGTAAGTACAACCCTTATAATCACCATTTTCCATTAATCCCAGAGTGTCAATGAATGTTGGAGGCCAGGAAACAACTAGGCACAAACCCTCCCTAAGGAAATAACGATCCCCCAAAAAAATCTATACTGCAACACCCCTTCACCAATCAAGGGTTTATTTCTCATTAGCAAGATGGTCAGGAACCAACTAACCCTCCTTCAATAGGAAAGGTTTCCCATAAAAACATCTACATGAATATTGCAGATATTCATCTCCAAACCCACAATTGATCCTACGACACTCCAAAAAACCATCCCACTAAGTGGGATTATGCTCCATCTTCGACCAATGGATATTTGAAAATTCCATGTCCTAGTAGTGACCCTATCCCTAAGATATTGAATCAACCTCTATGACATATTGCTCACAATCCTCACATGAGAGTGGTACATAATTATAGCATAGTCGATAATTTGTCCAATTCCCATGCAACTATGTCCACACTTGAGGTCCTCCAGTCCCGTCCTTCTCAAAATAAGTCTCTATTAATAGCATTAAGTGCCATCGATCCTTCATATTCATGTCCTATGAACTTTGACTTAAATAGCGGTGAAAATCGACTACAATCATCAATTTCCTTGGAAATATGTGTCGCAATAAAATACATTATCATTTATTGATACATGTCAATGAAGGCACATCCACCTACGTCATGTCCACAAATGATTGGAAATAACTGGGTATCGCATCCCATATTCTATCACTCTTCGAGCTTATGATGGTTTCCCTTCACAACCACAAACTCTCTATCATACTATCCCCATTAAACTAGAGGGAAATATGGTCCTACTTGATGTTGAAATCATTGTTGTTGTAGCTAGGGTTTTACCCCTAGCTTGTGCCAATGAGCACCTACTAAGGAGAATGGACTCCTTAGTAGCAGTTCAATAATGATTAAATGATTAAGCTAAAACAACAATTAAAAAACTACTTTAAACATTGCATGAGACATAAATGAAAGATGTAAAAAATGGTTTTATATTAATATTACCTCCAATGTAGAGGTTGATGAAGCCCTTTGCAGTGTCCAAGAGGATGCTCCAAGCTTCAGAATGCTCCTTCTCCTTCTCCAATGGTGGGGATGGGCCAAAAGTGGCTCTCAAGGTGAAAATAGTTCAAATGATGAACTAGGGTTTCGAGAGAGATTTTGGCAGAGTAAGGGTGCTTGTGATTGTGGATATGGAATAAGGGATCTCCATCACCTATTTATAGTTTTTTGGTGGTGGAGTGTTGACCCATGGTTTTGGGAAACACATGGTTTTATGCAGCTGTATAGGGTTTTTTTCTCCTTTTCCTCATTATTTTATATTTTTTATTCCCTTTTTAGGGGATTTTTGCTATTTTTGGAGGAAAAGGGGGTTTTTTAGCCTTTTTTAGGCTATTTTGATGGTTTTGTGGCCTTTTGGAGGCATTTTAGGCCTTTTGGAGGCTTTTTAATGGGATTTTTTTGGGATTTTAAGGGAGAAATGGTAGGAAAATGGACAAATGAGCCATATAATGTGGTAGATGAGGTAGTGAACACTTTTTGGGTGTTAACAGATTGCCCCCTGATGTGCGAGGTCAGGAGCTCATCGTATGGCCGATGGACATCATAAGTCATGAATGGTTTTCCTGGGATGTGGAGAGAAGAGAAGAAACAAACTGAAGCTCGGAACAACGATCCCGAACAACTGCAAGAACTAAAAGTACATAACCTCAATAATGGATGAGGAATCATCTGATCATATGGACGAGGCGGGCATTCCCATGCTCGTATCAGGATATAACGTAACAATAACAATGGGGTCCAAAAAATGGGGACCTGTAAGATACATGACCACTGTGTACATCATAAGAGTCCAGAGGGGACACAAATCTGGGACATACTGCTGAGCGGATCATGTGTGAACTGCAGAATTGGTGCACTGGAACAATCAACAGTGCTACTGAGTGTGGTACCAAAGGAACTGATGAGCTGCTGGATCATAGTGACGGGGGTCATACTCTCCATGGTACACTGGACTAGAACTGAAATGGGTACTCAAGGAAGCAGAGAACTGGATGGCTTCCGAATACAATCGCCAACGCAGCCCGGACATCCACGGGAACATATAACTGGGTGTTCCGAAGGGACTCACCAATGTGCTAGAGTCGGGGGAAATCCGGGGTCTTCGACAAAAAATGATGGGATATAATCCTACGCGGTCCTCAACGATGCGATCAAGGTGCTGAAGTCGAGCATGTGAGGAACAACCACTCAGAGAGGCAATGATGACTCCTCTCAGAATGGTCCGTAGGCACTTACCACAGATGGTGATAAGTCCAAGGCGTAGGGACCTCTGGGCCTATCCTCTGGAATAGAGGAGCTGTCGTCGACAGAGGGAGACCTGCAACTATCAAGGCAATGATGTTTCCTTGACAGGAGCGCGAGGTGGAGAACCGAAATGTGATAGTACTGGTGGCAGGACTGACAAACTGTGGGGGGACAACTAGGCAAGTAGAGTGGGTGGACTCAAACTTCCTTTGTTCAGAGTATGATAATGGGAATGATCTGGCAGCATATGAAACTGACTGAGGGGAAAGGGATCATAGCTGTAATGGATCTGGGAGGATAACTGGCTGAGGGAGACTCAAGCTGGTGTAAAATGGCAGAAGACTGCTGAATACTCTGAACAAAGGCGACCTGATTGGGGGTGCTGCCGAGATGATCGATCGTAGTGCCATGAGGCACGGGAGGATACTTCTTCATGGGTTAGGGAACTAGAAGAAGCGTGTGTAAGATGGTACTGTCGTGTGGATTTTACGAGCCCAGGACAGTTCATGCTCATGGTTGCTTTCAATTTTAAGGAGTCTGAAAGCGATAAGAAGACTCTGAAGTGATGGAATGGTACTGTCGTGTGGATTTTACGAGCCCAGGACAGTGCATGCTCGTGGTTGCTTTCAATTTTAGAGAGTCTGAAAGCAAGTAAGAAGACTCCAGGGGGTTGCTTTTTCGTAGATTTAGTCTCCAAGGCCCAAAGAAGCATAAAAGGATGCAATGAAGAACTCTTCTAGCCGGTGTGACTAGAGTATTCCTTTTTCGTAATTAGTCTACCAGGTCCGGAAAAGGGTTAAACTTATACCAGATAGACGCCCTTTCAGGTACTTTAACGAGCATGAAAGGAAGCAAGATCGCTCGGCGATCTTTTCATTCTTTTAGGAGTCAGAAAAGAGCTTAATGGAAACTCCCTAAGTGCCTTTTTCGTAAAGGACTTGTCCGGCCCGAAAAAGGGATAAAATTATACCGAACAAAAGGAATGGCCAGGCAAGGAGGAAGTGTTCAATCAAGGATCAATAATGATGACCAAGAACGAGGGTTGGGGGGAACACTGGTGGGCCTCCTTGCGGGGTAAATGAAATGGTGGAAAAATAACGAGACATTTGCAGTATGACAGGAGTGAATGGCTCATGTAAAAGTGTGGAACAATCCGATGGCGGCCGATGTGGCACGCAAACCGAGGCAACAAGGTGTTTGGGACACAATGTTAAAATTGTACCAAGTGAGAGCGAGAAATGATCTCAAGCATCATCACGAGCTCGGAAAAATGAATCCAGCGATATAAAGGGTGTCAAAAACAGGTAACGGTCGATGTGGCACGCACACCGAGGTGACAAGGGCGTTTTGGAAAAATACCCAAAAAATCTGGGGGTGAGAGCGAGAAATGATCTCAAGCATCATCACCAGCTCGGAAAAATGAATCCGATGATATAAAATAGGTGAAAAACGAAGAACGGCCGAAGTGGCACGCAAACCGAGGCTACTATGGGTCGGGACACAATGTTGATATTGGTCCTGGTGAGAGCGAGAAATGATCTCAAGCATCGTCACGGGCACGGAAATATGAATCCGGCAGTGCAAATGGTGCGAAAAACGGAGGTCATAAAGACTCTGGAATGGTAAAAGGTGAGCCCACCAAGCCAAGGATGCAGTGTTGGGGAGAAATGATGACCCGTGGGGGAAGAATACTAGGTGTATCAAAGCAAATCAAATCTACAAGTGATATGTGACCTCAAAAATGGTTGAGATCACAAGTGTGAAAAAGTGAGCAGGGTTAATGACTTGCCCCCATGCTATGTGCATGGGGTTTGTGATTATGGATCACATATGTGTGGGTTTGAACAATGGGTTTATTGACGTGCTGAGATAGATGTGATGGGGAATCGGAGTCGCCAAAACTGTAGCTAGGGTTTTACCCCTAGCTTGTGCCAATGAGCACCTACTAAGGAGAATGGACTCCTTAGTAGCAGTTCAATAATGATTAAATGATTAAGCTAAAACAACAATTAAAAAACTACTTTAAACATTGCATGAGACATAAATGAAAGATGTAAAAAATGGTTTTATATTAATATTACCTCCAATGTAGAGGTTGATGAAGCCCTTTGCAGTGTCCAAGAGGATGCTCCAAGCTTCAGAATGCTCCTTCTCCTTCTCCAATGGTGGGGATGGGCCAAAAGTGGCTCTCAAGGTGAAAATAGTTCAAATGATGAACTAGGGTTTCGAGAGAGATTTTGGTAGAGTAAGGGTGCTTGTGATTGTGGATATGGAATAAGGGATCTCCATCACCTATTTATAGTTTTTTGGTGGTGGAGTGCTGACCCATGGTTTTGGGAAACACATGGTTTTATGCAGCTGTATAGGGTTTTTTTCTCCTTTTCCTCATTATTTTATATTTTTTATTCCCTTTTTAGGGGATTTTTGCTATTTTTGGAGGAAAAGGGGGTTTTTTAGCCTTTTTTAGGCTATTTTGATGGTTTTGTGGCCTTTTGGAGGCTTTTTAATGGGATTTTTTGGGATTTTAAGGGAGAAATGGTAGGAAAATGGACAAATGAGCCATATAATGTGGTAGATGAGGTAGTGAACACTTTTTGGGTGTTAACAGTTGTACAATTAGACTATAACATCCTCCTAGGACATAGTTACATGTATGACATGAAATCAATAGCCTCTTCGGTCTTCTATGTCGTGATGTTCCCCCATAATTGGAAAGTGGTCACCCTATATGAGCTTACATACTATGAAAAATTCCCTATAGCCAACCCAAATAAATTTTTTCCTCCAATTGGAAAATACCCTAATGAGATAAGACCAGGAGTCTAAAAAGACTCTTGTTTGTCAAGGGAGTATGTTGGATATACATATAAACTACCATTGTTTGACACCACTCCGACATCTTTCCCAACTATCACGAGCAATGTAGAATGGGGCACCACCTTGCCCCCTCCAACGGTCATACCCATCGTTTCAAATGAGACCATTCCCACTCCTCCATTGATGGAATCAATAATTGAAGTACCATTCCTTTTACCTCCCTTAGATATACAAGGATATCTAGTCCCCATTTTTCCCAGGCTCACCCTCAGAATCCTCGTTTGGTATTTAAAATCCCCATTCCTAGAAATAAACCCGAAGCCATATGCTCACATCAATTTTACGCCAATTACTTTGGTCAATGCCTTGCCATCTAAGATTCCATTGGTCGAAAGTGCAGACCATGACACAACTTCTAGTCCCCACTAAATCAGTAGTTGGGGGAATCAATCCTCTCATGAAAGAGATTATGAAAACCATAACCCCCCCCAATAATCCACCTACACAAGTTCCTTCACCATGTGCATTGTGTGGAACAGTAAGCCATCCTACCAATATATGCCCAGCATTGGCATAGCTTAGACACCTTCTATTCACACCTATACAAATTTCCTTCAACTCACATGTAATGGACATGCTTTCCACTCCAAAAGTAGGTCCCCTCAAACAGAAGAGAAAAATACTATGCACAAATCATCCATGGACTATTTTTTCTTAGTTTGGGCATTACAAACATCACTGTCTGGATCTCCTTGGATTGCGAACTACCCTAAATATTATTTGGCACTCCCAGATAGCTCCCATCAAAACTATTGCCGTAAATTTGTATCAACAATTAAGGATAAACCTCCCCACTGACAATGTTTGATATGTTCACACATTTCTCATATGCTACCTTTAGACATGGGCATAAGTCGACCACCCAAAGCTATTCGGTCTCCCTCCCTTACATTTACAACCAAATATCCCACCCTCCCATGTAGGATATGTGGGTTCTTGACACACTACTCATTTGAATGTCCCATATTACATGAAGAAAGATAAATACGCCTTGAGAAGTTAAGGAAACCACACCGCATATCTTCTCCTCTCACAACCCTGCAAGCCTTTCCACAAGGGGAAATCTTGCATCCATCACATGATATGACTAGACAAGCTAACATGTTTTACATGAAATCAGCTTACACTTATGTTATTGATGACCAATTATCATCATGAACAATATTTAGCATTGGTACATCACTAGTAAATACCCAGGCATCAACCCCTTGACCTCATTATCCATCATCAGATATGATCACGACACCCTTGGGCTCATACAATATGCTCAACATGGAACCTTTTCAACAAGTTGTTGCTTAAAACAATGACACTTCACACCCCATCAGATTTAGACCCATTGTTCCAAATGACTTCCTTTATCACCTTTTTCACTTAGATGAAGATATCCTAGAATCTATGACTGCTCCCAAGACATCATGGTATTATACGCATCATTGTTCCTACTTCTTACCTCATGACACATCCATTACCAAGATGATCGATCATTACTTTGTTGAAACCAAGGATTTTATCCCTTATTCCTACCCTTGATGCTTTCAAATAAGGCAACATGGCCAACATATAACTGACCTTTTAGATGGACATTTCATTCACTCCCGAAGTCATAAAAAAAATCTCACTTGGTGCCTCTTGTTCCCACCAATAGGTTAGTGCCTACAAAGCACCATTCCAAGAGTTTAGGGATATTTTTCTTGGTCATACGCAAAGATGTGAGGGCTCAACCTAAGCACTGTTGAACATCATATCGACAGATGGCATGATGCTTCACCAGTACCATAAAAACAACGACTAATTGACTCCTCCAAAGCTCCCACTATCAAAGCAGAAATTGAGAAACTACATAAAGTAGGATTCATTTACCCTATTGCTTACATGTCGTGGGTATCAAACCCAATGTCTATCAGCAAAAATAAGGCATTATTCATGTATGTATAGATTTTAGAGATCAAAATCAAGCATGTCCCAAAGACAACTTCCCAACGCCTTTCATAGACCAAGTAGTTGATGCTTGTGTTGGACATGGAGTCCTATCTTTTATGGATAAATTTTCCAGATAAAATCAAATACATATATGCTAGTAGTGTCAATACAAAACAACCTTTACTACAACATGGGGAACTTTTTCCTATTGTGTCATGCCATTTGAACTTAAAAACATTGGCACCACATTCTAGTGTGCTAAGTCCTACATATTTAACGACATGCCATGTATCATCCTGACATACCTTAATGACCTTACAACAAAATACAAGAAACATGATTACCACCTAAACATTCTTCATACCATTTTCCTATGATATTAGTAGTACAACATACGTTTGAACCCCCTCAAATGTGTTTTTTACATCACAATGGAATGATTTCTCAGGTTCATTGTTTCTAAAAAAAGGATCACCATTGATCCCTTGAAATTTCAAGCTATCCTTAAACTCCCCCCACCAAAGACAAAATGTCACTTACAAATACTTTAAGGCAAATCCAACTTCCTACTTCATTTCATCCCTGATTACACCACACAAGCGTAGGTATTTTTATGTCTCCTTCGAAAGGACCTCCCTTTATAAGGGGATGACCAAGCACAATAGTATTTCAAGGAATTCAAGAAGGCACTTACCTCAGCTCCCCTGGTAGCCCCACCAAAATTTGAACATATTTTATTCTTTACTTTTCAACATCCCCCAGCTTAGTTGTTGACGTCTTAGTTAAAAAAGGTTAAGATTATGGGGAGCATGTAGTTTATTACATGAGCAAAACAATGTTAGTTACACCACTTAATTATATCCATGATGAAAAATTATCCTTGGTTTTCATCCTCTTAGTGCAAAAATTATGCCATTTCTTTTTTCTTCACAAAACAATAGTAGTCACAAAATCAAACCCTATGCAATACATACTAAGTGGGTGACTTATCAATGGTAAATTCACTCTTTGGTTTGTTATTCTCCAATAATTTGACCTAGAGTTTGTGACACCAAAAATTAAAAAGGCATCGGCCCTCCCTAAGTTGTTAACTAATCTCCTGGATGTTACAGTAGGACCCCCTATAAATCATTTGTTTCCTAATGAACACATGTTCGATATTTCCGTTGAAGGCCCTTAGTACGGAGATATCCTCATATATCTTCGCATGTATAAATTTTCTTCACACATATCACATGATGCTCCTTATCATATTCATCATAAATCCCCTCGATATCTCCTCATTGGAGACATTCTTTATCAATGATGCTCTAAAACCATCTTACGAGGATGCTTATCTCTTGAGTAACACAAGCGTGTCCTTAACGATTTACATGGTGGTGCATGTGGAAATGAATTGACCATATTGGCCACCACCCAAATATTCCTTCGCATAGGCTACTTTTGGTCAGCACTTTAAAATATTGCATTCACATTGTCAAACGATGTGAAAACTATCAAACCTTTTCCAGCAAGACCTGAGCTACTCTAACTCCTTTGCACCTCGTCATCACAATTGAACCTTTCTGCAAGTGGGGAATTCATTTCATGGAACGTTGGCCTACATACAACAATGGCCATAAGTATATGTTTTTTGTATTCAATTACTTCACCAAGCAGGTTGAGGCAATTCCCACCTTCAACAACACCTGTGCCATCGTCGCTCCATTCTTTTTTAATCACATCATTACATGTTTTGGTGCTCCTAAATCGTTGGTCTGTAATAACAAAACTCATTTATAGAATGATATCTTCCCAGAATTGTTTTTATTACTGGGATTCAACCATGATTTTTCCACCCCTTACTATCCATAGGAAAATGGATAGGTTGAGTTCGTTATCAAAGTCATCAAAACCATGGTTCAAGAACAATTAACAAGATTAACACCAATTGGTATCAAATGTTCTTCTATTCTTTTTGGGCAAAAAGAGCGTCAATAAAAAATACCACAAGATTCGCTCTCTTCCATCTATTTATGGTGTCAAGGTAGTTTTACCCTTAGAGTACGAGATTCCCACCCTCCAAGCCATCATCAAAAAAATCCCTAATACCCTTGCACTTGAGAAACACCTACTCACTTTGGAACATATTGACGAACAATGATATGTCTCATTATAGAAAAATGAGGCTATTAAGGCACGATCCAAATCTAATTAAGATCTCCAAGTTCACCCTTGCATATTTAGTGAAGGGGATATTGCCTCATGTTTGACTCCAAACAAGACACTAAACTAGGACTAGTAAGTTTGTTCGTCTTTGTAAATGACTGTATATCATCAAATAATGTCTTCCCAAGGGTGCATATGTGCTAGGAATCCTAAAAGGAGGTCTAACCTCATTAGAAGATCCCTAACCTCATCATCAAAGTTCACACTTACGTAACTTAGTTGATTTGTAACCATATTAAATTCATTTAAATGATCAGTAACAGATCCACCTTCAGACATCTTCATATTAAATAAATGCTTCATTAGAAATACCTTGTTGGAGGCTGAGGTTTTTTCACACAGCTTATTCAGTGCGCTCATCAAACCCTCCATTGTCGTTTCTTTTGAGATATTGAAAGCCACCGACGAAGATAGGGACAACCGTATTGTTCCCAGTGCCTTTTGTCAAGAACCTCCCATTCTTCATCCTTCATAGCTGTCGGCTGCTTTGCTCTTCCTCCCAATGGTAGGAATAGATCCTTCTGGTATAGATAGTCATCCATTTGCATCTTCCATAACTGGAAGTTTCGTCCATTAAACTTCTCGACCTTAAACTTTCCTTCTTCTTCCATTTCTCCCACTTGAACCAGAAACCCTAGATTCTTGCGGGTTTATCTGCCAAATAGACCTTTGGCTCTGATACCAATTGTTAGAAAAACAGGATCGCAGAGCAATAAAAATAAATAGAAATGCAAATATAATCACACAAACACATTACAAGAGAGACATCAATATATCGTGGTTCACCCAAGATGGGCTACGTCCACACTAAAATTTGCCAGTCCTTATTATTATATTGTCCAGCAAAGTGAAGGGATACAACCTGCAACACAACCGCTGCACTTCCTCTTCATTGTCTCACAGTCTCTCTTCTTGATCTCAGATATCTTCACAATGCATAATACCTAATACATCAACCCTAGCTGTATTACAATGTCTTTCTTTTATAAGGGAAATACAGTGGGAAAATACCACGGGTTACCCAAAACCATGGGCCCGTAAACTGTTGGCGAAAACAGTCCCAAATTAGGTACTTTATAAGCCTTTTTATGCCACACAAGCACAATAATGGATATGGAAAATGCCTTTGTTTTTGGGGTTTAATGATTCGTTTTGATTATTGATAGAGTAGTTTAGAGGTTATTCTTTTATGCTTAAAAGCATTTTCTATGAGCTAATTATATGGAAATAAGTGTGTATGAGAAGGCGCAGGTAATCTAAGAGACAACCATCCATTCCAGCTCGAGGACTGAAAGACCATAAGTGGCTCAGCGCCCTTTTTCCTGATTTGTAGAAGACAACTCCTGTTCAGCATAATCATCATTTAAAGCATAGAGTTAGGTTATGTTTCAATATATATATATATATGGGCCTCTTGGTTAGCAAGAGGTTCCTGTTGGCATTTTTGTAGAACTTATATTCAGCACATGTTATTTGAGACAATTCTGTTTTAAGACCTTTCTGAACATGAAGTTACGATTTTAATGGAAGAAGTGATGTTGTTTCAAGCTTTGCATTTATAAGACTTTTTCCACTCCTGAAATATGAGTTGGAGAGGGCCCCTCCAACACGTAGGTCAAGAGCTTCTTTTTATTTTAGGTATTTCTCATATGTCTTGTTAATTGATTTAATCATCAGCGTATATGAATACTTGAAAATGGTTTGAATGACATGGTTTTATTTCATTTCAACACTTTTTATCTGTATTTCATCAACATTGATTCTGTAGTTCTACACTACGCTTCCTATAGTCTTGTACATGCATTTTGTGCAGGCGTAATTACCTCTGTTTTCCAGCTCGCTATATTAATTTTAGATAATGATTTAGATCTGCGATGCCATGAATATTTCTTTTATTTGAGTTCAGTTATATAGGAGTTAATTGCTTTAGTTCTTTGGATTTGAATAGAGTAAATGATTATCACTTTCAGCATTGGATTCGAATAGATCAAGTTTGATTAATTTTCAGTATTGAATTTCTAGTTAGACGTCCAGTTTTTAGTACTTTATTTCTAGATCAAGTTTCCCAAGCTTTCATCATTTTATTTCTTAGATTAGATTTACAGTCTTCCATCATTTAATTCTTAGAATAAAGATTTATTAGTTTCATCATTTCTAATTCATAAGTTTACAATATTTTCATATTCCTTCATTCGTTGTTTAAGAGTAGATCACTTCCATTTCCTTTTTGAGAAACCTTCAAGATACACCCCATCATCCTAAAACGATGAAGACTATCCTATAGAGCACATATAGTGATTAGCACCTCTTAAGTTTGTATGCTCCCTGGTCGATAATTAAAGTATGCTTCTGGTTTAGCTACCCTGATTAGGTATCCATTCTTGGAGTCCACCACTTTTTGGCGTCGTTGCCGGGGAGGTGCTTAATCCATAGGAGACATCTCTGGAAAAAGAAACACACAAAAACAACCAGAAACATAAATTTTTTTACCATGATTGCCTAGACGACAGAGAGATAGATTTGGACGCTTTCTGCCTGCCTGCCCTATGAGAAACAACAATTCTGATAACTCTCAATTTGAATTGATTAACTCAAAAGAAGAGGTTGATTCTAGCTATGACCCACACAGAGATAACTTCTTTGCTAGCTCTAGCTTAAATACCACTATGGCCGAGGAAGAGGATGAACCTAGAGAACTGTTCACTTTTCCCATCAGTGTACCTCTTGGAGATGCCAGGATGAATAATATCAACCCTAATAACCTACCAAACTTCCATGGCCTAACCTCAGAGGATCTTGACACATTCCTATTTGAGTTTGAGGTAGTCTGTAGGTCATTTGGCTACACCACTAATGCACAAAAACTGAGACTCTTTCCTTCTACATTGAAAGATCTATCACTCAGATGGTTTATGAGCCTAGAAGGGAACAACATTTTTACATGGGACCAAATGAAACAAAATTTCCTAGAAAAATATAGGGACTACTGTAAGGCAAAAGATACAAGAGATGAAATCTTTAGAATGCAACAAGGAGAAAGAGAATCCTTAGAAGACTACGCACAATGATTTCAACTCAGCTACAAACAAGCTAGTCACTGCACCTTAGATCAAGAATCACTGAAACTTGTCCTTCTTAGGGGGATAAAAGAAGAAAATCTAGAAGTTTTGAACCTTCTGGGAGATGGAGATATATTCCAGAAAACTTATGACCAAATCCTGCAAATTTTCAAAAACTATTCTAGATCTAGGAAAGGTAAAAGTGGAACAAGGGATTCACACCCATTTACTGGGGGATCAACATCTTCAGGAACAAATCTTACAAATTATGATTTAGGGAACCTCCTTGATGATATGAAGACTGATATCCTACAATCCTTGGCCATGCAACTTGATGCACTTCAAATCAAGAAGAAACAGGACAAAATAAACCAAGCATTGGCAGTCTTTTGTCCACGTTGTAGAAAAAAACATGAGAAGGGGCAGTGCACACTAAACACCATAGAAATATGTGGCCTTTGCACTGAAGATCACTCCACTGATAAATGTCCTCTGTTACCCTCATGCAAAGCTGCTATTCAAGAGCCCACAACTAAAGGTGCAATAGAACAACTATGTTTCGTCAATCAAAGGAGAAATAATTTTTCTAAGCCTTACCAACCCAACAACCAAGCCTACGATAATCAGGGAAGTAACCAGCAAAATTGGAACCTAGTACCAGCCCTGTGGCCATCTCAGCCAAGTACAAACTAGTGGCATCAAATCCAACCATATCAACAACCTTATTACCCACAATTTTACTCTCCATACCCTCCACCTTTTGCTCATCCAACCACGAATTATGGAAACCAATATCCTTATTCATCAAATTGGAGGGCTCCATTGCAGCAGCAGAAGCCACTCATCATTCCGCCACCACAAAACCAACCACCCCCCAGACCTCCACCAATCCATGCCCAACCGATTCCAAACCCTAACAACAACAGGTCAGGACACTAATATACCTATAAGACAAAAACATGCAGTTCCCTACTTATGTAGTGGATACCCTGGAAATAAACTAAATTAATCTTAGGTTTGGGAAAACATTGCAAAACACACACACACAGAATAATCAAGGAGATGAAGCTCACGAATAAACAACACAACCTCAAATTCAACATCCTAATGAGCCAAGCCCTCCGGAAGAAGAAATTCAGCCACAAACACAAAATAGAAACCCTCCATTCCCTGAAAAACTTATACGAAATACTAAAGAGGAAGAGGAAAATGCGATTCTGAACGAATTGAAGCACTTAAACATCCAGATTCCAATTTTATAGGCCATAAGAGATGTTCCAATCTGTAACAAGTTCATTAAAGATAATTGTTTGAAAATACCTAGAAGAAGAAGACGTGACCCACCAACCATAAACGTAGTAGTCCAGTTAGCAGATTTAATGCTAGGTGTCATTGTAAACCCCAAATACCTTGATCTAGGTAGCCCAGTAGTAAACATAACCATCAACAATAGACACATCGCCGGCAGCCTAATTGATTTAGGGGCTGCAATAAATGTAATGAATAAGGATACCATGATATCCCGGGGATTACAATCGATGGTCAGACCAACAACTACCGTCCTACAGCTAGTTGATACATCAACAGTAAAACCTAAAGGGATGCTCGAAGACATAATTATCAACATAGAATCCCGGGAATACCCAACTGACTTTATAGTCATCGAAGTAAAGAGTAAACTTAGTGGATACCCAATAATACTAGGGAGACCTTGGCTGGCAACTGCAGATGCTTACATAGGGTGTAGATCGGGCAACATGACAATCACCAGTGGCCAAGCTAGGAAGAAAATCACATTTATCCTCCAGCAAGGAAGTCTTCATACCTAGAATATCAGAACTGGACAGACGATTATGATGACACATCCAACCAAAACATATGACCTGTCCTTACAATTGAAGCTGCCCTATCACTAAAAGCCATTGACGAAGATAGTCATTTAGATAGGTATATTCAAAATTCTTCTTCTAATCAGAATATGTTTGAAGATTTTCTTGGCACAAGTCAGCAGCAAGGAGAGGAAACATTAAACCACGATCCTGACAGAATGTGGGCAGAGGTACTCACACTTGAACAACATCCAATTCAGATAAAAACAGTTGAGATAATGCCTGGCAAGACAGTTAATATTAACTCCAATTTGGAGCCAGGAAAACAACAACAATTACTGAAGGTACTGTCAGACAACAACAAAGCCTTTGCATGGACATACACTAACATGAAGGGCATCCACCCAAACATCTGTAAGCATTATATCTATATAAAGGAAGGTGATGTTCCTACCAGACAACCACAGAGAAGAATTAACCCAGCATTAAAGGACGTAGTAAAACTGGAATTACAAAAGCTGTTAGATGCAAGTTTCATATACCCAATCTCAGATAGTGAGTGGGTATCACCATTGGTCATAGTTCCAAAAAAAGGAGGGAAGTGGAGGATTTGTGTGGACTACAGAGAGCTCAATAAGGCAACCAAGAAAGATCATTTCCCTCTCCCATTTATCAACCAAGTACTTGACACATTAGCTGGGAACAATTTTTTCTCATTCTTGGATGGGTTTAGTGGGTACAACCAAATCCTCGTTCACCCAGCTGATCAGGACAAAACAACATTCACATGCCCATGGGGCACTTATGCATATAGAGTGCTTCCATTTGGGCTTTGTAATTCCCCAACAACGTTTCAAAGGGAAATCTTAAGCATATTCTCTGATTTTATTAATGACCAAATGGAGGTCTACATGGATGACTTCACACCTTATGGCCAAAATTTCGACCAACCACTAAAACACCTAGAACTGGTTTTGAAAAAATGTATCGAGGTGAGCTTATTCCTCAGCAACGATAAATGCAGAATGCTCATGGAAGAAGGCATCGTGCTTGGAAACCATATTTCACAGAGAGGAATTGAGGTTGATCAGGCAAAAGTCACAATCATCAGAACATTGCCACCACCTGTGAAACAGAGAGATGTGAGAATTTTTCTTAGACAAACAGGATACTACAGAAGATTCATTAAGAGTTATAGAAAAATTGTTGCACCAATGTTTTCTCTGCTCACAAAAGACACATAATTCATTTGGACAAAACATTGTATGTTATCATTTGACAAACTCAAAGAGAAAACAATTACGGCTCCATTACTCCAAAGACCAAATTGGGCACTTCCATTCCACATCCACTCGGATGCATCAGATAAGGCCATTGGATCTGTCCTTGGACAAGAAAGAGAGAAGAAGCCCTATGTTATATATTATATCAGCAAAAATTTGACAGGAGAAAAATTAAATTATACGGTCACATAGAAGGAGTTTTTAGCTGTCATACATGCCATTAACAAATTCAGGCACTACATAACTCGATGCCAATTGTTTATCCACACAGACCATTCAACAATCAGGGATCTCATGAACAAACCTAATACAAGTGCTCGAATCATTAGATGGCTACTCCTCCTGCAAGAGTTTGACATCACAGTTCTGGATAAGCTAGGCAAACACAATGTAGTGGATAATTTTCTGTCTAGGTTCACCCATGGACAAGACAATGAACTAGTAAATGATAATTTTCCTGATGAGCATCTTTTTGCAATCTCCACAAGAAGCCCATGGTTTGCTGACATAGAAAACTACTTAGTGTCTGGATAATTCCCACAACATTACAGCCACCAAGAGAAGAACGGATTCATAAGGCAAAGTGCCACCTACACATGGATAGAGGGAATGCTTTTCAAAAAAGGACTAGCCCAAGTATTGAGAAGATGCATTAGGGAAGATGAAGTCCATGACATACTGCATGCCACCCATAATGAACCATGTGGAGGACATTATGCTACAAAGAGAACAACCTATAAAATATTGCAAACTGGATATTATTGGCCAACACTCCACAATGACACCTATGAATATGTTTCACATTGTGATGACTGTCAACGAATGGGGAAGCCTACACAAAGAGAAGAAATGCCTCTCCATCCACAAATCTCATTGGAACCATTCGAGAAATGGGGATTTGATTTCGTTGGCCCATTCAACCCACAATCAAATCAGAAAAGCTACATCCTAATATACACTAACTACATTACAAAGTGGGCAGAAGTAGCAGCACTTGCAGCAGCAAATGAAACCAATGTGGCAATTTTTTTTACAAACCAAGGCCCACAATGTACAACTCCACAAAAGAGATTGGGAAGACCGACTAAGTGAGGCAGTCTAGGCTTATAATACTACATGGAAGACAACAACAAGCTTCACCCCATATGAGCTAGTCTATGGAAAGAAAATAATGCTGCCCATTGAGTTTGAGATCAAAACATTAAGGATTATAGCTGAGATGAACATGGAACTTTCATACATCCAGCAAGAACGAGTACTACAATTAAATTAGCTGGATGATCAACGACAACAAGCACTTGGCCACACTGAAATCATCCAGCAACAAAGAATGAAATGGCATGAAAAGAACATCAAGCAGAAGAAGTTCAAAGAAGGTGACTGGGCACTACTCTATGACTTCAGATTTCACACATTTAAAGGCAAACTGACAACCAGATGGCTTGAACCCTACATCATTGAAAACATCTATGATAATGGAGCTGTCAGAATTACAACAATAGATGAGGAAAAATTCCCCATGATTGTGAATGGACACAGACTCAAACTCTATAAGACACCAAAATCCAGAGAAGAGTTCACACAGACACTCTATTAGCAGAATCTAATGTTGATAGAGAGCCTAGAACATCACTGAAAATTTCTTGATTTGAAAAAAAAAAAGTAAAGAAAATAAAAATAAAAATGATGAAAAAAATAAAAATAAAAATGATGAAAAGAATCGAAAAAATAAAAATAAAAAAAGAGATGAAAAAAATAAAAATAAAAGAAAATGAAAAAATAGAAACGAATGAAAAAAATGAAAAAAGAAGAAGAGTACAATACCAAAATCCACTCAGGTTCTCACAAACAAAGTTCACGAACTTGATTCATCCCTACACAGAACCAGAAGCAACTTCAAAACAAAACCAAAAAGAAAATGTCAAGCAAGCCAGGAAGCCAAATCAAGCGAGCCAGGAAGCAAAAACAAGCAAACCAGAAAGCAAAATCAATCGAGCCAGCCAACATTTAGTAGCACACTAAAAATCAAACATGAAAAGAACAACACACAAAGATCAAGCTTTCAGAATCTCAATCAATCAGGCCAACAGTTAATTCAAGCGATCTAGAACAGTAGCAAACCCACCACTACAGAAATCAAATCACTATTCCGAGCACCAATACAAAAAAAATGCTGACACAATAAACAATCATATCAACAGATTGCACAAATAGTTACGCAAGCAAAGGCAACATTCTCAAGGGAACTGGCACCAAAAAGCAAATCGGCGGCAATACTGACATGACCAAATTAACTACAGATGCACCTCATCTCAACTACAGAATTACAGGCCCATACAAATAAAGCACGAATCATACACTCAGGTACGCTAGCATGGAATTTAATCACTTAACTCTCTATTTATTTTCAAATCGAATCATAATCCCCACAAAAACGGTTATTTTCTGAAGCTGAGGATAGCTTATAAGATAAATCGGCGGCATGGTTCAGAGAATAACCTCATAGAATCATGATTACCAACTTCATACATGTCAGAATATGACAACATTCGAATCCAGCCGCTATATCCCCAAATGATATTCCCA
The DNA here is from genome assembly GCA_027924585.1 of Larix kaempferi. Classification (NCBI taxonomy): domain Eukaryota; kingdom Viridiplantae; phylum Streptophyta; class Pinopsida; order Pinales; family Pinaceae; genus Larix; species Larix kaempferi. Next base: position 1,790,584 of record BSBM01000316.1, on the reverse strand, counting down.
AATGATCAAAACGGCAGTGAATGGTACAATGATGGAAGGAAACGCAGGGTGAAATAATGGAAAGGAATGTATAAGGAAGCAAGTATGATGCACGATGATCGGGATAAGTGCGTGAAAATAGCTAAATAAGGCAGCATAATCTACAAAAAAGACCCAGTCTTGAAATACAAGCTTTCCAGAAGCAAGAAAACCGAAAATTCGTGTTGCCACTCAGCCAACAAGTTGCCCTCGAACCTGTGATCAATTCCGGCCAGTTGAGGTAAGTCAGCCACACTCAAAGTTTTTGGTTTGTCGATTATAGTAGAAAATTCAAGATGACAAAGGGATTCAAAAAGAGTGAATCGGAGGATCACAAGCCCATTTATGAAAACCCATAGGTTTTATCAATCCTCCGTAATCCGGGCTGGATGCCCTTCATATCAGGGCTGAGAGGGTCTAATACAGAGGTGGCTTTAGAATTCGCAAGGAACTTGAAGCACATCAAAGATGAACAGTTCATCACCCGGGTAAGGGGACTACGTATCAGACTGGATGAGGAGGCAATTGCAAAATACACAGGGCTTCCCATGGGTCTACACTTGAGTAGGGATGACCGGGAATCCAATCAGAGGGCAAAGGTAGCCTTCTTCGGACCAGGGGAAGTTTATGAAGAAGACAAAAATGGAGTCAAGAGAGTCACCATGCCAACACCTTGGGATGAAATAGCTGTTGTTGTTCAGAAATATGTAAGGTATACAGGGAGGCTGAGCTATGTCCCTCTCTTCCACTTCCGAATTTTGGAGCTTCTGAGGTACATGAGCCACATCACACCGAATAACAACATTAGCATTCCCTATTATCTTCTCCAATCTTTGGGATAAATGAGTAAAATGGTAGTTCAAGGAAAAGAAGATACACTAGCCCACCATGGGCTAATCAAATTGATAATTTGTGAAGAATTAACGGTACAGGGTCCAGAACTTTCATGGGAGGAGTTTGTGGTAATCTCAGTAGATGATGTGTAGAGAATGAGGGTTACACCTAATGTAGGCATACCCCTAGCTTCAGGTTCAAAGGAAAAATCCACTTTTGTATCAGGAACCAAGAGAAATATTGACTTGGATAGCGACAATGAAGTTATGGTCGATACCCTGATTAAAATAAAACATTCAAAAGATGCCTCCCGCAAAAAAGAATCAGGGTTTTCCACCAGCAAGCAAGGGGAAAAACGACAAAGTGAGAGGATCCAACAGTAGCCCAAGAACGAATAGGCAAAGAAGGAAGAAAAAGTGCCCAACCCCATAATTCAAAACCTATCTGAAGATGATGACAAGTGGGTAGACCAGGATGACCCAACTACACCAGAAGAACAGGATGATTACCAATGGAACCCCGCTGGTCAAAATGTAAACCCTGCTGATCAAAATGTAAACCCTGGAGCCACTGACCAGCTAGCTGAGGCACTGACGGAATTAGCAAAAGTCAGGGAGGAGTTGGCAGCATTAAAAATTGAAGCAGGGATTCAGAGAAGTCAGCCAACTTCACCAGCACCCCCATTGTTTGTACAGGAGAAGACCCAAATATTGAAGATGCAGCATGCATGGGAATTGAAGCTGGCATAACAACAAAATACAGCACTGAGCGAGAAATTGGGCCAATCTCAGACAAAATTGGCTCAGAAAGACCAGAAAATCCAGCAATTAGAGGATACATTTACTGTCACTAACAAAAATCTATGATGAAATATTGCAACTCAAACCACCGTCTAAGATATATACAGTCTACTTAAGGGAAAAGTGGGGAAATTTCCAGCTGCAAAGGTTAAAACCAGGCCCGCCTCTGGAATTGAACACTCCAAAGGAATTTGTGGACACTTCTCTGAACTGCACAAAGTTGGAAAAGGATCAATTATGTGAGTTCTTCTTGCACAACTTCGTGGTTCCGAGCTCACCTAACTGGTCACCTAATCCCTACATAGGTGACTTCCAACTAAGAGCATTATGCTCCTGGATGAGCCATGAGGTAGAAAGGGCACAAGATGATCATCTATATCTTGCAGAACAGTGGCAAAACCCATTATGGATCAGGGGTGAGGCAACTCATCCTAAAAAAGTCATTCAGGACCACCAAATTATCACCACGGATGAAGAGTTAATTCCTATCTTGCTTGAAAAACAGCAGGAGGGAGTCACGCATTTTGATCTTACCCTTCAATGCACATACAAGGAGGTACAGGAGGCCATCAGTGAGAGGTGGGCAAAAATTGCAGGAGATTTAAAGAAGAAGGAGCCTCACTCCCCCCTCAGGTTAGAAACGACACTCACTAAGGCCAAATTATACAGGGAATCCTTGATCAAACACCAACTCAGATGGATAGGAATGAAGCTCAGTCCACCATTCTTCCTCCCATTAATTATCAGGGCACAGATTGACGAGGAGGAAGAGAAAAGAACATGGGCCAGAGATGACTGAACCCATGGCTATCATAGGCAGGCAGGGGCTCCCAGGATCGTTGCTTGGGACATCAGAGAAGCTATCCATGAACAAAATATGTCACCCAAGGATGGGTGAATCCTTCAGTTTGGGGGAGATGATGAGCCCCAAATTAGGTACTTTATAAGCCTTTTTATGCCACGCAAACACAATAATGGATATGGAAAATGCCTTTGTTTGTGGGGTTTAATGAATCGTTTTTGTTAACACCTAAAAAGTGCTCACTAGCTCATTCCCTTACTCACATGACCCATTTGTCCACTTTTCCACCATCTGAGCCTCTGAAACCAACAAAAGGTCACCAAAAGACCTTAGTACACCCCTTTTTCCATTAAAAAAGATTATTTTTCCAAGAAAATCATAAAAAAACCCTCAAAAAGGGTCCAAATTCCCAAAAATATTAAAAAGGGAATTAAAATATTATTTTTATTCAAAAAAGGAAAAAGGAGGGAAAATTACCTAAACTATGTTGGTCAATACCATTGGTTTCCACAAAACCACAAATGGTATTCCTCACCACCAAAACCTATAAAAAGGTGGTAGGGGCTCCTCATTTCAGATCCTTCCATTATCTCATCCTTATGCTGCTGAAATCTCCCCTGAGCACTTTTAGCCATTGAAGCAACCTTGGAGAAAGAGACCTATTGGAGTTTGGAGCTACTCATCTTGGGAGTTGCTCAACATCAACCTTCACCATTGAAGGTAATATCGCAAGCACTTGCTTGCCCCCCACTTTTCAATACAAAAATTATTTCTTATGTTTCTTGTTCTTGATTTTTGAAATATTTAAATTATTTGATTAGATTCTTGCTTAGATCCATGAAAAGTATTGTTTATTTAGTTTATTGTTTTTATTTCTATTGAAACTGCTGCTACTAGTTAGCAGGTGCCCATAGCACTAAGCTTGGTTGCAAAACCGAGCCAACAATTTTTGGCGACTCCGCTTTGGTTTGAACTTTAGATCTCTAGCTTTGCCATTAAATCTTAGTTTTTATGAGTTTTTAGTCTTTAGATCCATAGATCTACCATCTTAGACAGCAGATCCATTGTTGTTCTGAGATTTGGCCCCTTAAACAGCCCGAAATTTTCAATTTTTGGGTTCGTTTCTCGGTTTCCGTGCACGGCTTCCGCCTCGCGGCTTTTTTCCAGACAGTCGCGCGGCCCATCGCGACTTTTCTCTGCGTTTTTCCGCGCGGTCCATCGCGACTTTTCTGCATTTTTCCGCGCTGCTCATCGCGGCTGCGCGGCCCAAAACCTGCGCGGCTCATCGCGACTGTGTGGCCCAAACCTGCGCGGCTCATCGCGACTGTGCGTCCAAAACCCGCGCGATCCATCGCGACTGTGCGTCCAAAACCCGCGCGGTCCATCGCGACTGTGCGTCCAAAACCCGCGCGGCCCATCGCGGCTGTTCGTACCAAAACCCGCGCGGCTGAATTTTTTCATTCGGCCATCCCGATTTTGAAAAAATATTTTTTACTGTACTTTCTGCCCATAGCACATTTTTTACAGTACTAAATTCTGCATAGTTTACAGATTTGAAAAAAAAAAAAATTTTACTATTTAAAAAGTGCATACCTAGAAATCTTGTTAAAAATTTTCAAGAAAGTGAAAGAAAGACTCACTTTGCATTCTTTATCTAGATTCAAAAAAATTTCTTGTTTACTTCTTTAGAATATTGCCCTTAGCAATTTTTATTGAAACAAAGAAATCCATTTATTTCTTTATTTGCTTTCATAAAATCCAAGAAATCCTTTATTTTTTGAGTCATTTTTTGAAAAAGCATATTAATTCCTTTTCGTGAAAAAAGTCTTAAATATTTGCTTTGTATTTTCGAAAAGTCCTTTATTTTTTGAAAATTTCCCTTAAAGCATTTAATTTTTTCAAGTTCAGTTTACAACACCTCACGTGCACTCACACGATCACTTAATTGAACAAAGACTTAAAAAGTACCCTAATTTGAACACATTCTTAACCCCACTTGGGGAACACTAAAAGAATTCTTGTAGCTAGGTAGTATTGGGGGGATAGGTGTTCCAATAACACCCCTCAGTTCATACATCTGAGACATAGAAGTTGTCCAATTAGGGAGCTAAAATCTCTTAGTACTTTTTGGCGCGGTCACAACCGGTTTGTGGGAAGGCCTCTCCCTTAGGAGGGTTGAAGTCGCGAGGATGGTTCCGGAAGCCTGAGTGGGATACCGAAACCCATTCAGTAACCGAAGAGCTACCATTCGCAGTTCTCGGGATATCCCTGTATTGGGATATTGCGATCAAAGGACCAAACGGCAGATTTACCTTTTCTCGACGCGTCATGAACGGAGTATCCTAGTAGCCTGTCTTTTTAGGATTGATTACCCGGTGTCCCTCCCGGTAGGGGGATATCTAGCCGTTGTCTCTACATTCATATTGTCTGACTTGGATTTCATCACCTTGCAGGGGATATCGTCTGTTTGAGTCACAATACTTTTAGATTAGGTGTTTGCATGATCTTTACCACCTATTGAGTCTAGTTACACCTATTTTTTCTAGGAGCCGCTTGCATGTTGGTATTCTGACCGGTTGTTGCATTCCTCCACTTATTGTAGCACAGCTGCTGGGATAAGTGCATTTTTGAGGATTGATTTTTTGGCCTGTGAGCCTTCTTTTTTCACTCCCCTTTTTATGCACCTTTGGTTGCATTAGGGTTTTGAGTCTTTTACATATATATCACCACCTGATACCTAAAACAATCTTTTAAATAAAAAAAACATATTCTCACCATTGAGAATTCTAGACGTTCTCGTCGTCTACAGGGCGAACTCCGAGAGTTTAGTCCACTTGGCTCTCCACGTCACGGACGCAGAGCATTATCCCTTGATTCGACACATCGTCGATCATCTAGACGGTCATCCGATTCTGACATACCCCACTTCACCTTTGATTTGGAGGTAGAATCCGAAAACCCCACAGAGTTACCACCAACCACAATTATGTCTGGAACACCAGTTGATCCACTATATACATTAACCATAGGTCAGACATCCGCAGACCCTTCTGCGGGAGTACCATCAACGGCAACAGCCACCCCCTTGGGTATGCCCAATATGGGTAACACTCCACATTCAGGAATGCCTAGCACAGGACCACCACCTGTCATGGGCATGCCCAACATGGGGGTCATACCCCCTTCGGTTTCCACAAACCCTATCCCAGGAATCCCTAGTGCGATTCCTAACCCAAGTGTAACCCATGTTGCACTCGGTAGTGCTATACCAGGAATCCCTAGTGCGATTCCTAACCCAAGTGTAACCCAAGTTGCACTTGGGAGTGCTAACCCATATCAGGCCACACCTTTTGGAGGGCACATACCCTCTATACCTAGCATACCTATAGGCGCTACTGGACCCCTACACCATACCACAATGGCTAGGCAGGTCCCGGTTCCGGTCACCACATCCGCTAGTCTACCATACATGGCAAGTCTCAACCTGCCAGATTTAGCTAGGCTCACAAATGACCCCATCAGGCATGATCCTGCTTGGCCCCATATGCCCACTAAGCTTCCCTCTGACATCCCTAAGTTTGAGGGAAAGGCCGGAGAAGACCCCCAGAACCACATCATGTCCTTCCATTTATGGTGTTCCTCCAACTCCATAGTGGACGACTCTGTCCGCCTCCGGTTATTACAGCGCACCTTCACTGGCTCTGCAGCCAAATGGTATATCGAGCAACCCCATGGGACGCATTCCACATTTACCTCCCTTGCCTCGACCTTCCTGCAGTTCTTTCAGCTACCAGTCCGCTATGATGCGGGCGTCGAGATCCTACTGTCTTGCAGACAAAACACGGCCACGCATATCACGGACCATATTCATGATTGGCGGCGGCGCCGAAGCCTATGCAAGATCAAATTAGACGACCGAATCTTTCTAGACTGGTTCCTTAAATCCCTCCTTCCTCTCATTGCGAAGGATGTAGCATCTGAAAGACCCCAGTCTGAGGAGGAGGCCATCCTTAAGGCCCAACAGTTTGATCTTATCTATGCCCAATCAGGTTACCTATACACCATCATACCTGACGCACCACGAGGTGACTCCGCACGCGGTGACACACCGGGGGCATCACATGCCGCTGATGGCATTATTGGCCAAATCACACCGCAAGCCAAACCTTTCAGTATAGTGAGCACCATGCCCGCCCCCAGACCTTTCTAGGGCTACATCCAGTTCCGGAGCGACAACTTCTTATGCTCCAACAAACCAGACCCATCGTGTTCATGGACCCTCTTGTCCACAACATTGTTATGGCCAAGCGCCATCAGCATATGTACCTCCTACATACTATGCTCAACCTACGGTACAGAACCCCATGCAGTTTCCACAACAGCCCATGCATTACCCACAGCAGGTTGCACCGGCTAACCTCACACCTCCACTAGCTCAGGGGTACCAACAACCCCAACAGGCAACTGGACCACCTCCAGCTCCACCTGCATACTATCCACCGCAACCTGCTCCCGCACCTGCGGCTCCTCAGAATCCCCCCAATGCTCAAGGACATGTCTACGCACAACAACAGCAGCCCCAATACCAAAATAACCAACGCAACCAGGGTGGGCAACCAAACCGAAGAAGAGGACGCAACCGTGGAAACAATCAAAACCGTAACCAAGCTCCACAACCTACCCATCCTCCGCAAGACAATAACGCGGCGCCCGCTCATCAGAATACTGATCGGCCACCTAAGCAACCCAAAAATGCTAATTTACGAACAAACCATCCTTGTTCTATTTGCGGGGTCTATGGTCATTACACGCATTCTTGCCCACATTTGGAGCGAGCTCGGCAACTCTGGACCAACGATGCCCATCGTCAAGGGCAAGCGGTTCCTCAGCCACCACCCAACCCTCCACCACCTCAACATCAACCTTTGGTGCTGCAAAACCCCTTTCCAAACCAGGGTGTAGTGAACACTCAGCCGTTAGCCCCCCCTCAGGGAAACGTGCCACCACAGCAGATCACTTATGCAGCCCTTGATCAACCCATGTTCGATTCAGGTACTCACCATTTGTTGATGATGTCGACTGCCGATGCTAACCTCCAAACTCGTTGGAACCAATATGGCTCCACCTCTGAAGCCCCTCCCGCCGACAAGAACACTAACGTTAATCCCACAGATCAAACGTTACGTATACCTCCGGCTTCACTTGATGGCGCTTCCAAAGCACCTCGCTTCCCACTTTGTCGCATCAACAGTAATCCCAATGCTCGCGCTGCGTCGAATTACAACATCCTAGACGACTTAGCCCAGTCTCCTGCAGCCATGTCTGCTTTAGAAGTTTTGCAAAACTGTCCTTCGCAGCGCAAAACTTTGCTCTCTGCCATTGGCGCCATTGACCCCAATGATTCACAGTTGATCGCATTCGATTCAGACCAGTCTGAACCCCGCCTGCCTTCCTCTTTAGCATTCCAAGTTTCCGTTTCTGTTCGGAATCTTGTCATCCATCGGTGCATTATCGATGAAGGGGCCTCCACATGCGTCATGTCCACATTTGTTTGGCAGAAGTTGGGATCCCCTACTCTCCAGCAGTCCACCACTGCATTACGAGCTTATGACGGCCGTTCGGCTCAACCCCTAGGTCTGTTAGCCAATGTCCCTGTCCAGCTGGCGGGTAAAACCGTGCTCATTGACATTGAGGTCATCAATGCCCCACTAGACTATAACCTTTTACTTGGTCGCAACTACATGTACGCCATGAAAGCGGTTGCCTCATCCGTTTTTCGTACCATGATGTTCCCCCATGAGGGACGCGTGGTCAAGGTCGACCAGCTCACCTATTACGATCCAAAGGCCCCTACCACACCTGAAAATGGTCTCACCATGGTTGAACAACCTGTTTGTGGTGCAACTACCTCATTCATTTCCTCAGTAGGACCCAGACTTTACTCCGAGGCGTCGATAACCTCTACATTCCAGGCCATTCCACCACCGTCACCGGAGACCCAGGTCGCTAACCTCTGCACTCTTTCACAAACACCCGGTAATCAACCCTCCTTGTTACCCAAACCACCATTGGTCCCTAGTCACATCGGTGTTACACCTATCCACACAATCCCCTTTCTATTTCCTCCTTCGGGTGTAGTAAGCGCCCCGTTTATGGCTACCCTTAGTCTCCCCGGGTTAACATTAGGATTACCCGTGTGGTATATTACGCCTCCCGTTCCTCCACCGACACCAAATGTCATCCTACAACCGGTGCAACCCATTGTTACTTCTACCCAACCACCTCCCGGTATCACAACTCCTTCATCGTCGAAGAATCCCCCTCCATTCGTCAGGCCCACTGGGGGAAGAGGCCCACAACCATACACTGCGGTTCCCCCACCCAAGGCAGTTAAACCTCCCCCCATATTTCGTGCTCCTCCAAAATGCTCGCTGTGTGATGAGTTAGGCCATCCAACCCATCAGTGCCCACAGTTACCTGCATTGCAGGAACACATGCAAATGTTGGACGACGACCCCAACATCCCGGTGGTCAAACTAGATCCAAACCCTATGCCTCGTGATAAATCACTGCGTACCAACCACCCATGTGCGATATGCGGTATTTATGGCCACTACTCGCATAACTGTCCTGACATCCCAGACTACAGAGCAGCTCTCTACGAGATGAACAATTTGGACCTAGAGACGGCACCCTCTACTATCGAGGAGATCTACCCTCCCGCATCATCCTCATCCGGAGAGATTAACACCATCTATATGATCTCTTCGACTACCACTACCTCATCACTCGATTTGACCACTCAAAGGTCCCGCAATGATGAAGAGGTTCTCGAGACTCCTACTACCTTTAATTATCCCGGGGAAGACATGCACCATCGTCCATACTTCCTCCTGGAAGAGACTTCATCCACCACCGCTACCCAATCCGCGGTTGAGTCCAAGGATTTCCTTCCTACTAAAATCGACTGGTTAACGGATCCCATGGCCGATATTTCTCCCGTCATCCACATTGACATCTCTGACCCACTTGGTGCCCTTCATACCATCACATTAGAAACCTCCCACAGTAAGCATGAGATCGGAGAATACCAAAAACTGTTCCAAGAATTCACTAATGTCTTTACTTGGTCAGATACCAAAATGCCTGGCCTTGACCCCGCCATTTATATGATCTCCACTGGATACCCCTCTGTCCGGTCGGCCCCTTCCATTGATCCCTTTGACACACAGGTTGAACCCTTTCAAATCAACCAGGAAACCACATGTCCACAACATGGGGGCATGCCCAAAACCTTGCCTACTCATCATCACCGTGATCCTTGTCGGAGATACTGGGGGCATCCACCCCACAAAGGGAATCCCCCATCATCATATCATCACTTCAGTATGCCACCACGACCCACAGCCTCATGGTATAACACCCCGCCAGCAGTTGCTCAATGCCCTATTGATCTCTCTATGAGACAACATCTGCACCACATTGACACCTCTGAGTTAGGGGGCATAATAGATTACCTCGACCCCGGGATAGGGGGCATGATCAATCATTTTGAACCTTCCCCATCATCTCTATCTCAATACCTCAATGAGCCCATCGTTCAAACCAACACATATGTGATCCATAATCATAAACCCCATGCACATAGCATGGGGGCAGGTCATTAACCCTGCTCACTTTTTCATATTCGTGATCTCAACCATTTTTGAGGTCACGTGTCACTTGTATATTTCAGTTGATTTGATACACCTAGTATTTTGCCCCCACGGGTCATCATTTCTCCCCACCACTGCATCCTTCGCTTGGTGAGATCACCTTTATTTGTAGCCATTTTTTAACCTAGTTCTTTCCTTTAAACCATTCTGGAGTCCTTACGACCTCCGTTTTTCGCACCATTTGCACTGCCGGATTCATATTTCCGTGCCCGTGATGCTGCTTGAGATCATTTCTCGCTCTCACCAGGACCAATATCAACATTGTGTCCCGACACCTTGTCGCCCCAGTTTGCGTACCACTTCGGCTGCTCGCCATTTTTGATATATTTGATATCATCGGATTCATTATTTCGAGCCCGTGATGATGTTTGAGATCATTTCTCGCTCTCACGCCTAGATTTTCCGGGCATTTTTTCCACGCCCCCTCGTCGCCTCGGTTTGCGTGCCACATCGGCCGTTCTCCGTTTTCGATGTGTCTTATATCGCCGGATTCAGTTTTCCGCGCTCGTGATGATGCTTGAGATCATTTCTCGCTCTCCCCTTTAGATTTTTCGGGCATTTTTTCCACGCCCCCTCGTCGCCTCGGTTTGCGTGCCACATCGGCCGTTCTCTGTTTTCGATGTGTCTTATATCGCCGGATTCAGTTTTCCGCGCTCTTGATGATGCTAGAGATCATTTCTCGCTCTCACCTTTAGATTTTCCGGGCATTTTTTCCACGCCCCCCTCGTCACCCTCGGTTTGCGTGCCACATCGGTCGTTCTCCGTTTTCGACAATCCTTATGTCACCGGATCCAGTTTTCCGCACAGATAACGATGCTTGAGACCTTTTCTCACCTTCATCAATCCATTTTTGTTCGGTATAATTTTATCCCTTTTTCGGGCCGAGCAAACCCTTTGACGAAAAAGGCACTTAGGGAGTTTCTGTTAAGCTCTTTTCTGACTCCTAAAACAATGAAAAGATCGCCGAGCAATCTTGCTTCCTTCCATGCTCGATAAACGTATCTGAAAGGGCGTCTACCTGGTATAAGTTTACCCCTTTTCCGGACCTCGTAGACTAATTAGGAAAAAGGTATACTCTAGTCACATCGGCTAGAAGAGTTCTCCATCCGCATCATTTTATGCTTTTTCGGGCCTTGGAGACTAAACCTTACGAAAACGAAACACCAATAGAGTTCACTTACCGCTTTCAGACTCTCTAAACATGAAAGCAACCATGAGCATGCGCCGTCCTGGGCTCAAAAAATCCACAGGACCGTACCATTTTAGAGCACACTTTTATCCCTTCTTGGAGCTCATTAAAACTACGAAGAAGGAAGAATGGTGCCTCTTGGCGCCACGACAGACCATGTCTACTCACATAGCAGCTTCCCCATTCTGGTCGCCTTTGTTCAGAGCATTCTGCAGTATGCCACCGGGAAACTCCCTCGACAGCTACCATCAGCTTCACCCACCCAGAGTCAGTACATACCCTTCAGTCCCTAAAAGATGATCCCCACACCTACAAGTCAGTTCCCTACGCTTCTAGGTCAACCACGTCATCATGCTCTGAACAAAGGAAGTTTGAGTCTACCCATTTTTGACCCAGTTATTTCCCATCCCCACAAGTATGTCAGTCCTACCAGCAGTACTACATCACTTCAATTCTACACCTCGTGCTCCTGTCAAGGAAACATCATTGCCTTGTTAGTTGCTGGTCTCCCTCTGTCGACGACAACCACATTGATTCCAGAGGATAGATCTATAGGTCCCTGTGTCTTGGACTCATTACCATTTATGATGAGTGCCTACGAATCATTTCGAGAGGAATCCTCAGTGCCTCTCCGAATGGTTGTTTCTCACATGCTCGACTTCAACACCTTGATCGCATCGTTGAGACTCGCACAGGGTATTGGTCCGTTCAGTTATTAGTCGAAGACCCCGGATACCACCTGACTCCTCCACATTTGAGAGTCTACCTATGGATACAACCAGTTACATTTTTTCTATAGATATCCGGGTTGCGTATGGCGACAGTATTCAGATGTACCCCAGTTTTATACTCCCTTGAGTATACAGTTACATTATTTCTCAGAGATGACTCATAGTCTTTGAGTCCCTACAGATGTTGGACACCTTCAGTTTCAACAGTTCCACAGTTATTCCAGTGTATCAATTATTGAGATCAGTCATGATCATGAGTATATCCCACAATAATGTCCCCTCTGGACCATTATGATGTACCAGTATATTTCTTTACGTATTAGATCCCCCTTCTTGGGACTAATTGTTTTGTATATGTCTTGATACGAGCATGGGAATGCCCGCCTCGTCCTTTATCAGAGACTATACCTCATTCATATTGAGGCAATGTAATATTTTTTGTTTTTGCAGCTTCCAAGGGCCGTGGCTCCAGTCTCCAACCGGTCTCTTCTCTCCCCTAAAACCCAGAAAAAGGACAAAAGAACTATGATGTCTATCGGCCATACGATGAGCTCCTGCCCTCACACATCAGGGGGCAATCTGTTAACACCTAAAAAGTGCTCACTAGCTCATTCCCTTACTCACATGACCCATTTGTCCACTTTTCCACCATCTGAGCCTCTGAAACCAACAAAAGGTCACCAAAAGACCTTAGTACACCCCTTTTTCCATTAAAAAAGATTATTTTTCCAAGAAAATCATAAAAAACCCTCAAAAAGGGTCCAAATTCCCAAAAATATTAAAAAGGGAATTAAAATATTATTTTTATTCAAAAAAGGAAAAAGGAGGGAAAATTACCTAAACTATGTTGGTCAATACCATTGGTTTCCACAAAACCACAAATGGTATTCCTCACCACCAAAACCTATAAAAAGGTGGTAGGGGCTCCTCATTTCAGATCCTTCCATTATCTCATCCTTATGCTGCTGAAATCTCCCCTGAGCACTTTTAGCCATTGAAGCAACCTTGGAGAAAGAGACCTATTGGAGTTTGGAGCTACTCATCTTGGGAGTTGCTCAACATCAACCTTCACCATTGAAGGTAATATCGCAAGCACTTGCTTGCCCCCCACTTTTCAATACAAAAATTATTTCTTATGTTTCTTGTTCTTGATTTTTGAAATATTTAAATTATTTGATTAGATTCTTGCTTAGATCCATGAAAAGTATTGTTTATTTAGTTTATTGTTTTTATTTCTATTGAAACTGCTGCTACTAGTTAGCAGGTGCCCATAGCACTAAGCTTGGTTGCAAAACCGAGCCAACAGTTTTGATTATTTGATAGAGTAGTTTAGAGGTTATTCTTTTATGCTTAAAAGCGTTTTCTATGAGCTAATTATATGGAAATAAGTGTGTATGAGCAGGTGCAGGTAATCTAAGAGACAACCATCCATTCCAGCTCGAGGACTAAAAGACGATAAGTGGCTCAGCGCCCTTTTTCCTGATTTGTATAAGACAACTCATGTTCAGCATAATCGGCATTTAAAGCATAGAGTTAGGTTATGTTTCAAAAAAAATATATATATATATGGGCCTCTTGGTTAGCAAGAGGTTCCTGTTGGCATTTTTGTAGAACTTATCTTCAGCACATGTTATTCAAGACAATTATGTTTTAAGACCTTTCTGAACATGAAGTTACGATTTTAATGGAAGAAGTGATGTTGTTTCAAGCTTTGCGTTTATAAGATGTTTTCCACTCCTGAAATACGAGTTGGAGAGGGTCCCTCCAACATGTAGGTCAGGAGCTTCTTTTTATTTCAGGTATTTCTCATATGTCTTGTTAATCGACTTAATCATCATCGTATAGGAAGTACTTGAAAATGGTTTGAATGACATGGTTTTATTTTAGTTTAGTGATCATTTCATTTCAACACTTTTTATCTGTAGTTCATCAACATTGATTCTATAGTTCTACAATACGCTTCCTGTAGTTCTGTACATGCATTCTGTGCAGGTGTAATTACCTATGTTTTTCAACTCGCTATATTAATTTTAGATAATGATTTAGATCTGCGATTCCATGAATATTTCTTTTATATGAGTTCAGTTATATAGGAGTTAATTGCTTTAGTTCTTTGGATTTGAATAGATTAAATGATTATCACTTTCAGCATTGGATTTGAATAGATCAAGTTTGATTAATTTTCAGTATTGAATTTCTAGTTAGACGTCCAATTTTCAGTACTTTATTTCTAGATCAAGTTTCCCAAGCTTTCAGCATTTTATTTCTTAGATTAGATTTACAGTCTTCCATCATTTAATTCTTAGCATAAAGATCTATTAGTTTCATCATTTCTAATTCATAAGTTTACAATATTTTCATATTCCTTCATTCGTTGTTTAAGAGAAGATCACTTCCATTTCCTTTTTGAGAAAACTTCAAGATACACCCCATCATCCTAAAACGACAAAGACTATCCTATAGAGCACATACAATGCTTAGAACCTCTTAAGTTTGTACGCTCCCTGGTTGATAATTAAAGTATGCTTCCAGTTTAGCTACCCTAATTAGGTATCCATTCCTGGAGTCCACGACCAACCAAGAACAAGATGAGTTAGTATTAAAAATTAATTCATGTAATGTTAAAAACTATTCAAAATAGAAAATCACGTGACTTTTTTTCAATATAGTCATGCAACCCACAAGACATGCAACCCATGTGTCAAAAATGCGCGAGGATTACACTAGAAAACTACAATAATGTGCGACATCCATCAAGAATTTCCATGCAAATAAATAGTGTGGGTAAAAGCACTTTTCTACTGCATGGGGCGCGACCCTCCCCAATGGATGACTTCATTTTTTCCCATGCAAGAGATACAAAGCACAAATTCACATTCGTGTGACCGTTAACATGTATAGTCGTGTGGTTGTCATAGAGACATAACTCCACGTCCCATGCAACATGCGACTGTTGAAGGAATTGACTCTCTTTTCCACATGACAATTCCTTTGAAACCCACATGGTTGCATGGAAAACATTGAAGGATTTTGTACGACCACTCAGGGACTCTAAATGAAAATTGAAACAAATGAAAATGAGGAGGAGGTGATGATGGCTTACCTAGAGCTCACAAATTGGAAAACCATTGGTCTAGTTGTCCAAAATTAACAAAACAAGGTTTTGACAATATGAACCCGAATGGTAGGTTATTTTTAAAATGTGTGCTCCACCTATATTTATAACCATTTGGTCCAAAATTTAACCAGCTCACTCATGATATATGTAATTCCATTCGATGAGTCGCCAGCATTCTCACAATCAGGATCGCAAGATATTCATCATGGTACCATTTGTTTCATTCCCATTGAACCTCATCATAACCCTATTTTTTGACCATTTTCTCAAGTACATCCACCCATTTTTTCTACCATTTGCACCATTGAATTTTATAGCATGTACACTATTATGCTATGGTATTTTTTTATATGTGTGGGATTTTGGTTGACTAAATTCAATTTTCCACCCATTTACCCACTACCACCTTATCAGGTATATATCCTTACATATAGGCCTCGTATTACATCTATATACATAGCATATATCCAGTTAGCTTGTTGATATCCTTAAGGTTTTCTTGTTTCCGACAATTCGCATCACACCCTCAGTTATATGATGACATTGTTAGGTCATAGAATACAACAACCATGGGTGTGCACGCCATTATATCCCCTTGCATCCATGCACCCATGATGTTTCACTCTAAATACCAAGGAATTGCATTCAACATATCACCAAGGACACTACATATCTCATCCTTGATGCATTTTTTTGACCACCCATTTTATTTCCTCGACACACTATGGTTACAATTCACACATGGCCTCTCATCCTCACCATGATAATTATATCATTTTCTGTCATTTCCATGTCACCAACCCCCGAGAATACCCACAAATGGGTCCCAACCCACTAATTATAACACATTTGACACCAACTCGTCCTTGCAGGACCACTCTGCATGGTATTTAATCATTAGGTGCATGTCTTATCGTTTTTAACAATTACCATTATTCTTTTATTCATTTGTAAAAAGAAGCTCTTGGACACATGCAAAAAGTAGGAACAACTTCAATTATCATTAGTTATTCTTTAGGCAACAACATTCATGGTCACCCTTGATCAGCGTAGTCACCTTGTATCACTTATTATCCACTTACAAGCACCTTCATCAGTATCATTGTCACATTTTTATATGATCCATTGTCCTCATCTCAATTTGACATTACCACTCAATAGCCAATGCACAGTATGTTTTGTTCATCGTCCCTTCTCGACCCTATATCACCCTGCATCACTGGTTGAATATTGTTTCCTAGAAATAGTTACCCATTCATACTTCGATCAAGAGAAGTCATGAGCCTCATGCTTACCATCCTATCTTATTTTGAGTCTATCGTCATCCCCATCAATTACAATATGTTCTGGATCCCCGTCAAGGAGATACACATCTCGTCATTTTCCTTAACTCTCATTGAATTCAACAATACCCACTCTGAGAGTGATGATAGTAGTAAGTGTACCTTGGTTACCCCTCCATAAAATAGGTTTAAATTTGAACTTAGCAAGGGGATTTATCATTTCTCCTTGCCTCAGTAGTGTCCACTACTCTCAACATCAAATATGTCCTCGCATAAGGGGAAATAATACATTCTGGTGGTTTCATCGTTCCCATCTATGAATGAAGACTTCCAAATATGATATTATAAGTATCCCAACTAGTTCATTCATCATTGTTTAGGCCCCCAACCCCAGATGGTTGGCATACATCATTAGTGGTTCGACCATCCCTCTAGTTACTATCCAGAGACTCATAGACACATTTGGGACTCATTGCCACAACATCGCTACACTGATTACATATAATTTAGAAAGGATAGAGGCCACCCTCGACCCTACCATAGTAGTAATTAAGAGATCATACCTCTCTGACTCCTCTTATTGTAATTTACTTCAATAGAATTATTACGAGCATAGGATTACTGTATTACTTGTATACAATCATTTTTTATGTGTCATCCAGCAGTTTAGGGCTTCATCGGTCATCACCATCACTCCCCCAAGGGATACCTTTGAACTCTCAACATTTTCTTATTTCCTATCACCATAACGAAATATCAGCATAAGGGAAAAAACGATGATGTATTTCATCTATGCGGGTCCCTCCTAACTTCACACATCATGGGGAATTTGTTATCACATAAATTTCGCACACATGTTGTTCGGTGGATTAATTGCTTGTAAAAACAATCAATTCACAACGTAAATTATCAGTCCAGGGTAACGTTTGTTGATTTCAAGGTTATCATACAAAATCCATGCAGGCCACAATTTCCTCTTTTGGCATTGGTAGTCTAATATGCATTGCAGTAAAATAAATCAATTCACTCTTATAGAAAAGGAAGATGAAAATCAATCTTCACAGTTGGCAGGGAGAACATGAGGAGTCTCCACTGAAGTAGCTGCTATGACCTCTTACCACCATGCGTTGATTGAACACACTTGCAGAAAAGTAAATCACACTTGCAGAAAGTAAATCACACTCACACTTGCAGAAATGAAACACACTATGGTTGCAACCATGCTAATCTACAAATCTAACACACTTGCATAAATAAAGAACATAAATAAAAAATAAATCTACGAAAGTAAATGAATCAAAGTAAAATACAGTCTATGCTATGCAAGAAGAAAAGTTAGTCTAATTACAAATTATGAAAATGAAAGAATTGTAATCTACATCAACAAAAGAGAAAGAAATTAAATACTACAATATAAATTACAAAAGAGATTGAGAGAAATATAATTCTTATTCCATCATAAATTGGACTTGTTGCTCTAAGAGTCCTGCCCTTGGAATGGAGAATGAGCTCTTATTTATACATGAGTTTTACGTAACAAATAATAAATGAAGATCCAAAATATCCTCACCAAATTACTAATAATGTGGATCTCAAAATCAACTCAAATCGAATCCCAAATCCTTTGCTAACCTCCATACTTATTAGGATTCCTTTGAAGTCAAATTCGAATTTAGAGATACGAGTCATCATAACATGCCCAAAACTCATCCCAAGTGACTCCTAATAGCATTTAACATGTTGGGTCCATCATATATTACATGGAGGTCTTCAAATATTTGTAAATAAACCAAATATGCACTCTCATCCACCACCAACTTGTCTCTTTTATTTTCAAATAATTTAACATCATAATTTGAGACATATAAGAAGAATAGAAATAATGGATTTATAAAAATCCATCACCCCTAATGAATATGTTCCTCCATGGTGGCTTCATGGAGTAGCAGCAACAGTAACAACATGAGTAACAACAGTTGTAATAAAAATATCAAGTATCCACTTTCATTGATTTTCAACCATATGAGTTGCGTCAAATATCCCGGAGTAACAGCAACTGGCCTACAGTTGGTTCTGCAAAAATGATCAAACCCATCCATGTTTCAAACATAAGTGCAAAATATGTTATTTTTCCAATGTTTAATCATAATTCATATGAAATACTAACGAAATGCAAATGGAAACCACCTTAGGTATAAATCCCGCAAATAAGCATAAAAATGGATAAATAAACATTAATACAAGGTCATGGGAAGGCAAAAAGGGATTAAAAGTAGGGAAAAGATAGTGTAAAATGGGGACAATTCCATGGCCCAACATCACCCCCAAACTGAATATGTTGCATATCCTCATGCAACCCAATACCTTTGTATCAACCAAGATGTAAGGGCTCCCATTTTTCAATGCACACTAACAAAAAACCATTTCTGTAACACTTCTCTGCTTGTCCAACTGATAATATTGATAAAAGACAATAGTGCCCAAAAGAACCTTGAAATCACTTCAAAACAATGGTTGTTGCACTTCCCATGAAAGGAAAATCTTAAAACATGTTATCATTAGAAAATCAAGAACACCACAAGTAACGATTTCTCAATACAAGTTCATGTAGATAATAATAGCAATCATATGCTCAATTTCCATAGCCAACTGACTTCTAAAATAAGTTCTTAAGTGATGTTGAAATATTATTAAAGCACTGCTGAAATAGTGTTGAAACACCACATTTTCTCACAAAGTACAAAGTGGATTTTGTTGAAATTTTGTAGGCATATTTATAGTACTCCCATGCTTCACCATACCAAAAATCACAACAAACCAACTTACCAATATCAATATATAAGAAAATAAACCACTACAGGTCTGTATCAACCAATTTTGCAGGTGTATCAGCAACCTTCATGAACCAATTTCTCACAATCTACAAACTGGGTTTGGCTTCAATTTTGCAAGCAAGTTTTTATTATTCCAATGCATCTCCACACCAAAAATCAGAGAAACCCACATCATGGATTTCGAGGAAAATGTAAAATGGATGTAGGTGATGGTGTCCATTTTATTGAAATCCGTGCACTAGATTGAGCTTAAACTTTCCAATTTTGTTCTTCTTGCCATAATTCTTCACTCCTCCAAGTTTCACAAATATCCAGTTAACGGTTTGCAAGATATCCTTATTTCATATTCTTTATTTTTTTATAAAACCGTGAATGAAATACATGAACTGCAAGAATAGATGAGAGTGCTTTGCAAAGAAAAAAAACCAGCTGAACATTGTGAAGTTCTCCCCCAAACTGATGAAATTTTATTTATGTTCCCGAAAAAAAAATCATAGTAGGAGAAAAAAACTAAAATTCCACTTTTCAATAGTAGATTCAGAATTGCTTGCGTTTGTTGATCATTCTTCAAGAAGTGGGATTAATCCTCTGTATATAAGATTGTTCCTGGAAATACTTTCATCACTACATGTCAAAAATGAATATGTTGTATAGATATCATTGGTTTGTACTTTGCTACCAAACTACCATGAATTAGAATCATACTGAGTGTTTCCAAATAAATGTGTTGAAAATAATGATAATCTTGTATTGGTTCTGCAATTCCTTTTACTTTAAGATAAGAAACCTTAGTGATGGCCGCTTCAACACAAAATAATTTGCAAATCTGAACTAGAAAATTGTTAACAAGAATAATATTTAATGCTTGTGCAGATACAATATTTAATACACAGGACTCCGTATGTTCTATGCCATTTCTCTGTTTCATATGCATTTGCTGCTAATTCTCTCTCCACACACATAACTCTTATTCATATTAACATTTTTAGAGCAGAATTAAATCTATATCTGTTTTTCATGGCTTTGTTTGATGATTTTTAGGCAACCAATCAATTAACAACAAGACAATTTTATCACTGAGAGATTATTTCTTTAATAAGCACTTATAAACAAAGACCCAAGATGTAGTTACTAGATGGTTAGAGCAGTCATAGGATCAACTCATGCATACCAATCTACACGCAGCTCTTTGGGAAAATTTGTGGTGACAGTAGTTTATTTCTTTTATGTTATTCCAAGGCTGCTTGCTTGTAGAAATGAGCCAACACTATTGTGTTAAATGCTCCCCCAAACTGAAGACATGGCATGTCCTTATGCCTCATTATACTTCTCTGCAAAGGATTGTGGCATCCTGTTGTTACAATAAAATATAATTTTATTCCTTTTTTTACCATCTGATGATGAGCTTATGGTCATTTATCCTCAAATTTGCATTCAACTAGTTCAAGATTTGAGAAACACTTCCTTGTCTCTATCATGGTGACCCAAATTCATACCAAATGAGAATGTTAAGCCAAATTCTAGAATTCAAGCCGAATCACAATCTCTACAATAACATGATAAGAATAGACATGGTGATCATTGTTATCCATATACTTCAAAATGCTCGGAAACTGAAATAACACAATAGGGGTATTCTTTGTTTATGGGTAGTTTGGGATCATTTCAATGGGTCTAGCATTTGGAATTAAATGCAACATTCAAGATTCATGTAAAGAGATTATGATTGGAAAATGGAATGACATAATATTGTTCTATTTCCAAGGAATGTTCCCTATTATATCTATTGATTGTGAAATATCATAAGAATGATAAAGATATTAAGTGAATGTTCAAAACAAGGATTTTCAATACTATAAGATCCCTCCAAATTCATGCCAATAGGAACACAACCATCAAAATAACTTGAAGAGGTGAACCATTCCAATGAATCCCTGAATGACATGTATCCAAATAACTCATACCTCTATTTTATGGCAACAACAACTTTGTTTGGTTCTTATGGTCACCCTATTCTTCTCTTGATGTGTTCATATCTCCTTTCTCTCATTAGTGACCCTACTCTTGCATGTGTATCAACTGCCCTTTTCTTACTACTAGTTCTTGTGTGGCAGTGGCAAGGATTCCCCTTCACTTCTTATGTTGTTGGTTCTTATGCAGCAACAACGACGCCTCTCCCTTTCTTCCCACTATTGGTTCTTGTGTTACAACAGTAAGAATTCCTATTGTTGTTTATTGTGTGGCAGTAACAAGGAGTTTTGATGTTGGGATAGTTAGGGGGTGTGGGAATGGACTTAATGATGGATGAAGTAGATATGAGTTAATGGGATGATAACCATTATTGTGAGGAATGGGAAAGAGTGATGACGGATGATGGTGTTCCCCCCCAAACTAAAGGATTTTACTACCCTTGAAAATTTGGCAAATAAGAAGGAAGTATGGAAAAAGACTCAAGTGATTTTCCAAATACAAATCCATAGCATTCAATGAAATGTTATTAAATAAAGGAAAAAAAATCATACCTGCACCCACCCGTGAAATCCTTGATATATGTAGCAGCATATGAGAGGAAAGAGATGTGATATGTCCACAATGATGTCAAAAATTGCAAGAAAGAACAGTGTGGAGCTTGGAACATGTAGCACAGTGTAGATCTGGAACTTTTTCTGATGTAGTAATGAATCTTGAAACCTTATTCAAAGAGGAACTTGGAAATATTTATTCAAAGAGAAACTTGGATGGAATTACATATTTCTTACTTTATTTGCAAACCTTGTCCGCCAACAAGTTGGTTTTCAAACAAGATTTGTCTGACTGCACCCAGATGGTTTTCACGGTCATAATTTTATTATTCCCGAGGAATACCGTCTAGCAAGCTAGTTTCCAAATAAGTAAATGAAACTAACTTATAAAAACAATGTTGGGAATTACCATGAAGAAATAGTTGTATGTGGACCTCCATTTGGCTTATAAAAGGAATCCATGAGCACATATTTCATAAGGATAAATTAAGAGAAAAGTTATGCTACAAGAATCAACTTGAGAAAACCATCTTTCAACCTCATTATTATCATCAATTGGCATTCCAAGGTCACTTAGATTATTCTTCAAGAAGCAATTATTTTCCCTTCATCATCCCAAGTCAGTAAGCAATCAATTTGAGAGAGATCAAAGGACACTCCAAAAGGGAGTGTGTGGCTACCATTTGCAAGCAATATTCTCCTAGATGACACCATTTTAGTCAATCTTTTCCATTGAACATAAACATTTGAGTGAAACTCATCTCTTTGTTGTGTTTTTATGTCATTTATGCAATTTTTATCTTCCAAGTAGTCATTATATGTATTGTTTTTTATTTATTAGCTTCAACATTGTTTATTGGACTTACTAAACATCCACTTAACATGTTTCCTTACTTGCAACATGTAAGGAATGGAAGGATTTCCCACACTTGGTCCAATTTTTCTCACAACAAGGCCAATACACACACCTCTGTAAGTTGACAATTTTCTTCCCAACACAAAAATTCCCTTCAACTTTGGAGGAGTGATCCTCTAAGTTAAGTTACAATCTTTCACCTTGAGGAAAACAAGCCTTATCTAACTTGTAGAGTAACCCATATCGGAGATCATATTCATCCTTATTTACACCTTCATCTACACAAACTTGTACTTGCACCAATCAGAAACACTTCTTTAAAGTCCTCCTTCTAGGTAGGCCTCTTTGTATTGATCATGGGTGAAAGGCTCCATGTGCATAAGAGTTACCAAAGTTGTGATCTCAGTTGTCAGTTGCCTTGAAATCATGTATTCCAACTTATTTGTCTTTCCCTTCTTATATTTTATGAAATTGTTGTAGAAAACCCATCTACTTGTGGTGTTTGGTTTGATAAATATTTCTATGCTCCCGCAAACACTATAGTGGTTGATGATCAGTGTGGATGATTCTCTCCTTTCTAATAAGATAGCGCTTCTAGTTTTTAATTATTTGAACCAGATCATAGAGTTCCTTGTCATATGTAGGGTAGTTTAGGACTCCACCATGAAACATTTCATAATGATATTATATCAACTTACTTCCTTGCATCAAGACCGCTCCCATAGCATATCCACTTGCATCTGTCTCCACTTCAAAATGATTTTGAAAATTAAGAAATACAATAATTGTTGATTGATTGATGTTTCATTTCATCTCTTCAAAAGATTTATTTTAATTCTTTCCCCACAGGAAACCTTTATTTTTGGATTTTATGGCATGGATTGGTGCAACCACAACTGAAAACGATGTTATAAAATTTCATAGGTATTGTGTTTCTCTAAGAAATATCCTAACTTCAATTACATTAGTAGGATTTGGCCATTTGAAGATGGCATCAATGTTTAAGGTGTATATCTTGAATTCTCCTCCACGAATTGCATACCCCAAATACACTAATGGTTGGTAATAAAATTCACATTTATTAAGGTTTGTGAAGAATTCATGCTCTTTTAGGTACTATAACAATTGCATGAGGTGTGAGATAGGATCTTCATAGGTAAATATATAAACCAATATATAATCTAAGTACACCATTACAAATGAATATAGAAAGGGATGCAATACATCATTAATCAAACAAATAAATGTAGTTGGTGCATTATATAATAAAAAAGGAATTACCAGTCATCCATATAGACCTTGCATTTCCTTGAAGTTTATCTTCTGGGTATATTCATCTTTTACTCGTACTTGGCAGTATTCCAATTTGATATCCATCTTGGTGAAGTACTTGGAAAGCTACAATTCATATAGCAAGTCCTCAATCCTAGGTGGAGGGTATCAATTCTTAAGGATGATACTATTCAAAGATTTTTATTTGATACACATTCTCCAAGTCCCATCCTTCTTTAGATATTATGATGGTAGCTAACCCACAAGGTGAGGTGCTTGGTCAAACTACTACCTAGTCCAATAATCGGTCCAATTGTTTCTACACTTCATCTACTTACGGGATGAACTATTTGTACAACCCAATGTTTGGTAATGGAGAGTCAAGTAACAATTGTATCTCCTACTCCACTTCCCTCTTGTTAGGATATTCCTATACTCCATCCTAGTCCTACCAGCATTATTCCTTTTTTCATTTTCAGTTATGCATGTATGCAATTGCATGCATCCCAGTCATTAGTCCCAGCACCTAGCCTCATTTAGCCATCCCCTGGGAGCTTCTCTCAGATCAGTTTTAGCCCTCCTAGAGCTTAGTGTGACCTTCCTCCTTGATTTAAGGAAGTCACTCATCCTCTCTTACCTACCACTTCAGTTAGTTGAGTTATCTTCAATTCTTTCCTTGATTTAAGGCTAGACTGACTCTCAACTGACTGTATCACTCCGATAGACCTCCAGTGAGACCGAACTACCCATTCTGACTCTAGTTAGCTCCTCATGCGCCCTCCACTGAGCCTCCTTCATTCAGTTAGTGCCAGTTACACTCAGTTACACCTACCACACTCAGTTAGACTCAGTTTGACTGATGGTTGACAATTACTTGAGCATTGATGACTCCACTGATGATGATGAAGACTTCTAGTTGTGCTCTGATGACACTTCAGTGATCTTTTGATCACTCCATGAAGTCTAATTCGAATTTCCACCTTGGCATTCGAATCCTCATGCATTGTATTATTTATTTTTCCATTTGTGATTAATGAATTAGTGTGTGTGAATTTATTTTGCTTCTATCTGATTTCTACTGTATTATTATTCTGTTGCTCATTTTACTACATTGACCACTCTTAATCTTATTCCTAAATTATTTCATTGTGAGGTATACATTAGCTCTTAGATCTACTGTGAGGATTTTCACATGGTATCAGAGCATGTTGAGAGTTTTGTCTATCTCCATTCCTAAGATTTTTTTGTAGGTTATTATCCATATTTTGATTGCAGTAGTTTCTGCATTTTTGCAGCAGTAGCAGTTGCAGATATTTTCTATTGTTTTTACAGGTCTTCTACAGCTTCCATGTTTTCAGAAGAAATCCCTCCTCTTTATCTATTCAACTATGTTGAATGGAAACCAAAAATGATAGCATATTTGAAGAGACATGATCTCTTTGATTATTGTTTTGAAAGAGAGTTCGAATCCTCTGAAGAAGAGAATGACTGGTTAAATGAAGGTGAAAGAGCCATTGCATCCATGCCGTATGCTATGTCTCGATGCATGGTATTCCAATCCCTTGATTTTGAATCTCCAAAAGAGCTATGGGCCCACCTGGATGAAATATTTGGCAAGCAGAATGAAGGGATTGTTCCAAACCCTTTCGAGAGCAAGCCCAGTGATGCATTCGCTCTCCTTGATGATCTCATTGATCATGAATATCGTATATCTCATATTGAAGTTTTCCAAAAAGAAGAAGAACTTGCAGATTCTACACTCATCCTCCAAATTTCTTCTATTTCGAATTATGTGTGTTAGGAACCCATGTCTTTACTTTGTTAGTATATTGTTGTTGGATGCATATGCTTTGTAAGTCGTCCCGTAGTATTTGTTGATCAATATTTTATGTTGTTGTTGGCGCATATGCTTTGTAAGTCGCTCGTAGTATTGTTGATCCATAGTTTGTAGTGGCCCATGGTTTTGACCCATAGCATTGTCGCCTAGACTTAGTATATAAGTGTGTGTTGAGACCTATGAAGGAACCGTGAATTTATTTGTATTGAGCTTGCTCATATGAGGTTTCCCCCTCGAAGTGGCCTGTGATCAATATAAAAGTGATTCTGAGTTCTGTCATTTCTACTATTTCGTATACTTTTATTAATTAATTGTTGCAGGTGCATCACAATGTGCCAGCTCACACTCTAGAAATTGCAGAGGTTCCTAAATCCTCTCTTGCACAGAGTCTGTTGGTTTGCATCATGATCTCATGAATGTTTCGGAGGTTAAATCATCCATTGGAGGTAATTCATTCGCTCTCCTTGATCAACCACCTCTTATTTACTATTGTAAGATCATTATTTCATGCTCTCAGAAGGTTATTGAAGATGATGGCCATTGCCATTCGCTTGGGATAATTTCTCATGCATTTACTGGTTTAGATCTCACCTCAAATGGTTCAAAGGATATCTTAAGAAACCATGATTCAAGTCTTGGATATGATTTGGATTCCAAGCAATCACTAATATTTGATGGTTCTTTTGATCATAATCTCACCCATGATGGTTCGAAGGAGAAGACAAAAGACTATCTGCACATTCATAGATTTGATCCTACCTCAACTGATTCGAATCACGGGTTCAAGGATCATCCACATACTTTTGGATTTGTTCTCATCACATTTGATCTGAAGAGAAAGTACAAGCACATGTTTTTTGAGCATGAACCACTTCTTCCCAAGAAGAAGATACCTCCAGACATATGACCAAGCATCACACCTGCTTGAGTTTGAAGCATTTATTTTTGGTGTGCCTTACAGTCTATTTTTGAGGGGGGGTATTTTTCCCAAGAGGTTTTCCCCATTTCCTCGGTTTATTGACTATTATTATTATTCATTGTATTGGGTGACCTTTGGTCCTAGTTACCAGGGCCCAGGATGCATTAAGGGGGGGTGTTAGGATATTCCTATACTCCATCCTAGTCCTACCAGCATTATTCCTTTTTGCATTTTCAGTTATGCATGCATTCTGCATGCAGCATGCAGTTGCATGCATCCCATTCATCAGTCCCAGCACCTAGCCTCAGTTAGCTAGCCTCTGGGAGCTTCTCTCAGATCAGTTTTAGCCCTCCTAGAGCTTAGTGCACCCTTCCTCCTTGATTTAAGGAAGCCACTTGTCCTCTCTCACCTACCACTTCAGTTAGTTGAGTTATCTTCAGTTCTTTCCTTGATTTAAGGCTAGACTAACTCTCAATTGATTGTATCACTCCGATAGACCTCCAGTGAGACTGAACTGCGCATTCTAACTCCAGTTAGCTCCTCATGCGTCCTCCACTGATCCTCCTTCATTTAGTTAGTGCCAGTTACACTCAGTTACACCTACCACACTCAGTTAGACTCAGTTTGATTGATGGTTGACAGTTATTTGATCATTGATGACTCCACTGATGATGATGAAGACTTCTAGTTGTGCTCTGATGACACTTCAGTGATCTTTTGATCACTCCATGAAGGCTAATTTGAATTGCCACCTTGGCATTAGAATCCTCATGCATTGTATTATTTATTTGTCCATTTGTGATTAATGAATTAGTGTGTGTGAAGTTATTTTCCTTCTATCCAAGTTCTACTGTATTATTATTCTGTTGTTCATTTTACTGCATTGACCACTCTTAATCTTATTCCTAAATTCTTTCATTGTGAGGTATACATTAGCTCTTAGATATGTTGTGAGGATTTTCACACCTCTTAGTTGGTAACCCTTTAGGTTATCAAAACACTTTTATATATGCTTGCAAGAACTTCTCCAATTTAAATTTATGCTCTTTACTGTATCCCTCTAGAGATGCATTTACATTGACTAATTCATACTTAGTTTCCATCTATCTTATGAAGAGTAATACAAACTTCCCACTTGAACTAATCAATTTCTTGGCTTGGTTAGCACTTACTAAAGATATCTTGGATTCACCTCTGTGTCTGATTATGATGAATGATTTCCCATCCTTGACCAAGTGGTACTGATTTTATCTTCTCCTACATTATGAACATTGAAATAAAATTATAATTGATTCAACTCAACAACATCAATCTCACCTTTGTAGGGTTTGATATCTACTTTCACGTTCATTTTAAATAAAGATTGAGAAAAAGTGATGGCACTAGAACTTGGTTTCTCTTTCCCTATATATTTTATACTCTTTTTGTGTCTTCATTATCTCTAGATTTCTCATTCAATCCATCTTCTAAGCTAGATCTATCAAACTCCTTGAAAGGTCCAAACTTGTTCTCTAGAGCTACCATCATAATGGCCATGTTGTGAGATATTTTCGTGACTTATGTTTCCATCTTTGGAAATATCTCCTTTGAATCATCCCATAGATTGTGATTATTTTACTCATCTTCCATGGCTAAGATTTAGAGACTTGTTTCTTACGCCAATTCCTAGATTTTGAAACTTCCCACAAATCCCCAAAGAAAAATCCTATGATACCAATATGATCTATAAATTGTCGTGGATATTCCATTAGAATATTTATCACAATAGATCTTACAATATTCTAAAATATCTTATTGTGCAATGTACTACTTTAGATTTCAAGCTTAATATTACTACAAAATGATGAAATAAACTAAAATGGAAATGAAAGAAGAAAGCAATACACCATCCACACAATGAATTAAAAATGTATGTTCGAAAAAACTTAATAATAGAAAAACCTAGCAAGAAGGTTAATCCTATTATCTTGCTCTTTTATTCTTAGTTATGAAATGAAAGTACAAATAAAGTGAAATCGTTGTGGAGTTTCCATGGACACTATGGCCTGAATTATTTCCTTCCTTTGTTATGATTCAATATCCCACTCCTAAATACTTTGTTCAACTATGGAACAATAAGAATTGAACCCCTTCCCTTCCTAGAGGACTAGTATTAAACATTGTTTGATATCCATCTAGGGTTAGGGTTAGGATTTTTGCATGCCTCAACCCAAAATTAATGTTAGGGGCTTGGACCCTCTAAAATATTCTTGAAATTCCACACATGACTAGATCCACATGTGTGAGTAACATGATTTGACATAGAATCCACTTGATATAATGGTGGTCAACAAGATAGGTGAACTAGAAGTAGGCATAAATTCCACATACAAACTTCGATTGAGGTGATGTTCATGTTGTTGGATAATGATTCATTTTGGATCAATCCTTCTCAAAGGCATTTTCCCATATTTGAGGTGCCATTATTCATGTTTTTTCACTAGGGTAATACTTCCCATTAAAAATATTTATTTTAGTAGTTTGATACCTATGGTTTCTAGGGAGGAAATGCATGTACTTGTCATGCACCTCCTTTCCTAAACTTCTTGAACAACAAGATATTGTTTTGGGACAACATATTGAACATAAATATTTATCCTTTGTTTGAAACACTATGAAACATATAATAATGTTGATAGAATACCAAAAACTTCAATTTTTTCATGAAATAATGGAGGATATATAGCATTAAAGGTCCCTTTAATACCACAAATATATGTTAGCCTAGTGGCAATGAATTGTTCATCTAATTATTCAATGGAATTGAAATTGTTTTGCCCTAGTGGTTCAGAGATGTTGTACAAATTAGTGATATCCTTTAACTTTAAATTTTTATTGTTGGACCACTATTGTAAGGCTACATGAATGTTCATAAATATGATCAAATTCTCAATATTGTTGTCAACAAGTAGAGGAGGTCAAGGCACAAACCAAAATCATTTTGCTATGAATTTCTATGAATTTAATGAAGGGTTAAAATACCTCACATTCATATTAAGACGTAACGATTATCCTTTTGATTATTAGTTATGGTTATATAATAAAATTAAATAAAGGCTATCAATGTGGTGCAATATATGGTTGTCACGTGGAGGGAGATTTGTCCTGGTTAAGGAAGTATTTGAGAGAACTCTGGTGTATTGGTTGTCTATAGAATAGGTTAATTTAAAAAAAATTAGAAAGAATATTTTCATTTTTCTATATAAATTAGAAGGAAGTTAGGGGTGGAGATTGAAAAATATACATATCTTAACTTTACCACTTGTAGCTAAAAGTCTTTGGAGATTGATCTATAATGAAGGCCTCTGAAGTAGAGTATTGTAAGATAAATATTTAAAGGGTTTTTCCATGTAATATTGTTCATCTTTGGCTAAATAACATTCACAAGTAGCATCCATAGCAAGGAAATCCATGCTCAAGGCTTTTCTCTTAGTTGGAACATTGGTTTCTTGGAAAATTGGGAATGGTAACAAAGTTTGGATTGGGGAGGACTCATGGATAGATGTCAAAGGAAACTTCATATTATCAAAGGCTATTTTATAAGTGTTACATGATCATGGGATCGTTTATTTAAGAAAGGAAACATCATAATCGTAAATAAATGTTTTGTCGCAAGGTCGGGTGGAAACAGATAGTTTGAGTCTACAGGGTGAGTTTTCAATGGAATGGGAACAATAGGTTAACCTTCTAAATCATAGTGCAATAAAAATAACAGAGGAACTATATAAAATTAAATGGTAAAAGAACTTAGGATTGTTGATGCTTGTAGCTCGAACAATGACTTCCGCATAAGTTTTGTGTCAAATGTGCATGAAGTCGTCCAAGTCAAATCTATTTTGTAATTCACTTTATTTATAAAGTGAAAGTATTTTAATTAGTTGTTGAGTCTAATAAAGTATAATTTTAATACACTAGTGATTTAGACTAATATCAACCATACATCTCACTAAGAGATTAGGGCTTTGGTAGATTAGGTTTTTCAACTAAAGTATAAAGGTAGGTCAAGGTAGAGGGATAAGACACATTCATTATTCACTCAAAATATAGTTTGGTAATGAGGTGAAGTAATTCATTCATGGAACAGAACTAGAGCACCGAAGAGGAGCCTGGATAATCAACTACACATATTTTAGTGAGCAAGCAACAGGTATAGTAGATATATACAGTCGTACAAAATTAGATACCATCATAGAGATATATTTGTACATCCATACGAAACAATTATGCATATCCATACGAATAGATGTATAGTAGGGCAACAAGTTTCAAGATATTTCTTCGTTTCTAGTGGGAAATTATCCTCAATAAGTTGTAGATTTTGCTTTGTTTGAGTATACCGTATTGTTGTAAGTTTTTGCAGTTGTGGATGTTTCGTTGCAAGCCTAGATCTATTAATGAAAGGTTGATTTGAAGGTGTAAATATTTTGTGTATTGTGTTTTGATTCCGTTATTGATTTTCTATATATCTATGTCAATCTTGTTATGTGAAGAATTTAATATTCTATAAATTAAATATCAATTGATTTATTTGAGAACATAAGGATAACGTTCACCTAGGGTTTAGAAAATTTACATGGCATCAAATCTAGGCTAGATTTAGGGCATCAAAAGAGTAGGATTTTGTGTGTAGATCAGAGATGGAATCATCTAGCCTTAGGTTCAAGGATAGGTTGGCCCCGGTGCCTTGAATTTCCTAGCATGGAAATTCAAGGTAACTCTTTTGTTAGAAGAGAATGACTTATGGGATATCGTCAACTATATGGTATCTTCACCAATAAATTTGCACCTTTTGGAAGCTCGCAAGAAGAAAGAAGTGAAATCCGAGTGGATGATCATGGATGCTATAAGGGATCATATTATCCCTCATATATTCAAGAAGAAGATGGCGAAGGATATGTTTGATGCTATGGTTATCCTTTACTAGAGAGAGGGCATTAACAAGAATATGGTATTGCAAAACAAAATCATATCTATGAAGATGACCATATTAGACATTATCACCAATTCCCTGATGAAGTTCATGCAAATTCATGATAAACTTACAACATTTGGGGAGAAGGTTGAATACAAAGATTTAGTAAACAAGGCACTAAATGGGTTCCCAAATAAATGGGAAACATTTTTCAATGGCGTTTGTGCTCATAAAAACCTTCCCTCCTAGGAAACATTGTAGGATGACTGTATATAGGAGGAAAATCAGATGGATTAAAAGGAGGCTAGTAGATAGGGAGGTGATAGTGACCATTCCCTCATTGATCAAACAAATAAGGGCAGAGGTAAGAACCCAACAAGTGTAAGGTGAAGAGTGAGGAATCAACCTCACAATCAGGAAAGAAGGACTTGATTAAAATCAAGTGCTTCATATGTCATAAGAATGGATATTATGCATCACAACTTCCAAAGAAGAAGAAGGGAAAATAGAAGCAGCAACATAATCAAGTAGCAACCTCATTTGAAACTCAGATGAACAAATTCAAGAAGGATTTCTTGATGGTATCTTTCCTTTATTCCGACATAGTTCTAAAGAAGGTATGGTATGTGGATAGTGGAGCATCGAGGCATATGACATCATCCCAATAAATATTTTCAAGTCTAAACGATCACATATCGGGATTTCAGGTCCATCTTGGTGATGATGCTAAGTATCTAGTAGCAGGAGTTGGTACCATTCATTTCCAACTCTAGTCAGGTAACTCTTTAGAATTTGATGATGCATTATTTGTTCCAGGTCTTAAGAAGAAATTGCTTTCAATTGAATTCATGGAAGATAAGGGATATGAAATAGATTTAAAGAACCAAGAAGTCATCATAATACCAAAGGATTCTATCCCAGGATCAACTCAAGTGATTGGGGTTAGGGAAGGAAATTTGTATAGGTTACGGGGTGAACATGTTCAAGCCTTAGTTCATAGCATTGATAACTTGTGCAAGTTATGGAACAAGAGGATGGGGAACATGCACTATCCAGCACTCCCTATTTTTAGGGAGATAAATATAGACCTTCTAGATTTTAGCATTATGCAGAAAGGTGTATGTAGAGGGTGTGCACTTGGAAAGCATACCAAAGTAGTGAAAACAGATCTAAGGGGATTCTAGATATTGTGCATTTGGATGTATGTGAACCGATGCCAATAGAATCAATCACATGAAGAATGTATTATTTTTCCTTCATCGATGACTTCTATATAAAAACATGGATCTACTTCCTAAATACCAAGGATGGAGTCTATAATAGGTTTCGAGAGTTCAAGTCTCTTGTGGAGAACTAGACAGAGAAGAAGATCAAAGTTTTGAGATCAAACAATTGGGGTGAGTATACCTCCAATTATTTCAAGAATTTATACAATGATGCATGAATCAAGAGGGTGTTCATTGTTCCGTGCAACCCACATCAAAATAGGGTTGCGGAGAAGAAGAATCAATTCATCATAAGAGTTGTTAAGGCCATGATACATGACCAGGATTTCTCGATGTTTCTATGGGAAGAAGTATGCAATGCAATAGTCTACATCCAGAATAGGTTTCCTCACAATATTTTGGGGGACAATACACCAAAGGAGGAATTCACCAGTGTGAAGTTGAAGGTGATTCATTTCCACCTATTTGGTTGTCTATTTTATATCCATGACAACCAACCAAGAAGAAGACCAAGTTGGAACCCTCTAGTAGGAAGGGTTTTTTTTTTGTTACATTGATACTTCAAAATCCTACAAGATCTATATTCCAAGGGAGATAAAGACATTTGTAAGTAGGGATGTAAATTTTGAGGAATAATTTGCATCCAGGAAGTCTCATGATCCTATTCTAGTGACAAAGGATCAGGAGCAAGAAGCTCCAAAGGTTGATCCAATCACGAGTGGTTTCCAGTTCAGGGCAGTAGCCTTCAAATGCATAGGAGGAGACACCGGATCCTACCATTTCTATTAGGATACCTCGATGGTTCATGTAGACATTGAGGGATGGTCATGAGCATGTTGAGGCTCCTAGGAGCTCATTCAGGGAGAGAATACATGTGAAGAAGTTTAAAAACTACATGGAATTAATGAGAAAAAACATAGATTCTAAGCCTTCTATTTTTAGGAGGTAGCAAACCAATAGGTTTGGAGGGATGCCATGGCGGATTACACCTCCATCATGAAGAATGATGTTTGGTACATTGTGCCTAGATTGAAGGGGAAATTAGTAGTGACTTCCATATGGCTCTGCAAGATAAAGCATGTGGTAGATGGAAACATAAAGAAGTACAAAGTGATGTTTGTGGTGAGAGGGTTCTCCTACTAGAAAGAGGGAGTAGACTATGTGGAGAATTTTGATATAGTGTAAGGACCTCTAATTTCGAGGCCCCTCTTAAAAATAAAACCAATATTTAATTACATAGTATAAATGAAATCAATCTTATAATCGATAGAAAATGAATTAGTTAATAATTTGAACTAGCAAATGTGAAATGAAACAATGAACATGTCAACCGTAGGTCGATTCTGTTGTTGAAGGAAGATTTGTTGTCATTAATCTGATCTCGCTTGTCCATTTCCATCCTCGTCTTCAATTGGATTCCACAACTAAAGGCTCATTTAACGATAGGTGAAGCAATCGTTAGCTTCGCCACCTAACCGTAGGCTTACGTAATCAGTCGCATAGCCACCCCCGAGCCTCGGGGTCGTAGACAATAGACACTGGAAAGGATTCAGAAGTGAGATCCACCTCACCAAAATCCTTATCCAAACTCACAATAGAAAGCACAATAAGAATTTATTTTCCATTCTGGCGATCATCCAGCATTAGGGAGCCATTCCCCTTTCCCTTCCTTACCTCTTGCTTAAATAGAAAAATCCTATGCGACACATGTCGCCTCATGCAAAAATACTCTTTTATGAAAATTATTTAATACAATTATTCACCCAACCATGTGTCACTCTCTCATGAGAGTGCACATACTCCCCACATTTTACTCCTAGATGTCCCCTGATGCTAGGATTCCAATCTCTATTTTAGTGGGTGCATGGAGTTGACTAGTTAATGACTCCTAGTCTATCATTTGCTCAATATTTAATTATTCCTAATTATTTAATTATAAATATTCATTTCATGCACAAATAATCTAATGCAATACTATATTCCAAGTACATAGGTGTTCATTTAACAATTTCCTTTATTTGACTAGGTACCACATCGTCGGGTCCTTCTGACAACACTTTCTTTCATTTTAATGTCTAGGCACCACATCGTCAAGTCCTTCCGACAATAATTTCTCATTTCACTGTTGTGTTGGGATTCCGTGTAGTGATTGTAGGAACAGTTACCATAAATCATCTGGTTGCACTCTATGTGAGACTAATGGCGCCGAGGATTAAGTATGTTCTTACTGCGTGCCCCTCAACCTCACATGTGACCAATCCATTATGGTCTCATCCATACGACTTCAAGGTTACTCGATTAAAGATGAACGGGATTTCAAATCGTGCGTGGATTCCCCCGTGTGTTTTTTTCCCCTCTTCTACGACCCCCTTCTTATTCGATTGTGAATCATTCTGTTGGTTTTCTTACCTGCTACTGCACACATACTCGGAGCACACATTAATAGTATTTCTCAAAATCATCATATCATAATTCATTCATCCTTTTGCTAATCGTTTAAGCAAAGTATAAACACTAATCCATTCGATTCACATCATAATTCATGCACAAAATTCAATTTTCCATATTTCAACATAAATGCGACATTCATCTACATGTTCTAATTAATCGATAATAATTCTCATCATAATCACGAGTATCCATATTTTCCCTTTAAATCAATAATTTTTTTCAGAAGCATATTCATTTATCATGTATATCTCTAGTCAGTAAGCAATTTATTCCAAATCATCCCATAAGCATTCATTTATTCTTGGTTGTTTTTAACTGGATCACTTACCAATAAGTGTCGTCATTGTTGATAGTCATGGCAAGGTTGAGGGGCATTACATACACCCCTCCTTATTTAAAACTTAGTCCCAAAGTTAATTCTTATCGTACATTCACAAATAATCTCACTTTCTCTTCATGATCAAATTTTATGCCATTCTCTTCTATATTCACCAAATAACCTTCGTCATAAATATTAGTAGTTCTACTATCACTGGTTTTCGGTTTCTTCCAACATATTTCCAACATATTCTCAGGAACTCAATCGTAGTTTCAGGTAATGCAAGTCCAATGATACTTTCAATAATTTTTAATCCCAACTTAGATTTCCTACACCTCTTAGTCCTCCGTGAAGGTCCATGATATTCAATTTAACTACAAGCTATGTTGCATCAATAACCACACCATAGTTATCCAATCATCTCTTTCCATAACAATTCCGAGCAAGAATTCAAATCCAATGTGTAGCTAGGGTTTTCACATTGGTCCAAATTGAATGCCATCGTACATGATTTGGAAGGGTCTATCGCACCAATGGCGGATAACAATGTCTTGTGTTGTGCACGACAGTTTTTTAAAACCTCGAGGGCTGACATAACAGCAGGGGACTGGGCTAAGTCATCCACGATCTTGTAATTGGGTGCATCCCGAGCATTGGGGTTGTTATTAATGTGATGTAATGGGAAGTGGGGAGCTTTGGGGGGGCCATCGCATGGTGTTTTGGGAATGCGTAACGACTGATCAGTGGGAAGAGCGTTAGCATCTTTTTCAGCGAGAATGGTTTCAGAGGTGGAACCATACTGATTTCGACGTGTTTGAAGGTTGACATCAGCTGATGACATCACGAGAAGGTGATGGGTACCTGATTCAATGTGTTGACTAGCAGGTGCAGCATACGTGATTTGTTTTTGTGGTGCTGTAGTTCCTTGAGGGGGAGCCAACGGTTGGGTGGTCACCACTCCTTATGTGGTTAAGGGATTCTGCAGCACCATGGGTTGTGTATGAGTGGTGGGGGGTTAGGTAGTGCTGGTGGAGCAGCATGTCCTTGTTGTTGGGTGTCATCAGTCTAAAGTTGGCGAGATCACTCCAAATGTGGAAAAGTGTGCATATAACAATTGTATACCCCGCATATAGAACATGTGTGGTTCGTTCGTAAATTGGGGTTCTTCCCTTGACAAGGTGGTTTTTCAGGGTTTTGATTGGCTGGGGCGGCATTGTTATTGTTTGGGGGATTGGGTGGTTGGCTGCCTTGATCTTGGGATTGGTTGTTCCCGCAGTTACGTCCTCTTCCTCGGTGTTGTTTTCCTTGCTGGTATCGTTGGGCCGACTGGTTTTGTTGTTGATTGTATTGGGCATAAACTTTCCCCTGGGGGTTAGGAGGATTATGTGGTTGAGCAGGTGTTGGTGCTACTTGCGGTGGATAGTAAGCAGGAGGGCCCTGGGGTTGTGCAGGTGCTGGTGTTGTCTGTGGTGGATAGTAAGTTGGAGGGGCTTGAGGTTGTGTAGGTGTTGGTGCTACTTGCGATGGATAGTAAGTCGAAGGGGATTGAGGTTGTGCAGGTGCAGGTGTAGCCTGTTGATGGTAATAGGAAGTAGGTGCAGCTGGAGGGGTGTAAGCTGGTGGTGCATGAACGTAACACTATGGTGGGCATGAAGGTCCATGGATATGAGGGGTGTGGGCCATGGGAACATACGAGGTCATTGCTCCAGAATGGGTTGTGGCACACGAAAGGTCGGGGCTACTAGTAGGGGCATAGCAATATAAGGTTGACAATGTGACGCAACGTGTCCGATAATTCCATCGGCAGCATGGGATGACCCTAGCGCGTCGTTTCGAGAGGAGTCACCGCGGGGAGCATCGGGTAAAATGGAATATAAGTAGCTAGACTGGGCATAGATGAGGTCAAATTGTTGGGATTTTAGGATGGCCTCTTCTTCGGATTGAGGCCGTTCAGATGCCACATCCTTGGCAATAACTGGTATCATAGATTTCAAAAACCAATCTAGGAATATGTGTTCATCTAACTTGATCTTGCATAAACTTCAACGTTTATGCCACTCATGAATGTGATCAGTGATATGTGTAGTTGTTTTCTGTCTACAAGATAGTAGGATCTCTACACCATCGTCATAACAGACTGGTAACTAAAAGAACTGCAGGAAGGTCGAAGTGAGGGATGTAAAGGTGGAGTGGGTCCCATGAGGTTCTTCGATGTACCACCTAGCTGCAGATCTAGTGAGGGTCCGTTGTAAAAGGTGGAGACGGATAGAGTCATCCACTATGTAGTTGTAGGAACACCATAAATGGAAGGACATGATGTGGTTTTGGGGGTCCTCACCTGCCTTCCCTTCGAATTTAGGTATATCCGAAGGGAGTTTGGTAGGAATGTGAGGCCAGGTGGGGTCATGTTGAATCGGATCGTTGGTGAATTTGGCCAGGTCATGGAGGTTGAAGCTAGCCATGAATGGAAAACTGGCAGAAGGATGTGACATGATCGAAGGGACGTACGTGCTAGTGGTAGATGCAATGGTGGGGCCACTTCCCTCATTGTGTGGATCAATGGTATGAGTCATGATGGGGATCATGGGACCTCCAGTCAGAGGTGTGGGAATCGTATAAGAAGGGCATGTTCCCCCAAGTGTACCATGAGTCACCAACAGGACTGTAGTTGTAATAGGTCCACTAACCATAGGGGTGGACATAGCGATAGGAATACTAGGTGTAGGTCCTA
This sequence comes from Larix kaempferi, assembly GCA_027924585.1. Taxonomy (NCBI): domain Eukaryota; kingdom Viridiplantae; phylum Streptophyta; class Pinopsida; order Pinales; family Pinaceae; genus Larix; species Larix kaempferi. Next base: position 1,752,176 of record BSBM01000316.1, on the reverse strand, counting down.
CAGATGCTATAACATGGATAGATACTGAAGTGGTAGTTGGGTTGGTGGTGGACCCACCACCAACAATCCCTCCAAAAAAGGGGGTGGGAGTCACGCCAGCCATGGGGATAGACGGAGCTGTGAATATGGGATTCTCTGATTCTGAATCAGATGTGAAATAAGGGGCATCAGGATCCGGTGATGAGGCTCTACGCCTGTGACGAGTGGTGTCAAATGAACCGTGCTGCGGGGACTGGCCCCGTAGGTGCCGAGAATGTCTCGAAGACTCAATGGTGACAACGGGAATAAAATGAATGGGTTGTGGTGAGTGAAAAATATAAAAAATCCTAATGTAACCATGTGTGCAAAAGGAGAGCACAAAAAATATGGCACTCAGGACAACAACAAGCTCAAAACACTTGCTATAACAGCTGTGCTACAACAAGCGGAGCGACAAGAAAAGTGGTCAGAATACTTACAAGAAGGTTTCCTAAAAAAGAAAAAAGGTAGACTCGCTAATCCAGTGGGGGTATAGGAGCATGCAAACACCTAACTAGAAGATCTGGAAGCTCACGCAAATTGTATCCTCTGGAGGGTGATGAAATACACAATCAGACGATACAAAATGGAGAACCAAGTAGGTGGGGGATATCCCTCTACCGATAGGGATACCGGGTAAAAGATCCCTAGGAGAATGGAAACTAGGCTATCCCATTCATGGCACGTCCATAAAAATCAAGCGTCGTGTCAGTCCTTTGGTCGCTACACCCCTGGTATGGAAGTGCAACGAGGACAATGAGTAGGTGTCCTTCGGAACTAAGTGGAGAGCGGAAATCTACGTAGTCCTCCGGAACCAGTCTCACAACTTACCCTCTTAAGGGAGAGGCCTTTTCCTAAAAATCGGTTTTTAACCGTGCCAACAAGTAGTAGGGGATTTTGGTACCCTAATGGTCAACTGCTATGTCTCAAGTGTAAGTGACAAGGGGTGTTGTTTGGATTCTTATCCCTATTGTCCTACCTAACTTCAAATTTCTTTTGTGTTCCCAAAATGGGGTTAAAGGTTGGTTGAGTTAAGTAAATTTTAGGGCTCACTTGAGTTAAGGCACTAGTACATTCGGGCGGATTTTTCCACGAAACATTTCCACGTTTTGAACATTCATGGATTAATACAATGAAATTTAAGATGTCTTTTCATTTTTTTTATCATGGCGGAAAAACTGTGGCAATATCGACATTTTTTTAAATTTTCAACAAACTTTCGTCTCTATATCGACGACCTATGGCTATCTTTGCACACCCGCCAAACCAATGCCAGCTTCCAACGGCTCTTGGCTTTTTCACGCGGGTCAACTCATGCATTGGCATCGATAGATCGACTATCGTTGATCTATAGATACATACTTTTAAGACAATTTTCGACACATTTTCTATATATATTCTTCATCTTTTAAACCTTGCATCTCTTCAAACTGTGCTCATGCCTTTTCGTTATCGTGCCTCTTCAAATCTGATAATTAATCTTTTATTTTTTATTCTGTTTATTTCATATTTTTAATTAATTAAAAAAACTTCTTTGGATTTCTTAGGCATGCGGGCTTCATCTATTTAGGCTCTCCCTATGCGGGAAACAACCCTATTCCCCTTCCCTCTTCGTGGGAATATGCGGGAAAGCCCCTTGCGAGCATGCTTAAGCTCCTGTGGCTTTAACTTTATCCCTCGTGGGCATCCTAATTAAGCCCCTGTGGACTTAACCTTACCTCCTGTAGGTATCCCCTAAGCCTCTACGGACTTAATCTCATCCCCTGCGGGCTTAACTTCACCCTCTGCAAACATCCTTAATCCCCTGCGGGCTTTACCTCAACCCCTGCAGGCATCCTTAATTAAACCCCTGCGGGCTTAAATTCACTCCCTGTGGGCATCCATAAGCCTCTATGGGCTTAACCTCAGCCCCTGCGGGCATAGATAAACCCTTGTGGGCATCTTTTAGCCCTTGTGGACATTTCTTTATCCCCTGCGGTCATAATGGAGCTTTTAACCCTTAAGCCTTTTTATAAATAATCAAGTTTTTCTCTGCTTTTGGGAGGCCAATAGGTCGCACATGATAGCACCAAGGAGGGAACTGATACCATAGCTGGATGGCCAGATCACCAAGGAACATGCCCATGTCATCTGGAAAAATTATCAGCACAAGGACACTCTTTGGAGGGCATTTCCAAATGCCTTTTCAACTTTCTAATCTTAACACTTCGCCAATTTGTCTTTAGTTCTTAATATGCAAAATAATATTTTCCTACTTTTGGTAGATTGATCTTTTGCATATATGACCATCATAAGGAAAACTGAAAGTATGGATGGATAGCCACCTCGACAAGGACCAGATCCATGTCACCTTTTGAACTTTTTGATACACGCACATCATCTAGCGCGCATTTGAAAATAGACTTCCAAACTGTTAATTCAATACTTAGACAAAATTGTCAAACCCTAGGTCAACATGATGAGATTTTTATTTTCATCACATTTGAAGTGTGAGACACCCAATGGGTAGAGGCCAACAAGGTGATTCCATCAAGACCAATTTCATCCTCTGAAGGTGATTCCACCAAGACCAATTTCATCCTCTGAAGGTGATTCCACCAAGACCAAGGATTTCTTATTTCTTCCACTTCTCACTTTGCTACAAAGGCTAAGAAGTAAAGCATGACTATTTTCATAGTTTGCACATGAACTGTTGGTTCAAGAAAAAATCCTCTTTGAAATCCGATTTGTAACAAATGGATACTTCTATTGAAATATTGCATTATGAATTCTCAATCTTCAAATGACTATAAGACTAGTAATTATTTGTTGGGCTTGTTATTTGGTTTCTTAAATGTAGTGCCATATTATTTTATATTTTGTTAATTGTAATGTTGTGATTTCTCTATTATTTGATTATATAGTATGTATGTTTGACTATTCAAATTTAAAGCACATTACTAATTATATAATAAAGTCATTATGGTTCCATAAGTAAATTACCATCTTGTTGGAACAATTTCACGACTACTCTACACAACACATCTCTCGTTCTTTCAATCATAGAGTTGATTTATCGTCAAAGAAGGGATTACATTAGGCAGATGGTATTCTTCAGGTTACCCCTTTCACTGATCACCATCCGGGGGAAATGTTTTATGTTTGTATTTATTAATTAGGCTAGCCTTTATTATCCATTTTGTAAATTTGATGCACCCGCTTTAGGCGCTTTTTGGTTAAGATTTCCTCTGTATCTGTGTTATTTTTATGATGTTATCAACAGCTATGGTTATGATGGTATATTACTGAATAGTGGCAAGCATTATCAGATTTATTTTAAAATACTGCATAGTATTTTTTCAAAGATTCTATCCTTGGGATAGGTTTTATCGTAAGTTTCTTTGATTCACTTAATGAATAACAAGGAACTTTTTTTTCGTTGAAAAAAAAAGGTTCTATAAGTAAATTAATCCTGAATTAATCTGCTAACTCTTAACTCTTAGATCAAACAATCAATAAAGTCATTTTGGTTCTTTTCATGATTGCACGCAGGCAGGGTTGGAATTTCATTTTATCTTTACCCTTCAAATCAAATTTTTATGACATTTTGAACTCTTACTTTAACCATCACAAAACGTTTAGTTTTAGAACATGCCCTTCAATAGTAAAGTGTTATTAAAGAAATTACCTTTCATTATTGAAATTTTTATTAAAGATTTTAATTTTCAATAAAATATAGTAATAAAAATATATATACATGTTTTATTTAGTTAATATTATATTCTAAATATTAAGACTCATGCATGCAAGATGGATTCTCTCATTGACACTAATTTAGTTGAAGAAAACAAACAATTCAAAAATACACCATAAGAAGGCAACTTCCCTTCCAAAAAAACTTTGAATGAAAAATCATCCAAAAATTTTATATTAAAGAAAAGCTATATATTGAAAAAAAGCTATGCATTTTTAAAGAGGAAGAATTAACTTCCTCGTTGTTTGGAGACATCTTGGGTTCCGTCAATTACCATGTTTTAAAAATTACTTTAAATTGAATATTCACATATTTAGTTTGTATATTTATTTTTTATAATTAAACAAAAAATTACACTCATTTTACTCTTGAGTTAGTTAATCCAAACTTTTACCGCCCAACTGATATAATCTAAAGATGGAACTGCATCAACTGCTACTATTGAAGTGACATCAATGACAACCACACTCAACAATAAGCTTTCAGGTGGAGGATTTACACACTTGACCATTGACTCATTCACGATAAAAGGTCTATGTCCAAGAAGATAATGGCCTGCCAAAACATCCAATCAACACTAGCTTTTTAAACTACCAATTCAACACTAAGACAAAATTGTCAAACCCTAGGTCAAAATGAGGAGATTTTTATTTTCATCAAATTGGAAGTATGAGACACCTAATGGATAGAGGCCAATAAGGTGATTCCATCTAAACAAATTTCATCTTTTGAGACCTCTTTCTCTCTCCTCGGTGGGCATTTTTCTGGAGCAGTGCAAATCAAGCTAGGGCACACTTTTGGCAGATCAATATATTCACCTACAGAGACTCTTTGGACAAACCAATGGTACTTTTGGATGGACCAATCAACAGTCTAGAGACCCATACCCTCAAAATATTTTAAGACATCAACCACAGGAAATGGCGGGCATTTTACTGAGGTCACTCAGGCATTTTTACAAGTAATTTTATACTTAGACAATTTTTGCATTTTCCTAGACTGGAGCAATCTGCCTGAAACATTGTTTTGGAAGACCCATAACTTCCTTTTTAGAAACTCTCAAGACAATCGGATACCATGTTCAGGTAGAAAAATCAACAAGCTACAGCCTGACACTATGGGGCGAGCATTTACCTTAACCTATGAATTATGGTGGACATTTTCCTGAGGCCACTTGGGCAGTTTTACTACCACTGGTGCAAAAACAGCCTGAAACCTTGTTTTGGCGGGCCTTTAACTTTGTCATCAAAAACCCTCTTTGAGAACTGAGACCATGGTATGATAGCCTCTTCAACAAGCTATAGCATTATAGTTTTAGATAATTTTTATCATTCTCCTATGAGGTACAGCGGTCAATTTCCCAAGGCCACTTGGACCAATTTTCCAACACTTAGCCATTTTTCAGAATTTGGACCTCTTTTGTTTCTCTTGTTCATAATATGCAAAACAATATTTTTCCTACTTTGGCAGGTTAATTTCTTGCACATGTGACTACCAAGAAGTAACATGAAACCATCACTGGATAGCTACTTCAACAAGCAACAAGTTCATGTCGGCTGATGAATTTATCCCCACAAGGACAGTTCCTGGCGGGCATTTCCAAATAGCCCCTTAACCTTTTGATTTTAACACCTAGCCTAATTTCACTTGTTCTTAATATGCAAAACAAGTTTTTTCTCAATTTGGCTGGTTAATTTCTAGTTAATGTTTTGGAAGACTTATAACTTTCTCCTCACACATGCTTAAGAAAAACTTAGACCATGGTTAGGTAGACAAATCAACAGGGTACAACCTTACCATATGCTGTGGGAATTTACTTTAACCTATTATTTATGGCGGGCATTTTCTTGAGGCTACTTAGTCAATTTTACTTCCTTTGGTGCAAAACCCTGTTTTGGCAGACCTATAACTTTCTCCTCGGAAGTGATTAAGGCAAACTGAGACCATGACTAGATAACCACTTCAACAAGATATAGCCTGGTATGATGGTGTGGGAATTTTTATCAAACCATGAATTATGGAGGGCATTCTCTTAGAGCAGTTTTGACTAATTTTTACATACTAGTAAATTCCTGAAAATGGTTAAGTGTTGGAAAACTGGTCCAAGTGGCCTCAGGTAAATGCCCGCAATAATTTGGGGGTTAGAGTAAATGCCTGCACCGTATGGTCAGGTTGTACATTGTTGAGCTGTCTACTTGACCATGGTCTCATATTGTCCAAAAAGTTTCTGAGGAAGAAGTTATGGTTCTGCCAAAACAGTGTTTCATGCATATTGGACCAGTCTAGGAAAGTGCAAAAATTGTCTAAGTATAGAATCAGTAGAAATGCCTGAGTGACCTTAGTAAAATGCCTGCCATGTCTTGTGGTTGGTGTATAAAATTATTTTGAGAGTATGCGTCTCTAGAATGTTTTTTGGTGCATCCAACTATATCATTGGTGAAGAGTTAGAGTCTCCGAGGAAGAAGATATTGATCTACCAAAAGTGCTTCATATCATGATTTGCACTACTCCAGTAAAATGTCCGCCGAGGAGAGAGAAATAGGTCTCAAAGGATGAAATTGGTCTGGATAGAATCACCTTGTTGGCCTCTATCCATTGGGTGTCACACACTTTTAGCAGGAAACAACCTGCCCTAGCTCCACCCTTCCACCCTTTTCTGATTTCTTTTCTTCAATTCTGGAATTTCATTTGTCTTGGCCTGCTCTTACTACTACTGCAACTTGGACACCCAATATACACTTCTTCCTTCTAAAATGTGTGAATATATATTAAATAATTCACCCTTCAATCATTTCAACTCTTCAAACTGCCCTTATACCTTTTCATCATCGTGCCTCTTCAAAATTAATTTTCTGTTTATTAAATTAAAACATGACTCATATGATTTTTCTTCATTTTGGCAGATCAATATTTCGCACGTGTGAGTACCAGGAAGGGAAATGATACCACAAATGGATAGCCATATCATCAAGGAGTATTCCCATGTCATCTAGAAAAATTATCAGTGCAAGGATCCTATTTGGCGGGCATTTCCAAAATGCCTTTTCAATTTTCTGATAGGTAATTTTCCCCTGTTTGATATGAAAAATGATAGTTTTCCTATTTTTGGCAGATATATTTTTTGCATATATGACCATCATGAGGAAAAATGAAATTATGTATGGATATCCATTTCAATAAGGAACAGATCCATGTCACTTTTCAAATTTACTGAAACACACACATCCTCTGGCGAGCATTTGAAAATGGCCTTCTAACCTGTTAATTCAACACTTAATCAAATCTGAAGTGTGAGACACCCAATGGGTAAAGGACAACAAGTTGAATCGATAAAGACCAATTTCATCCTCCGGGTTTACTTTCTCTCTCCTTGGCGGGCATTTTATTGAAGTAGTGCAAATTAGGCTAACTAGCACTTTTGGCAGATCCATATCTTCTTCCTCGGAGTCTCTTTGGAAAAACTCACACCATGGTTGGGTAGAAAAAACACCAACTTACAATATGCCCATATGGTGCGGGCATTTTCTTCAACCCACAATTTATGGAGGGAATTTCACTGAGGTCACTTGAGACGGTTTTACCAACACTTAGTCATTTTCAGGAAATTCTTCAAGGTTTATCCTCAAACCCTGTTTTGGTAGGCTTATATCTTTCTCCTAAAAAATTATTAAGGCTAACTAAGACCATGACTAGATAGCCACTTTAACAAGCTATATCCTGGTATGATGGTGCGGGCATTATCTTCAAATCATGAATTATGGCGGGCATTCTCTTAGGGAATTTTTGACTAATTTTCCCATACTTAGTCAATTTCCAAGTTTCACAAACTTGTCATACTTTTCCAAAATGTTGTCAGATTGCAACATTGTCTTGATGATGGAACTAGAACACTATCATGTGTCTTTCCATCCTTATCACACGTGTCATATCATCACTCATCATACATGCCATGTCATTACTTATATGCCCAATGCCTACCATTTGCTTTGTCATCATACCACCTCATCCATGGCTCTTGTCAACATAGACATATATATATATGTCATCATAGGCAATGTCTCTCATCTTATTTGCCATCAATACCAACCAATGCCAACCTATATTGCATCTATTGCCTCATTACAATTGAATCAAAGGGGATCTATTTCCCCGACTTACAAGGCAGGATTTACCTGGCTCAATGACTTTACATAATCAAATACAATAATGACATCCTGACGGAGGAATAAAACATCTCCGAATAAATTACAACAATAAAATAAATACAATAGAATATTCTTCGAAGTTACAATATTTCAACAGGTGGTGGTGATGAAGATGGTGATCATGATGAAGATGATGATGATGGCGATGATGAAGATGATGATGATGATGATGATGAAGATGTTGATTAGGAAGAGGGAGATGACGATGATGATGACGATGATGACGATGATGATGATGATGAAGAAGATGAAAATGATGATGATCAAGATGATCAATGATGGTGGTGGTGATGAAGACGACAATGATGATGAGGATGAGGATGAGGATGAGGACGATGATGATGAGGACGATGATGATGAGGATGAGGATGATGATGATGATGATGATGATGATGACTAGGATGAGGATGATGAAGATCATGATCATGATTATCATGATGGTGATTAGGATGAGGGAGATTAGGATGAGGGATATTAGGATGAGGGAGATTACAATGATGATGACGACGACGACGATGATGATGATGATGATGAACATGATGAAGATGACGATGATAAAGATGATGATGATGATCAATTATGGTAGTGGTGATGATGACGAAAACGATGATGATGAGGATGAGGATGATGATGATGAGAATGATGATGATGATGATGATGATGATGATGATGACCAGGATGAGGATGATGAAGATCATGATCATGATTATCATGATGATAATTAGGATGAGGGAGATAACGATGACGATGATGATGATGATGATGATCAATGATGGTGGTGGTGATGACGACGACAAGGATGATGATGAGGAGGAGGATGAGGATGAGGACGATGATGATGAGGATGATGAGGATGATGAGGATGAGGACGATGATGATGATGATGATGATGATGATGATTATGATGATGATGATGACCAGGATGAGGATGATGAAGATGATGATTAGGATGAGGGAGATGAAGATGATGATGACGACGATGATGATGATGATTATGATGATGATGATGATGATGATGATGATGATGATGATGATGATGATGATGATGGTGGTGGTGGTGGTGGTGGTGGTGGTGGTGGTGGTGATGACGACAACAATGATGATGAGGAGGAGGAGGATGAGGATGAGGACGATGATGATGAGGATGATGATGATGAGGATGAACGGGATGAGGATGATGATGATCATGATCATGATTATCATGATGATGATTAGGAATGAGGGAGATGATGATGATGATGATGATGACGACGACGATGATGATGACGACGATGACGACGACGACGACGACGATGATGATGAAGAAGATTAACATGATGAAGATGATGATGATGATCAATGATTGTGGTGGTGATGACGATGACAACGACAACGACAATGATGATGAGGATGAGGATGAGGATGAGGATGAGGATGATGATGATGAGGATGAGTAGGATGAGGATGATGAAGATGATGATCATGATTATCATGATGATGATTAGGATGAGCCGGATGATGATGATGATGATCATGATCATGATGCAGATGAAGATGATGATGATGGTGATGGTGATGATGATGATGTTGATGAAGATGATGATGATGATGAAGATGTGATGACAAGATCTTTACCTTGGTCTTCACTAAAGTCTTCTGATCTTGGAAAACATTATAATAGAATGGTTGTGAGTGATTATTCACTCCTATAAAGAATGCACTTTATAGAACTACCAAACTGCTCAGTTAGGATCTTCCTCTTTTAATACACCGAACTAGGTCCATAAGTCTTGATTCTTCATGTGCACAAATCTAAGAACATGAGGCTTCATAGGGCCCAAAAAATTGTATTTTTTTTTTACTACTTCCTCAGATCATATTGAATTTGAGTGAAAGGAGGAGTTGCATTGAACAATTTTGAAACTCTGAAACTGATCCTGCGTAATGACTATTTTCAAATCATATTGAATTATCAGATTAGTCCTTGGAATGGGTGTTAGGAGAAATCCTTAATTTTTCACTCAACTGGTTGCTCCCCCTATCATGTAGACGTCTTCATTTACTGAGCTCCCCCTAAAATTGTGATGATGAATATGATGATGATGATGATGATGATGAATATGATGATGATGATGATGATGAAGATGATGATCATGATAATCATGAAAATGATGATGATGACGATGATGAAGATGATGATCATGATAATGGATATGATGATGAATTGGATGATGATGATGATGAAGATGAAGATGTTGATGATGATGATGACAAATATGATGATGATGATGATAACAAAGATGTTGATGATGATGATGATGATGATGAAGATCATGATGACGATCGATGATGATGACGACGACGATGATGATTATGAATGTGATGACGATGAAGACGATGAAGACGATGGTGATGATGACGACAAGGATGATGATGATGATCATTTTCGTTTTTGTCTCCATCACCATCATCTTCATGGTCATCATCATCATCATCATCATCGTGATCATCATCATATTCATCCTTGAAGGGACTTATGTATAGGATCTCACTATAAGCAATGCAACCAATACAAATTATGACAAAATCCTAGTTAAATTAAATTACATTAAATTAAAAACATAGAGTTGTTTAACTAAAATTAATTTAAAATGCAACAAAATATAAAATATGCAAATAAAAAAAACCCAAAATAAACTAAACAAAAAATAAATATGCAAATAAAAAAACAAAGCAAAACACAAAATATAAAATATGCAAATAAAAATACAAAAAAAACATAGAGGGAAAAGACTCCCGCGCACTAGCTCATTAGCAGCATCCAGAGCAAAACAACAAAGAACAAGTTCATTCCTGCGCATTATTTCATTAGCAGCATCCAGAGCACTGGTAATTTGATGAGCAGAGCAGTGGTAAATCGAGGAGCAGGGGATACCAGTCCATAGGATACCGGCATTCCCAGTGGAGGAAATTCGGCGGCAGTCCAGAGGATAACAAAGGGCCCAATGAATTCGGTAAGCCCATCAACCCTAGCAGCGTAGGAATTTGGGAAAAATCCCACGGTTTTGATTGTTTCCACACTAAATACAGACGTTTCACTGCTTACTTCATTTTTTCTGAGGGTTTATACGAAATATAGGTCGTATTTGAGGGAAAAAATGACCCATGATGGGCATTTTTCCCATCAAATGCCAGCCCTGAACCCATCCATCGCATGTTTTATAGAGAATGGGCTTGGACCCTACCATCACGACCAAACAAATTTGGGGTTTCCATGTTGCAGAACACTGTAGAAATGGTAAGAAAATGATCTTGGGTAGTGTAAGACAATTTAGGGTTGTGATAAGACAATTCAGGATCCAACATCACCCTATTTGCGCCCATGTGCAAAACCACTCAAAAGTACCTAAAATTGGTCCAAATTTGGTGACATTTCACAATGTTATCCTATTTAAAAAAAATCAGGCATGGAGGCATGGAGGGAGGTAAAAATGATGCTTGGGTTGAGGAGGATACTTCATGGAGGTTGGTGATGGAACCCCAAATTGAATCCCCAACATGATCTATATGAGGGGGAACCCCATACCTCTTTGCCAGGGATAATTTTAAGGACCCATACTTATTTAACAGTTTATAAACCTTGGCGAATCTTACCAATACTTAAAATGTCAACTATAAAATATTTGGTGATATTTTTCTAAAATTATTCCAATTTCTAAGGATTTTATATAGTTTATATAATAATTTGGCGAATTTTAGAGTGAAAAATTTTAGCTCTTCAAAATTGGGCAAAACGGGGCTTCAAAAAATGCAAATTAGCGAATCTTTTTTTGGAAAAAAACATAGAAAAATAGCCCATGGGCTAAATTTCGCCACTAAAATTATCCTTGCTCTTTGCATGCATTAACTAGTCAAGTGGCCCAAGAAACACACTTCTATATCCGTGTTGTGAACAAATTCCAAATCAAATCAAATCGTGTCTTATACTTAAAAATAATTCAAATATAAATAACTCTAAAAGAAATTACACCTTTGAGAGAAAAATAGCTTTTGATAAAGTTTTTGGGAAGAAATAACTTTTGATATTAAAACATTACAAGTAAATATATTTGCATGCTAAATTATATCCACTTGGTAACTTATATTCTTGTTTTATCGAGTGTAGGTACCACCATAGGTATCTATCAGATCTATCTTCCTCGAGTGATGATGAAGATATACTCAGAGAGGTTGAAAGTGAGACGTGTCATACTAGATCTACCGGTTCTATATCAACTAGATCTGAAAAGGTAAGGAAAAGATTTCGTAGATGGATGTGATATTTTATTGCAAGTGGAGGGTCATGTAATTATGATGCTAAGATCATATTTGTATGTGCAACAAAAACAATACTTCCAGGTGAAGAGTCGTTAATCAATTACAACTTAAATCAAATATATGTAGCTTCCACGGTCCAGGGTAACCGTGGAAGGTCACACGCTATGCCTCATCAGGTAAATGCTAAATATAGTAACTAAACATGACTACAATAACTAAATGTTTAACTAAATGTTTCGATTTTTTCTATTAACATTCGATTTCCACCTAGGACATTCACTTTTTTCGTGCTTATTATGAATATTTCCATTTGATAACATGCTTATTACACTGTTATGCTTATCTCATTTTTGTTTATGTTACAATTATTGACTCAACTTTTACTGATTGATTTATTTTGTCAGGGTGGCAACAGTGGAAAGCCACATTCTACTTCCACAGTCCAGGGTGACCGTGGAAGGTCACAATCTATGCCTAGTGAAGTAAATGTTAAATATAGTAAATAAATATGACTAGAATAACAAAATGTTTCAATTTTTTCGGTTAACATTCAATTTTCACTGTTACCATTCCCTTTTTTCGTGCTTATTGTGAATATTTCCATATGATAACATGCTTATTACACTGTGGCAGGGGTCTGCTCATCGCCATGGAGCAGAACATCTATCTTCTCCTTCGGAGGTAAAGTAAATATTATTGCAATATCTCATTTTTTTTATGTTACAATTATTGACTCAACTAAATATAGTAACTAAATATGAGTGCAATAACTAGAAAATCCAACCCCATAAGATTTCCATGTGAAAACATGCTTATTACACTGTGGCAGGGGACTGCCCATGTTCGTCATGAAACAGAACGCGTGTCCTCTACTTCCGAGGTAAAAATAATTATTATTGCAATATCTCATTTTTTATTATGTTACAATTATTTTCATAACGTTTAGTTATTGATTTCTTGTGTCAGGGTGGCATCAGTGGAAAGGAACCTGCTACTTCCATGGTCCAGGGTGACCGTGAAGGTCACACTCTGTGCCCCGTTAGGTAAGTGTTAAATATAATAACTAAATGTTTTGATTTTTTTGTTAACATTCGATTTCCAAGTGTTGAAATTCACATTTTTTTGTGCTTATGATGAATTATCGATTGATTTATCGTGTCAGGGTGAGCACCGTGGGAACTCATCGACCACAACACCACATCAGGTAAGTGTTAGTTCTAAATAGTAACTAAATTTCATTACAATAACAATGTTTGAATGATGTTAAAATTATTTTGCTTAATTTTATTGTTTGATGAATTTAGTCTAGTGCACTTGATCTAGGTGATGAGGAGCTTGAGGATGAAATTTACTATTCCATAGACCCAATGGAAACTATGAAGAAGGCCCTGAAAAAGGAAAACATAGAAATGATTTCCTTGGCTCGCATAAGGCCCATGACACAGGAGATCAGGGCAAGGATTGAAGAGATGAAAGAATGAATAAAATCTTATGGGGTAAGTGGCATCTTCACATCTTTTTTTAAGCTATGACATGATTTCATATCTGATATTATGTTTTCTATTTTTCCAAGTGATATGATAAAGTAAATTTTTTCGTTTGTAGGAGTTTTTACAACCCATGACTAGATAAACTGTCGAGACAGGTATAGGTAGCAGTGATGCTCCAATGCAGCAACAACATCGACAAAGTAATGTACTAATGAGGATTTTGACACTCCTGCGGTTGGCCTCCAATCTATTGATGAGGGCACCTATTTTGATCGGCATGACATGCTGGAGCATGATGAGACGGATCTTAGGACTCCACATGACTCAGGAGATGAACGTACTGTAGATGACTAGGAAAATTTTCCTGTGGGGAATATTTATTTGACAGTAGCGAACACATATCTGTTTTTTATACTGGAAATTTTAAATGTGTTATGCATTGCAGGGAAATACATTCTAAGATGTTGCCACCGAGGAAGACCTAAAGCTTGGTTTCAAGTATGGTTTTAAAAGTGTGATTGAATATTGGAGAATCTTGGGGAAGACTCCAATCTCCCCAATGATGCAGATGCAGGTAAATAAAATGAATAAGTACATCATTGCAGTATACTATTAAAGTATATTCAGTTTTGATTATATCACCCATAACTAAATATTATTGTTTGCTTTTAAGCAACAGTGCAACCGCAACAGTGAATCTAGCGCTACTCAGCACTTACCAGCTGATGTTGGGGTGTGCATGTCCCATGATAGTGGGGAGCAGAGTAGCCATTCTGGTATGTGTGCTTTGGAAATATAAATATCTACTGTGATTATAGATATTTATTTCCTGACGTATACTTATAAATTTTCTTCTTTCAATGGAAGACCATGTAGCTCAGGAGGATTAACCGCAAGAGGAATTAGCAAGTATAGAAACAATTAACACACCATCTGTCACAGCTACACAGACAGGTAAAGATAAATATTGTAATTTTAATCAAAATAATGAACTATTAATTTCAATCATATTTCAACATATCAATATGCCCATTTATGTTGTTGCAATTCACACCCCTTCAGAACTGCCTCCACGCCCTACTCAACGACGTACAAGAAGTATGATACATGAGGGCATGGAAACACAAACACTAGCAGGATATGGCTTTGTATATATTCCACCAAATGATGATGATAATACCCCGATCGTTGGTTTTTACAATGCAAAAAAACATAAATCAAAGAAAAAGTAGATGTATAAATTCATGACATGTATTTGGATGTATATCAATGTTGTTAGTCTGAAACATTGTTTATATGAATTACATCATTATGCTTCAATGTTTTTATGTTTATATGTTTTGATGACTAGCCTAGTTATGCATGAATGTTTATATGTTTTCTATGTAAACAACATCATTTATTGGGTATGGGGAATTGAGAGCGATATGAGGGGGGGGAGGGTCCAATTGAGCTTCCACCTTCACGTGGTTGGCCATGTTCAGTAGAGAATATAAAACTATTCTCGAAACAGAGAGGAGCTCAATAAGGTATAAATACTATTTTATTGCTATGTATTAAAGATGGTTGTAAATTTGTAAATGCATGTTTATTTCTTAAAATATTGTTAATAAATTTAACATTTCACGGTTCATTGATTTCTACAGGATTTTGTAATAGGATTTAAATGACTGTTTATTTGCTTATATAT
This sequence comes from Larix kaempferi, assembly GCA_027924585.1. NCBI lineage: Eukaryota > Viridiplantae > Streptophyta > Pinopsida > Pinales > Pinaceae > Larix > Larix kaempferi. The sequence goes on along the minus strand of BSBM01000316.1, from coordinate 1,736,744 downwards.
TATTTACTGATATCAAAATTCTGTCTTTGATGATTTATGTGGGTCTTGGTGATGGAAATGCATCTCGTGGACAACTCTTATCAAGTTGTATGGGCGAATGGATCTGGCGAAAGGACAATGATAAGGTAAGGGTTTTGACGTGTTCTTTATCCTTAATGTGTTTGTCTTTATCCTTAAATTCTATTTCATTCTATTAAGATACATATATATATATATATATATAACATCTTAGCCAAAGGAAATTGCTTGCATTATGTGGTTTCTCTTCTTCCTTTAACTTTGATTTAAACTAGAAAAGTATTATATTTAGCTTAAGTTCAACACCACAAGAAGCCATCAAATCATCCTACTTCAAAAATTATAAAACAGGGAATACTGGGAGAGTATCATCAAGTCTGGTGCTTCTATTTCTCTCGTGAATCTCAGTGCATGGCTTAGGAAATTAAAAACAAAATAAGAAAGATATGAGAACTGCAGGTCAGAATCCAAGAGCTCATAACTCATTATATGATTTTTTGGTCTTCTTGCTGGTTGATACCTCTACCTGAGAATGTCTACCCTTCAACTACCCCCAATTAGGATCCAAGGCTTGGTGATTTTATGTCACATTGGTAGCTTGCTACTTTGGGCTAGCTGATTCATCTCATCTACAATTGCCTCTCTTATTCACCATAACATTATCCATGGAAACCTGGTATCTGTGTAACTTTAGCATCATGTCAAGGATGTCCTTGATTTCCTTTCAACCATTATTTTCTCCATCCTTCCCACTTTACTCCTATTGAGTTTTATCTCAATCATTTTTCTTTGACAGGAAATATTTGATGTGAAAGTTAAAATCTGAGTACAAGGAAGGTTCTTCCCCTCAGGTAAGTCATCAGATATGATTTTGACATGTTTTTTCTGTGATTTTGATGCGTTGTTTGTTGTTTAATGGCGCATGCAATATTTAATGGTAGTCTTGCAGCATGGTATGTCTTGGTAGGTGGTAGTATGATTCCTTGTTATTGGTTTCTAATTTTTCAGGTGCTAAGGAATTTTTATATATAAAGACTAAGGTTCTCACACTCTTCATCAATGTACAACACTTCATTCATGGGTGCTCCATTTCAACACATAGTTTTCATCTCTTTCAACTTTAACACAAGGACCTCTTGGCCCTTGGGAGTATTAAGGTTGAAAGAGATGAACATTATATTTTGATGGATTAGTTGAAAGAGATGGACATTATGTTTTAATGGAGTAGTTGAAAGAGATGAAAAATATGTTTTAATGTTATAACTGTGCTATCTTGGTTCACTAATTTTGTTAGTGCAAGTGTGATTCCATGTTTGGTTTCCCCTTGGTTGGTTATTTTGAAAGTTGGATTGTGGCAGAACCTAAATGAGGATGAGAGGATCACATCTTCCAAGTTGAACCCTTCCTATATAGTGATGATAAACTTTCAGTTGTTGCATGGCACATATGTGGACCATAAATTGATATGTCTAGATCTTCAAAGGTAGCAGATAAAGTGATGTTATTACATGAGGAGTGTCTCCAAGGAAATTATGATATGGTTTCTAAACTACAAATTGCATGCTCGACTATGCAACCTACTTCTCAGTGCCAAAAGGTAATTTATGATGAATTTTTTGCTACATGTGATCATTCCTAGAAATAGAATAGAAAGAAGTTGTCAATTTTTTGTTGATTAACATGTCTCTTTCCCATCATGTGCTCAAGGGACTGTTTTTATCTTATGGGCATATTTGATACTAACTTGACCAATTTTGGCCATGCTTGAGAAGGTTGCATAAGAAGGATCAACTTTTCATATTATGATGAATATGGTTGTCATTGATGACAACACATTAATGACAAAGACTAAATGACGTGGCAACCATGAGATGATGACAAGGACATTGATGACATGACAGATAACATGGAGCATTTGATGACAAGGCATTTTGGACAGCTGCGGGAATCTTAGTGCTCTTGCGGTCATCTTAGTGCTCTTGCAGGAATCTAAGCAAATGCCTTTGCGGGCATTTGAAAGACCTTGGTGCGGCCATTTTTGAAGCACATGCGGGCATGTTGATAAGGAGCTGTAGGCATAAATCATAGCCTTGCGGGCATATTTAAAAAGGTAGCTATGGGAATTTTTGAAGAGCCATGCGAACATATTGGATGGCCCCATTGGGGGAATTGGTTGGAAGGTCTTATTGGCCCATTGCGGGCATCTCCATGAGGGTGTGCAGGCATTCTATTGAAGGCCTGCAGGAATTTTTGAATAACCCATTGCGGGCATTTTCAGAGTGACCATGAAGAGTAATGCGGGCATTTTGAGAGGAGAGTGTTGTTATGGAAGACAATGGAAAATGTGACAAAGGAAAATGACATGGCATAAGGATGAAAATGAAGGGAAAAGACATGTGGTAAGCATGGCAATAAAGTATGGAGGACAAGAACAAAGGACATGACATGGAAATGAAAAAATGACAAAGAGAGGACAAGCAATTGACATGGCAACCATGAGATGATGACAAGGACATTGATGACATAAAAAATGACAAGGAATTTTGGAGAGCTGCGGGCATATTAGTTCTCTTGTGGGCATCTAAGAAAATTCCTTTGTGGGAATTTGAAAGACCTTGTTGCGGTCATTTTTGAAGCACCTGCGGGCATGCTGATAAGGAGCTGTGGGCATAAATCATAGCCTTACGGGCATATTTAAAATGGCAGTTGCGGGCATTTTTGAAGAGCCATGTGGGCATATTGGATGGCCCCATTGCAGGCACTGATTGGAAGGTCTTATTGGCCCATTGTGGGCATCTCCATGAGGGTGTGCAGGCATTTTATTCAAGGACTGTCGGCATTTTTAAATAGCGCATTACGGTCATTTTCAGAGTGAGCATGAAGAGCAGTGCGGGCATTTTGTAATGACCCTTGCGGGCATAATAGTGGGGTCCATGCATGCATAAAAATGGAAACCATGTGGGCATGAAGACCGATGATGTGGCTAAAAGACCAAATATATATTTATATATATTTGTTGAAGATAGCATGGAACGAAAAAATATATTTGAATTAAATGTAATAAAAATGACAAGTCGGCCTCCTAATATCATGGATAAGACAAGTATAAATAAAAATCAAATCGTTGATTTGAATGAAATTGCGTGGAATATTTCAGATGAGTGTGAGTGAACTATGAATTTCGGGGGTCAGGATGAGAATAGTTTCGGTGGTGAAGCAGCAACAGCAGTAAAAAAAAAAATTGTTTATCTCTTATTTCTGGGTTGGTTGATTGCTGAAGACATGATGCTTGGTTGATGATATAGCAGCCGCATGATGAAGACTTTTTATCTATGATTTCTGGGCAGCAGTAGGGGAATTTTGATGTGCATAATATAAATGGAAAGAATGAGAAGATGTTGGGCATGATGAAGCTTGGACGGACTGATTGTGTTGATTATTTGATGTGGATGTAGACAATGTAAAGTGTATGGACAGAATTAAGATGAACCTACAGGACCCCTCTCAGTGAGCCATTGTGTCTAACAACCTCTTCCAATGATGAGCAACATCAAAACAACTTACCACCAGTTGGCACTACAAAGATCCTACACAAATTTTCCAGGTGAACAACTACTCTTTTTCCCTAGGGGTTGAGTCATTTATTTATTTTTCAATAAAGACAAATTTGGTGCAACTTATGTTTTATGTAGTATGATGAATTATGGCTAGTAGATCTTCACATGTAATAGAGCAAGTGATGTTATTTCACTAGGAGAATATTAAACTATTCTCGAAGCAGAGAGGATATCAATAAGGTATAAATACTCTTTTATTCCTATGTATTAAAGATGGTTGTAAATTTTTAAATGCATGTCTATTTCTTAAAATATTGTTAATAAATTTAACATCTCATGGTTCATTGATTTCTACAGGACTTTGTAGTAGGATTTAAATGGTTGTTTATTTGCTTATATATTATTTATTCATATAAAAATTCTGTCTTTGATGATTTATGCGGGTCTTGGTGATGGACATGCATCTTGTGGACAACTCTTATCAAGTTGTATGGGTGAATGGATCTGGTGAAAGGACAATGATAAGGTAAGCGCTTTGACGTGTTTTTTAAAGTGGGTTTTGACATGGTTTTCTGCTTCTGCTTTCCAAGTTCTCTGGTTATTTTAGTGTTTAGAAGATCCGTCTTGAAATGCATCAAATATATAATTATTTTATGTTTGGGAATCATAATCAGCATTTTGAATTTTGGTTTCTATTTTTTAATTGATGTTTACTAGTGAAGGATAATAGGCATCCATTGTGTTGAAATACCACTCTTAGGTCAAGACCATAGTCATCACACACTAAGACAAAATTCTTAGTGAAATCTCACATGGTGAAAATTAGTTGTACCACTATGGAGAAAGGGTTCTCTAGTAACCAATATTTTGCTAGTGCAAGGAGTAATCAACTCAATAAGGTCTTATATTAACAAGAATGGCTTAACAATTTCATGGCCTAGAACAACCAAGGACTCCATACTTTGAATCGTGGATCCCTCCCTCAGAGAATAAGATGAATTGGAATCCCTTGGAAACCCAAGGTTGTTTTTCATAACAATGTTGCAGAAGGACATTCAAGTACTAAGTGGTAGGGGGAGGCCTAATGGGAAGGTAATCCTCCTCATGTATTTTAGTCTTAGTGTAAACTCATACTCTTCCAAAGATGCGATGATCAAGTATGAATCTGATTACAATGCCCACAATTATCACCCATTTCCCATGGTCTTTTCTCATGCTAAGGATGTACATGTAAGGGACCTAGAAGGTCACAAATACTCAATCAACATCATGTCACCAAGTTCTTAATCACTCAGTGAAGCCCCATAAATCAAAGATACAAATATAATTTCATTGTGTTGTACTTGTCTTCCTCAATCATTATGATGTCGCTCTATCATCATCCAAACATCATGTAACCAACCCAGAAATAAGAGATAAACGAGAATGTTTTACTGTTGTTGCTGTTTTTGCTCCACCCAAACTATCCTCACTGTCCTAATCTTCTCCAAACCCCGAAATCAGAGCTACAGTCCCTTCGAATTCTTCCACTCAAAAATCCACACTCAAATAAAACTTGTCTTCTATATTTATACTTTTCATATCCTTGAATTTTTTGAAGGCCGACTTGTCTTTGGTTATTTTATTTTATCAAATAATATTTAATTTCCATAGTGTCCTCATCAAATATATATATATATATATATATATAATCTTTTTGCCACATTGGCAAAGTGGGCTTGTCACCATTTTAACCCTTCTTACTTAACCTACCAGTATGCACGCAATGCTTCATTGTCATGCCCGCATGGACCCCACAATTTATGCCCGCAAGGGCCTTTTGGTTTATGCCCGCAAGTGCCATTAAATGCCCGCAGCATGTCCTCCAAAATGCCCGAAGCTGCCTTATAAAAATTCATGCATGGCTTCATAACAATGCCCGCAATACTCTTTACTAAATGCCGACATGGGCCATTACTTATGCCCGCAGTGGGATCCACTTTGATGCCTGAAACATCACTTAAAAATGCCCGCAACAATGCTTGAAGTATGCCCACAAGAGGCCTTTAAGATGCTCGCAAGGGGTTCCAGATTGCTGGTAATAAGCGTTGACGGTTATTTTTATTTTTTTTAAACTTCCAGGTATCGTCGATATAGAGACGCAAATTCGTCGCAAGTATAGCAAAACCGCCGGACATTCTACCTTTGTTTGGTCTATTCAACGCACATTCATCGATACTTGCGATGGAACATCGTCGAAAGTATAGAAAAACCGTCGCAGGGTCTGCCTTCTTTTGGTCTGTTCGTCGAACGTGCGTCGATACTTATGACGACATATCATCGCAAGTGTAGAAAAACTCTCTCTTTGTTTCGACGCAAAACTCTCGCTAGAGAGACGGTGTTTCGTGGAAGCAAATTAGAAAAACCGTCAGACGTTCTACCTTCGTTTGTTCTATTCGATGCATGTTCATCGATACTTGTGATGGAACATCGTCGCAAGTATTGCTAACCCTCTCTCTATTCGACACAAAACCGTCGATAGAGAGAATGATGTTTCGTGGAAGCAAATTTCAGTGCGACGCCTTTGTGACAACTTTTCGTCATTATAGGGACGTAGTTTCGTCGATCTAGGGACGATTTGCAAAAAATGAATAAAAAAAATCAATTTCAAGGCCACCTTATAGAAGACACGTGGCCAACATTTTTTGTCTCTATTGCGACGGATTTTCAAGTTCGTCATTATATCCACGAAACAGGTTCCACAAACAAACGAGACCACGATCATCAAAATTGAGACAAAAAAATGTGGAAATAACAATAAAAATCCGTGGCAAATTTCCTCATATGTACTGGTGAGGTGACAGAGTGTGTGCAGAAGATGTTATGTACCCAATATATTGCGGCAATAAACTAACTAGAAATGTAAATATAAGTATTAACTACTATGTGAAACTTTGATAAACTTGTTGAAATGTAAATGCTGAAATAAAAAAAATAAAAAATTGAATGGTACAGCAAGCAGGTAGCAGAAAAATACAGTTGGCAAAGGGGATGCAAGCAAAACAGGTGGCTGTTAAGGCAGATAAAACAAGAAAAATTGGTTGCAGGGTAAGGGAAACTGCAGAAAAACTGGGTTGAAAATGGTTGTTGGGTCGAAACCTGCGCTCTGGAGTGCGATTGTCGGGTCGAAGGCTGCGCTCTGGGGCGCGGCTGTTGGTTCGAGGTATACACTCTGGGGCGCGCCTAGGGGGGCGAAGGCCGTGCTCTGGGGAGGGCCGAAGGTGGCACTTTGGAGTGCAGTAAACGGGCCGAGAGCTACACTCTGAGGCGCGATTTTCGAGTCGAAGGCAGCGCTATGGGGCGCGGCTGTCGAGCTGAGAGCTGCGCTCTAAGGTACGACTATCGGGCCGAGAGCAGCACTCTGAGGCACAGTTGTCGGGCCAAGATAAACACTCTGGGCGTGGTTGTCGGACCTAGAGAAGCGCTCTGGGGCACGGCTGTCGGGCTGAGAGCAATGCTCTGGGGCGCGGCTATTGGGCCAAAACCCGCGCTTTGGGATGTGAAAAATGGTCTCGAAAACCGACGGTCGAAACAAAAAAATAGGTTTTTTTAGGGGCTCACAGAGACATCAAGGGCTAGGGTCTGCAAGTATTGGGGCTCAAGGGTGAACCCGACTTGTAATAAGCAAACAATTTAATGTCAAATACAAACTAAAAACCAACCAAAGATTCAAGCTAGTGGAGTTGCCAAAACTGTAGCTAGGGTTTTCACCCTAGCTTGTGCTAAAGAGCACCTACTAAGGATTATGGAATCCTTAGTAGCAGTTCAATAAATAGTAAAAAGCTAAATGTAAAACAGTAGAAAGACTAAGCATTAAACTAAAACATGTGCATGGAATATTACAATTTAAATCTGGAACAAAACAGCAAACAGTAAAAACATTCAAGAGATTTTGGTAAATAAAGATTTACATTTTTTTTCATTAATGGCAAATAAGTGTTTGCATGAGTTTTTTACCTCAAATGTTGAGGTTGATGGAGCCTTTGCAGTCGTACGAAGGTATTGCACCAGCACTCCAATGTTTCCTTCTCTTCTCCAAATGCTTCAATGGTGGCCAAGGGTTAACCTAAAGTGGAGAACTCAAGCACAAATGGTGGGCTAGGGTTCTGTGGTAATTTTGGTAGCATAAGGTTAGAGTGGATATTGGATGTAAAATGGGGGTCCTCCATCACCTTTTTATAGATATTTTGGGTGGTGGAGTATTGACCCATGGTTTTAGGCACCAAATGGTTTAGGTCAATGGTTTTAGGGTTTTGCCCTCTTTTTTCCCTCCTTTTTCTTTTTTTGAAATTATTTTGACTTATTTCCCTTTTTATTTTTATTTCTGGGAATTTTGGACCCCTTTTGAGGGTTTTTTGACATTTTTGAAGGAATTTTATTTATTTGAGGAGGGAAATCATGTTGATTTTGTGCCTTTTGGGTAACCATTTGAGGATTTTTTAAGGTTGTGGAGGCCAAAATGGTAGGAAAAGTGGACAACTGAGTTATGTGACTAGGGAGATGAGCTAGTGGACAAATTTTGGGTGTTAACACAATGGTTATCCTTTGCTCCTGGATGAGAAGGTAAACATCATACAATATTTAGTAAAATACAGATGGGTAAGTTATAATCACATATTAACAAATCAAGAGCGACTATCAAATAGTCCAAAACCCAATTCCCATAAGACTATTTCCAAACCCCTAAATGTTTTAATAGTGTTCATAGTATTCCAATCATCATATATTAGTGACTTAGTCAAACATATTAAAATTTAATTCCTTGTCCTTTCATCAGTAAAACGTGTCCAGGTCAATGAGCTTATCATGTATTTACCTCATTTCATCATTTATGTTGTCATAGGACCACTTCGACAGACTTGCACAGTCACATTATGTGCATTGGATTAGTCTTATAGAGTCCCCTCTGAGGACTAGTGATTTTCTTATGTAGGATTCACCATGTTAGTTGGTTAGTACCGTTTCATTCTACCTTTTTTGTTGATCATCTCCATACTCCCCTTTACTAAAATCGTCTTCATTTGGCCCTTTTGGTGGATTTTCCTGGTTAAGAATTCTCTATTTACCATGTCATGGTCACGTTGAGTTCGCACTTCTTCATTCTCTTTAACAACATTGTCATGTTGGAAAAATTAGTGCCATTGGGCTCATCTCCTCATGCTAATAACATCAATATCTTTTTTTTGAAATTCTGAATTCGTTTCACATTATTGAGTGTCTGTGGAAGTCTCGACAAAAGGATCCATTAGTGTCTGGTCATTAAAATTGATCATTTTCCCATCATTTAACAAATTCCCCAAATTCATCTATGTTCAACATTGCTCTCATAATGACTAAGCCCAGAATAGAAATTTCTCGCTTTAGACAGGTTCATCTCAAAGTTAATATAAATCCTATCTTTTTATGCACCTAAGACTCAAGTTTGTACTTAATCTTTTTCTATCTTGGGAAACACATAGAACCTAATTATGTCAATTCGAGATACACTTCAAAACATCTCTATGGAATACAAGTATACCCTTACCCAAAATTTCCAACCATTAAGAGTCATATGTGGAAATATACTTGTATTAACATCAAAACAAATAATACTTTTAAACTAATTCCTCAATCCAACTGCAATCATAGATGAAATCCTAAAATAGTAATTTTAAAACACTCTTAACCTAGCTGACATCATAATTGAAAATTTTAACTCCGTATGCATTTGTAATAAATAAATCTAACATCTCTACCCATTTAAAAAAAAAATTGTGTCCCTCGACATTAATACAATTACGTGGATTCTCAGTCTCTAAACCTAGAAATGCTAACTTAATTCTTAACCCACTTTTCAATATAATATGCAAGAGGTTATGTATAGATTCTCAATTCACTAGTTGATAAGAATTTTTCACCCATCTCACATGCACTTTATGATCTATATATTAATTCATGTTAATAAATATTTTCACACCTTTCTCGGTCAACTTAAGACTGGTTGAAATATGCATATACTATTTAACCCATCATTGAGTTCTAGGATCAATTCCAACAAACTTATGAACGGGTTGAAAGATGCTTGTAAATTGTTTTCCTAACTTTTTGTTAATTGACTACTATGTGATAGTTCACGTTCAATGTTAAATATATTCTCATGTGATCAGTTCTTTGCGTCTAAATCTTCCCTAATTGAAGATAACTATGAAATTTAATCAACACGTAGAACTCACTTATTGAAAATATAATTATTTGTTTAATGAACATATGATATTTAATAATGCAACCTAAGAATTTCATTTATTGGATAAATATAACACTCCCATCTCACACACACACGACTTCATTTACTAAACATAATGCCTTAGCAATGCTCGACGTTTGACCCATTAAAAATCTATTACATAAAAGCACTTTAAAGTTATTTTGATAACAATCGACTCTATCTTGACGATCTCAAAGGATTGGTGGGATAAATTATCAATTTCCAGTACGTTTCAAAATCTAATGCAAATTTGTTACAATTTTCCCCTATCATAATTTAACATATTCCAACTTCTAATTGTAGTCAACGTTATTCTATTTTTTTTTTATAAACTCCCTTACTTTTCATAAACTCATGACTTATATACTTTAAGACAAATTCCACTCTCAAATAGCATAACCTTAAACGGTTCACAATAAATATTATAAAAGAAACCAAACTAATTCTTATTCCATTTATGTTACTTATCATTAGTATATAAGCATCTTTCACATGTAAAGGAGATAATAACTCCCATAATCCCTCTAAGAAGTATTATACCTTTTCTAATCCCGAATTTTTAAATGTGCGAACAACATAATTGTTTCCATTTCAATCTATTACAAGGTGTAAAAGGTTCTACAACATGAACTACTTATTAATACAGATATATATCCCTTTACATTCTAAACATGTATATAAGAATATGTGTACTCATACAAATAAAATATTCAATCAACATCGTTAATTTAAGTGTGTTCCCTCCTTGTTAACAATTGTATGTGACATGCAAACGTTTATTTACATATATCTTCATGAACATGAATAAGAGAGTATGGGTAACCTAACGAACTCATAAATAAGTCTTTAAATCGATTATAATGTGCGTTCCTTCTTGTTAACATCCTATGTAATTATATATATACATAATTTCATCCAATCTCACCTTGCAGCTCTACACATTATTAATATAAATGTACCTATTCTATATAACCATGCATAAGTATGCTAAACACTTTCATTTAATTATTCATTCCATAATCCATACTACCGCATGTATGATCATCATTTACATATTTATATAATGTACTTCTAATTCTTTCTAGTGTATCCAGCAATTTTTGCTTCAAGATTTAATCATCGCATTTTCGAATAGTAAGACAGAGATTTAATCATCACATTTTCGAATAGTAAGGAAGAGGTATAAAAAGCAAATTACAATATTTCTATTTTCACGGAAGGGATTTTTAAGATTGGTTCGAGCTGCAAAGGACCTTCGGCCCTCTTGGCTCTGATGTCGGCCTCTGGCCACATCTCCCTTCTCCTCTGTGCTCATGTCCTCCCCTCGCTTGCACGTGTTTCTGGTTCCACCAGCTTAGCCCATTCGTCCCTTTGGCCCTTCTAGGGCACGCTCCCTCTTCCCACATGGCCTCGGGAGCTGAGAGCCTCCCTCCCGAGCTCACTAATTTCTTAAAACTCATTTCTGCACAAGGCAAGAAGCTGATCTCCTCCACTCAGAAAAAATTCGTAAGGAAGTTAAATGAGATCCCCACTGTTGCTCTGTCGGTGGATCTCCCCTGCAAGACAGCCCTAAATCTAACGGAACGGGCACTAATCGGCCAGTTCACGGGCTTATGGCCTTCCCTTAAGACCATCTAAAACTGGGTTCAGAAAAACTGGAGACCTTTGATCGCCGAGGATGTTAAATCCTTCTTCCAAGGTAAGGGATACTTTGCATTCATCTTCGAATGCAAGCAAGATCGCGAGTTTATCTTCAGAAATGGTCCATACTTCATGGGGCCGCAAGGACTGTATATGAATAGATGGAATCCAAATTTCGACCCAACTCTGGATATCCCCTCTATTGTTCGTATTTGGGTGAGGCTGCCCCACCTTCCTCTCCATTGTTGGAATACATAATCCCTGGAAGCAATCGGAAAAGCCCTAGGTAAATACATCGATAAAGCTGACCGTAAAGATCAATATTCATGCGCGAGAATATGCGTCGAAGTGGATCTGGAACATGGCCTTTCGGAAGCAATAAACCTCAAAGTAGCAGACTGGTCGCATATCCAAGAACTTGATTACGAGCAGATTCCCTTCAAATGCAAGTTCTTCCATGAATATGGTCATTTCGCACGATCATGCAAAAAGAAGCCTATGGATACAGAGTCGAATGGGAAAAAAGAGCAATGGATAGCCATCCAAAAAAACAATAGAGCAAGTACGAAATCTCACTCAAAAAGCCCAAATTTCCAGAAAACATATTAGCAACATCAAGATCTGACAGCCCCGAACAACGGGAACAGCTTCAAATCCCTGGAGCCAGATGAGATCCAGGAAATCCCTGAGGCTGAAGAAGAAGGAGAAATTCGCAAACAACAGGAAATTCATGCAACTCAGCGGGACCCCGAAAATCCATCGATCCCCTCAGCCTAGAGTACTCCCATCCCCACAAGTTCTACTATGATTAAAGAAACTCCCTCCTATGCTGAGATCACAAAAGCAAGAACCCCAATCTCACCCTCCTCTTCAGAAGAACCCTTTGACAAATCCAACAAAAAAGTTGGGTCGAAAATCCACCAAAGAACTGAGGGAAGAAGAAGCAAAGCGAGAGAAAGTCCAAGGCTCCCAAGCAACAATAGATATGGTCTTCAGCAGAAATTCCAGAACCAGGACTGCAGGAAAGAAATACGGGGACCTTTCGGGAGGAACTCCCTCCTCCATATTCACCCCTAAATGATGAAGTTGGTCTCCTGGAACTGCAAAGGGCCAGGCAATCCCCACAAGGTAGAAGCAGTCAAAGATCTACAAAAAATTGGCATGCCTAATATTCTACTACTCCAGGGGACAAAACTCAATGATAAAACAGTTTTAGCTATTGGAAAAGAACAATGGAAGCATAACACAAGTTATGCAGTAAGTTCCCGAGGAGCGTCAGGAGGCTTGGAAACCTTATGGTCCTCGGACAAATTTCATCTTCACAATCAATTTGCTATGCAACATTGGATTTATACGGATCTCACCCATCTGCAGAGCAATAAGCAGATTGGCCTTTTCAACATTTATGTGCCAAATATTCATTCTGAGAAAAAAGAATGTTGGAGCCTACTAGAAGATTTTCTGGATGTGTATAACCCACAAAACATAATCTTAGCAGGTGATATGAATATCACCCTATCCAAAGCTGAAAAGAGAGGAGGCCTTAGTGGGAATGACTATTTCAAACAACAGGTAGAAGTTATTATCCATAATAGGGACCTCATCGATATCAAGCCAAAGAAAGGAAAGTATACATGGTCCAACAAATGCCTTGGAAAGGGGAATATCATGGCCAGGCTGGACAGATTCCTCGTCCACAGCAACCTCCTGACTGATACACAAATCATCTCCTCCAACATTCTAGCCAACCTTGCCTCTGATCATAAACCTATCCAACTCCAATTTAATGATCTGGAGGAACTAGGCCCCATACCATTTAGGTTCAATCCTCAATGGTTGGATCAATCTAGTTTCTGGCCTATTCTAGAAAAGGCATGGAGAATCCCCATCACAGGCTCTCCATGCCACATATGGGAACAAAAATTAAAGAATACTAAGAAAGCTCTAAAGAATTTGGCAAAAGTCAATTGCCTTGCCCCAACTGAACCCAGAAAGATCACCGTGGGAGTCTTAGAAGATATGCAATGCGCTATGGATGAACAACTCATTGATGTTAAAACGATGCATGAGGAAGCCACTCAACAAAGCAGAGTTTATCAAGCCTTTAGAAAGGAGGAAGAGTATTGGCGGCTGAATTCAAGAAGTACGTGGCTAAAGTCAAGGGAAAAAAATACCGAATATTTCCATAACCAATTCAAAATAAGACAGACAAGCAATCACATCAATGAGATCAAATTGGAGGATGCACAATTTGTAAAGGAAATGATGATATTAAAATCGTTGCTCATGCACACTACTCCACGTTATTTGCTGAGGATGACAAGGTCGAAGGAGAAGAGGAGTGCATTCTGCTGGAGCATATCCAGAATAGTATCATGCCTTAGGAGAATTTGAATATCCTGGAGCCATTCATCGAGCAAGAAGTGGTCAATACAATCAGCTCATTTGACTCTGATAAAGCCCCGGGTCCCGACGGCTTCTCCATACATTTTTATCAAGCTTGCTGGGAATACATTAAAAAAGATTTTATGAGAATGGTAAAGAATTTCCATTCAAAGGCTAAGATAGGTGGAGGCACTAATAGCACCTTTATGTCCCTCGTACCGAAAGATACAAACCCAAGCTCCTTCAGCAGATTTAGACCAATTTCCTTATGCAACGCCTCGTAAGAGATCATAGCCAAGATGTTGGCAACCCGGATGAAGCCCTTACTCAACAGGATGATCTCGGAGAATCAAGGCGGCTTTCTGGAAGGGAGACAAATTTTGGACAACTTCATTCTCGTTCAAGAAGCTATCCACTCCAGCAAAGATAGAAAGGAAAAAGGTATGTTAATCAAGCTAGATATGGCCAATGCATTTGACCGGGTCAAGCACTCCTTCCTTTTCAATATTATGTCTCGTTTTGGATTCAATGAAACCTTCATCCATTGGATTGCAGCTTGCATCAGCAAACCCTAGATTGCTCCTTTAATTAATGGCCATCCTTCAAACTTATTCCAAGCATCCCGGGGCATTAGGCAAGGCTACCCACTCTCCCCCTTCCTGTACATTATCTTGGCAGACTCCATTAGTCGGAAATTAAACCAAGACCTTCTCAATGGCACCCTCCTCGGCCTCCATTTGACCTTGGACTCCCATCCTCTCAATCACACATTGTTTGCAGATGATTCTGTATTCCTTGGAGGAGCCTCATCCTTCATAGCACGCAAATTCAAGCAAAATATGAACATGTATTGCAAGGCCTCCGGAGGAATGATTACCCTATAGAAAAGTGTAGTTTATAATTGGAATACAAACAACGCAGTGGCTAAAAAAATCAGTAGAATACTTGGCATCAAGGTTTATAATCACTGGGAAAAATTCTCTTATCTGGGTCTACCCATCACTTATGGAAACTCTAAGGCTAGAACGTGGGACGGTACGATCAACAAAATTAAAAGAAAAATCATTAGATGGGGAGGACATTGGCTAAGTAAGGCTGGGAAGCTGATCCTTGTGAAGTCGGTAATTTCCGCCACTCCTATATACCAGTGTTCTACACCCCTAGTGCCAAAAGGAACAGCTAAACAGATAAATAAATTAATGAGAGATTTCCTTTGGTCAGGAGGCAAGAACAATGGGGGGAAAAAAAATCCACTTAGTGAATTGGGAGATGATTAAGAAGACAAAAAATGTGGGAGGACTACAAATTCGTGATCCTCGACATGCAAACTTGGCACTGGGTGGTAAGTTATTATGGCAGATTCTCCCGACAACAAGCGGAATTGTATTATCCAAGTGTTCAGGAAGAAATATCTTAATGGAGACAACCTAAGATGTTTAGATCAAAAGCCTATCTCCAAAGGCTCAAGCACTTGGTCCCTATGCAAAGAGGCCTAGGATTTTTTCTCAAAAGAATTATATTGGGTACCAGGCAACGGTAAGAAAATAGATATTTTTAAAGAAAGAATTATGGAAAAAGAAGCACTACAAAATATCCATGAATTAAAAAATATTGCAGACTGGCTGGCCCAACGGGGAATCACAACTCTAAAGGACTTTAGCTCCTGGGACAGTCATGGAAATTGGGATAGTTGGAAAAAGGTAGTTGTTCCTGCAAATCTTGAGGCAGCCAAAGACATTCTTATTAAGAATCTAAAAGGATGCGCCCCTCTGCACTTATTGGCCAAGGATGATCGAGGCTGGGGGCCTACAAGCTCATATACGGCTGCCCTTGGGTACAAAGATCTGCAACCGAAAGAAGAAGCAATAAATGATACATGGAAAATGGTTTGGGACCCATTCGGACTCCCGAAAATCAATTTCTTTACCTGGACTTTAATTCATTGTAAAATTCTCACCGGTGAAAATTTAAGTAAGAGAGGAATACATGGGCCTTTTTGGTGCCCTCTCTGCCAGAGCAACATTGAAACTTGTAAACACCTTTTTTTGGATTGCCCCTATGCTAAGAACGTTTGGAATTATATGCTCAGGGACCTCAACATCACCATGCCCATCTTCATTACCACCACTCAGCTCTTTAACGATTGGAAATCTATCTATCCCACTCCCCTCTCCAAGGATAATCTCTGGTATCATCTATGGATCTCCATCCCAAAATATGCATGCTTGAAAATCTGGATTGCTAGAAACCAGGCAATCTTCCAAGAAAAGATTTGCAACCCCATACACACAGCAAGCCAAGCTAAAGGATTACTGCTCGATTGCCTCAATCACTCTAAGTTTAGACCTGATTCAACCCTTAACAAGGTGGAATTGGAGTGGATAGGAACTAACAGACCACAACCCAGGTATGAGACACAACAGAGACTCACTCCAGCCTGGAAAATCAGACTCACAAATAAAAAATTCCAAGAATGGAGGACAAATCAGTATTTGGACAGCCTTCATTTCGACGGTGCCTCCAAGAACAATCCTGGCATTGCAGGAGCAGGTGGAGTCTTGTGGAATAGAGACGAGAACATAAGATTGAAGTATAGGTGGGGCCTGGGCAATAGCTCAAATAATATCGCTGAAGCTTTAGCCTTGTTGAAAGGTTTCCAGCTTGCTAGAGATAATAAAATTGAAAAGATTCAAGTGTTTGGGGATTCTTTGATCATTATCCGTGCTCTCAACACTAACACCAAAAGCAACAATCTTCCTCTCATTCGTATCATTCAGCGAATTTGTCATATTTCAAGCACCTTCACCCTGTTCAAGTCATATCATATTTTAAGAATCTTAAACACTGAGGCCGACATCGAAGCTAATGCTGCTACTAGTCAACATCAAGGCATGCTCAAGCTCCCCAATATGGATGTTGAAACCCAGCATATTCCTTGACATTGGAATTTTTATAAGCATAATTTCATCTTTCTGCTCGAATAGACTGTTTGATTGGAATAATCATCACATTCTGTCCTTAAACTTCCATTACAAAGTATTTTCATTATACATAGCCAAGATCGCTAAAAAGTGAGTTTGTGCTTCTATATTGGGTATAAATTGACTAATAAGATTTACTGTGTGAGTCCTAGAAGAAAAGGCCATCGTAGGATTTGGAGGACACATCTTCACGCAGAGATGGACATAGTAACAGCAAAAGCATATAAGCTCAACACTTAGACTTCTTCGAATTTATATGAAGTTTAAAATTGCAGCAGAAACACGTCTAGAGGATGAAGCTGATCGGGTTTCAGATGGCAGATTCGTGAAGAATTGGGATAATTAGCATCAAAGCAGAAGTCATCCTGGCGTAGACATATGGCCCTTTTATATTCATTGTCATAGGGTAGAAGGCTCGATTAGCAACACTATGAGTGAATTTGATTCAATTTTAATAAGCTCTTTCAGAATTAAATGTGTCCTCTTCCAATATCTGAAGCAGAAACCTGAATCCTGAACATTTGAAATTCAATTCACTCTTGGCATGATTCATCAACAGAAACCTCAGCGCAGTGTTATCGGCATTTTCAGGATTATCAGTATTAACCGAATTAGCAGAAACCTTCACTCTTGGCATGTTCAATTAATTATTCAGTATTAACAGCATGAGCATTGGAACTCTCATCTATTAACATCATCAGCATATTTGGTGTTAAATTCTCTTCATGTTTTGGTTCAACTCACTATCCGAAAGCAGAGCATCACAACCTCACACATCAAAGCAGAAATATTAATCCTATTTTCAACATTTGAAGCAGAACGACATATTGATATTCTTATGCAGCATCAACAGCAATTCCAGCGCAGTATCTGTTAGTCTTATTCAGCATTAGCAACCTCAGAATGACACTCTGAATCTTTCGATTTCCTCAGTGTATTATTCAACACATCCTTCAGCAAATTCTTTTAGTAGCATCAACAGCAATTTAGTATTTCATTCATTCTATTTATTTGTAATAAGCTTTCTCAGAATGAGAAGGAAGGCATATTAACTTCCAATCACATCTTTTTTCAACGATGGTCTCCACAGACTATGCGAAGCTGAAAATGATAATAGCCAATTTGGCCTCCATGTACTTTGCCAATTTGGGTAAAAACCACGGCTCTTTTTTTTTTTAATATACAATATACGTTCTTGTTAAAAAAAAAAAAGAGGTATAATCTATTCTATATACTAAAACTTTAGTGCCGTCCAACTATTTGACTACCGATCTATCATAAGCATTGCTCAAACATTTTACACGGTTCATTACAGTCTCGAGGCAACTATTTCTACAGATCATTAACGATATACACCGATCCACTCATGAAACTTCAATTAAATTCATGAAGCCTTACACTTAAAGGATCTGAACTAAATATCTATGGAAGGACCCCTCCTTTTTATTTTTCCTTTTTTTAGCAAATCCCAATTCCCCTAATAGCAAAAACAATTGAAACTCGCCTTCCTATTCATTCCTATCATTTTCTTTTGTGCATTCTTCAATAACGAAATCATATAACGGAGTTGTTAATTTGTGGCGGTTTATATCCATGAAACAAATGGGTCTAAATATTAGAAAAGCATTAAGATCCCTAAAGTCCAAGTGTTCAAACCATGGCTCTGGTACCAAATGTAAGGACCTCTAATTTTGAGGCTCATCTTAAAACTAAAACCAATATTTAATTACATAGTAAAATGAAATCAATCTTATAATCGATAGAAAATGAATTAGTTAAAAAATTGAACTAACAAATGCAAAATGAAACAATGAACCTGTCAACCGTAGGTTGATTCCGCTGTTGAAGGAGGAGGATTTGTCGTTAATCCGATCTCGCTTGTCCATTTCCATCATCGTCTTCAGTTGGATTCCATGTAAGTAAAGGCTCGTTTAACCATAGGCCAAGCAATCGTTAGCTTCGCCACCTAACCGTGGGCTTACGCAATCAGTTGCATAGCCACCCCCGAGCCTCGGGGTTATAGACGATACACATTGGAAAGGATTCAGAAGTGAGATCCCCCTCACCAAAATCCTTAGCCAAACTCACAATAGAAAGCACAATCATAATTTCTTTTCCATTCCGGTGGTCATCCAGCATTAGGGAGCCATTCCCCTTTCGCTTCCTTACCTCTTGCTTAAATAGAAAAATCCTATCTGACACATGTTGCCTCATGCAAAAATACTCTTTTATGAAAATTATTTAATACAATTAATCACCCAACCATGTGTCACTCTCTCATGAGAGTGCACATACTTCCCACATTTTACTCCTAGATGTCCCCTGATGCTAGGATTCCAATCTCTATTTTAGTGGGTGAAGGTGGAGTTGACTTGTTAATGACTCTTAATCTATCATTTGCTCAATATTTAATTATTCCTAATTATTTAATTATAAATATTCATTTCATGCATAAATAATCTAATGCAACACTATATGCCAAATACATAGGTGTTCATTTAACAATTTCCTTTATTCGTCTAGGTACCACATCGTCGGGTCCTTCTGACGACACTTTCTTTCATTTTAATGTCTAGGCACCACATTGTCGGGTCCTTCCGATAACAATTTCTCATTTCACTATTGTGTTGGGATTCCGTGTAGTGATTTTAGGAACCGTTACCATAAATCACTATGAGATCCAACTCCTGGGATTCCGTGTAGTGATTTTAGGAACCGTTACCATAAATCACTATGGGATCCAACTCCTGGGATTCCGTGTAGTGATTTTAGGAACCGTTACCAATATCACCATGTAGTGATATTGGTGGGCAGAAGCTAAACAGTGAGGCAGACATCCCTTGTGGGAAACATTGTTCGTGGGACAAGAAGTTTAAGCAGTGAGAAACCATTGCTTGTGGGATGAGAAGTTTACGCAGTGAGAAATCATTGCTTATGGGCTAAGAAATTTAAGCAGTGAGAAATCATTGCTTGTAGGCTAAGAAGTTTAAACAGTGATAAATCGTTACGTGTGGGATAAGAAGAATAAGCAGTGGAGAACTATTGTTAGTGGTAGAAAATCAATCGTGGCTTACCATCATTAGAGGCTAAGAAGAAGGCAGAAAAAAATCAGAGATTACCACTAATCGTGGCTCACCAAACACTGAGAGGTTCACAAACCAGATGTAATCTATGGAGTTTACCAATATATATATATATATGAAATCCGGTAATATGTGTGTGTGTATTATTGAATTTCGTATACATCTTGTGTCTACATTTGTACTATTTGTTGATGTGATGGTCACTTGCATTGATTGGTTAATGTAACAAGTTATACAACTTGACGAGAACTCTAGCCATAAAAATTCACATTTTTGCGTCAAAAACACCAAAAAACAACCCTGAATCGAAAAGTGGTGCTACCGGTAGCACCACTTTATTTTCGGAGCTAAAATTACAACTTTTTGGTAACCCCGAGTGATGTCGCTGTAATCAAAACCATAAAATAGACCCCAAATCGAAAATGGTAGCACTCATTTTTCTTTCTAGGGCTAAAATTACAACTTGCTTCCATTGTCGCCTTAACAGACGACACTTTTTCAATGCGAATGTCAAAATCAGCCTCCAATTCGAAAAGAGGTGCTACCAATGGCACCCATTTTCTTTGTTGAGTTACATTTAAAGGCATTTATAAACCATGCCCTAAAAATATTTAAATTTAAAAAAAATCTCTATAAAGGTGAAAAAAATCATGATAATTTCAAGAAGAAAAAAAACAAATTTTAACCTAAAAACAACCTTAAAAAACAAAAAATAAAAAAATATACATGTTTTAAAAAACACATTTTGAAAAAAAAAATGAAACACATTTACATATATTTAAAAACAAAAAACTTGGGAAAAAATATTTAAAAACAAAAACAAAAACCCTAGCTAAAAGAGAGAAATATCAAAAAAAATAAAAAGAAAAAAATTAGAAGAAAAAAAATGAGACCATAAGAAAAACCAAAAATTAATAATAAAATAAAAACTAAACTACAAAAAGAGAAATAATAAAAACATATCAAATATTTAAAAAAATAAGAAAAAATGAAAAGAAAAGAGTTAAGTTTAAAATATGAAATATTAAAAAAATGAAAAAAAAGGTTAAAGTTTAAAGGGGAGGGGGGATTTAATACATGGAAGGGCGCAGGTAAAGGAGGAAGGGGGTGGGTAGTGGGGTAGGTTGGGGGTCAACATAGGAATAGTAGGTTGCGGGGGTCGCGTGGTAGTGGGTTGGGGTAAGGGGTAGGGGGTGTATGGAGTGGGTAGGAGGGGAGGTGGATGGGGCATGATTCCCAACCCTCGTCGCCACCACTCCACCACCACATTTTATTTTATTTTGTTTTTTTTCTGTTGTTTTATTTTAATTTGTTTAATATGAGTTTTTTTAATGATTTTGGTTTTTTTAAGTGTTTTGGTTTGTTAAATTTTTTTTTTCTTTATATTATTTTTTACAAAGGTTTAAAAAAAAAAATTGAGGCCGTGTTTTAAAAATCCTCGAAATGTAACCCCACAAAGGAAAGAGGTGCTACCGTTAGCACCTATTTTCGAGTCATGGCTTTATTTTAGCATTTGTGTTGCAAAGTCATTGGATGTTAAGGTGACGACATCAAACAAGTTCTAATTTTAGCTCCGAAAAGAAAAACGTGTTCTACCATTTTCAATTTGGGGGTCGATTTTAAAGTTTTTATTACAGTGGCATCATGCCGCACTACTTGGGGTTACCAAAAAGATGTAATTTTAGCCCCCCCCAAAAAAAAAAAGTGGTGCTACCAGTAACACCACTTTTCAATTTGGGGTTGTTTTTTGGTGGTTTTGATGCCTATAAAAAATGAGAACAATGTCCACTTCTAGTCAAGTTGTATAACTTGTTATATATTCTTATAATTGTTAATGAAGGACTAAATGTGTTTAGTAAAGTTCTGGATTGAAGTGAAAAGTAAGTATAGTGTAGGAGACTGGTTCACCCTCCCCCCCTCTAAGTGTCCCTGGTGTGTTCAACAATTGGTATCAGAGGTCTTCATACAAGTCTAACCAGCTTGAAGGAGATCATAAGAACAAGCATGGCTAATTGTGAAGAATCTGAAGAAATGGCATGGCTCATGAAGAATCCAAAACAAGGTGCAAGTAAGTGCAATGACAAATTACCTTTGAAATGTCTTAAATGTGGAAATATTGGTCATTTTGCAGCTAAGTGTCCTCTCTGGGAAAACAACATGTTTGAACACTACAAGACAATAGAAGAAAGAGATAAAGAAGAAGAAGAAATGCCTGACTTGAGAGTTGAGTTAGAGAGTGCACTTGAAGAAGTCAAAAATATGAGAAAGATTGTCAAGAAGCAAGACAAGAAGATTGAACACTTGAACAAAGAACAAAAGGAGGCCTAAAAAAGAGAAGAATTTTTGACAAGTCAATTGAAAGAAAAAGATGAGTCGTACAACAAGTTCGAAATAGGAACTGATAAAAAACTAAAAGAGAAAGAAAGAAGATTCGAAGAAGAAATCAAGTTCGAAATAGGAATTGATAAAAAACTTAAAGAGAAAGAAAGAAGATTCGAAGAAGAAATCATATCCTTGAAAAAAAAACTTGAAAAAGCAAAAGGAACCAAAGAAATAATGAGGTGCCACCTAATGAAGAAGGATGAATATTGTAAGATCCTTGAAGAGAGAATTATCTCATTAAAGATTGAAGTTAACAAGCTCAGCAAAAATTTGAAGAGTTCTCAAATATTGGATGACATTCTCAGCTATCAAATATCACCATGGGACAAATCAGGTCTTGGTTATAAAGGTATGTCTCCATGCAAAGAGGATACAAAATCGAAGTCTCCAAAGGTTAATGTTGAAGAAAAGTTAGTATTCTTCAAAGACCAAATCACAGTGAAAGGAAATGTTGCTACTCCAACCTATGCCGATACTCTCAAGAAGTCCCATCACAAAGACAATAGTAATGTAATCAAGAATAAAGAGAAGCAAAGGACTTATTCTCCTCTAAAGGAAGAATATCTTCAAAATATCAACTTAAGTTTAGGAAACCCTACTCACTCACCTACTCCAATACATTCTATGGCTATTGTTTTTCATGTAATAATTTCGGGCATAAATGAAGAGATTGCAAAAGCAGCTTGAAGTGGGCTCCTAAGAAAATCAAGGAAGAAAAGTTGTCTACCAGAAATGAAATAAAGTGCACTAAGGTTTGGAGAAAGAAATCTAAGGAACTGAACTTCAAAGAGCATGATGATATGATTAAAGCCTCTTATGCATTGCATTAGCTATAGAAGAATGCATTATTGTTCAAAACCATGATAATGAATACAATGCAAATGATGATCTAATAGCCGACAGAAGTGATAGAACTAATGAAGACTCCTCTATGATAACAGATGAAGGTTTGGGAAGATATCCAGACCTTATTTTGAAATCATCTTAGATCTCCATAACAAAGTCCTACAAAACTCTTAGAGATGGTTAAGACTGAAGTAGAGATGCAGAAAGATACTGGAAGGACTCTTACTTTACTTTTGCGAAGATTGAAGATGCGTGTGGAGTGTTTGCAGGTGGAGTTCAAAATATGTACTCACAGTAAGTCATGAAACTATTCAAGTATGTTGTGACAATTTTCCAAATAGAAAATCAATAACATGCTCTCGTACTTGATCTAGGAATAATTAAAGCAATCGCAATTACCAAGTCTCATTGATGTACCACAATGCACAGTTGCAGTCAATACAGCATGGTTACAACGATAAACAAGGGAATTGGAACATCCTAAGGACCTACAACAAGAAAGATGACTTATAATTGATGACCACCAGTCTTGGAAGATACCACCACTCACTACTCCTTAGCCTACAACAAAGTGAAATCAGCAATTCAAGCAGCTAATATAGACCCTCTCTCGAGAAGTTTGTCATTCAGATAAGTGATACCAGCTCAGTGTTCTTGTAGCATGTCCCTTGAAATGAAATAAGATTAAGAAATTGACTGAAAGGTGAACGCAACATTATGTCTTTCCTGGCTTTGATCATATAGAGTACACCAAATTAAATTTTGTATTCGGTTTAAGCAAGACTAGTTTTGAAATCGAATAGGGTTCAGAAGGTCCATATTGTGTTAAAGAGCTAACCTCAAAATAAAGATGAAATATGAAATGGAGTTGAATATGATAAAGAGATATTAACCTTTGGCATAATCAGGCTTTGTCATTACACCATTCCAGAGCTATTCATTTTTTGCTCAATTACTTTCTTGGCACACTTGTTTCATGGGTATCTTTGCGAATATTTGCATTTAAAACTTGAAGACTTAGATCATGTACTAATATGAATGCCACAAGAAAGAGCAACTCAGGTTACTAAAGGAAATGCACATGACGTATACGCATCCCACCTCAGATGGCATGTTACTAACTATGAGCAGTTGGGTTGGAAAACGATTGGGATCTTCAACAGATATCTTGATACATAGTCTCCATTTGGGTAAATAACTATGAATATCAGCAATTGAGGCACAGGATAAACTAGCACATTAATAGATTCAGAGAAAAATGTTATTAAGCTGAGCTCTATCATTCCAAGTCAGCTCCACATATTCTCGTTGAGATGGACATGCATGCATTTACGGTGTGTTTCGATATCTTCACTCCAAAGGTGGTGAGTTTGTCAAAATGGGACTTATCCCATGAGGATTGCAGCAGATTATGATAGTAGAGCATCTGGATCATATTTCTCCCAAGTTTGAATATAGCTTGGATAATATTGAATATCTGACGCATGAAAAAGGAAAACCCCAGCGAACTAGAAGATACAATGTCAACGTTTCAAGTTGTCACACATCGGCATAATAGGCACTGAGGCACGAAATGTCCAACGACAGGGAGAGGCAGTTGGAAATAATCGTTAAAGCTCTTGATAGAACGTTGGAAACATTGTTCTCAAAAACCCATATATACCCAAAAAAATGATAGAAGGTTGGAAACCTTCTGTCATGAACGAGATGACAGAAGGTTGTTTCAGAAAAAATTCCAGAAGTTTTCAATATACAAGGCACCACATTGACAGGATTTATTTTTCTCTATGCACTCTTTATTAAAAAAGGATGACTTGAAACCACTTGGACAGTTTTGCGAAAGTTTGATTATAATGGTGATATTAAGCTTAGAAATGAGCTCCTTCCAACAACTCAGTTCAAACGGGCACCTGACCAGAGCATAGAGTTAACCAGTGAAGTCATGGATTTCCTAAAGTGGATCTTTTCAATATTCATCGATAGTGATGGGGCATTGTCACCACAAGAGCTGGAAGATCTTTTCTCCAATGCTTCATAAATTCCATGGGAAGCAGATATCTATGAGAATTCAATGGAGAAGAATGCTTTGGGTGCTGTGACCTTGAATGGATTTTTTTTTTAATCTACGTGGGCTCCCATGACCCTTATGGATCCGGTCAAAAGCCTTGTTTAATTTATATTGGATACCCTGGAGATCCTGTTTCGGTATTTCATGTGACCCGTCTTCGACGGCTTGAACGCAAGAGATTAAATTCACATAGGAATGTATTCTGCATTACTCAATGCTTTAAATGGCAGGCCATTTGTTGAAAAGTACACACCAACTAAAGGTGACCGTTATGCTACAAATGTTATTGACATGACTAAGGGGACAAAGAAAATACTAGTCATGCGTGAAATTCTGGAAGATTGAGTCCACAAGCTTTTGGAAAATAAAGAAACTTTGGCTCCATGAGATGTGGTTATATTCGTTTATGATAGTTCAGATGAGGCTTCATGGAGAAAAACGGTTGAACTGCTTGTGGAAGTTTCCACTCATTGGGAAAACAGTGGCTTCGAGGTTCCATATGTTATTATTGGTGCAAAAGTTGATTTAGATCCTCATCCAGGGTCCATATCCCATTATCCAAGATATGGGAGTGGAATTCCCAATTACGGTCAGTATGAAATTGGGAGACTGTGCATGGTCAGTTTGGTGTGAAAGGTGTAGTCTGGGGTCACGAATGGATCCTTGTTGGTGAAGAGGAGCCGAATGGTGAAGAAGAAAGAGGTTCAAAAGATGATTTTAAAATGGCTTCAGAAGTTATGGAAGTAGTCCAAAGACTCAAGAAGAAGTTAGGACCATAGTAGCATAATAACAAAAAAATTTAATACGGAAATAGATTTTTTATACTAATAATAATTCTAATCAAATATAAATATATATATCATAAATGTACATTTAAAATTATTGGTTTATTTCTAGACATGTTATTTACAATCAAAATTACTGTTTAAAAACAAAAAAATATAAAATCTTAATGTAGTGGGATAGAGAGTGTGAGAGATAACAATTAGTTAGTAATAAGTATTTTTATAAGAAAGTATGAAATTGAATGTTATTTACATTTTATAGTGATTAAATAATTAAAGTGTGGTATTTCAAAATTGGTTATTCACAATTCAATGTATTTGTATTACACCTACACCTACAGAGAATATTCCACGAATTCGAATTGTTCTGAATTTCAGACATGAAAGGCCAATACACTTGAATTATGCTACTATGGTTAAGACAATCAAAACTCAACTGCAACATTTGTAGTCTAACAAACTGTACAGTGGAAACAACACTAGCAATGATGGACACTTGGTGACATATTAAAAGAAGCAAAGCAAAAGAACAAACTCAATGTCTATAATGTCACCTCATCTAGAGTGTTCAACAAGTGATTCCTAGCATGCACTTCATTAAAAATTAAATCTTGTGACAATCTGAATATAACTTAAAGAAGTATTGTAATCTCACAAAAGAATTTTTGTAAAAATAAAAATTATTACTTAAATGGGTGTGTGCAAGCTGTAAAAATAAAAATTATTACTTAAATGGGTGTGTGCAAGCTAATGAGGATCTCTTTTGACACGTTAGATGCAATAGAAAATTGAACAAATAGTCATCCATCAACTTACATGGATATTTTGAGACAAATACACAATGAATCTTGTAATGAGTAAAAAAGATGAAACGTAGGAAATTGAATGAAGTTTCCGAATATATACATTTTTTCTATTGAAAATGTTCCTAACTATCTAAAGTTTGATCTTTTTTAACACACGTTTTTTTTTTATTTTTTGGACAAATTATAAGGTATATGTTTTTGTGGGTGCAGCCTTTGAGTGCCTAAATGATGGAATCAAGTTACAAAAAATTGGTAGACATATAGAGAACATCTAATACTAGTACATTGTTATTTTTCCAAAACAAAAACAAACAAACAAAAAAATTAATTATCTAAGTGATCGAACCTAGAAAACAGTACACCAATTGTGGGTGCAGCCTTTGAAGGTCTTAATGCAATTATTTCGAAACAGTTTTTTTATAGCATGTAGAGGTCGGACTTTAGTGCACCGTACATTTTTTTTCCAAAATGGCTGAGAAACAGAATAGTTATGGACTAAACACTAACAGTGTGTTTTTTTAGTTAAGGAGTCATAACATAAAAAATAAAATAAAAAATAAGATAAAAAATAGCTATATATATATATATATATATATTCTTTTTAAAAATTACATATTTGGAATCTGCAGAAAAAATGCTATGTGTCTAAAATTTCATAAAAAATGATGGTGTGCAGCATGCTGTAACCAGCGGCTAAACACGGACATATTGAAAAAAATGGTGAGATATATAATTAGTTGTGGTTTACCATATTCCATACCACAGGTTTGGTTAACCCGAAGCTCAGCCCAAAGCAGACACATAGGAAGAGTGATGATACCCAAACATGTGACAAGGCTCGGTCTTAGTGTTAAGAAACGCGGGCGTTTTTATTTTAAATTCAAATTTTCATTTCCCGCCTATTTGGGTGCCATGAAAACCAAAATGCATGCACGTTTTATCTCTGCAAAACACGTGCGCGTTTTGTAGAGCTAAAACGTGTGCGCATTTTGGTAAAAATCAAATTTATATTAGGGATAAGGGGGGGAGGGGGGGGTTGGGGGGGCATGGGTTTAGGGAGGATTAAGGTAGTTAAAGAGAAGAAGGTGTATGGGGTTGGGGTAGAGAGACATATGGGGGGTGGTAAGTGGTAGGGGGAGGGTGATTACGAGAGATAGAGAGTGAGAGGGGTAGGGGTAGGGGGAGTGGGAGATATAGAGAGAGAGGGGTAGGGTTAGGGGAAGTACGATAGAAAAAGAGAGTGGCAGAGGGTGTGGTTATGGGTAGGGAGAGTAGGAGGAGAGTTAGGGAGAGAGAGGTAGGGTTAGAGGTAATAAGAGTGATAAAGAGGGAGTCAAGGGTGTTAGGGTGTTGGGGGAGAGAGAGAGGGGTAAGGGAAAGGTGTAGGTGGAGGATTAAGGGATAAAAAGAGTGATAAATGGGGTTAGTAAGGGTTAGGGGGAAGAGGGGGGAGAGAGATAGAGATGAGGATGGGGGTTAAAGGTAGTGGGAGGAGTAGGGGGTGAGAAAGTCATAGAGGGAGTTAGTAAGGGTTATGGAGATGAGAATAAGAGAGAGAGAGCATAAGTGTTAGTTGTATGAGAAAGAGAGAGGGGGTAGGGTGTTAGGGGATTGGGTGAGCGATATGGGTAGGGGATACAAGTAGGTGGAGGAGTAAAGAGAGAGGGATCCTAGGGGTGGAGGGGCAGAGGATGTGGGTGATTAGGGGTAGGGGGAAGAGGGGGGTTGGGGAGAGAAAGAGGTAGAGATCGTGTTGGGGGGAGGTGTAAAGGGAAGAGTGGGGTTGGGGGAGAGAAAGAGATAGATATCAGGTTGGGTGGGGATAGGGGTTTAGGGAGGCTTCGGAAATACAGAGAGAAGGGAGGTATAGGGTGGAGAGAGAGAGAGAGAGAGAGAGAGAGAGAGGTGGGGTGTAGTAAGTGGTATGGGGAACAGAACTAGGAGAGTTAAAGAGAGCGGGGTTTAGGGGTAGAGAGAAAGAGAGAGAGAGGAGGAGGAGGAGGAGGAGGTGCTT
This sequence comes from Larix kaempferi, assembly GCA_027924585.1. NCBI lineage: Eukaryota > Viridiplantae > Streptophyta > Pinopsida > Pinales > Pinaceae > Larix > Larix kaempferi. The sequence continues at coordinate 1,707,895 of BSBM01000316.1, read as the reverse complement.
ATGGGTAGGGAGAGTAGGAGGGAGGTTAGGGGTTGTGAGATTGTGAGAGAGAGAGGTGGGGATATTGTTAGGGGTTTAAGGGGGGGAGAGAGAGAGAGGTGGGGTTAGGTGTAGGTGGAGGAGTAGTGGAGAGAGAAAATGACAAAGGGGATCAACGATGGTTAGGGGGGAATAGAGAGAGAGAGAGAGAGAGAGAGAGGAGGAGGAGGAGGAGAGGGAATTAGAGGTAAGAGGAGTAGGGGCGAGAAAGAGTGAGAGAGGGGGTTAGTAAGGGTTAGAGAGAGAGAGAGAAGAGGGGGTTAGTAAGGGTTAGAGAGAGAGAGAGAAGAGGGGTTTAGTGGTAGGGGTAGGAGTAGGGTGTGTGTGTGTGTGTCTGTGAGAGAGAGAGAGAGAGGGAGTGTTAGGAGGTTAGGGGAGAGAGAAAAGATTGGGGTTAGGTGTAGGTGGAGGGGTAGGTAAAAGAGAGATCAAGAGAAGAGATTATTAAGGGTTAGGGGGATATGGGGGAGTGAGAGAGAGGGGGGGGGTGTTAGAGGTAGGAGGAGGAGTAGAGGGGTTGAGAAAGTGATGTAGGGGGTTAGTAAGGGTTAGGGAGAGGAGTAGAGAGGGGGGGGAGGGGCGTTAGCGGTAGGTGGAAGAGTAGGTGTGTGTGTGTGTGTGTGTGTGTGAGAGAGAGAGAGAGAGAGAGAGAGAGATATAGAGAGAGAGAGATGTGGAGGTTAGGGGTAGGTGGAGGAGTAGAGGTGTGTGTGTGTGTGTGTGTGAGAGAGAGAGAGAGAGAGAGTTGAGGGTTAAGGGGGGAGGGTGTGGGTTATTAGGGGTAGGGGGAGGAGGGGGATTGAGGGAGAGATAGAGATAGAGATTGTGGTCGGGGAGTGTGGGTAGGGATATTGGGAGGATTAGGGATGTCAAAGAGTAGGGGAGGTATAGGGTGGGGGTAGAGAGAGAGAGAGGGTAGGGGCAGTAGGAGAGAGAGAGAGTAGGGGGAGTAGTAGAGAGAGGCAGGATAGGGCAGAGGGGGTGGTTATGGGTAGGGATAGTAGGAGGGAGGTTAGGGAAGAAAGTGCAGTGTTAGGGGTGGTGAGAATGTTAGAGAGAGAGGGTAGTTTTAGGGGGATGGAGGAGAGAGAGAGGGGTGGGGGTTAAGTGTAGGTGGGGATTAGGAAGAATAAATAACAATCATGTGGAAATTCATGCCCTTTACATCATTATCTCTCTCATAATTAATAGAAACATCAAGTTTGTGTTCATCTTGGGACACTCAACGTTAATCATAGGCCTTGTGAGAAATTGTCATCAAGAAGATAACGTAGTGCTTGGAAGAATGAAGCTTTGAATCCTAAGCGTGTTAGACACTATGTACTCATTTCAACTGCTTCACATTCATAATTGCAATAATCAAAAGGTCAATGTAATGGAAAATTTAGTAACAAGTCTATCAAAGGGACATTTTTTGGAAAATGGGGGTGACCTCAAGGTTTTAGTGATACTGTGAATATTCACTATGAAGAATTTATCATAAAAGCAAGGTTTCAAACCCCACTCTTTCTTGCATGAAATTCTACTCAAAGAAATGACAGATATGTTGGGATAAGACACAATGGAGGCACAGGATTAAACGCACCTCATGCAAAAATTTCCTCAATCATGTTCACCATCTATGGAGGAGTAGCCTTAAATTATGGTAATTAATGGTTTGTGGTTTGAAGGTGGGATTCATCCTACACAAGTCCATTTTGTCCATGGTATGGAACTATGGTCTAATGGTGTTGTAGAGGTCAAGATTGTTGTGTAGGGTTGTCACCATTGTGGAGGAGTCTTTGACCTCGCAATTCATGGTAATCTCCCTCTGGAGTTTCTACAAAACGTATGGTGATGTGGTTTGGAGTTTGTAAATAATTATTTTGGAAGATTGTTTTTGAACTAAGAAAATTTAGGTTTTAGAGAAAACCCAATTCTATCTCAATTTTGCTTCCAACAAACTTGTAGCTTGTTTTCCCTATTTCATTGGTTAAATCCATAATTTTTATATGGCTAATGACAAGAATTAGGAAAATATTCTTAAATAAATGACACATCAGCTAGAGGGTATGAAGCCATCAATTGAGTGCCTAAGGATACACATGGAAAAGCAAGAAAGAAAACATGACATTGTGGAAGATAAATTCCAAGAGTTGAAGATAAACTATGACAAGTTAACCTCAAATTGTGAAATGTACTACAATATCATTTTGGGTTTCACTAGAGGATTGCAATCTTCCAAATTCATTTAGCTAATGAAGCCATTATTCATCACATATCCTTGGCCCTTATAGATCAGGAATAGCATGCATAAGTAAAGGAGGCATGGTCAATGGAATAAGTACTTGGTGAAAACAAATTTGGTTGATGCAATTTACATGTATTTTGATTGTAGGCTTATATATATGACAATATAGCACTACATATCATAAGCAATTAGCTTAGGATTTGCTAGAAAGTTGAAATTGCATGATCAAACAGCTTTTTCTATGAACAGAACGACAGAGAAATTTTGTAATCTTCTCACTGTTGGTTATTCCAACAATGTTTTTATCAATACAAATCTATTTGTTCTTGTGAAAAAAAATGAAGAACAAAAATAGTAGATAATTACCACCTTTGAGGAGTTATTCCTTTTAAGATGAGAGATTCTAGAATTTCTTGATTCCTCGAGAAGATTCTTTCATTTGTGTCTTTTTCTCTTCGTTCTCAACTTGATTTCATTCCTCATGTGAGAACAGGGGAGTGATGGTATCCTTTCATCAAAGCTTCACAAAAGAAAGAGACACCAAATTATTTCATGAGTGGGGCACTAAAGTGACAAGTTTCATTGAGGGTTTAGCTAGAGGATCTTCCACTGCTTTATCTTCTTCCAATTTTGCTTAGTCATCTACTTCCTCTTAATCGTTCGTCGATTCCCCTTATTCTACCTCTTATTCCTCTTCAATTCATCCTAGAACAACTTTCTCTAGATCCACATGGAGCTTTGAAGGATCATCCCCCCTTTAGAATTGTTCTCCTCTTTCTCTTCCTCTTCATTTTCCTTTTCCTATTCTTCCAAATTTTTGAATGCTTCAATTTTCTAATGCATGTTTTGGGTTGTTCCTCTCGAGGAATCTTTGAATATTGTGCTTCCTTTATTTTGAACCCTTGTACCTTCTCAGACCTACCTAAATTCAATCTACTATTGAGAAAGGAGCATGTTTCACTTAAGGATTTGGGAAATTTTTAGCAAAATTCCCATAGATATGATTATGATTAAATTTCAAGAGAAGTTTCTTGTAATGAAGGGTTCACGAGTGACTCCATCCCTCCAAATTGATTTGAAATGCCTATAGTAATTCTTTCATCGGGTCGACTTGCACACATATTTGTGCACAAGAGAATACATTTCCCTTTGGTTTTGCTCTGTTAATTAATCATCCCATCATATTCCCAATATCTCTAAGAAAACTCTCATCCCAAAAAATAGGGGTAAAATGGGACAATTTGACCCATAGAAGAATTGCATTAATATCCTCCACATTCTTAACCAAGAAAGTCTAACTATGGGAGAGAATAGAATGGTATGAGACCTCCTATAAGCAATCCCCCTTCAATCCAAATTAATTTATAAGAGACTCATAGGTTAATAGTTTAAAATCACTATATAAAATGAAGAACTTTTAATCTAGTTGAAGCAAAAGCGGCACAAGATCTTTTTCAACATAGCCTCAAAAGTAAACTCAAGGGTGGTAGCTGTGGGAGAAGTCATCCTTTACCATGGAGGAAATGAAGACACTATATTTGCATCAGGATTAGGAAGAATGACCAACAACAGTGTGGAAATTCATGCTCTTTACATTAGTATCTCTCTCGTAATTGATAGAAACATCAAGTTTGTGTTCATCTTTGGACACACAACATTGATCATGGGGCTTGCAAAAAAATGTCATCAAGAAGATAACATAGTGCTTGGAATAATGAAGCTTTGAATCCTGAGTGTGTTGGAAACTCTGGAAATGGGTTTGACCTCAATGTTTTATTGAAACTTCACTATGAAGCATTTATCATACAGCCAAGGTTTGAAAACCCCCCTCTTTGGTGTATGTCATTCTACTCAAAGGAATTACAGATGTGTTGGGATAAGACACGATGGAGGCACAGGCTTAAACACACCTCCTGTAGAAATTTTCTCTCAATCATGCTCACCATCTATGGAGGAGTGGCCTTTAATTATGGTAATTAATGGTATGTGGTTTGAAGGTGGTATTAATCCCACACAACTCCATTTTTTCCATGATATGGAATTATGGTCTAATGTTGTTGTAGAGGTCAAAATTGTTGTGCAGGGTTGACGCCATTATGGAGGAGCCTTTGACCTCGCAATTCATGGTAAGCCCCATCTAGAGTTTCTACAGAACATATGGTGATGTGATTTGGAGTTTGTATATAATTATTTTGGAATTGTGTTTTTGAATTGAGAAAATTTTGGGTTTTAGAGGAAACCCAATTCTATCTTAGTTTCGCTTCCAACAGTCATGTAGCTTGTTTTCCCTATTTCATTGGTGAAATCCATAATTTTGATATGGCTAATGAAAATAATTAGGAAATTAGGAAAAGATTCTTAGATAAATGACCTATCAACTAGAAGGTAAGGTATGAATCCAACAATTGAGTGCCTATGGATGCACATGGAAAAGCAAGAAAGAAAACATGACATTATGGAAAATAAATTCCAAGAATTGAAGATAAACTATGACAAGTTAGCCTCAAATTTTGAAATGCACTACAATATCAGTTTGGGTTTCACTAGAGGATCACAATCTTCCAAATGCATCTAGCTAATGAATCTATTATTCAACACATAGCCGAGATCATGAAGAGCATGCACAAGTAAAGGAGGACTAGTCAATGGAATAAGTTCTTGGTGAAAACAAAATTGGTTCATAATTTGGTTGATGCAATTTATATGGAAATATAGCACTACGTATGATAAGCATAGATTAGGCTTAGCTAGAAAGCTGAAATTGCATGATCAAATAGTTTTTTTTATGAATAGAACAACAAAGGAATTTTGTAATCTTCTCACTAATGGTTTTTCCAATAGTGCTTTTATAAATACAAATCGATTTGTTCTTGTGAAAAAAATAAAAAATAAATAAAGCACAAAAAATAGTATATAATTACCACCTTTGAGGATTTATTCCTTTTAATATCAGAGATTCCAGAGTTGCTAGAGTCCTCGAGAAGATTCTTGCTTTTGTGTCTATTTCTCTTCATTCTCGACATGATTTCATTCCTCCAGTGAGAAGAGGGGAGGGATGGTATCCTTTCATCAAAGATTCAACAAAAGAAATAGACACCAAATTCTTGCATGAGTGGGGCACTAAAGTGACAAGCTACACTGAGGGTTTAGCTAGAGGATCTTCCACTGCTTTCTTGTCTTCCAATTTTGCTTACTCATCTACTTCATCTTCATCATTCGTCAATTCCTCTTCTTCAACCTCTTCTTCCTCTTCAATTCATGCTAAAACAACTTTCTTTGGATCCACATGGAGCTTTGAAGGATCATCCCCCCCTTTAGAATTGTTCTCCTCTTTCTCTTCCTCTTCATTGTCCTTCTCTTTTTCTTCCAAATTTTCAAATGTTCCATATTTTTAATGCACTTTTTGGGTTGTTCCTCTTAAGGAATCTTTGCGCATTGTGCTTCCTTCATTATGAACTCTTATACCTTCTCGAAACCTACCTAAATTCAATCTACTATTGAGAAGGAGAGGCATGTTTCACTTGAGGATTTCAAAAAAATTTAGCAAAATGCCCATAGATATGATGATGATTACATTTCAAGGGAAGATGCTCGTAAACAAGGGTTTACAGGTGGCTCCATCCCTCCAAATTGTTTTGCAATGCCTCCAATAGAATCTTTTTCAGGTCGAATTCCACACATATTTGTGCACAAGATAATTTATTTCCCTTTGGTTTTGCTCTGTCAATTAATCATCCCAGCGTATTCCCAATATCTTCAAAAAACTTTCATCCCAAAAAATAGGGGGAAAATGGGACAATTTGACCCATAGAAGAATTGCATTAATATCCTCCTCTGGATTAAAATCTAGAGACCAAGATGGTATAAAAATTCCCTTGGATCCCATGAAATAAGGCCCAATTTGAAAAATCAGATCACAGGCTTCTCATTCAAAAAAAGGAATATAAAATAACATCGTCCTAATGCAAAAGATAAAACCTGACTCTGTATCTTGGGTGTCCAATGTTTTGCAACCCATTATTCAATAGCTCTAGGGCTACGCCAGAGGCCATTGGACTTCCAACCAAAGCTCTCTCAGACAAAATAAGGGCTTTTTCTCTTTAGTCCCTGGGATGAAAGATATCATTGTGGGATGGCCTTTGACAAATCTCTAATGTTGGTGTTGGGATCTTGTGACGAGACTTAAAGTATTGACTAGAGCCTTAAATGCCTTTATTTCAAAATTATATGGTCTCTCATTACTAACTAATTGATATGGTTTCATACACTCATCAATCCTCTTTGTTTTTACCTTTTTAATAAACTCATTTATGAATGATGTGTAGGTTTATATTTACTTTATTGATGATTAGTGAATTAACTTTATTGTCATATACTTTCTTGGTGGTTTGTAAAGTATTTATCCATGGATTTTTAACTTTCCACTCATTTATATTTTTATCTTTTTAAATTGGCAACTTATAGTTGTAGGTTTATATTTAATTTTTTAATAATTATTGGATTAAATCAATTATGGTACTTTTCTTTCTTTATATGATAATTTATTTATTGTGGGCTTAACAGTTAAGAAAGGGTAGGGTATGTCAAATCACTACATAAAGGGGTTATGACCTTAAAATTAGATTATTATTATTATTATTTGTATTAAATTTAAAATTAGATTATTATTATTATTATTATTATTATTATTATTATTATTATAAAGTGTTCATTCTTTATGTAGTGTTAAATTTGTATAAATGTTTTTTAATTTATAGTAATTTAATATCATATTTCATAGTAATTATAAGGGGTTTATTTCTACTTTTAATCGTGAAGGGATTTCATTCAATTAAGTTGTTTTTTATCAAGAGATTAAAATCCATAAAAAATAAGAAAAAATCCAACACTATAGAAAAATCAATAGCATAAAAACTATACAACCAAAAAATATAAATGATGTGGAATTCCCATAGTTTCAAATATTAAATTAATGAAAAATAATTAAAAAATAATATGTGATCTTATATTTTATTGGAATAGTCTATGTTTTGGGTAAAATCCAAATTTCCACTTATTTGAATTGTATTTTTAAATCCATAAATAGAGTCACACTCTCAAATACCCCCATGGCACCCAAATTATGTAATTTCCATAACTAACATATGTGATTCTAATTTTTTTAAACTACAATATTGAAAACTAAATTATTTAAACTACAATATGTGATTCCAATAAGATTGAAAACTAGAATATTTAAACTACACCTATTTTATTTTTGAAAATTATACATTAAACACTAAATTAATTATATAAAACAAAACTCACTTGTTATTTTTTTCAAAATTTTACAACAAGAAACATTTAATTGAATGCAGATTTGACATATTAAAAGACATTAATATTTATTTTTTGAAAAAAAAAAGAAAGAACACAATTCCCTATAAATTGTTTTTTATTACACATCAAAATTCAAAAAATATATTTAAAAACTATTTAAAATGAAAAATTTATATTACCACACTACTAAAAAGTGTTACCTAATTCATCCATCTATCTCAACAAATTCAACTCATGATTAGCACAACAAAAATAACTGCACAAAATTTCCCATAAAGATCTTTAAAAATATTCCCCATAATTAGAAATATTCCTCATAACAAATTTATGAGAAAATAATAAAAATATTCCACATAACAAATTTATGAGAAAATAATGAATTTAACATTAATAATTTATGAGAAAATAATAAAAATATTCCCCATAACAAATTTATGAGAAAATAATGAATTCAACAATAAAATAAAAGTAATAAAATTTATTATTCATAATGTCCCTGCATCCCAGTTGGTGGATAAAATATATGATTGCTTTCTAATAACATTTATTTTAACACAATATATCTATTACAAATAACAAAAATATAAATAAATCGATTAATGAACATGTTTCAGGAGATTAATGAACATGTTTGGCTCCTTAAAGGAAATGTACTTTATTTATGAAAACTATTCTTATTACACTACTTATAAGGGAATGTCGTCTATTTATGAAAACCATTCTTATTATACTACTTGGATAGTTCATCGTGTACTTGTCAATATTATCTACAACCGGATAAGCCAAAACAAATTCAAAATCACCAATGTCAAAGTCAAAGACACTGACAGTGAAAATAAAAGTGGATCCTTTATAATGTCTAAAGCATTCCCATTCGGATTAGTGCTTGCCTGTTCATAACCTTAATGTTATTTTCCACCTCGTGTAAGCCAAACCCCCTGCCAGCATATCAATTCAGAAACCCAAAAATGCATAAAAAATACATTAAAAAAATGTATTGGGCGGTTTTCCATTAAGAAAAACCAACAACGATTGGCATAAACATATAGTGGAATGTAGGACTGAATCGCGGTGTTTTAATTGCCTGGTGATTGGATCCTCAATATCCTGTCCTTATCGAGGAACTTAGTCCATCTTCTCATGAAAACCAATCCCAATAAGCTGATGAAAACAATCATATAAGGAATATTGTTATTAAGTTTAAAGCTTCAATTTAATTTCAATTACTTTGAAAAACTTTTTCATATGAACTATGTTGGAGTTTGGACACAGTTTCTAAACTCCGATACAGTTGATATCAAAAGTTTTTTCACAATTAATTGTGAACATCTGCATAACAAATGATAAAATCATGCTCACCAACACTCATACCTAACCACTGGAAGGCACTCACCACCATCTGCTGCTCAAATAATATAGGATATGCTCTCAAAACTCAAAAGCCTTTTTTTTCACTCACCACCATCTGCTGCTCAAATAATATAGGATATGCTCTCAAAACTCAAAAGCCTTTTTTTCATATTTACTATGTTGGAGTTGGGACACTTTTTCAAAACTCCAACACAACTGATATCCGAAAGTTTTTTCACAATTATGCTGTGAAATTCACAAATGATAAAATCATGCTCACCAACACTCATACCCAACCACATGGAAAGCGTCTCACCACCATCTGCTCAAATATAGGATATGCTCTGAAAACTCAAAAACCTTTTGCATATGAACTGTGTTGGAGTTTGGACACAAAATCATGCTCATCAACACTTGTACCCAGCCACGTGGAAAGTACCTCACCACCATCTGCTCAAATATAGGATATGTTCCCAAAACCCAAAACCTTTTGAATATGAACAGTTCCACAGTTTTTAAACTCCAACACAGTTGATATCCTAAAGTTTTTTTCACAATTATGCAATTCTGCATATACAAATGATAAAATCATGCTCACCAGCACTCATACCCAGTCACGTGGAAGGCACATCACCACCATGTGGAAGGCACATCACCACCATCTGCTGAAATGTAGGATATGCTCTCAAAACTCAAATCCCACTGCAATTTGGTTATAACGGTGAATGTTTACTCAGATTCAATTGATGGGAGATGTATACTATGATCGGATCAGAGAGACAACCTTCAAAAATTAATATTTGGTTGTAACGAGGTATGTATACTCAAATCAGAGTGAGGTCAAGGTGATGGGGATGTATAATCAGACTAAAGAGAGAGGCAAGCGTCAAATAGATATATGGTTGTAATGAGCAGTGTATACTCAAATTAGAGAAGGCCAAACGATAGAGAAATGTATTCTCAAATTGAAAGGACGAGGGAAACGCCAAAGTAATGTATGGTTCTAATAGAATCGTGTCAAGCAATGAGGCCTTGTCTCTTTCGGCTTCTGCAATCCTGTTGTATTTTTCTATTTTCTAAATATTGTTTGGGGTGGGAAATGGGTTTGCATTGCTTGGCATTTTTCTCCGCTATCTAGAAGAATGAATGTGCCTATCCATATTGTACATCATATCAGAGTTGCAATCCAACCCATGCATATTTCTCCTGTTGTATTTTCTATTTTAGTGCTCCTCCAACGACACATTGCTCATGGTAGGCAATGGGTCGCACGGCTTGTTTCTGAAAGTTTGTTTTCTCCATTGCATTTCCTTCAACTTTATATCAAACCTATGCATGTTTCCTTTGTTGCAATTTTTTATTTTGATGCTTTTTCAAGACCACATTATTGCTCAAGGTAGGCAGGGAGCTATATACTGAAATGAGTTTTGGTTGTGTCTTCTTTTGGTAGACCACCAACCCTTCATGCAAACATAAAGAATGTTGCCGCTTGTTGGGCCAGTATTTTGTACATTTGGATAACAGTGCCTTACAAATCCGACATCCTCTGGGGTTTCAACTACTGTACCATTTGTAAATTTGGATTTCAGTGCCTTACATATCCGATGTCCTGGGGTTTTCACTATTGTACCTAATACAATGGGAATGTGGGAAAACTAAAAAAAATACATTCCAGATATTGGAGGATATGCATGGTGTGTTCTTGCTTGAGCACTCATCCCCATGGTATGAGTAGCGTATTTTAGAAAATCGATTGTAAAATATCGAAACATAATATGCTTATTGAACAATTCCTTCCATGGTTATATTTATATTTTCTTGTGTTGCAAAACCACAAGGCCAATTCTAACATTTTAGGTATTTTGCGATACGTTTATCATCATATTTGGATAATTGTTCATAAACTTAGTCCTACTGTTATTCATTGTATTTTCATGTGTTTCAGTACCTCGCAGGCCAATTCTGACATTTTGGGCATTTTGAGATTTTTATCATCATTCTATTTGGATAATCGTTCATAAACTTAATATTCTTGTTATTCAGCAAAGAAGAGAGATTCGAGAGAGCCCATTTTTGTTTTATAGATTATCCTGTAGCCTATTTATGTTCAAGCCTATTCCTTGCAAGTAATTGTATTGTGATCACATAAAATATTTCATTAATTAATATCGGTGCTAATATTCCATCAACTTGTTTGAATTGACAAACACAGAGGAAGCAGTCGCTGAAAAAAACCCTGAAACATCCATATGCAGAGAAAGCATTTAAGCTCTGTTACAGAATCATGGACTTGGTAAAGCCAAAGCAATGGACACCAGATTGCACGCAAGCCTCCATAGGCAACACATAATTGAAGGCAGTACAAAAATTTGCCTTTAGTTCTTCACGTTTCTTTACATTGTTTGAAAGAAAAATTTATCAGTTAGTTTCTTGAATCAACTAAAATGGACATAGTGTATGTAAGTGCAGTTTAATCCATTAGTAGAAACCTGTTAACAATGAAATTTGCTTCTTATTTGCACTGCTAGAAGCTAAATAGAAATTTCCTGCACGAACAGGAAATAGTAGGAGATGGCTGGTTATTCTACAGGGAAGTACTCAGAAGTGTCATTGCTGGTCCACAACATTCCTTTTGTTTGGCAGTTTGTTCCGAACAATTGGCCATCATTTACATTCATTAAAGTTTTGTGAATGTTACGACATTTTGAATCTATAGCCAGGCATATAGGTGGAAAAGGCGGACTTGATAATTGGTTGACAATCGACAAGTAAGAACACAATGGAGCCAACAAATGCTGCATGAGCCTAATCTACCTGATGTAAAGACATGCTCAACCAATTTGTCTAACATCTCTTGATTCTCTTCGTCTAAGGAGCTGTGCATTCAACTTGATTAAGGAAACCCTCTAATTTGCAGATCATTTCCCTTTGTAATAAATGTAAATGGACAAGGATTTGCTCTAACCAACCTTTTGCTTTAAATATATTATGGTAACAGAACATAACTAACATATCGAAGAGTTGCAATAAAGCCTTGTATTATTCTTTGAAGATTAACTCTGAATGAAATAATGTTATAGACTTGTGTCCTAACTATATCTAAATTAGTGGATTGCAATGCTAAAGCCTATGTTCCTAGTAATCCATAGTAGGCCTGTGTGCCGTTTGACAATCTTCTAATGTTTCTAACTCCTGTTTTTGGTTGGTATGGAATTATACTAAGGGTTTGTTCTAGAATACCAATAATGACTGGCGGTACCCAACTTTTTAACGAGTTATACTAAAAAACCCTCTTCTTGTTCAATTACATTTTTACTACTTTCAAGTTTAACATTTTGGTTCAAATAACTTAACAAGATCACTCCAATTCTAACTAAAAGGTTATCAAACTTGAAACCCTTTGCTTTTGAGCTGTTACTCCTATATCCCTTCTATTCCAAAATTAAACATTCACTGATAAGTGTCTTTTTCAAATTGTATATCCATTATAACTCAAATCAATAACATAGACTTCTGCAGGGGCAACTAAAAATAATTGAAGAGACTCCCATATGAACCTTTGGACCATAATAAGCAAAATGTAAATTTTGTCTTAACAATATACACTAAGCTGCACCACGTTATGTAATACATTTCATGTGAAAAACAATGTCCCATTTTTACAAAGACAGAACTAATTTACAAAGAGAATTAATTTGCAGATAAGCAAAACCTTTCCAATATATTGAAAAATCTAAAAATAAATAAAATCTTGCGCACTGCACTCTACAGACTCATTTCCCTAAGACACAGCTCAAATTAGAAATTTAATAAAACATGATTGGTAAGGTAACAAGGTACAGAAATGGATGCAAAATCATTGGCAAATCTTTTTGCCTCGGAACATCCAACTTCTGTAGTTCGCTGCCGCCATAAATCAATCAGTCTGCCAGCTGCAAAAAATATCCTAACTAGCAAGACTGGCATATGGAAAGTACCAAATATGAATAGTTATGATAAGATAGATAGAATTGGCTCACAAGGAGACACACAAGAAAAAACCACTTGTCTTGGTATGATCTAATCTGCTCAGGTGTAAAACAATACAGGAAACTACTCCAAACATGTATGTGTACTAAGCTGTCCTATCAGCACCGTTTTGGAAAATTTGGCTCCCACCACCTCGTCTAGGTTGCCTGGAGAAACTACCTGCTGAAGCACTGCCAAAGCTACCTCGGCTACCAGATCCCCCCCTTCCTCTGCTAGAGTATTCTCTACCAAACTCTTGTCCGCTTCCCCTTCCATAGCCACGTGCACCATAACCCCCTCGTACTCTTACCCCTTCATTCTGAAATCCCCTTCCTCTGCCACCTCTTCCTGCTCCAAAAATAACAAATCAAAAGTTGCACCAAATGTAATCCAATTCTTGGCATCAATAGACAGTGAGAACAAAAAGTATACTCACTTCCTCGTGAACTACTACTGCTACTCCTTTTTTCCTCTATGTATATTTGTTTACTGCCAAAGGGCATTGGGGAAGCCTGCATGTTGCCATATACAGAATTGGAAACAATAATCAAATCCCATAAAGACAGAAATAAGAAACAGATGAAATTAAAACATAAATGTATACATACTGCTGTGGCATTTTGAACAGAAGTCGAGTCTTCAAAATCAATAAAGGCATAACAAACTCCAGTATCCTGTGAAAGCACAATCAGACTTAATCTGGCTGACCTCATACAGATGAACAAACAGAGAGAAAGAAAACAATTATAGTACTAGACAAGCCACCATACAGAACTTTAAAAAGAAACAAATAGAGAGAATATCAATCCCCACCTTCCGGTTAACCACACTGACCCCTTCAGGTCTAATTTTCCCAAACTTTTTAAATTCCATTTCTAATTCAGAGACAGTGACAAGAGAAGAGAGATTCCTTATGTATATCGACCTTCCATCACCTGAGGAATGGCAAATGCAATAAGAGGTTGCGGTAACATGAGTAAAATACTAAAAACATTTAATGTATTTATTTAGTGAAGGTTAAAAATAACAAATATTGGTCAACCTAACTGTAAGTTATGTAGAACAAGATATAAAAATAGCAAACCTTCATTTTCAGAGCCAACGATATCATCGAACCCATTCGGATGCACTTCATCAGTTACTTTTGGACCCAAAGGCAATTGAGGTGGTTGTTGTTGTTGTGTAGGCTGTGGTGCAGGCTGCCATTCTGAAGCTACAGCAACAACCTTATTTGAAGGTGTTTGATAAGATTGTGCAGTGGCAGAAGGCCATTGTGCAGTGGCAGAAGGCCCCTTGGGGACCCGAAGCTTTGAATTTAAATGTTTTTACATGATCAGAAAAACTGAGAAGTTAGAATCTCTAAAACACTAGACTGATTGTAATCAAAGAAATTAATTACAATAGAACAAATGGAACTTCAATAATAAGAGAAAACTGACATTAATTCCCACACTTACAATGGAGGCATAAGTGTGCTTGGGAGCTTCCCCTAGAGGTTCTTCAACTGGAGCAGGAGCTGAAGCAGCTTCAGAAGCTGTTACAACTGAAGATGCTACCACTGAAACTTCAATTGGGATTTCATCCAATTTATCTTCAATGATAGGTGTTTCACGCAGATCAGAAAGATCATATTCCTCAGCAATAGTTTCGTGGTCATCAGGAGAAGCAGCTGTATACTCTCCTTTCATTTCAGCAGCGGCAGGGGACGATGGTTCTAGTGCTGCAATATGAGAATCACAATACTGCCTTAACGTCATTGGATAAACAAGATTAGTTAATGAAACATAATGGGTTGATAATAATGCTACTAAGGTCAAACCATCATAGCAGGACAAGGAGGATATAATGCTACTAAGATTAAACCAGGTCTTGGAAAAATAAGAATAAAATATACCTGGCTCGGGAAGAAAGGCAGATTTCAAATTGGATTCATGATCACCATTTATCACAAGATCAGATTGTTTTTCCACATAGGAATCATCCTCGGAGAATCTAAAAATGTCATTTAGGACATAGTAACCTTTCTCCTGAGGTGCAAGAAAAAATGTCTGAACAAAATTATTTTTTATATCCCTGCCCTTTCTTTGAATGGAACCAGTGACCATAACCAAAACCCCACCATCCAATGAATCTTGAGCATCCGCAGATTTTATCTCAATCACGCAGCCAGTGTAGTTTAAAGACATTACACAGTTATGAATTTCCTGCACAAAAAGCAGTAAAAGAATGGTAAGAAATCAATGGCCACTGGCCATAGCAATATTTCATGACATGTTTTATTAGTATTTTAATTCAAGTTTACATGGCAAATCTAGAAGCAAATATTCAGGTAGAATTCCAATACTGAATTTGAAGAAGACAATGCAGAATTTGACCCAATCAAAGTTTCATATATTCAATTCAAAAAATCTCGGGAGTTCTGTGCCCGGAAAAGTTTCCGGTATGGAAACAAGTACAAAATGGGTGGAAATATTTCCAGGGAATTTCGTGCCCAGAAAACAATGGAAAACAGAAACAGTGATTTCAGATAAAAATAAAATAAACCCAACCCAAAACTTGTGGGACACAAATAACATAATACAGATTTTAAAAAGAAAAACACTAAAATCTTAAAAATCGTAATTTTAAAAAGATCGTGTTATAAACACATAGGCTTGGCCCTCTTTCTTCAAATAGCTTCGTTTATGATCAGCATGGTGAGTGCAGGAAGCTTTGAAAGTCTTATTGCAGGTTTGGAGAGAAAAAATGCATTTAATATTTTATATTTTGTACAAGTAAACGGTAGGGAAAACCATACCTGCTAGACCTAGGTATACACTCCCAAACTAAGAACAACAATGTTAGACAGGAGGCATTCAAAGATGCAAGGGTTGATAGAAGACATTAAACAAGGATGGTAAGGACAGGATGTCCAAGTAACATGGATGGTTGGATAGATATCAAACAAAACACCCTTCTTAACATTATTGTAAGGCTTGAGCTATTCAGAAGGGCCTTCTTCTCACCGGGTCTTATAGTATAAGGATAAAGTTGAATCATTCATATTTTCAGTGTGAGCTATTAAAGGAAACAATTGAAAAAGTTGGTCCCTCTAGTAATACGGTGTATAACAGATGAACCACTAGTGTGTCCAGTTCTGTCAACACCATATTTTTATGTAAAAGAATAAAAGATAGGAAAAGTGATCCATCCACAGCTAAGCAAGAGTTTAGGACAAATTTAAAGATGGAAGTATTCGCACTACATTATTAAGAGCAATGACTAAAAGCAGCATTACAGTGCGAGAGTTTAAATAAATCCAAAATATCATTGGATGAGAAATAATCCAGTACCATCATCCCCGTAGCCGTTTCTTGATTGTCTCGGTCCAGGCGATGCATGACGCTTAGATCTGTATAGAATTGGTGCACAAACTCTGGCTGCTGTTGCAGGACATGGTAATACTGCCCCACGAAACAAGTGCCCACCTGCCAATCCCCAACGACAAACCCCATATTACATTTCATTGAAAACTGTATACATAGACATATCTCATTTGCATTTGAGAAGAATGGGTTTAAAAACACCAAAACATACCTGTAAGGCAGTGATTGGGGTAGAGAGTGTGGACGCCATTGTCCCTGCAAGAACGGAACCCTGTATCAAACCCTACCCTAAAACCCAAGGGCAAACCCTATCCTGGAAAACAGTACAGATCTGTGGCTCCACAATCCCTAGATTGAAAATAAAGTAGATATCAAAAAGAAAAACACCCACCTTGTCAGATCAGCCTGCCCTCTAGGGTCAGACAAGAGCACCAACTGTTTGCCAAAAAACCAGAACACAATACCTGCAATGCAGGAGGACCAAGGACCATCTATCTCATGAACATGGATTATTCAAAATCTGAATAGATATATGTACATGCATTGCCTTCTCAGCTGAAATGTTAGTTGAAGAAACTTACCGATCTGATGAGAAAAGTAGTGAATAAGCAGCCCAAGTCAACACTGAGAGATAATAAAGTGAGGGTGGCCTCAGATTACCATTAAGAGCTTAATACCCTTCCTTCGATGGATCTATGTGATGTATCACGGACCCGCGCCTATCCAAAGCTATTCCGTATCAAAATCTAAGTATATATAATCTTATTAATTATTTTTATCGAGAAGTGAAAATTTATAGATATTTATAAATTAGGGCTAATAATTGATTTTTTATGAGTTTGTATTATTTATTAATTGAATATAATCTAAACCGACGCGGATGGCAGCATGCTGGTGTCGAATAAAATAATAAAAATATAAATTATAAAGTTTATCTTATCTTGTAAATTAAAGTGCTCTTATTATCCACCACTTAAAAGGACATGATGGTAATGGATTTTATTTACCACTTTAAAAATGGGATTTGGACAGAGATCCAGTTGCTTATATCATAAATAATAATTAGAATATTTAAGTTTATTTATAATAAAATATTTTAAAAATATATATATTATTGCGAGGTTTATATAAAATTCTCATATCTGCTCACAATCTATACAATTTAGTATGGGGGAGATGTTGTCGGAGATGTTGTCACATTCTCATGTCTACTCACAATCTATCAAAAAATAAAAAGTAATTAAAAAATTCATGTCAGTTCATAACCTATCAAAAATAAAAAGTAATTAAAAAATTCACGTCGACTCATATATCTAAATTATCTCCCCCGGAGAGAGTGCAAAATTTGCCACTTAGCTTTGCTATGGGACCACTGGAAGCTTGCCACGCTACCAACAGCACCCAGACTCCGGCCTCCAGCTCCAGCTACACACTAGCCTACATGCTCCAGCCTCCTGCCACGAGCCCCAGACATCTCTCCGCCACCTCAAATGTGTCCCATGCCAAACAGTAATTACTTTTGTACCCTTTCTGTCCAGAGCTCGACCCTCTGTCGTTGGCTTAATTTCTTCTACATGTGGAACATCCGGTCTACGATACCGTCTGCGGTTCACATCTTGCTCAGAGTAATGGCACTAACTATTCCCACGAGTTACGCTCACTAGCACTGTCCTTTCGACATCATTTTTCTTTCTGGCACCTCAAGTAATCATGTCGGGGTTCCTTATCGCCTCGTCCAGCGTTTCAACATGTCGGCCGACGCCAGGCTTAAGGCCCTTCTCAAAAAAGGCTCCACTTATGCCACCATTCTAATTGTTCCTCCCGATGAACCCTATCTCTCTTCTTGTCACCTTCGCTCCAGTTTGTCTGACTCCATTCTTAGTGCTTTCTCGGCTTCTAGCTTCTGGCTCTGCATGGTTATGGCTCCCCCTAAGAAAATCCGCACCCACCAGGACACCAAGCAAACAAACTCTCAACACCCTTGCAGTTCCTCCTCCACTCCCCCAATTCTCCTGATGAGAGGAGTTGTTGAAAAAGCCCGCAAGTATCACTCTATGATTCTTGTCCAGGCAAAAGCAGAGATACAAGATGTTGAGGAGGATGCAATGGTCTCGCGCGGCTGTCTTATAGACGAGGAAATTCGAGATGAGTTTGTTGATCTCGTCCTGAACCCCGGCACCACCAGGGGCAGGGCTTCTCTTTATCAGAAGACCCTTGACATGCTCTGGTCGCACAAGCTTGTTTTGGGCAAGGCCCTTACCGACCGCAACAAGGCGCAAGCAGAAATCTTAATGCAACAAGATGAGATGAATGACATGTTGAAGCAGGTTCTTTACAACCAACAATAGCTCGCTCGCCGGTTAGGGATTACTCTGGTCAAGGATCCGACTACTCAACCCACTCAGTCGGTTTACCACAGCGACTAAGCTATGCTCGTTTTCTGGCCTTTCTCCTGGTTTAATCAGTTTAATACTCATATCGTTTTTTGACTTGATCATAGGCTGATGTGCTAGTTTTACTGTTTCTTTTACCCTATGGTTCTCTGGATAGCAGTATTGTTTTAATGATACTTCTCCATACTCTTTATGGGTCTGTTTTCTCCTTGATGAGAGGACCCGGTACCTGCATGACTCTGTATTTTTTGATACTTATGTCTCTGTATATTTTGAGGATAATAATATAAGAACCTACATATAGCTTATAAAAATATATATATATCAAAATTATCTATCAACATATTTAAGAATACAATTATTTATTGAAAATTTATTAGTTTAAATATTAGATGTCACATTCTTATCATAAATCTAGTTAAAATTTAGGAAAGTTTCTAAAAATGTAAATGTTAAATGGTCTAGATTGCTCAATAAAATATTTCAAGATTGAATTTATTTATGTATTTAAAAATGTAATTTTAATAATGAAAATTTTTAATTTGATTAAGTCTAACTGTTAAAAAATTTGTTTCATTGTAGAAAATTATAAATTTAAATTCCGTGAGAGTAGGGTATCTACACCTCCATAAACTTTAACACTCAAATAATTTTTAAATAAATTATTATTATAAATAAATAAACTCCCAAAAAAACAAATCTTATAAAGTAAAACTACTCCATAAAATATTAAAAACTTATAAACACAAAATCAATAAAATTAATTAAATTCGAATTTACAATCTCATACATCAAAATTTGTAGGTTTGAATCTACAAATTTAAAAGTGGGAAGTTTGAAGCTTCAAACTTAATTTTTTTAAAAGTGGAAAGCGTTCACGTGTTAATAAATCTTTAAGATCCTATTTTGATGGTGCTTCTCCACCTATTTGATTTTTTTTGTTTTTATTGAGGAAACCACTTGTGAAGCTCTAATTAGAGACCGTAAAATTACGCCACCATGGAAAGCAATATAAAATCTATACATGGAAAGCAATATAAAATCTATACATCATTTAAGGATTTACTTTAATCCAGTTTTCAAAGTCAAGATCTAACACAAGAATTTAGGAAAGAAAATTAATAAAACGTGATTAAGGTTTATTCCATGTTGAGTGTTATGAAATTTAAATTAATTATAGATATTTGTAATGTTTAATTGCAATGCATTAAAAGTAAAGCGTTGTTATGTTTTAATGGAGTTTAACTTTTTTAATGATATAATCATGTTTGTGGTTATTATATATTTATTTATTTATTTATTTTAGTGGTACAATTTTATTGGAATAAATATTTTGTTCACAGTAACTTAAGAGAGATTATTTATGTAACTTAGTATATGCTTCTTCAAGTTTCATTAGCGTGGTTGAATTTTTTGGCTTCATGATTTTTTTTCAGGGGATCTTTTGGTAGTGATTGAAGAATTTAGGGTAAGGAGTTGAATCTTAGCTCCTTACAATGCCAAATCTATTACTCGTATACCCAAACTGGATAGATCGATTTCCCTACAGCATTTCGACCTATATCTCTATGCAATTGCATCTACAAATTGACTGCAAAGATCATAGCAAACAGGATTCGAGATATTTTATCAAGGGCGGTATCCGCTGAATAATTTGCTTTTCTTGAGGATCAACAAATACATGATGTGATTGGCAATGCACAAGATGTAGTTCATGTTGCGAAGTTGAAGCATCTTCCTGTTGTTATATTTAAAGTGGATCTATCTAAAGCATATGACCAGGTCAGTTGGACCTTCTTCAAATTGGTTTTCCGCTAGGTGGGCTTTGATCTACCAATGGTGAATTGGATTCTCTCATGTGTTCAGACTATATCCTTTGCAGTTCTCATTAATGGTTCTGCCTCCTCATTTTTTAGGCCTGGGAGAGGATTGAGACAAGGATGTCCCCTTGCTCCACTACTTTTTATTATGATACTGGAGGGTCTGAGCATAGCTCTTATCAATGTTAGAGCTAATGGTGCCCTGATGGGGATCCGGATAGATTGCAATGTGTCTATCACACATCTACTCTTCGTAGATGATATAATTATTTTCTATGATGGCTCTCGAAGGGATATTGTGAAGATCAAAGCTATTTTGCATCTATTCTCAAAAGCTACATGTATGGTATGTAATGTGTTTAAGTCTTATGCCTCTTTTATGAATTTGGAGCCAACAATATCTAACTAGATTATATTTCAGTTTGATTTTTCCCTAATTGATATTAACAATGATCTTAAGTGCCTGGGTTTTATTATCAAGCCTAATGATTACCTGAGAAAGGATTGGATCTGGATGATTAGCAGAATTGAAGGAAAGCTCAATCTATGGTGTAATAAATGGTTATCTAGATGTGGCGACTGGTGATGATGAAATATATGCTTGAGGCAATCCAAGTTTATTGGGCCTCTATTGGTTTTGTCCCATCAGGGATTGTTGATAACATCAAGAAATTATGTTTCATTTTTCTTTGGCATGGGAGTGAGGATAAGAAGGCATATCCCTGGATTTCTTGGAGGAAGCTCATTATCCCCAAAGAGTCTGGGGGTTGGGGCTTGATGCACTCACTACTACATATGGGTGGATTGTTCCACGAAAATTTTCCACGTTTTCAACATTCGTGGGTTCAAAAAATGAATTTTTAACCTTTTTTTTTGTCAGGGCGGAAAAATCGTGGCAATATCCACGTTTTTGAAAGTTCCACGAACATTCGTCGATATAGGGATGAAAAAATTAGGTTTCAGTTTTCGTGGCAACAGGGACGAATGTCGAGGTAAATGCTACATGTATAGTCTCAAAGATCCATAAAATCCCAAGAAAGTGGGGGTTCCTTCAAGAAATGATAAAGTAATGCTAAGAAGTCTCAAAATAGCCTCCAAAGGCTAGAACTCCAATGCATGCAAAGTCATGCTAAAAAGTGGGCATTATAGCAAGTGGATCCACCAAATACAAACGAACTCCACAAAGTGCTCAATAAGACCCCAAAAAAATCGAATTCCTCTCCATAAATCATACATAAGAAACCTCCTTAGGTGGGATTTGGCTTCAAATGGGTGAGAATCCTCCACAAAGTAGGATAGAAACCATACAAAGTGGAACGTTCTTCAAATAAAGGCACAAACTAATGGATATAACACCTCTAGGTTAAATGTTATGACAAAAATTCCATGCACTCATGTGTAGGTGCTCTATAAAGCTAAATGTGCAATGCTAGGGTTCCCTTGAATGCTATTTACTCCATGCAATGATACCTCAAAGGGGACGCTCCTCCAAAGGTGGCATATAAAACCTCTCAAAATTTGAGCGTTAATAACCTAGATCCATAAATCACTTCCGATAACTCCTTCTGTTAGGATTAAACCATGGTATGTACCATATTATCCTCAATATGGTAGACACTTGCTATTGGTTATTACTCTCAAACCTATAAAATTGTTCTTTTACTATTGTTTAAAGGTTGCAAAGAGAATATTGGAGTTAAGGTACCATGTTGTAGGTTGCTAATTGTACACACGGATGACAAGATCAAGATTCACCCCAAATTTATCTTATTTATGACTATTGTTTATCCTCTTTGTTGTTGTACATTTTGTCTATAAGATCGCTGCCCCTTTGATTCATTGTTCAATTTGTTTGCACAATTTGGTTTGAATCGAACATGTGTCGATTAACCAAGACACAAAATCAAGTTATAAGATTTATGTGTTATCTTTTGGGATATTTCAATTACTAATTAGTGGATTTGTATAATGTAAAGAAAAGTATTTTTTTTCTTAATTTTGAATATTGTATAGAATAATTAATGTATCGAATGGGGCCAACGTTGAATTTTTTTCAATGGGTGGTTGTACGACTGGAGTTTTGCATGGTTATACTAGACACATGTAGTGACGGTATGGGAGGGTTTCTAGACTCAATCATGTCTCACACCAACAATTCGACAATAAAGCAATCAACCTATAGAATAATAATCAACATGTAGTGACGGTATGGGAGGGTTTCTGGCATTTAAACCCTAGATATGCATAATATTCTCATTTCAGGGCATCCCAAATTTATCTCCATTTTCGGCACTTGATATCCAAATTACTGGATCTATCTTTGGGAAACCATTTATCTATTATCTGGCACATACATGGTGAGAGAGATGGATCACTGTAAATGCCATAGGAAATTTGGGGATTTTGCAGATGTAATAACCTAGTGAGCCAATTCTCAATTTTGGGGATTTTGCTCTGTTATTTTAGGATAGTCAACAGACTTCCATTTTCACATCAAAGAAAATGAATCTACTAATTGAACTCCCAAATGTTTTGACGGTTGGGGAATTCCATAATTCAACAAGAGGGTTGGGAGTTTGACCCAAATTGGTTGGATGGTGGATTTTTCTCTTATGGGGTCAAACCTTGAAGACCAAGGTTTTAGAGAGAGAATGGAGTTCACCCAAAGCCATTTTCCTTCACAAATTTGAACAACATTATCTCCCTTTTTATATATGAAGGTAAGCTAATATCTAGACAAAACACAATATTATGGAATGTATCATAATACAGGAAACTATACATCACTCATCCATAATTGAAGGGTTTTTTTGGCAATCAACCTATTATAAAACTTACCAACCAGGGAAATTTCTTGAAATGACATAATCTGGGTCATTGAAACATCTTCTTATAGAATATTTTTCATCTTCTTAGGATTAAGTTTAACACATTTCTTAGATTGATTTTGGCGATGTTCACTCTTCTCCCTAGACTTTGCACTAGCCCTTGAAAACTTATTAGTTTTTTTCCCTATCATCTTGCCATCGAAGACCTCTTTTTATGGGCAAGATCCTCCTCGGGTAGAGACTCTTTTGCTAAATCAAAACTTGGATTTTCTTAGGCTAGTTGAAAAGGTCTTGAGCTAGAGGGATCATGATGTCATGGATATGAACCAAATGCATGGAAAGG
Source organism: Larix kaempferi (assembly GCA_027924585.1). Lineage (NCBI taxonomy): Eukaryota > Viridiplantae > Streptophyta > Pinopsida > Pinales > Pinaceae > Larix > Larix kaempferi. Next base: position 1,684,200 of record BSBM01000316.1, on the reverse strand, counting down.
ATTACCAAATTCAAAGGCTTGATTCATACAAGATGACATTGAGTTGGGTTAGTAAGGTGTTAATGCCACATTGCTTCTATTGAACGTTGTATTGCTCCTCCCCACCTAAAGAATGGAAAATTACACTACTACATATGGGCGGATTGTTCCACGCAATATTTCCACGTTTTCAACATTCATCCCTATATCGACAATGTTTAATGTTTAATGTTTTCTTCTTGTTGTTAACTTTCTCTCCTGTTGCACATAAGAATTTTTTCAGGATTGTTTGAAATCTCTCAAACAATAATGGTGGAAGCACCCCCAACTAAAACCAACGTCAATTTTTTATCTCAAGAAATGGTACTAGATGTCAATATATTTTGTCTTTGCATGAAAGGTGGGATTCTTAGCTAGACAAATTAATGACAATGTTAATATCACCCTATATTATAATAGATCTTTGACTTAGCCCTATATCTAAACATATTTTCATAATCTAGATGACCACCTTACAAGCATGAGTAGCTGCCATATACTATGTCGCTACTGACCACAACTTGTTTCTTTCTCATCCAACTCATTGCTCCACCAAATAGTAAAAACACATATGCTCTCGTAAGAAGGTCATGCTTGGTGAGAGGGTTGTGAGACTTGAAATTATTGTTAGGTGTCATGGTTATTTTTGTTTTGAAATGCCTAGATGGGATTCTAGTTTCCTACATAGGAAATGTAGGTACGGGCATGGTCTACAAAGAAAATGGGACCCTCGTTGTCAGAACTAGGTAGGGGCATGGTCTACAAAGAATTAGTGATCATAGACAATGCCAACTGCCATAATTTATGGTATGAATGGTCATTACACTCCACTCAACAATATCATCAAATCATTAGGGAAAGCTTCCAAATCGAACTAGAAGGCAGGGAGAGTAGAATATATCAACACTATGTATGATGGGAGGTGGCATTGTCTTATGAGTGTCACATGGCATATCATCAACATTCTATATGGAATACAATAGTACGAGTTACCCAATAGTATTCCACATGGAAGTGGTTGACCATTCTCCACCTATCATTTTACACCATATACCTACCATTAATCTCCCCACATTTTGGATTAAGATTTCACTTATGTCAAATTGTGCTAAAATATGAGACTTCAAATCACAATTCACATGCCTATTGTTACCAAAAAATAACATATCATCTACATACAAAGTGATAACAAGGAAATGACCACCATCTTGTTTGTACTACATATTATAGTGATCTAATTTGGACCTTAGAAATCCCAATCCTAACACAAAATAATAAAAAATTTTGTATGGACATAGTAATATATATATATTATTTAATTAATATATATTATAATTTTGTAAACAACAAACAAAACAAAACATAACAAACCAAACAAAACTAAAACATTTCATACATGTCGACTAGTTAACCTAAGCTCCTATAGACTAGGATGATTTATTAACCCAAGTTGGCAGCACATATCATTATTCAAATACATGCACGTTGCCAGGTTTCTATTGAATAGGTTTTTTAGTACAGGGTGCAATTATGTGAGCGATCAGGCCTCGAAGATGGTTCATGAAGCAAGTATTTTAAGTAGGTTTTTGAGTACAGGGTGCAATTATAAGAGCGATCAGGCCTCGAAGATGGTTCATGAAGCAAGTATCAGATTTGGGGGCTCGTACCTCTCCATATCTCTGAATCATTTCAAGCCCGATAGAAGACTGATTATATCAGTGTTGATAGACAAACTGGAGTTCGAGCTTCAAAGAGGGTTTTCAGTATCTTCTCCCCAAAGTTTGTGTTCAAGTATTGCTTCTACAGTCACGAATTCAATCATGGAGATAGACAAGAAATCATGCCCAAGTGGTCATGTGCTCAGGATTGAGCCCCAAAATGTTGAATGGATGAAGAAATTTCCATCTGCTATTGAAAAGGTGAAAGCAGCTAGCTGGTTTACCATGTTTGAAAAGATGGGAGAGTTTCACATAAGGGTTACAAAATCATTTTGTGAAAACCTCGAGGGTTCAATGGTGAAAATGAACGGCCTTAAATTCTCAGTAACATAAGAAACCATTGCACAGGTTGTTGGGGTTACTCCCGAGGGTGAAAAATGGTATAAGAGGCAATCAATAGATGAAGATTTCAGCCAGTTCCTCCTTCCGGCACACCAAGATCCTGATTGTAGCCAAGGCATTCCGAATACTTTCCTAGTCAAGGAATGGCAGGATGTTCTACAAATTATCCAAAGGTATATAACATGTGAAGGCAGGTTCGCCACTGTATACCGTTATCATATGCGTATGTTACAGCATGTTTCAGGTACAAAGAAATTAAACTTACCCTATTACTTGCAGAACAGTTTAAGTAAAATGGCATCTAGGGTTAAGAATCAGTCTGATACTCCCAATAACATTATGTTTCACCATTGCCTGATAAAATTGTTAATTTCTAAAGAAGTAGAAAAGCAGGGTAGAACTTGGTCTCATTTTTTATATTGGTCGGGATTTAAAGTGGAATTTAAGGAAGAGAAGAAGGGAAAAAGAAAACAAAATCCTTCTGGAAAAGAGGTCATTTCCGATTGTACAGAGACAGAGATCTTGTTTGAAAATGAAGAATGCCACCATGAAGAAGAGTTACCTGAAAAAGAGACAGATATACAAACGCCTGCAAATATGAAACAGAAAAATCCTGAAGAGTTTAATTGTAGTCCTGTTATACAGCCTGATGATGCAATGGAAGAAGATGAAAAAACTTCGCCAGAAGTAAAGAAAGACCCTGTCTCGACACATAACAAACCCTCAGAATCCTCAGAGTGTTCATCTGAACCACTCATAGCTTGTTTTAGGCCAAGGACAAGACCTGGAAATAAGTTTAGGATGAATATGGAAGCCACATTGAATCTTGAACTCGAAAAAGGATAATTTCTTAAGCATACATGATTCACCAAGTGATGATGAGGAAGACATGGAAGCAAATTTTTTAGAATCGGCTTTAAAACAGATTCTTGAGGGTATTGATCAAAGTCTCAGAAAAATCCCAGATATAACTCCTAAGAATTTTCCCGATGATAACAATGGAAGTATGGAAGATAATGGAGTATCAGTGACTTCGAAGGGAAAAGAGAAAGTAATCAATGCAGTGGTTGAATCCTCCAAAGAGCAAGCAAGTTTTAAAAAGATAATTTCTGATGAAAAATCCGAAGATCCAGATGATGGAATGGAAGAACATGAAAAAGAAAATCAGAAAAAGGAACTTGATCATTTCAGATGCCAGAATGAACATATGAGACTAATTAATGATAGTTTGATGAAGGCCAACAGTATGTTGAAGCAAGACCTCCAGGAAGTGAACAAAAACTTTGCAGAAGTGACACAGGTAGCTGATGAAGATGTAAAAAGCGGAAGAGTGGCCCAAGAACAAAATGTTCATCTCCAGAAAGATAAAGAGGAACTCAAGAGACAACTCAACCAAATGAAGAAAGAGATCATCACATTACAAGCAAAGGCAAAGGCATTAGATGGGTTAGCTGTTTTGGCTCATGCAACCACGAGACTTTGATTAGGTTTCTAAGTTTAATATAGTTTTTACACTTGTCAAGATTAGTTAGTCTAAATATTTTAGTTATACATTTTTGCTATATTTAGAAGTCAAAGCCTTGAAAAGTGGATCCTAAAACAAACTTCAAATCTAAACTTTTCCGATATTGTAAAGCTTTTGGTTTGAAAAGGGAGACACACATGGGAGTCGATCTACTAGAAGATTGTGCAGTCATGCAATGGTTATCTGATTTTTGGTTTAATGTTGACGTGGAGATCTTCAGCTATACCTCTCTTCTTGTTATTTGATCAATATGTTTATTTTATTACCTTTTACTGAAAGAGATGAAAATTATGTGATAATATGTTTTACTGTTGCTTTAGCACTATTCAAATATAGTATCGTTTTATCTGTTTGCTTAATTGTTGTAGTTTGTGGACTGTGTTAACCTGTTTGAGGTATGTACTTAACTTTTCCTCTCTCTCAAGGTACTTTCACTCTCCCTTGGTGACTGTACACAGGAATGATTTTGGCAATGGTGCATGGATACTGGCAACTATGAATTGAGATCCCTGGTATGAATTAAGATCCTTGGTACCTTCTTTGTTTTAGTATTCAGAGGTTGGCATGAAATTTGTACACCAAATTTCCAAACCGATATAGAAGGATGCTTGACAGTGTTGTGTAGATTGCATGCATGGTGCTTTGGGTAAGAATGTGGAACCTCACTTCATAAAGAAAGGGTCTGGCATTTCACATTTTCACAAATATTTGTGGACTATGTTTTCAAATCCCAATTTGTCTCCAGTCCAAGAATCTAGGTGCATTCTTGTGAGGTCTTCAACCATGTAAACATTATAAGATGAGAATTGTTGATTGTGACTTTGAGAAACTTTCCCTAGCCAGGGTGCAGGAAAATCCTCCTCATGATTGGACTTGGACTCTCTGTGTGTTGCAATGTTAACATGCAGAAGCCTCAGTTGTTCCATTTATTGTATAACACATTGATATTAATCTTTGCTTTTTTTACAAGTTCTTATTTGAGTCATGAAATAGTTTTGGCATTAATGGTATTGGTAATTTGGTATCAATTGCTCTTTGAGCAAATTGACAAAATTGTATAAGCAATTTATGACTTTGTTTTGTTTATCTAGTTTTTGGAGTTCTATATAGATTTCAAAATCCATTATGTTTCAAATATGAATCCTTTCAATTAGAAAGATAGGAAATAAATTCTGAAACCTGTAACTAATGTTTTTTAGAGGTTAGAATTCAATGTTTTGGGAGCTCTCACGTATAGCATAATGTTGTAAAATCTCTCTGGGAAAGGCAAGGAGTATGGAAATGAATATCTGGAGATGAATGTGGAATGTGTGAGCAGTCGTGTACTTTTGCTTCTATAACTGTAATTTCTCTGTTGTCAATGGAAATATAACTAGATGGATTTCACAATAGTATTAGCTTTAGGAAGTATAACAACTGTTGTTGTTATTTGAAGAAAATGTCCCCTATCCATTCATGTTGCTTGGCATGATCAAGTTCATAACTTTGTTATGAAGACGCTAGCCCAGCCCTCCCATATCAGCTTGTGGTTTATTGCTTACCACGATCTTAGCTGTCCTATAGGAGGCCCTTGGAGATCCCTATGAAGGAAACTGATCTAAAATGTTCTTGGCGATACATTCCATCAATTGAGTGTGACCTATGATCAATCTTGATCCTACAGTTCTATATTCACACCCATTCAACCCCTACACCTACTTATAGTTACAACTAAAATCCTATGAAGTGTCTCATTGCCTATTTGTGACTGGTGATGGATTCTCCTTGAAGAACTACACGAAAATGCAGAACAAGAAAAATAAAAAGAAAAGCAGAACATTTGAAATGAGAATGATTTAAGATTGGGGCTTAATATCTTGTAGCTCGTGTTTCAAACTTTGGAAAGAATGACACAATTTTTATCGTGAAAACTCATCTGGGCCATCTTTTGAATCCTGGTGACTATGCTCTTGGTTTTGATCTCTATGGTGCAAATACTAATGATATGGAGTTGGTTAAGTACAAAGGACTTGATCTTCCAGATGTGGTTTTGGTGAAGAAAAGTTATGAAGAGAAGCGCCAGAAGAAGCGGGGCAAGCCTCGGCCTTGGAAGCTTAAGGCTTTTCCCATGGAGGTTGAACCATCTTCCAAAGGAAGAATGGAGGAGGGGAAAGAAGAAGAGGACTTTGAAAAGTTATTGGATGAACTCGAGGAAGACCAGGAGATGCGATCCAATATTGCATTGTATAGAAATGAAAATTATCAGCAAGTGGATACAACATCTATGACAAATGGTGAAGATGTTCCTTCAGTACCTTTGCATCAGTTGCTTGGTGATCTTACACTTGAGGATGATGAGCATGAAGATGAATAAATGGAAGACTAATTGTGAAAACAGATTTCAGATGACTGTTGTGTGACATTAATAATTTTTTATACTGTTAAACGGTGTGGACAATTTGCATCTTGCAAAGGTTCATTCTAGATTTGAGGCATGTCAGAATTGTTTCTTACTGTGAAACCCATGTAAGTATTCTAGTGTGTTTTTCGTGTTTTATTATATTCCTTAGCAGAAAAGTGAACACATTTTAGAATTCAAGGGTATATGTCGTAGTTCCAGTTGAGACATCAAATCTTAGAGTGATTATTACACTTTGCATGGTTTCGTCTTGTATGAATTATCTACAAGCACCAGAAACTGACTTTTTTCCCAAAGTGATAACAACCATGGGAAGAATCTAGTAGTATTTGAACTAGGAAAATTCAAGCACTCTAGAAAAACGAGAAGGCTACTACTTCTCAGAACTATTACAGTGTTTCAAGATTTTCTTCAATTGAAAAGAGAGTTGGCCCAATTTTTCCATTGAGGTGAAATAATGGTTTGGTCTGTGTTGATCATGTGTTTCAGTCCAAGTCCCTATCCTTGTATCTTGATTGCCAAATATGAAATACTTGTTCCATTTTGTATTTATATTTATGGAATTTTGGATGGAGGTTCCATTCAGACAATGTTTCCTGAAAGATGAAAAACTTATCAATTGTGACCCAGTGGATAGTTCAGCTACTGCATGATCTTGGCCGGATGTTTTCATGTTGAAAGGGCTTTTTCTTCAGCAGCAATCTACCCATGCAACCTACTTGATCATGTTTTTGGCCTTGACCATTTAGGAGCATCTCTCTCTAAAAAAAATGACCGTTGTAGTGATAAACATCATCTTTTACAGTGCTTTTGAAATAATTTCCTATAATATTTCGCATCGTTGTATTCAGCTATTGCATGTTAATCATATGTTGAAATTGTTTGGTTTGAGATCAGGCAGTATGTTAATTATATTTTATAAAGAGAAAGTATTGCCTAATATTATCAGTGTGAAGTGTTATAAAGGCTGTTGATGGCCCATGGATGCTAGTATTTTTGAGATACTGCATTTGTGGGAAATTGAACTTGAAATCTAAGCACTGAATCCTTTGCAGATGTGATTTTTTTTCCCTATTCTTCATATTGTTGCATTGGTCAGTGATTACATGAACTTCTATTTTTGATATTCTTCTACGAAATTTTCTTGACAACTTGACATCAATGCTTTGACAAGATCTAGATGGATATATAGCCGGCTCCTGGGAAACTAATGCATTAGTTGCCTATTAGTTCCTTGGTTCATTTTTGTGAACTATGTACTATGTAGATGGAAATATAGCCTGATCCCAAGAAACTAATGCTTCAACAACATTATTAGTTTTTAGGCACGTTTCTGTAAACTAACTTTAGGTGATGTGTGGTTACCAGCAAGTGCAGAGAAGTTTCATGTGTCACATAAGAAGACGGCAATAGATTATGGAGAAAATCCCATCTCCATGAAGTGTTGTATGGAGTCAGAAATATTTGCATGGGTGATGTAAACATGGTTGTGATACATGTAAAATTGTGTAATTTGTCTTTGTTTGAAGTTGTTTGGTCTTAAGTGAATACATCTTCCCATTTGAGTGCATGGTAATTGCATTGTTTGCATGTGGTGCCTATATAGTTCTATGGTATTTTTGGCAAATCCTCTTACATAAAGTGCACTTGATAGTGAAAATTTATGCAGCTCATCAAAATTTGCAATTGGGATCTTTATTTGTTTTGGTTTTTATTGGGTTGGTGCATTCATTGGATCAGGTGGCCTCTAACATGGAAGCTAAGTTGGGCTCTTCTATTGTGCCCTACAAAGAGTTTCTTGTTCAAAAATGCAGTGAGTGTTGAGAATTGAAAACCGTAGCATTGCAAACTTCAAATGATAGAATTTGTGGAACAATTGTTTCCTATAGGGGCCTTTGCCTTTAAGGCCTCAATGATATATTACCATAGAGCTGGGAGAAGGGCCCGAGGGAGAAGATGAAGGCATGACTGTTCAGCCAGATGTGGGGTTCAGAATGTGACAAGGACGAGATTCTGGTGGTTACCAAAAGTTGGAGTTTCAATGGCGATCATATCACCCTTCAAGTGCTATCCACATGTGCTTAAGACCGGGGCTTGCAATTCTTCATGTTTATACATTTAGTTCAAGTTCTTGAGATATCTATCTAGGACTGTGTTTGTTGTTTACAAGCAAGTTTGATGATAAATGACTCTGAGAAAGTTCTATTAAGAAGTGAATAAAGCTAATAAGTGAATAGAGCTAAGGTATAATTCTTTGTAAGACCGTGCTCATACATTGCAAAAAGTTGTTTAAGCGTTATGATTATTCAAAGGACACAAGGATGTGAAATCTGAGCTTGAAGAAGAACAATTTGCAAAGCATTGAAACATATTGATAGCATATTTGAAGGACTTGTGTTATAACTTGAAGACTGAGCATATTCTTTGTGACTAAATTGAAGTTGAGTTTGAATAGTGTTATGGGAGAACATCAGTTATATCTTCATGTAGACCGAGCCTATTCTTTGTGACCAAATTGAGTTTGAGTTTGAATATTTGTGCCATTAAAAGACAAAACTTGAAGTTGAAGAATTGATTGTTGAAAAGGGATAAGTATGAAAACTAGTACTTGAACAAATTTTATTTCTGTTACTGCTTATCATAAAGACTTAATGGTAACTACTTTAAGGAATACAATGCAAGATTATTTGTTTGATGAAGTTTGATAGAATTGGAAACATCATTAAGCATACTTGTTTATAGATCTGAAAGGAATCATTGAGATGTAAGAGATGGTTCATGAGAAGTGCTTCCACTCTATCTGAAGCCAATCTATGACTGTATCGTCGCATTCAATTTTATTTTTTTTAAACTCCCAGGTATCGTCTCTATATCGACGAACATCAATGTAGGCTATACAAAATGTTTCGACGCAGTTGCTGAACCTGCCATCAACGTTTGGGAATACAACCGTGGATACTGCGACAATAATTCATGGAACTATAAATGCATCTTCCACGCAGATGCTGAATCTGCCACGAAAGATTGTGAATGAATTCGTGTATATTGCGACGAATATTCGTGGAAGGTTCAGCGCATTCGTGGAAATTTATAGAAGTTGTGCATCGCTATAGAGACGAAATTTCGTGGAAGGATTCATTTTCCGTGGATATGAGAAGTGTTGTGTTGTTGACACGTGGCATCAGCAAAACGTTGCTATTGCCACGAAGTCGAAGTTTCGTCCCTATATCCACGGATTTCTTTCCACAAAAAAAAAACCCCAATCGTTGAAACAAGGATGAAAATTCGTGGCTATTACAACGAACTTTCGTGGCAAATTACACCATATGTAGTAGTGACTACCCATGTTTTGTTAGAGCCCTGACTGCAAAAGGCTTATGGCGACTAGTAAAAGGTGAAGGATTATGGGTTAAAGTCATTCATCATAAATATATTCACCCTTTAACCATTGAAGATTGGTTCAAAACCAGGGATAAATATGTCAAGAATATTTGAAATATGTGGAAAACTATGATTAAGGCTTATGATCTCATCAAGGATTGGATTGCTTGGGATATAGGTAATTGTAGGAAAGTCAGAATTTGTGAATATCCATGGATTGGTTACTCCACGGCTCATAGACTTCTAGATTAGATGATTGAACTGTTGAGGGAAAGAGGATGTTAACGCCCAAATTTTGCACACATGCGACATTTTGGCTAATCTTGTAGTAAGGCGTCATCAACATATAGCACGCAACTCATCGAAGACATCCTCATCAGATCCAGAAAAAACATGAGTCCAAAATTCCAAAAACTGTCAAAAGAAGATGTAGAGCAAGTAAATCCATGTTATTATGCGATATAGCACGTGTTATCAATTCTATGCTCGTGCTAACCTAATGCATATTATCCTTTGAGATCCACGCTACTATAAAAAATGACGAGATCTCAACCACCAGTCGCACGTTGAAGGCTCATGAAAGCTCCCTCGCCAACTGAAATTTGAATTTGTCTCTTCAAGCATTGAATAGCCCCCTTTGTGTACTTTGGATCTAGTTCATGAGGTGATGGGTTTCACATTTGGATTTAGTTGTTTCTTGGCCACCTCTTGCCCTATAAAAGGAATTCATGGGCATGCATCTAAGTAGAGAAAAATAGAGCAAGGTTATGTTCCTGGAATTGTTTTGGAACTTCTTCCACCTCTTCCCACACCTATCAGCATTCCCCAAGCTCCCTTTCCTTCTTCCTCCACGGGGCAAATATTTCTCCCATTTTTTTAAAATTTATTTAGCATTTAGTGTGAACAAAAAGGACCTCCCTAAGGGAGATTGTTGGCTTCCCTCGAAGCCCACACCTCCCAGGAGACACTACATGTAACAAGATTGACCATTGGGCAATCTAAATTGGTTCTAGCATTGGCTTCTTGTTGCGGTTTGCATATCCTCACTCCTTTTGTTTATTTCAAGTTATATGTTTTTTTTTGTTTTTTTTCTGCTAGCAAGATCTTGTAGGATCAATTTGGATTCACTCACATTTGCTTTAGTAACACAATACTAGGCCTTGTTAACAACCTCAAAGGCTTCACCCCCAAAGTGGAAAGGTTTGCACACCTTTGTGCAAATTTTCCCACAACAATATTTATGGCGACTCCACTTCATTGTTGTTCATTTCTCAATAACTAGGTTGTTATTTGCTAAATAGTTAATTTTGGGTTCTTTCCTTGTGTAGGAGATCAGTTCCATACCCTTAATTCTCGAAAATCAGCCTCCCCTTGGCCGTAACTGTTGTTTACACAGTAGCATGGATCCCGACGCCCTGAGCATGCTACTCGCACAGATTTTCCTTTGATAATCGCGCTAATGCGCAGTCCTTCGTACTTTCTTCTGCACAATAATCTTCTTTGTACTAACATAGCTCTGGTGTGTTGTAACCACACCATTAGCGCATATGTATCTGGAAAACCCACACTATTGTCTTTTATTTTGCTTTTTATCAGTTTTGCACAAGTCTTATAGTCCTAATGACTGCTCACTAATGAACCATAATTAAATTAACTTGCAACAGTTAAAATTTTCTTTAGTAATTAGCTCACTTACCCAAGATTAGGAAGTAAAGAGGTATTCTCTTGAAATTTACTTCGATAAAAGACTTTGGGGATTTTAGCAGGCCTTCTAGTCGTCACTAGTATTCAAGAACATCTTGTTTTCCATTTCATATAAGTTGTTAAAGTAATGGCATCTCATGTTATTTGCTTACTTCTTATGTTTTAGGAAAAGTAGTGTAATTCACTTTTGCACACAAGCAAGGACCTGAAGACTCTAATCTGTTGAAGTATGCTCTTCACCTCACATTCCATGTGATCTTGGTGAATCAAAATAAGGAGAGAAGTGCGAAATACCTACATTGCACACTTTTCAAATTTCATAAGCATTGTTGATCTGAATTGTTAGTTGCAATCACCTTTAGCATCTTTTACTAACACATACTAAGAGACCTAAATAGTCTCTTACTTTTAGTATGCTCTCCATCTTGCACCTTGTGGAATCTTGATGGATCATAAAGAAGTAGGATTGTGAAATACCTCTCTTATACTCCTTAATTGAATTTGGACCCTTAAAATCAACACTTGTAATTCTCAACCAACTAAATTCCTCAACGGGAGGTTAGGATTGATTGGGATAGGCATCCAAATAATGCCCAACAATCTAGTTTCGTTAAGTTTTTGAGACATAGCATTATTGACTTATGAGGTACTTTTAAATCTTGCTATCAACAAGTGTCAAAAGACAACTCAGATAAGAAGGTGTGGTGCCCAAGAATGTGAAATTTTGAGGTAGAGCTTCCTTGCTCCACACAAATAGTCACTCAGATGTTTGTGGAGATGACACTTTACCGCTCATGCCGAACCACTTATCCACACTTGACGCAGGTATCTTAGTGGCCAAACTTAGGATACCGCCAAGGAGCTATTGTGAGTGCAATTGAGTCCCAAAGTTATATATTTCCATTGGGATATGTTGCCAATCTCTCTTGGAACATAGTCCCGTCATCAATATAACTTACTCTTTGTTACCTTCACTATTCAATCATTGTGTAGATCCCATTGTCACTAGCGGTTGTACTTTTGGGAGGCCCAATACATTTGAGAGGAAGGACGTTAGGTATTTAGGGAATTTACACTTATTTTCTTTTAAAGACAAGTTCACTAACTCGTAATTAAAAAGAACCTACATGTGGGAGCACTTGCACTAAACCAAAATAACACATATCACTCACTTTACACCATCTTGCATCTGTTGTGGTTGGCATATTTTTGCATTTGTTCAATTGTGTTTATTTCCATCATCACTCTCATTTGTCACTAAACTTCCACCATTGAGGAAAAAAAAACCCTAAGGCAGTCTCGCAGACTGCAAGGCCTTTCCCCTCTCTCGAGGGGTGTTTTCCCTCTTTCTCCTTGTGGTTCATGATGGAGATATTCTAGTCAGGGCCACTCCCAGGAAACATTGATAGGGTCATTCGGGTGAGGCCGCTCCTTGATTGATTCATTTTCTCCCCTTGGATAAAACTTAGATAATTTTGCTTCATCCTCTTGTGGAAGAGGAATCCCTTCATTTTCTCCCCTCGGAGATAGATTAGACCCCTTTGGTTCACCCTATCACGGAAGAGGCCCCCCTTTATTTCCACCCCTTGGAGGAAATCCACCTTCTTCTTCTCCATATTCGAGAGGAGGACATATAGCATCCTTGTCCTCACATCAAAGACATAAATCACTACCACATATCCCTCATTCTCCCCCTTGAGGGAGTAACATGCCGCATATGATGGAATCACCTAATACCAACCTACCTTTCATGGCTAGATTAAATATCCTTGATCTCGCCTAGTTGATCAATGACCCTATAGCACATGATCCAACATGGCCATTTATGCCCAATAAGATCCCCTTAGACATCCCTAACTTTGAAGGGAAACAAGGAGATGACCCAACCAACCATGTCATGTCTTTTCACTTATGGTGTTCCTCCAATAACATAGTGAGATATTTGGTGAGTCTTCGCCTCTTTCAGTGAACCCTTACATGAATAGCTGCAAAATGGCATGTGAACTTACCGAGAGAAACCTATGCCACCTTTGGGGCATTGGCCATTGTATTTCTCACTTACTTTCAGCCTCCCATACGCAATGACCTTGGTCTCGGAATTCTCACAGAATTTCAATAGAATACCTTTACCCACATAGCGTACCACATCCATGAGTGGTGTAGATGACGCATTATGCAAAATCGACATACAACCTCAGTTCTTGTTGGATTGGTTCATCAAATCACTCCAACCCGTGATTGCAAATGATGTGGCAACCTCATTGCCCCAAAATGAGGAAGAGGCCTTCCTGAAGGCCCAATATTTCAATCTCATTTATGCACAATCTCGTTATTTATACACCATTTTACCTTATGCCCCTTGGCATCAATATTTGGATCCCACAAGTTCGTCACATTCAGCGGATGGGCTTATTGAGTCCACTTACCAACAGGGAAAGGTTCCCCCTCCTCCAATTCCTATTCCATTCAACATGGCACTAGGGTACCCACCCATTCCTCCCATGTCAACATCCCCTACACCCGCACCAAATCCTCAGTTTGGTTAGCTACAATATGGACCTTATACTCCTACCCACCCCAATGCAAGCCAAGCATCATCGGTACCTCCACCACAAATGACACAAAACACTCCCACATCCACATTGTATGGAGAGCAAAAAGTGTATATCTTGCCATAGGGGTATAATCCTTATTACATGTTTCCATGTCCTCCTGTTTTTTCCCTCATGCCACACATGGGGTTCAATTTAGTACAACCTTCTTTCACACAACAAGCTCAATAGTTTGAGCGGTTGAACATGACAAACCCTCAGAATCCTCAAAGGTAGGGGAAGAAGACAGGTAAGAACAAACATAACTAACAGTAGGGGCAACGGGGAAACCCACCACCCCAAGAGAACCAAAACAAGGGTAACTATAATGCAGGGACTAATAACCCCCCCAAATAAGGAAAAATGTGAACCTGAGGATAAACTACTCTTGCTCAATTTGTGGTGAGTATGGTCACTATACTCACCATTGTCCACTCATCCCCAACTATAAACAGTTGGTGGAAACCAAGAAAAAGACATCAACAAATGCCCCTTGGGTCCCTAATACACCACAACCTCAGCCAATTGTCTTACAAAAACCATTTTCCAACCAAGGGATTGTGACTCAGCAGCAAGAGCCTCGCCCCCCCCCACCCCCAACGATGGCTCCTTTTAGAATATCTACATGAACACATCAGATGCTAATCTAAAAAACTTGAGCCAAAGGCTATGGTGGGCCTAAACCCCCACAAGTGGAGGATGTACCTACCCCTTTGGAGGGCCCTTTGCAGATACCATGCCCAAGTGGTGAACAAATACCAAGGATCCCAAAGGTATCACTTAGGCACACCCCCGATAACCCTCACATGAAAGTCGCCCACAACTACAGTACTGTGGATGACTTGGCTCAATCACCAGCTGCCATGTCCACATTAGAAGTTCTATAGTCTTTCCTAAACCAAAGAAAGACATTACTTAATGTGCTTGGCAATGTTGACCCTTCAAACTCATACCTTATGACCTTTGATCTCGACAAAGGCGAACAATGGCTACCCTCATCAGTTGCATTCCAAGTTACAGTTACAGTTAAAAACATTATGATTCATTGATGCATTATCGATGAAGGCGCATCCACATGCATCTTGTCATCTAATGTCTGGAATGATTGGGTTCACTAGAGTTAGTTCCCTCATCTATTGCCCTTCACAAATATGATGGGATACCATCACAACCTAGGGGTTTGTACCAAAATGCTCCAATCAATCTAGGAGGAAAAAGGGTAATGATTGATATCGAAGTAGTCGATGCATAGTTCAACTACAATATCCTTTTGGGTCATAGTCACATGTACTCCATGAAGGCAGTTTCCTTTTTGGTATTCTGCATCACGATGTTTCTCTTTAATGGGAAGATTGTCACCCTTGACCAACTCAATTACTATGACCCTCATACTAACACCAACCCTGAAAACATCCTACCCACTGTAGGCGGAACGAATCCACCCCTTTACTTTGATATATGCCTAGGAGTGTACAAAGATTCCAACTTGCTAGGGGTATATTTAATTCCCCCACTTGAAATCCCAACATTAACATATGGCCTTATGTGCACCATTTTCACCTTTGAAAATGTCTCTACTACTCCCTTAGCATCATCATCAACACCTTCTTCAAGTCATGGAATTGAACAGACATTAAGTCCACCAATGCCTCCCATCTTTCAAATACCATTCTTGAACCCCCCCACGGGAGTGCAAGGGATGCCGATTATGGATCAACTGACTCTATATGGGCTTACTTTAGGAATACCCATGTGGTACCTCACTTATCCCTACCCAGAAATGGCCTCAAAACCCATATCCCACTATGAGTTTGTCCCAGTCTCGATAGTGACACCATCTATACCGCACGTCGAGCTTACGACACCTATGACTAAACCACCATTGGCTGTCGCTAAACCCAATAATGGGGGCCTAATACAACCTAAGTTGAAATCCCCCATCATGACCAACCCTCTCCTTGAACCACCATTGACAATCACTGAGACAAAAGCAGGGGGCATAACCCAACTGAGTTTGAAATCCCCATTAATGACAACCATTAGTCATGCAACAAGGATCACTCTATTGTGTGCCCTATGCGGGAAATAAGGCCATGTGACTAACATGTTCCCACCTTGTTGGAGCTCAAGAATCTGCTCAATACCCCTATTAGTGTGACGTACGTGACACACACTATAGTAGGGGGGACATCTTCAACCTTGTCTTCGCCTAATGCGATGACTAAGTCCAAGTCGATGTGTACCAATCACGCGTGCTCGATTTGCTCTCAATTTGGGCATTATATGCACCATTGTACCGACCTCCCTCGATTTTAGGATGCCTTGGCGACCATTAGCCTCACCCACCCTTTGAATGAGAGTCCTTCAACTCAACCACAAGAAACCCCTTCCATAAATGTTGCCACTACAACAGTTTCCACACTAAGCATGCCCACCTCAAAAACACTTAAATTGGACAAATCACACCTACAACTCCTCGATCACACATCGCCCCCTAGGCACATTCAGAGTCCAACAAATGTTCTCAATCAAGCCTATGCTACTCACCCATGCTGATCATGTAGGTTGTTGACTCACCATTCCTTCCAGTTTCCTCTATTGGGTGCATTACGCACACCATGTTGCACAGAAGCGACCATCAGATAACCTCACCCCTATGGGAACAAATCTTCCCACAATATTCAAAGAAGAGAACACCTCTCCCAACGATACTGAGGATTTCAACATATTTTGTATCTCTCTTTCACTCGGTAGTGATGACCCTCCATCATTTGTAGAGAAGGATTTCAGATCATCACTAACGCTGGCAGAGGAGCACCATCCTCTTCTCTTCCCCAAAGAGGAGATCCTCCCCCCTCACCAAGCCCCATTAGGGACATGGATATCCTTCATATTGACTCAGTACCCCTCCCATAAAGTTCTCATGCTACCTACGTTGACCCAACTAAAGTGGGAGATCCCATACCTTCTACCAACAATGATGGGTCCACTCATATAGGATCTAAAGATTCCTTCTCTTCAGATGAAGACATGTTAGAGGAATATTTCTTCTCCATAAACGAAGAAATAATGGAGGCCATGCATTTGGATGAGCCCCCTTGGGACGACCTTCATCATAGGTTATCGTTCACCCATACCGATGTCAAATCCATCATTCTGGTGGCCCAAAAGTACACCATTGAGTCAAACGTTTTCCTCCCTCCTAAACACGTCAATTGGTTCAAGAATCCCATCCCATCCCTTGACGCCTTTGAGAGACGATAATCTAGCTAATATTTCTCCCACGATTCAAGTGAATATTTTTGTCACACTAGGAGTGATCGAAAACATCTCAATTGGTGCATCATGCTCACCACAAGAAGTCATCGACTTCACCTCTCTCTTCAAAGAATTTCAAGATGTCTTCTCATGGTCGTATGAAGAAATTCCTGGCTTAGACCCTTCAATTGTCGAACACCATATCGACACTTGGCCAAACACCCTGCTACTTAGATAGAAACACCGACCTTTCCAACCCTCTAAGGCCCCAACTATCAAGGCTGAGATTAAAAAAACTCCTTTAAGCTAGATTTATTTTCCCCATTGCTTTTATGTCATGGGTCTCAAACCCTATCCCAGTGAATAGGAAGCAAGGCACCATTTGAGTCTGTATGGATTTCCACGATCTCAACATCCTAGCATGACCCAAGGACAATTACCCCACCCCATTCATTGACCAGGTCGTTAATTGATGTGTGGTTTTCCTTCATGGATGGATTTTTCGGTTATAACCAAATATAGATCCACCCCTAGGATCATTATAAAGCCTCATTTACAAAACCCTCGGGCACCTTTTCCTATTGAGTTATGCCTTTCGATTTAAAGAACGCTGGATCCACATTTCAAAGGGCTATGTCATACATTTTCAATGACCTAGCCCATATCATCCTAGCTTTCATAGATGATTTGATTTCCAAATCTAAAAATGGGGTGATCACCTCCGCGACCTATGAACCATCTTCATGCAATGTCGTAAGTACAACATACAATTAAATCCCATCAAATGCACATTCTGTGTCACCACATGATGGTTATTAGGATTCATTGTTTCAA
Organism: Larix kaempferi; assembly: GCA_027924585.1. NCBI lineage: Eukaryota > Viridiplantae > Streptophyta > Pinopsida > Pinales > Pinaceae > Larix > Larix kaempferi. The sequence goes on along the minus strand of BSBM01000316.1, from coordinate 1,666,431 downwards.
AAGTAGGAATCACCATCGACTCATCCAAAATTCAATCCATCCTTGACTTACTGCCCCACCAACACGATGCCAGTTGCAAAGTGTTCAGGAGAAGGTCAATTTCCTTCATCGCTCTGGACCTAATTAAGTTGCTCAGGGCCATGAATTTCTGCATCTTCTTCAGAAAGACATCCCTTTCAAATGGGATGACCAAGTGCAAAGTAGTAAAACATTGGTAGGACCAGCACTCAAATACACCCATGATGAGAAGCTCGCACTAGCCGTAATCCTATTAGTATAGGTTGTGCATTACATCTTACTCCGCAAAACAACAATGATCACAAACTCTAATCCAATGCAATACATACTTAGATGACGAATCATTAATGGTAAGTTTACACGATGGATTGTTATTCTCCAAGAATTCAACCTTGAGTTTGTCATCCCTAAAAGAAAGAAAGCCTTGTCCCTTTCTGAGTTCATGGCCGATCTACCAACCACTACTTCGGGAGAGCATAGGAATGACCAATTACCTAATGAACATATTTTCATCATAACTAGTGACGACCCATGGTATGGTGATATCTTTACTTACTTCCGAACTCATAAACTTACCCCCCACCTGTCCTGGGATGCTCATTGATGAATATGCCATCAAGCTCCACAATATCTCCTCCTCGGAGATGTCTTGTATCGTTGTGGGTTCGACACTATGCTACGATGTTGCTTGTCCCACGAGGAAGTTGAGCAAGTCCTCAATGACTGTCATAGTGGGGCATGTGGTGGCCATCTCTCAAGGCTGGCAACTGCCCAAAAAATACTCTATGCAGGATATTTTTTTCCATCACTATTCAAGGATTATGTTTATGCTGTGAAAAAATGTGCCAATTATTAGGTGTTTTCCTGCAAGACATGGGCAGCCCCTGACCCTCTCCATCTAGTAATCACAGCTGGACCATTTTTCAAATGGAGAATTGATTTCATGGAGTGTCTCCCAACCTTAGTGCAGGGTCACAAATATATCATATTGGTCATCGATTACTTCGCTAAGTGGGCAGAAGCCATGCCTACATTTGATTGCACCGACACCACACCACTATCGCACAATTCTTCTTTAATCATATCATTTCATGATTTGGAGTCCCAAAGCAGTTAGTTTCTGATGACAACACCCACTTCTATAATCAGACTTTCAAAGAGTTATCTCTTTTGTTAGGATTCAAGCATGAGTTCTCTAGATCTTCTTATCCTCGGGCTAATGGCCAAGTCAAAGCCATGAACAAAGTTCTCAAAACCATGCTTCAATGCATAGTGAACAAGAACAAATCCAAGTGGGATAATATGTTATTACCCACTCTCTAATGACAAAATTAGAGAGCATAATTGAAGCACATAAAACACATAAAAGAGATGCAAACCATGAAATTTGTAGGTAAGAAATGATAACGGAGTTCACCCTCCTTGGGCTACATCTCCAGGCCACTTCCAATGAGAAGGTCGATCTTATTTAGTCTTCAAATCTTACAAATATGAGTTTCTGGAAACAATTTTGTTTTCTATCAGTTATAAGCAAAAACAAACAACACTGCTGCAATCCTCTCAAAATTTCGATAAAAATGAGTATAAACTCAACTATGTTTGCCTGAGGCCTCCTTTGACATGCAAATCGAGAAACTCTGATTGCTTAAAAGACAAAACAATAGAGATTCCACCTCTGGATCCATTCCCATTAATGGCTATATGGACCTAGGTAACTGTGCCAAAACCCCTTAGGAACTGTGCAGAAAAAACACATTGGAAAACGTGCAAAACCAACTCAGGTTCCGTGCCCTGTACTGGCCTCGAAATCAGTGCAAAATTGTTCTGAGAATTGTGCCAAAAACATGTTTTTCTTCTCCTGAAATCTGTGCCAAAACTTCCTTGGGTTCTGTGCGAAACCGTCGTCCTCTATCTCTGTTTTCCGAGCTCTGGAAGGGGTTTAAATAGTGGTTTTGGGGCACTGGCCGGAAGGACACTCGCCCTTTTGGGCCCCCTTATCCCCACCTGCAAATTCTTAAAGGGATTATGCCATATCCCATAATATCTGGCATTGTTGGTGGAGTGGTTAAAGCGTTAGCAATGAGGGGAGGAGGTCTCGGGTTCAAACCTGCAGACCTCTCCCCATAACATGTTTTTGTTGGCATGTGGTATTGGTATATGGTAGAGGTTTTGGACTATGGTTTGTGGTGGCATATAGTTTGGTGATATGGTGTAACGTCCCCCTCTCCCAATTCGACCATTAGGAGGAGACGCTGGGAAAACCTGGGCTCTAAAGTTTCGCCCCAGATCCATAATACGAATTTCAACAAACAAAATGTGTACAATAATGCAAATAAACATGCACATCAGAATTAAAGTCTATCCACACACATCTAATATGCAAATACAAGCATAAGCATTACAGGCATCAAATAAAACACTTCAGATGCAAATACATGAGAATAATTATCTTTATCCAATGCAGATCCAAGAAATTGGTTGTGTAAGAGCGCTTTTCCACCCAAACATATGCACTATGTCCAACATATACTCTTTCTGCTGCTGAGAGGCCACCCCCAAGCTGGGCTATGAGGCCACCGGGGCAAAGGAAACACCTACAATCTTGTATCTCTCAGTCCACAACCCATTCTGCTCTCTGTGCTTAGCCAAATGCTCATACAGAGCTCTACATGGGCCTTCACTTAGCCCTCAATCTTTGGCTTCTCAAGTACCTACGAGCAACATAACTCAAGGGTAAGGGCTCCTAGCTTGCCCAACCTCTCTGCTCACCTACAACCAACAAAACCCACTTCCCAATATGCAACATGGTCTCCAAATTTGAATTTCTGGGTTCAAAACAACATGGTAAGTTCATGGACAACAACGGAGAGCTCTTCATCCTCCAAATATGCATGTAAGAATGAGACAAATGAGGGTTGACCCCAAAGAATATGAGAAAATGGTGACAAGACAACTGACATAACTTTTGGTAGTAGGGAAAAGGACTCCTGGCAGCTGTAGACTGACTTCTGTCATGATAGAACTGTCACAAAAGTGCAGTCAGTCCTATACTTCAATAACTACATGAGTTGACTTTTCCCACCAACCACACACGTGCCTTAATGATTGGAAAATGGTCAAAAGGAGATAATTGGATTATTCTCTTCATATGACAGAATTTTGGGTGAGTTCCAAGGTTGACACTTGGAAACATAGGATTTGGTTTCCCATAGGCCCCCTTCCTCTTCCCCTCTGGTGGAATCATAGCCCCTTTGGTGCTCCTTACACAACCATTGTTGGACCATTTTATTATGTATGCACATAATATTTACATATACTCTAAGCCGGCATAAAAGCCAACCAAACAGTCCAAATAAATTATAACATCACACATGCCTATCCATTCACTAGTCGGGCCTTGGCCTTGAGCTCCACACTAGGAATTCACACTAGCATATTTACATTTTTAATGCAATGGGGTCAAAATCGAGATATTACAAGCCCCTCCCCCTTGGAATAACATTGTCCTCGATGTTCCAATACTTAGGAATACATACACACTTTACATATGTCCAAAAATTCACAAAATGTGGTAGGTCTGTCCTGCATTTCATCTTTTACTTTGACCTTCTAGGACCAAGTCCTTGGTTTCAACAGGCTTCTCTTGCTGACTTTGAGCTTCTAGCTAACCCACAAGTCTAGAAATTTCATGGCTACAATTCTTCTTGCTGTCCTTTGTTGGCAATTGCGGAGGCAATGATTTCCTTCACATTCCCAACTTTTCAGTGGTTGCTTTTTCTTTACTTGCTCCTTTTCCCTGGAGTCTTCCAACCTTGAGCATTTCTTAATGGGATGATTGGATGACTACCTCTTCATTGACACACTGTCCTTTCCACTGTTGATAGCTTCCAGAATGCCCTTTACCTCATTTTGTAGACAAAGAGAGTCCTGCAGAACCTTGTGGTTCATCTCATTCTATTGCTTTTGTAGCTGGAGCATTTCCCCAAGATTCTCTTGGGTCTTGGAAATTGTTTGGAGAATATTTCCATCCAATTCCAATAGCTTTTGGTTTGCTGCCATGGTCAATGTGCACAACTGCCTACACTTTGCTTACTAGCACCACTGGTCTTGTAACAGCTGCAACCAATTGATTTCAATTTCTCACCTGTGAAATTCATCATAGCAATTCTTGTTAGGCCAAGCATAACATAAACATTACAAATTAGTCAATTATTTTTCCAATTGACATGGAGAGCCCATGCTCTATTCATGATACTTCCACACTTTTCATGCTTGCCGATCATACACATGAACTCATCCATGTTCATCCTTTCATAGGGAATTTAACTAGTTCACCATTCACAATTTATTTCAAGCAAATAAATACAATCAACTTTCAGCCATAACATGCATTCCAGAATTTTCTGTTTTCTAAAATGCATCAATCAAAAAGGAAAGAGAAGAGTAAGAGTTTCCCCCTCTTAGTCTTGTTCCAATCCGAAGCCACGCCACCACTATGATTCCATGCTCCTTAGCCTCTTTCACTTCAAGGTGAATGCTTGTCTTGCCCTTTCTTGTTTTGGTGATGACACTTATTGTCTAAGGTCTGCCTAAGGATTCTCAACCACAGAACCTTTCCCCATTGTTTCCTACAGAACCTTTGGCTGCTAGGACCCACACAAGTCCACTAGCACCACTTCCATTGTTACTCATACTGAGCTTCCTAGGATAGTCACATGTCTGAATGCATCCTTAGGATGCCTTCAAGGTTCTTGCTTCCAACAACACCTACACTCAAACATTGAGTCCATTCACATGTCAAGTTCATTTTTCATAGGGTTTATCTCTAAGCAAGAATTTAAAAATCATGTACACACGTATTTTCATATGAAATAAGCAAGAAGCTGCAAGATAACCAAATACTTATATGTATTGGATGTCTTCACTTTATTCCACGAGCTCCCTCTTTGTTTTACAAGCCTTGGATCACCTGTGGATACAATAACGAATGTTGGGCCAACACGTAGGTTGCTCCACAATCATTTGAATAGGAAATGCCAAGCCAGTACGCCGACTGGGCTTATCAGGCATCTCATTTATCAATATGTTAATCCAGTACACCGATTGGGTTTATCAATCATTTAAGGAATGTTTGGCTAGCACGCCAGTTGCTCCACAACATTCAATGCCCAACCCAACCAATGCACCGACTGGATTTACCAAGCATTTATGGTGCCAAACCAGTCCCATACCTAGTTTTACCTCTCCATTTCCAAGCCAACACTTTCGTCTGGGTCAACATGCCAATGGAAGGAAACTGCACCATGACCATTTCCAAGTCAAGGCTCTACCATGAAGCCACATCTACACAACCCTTCACACACACAACAATCCTTCACAACAACCCCTCACAACAACCTTTCTCATTGTTTCTTTAGTGTGCAACACCAAATTACATCTGTTTAAGCTGACAAAACAAGATGGATAAGCAAGCTCATTAGTATTCCTGCTCTAAAATTGTAACCATATTTCATAACATTCCCTCTCAAATATTGAAACACCAGGAATGCGTCCATTCCCTTAGGGTGTAGTCAATATTGACAACCCTAACATAACCCAACACCCGAAAGGTATGCATCCCTTTCCGATGTGAGCCATGTAGGACCTAATCACACTTCAAGCAATCTAGAATAATAATGAAATAATAAAACATGCTTTGCATATTAAATATAATAACCAGACATGTATATTCTTAGCCAGGGTTGCAGAATACTCATCCATTTTGCAGATGTATCTTTTCTTCATTTGCAAATAATGGGGGCTCCCTTCTCTGAGTCAACAGTCCTTCGGTTTTTCACCCCAATCTTTTCACATTCCATAACCCACACATGAATTCTTGGCATAATTTTACCATCTCACTCACATGGTTTTCCAACATGCAGTGCAGCTGAGATATTATCAAAATTTACAATGGCGTTTCTCCCGAAATCCATTTCCAAAGCATGGGATCCTTCCCATGGAGTATAGCTTCTGCAGGCCATCACACATGGTCTTCCTGCAATGTGTCTTCCTGATATACTTATCAAATAGCCAAACAGTCAGCAACATTTAACAATCAAATTCAAATCTGATTTCCCTAATCAGTAAGTGGCATTAAATTCAAACATGAATTCACAATTCTATCTCCTACAGAAATTGATTGGTTTAACCATGAGGCCATCCTCATATCATTTGGATCCTGTAAGTGGCATCACTCTGTGCATTATGGCTTTATGCTTGCTATCATACATGAACATCTACTTACAACATGTTCTCCTGACATAATTCTATAGAAGCCAAACAACCATTAGTAATTATTAGAAAATTTTCAAACCTGAAATTTACAAATCTGTTCCATGTATAACTTAAATTTCACAACCATGAGAACCTTCTCATAACCTTTGACTTCTGCACATGGTAAATCCCGGTCTTTACTATGGACTTATCCTCATTTTCATACTCAAGACATTTCTACCTAAAATCTGAAACTTTCAATCAGCCAAACACGTTGTGAGTATCTATGCAAATAATCTTTTCATTGCTACAACAGTCACTGAAGTGATCTCAGAATTATAACACTCAATAATGCAATCACTTTCAGCTGTTAACATTTGAAATGCAATGAAATATATATATATATCTATATATGCATCATTATCATAATAAAATTGCAAGACACGGTCTCATTATCCCTGCAATTTAAATAAAAACTCCAATATTCATTACTTCACAGCCATATCACTTCATGCAACTCTGTCCTTCCAACAGAGCATCCTGGTATCCCTTCAAACATGACTACCTTTATGCAATCTTTCTCTTGCATTCATAGCAGCTCATGAAATGATCTTAGAAATATCATTAATTTGTCATTTCATCTATTGTTTATTTTTCCATGAATATACACCACAACCATGCCTTCACACAAGGCATCACAACATGTGCACCCATACTCATGCATGCACCTTTACAACAGCCACACAAAATTTTCATGTGCATTCACTCAATGCAACCACAATATTTATAAAATGTCTTAATGCATATCCACTCAATGCCACCTTGCACTGATTCATGAATACTATACTGCTATGTCATTCATCCTATCATAACAAGACAATAAGCACTTACTTGATTTTGTTATTAAACTCATAACCAACATACACAAACAACATGATATAATTTCATATGAATGCATTGAGGTTTCTAAGCAACTATAGGGTGTAAGGCTCCTTGCCTTCACTTACCCACACCTCACCATACTTGGTAGGATGACATTCACATTCAGGCACTCAGTACCACATGCAAACCAAATCAACATAGTTTAAACATAGTTGAAGGGATCTTATCAATTCCTCTTTCAACATTCATGCAATTAAGCACAAATAACCATTACCTACATGGTTGTCATTAACATTGCTTGATGTTACTAGATCATTTGGCCTCTTACCAAGGATGCACAGTCCTTTTTCCAACCTTTTGATCATGAATCATTACTCCAACCTTCCCTCTCAAGGTTTGTTGGTCACATGTTGTGACTTCTTTTCATTTTCAGTCATGCTTCTATGGTCTAATTCCTACAACCATTATCAACAACATTAATTGTTATCAACCGTAGGCAATACCATTAATGGGCTACTGCATGTGTAATGATAAAAACAAATAGTGTAGAGTTGTGTCTACTCTATATAGCTATCTTACTAAGAAATGGTGAGTTTCTATGCCAGCAAATGAAAATGATTATTACAAGCTTCTAAATATCTACATTCATTCATCAAAAACTCATTAAGATCTAAAGCCATTTGAGAATTAAAATCATACATGATAAGTAAAATCAAACTCTTAAATGGTAGAAACTTGAATCAATTCATCTTAAAACAATGAAGAAGTACATCCTTACCATGGATCTTTGTGTGAATCCCTCCTCCATTGCCATAAGCTTTCCTTTCTCCACCATTTCTTTTGAAGAAATTGAGCTTTTCCTCCTCCTTCAGAATCTCTCCAGCATGCATTTGCTCTTCCTTTGTGTACTCTACAATGCTTCCCATGCCTTTCTTATATAGCATTGGTACATGAGCCTTAAGCTTTTCTCCTAAATGTGGGATTACTCCTTTTCCTCATTTTAGATTATTTTAACCTGAAAACCCACTTTTCATAGTTTTTAGGCTTTTTGCACAACTTTAAGCACAATTAATGCATTTCTCTTCACTTTTTGATTGGTGTAGCTTAAGTTTGGACCTTTAATGAGCGGTTCGATGATCGAACTTGGTCTCCTTAGGTTCTTGTTGTCTTCACCTAATCCTTCCATTTATGGGAGAAGTGATTAGATCAGAGAGGACTTGTCTCTGAATGTACTTGTGTTTCTGTCTTCATGTTGCGGGCGCATAGTAAAAATGTGCTTCTTCTGTCACATGACTAGGGGTGTCAATTTGATTGTTAACATGTAACTTCACTACCTTTACCCATATGCAACATCATGCTCATGCATAAGCAATTCACATGCACTATGCAATGACTCTTTAATCATGCCGACTAATTCATATGCATTTAATCTACTACTCTCTTGCATTTCCAACATCCCTATGCCATAATTTATATGCATTACAACTTCAGAATTACAAATACAATAGCAAGAGGGTAGTGGAGGGATTCTCCCTTCCAATTCTCTATCATAACAAGGAATTACTCTTCCACATCATAGCTGATCCAATTTCCTGGCCTCTTAACACGCACACAAGGAATCATTAGCTATGATTTTTTCACCAAGCAACAATTCAATGCATATACTCACGTATAACATTCCTACTTGTTATTTTCCAAGCGTACAATTGTTATGCTATAAATAGAAATTAGCTTAAGGTGAGAAATTTGCCTCTTATCAACATTTCCTTATTGCTACAATTGCTTTCAGAAAATATGGCCAAGTTCAACTTGACCTTTCTTAACTTCCCTGCAATTTTCATCACATAGAATTTTCTCTCCATCGACGACATCTCAGGGGGACAATGAGGATCCAAGGGGCTTTGCCTCTTGGTAGGTCGAGGGTAGCGCACTCGTATTTTTTTTTTTGTAAATCCTTTGATTTTGCGCAATCTGGCACATAAGATCGACTGCATTTTTCGACCTCGGGCACCAGAAATTCAACTGTGAAAAATGTTGCATTTCCCTTGATACGCACCCTTCATATGCCACCTACATTGCCTTACCACTGTTAGTGATAAGCGGTTTCAGGCTCCTGGAAGAGTGGTTTACTGAAACTGCTTTTACATTCTTGAATGCACGAGAGAGCGACACGTGGATGGCGTGGTTTTTTTTCAGGGCCACGAGAATGAATTAACCTCCATGTATCTTCATGGCCCTTAATCATTCTCAGTCGTTGATCAAATATACGTGATCCCCAATACTGACATGATCACCGTAGGTCCTATTGCCCCAGCCACCTACGCACGGGATGTCTGGACCCATCATAACATTACTGCTCGTCAGGACGAAAGCGGTTTCAGGGTCCGAGAAGAGCGGTTTCCTAGACCTTCTTTTGCAAGCCTAAATGCACGAGAGAGTGACACGTCATCGAGCGGTTTACCACTTCAAGGTCGTGTAGCTCTGTTATCCTTCGTGCATGTTTAAGGCCCTAAGACACTGTGAGCCGTTGATCTAATCTGCACGATCTCCGACAACTTACATGAATAACGAGGGTCCCATTCCTTCTGACATGTCTTCCTGTCACATCTCCCCATGTCACATCAGTTCCCTGTTGGACCCAAAAGGTAGTTTCAGGCTCTGGAAGAAGCAGTTTCCCGAGACCACTTTTACATTCATGAACGCACCAAAGGATGACACGTGGATGGGGCAGTTTTCATTCAGGGCCACGAAAACAAATTAACTTTCATGCACCTTCGCGGGTCTGAATCATTCTCAGCCGTCGATATTCCTTGCTACTCAACATCCATATCTTCTCCGCTTTCACTCTCCATCCCTTATGGTCACCTGCGCACACAGATCTGATGTGGCTAGTCCACATCACCCTTCCACCTGGCATTGGTGGGTCCCAACTAAATTTTCCCAATTTTCAAAATTTTGGATTTAGCAAGGTTTTGATTGGGCAATAAGGGGAGAGTTTCGAGATTGATCTCAACTCACTCCACGACCCTTAACTGCCATTTAACTACCATTTTACAGAAACTGTTTTCCTACAGAAATAGGTTTTCTACAAAACTGGTTCTGTTTTTTTTTTAATCTGTAAATCGTGATTTCTAGCCCCTAAAGCTCCAGTATTGCAACCAGAAGCTCTGATACCACTCTGTAACGTCCCCCTATCCCAATCCGACCATCAGGAGGGGACGTTGGGAAAACCTGGGCTCTAAAATTTCACCCCAGATCCATAATACGAATTTCAACAAACAAAATGTGTACAATAATGCAAATAAACATGCACATCGGAATTAAAGTATATCCACACACATCTAATATGCAAATACAAGCATAAGCATTACAGGCATCAAATAAAACACTTCAGATTCAAATACATGAGAATACTTACCTTTATCCAACGCAGATCCAAGCAACTAACTGTGTAAGAGCGCTTTCCACCCAACCATATGCATTTTGTCCAACATATACTCTTTCTGTTGCTGAGAGGCCACCCCCAAGTTGGGCTATGAGGCCACCAGGGCGAAGGAAACACCTACAAGCTTCTATCTCTTAGTCCACAACCCATTCTGCTCTCCGTGCTTAGCAAAATGCTCATACAGAGCTCTACAGGGGCCTCACTTAGCCCTCAATCTGTGGCTTGTCAAGCACCTACGAGCAACAAAACTCAAGGGTAAGGGTTCCTAGCTTACCCAACCTATTTGCTCACCTACATACAACAAAACCCACTTCCCAATATGCAACATGGTCTCCAAATTCGAATTTCTGGGTTCAAAACAACATGGTAAGTTCATATACAACAATGGAGAGCTCTGCATCCTCCAAATCTGCGTGTAAGAATGAGACAAATGAGGGCTGACCCCAAAGAATATGAGAAAATGGTGACAAGACAATTGACATAACTTCTGGCAGTGGGGGAAAGGACTCCTAGCAGTTGCAGACTGACTTCTCTCATGAAAAAACTGTCACAAAAGTGCAGTCAGTCCCATGCTTCAATAACTACATGAGGTGACTTTTCCCACCAACCACACACATGCCTTAATGATTGGAAAATGGTTAAAAAAGGAGATAATTGGCTTATTCTCATCATATGATAGAATTTTGGGTGAGTTCTAAGGTTGACACTTGGAAACATAGGATTTAGTTTCCCATAGGCCCCCTTCCTCTTCCCCTCTAGTGGAATCATATCCCCTTTGGTGCTCCTTACACAACCATTATTGGACCATTTTATTATGTATGCACATAATATTTACATATACTCTAAGTCGGCATAAAAGCCAACTAAACAGTCCAAATAAATTATAACATCACACATGCCTATCCATTCACTAGTCGGGCCTTGACCTTGAGCTCCGTACTAGGAATTCACACTAGCATATTTACATTTGTAATGCAATGGGGTCAAAATCAGGATATTACATATGGCACACCACTTGGCTTCCATCTTAACTGTGACTTGGCATCTCCGCTGGTGTGTTGGCATTTGAAATATGCGTTGGCTCCTCCATTGGCCTTAGTGTTGGCTATAGGGTCGAGGGCTAGGACCTAGGCCCCACCCCTTTTTCCAACCAAACTCTCCATCATCTTTATATACAAGTTGCAACCATATAGTGTTAAGAACCATTGTGTGGAGTGCTAGCTAGGCGAGCTTGGTGAAGGATTTGGCAGGATTTGGATGTCATGGGTTCGATCCCCATGGTCTCCCCCAATTTTGATAAAATACATAACTAGTGGCCAACAGGGCTGCCACATGGCAATTCCTGATTGGTCCACGTGTATACCACACTGTCCAAACTTGTCCACGTGGAACCCTGTGGGGTGGCCACGTGTCATTAGTGTTGACTTGTCCATGCCACGTGGCATGTTGTGGTGGTTCTACATCAGCGTCGTACAAGACACGTCTCACCCTTTCAGTGGTGCCACGTGGCTCCTTTTTTGGCCATTATTTACATCAATTTCACATTTATGCCGACACTTTGAAACTCAATAAATTTTGCATTTGGAGGTTGTTTCATGCGAAGCGAGCGTTTCCAAAAAGCCGTTGATGAGCTCTACGCATCTGTAATATTTATTACAACTTTTGGATACTTTGATTTTGATCGACTCTGAGATCCTCCTGGATCAGTACATACATACATACATACATACACATATATATATATATATATATATATATATATCAACCTAATCTTGCATCCCTATACTATGATGATTCTTTGTTACCCTATAACATCATCACTATATGGATAACCTACACCATCAATACATTCATTGCATCATGTGACCCCTCTCAACAAAGTTTGACCGTTAAGAGGTCCCCCACTTAGCAAAGTTTGACCCTGAAAAGGCTCCTCTCTTGGAAAAATTTGACTCTTAGGAGGTTAGCGTAGAAAAACCCTCAATAAGTGCACTCCCAATGCAAAATATCCCCCAAGAAGCTATGCTACTCCTCAAAAACCTTGTTTTTGGAATTCTAGGATCATTCCCAAGAATCAAGGCATGTGCTCCCCTAATTCATGTGCATGCAACTCTAAAATAAGTAGTTATGGTGTGTAAACCCCTATGATCATCAATATGCATGGTATTAGCTCCATCATTAGCTAAAGCAATTCCTCTTATCATTAGTATGCATGGAGTTAACTCATTAGTCAAACAAGTCAAAGAGAGGATTCTTTGGGGTTTCTCATAAAAAACCATGAAGAGACCATATGGGGTCACATCATAACATTCTCGTTTAGAGCAAGGTTATGTTAGTATTTTTCATAAGAGACTTGAAAACCAATTCTTCTCGTATCCCCCATCTATCCTCTATTTACCAAGGAAATGCATTGTGGGAATTCAAGGAAGCCAATAAATCTCCCAACAAAGCGATATTAGAGACCACCTTCACTCCATCAAGCTACTCTTAGGTGTTTGTTTTGTATAATGGCCATATTCATTGGTAAAGTTATTGTAAAGCATGCAATTTGTTGTAAATGATCTCTTTATTATGACAACTTGTTATGAGTTTATTCGTAGATCAGATTGCATTTTTAAATTGATGAATGATTTGTTTACTTTAATTCTTATATATATATATATTTTTTTATCTAAGCAACAACCCTTAGATCATGGTTTTTCCTAATCTACGTTGCAGGAAAACATCAACAAACTAGGAGGGATATTTACATCTTGTAGAGTTTGCATATACCAATAGGTATTAGGCATCATTGAAATTGAGTCCATTTGAGGTTCTTTATGGTAGACAATGTAATACTCTAGTAAGCTAGGATAATCTGGTGTTTAGGATCATGCTTAAGCCATATATTCTCAAAGAAATGGAATAAGAATTTGCTAGGATTAAACAAAATCTAAAGACATCTCAAGACATATAAAAGAGTTATGTGGACAAGAATAGAGTACACAGAGAATTTAAAAATGGGGAACATGTCTATCTCAAAGTTAAACTAAGGAGTTCCTTATTTAGAGCTTGGGAAATGTGCCAAGATTTCACCTAGATACTGTGGGCCATTTGAGAGATTCCTAGATAGGATAACATATAATCTTGCATTGCCTTATAATAATAAATAACATAATTCCTTTTGTGTTTCATTACTTAATAAATATTTACATGATCATAACCATGTAGTTTTTTAGGCTTTACTCCAAGTGGAACTAGAGGGAGAGTTGCATCCAAAGCCACTATGTATCCTAAATAGGAAGGTAACACCGGTATGGAATTGAACCATTGCACAAGTAAAGGTGCAATGGAAGTATTTTTGTCCAGATGAAGCCACATGGGGAATGGAGGATGCCATGAAAGAGGCATATCCATTTCCATTCCAAACATGAAGCACTAATGAAAAGAAAAGAACATCGAGGATGGTGTTAAGTCCAAGGGGGAGGGGGATGTAATACTGTAATACCCCCAATTTTGAGTTGGAATGCATTTAATCAAAATTATGTAAATGATGTAAATATGCTAGTACGGATTCCTATTGTGGAGCTCAAGGCCAAGGCCCAACTAGTGAATGGCTAGGCATGTATGATGTATACATTTTTATTTGTACCATATGGTTGGATTTGTTGAACTTTGTCTTTCATTGATGTCAACTAATGACAAAGAGGATGTAAATTGATTCAGTTTGAGTCATTGATGTCAATTGATTTCAAAGTGGATACAACATTCCTACAATAGTGTGAAGAAGTATATGGAAACCACTTTGAAGAAGTATTTGCGCAAAATGGTTAAGGACATGGATGCCAATGTGAAGAATTATATCTAGAAGTTGCATCCAGTATGAAGGCGTGTGTCTATGGATACAACATATAACAGATTCATTTCAAAGAATTACCACCGCAACATTCAAGTCCACCAAGTCATACTCACTCAAGGTAGCAGCCAAAGAATTGGTAGGACAAAGGTACATGTCCATAATCAAGCCAAGGAGTTGGTTAAGTAAAGATACACGCGTGCAAGCATGTTGAATTCACAAGCATTGATTGGTCAAGGATTGGGAGTGAGCTAACAATCTATGGTCGGACAGTCCTGAAAGCGCACAAGTCTAAGCCAATCTGAAGATGATTTCAGTTGTAAAAGGCACACAAGTTCCAAAAAGGGTACAATGGTTGATGTTAGTTTATGAGAAAATTCCACAGCCGACAGATCAACATTAGGTGTTCAATTCCCACAAGTTATTACAAGGCACGGGTCAAAGTCCCACCAAGTAGAAGTTGGAGTATGCACATACTCCACAAAGCATCAACACATCAAGGGCGCATTACCCACAAGGGATAGTACAACAAAGGTTGAAGACATACCAAGTTGAAAAGCAAGGATGCACACATACCTCAAAGTGATGGTACATCAAGAGTGCAAGACTACGCCACCAAGGTGTAAAGTCCCACTAATTTGTGGACCATGAAGGTGCAAGACACACAAAGGATGACACATCAATAGTGTAGAAGATGACATGTGGAAAATGAAAAATATGTGAAGTATGGAAGAAGGGTTTCCACAACCAACTTATGCACATACAATCCGTGTAGGACTTATATAAATAGAGATGAAAGTTGGAGATTTGAAGTAAGCTTGATGGCGAGAGCATAAGAGCTTCAAGCGTTTATTGCGGTTTGATATTCGGGGCATTAAAGGGATTAAGGACATAACAAAATGATCTAGCGAGGAGCCGAGAGCAGAATGCATAACTAACGGTGTGCAAAATGATGCTATAGATCTGTGACGGATGCACAAGTACTGAAAGGAAGAAACACTAAAGTATGTGCAAGTGCTTGATGTTTTGAATGACAATATTACTGTCAACATGCTGATAGTCACAAAAGTTGTAAATAAAGAAGCACAGAGACATAATTGAAGTATTTCAGATGATGCACAAATGTCTAGTTGATGCATATAAGCAGAAGTGAAAGTGTGAGAAGTTGAGAAGTCCATTTGATGTGTGACGACAAAGCAGTAGCAGGATCCAGCGAGTGCGTCATGATGTAGATGATCAGAGACAAGTGTGTTAAACCGAAAGGACGAATCTATTGATGCATGTCATGTCTCAAATTGTATAAAAGAATGTAGCACTTATACATAATGGACCCATCAGTAAGTGCACAGGTTCCATCTGTTACTAGTGCAGTATCTCAGAGCAGCAAACTATCAAGTAAAGGCACAATATCAGTTGGTGAAAGCAGTAGCACCGTAACAGAATGGCAGAGCTTACCTCAGCGCAGAATGTAGTATTAGCGAGCACACAATACATGAAGTAAGATATCAACAAAAGTGTGAATTGAGAATAATGAGAAGTCAAGTGATGTATGCAACTTAGTGACAGAGATTTGACTGCATACGAAGGTAGCACACAACATAATTATCTTTAGAAGATCAGACGAGTGTGCAAAGTTGAAGTTCAGTAAGTTAGAATCACATTTTGGATATATGGGTAGCAAGACGGGGCAAGGAGAAAGGAGGTTGTATCCTCCTTCCATTTGGTACTGGAGAAACATAGGGAGTTGGTGCTTCCTTCAAGTCGGATCCTGTAAAACCAGGGGGGCGGTGCCTCCTTCCACTTGGTGCTGGTAAATATAGGAAGTTGGTGCTTCCTTGAATGTATTCTTTCTCATTATAAAGAAGAATTCTGTGGTTTTCTCCTGCTTGGGTTTCCACGTCAAAATTCCCGTGTTATATGTTCTTTGTCTTGGTGAATATATGGATGAATGACTTTGTTTATACTGGATATTAATCATCAAGATCAAGTTAAGACTAATATGTTAAAGAAGGTAAAAACTATTGATAACTGCACTAATACTGATTCACTCCCCCTCTCAGTATTAAATCGATTCCAAAAATTGGTATCAGAGCGAGGTTGCTTCAGTAACAGACTAACATCTGGAAGTCAGATCCTTGCGCATAACCCAAAAGATATGGAATCAATATATGAACATATGGATGAAGTAGATTTTGAAGGAGAACTAGTCAGTTCTTGAGATGAACTAAAGAAGTCATGGAAGAAAAAAAGCTTCTACAGGAAGCTTTTCTGAGATATGAGGCAGACACCACCAGGCAATTAAATTTTAAGGATGACAAGTGCGAAGGACTGGAGGCCTAAATTGTTTCTCTGAGAAGCGAACTCCAAAAATTAAGTGTTCAGCTGGAAAATGAACAATGATGTAGAAACAACATTGATGGAGAATCAAACTTTGTTAAAATTAATGCAGATGCTCTCGAGACTCCTTTGTTAAGAACATATCAGAAATGTGAGAGAGAACATAGAAGGCCAAATCATTCATAAAACAAGCCTAGGAAGCCTCGGGTTTTTTAGGGCCTATCAGGTACCAAAACCTTTTCTTGAGAAATTGCTATTACTTTCACAATTTTGGTCATAAAGAAATAAATTCTATAGCTTGGGAATTAGCATACGCCGGGTAGAATCCCTTCAATATTTTAATTTCATAAGGAAAATGCCGTGAAACCTCAGAACATGATACTCAACATCAACCTGTGCAATTCACTGTGACAATTGAAGAACATAAGGATCAACTTCATCAGGAAGCATGCAACCTACCCTGACATGCACAGAGTAAAAGGGGGAGATGGTATATATACAATGGATGTTCTAAGCACATGACAGGAGATAAAAACACCTTTCTAAAGTTTATATAAGACAAGGGAGGAAACATGTATTTTGGGGATAATAGCTTGACCAAAATGATAAGGAAAAGGCCTGGAAAGCCTAGGAAACAAAAGGACTAAGAAATAAAATGTTATGTTAGTTGAGAACATGAAACAAAATCTTCAAAGTGTCAGCTAGATGTGCGACCAAGGACACACCCTCACTTTTGTATGAGAAAAATGCAAAATAAAAAACATGGATACAGGCAAGATTGTGGCAACGACCTCCAAGACTCCTAACAATGTCTATATCTTAGATGAGGAAAGAGAAGAAAAATGTTGCATGGTACAAACCAATGAAAGTTATCTCTGGAAAAGAATATTGGGACACATCAATTTTGACAATCTTGTCAGAATCGGTAGGAAACAGGTAGTAAGAGACATTCCAAGAATTACTAAGCCATCAAACTTACTCTGCAAGCATTGTATACATGGGAAACAAACAAGAATTAAGTACCCCACGAAAGAGTACACTACCTCAAAACCATTGGAATTGGTTCATTCATATCTATGTGGTCCAATGATAACTAGTGGAATGAATGGTGAAGAATACTTCCTTATGTTCATAGATCATTTCACTCGAATGACGTGGGTGTTCTTTCTTAAGGAAAAATCAGAAACATTTGAATGCTTCAAAAAAATTAAAGAAGCAACTGGGAACGAAACATATTTAAGAATAAAGTGTTTGAGGTCTAACAATGGAGGACAATATACATCAAACAACTGTGATAATGACTATGACAAACATGGAATTAGAAGGCAGTTTTCAGCAGCCAGAACACCATAGCAAAATGGGGTGGCATAAAGAAAAAATAGAATTGTCCAAGAGATGGCCAAAACAATGTTAAACAAGTCAAGGCTATCATATATGTTTTGGACACATGCCATTCATACAAAAGTACAAATTCTCAACAGATGTCTGATCAGAACGAACAGTTTCTCAACACCATATGAACTCTAGAAAGGAAGACAAACTACAAATAAGCATTTTAGAATATTTGGAAGCAAATACTACATTAAAAGAAATGATGATACTCTAGGAAAATTTGATTCCAGATCAGATGAAGGGATTTTTCTTGGTTATTCCAGCAAGATCAAAGCTTACAAGTGCTATAATTTATGACTCATAAAGATAGTCGAAAGTCCTGAAGTGAAAGTTGATGAAGTGTCGACTCATAGAAGAATTGAAGAAGATGATGATCTACCCTTACTAGAACAACCAAATGAAGAAAATCATGATACTAAAGTTCCACAGGAGGAAGTGTATCAGCGCGAATCAGAAGAAGGAAGACCAGACACAAAGGGCCCCTCCAGATATGTCTAGAAAAATCATTCAGAAATTTGATTATTGGAGACAAAGATGTCGGTATAAGAACTAGAAGGAGTCTGAGCAATCCGACTTAAGAAGTGCATTTCTCATTACTATATCAAATAGAACCAGAAGGAATTGAACAAGCCAAAGAAGATGAAGGTTGGATGAAGGCCGATTGAGGAATTAGATCAAATTAAATAGAACGATACTTGGTAACTTGTTCTAAGACCTAAGAATAAGAATGTAATTGGAACAAAGTGGGTATTTATAAACAAACTAAATGAAGAAGGACAAGTTGTCAGAAATAAGATGAGACTGGTGTGCAAAGGGTATGCAAATATTGAAGGAATAGATTTTGAAGAAATTTTTTCTCTAGTTGCACGGATGGAAGCAATCAGGTTGTTCCTGGCCTATGCATGTGCAGGAAATGTCAAAGTATATCAAATGGATGTTAAATCAACATTTTTGAATGGAGATCTTGAAGAAGAAGTATACATTGAACAACCATATGGTTTTTCACTTTCAGGCAACAAATATCACATGTGCAAGCTAAATAAAGCATTGTATGGACTCAAACAAGCTCCTAGGGCCTGGTATTCAAGGTTGGACAAATATCTGCAATGTAAAGGTTTCATAAGGGGTAGTGTAGACAACAATCTCTACATCAAAATTGAGAATAAAAAGATGATAGTGGTGGAAGTATACGTAGATGATATCATTTTTGGGACCAATGATGACATAATGAGTTAGCAATTTGCAAAAGACATGAAAAAAGAGTTTGAAATGTCCATGCTCGGGGAGTTATCCTTTTTCCTTGGGTTACAAATTTATCAATTAAATGATGGAATTTTCATCTCTCAATCTAAGTATGTAAAGGAAATGTTAAAGAGATTCAACATGGAATATTGCAAGCATGTCTGTACACCTATGGTCACTGGGTGCAAGTTAAGTAAAGAAGATGAGGCTAAGGAAGTTGACCAGAGGCTTTATAGATCTATGATCGACAATATTCTATATGTAACTGTTTCAAGACCATATATCATGTAGGCTATTGGATTTGTCGCAAGATTTCAGTTAGCACCCAAGGAAACACATGTTCAAGCAATCAAAAGAATTTTCGGGTATTTGAAAGGGACAATGTGTCTTGGCCTATGGTATATTCCGCGTAGCAAAAATCTAGACTTAATAACATATACTAATGTAGACTAGGCATGAAGTATTGATGACAAGAGAAGTACTAGTGGTGCTGCGTTTTTCTTAGGAAATTGTCTTGTGTTGTGGATCAACAAAAAATAACCATCAGTCGCATTATCCACAACAGAAGCCGAATATATTCCAGCCACTACTCGTTGCTCACAAGTATTATGGATGAAACAAAATTTGAGATATCTACAAGTAAATATTGATCAGTCGATACAAATACTATGCGACAACACTAGTGCAATCAGTATCTCCAAGAATCCCGTTATGCACTGCAAAACTAAGCACATTCCCATCAAATATCATTTTGTAAGAGAGCAAGTAGCTGATAACGTTGTCAATCTTGAATACATTGATACTAAGGAACATATTGCGGATATATTTACTAAACCTCTTCCACATAGTACATTTGAATATATCGGGGAAAAACCGGGCGTGGCTCTCAATCCACAACATAATGAGAACCCAAATAAAAATGTGTAAGTCTAGAAAGAATTGGCACTGCGCAGTTGGCATGATATGAAGTCTGTGTGGATCACTGCGCAAGGAATATTGAAGTGTTGTGACAGGAACAAGAAATCAAGATGAAGGAATAATGCAACGTCTGTTTCAAGAAAGAAATCAAAGATAATTATGAAAGGACATTAGTGCAAAATTACAACAAAGGAGTGAAGCATGAAGACAAGGGGAGTCATCCCTAAAGATAGATGAGGTTGAGGCCAATGCAAAACTAAGTAACAGAAGAATCTACATTGTGCAAGTAATGGCACCTCTTTGCCATTGATGTCAAAGGGGGAGAAATACATGAAGATGTCAGGCATGAAGCTGAATCAAGGAGAAATACATGAAGTCGAGGCATGAATGATAGGATACATGAAGTTGGTTTCACAAGTAATGAATGCATCAAAAGATCTAGTAGAGGAACAACGTAGAGATACACCATAAATCTATAACAGACATGAAAGAGTGTGAAGCAGATGGCTTGGATAAATGGCATGAAGAACATATGGTATGCATAGAAGCAACATAAAGCAATATCAATATGGTTCACATAGAAGTAGAAGAAGTATTGACAACATGAAAACGCAGTAGCCTGAAACCCAAATAAATCAGGGGAAGCACATACATAGGGGGAGCACTACGATAGAGTATAGATGAAGCATACAGTTCAAAGAAGATCATACATAGCTTCATAAGGTGTTGACATCAATGCCAAAGGGGGGTATTGTTGAACTTTGGTTGTCATTGATGTCAACTAATGTCAAAGAGGATGTCAAATGATTCAGTTTGAGTCATTGATGTCAATTGATGTCAAAGTGGATACAACATCCCTACAACAGTGTGAAAAGTATATGGAAACCACTTTGAAGAAGTATCTGCACAAAATGGTGAAGGACATGGATGCCATTGTGAAGAAGTATATCTAGAAGTTGCATCCAGTCTAAAGGTGTGTGTCTATGGATACAACATACAAATTCAGTTCAAAGAAGTACCACCGCAATAGTCAAGTCCACCAAGTCATACTCACTCAAGGTAGTAGCTAAAGAATTGGTAGGACAAAGGTACATGTGCAAAAGCAAGCCAAGGAGTTGCTTAAGCAAAGATACAAGCGTGCAAGCATGTTGAATGCACAAGCATTTCTTGGTCAAATATTGGGAGTGCGCTAACAACCTATGGTCGGACAGTCCTGAAAGTTTGCAAGTCTAATCCAATTTGAAGATGCTTTTAGTTGCAAAGGGCGCACAAGTTCCAAAAAGGGTATAGCGGTTGAAGTTAGTTTATGAACAAATTCCACAGTCGACGGAACATCAGGTGCTCAAGCCCCACAAGTGATGACAAGGCATGGGTCAAAGTCCCACCAAGTATAAGTTGTATTATGCGTAGATTCTGCAAAGCATCAACACATCAAGGGCGCATTACCCACAAGAGATGGTACAACAAAGGTTGAAGACATACCAAGTTGAAAAGCAAGGATGTGCACATACCTCAAAGTGATGGTACATCAAGAGCACAAGAGTACACCACCAAGGTGTAAAGTCCCACTAAGTTGTGGACCATGAAGGTGCAAAACACACAGAGGATGACACATCAATAGTGCAGAAGATGACATGTGGCAAATGCACAATCCGTGAAGTATGGAAGAAGGGTTTTCAGAACCAACTTGTGGACACACAATCCATGCAGGACTTGTATAAATAGAGATGCAAGTTGGAGGTTTGAAGCAAGCTTGATGGTGAGACCATAAGAGCTTCAAGTGTTTGTTGCAGCTTGATATTCGAGGCATCAAAGGGATTGAGGATAGAACATAATGATCTAGCGAGGAACCGAGAGAACAAATGCAACAAAATGTAGAACCCATGGTGTGCAAAATGATGTTGTAGATCTGTGACAGATGCACAAGTACTGAAAGGAAGAAATACTGAAGTATGTGCAAGTGCTTGATGTTTTGAATGACAATATTACTGTCAGCACGTCGATAGTCACATACATTGTAAAGACAAAAGCAAATAGACATAACTAAAGTATTTCAGATGATGTGCAGATGTCTAGCTAATGCATATAAGCAGAAGTGAAAGTCTACGAAGTTGAGAAGTCCATCTGATGTGCGATGACAGAGCAATAACAGGATCCAACGAGCAGATCATGATGAAGATGATTTGAGACAAGTGCGTTAAAACGAAAGGATAAATCTATTGATGCACGACATGTCACAGATTGTATAAAAGATTGTAGTACTTATACAGAATGAACCCATCAATTAGTGCATAGTTCCATATGTTAGTAGTGCAGTATCTCAGAGCAACACACTATCAAGTAAGGACATAGTATCAATTGGTGAAAGCAGTAGCGCCGTAACACAATGACAGAGCTTACCTCATCGCATACCGCAGTATCAACGAGCACACAATACATGAAGTAAGACATCCGTAGAAGTGTGAATTGAGAAGAATGAGAAGTCAAGTGATGTATGCAGCTTAGTGACAGAGAATCGACTATATACGAAGGTAGTACACAACATAATTATATTCAGAATATCAGACGAGTGCATGGAGTTGAAGTTCAGTAAGTCAGAATCACATTTTGGATATTTGGGCGGCAGGACGGGGCAAGTAGAAAGGGGGTTGTAGCCTCCTTCCAGTTGGTGCTGGATAAACACAGGGAGTCGGTGCTTCCTTAAGTTCGGATCCTGTAAAAATAGGGGGTCGGTGCCTCCTTCCTATTGGTGTTGGTAAATACATGAAGTTGGTGCTTCCTTGAATGTATTCTTTCTCATTATAAAGAGGCATTTCGTGGTTTTCTCCCGACTGGGTTTCCACGTCAAAATTCCTGTGTTCTGTGTTCTTTGTCATGGTGAATATATGGATGAATTATTTTGTTTATACTGGATGCATAATTAATCATCAAGATTAATTTAAGACTAATATGTTAAAGAAGGTAAAACATGCTGATAACTACGCTAATATTGATTCACCCCCCCTCTCAGTATTAAATCGATTCCAACTGGTTTATCATGCCAATTCAAGATATATGTAAATATTATGTTGGAAAATAATAAAATGGTCAAAGATGGTTGTGTAAAGAGCACTGCAGGGGCTATGATTTCACTAGAGGGGAAGAGGAAAGGGGGCATATGGGAAACTAAATCCTATGTTGCCAAGTGTCAACCTTAGAACTCATCCAAAAATTTTCCATGTGCTTTAATTGGCCCAATTACCTTCTCTTGACTGTTAAACACAATCATTGAATGCATATGTGAGGTTGGTGGAAAAAATCACTTCATGCAGTTATTGAGGCATGGGGGTTGTGACAGTTATGTCAAATACTAGGATTCCTTTCTTCTATGGTCAGAAGCTATGTCAGTTGTTTTTTCATCGTTACCTCATATCCTTGGAGTCAACACTCTTTTGATTATTTTCTCTCATACATGTTTCTACACTACGTAGAGTTTTGCTATCGCTATTCATATCCATTATCAGACTATGTTTAACCCAAAAATTTGAATTTGGAGACAGAGCTGCATTTTTGGAAGGGAAATTAGATGGTTGTAGATGAGCATGAAGCTTGGGCAAGCTAAGAACCTTTACCCATTGAGTTTTGTTACTTTTGGATGCTTGAGAAACCATGGATTAATGTTGCAGGAGGTTCTCCAATAGCATACAACATGTTGGACTCTTACCGCACACTGGTAAGCACAATAAGGGTTGGATTTCATGAGGGAATAGTGGATCAGTGATGGGTAATTCCTTCCTTGTGTTGTGTGGGGCAGTTGGAAGGAGTGCTACGGATATGATGGCTTAGTGAGACCCCTGCAGAGCTCTGGTGGAGCTTTTGGCTAAGCATAGAGAGTAGAATGGGTTGTGGGTTGAGAGAGAGAATCCTGTAGGTGTTTCCTTTGCCCTGGTGGCCTCATACCCCAACTTGGGGGTGGCCTCTCAGCAGAAAGAGTATATGTTGGACATAGTGCCTATGGTTGGGTGGAAAATTTCTCTTACACATCCAATTGCTTGGATCTTCTTCGTTTAAAGATAAGTATTCATTTGTATATGATGTGCAATGATTTAATTTATATGCTTGTGATAATTATGGTCATAATTGCATGTTGTGTGTGTGTATTGAGTTTATTCCGCTGTGTTTTTTTCATTTACACATTTGCACATGCATTTTCGCTGTTATAAATTTGTAATTAGGGTTATGGGGCGAAATCAATAGGCCATGGGTTGGTTAATGTCCCCTCTGTTGGAAGGATGGGGTGAAGGGGACCTTACAAATACCTCTATTTTGACCTTTTGGAAACTATGAATTTGATTATGTATATATTGTAAATATGATTTTCATTATTGTGTTTTGCATTGTTGCATGGGATAGACATACCATGACAATTTTGAAAAACTTATGGCATGTTTATTTTTGAAAAAGAACATGAGACTATTTTTGGATGACGAATAATCTAAATCTAATATTGAGTATAAGATTTTTTTTCATCTTCTTGAAGGTTGAAATATTTGTTGAAGGAAAATTGATAACATAATTATGCTTGAAATTTTAATCTATACGGATGTAGTTTTTTCCATTTCTAAATGTTGTAGCATATATGTCATGGTTGTAGCTAGTAATAAGGCATGTAGTGTATGCCACTTAACAAGTCATTTTGGGAAGCTGATTTACATTGTGTAAGTTTCCTTAGAAGTTTCCTTAGAGAAGTAATTTAAAAGCCCGTGAAATAGGTATAGTGCATGTTCCTGAGTTCAAGGAGAATTATTATATATAATATTACTTGAAGTCTATGGATAAGGAGCAAAATTTATGTTCATTTGCCTGTAGAGGTATCTCATAGAGTTATTTCTTGAACTCCTATAGAAGAAAATACATAATTTATTTAGCTTGAAATTTGGTGATATAGAACAAAGTTATGCTTAAATTTACTATAGATGAGAGGACAAGGATGTATGCTCGATCTCCTAGGGTTAAAATGCAGATTCATTTACCTATATTCCCATAGGCAAAAGCATAAAGGTATGCTCGATTACCCAAGGATAAACTAAAGAGAAATGTAGTTTTGATGACTTGCAATCTATGAGAAATGCAAAGTTTTTCTGTTTGGATGCTTGAAGGTCTAAAGCAAAGTTTTTGGGTTGAATTCCTATAGATGAGGATGCATACATGTTTGCTTGAAACCTGTAACATTAATAAATTTTAATTTTTTTCATATTCTAGCTTAGGAAATTCTCATGTAACTAAAGTGTTCTAACCTCATTAATGCCCATATAGTATTATAGTATTACACTGTATATTTCTAGCATATAAAAGTTCCAGCGAAACTTGAGTACAATACCTAGGCATCTTCCCATTGTGAAATTCCTTCATAAGGAGATATGTATATATCACAGGAAATGAAATTGGGGTATGGAGTAACATATTGGTTATTGATTTAATTTTGAAATTAATTAAATTTTATGTTATTGGGTTGAATTGCCACTACTTATAATGAAGGATAAGTTGTACCATTTAGGGTTGAAATTTGACGGGTAAATGGCTGTCATTTGCGATTTTACACGTCAAAATACTGCCACTTCATAAAATTAAATGTCATTAATGAAGTGTAAATTTTAATTTCACCTGTCATTAATATATATATATATATATATATATATATATATATATATATATATATTACTAATTATTTATTAGCAAACACATTTAATTACTAATAAATAATTAGTAGTAATTAAATGTGTTTGCTAATAAATAATTAGTAATATATATATATATATATATATTCTATTTTTAATATAGAAATTTTGATATTTATCATGGTCTCGTTGTCTCCCCTTATTAGGTAAACTTGGCTCGGTTGTGATTTTTTGGGCCCATGTTATTTGGTGGCGTATTTGGTGGCCCATGGTACTAATCCATTGTATTGCTTGTGAATAAGCATATTTAAAGATTTCCAGGATAAACCTTCTTGGTCATTATGTGTGTGCTTGGTTTAATCATTATGTTTATCATGTTTTTTGTTTATTATATTTGTGTAAACTTTTTATTTTTGTATTATATGAGACAATATATGAGAATTTAATGTTTCATATAGTTATTATAAATGTTATTTAAAAAAAAAATCAACTCTTATTATGACTGGTAATTAAGATTTAAACGTCAAATGAAAGACAATGTTAAAATTAAAACGCCATATAAAAATTTCTTGACGTGCAAGGTAGGACGTCAAATTTCAACCCCGGTGCCATTACATGGGAAATCCATTGAATGGAAAAACATCTTGCCTTTGGAAAGCTATGTGCAACTTGGTGATGGTGTTTTCATTCATAGCTGAATTGACCAAAACTAAAATGGAGTAATGCCGAGTTAAGTAGTGATATTGTATATCTGAATTCTATGTATTTTGTAAATGACATGTATGCATTATGCATAAGAGAAATCCCAACAGTTTGCATATGAAATGCACGTAAACCTCTATGTTTTCAAACAAGCTAAATGAGTAGCAAAGCTGCATATTCCTTGCCATTTAGTTTGTAAAAGTCCGAAAGTCGTGTGCTCAAAGTGCATTTTTTCTCGTATGCTATTGATATTTCCTGCAAATTGGAAAAGAACCAAATGAAGAATGTGAAGGGAGTGAAGGCCAAGAAACGACATATTCCTTTCTAGGTTCCCTAGTGCAAGATCGTTGTGGATAACGAAACTAAGATTTACTTCAAGAGCTATGTCAGTCTTGGGGAGTAGTTCCCTGCTAAATACTTCAATAGCAAAGATTGAGAGGGTTTCCCTACTAGGTAGGGATTGCTTATTAGTGTTATAAATAAAGGATCGTTGATTGAGGTTTCACTGATGAAGGGTTTCATGTAGTTGGAATCATGTTAAACTCCAAATTGCTCTTTGAATGTATCTGTTTCTCTAGACTTTTTATGTTACTTCTATAATAATGTATATCACTTTGTGATTGTTAAATCTGCCTTCATTTTGATTGGTTATATATAGATTATTATCTACTCCTAGGCTTGTGAAGTGAGAAACATTTTTTATGCTACTTTAATAATAATGTATATAGCTTTGTGTTTGTTAAATCTACCTTCATTTTGATTTGTTAAATAGAGATTATTATCTACTCTTAGGCTTGTGAAGTGAAAACACATTTTATGTTACTTCAATAATAATGTATATCTGTTGATAATCAAATTGACACCCCTAGTCATGTGACAGAAGAAGCACATTTTTACCATGCGCCCGCAACATGAAGCCAGAAACACAAGTACATTCAGAGACAAGTCCTCTCTGATCTAATCACTTCTCCCATAAATGGAAGGATTAGGTGAAGACAATAAGAACATAAGGAGACCAAGTTCGGTCATCGAACCACTCATTAAAGGTCCAAACTTAAGCTACACCAATAAAAAAGTGAAGAGAAATGCATTAATTGTGCTTAAAGTTGTGCAAAAAGCCTAAAAACTATGAAAAGTGGGTTTTCAGGTTAAAATAATCTAAAATGAGGAAAATGAGTAATCCCACATTTAGAAGAAAAGGTTAAGGCTCATTTCCCAATGCTATATAAGAAAGGCACGGGAGGCATTGTAGAGTACACAAAGGAAGAGCAAAGACATGCTGGAGAGATTCTGAAGGAGGAGGAAAAGCTCAATTTCTTCAAAAGCAAGGGTGGAGAAAGGAAAACTTATGGCAATGGAGGAGGGATTCACACCAAGATCCATGGTAAGGATGTACTTCTTCATTGTTTTAATATGAATTGATTCAAGTTTCTACCATTTAAGAGTTTGAATTTACTTATCATGTATGATTTTAATTCTCAAATGGCTTTAGATCTTAATGAGTTTTTGATGAATAAATGTAGATCTTTAGAAGCTTGTAATAATCATTTTCATTTGCTGACATACTGATGTAGAAACTCACCATTTCTTAGTAAGATAGCTATATAGAGTAGACACAACCCTACACTATTTGCTGTTATCAATATCGCTTTGTGATCATTAAATTTTCCTTCATTTGATTGGTTATATAGAGATTATTATCTACTCCTAGGCTTTTGAAGTATTAGCTCGATGTTTGTATTTTATTGATGATTTAATTTGTCTAGGCACAGATTGTTACTACAAAGGTCACTGCCTAGTCGATTATGTGAAGCAAGAAAGCACAAGTGATAGCATAAGAGGTTGAAGCGAACTACATCCTCTATGTATATGGTTTTGATGATTGCATCCGGCAAGGTTTCCGGCTTGAAAGCCTTCACCCAACCACGAAGTGGCTCAAACAATCCCTTGAGGAATAACATGACCAATCGACACATCTGGCATAAAATAGGGGCCAAAAGACCCTTTTCTATCCTTTTATATTGCGAAGCAAAATTCCCCTCTTGTGGAACACTGCTAAAACAATATCTCACACATAATTTTGGAAAACTACGGAAGGGTGGGGAGGAGGAAGAAGGTCAGGGAACGATGCACAAGATGCACCTCTATTGCGCCACTCTAGGCCTTCGAGCCAGTTCTTGAGCCAGAGAGAGGATACCCTCTTCGTCCTAATGTATAACCCCCCCCCCCCAATTTTCCAGATAAAGCCTATCTGTTGAGCTTGCGAGTCGCTTCCAACTTTCTCCATTTATATTGCTCCCTCCCATTATTAAGCGATATAAAGCATCCATTTTTCTACCCAAAATAATCCTTAAGGATGAGCCCATTTGAGGCTATGTATGGCAGAAGATGTAGAACATTAGTTAGGTGGGATAATCCAATGAATGGTCGCCTTGCCCTCAGAAGCACAAGACCTCCGAACCTTCAAATATCATAAATAAATCTCATTTTATTAAATCCTTATTTGGTGAGGAAAAAGAACTCGCCTGACCAGAGGGAGGGTTAGGGGCTACCCCACCCTTATTTAAACTACTAATCCCTGGGTATTTATACTATTTTGATAACAGCTCTCCTGATTAGCTCCGACACTTAAATTATAATTGAAAAGGGGGGGTGTGAATTGCTTTGTACATACTCACAATATTTTCATTTTAGAGTAATAATGATGGGATCAAATATTTTGAAATACAAATTTTTTGAATACAAACTTATATATTAAATTATACATCAAATTGAACTTAACCATTGACTTTCCATAGATACATTTTTAAAAATAAAATCATAACACAGGTGAGATGTAGCATGAACCTTAAGGAATGGAAACCCTGCATGGAACATTAACAATCTAGCTAGAGTTAAAAGGAAATATTTTGCCATCTATCTAAAATGATAGAAAGTTGGGAGTGTGAAGGTAACAAAATACTTGGCATGACTGAGTTTTATAAACAAGGTGTATATAATTTGTGGCCAAACGAATAGTGATTATCATGGTTGCCTTTCTAGATAATTCTCAAATTTAATTTTTATCAAGAGTAGTTTGAGTTAAGTTTTGTTTGAACTTGAGCCTTAAATTGATTAACCTTATACTACTGATAAGAAACTTATATTACTGCTCTTCATTATTACTAGTTAAATAATTTTTTAAAGGGAATAAACCAGTTCACTATGCTGCTCCAAATGGGAGTTTCTGAGCTTGTTTAACCAGCAATTGAGCTTGGGTACTCAGCCAATTTTTTATATAGAATTTAATACATAATATTAAGTCAAATTAGATTATAATTTATTATATAACCAAAATATATGGTAAGTTAATTATTTTATAAATTC
Source organism: Larix kaempferi (assembly GCA_027924585.1). Lineage (NCBI taxonomy): Eukaryota > Viridiplantae > Streptophyta > Pinopsida > Pinales > Pinaceae > Larix > Larix kaempferi. Next base: position 1,636,385 of record BSBM01000316.1, on the reverse strand, counting down.
TAAATTGTTTTTACAAATGGTAAGAATAACTATCACTTTGGAATCCAATGTCTCTATCACTGCTGGAGTAATAAGTGAAGAATTAAAAAAGCACATCATACCAGGTTGGTTTTAAACCCCATATGGTATATTTGCTTCTCTTCCATAGGAAAAAGACCCACACCATAGGTAATTTCGCCTACCCCACTATAAAAATCTATGTTGATCACGCACGCAACATCTAGCCACACCTAACCTCATTGATATGGGATAGACAAAGAAATGTATGTTATAAGGAATGCTTTTGCGAAAGGGCTTGGCAAGACCCAATCGGGTCTTGATAGGAGTGTGAGGATTCAGTCTATATGAGTTGATTCTATGGTTTGAAAAGTGCTTGATATTTCATTTTAAAGAGTGTGAATGAGTGCATTTGCAATGGAATATAATTAATTGCACATCATTTTTTTTTTTTAAAAGTCGTTGAAATTGTTATTTTTGAGAAGCAAAAAATATTGTAAAGAATTTAGGAGATTTTCTTTTGATAGAAATTTATCTAATAGTTTAAGTTTCAAGACTTTGGAGATAGGTATTGTGAGTTAATGTTAGAATTTTAAATGTAATAACATAAAAAATTACTAAAAGATAAACAAACATAACATATACAATAGTACACAATAATTTATCTTAAGAAATCTTTTTGTGTAAAAAGCCTTGGTAGACTACTAAAATTGTTAATGTTCTCACCTATATTTCCTTCATTTAACATCACATTTAACCACAATCTAATGCATTCACCTTTAAAAAATTATATTTTACTTTAATTAACTAATTAAATGCAATAAAAGTAAAAGATGTAAATAAAACAATTGAAGATCCAAATTTTCATAAATACACCACTTAAGATGTTAAAGTTTGGTTACTTTAAAATCCGAGATCTTAAATCTCCCAATACATTTGAATTTAACAAATTATTCTTATGTATTATCGTGATAACTTCTTTTTATTTGCAGGAATTGTAAAAAACCGTCAAAGTGTTGGAAAATTTACTTCAAACATGAAGAGGAAAAAAAAGTTTTGGAGCCCGAAATTCTACTACAAAATCCCTTCTTCAAACATCTTATGAGCTTTGCCATCTGTTTTCTTTTAAGCCGGTGTGGAATTCTGTCAACTAACGGTAATTGCCAGGAAGAGTGTTTTATTTGTACAATCTTATGTAGTTATTGTGGTAACCTTGGTGTTTTATTTGTACAATCTTACAAAAATGTGTTAAATAATTCCTATGTGAAGTTCCATCAACTAATTATTACATGGAATATATTTTGTTTTAACTTAATGGCCCCTATGATATACATATTTTCATTAAACGTTTACCTTACTCCATATGTTATAATGTTAATATTTTGATATTGCCATAGTGTTTCTATAAACATTCTGTCAACAAACAATAACTTTCATATTTTCATTTGGGAACATTATTGGTAACTCTAGTATGTGTTAACTCAATTTTATAGGTTTCCATTGATAACTTAATTTATTAATTTATGTATTGTATGTTAACAAAATGTATTTAATACTTTTAAAAGTCATATCTTATTTTGTATATTTAAGTGATAATTTTTCCATCTTATAGTTTGGAATATATTTTGTAATTTATTTATTTTTAATATTTTGTTTGTATTTTGTGAATTTTGTATTTTCTGTATTTTATTTTGTTGTGTTGGGAGGGATGGATTCTAAATTTAGGAGTATTTAGTGCAAGTTTGTTTTAGGTTATTTTAGTTAATCAATTGATCCAGTTAATTTTAGTTTTTGCTTTCTTTAAATCAGTTTGATTTTCTTTATTTTAGTTACTGCAGTTGGATAAATCACCAATGGAAAATTAAAGACTTAACTCATGAGATAGGTGTTAATCCATTTTTCTTTGTTTATTTTATTTGTCGCATTAAAGTGTGTTTGTTGACATTAGGTTATATTAGATTAGGCTAGACTAGGCTCCAATCCTACACATATAGCGATTACCTCTAAGCTTACAAGCCTCGGTTGACAATTTAATGTCAATATAATCACGCATATATTTTTCCCGAAAAACCTAGCAAAAATTCTTCAGTATAGATTCGTCAGAAAGTACAATGTCAATCCTCGTGCAATAACCCAAAACAAGAAGTCTTCAAAAGCAACTACTCTCCTTGAATCTATCTCTCTACTCATGTGGACTTGATGAGTGAGTGAGGTGACCAAATGAGGAAGGCAATCCTCCTATTTATACTAATCAGTGACTTGACACTTTTCCCTAACAGAGCCGACTTGACCTCTCAAACAGGGCAGACTTGTCAATTACATAATAAAATATTTTTTTTTGGATTCTTCTAGGCCGCAATAACTATTAGGGTTTACGTTGATTCTTTCAATGAATTTTACATGATCAAATACAACATCAATAATTCCCGAAGTACAATACAAATAATACAAATAAACCAAATAAGAATATCTTCCGAAGTTACATTCTTCAACACTCCCTCTTAACAAGGAAGGTATTCTTTTGTCACTGCTGCCATCATCATCCAACTGCTGCACTTCTATACTCTGACCATTGAATTCTGACATCTATCAAATCTATACGTCACTAGAAGTTTTGAACCATGAAATCATCCGATGGGTCAAGCCCAGGAGTGTACATTACGTTGCACACAATGACCACCTGCATTACCTCACCACGTGTCATAAACCGAGCAAGCCATCCGGTGGGTCCATCCCAGGAGTGTGCATTACGTTGCATACCACAACCACCTGCGTTACCTCACCACATGTCCAGATCATCTCATGAGTGTATCCTAGGAGACTCAATTATGTCACATAACCCTTGACTATCTGCTACCACATCACATATCAACATCGAGACAACACAACCTTGTGAGTGTAGCTTAGGAGACTTCATTACGTCACATAACCCATGACTACCTGCTACCATGTCACCCCATGTGGAGAATTATAGCCCAAGTCCGAAACCTGCATCTTGTCACATGTCTGTTGTCCAACATAACACTGCAATCAAGAGACTCAATTACGCCACACATAGTGACTACCAATTGCATCCTCTGGGGTGTAGTCTAGGAGACTCAGTTACATCACATGACCTATGACTACCCGCTACAACCCCGTGAGTGTATTCCAGGAGACTCAATTACATCACATGACCCATGACTACCCGCTATAAATTACATCTCAAGTGGAGACGCCCATGAGACTCAATTACGTCACATGACCCATGATTACTTGCGTCTCACATGTGTTATGTTACTCATCACTCCCTCTTGATCTGGACCACCCCAAGCTTGTCCTTGAATTACTCAAACTTCACTCTTGATAGAGGCTTGGTCAACACATCGACTATCTGCTCCTCTACCGTTATATATTGGAGCCTTACTACTCCCTTCTGCACCATATCCCGGATATAGTGATACTTGATCTTGATGTACTTCGACTTGTCATGAAACACTAGGTTCTTGGGCAACTTCACACAACTCTGGTTGTCACAAAAGACGCAAGGCTCCTCTAACTTGAGATCGAACAAACTTGCAAGCAAATTCTGAAGCCATACTTCCTCTCAGCTTGTCGAACAAGCTGCCATATACTCTGCTTCGGCTATACTGAGTGTCACAATCATCTGCTTCCTACTGAACTACAAAATCATACCGGATCCCAAACTGAAGAAGCACCCTAATGTGCTCTTTTTATCTGTGACACTACCAACCCAATCCCCATCAACATAACCCTACAGGTTAATTCTCTGATCTGATGTAGGCCATAATCAACCGCACCCTTCAGGTACCTCAACACGTGCTTTTCCACAACCAGGTGAACTCGTCTCAGATCTACCATGTACTGACTCAGAGTGTTCACTGCAAAGCATAAATTTGGCCTCGTGTTCGTTAAGTACATCAATGAACCAATCATCTGCCACAAATATTTCCTTGTATTTCTTGAAACTTCCGTTTGCTGCATGTTTTATCTTGTAGATCCATTTGGAATATAATACTAACTTCCCTTCTGGTATTGGAACCACATCCCATACGTCATTCTTTATGATCGACTGTAATACCCCCATTCTGACCCTTAGAATCTATCAAATCGATATGTAAATATTGTGCATATGTGATGTATGATTCCTTGCGTGGATCTCAAGGCCAAGGCCCCGTTAGTGAATGCTCAGCCTTGAAGGGCTGGTATTTTATGTTGTGTTATCCATGTGATAGTAAGCCATGGGGAAATTGTAAAAGCATGTAAATAATTATAATGAAAATAAGATACCAAGGGGATGACTATGGATGCAACTAAAATGAGGGGGCTATGTGTATCCATTAGGGAGAGGTGAGGGGGTTGTGGGATTGAACCTAGGCTTCCATATGTCACCTTGGGAATCCCCTTTGACTGTCCTAGCTGTCATTTAATGCTGATGTAAGGAAGTACTTCATAAATATGCTCATGAGGTTGATGGAGTATGGGCAACCCTGAAAATTCGTGAGGCAGGGTATGGGCTCTGTTTTTCTTGTCCCATAAGTCACTCCACCTCTGGGGAGGACGTTTCCTCATTCCAATTCCATGGTGGGGGGGTAAGCATAAGTTTTCAGGGAGGATGTAGGCCCAACAGTGAGAGGAACAGAAAATCCCGACTTGGAATGAAGCCACGATTCGCAGATCCAAAAACACTAAGAGATCTGCATGGGAAGTGAAATCCATTGGGGAATCCATAGACCCAAACCTTGGGCGATATCGAGAGGTTTGGATGCCCATAAATCTATTGGGAGACCCAGATTTGATAGCGGAAAAACCAGTTGTGGGATAGAACCTTTCGACCGCAACCTTGAGGAAGATCCAAGAGCGGATCACAGTGGGAGAGAGACCCGGGGGGGTTATACTTCATGGTAGAGCCAGTGAGGGCTCATTTAACCTTGGTTTAGAAGTCGGGACCAGCCATACCTGCCTAGGTTAGCGCTGAGGGAAGGGGTGCCCAAGGGACTGTGTAGCAAAGAAGGGGACCTTACTTAGGATGAGAGTGGAGCTGAGGGTGGTTCCTAGACTATTTGAAGCCAATTGGATATTCCTGTAGCTCCGTGGTTGAGCTCATTGGCTGAGGAAAATTCTTCCCTTTCTCCCCACTTGCTTGACAGAGACAACTGTGTGTTGGATGACCCTGAATGACTGTGCCTAAGGCTGCGAGTGATCCTTTTAGTTCCTCCTTAGTGGATACATAGCCCCAACTCGGGGGTGGTCTCTGAGTGTTGAAAGAATACATGTTGGGTAGAGACCTATGGTTGGGTTGGAACGTTGCAGTCCATAGCCAGTTGCTTGGAGATTTCAATGAAAATATAAGTGTTCTTTGTGATTTATATCATGTTCATTCTATGTTCTGAACGCTTAATTGTTCATGTTAATGGGGATGAAATGATTATCTTAAGTTAGTTAGCATAAGCTTGTGCATAGCATGAGAAGAGGACTAATTCCCTGTAGGTTGTTTCATCATTCTGCCTGGGAGAAATGTGATGATGCATTCCCTTATATTTGTGTGGACAATGTTTCATTCCACTGTGTTTAATTGAGTATCCATATGCACACCTATGTTTGTATTTATATGAATATGTTCATTGATGAATAGGGCTAAGTCTTGTGAAGGCCCAGAAACCCCAGAATGCTAGTCATGGCCTTGGGGGAGAAATAGACACCCCCCTATTGTGTCCATGTTCCCTTTGTGGGTCAAATGAAGGGAGGGGCCATGACAGAGTGGATCATAGCTCTTTACAAAGTGGTAAAGAGGTATGGATGAGGTTTGGGGCAACATTTTGGTTGGATGAAGGACAAAGTCAGATTTCTCAAGTGTGGCAGAGGATCACACCGTTGCATAGAGATCGTCGAGATATTTCCAATGGTACCAGTAACAGGGGTATGTGGCCGACTTCCAACTTTCCGAACCCGCATTGCGGATTGCAGAAGTCGGAGGCATAAATATTTGCAGTTGGACGTTGTGGTTCTGAATTTTCGACTCCCGCAAGGTGGATTGTGTATTGTGGAAGTCGGAGGCGTATTTATTCGACGTTGTATATTTGGTGTTCCGACTTCCGATTCCCACACTATGGATTGGGGAAGTCGAAGGCGTATTTATTCGATGTTGTATATTTGGTGTTTCGACTTCCGACTCCCGCACTGCGGATTGAGGAATTTGGAGGCGTATTTCTTCGACGCTGTGTATTTGGAGTTCCGACTTCCTACTTCTGACTTGCGGCTTGCAGACTGAAGTTGTTGCAACTGTGTAAAAGTGCAGAGTTGCGGATTCTTTGAAAAAAAAATTAGCAGGTTGTTTCTAAGGAGCTCCCCCATCACCTCTAAAGGGAACTGAGGGGATCACGAACGTTACAGAGTTGTATCAGAGCCCAAGGTTGCAGCATTGGTCCTGCATGGGACAAATCTAACCAATTTGCAGAGGTAAGATCACTTCCTGTTGAGCATTGATCATTCATAGAAGAAAGAAAAATTTCTAATTTTTCTAAGTTTTTTGAGTTTTTCTGCCTAAGTATGTGTTGGCGCAAAACTTAAAGGAGCGTCAAAACTATCGGCCAGAAATCAAAAATTTCGTCGATACGTTTCGGTGAGAAATAAAAAAGTTGAAGAAAAGGCATTTCGGCGTAAAATGGAAAACTCGCCAAAACAAGCCGGTGGAAAAGTAAAAAAAAAAAAAGTCCGGCGTAAAATGGAAAACTCGTCGAAACAAGCCGGTGGAAAAGTAAAAAAAAAAAAAAAGTCCGCCGAAACTATCGGTGAGAAATTGGAAGTGCATCGATCGGCGACAAAGAGAAAAGTTCGCTGAAACTATTGGTGAGAAATAGAAAAGTTCGTCGAAAAATGGATTTCGGCGAAAAAGGGTAAAGCCTGTCGATATGTTTTGGAGGAAAATTGAAAAGTCCGTCGAAACTGTTGGCGAAAATCAGAATTAATGACTTTTACAAATCGACATCCCAAGGCTTGAAGGAAGGTCGGTTTGGGTTGAAATCGCTGTGGAGCGGCTATGAAGTAGAAAAGTGCCTATGGCACTGTTTTGACAAAATAAATTGTTGTCAATATGGTGTTGCAGCTGATAAGATTTGAATATTTGTAGCAGAGGGCAGTAGGCAAATGAGAAGAATCAACGGTCCAGGATAGATTCCGGAAGACCAAGACACAGGATTGTTAGAGCTACGGAACAAACCGATATCGTAAGGTGGAGATTGAGACCGAGAATGATTGACGACCCATGTAGCATTTCGTTGGGTGAAGTGCACGAGATTTAGTGGAAGATTGGTCCACGAAATACCAAAAGTGAACGTCCCTCGTTGATCACAGATCAACGGACAAGAAAGACCGTCGAAGTGATCATCAACTTATACAACATTTTGCCCTTGTAAGTGGAAAGAGGTTAACAAAACGATCAGACACAAAACTCCATTGGAAAAGGATTAATACCTTTTGGAATCCACCTTGAGTGAGTGAGACCCGACAATCAGTAGGGACTGTCTAATCAACACATAAAGGCTGATTCGGATCCAGCTAGACATCTAGCCCTTTATTTGGCATCAATAGTGGACAAATTGCAGTACTCATAAGTGTAGGGAAGTCCAAGAAAGGTCAAGTTGAACTTGGCCATAATTCTTGAAAGCAATTGGAGCAGTAAGGCAATGTTGATAAAGAGGGAATTTTCTCACCTTAAACTATTTTTGTTTATAGCATAAGAATTGTATGATTGGAAAGTAGCAAGTAGGAATGTTATACATGAGTATACGTATTGAATTGTTGCTTGGTGAGAAAATCATAGCTAATGATTCCTTGTGTGCTTGCTAGAGAGGCCATGAAATTGGATCAGCTATGATGTGGAGGACGAATTCCATGCTATGATAAGGGATTGGAAATGGAGAATCCCTTCACTCTTCTCTTGCTGATATGACTATATTTTCAATTTTTATGTATATAAAATTTAGCATAGGAATGTTGAAATGCAAGAGATCAAACAAATGATGTGAATATGCACTAGTTGGCACATTAATAGATATTGCATAGTGCATGTGAAGGTGTTTGTGCATGTATATGATATTGCATATTGCTAAAATAATGAGGTTTTACATATGCAATGAGCCACTTAAGATAATTATTGTGGTTGATAATGCACTATTGGGAGGATAGAGTAGCATGAAATGATATGGCTGTGAAGTAAGGAGTATTTAAAGTTTTATTTGATTGCATAGATGATGTGACTATTACCTTGCAATTTTATTGTGATAATGCTTCACATGAAGTAAATGTGTTGCTGTGATATTGAGATAATAAAAGTTGATAGTATTTGAATTATTGAGTATTATAATTCTGAGATCACTTCAGTGACTGTTGTAACAATGAAAATATTATATGCATGGATACTCACAAAGTGTTTGGCTGATTGAAATTTTCATATTTCAGGTAGAAATGTCTTGGGTATAGCAATGTGGGTAAGTCCATAATAAAGACTGGAATCTACCATGTGCAAAAGCCAAAAATACAAATAAAAATAAAAAATAAAAAATTGTGAGAAGGATCTTCAGGGTTCTCAAATATGATTTCTATATGAAATAGATTTGTCAATTTCAGATTTGAGATTTTGCTAATAATTACTAATGATTTTTTGGCTTCCTTAGAATTGTGTCAAGAGGATGTATTGTAGGTGGATGTTCATGTTATGGTAGCGAGTGTAAAAACATAATGGACAAAGTTCTACCACTTACAAGAGCCAAACAATATGAGGATGGCCTCATGGTTAAATAAATCAAATTTCTGTAGGAGACGGAATTGTAAATTCATATTTGAATTTGATTATTAATGCCATTGACTGGTTATGGAAATCAGATTTGAATTTGATTGCTAATGCTGCTGAATGTTTGGCTATTTGAGAAGTGTGCCAGGAAGACACATTGCAGGAAGACCATGTGCTATGGCATGCAGAAGCCAAAATCCATGGGAAGGATGCCATGATTTGGAAATGGATTTTGGGTGAAACACCATTGTAAATTTTGATAATGTATTATCTGAACTGCATGTTGGTAAACAACACCAGTGAAATGGTAAAATTATGCCAATAGGGAATATGTTGTTTATGAAACGTGAAAGGGATTGGGGTAACAAACCCAAGGGACTGTTAACTTAGAGAAGGGAGCCCCATTCCTCGTGAAAAGAAGAGAAAATACATTTGCAAAATAGATAAGTATTTTGTAACCCTTGCTGAGAACATGCATGACTAATTATTGGGATTAATGTGCAGCATGTTTTTATTTCCAACTACTTGAGTTGTGATTATGGACTACATGACTCACATCGGAGAGGGGTTCACATCTCTCGGGTGATGTGTTGTGTGATGGCTATCAATATTGACTACACCCTAAGGAAACAGACGCATTCCCGGTGTTTCAATATTAGAGAGTGATTTTTTATGAAATATGTTACAATTTTATATCAGCGATACTGATGAGATTGCCTACCCATCTTGTGTTGTCGGTTATTACACATGCAATTTGGTGCTGCATACTAAAGAAGCAAAGTGAGGAAGGGGTAACATCTTGATGTGTGTGAGTGGTTGTTCCATTGCCTAATAAATCCAATCAGTATGCTAGTTGGGAATTGTGACTGGAATGTGGCGATATTTGTAAAGGCATAAAATCTCTATTGGTTCAACAGTAAGGACCTCCTGCACCTGCCCAGGACAATGTTGAGGGAAGGGGCGCCGAAGGGACTGTGCAACAGAGAAGGGGACCTTACTCGAGATGTGAGTGGAGGTGAGGTGGGTGTCGAGACTGAATGGAACCCATTGAGATGCATATGGCCCCGTAGTAGAGCCCTTGACTTGGAAATGGTTATGGTGTAGTTTCCTTCCATTGTCTTGTTGACCCAAACGGAAGTGATGACTTGAAAATTGAGAGGGAAAACCAGGTATGGGACTGGTTTGGAACCATAAATTCTTGGTAAATCCATTCGGTGCACTGGTTGAGCATTGAATGTTTTGGAGTAGCCTGCGTGCTGGCCAAACATTCATTAAACGCTTGGTAAATTGAGTCGATGCACTGGTTGGGCATTGAATGTTGTGGATTAGCCTGCGTGCTAGCCAAACATTCGTTATTGTATCCACAGGTGATCCAAGGCTTGTAAAGAAACGAAGGATCCTATGGAATAACGTGAAGATGTCCAATACATATAAGTATTTAATTATCATCTATTTCTTATTCCAAATAATGAAAAAATTCATGTACAAGTCTTATAACAACCAAGATGATACACTGTTGTTTCTTTGTTGAAGTCCAGGTAATTGCAGGAAGCAAGAACCTTGAAGGCATCCTAAGGATGCATTTGAACATGTGACTGTCCTAGAAAGCTCAGTATGAGTAGCAATGGAAAAGGGTGCTAGTGGACTTGTGTGGGTCCTAGCAACCAAAGGTTCAGTAGGAAAACCACGGGGAGGGGTTCCCTAGTTGAGAAGCCTTGGACAGACGTTAGACACCAAGTGTCATCACCAAAACAAGGAAAAGGCGAGTTAAGCATTCACATTTGAAGTGAAAGAGACCAAGGAGCATGGAACCACGGTTGTGGTGGGGCTCCGGATTGAAACAAGATTAAGAGGAGGAATCTCTTACTCTTCTCTTTCCTTTTTATTGATGCATTTTAGAGACATAAAATTGTTGAATGCACGCTATGACTGAAAGTTGATTGTGTTTATATTGCTTGAAATACATTGTGAATGATGAATTAGTTAATTCCCTGTGAAAGGATGAACATGAATGAGTTCATTTGCATGTTGGACAAACATGAAATGTATGGAAGTCTTGTGAATAAAGCATGAACTTTCCATGTCAATTGGGCAAGTAATTGATTGATCTTAATGCATATGTTATGCTTGGACTAACAAGATTTGCAATGATGAATTTCACAGGTGAAAATTAAACCAATTGGTTGCAGCTGTTACAAGGAAAGTATTGCTAGTAAGCAAAGTGTGGGAAGCTGTGCACATTGACCATGGCAGTAGACCAAAAGTATTTGATTTGGCTGAAAGTTTTCTTCAAACAATTGCCAAGAACCAAGAAAATCTTGAGGAAGTTATCAAGATACAAAACCAGCAGAATGAGATGAACCACAAGGTTTTACAGGACTCTATTTGTCTGCAAATTGAGGTAAAAGGAATTCTGGAAGCTATCAACAGTGGAAAGGACAGTGGGTCAATGAAGAAGAGTTCATCCAATCACCCCATTAAGAAACGCTCAAGGTTGGAAGACTTAAAGGAAATTGAGCAGGTAAAAAAAAAGAAGCCACTGAAATGTTGGGAATGTAGAGGAAATCATTTCCTCTATAATTGCCCAACAAAGAACAACACGGAAGATAGTATCCATAAATTTTCTAGACTTGTGGATCAGATGGAAGGTAAAGAAAAGGAAGGGATTGTTGTGGAGCAATGCCCACATGTGGAGCTGGAAGGTCAAAGCCAACAGGAGCAGCTTGTAGAAGCCAAAGGAATTGGTCCTGAAAACCCAAAGTAAAAGATGAAATGCAGGATAGACCTGCTACATTTTTGTGAATTTTGGACATGTGTAAACAATGTGTAAGTATTCCTAAGTGTTGGAACATCGAGGACGATGTTATTCTAAGGGGGAGGGGAATGTAATACCCCCATTTTGACCCTTAAAATGTATCAAATCGATATGTAAATATTGTGCATATGTGATGTATGATTCCTAGCGTGGAGCTCAAGGATAAGGCCCCGCTAGTGAATGCTTAGCCTTGAAGGGATGGTATTTTTTGTTGTGCTATCCCTGTGCTAGTAAGCCACGGGGAAATTATAAAAGCATGTAAATAATTATAATGCAAATAAAATACCAAAGGGATGGCTATGGATGCAACTAAAATGAGGGGGATATGTGTATCTACAAGGGAGAGGTGAGGGCCTAGGCTTCCATATGTCACCTTGGGAACCCCCTTTGACTGTCATAGATGTCATTTAATGCTGTTGTAAAGAAGTACTTCAGAAATATGCTCATGAGGTTGATGGAGTATGGGAAGCCCTGAAAATTCGTGAGGCAGGGTATGGGCTCTATTTTGCTTGTCCCATAAGCCACTCCACCTCTAGGGAGGACATTTCCTCATTCCCATTCCACGGTGGGGGTGGTAAGCATCAATTTTCTGGGAGGACGTAGGCCCAGCAGTGAGAGGAACCGAAAATCGCGACTTGGAATGAAGCCACGATTTGCAAAGCAAAAAAGCCTAGAAATCTGCGTGGGAAGTGAAATTCGTTGCGGAATACATAGACCCAAACCTTGGGCGATATTGAGAGGGTTGGAATCCCAAAAATCTATTGGGAGACCTGGATTTGATATCCGAAAACCGAGTTGTGGGACATAACCTTTCGGCTGCAACCTTGAGGAAGATCCAAGAGCGGATCGCAGTGGGAGAGAGACCGGGGGGTTTAGATTTCATGGCAGATCCAGTGAGGGCTCATTTAACCTTGGTTTAGAAGTCGGGACCAGCCATACCTGCCTGGGTCAGTGTTGAGGGAAGGGGCGCTCGAGGGACTGTGTAGCAAAGAAGGGGACCTTACTTAGGCTAAGAGTGAAGGTGATGGGGATTCCTGGATTGTCTAAAGTCAATTGGATATTCCTGTAGCTCTGTGGTTGAGATCGTTGGCTTAGGAAAATTCTTCCCTTTCTCCCCACTTGATTGACAGAGCCAACTGTGTGCTGGATGATCCTGAATGACTGTGCCTAAGGCTGTGAGTGATCCTGTTAGTTCCTCCTTAGTGGATACACAACCCCAGCTAGGGGGTGGTCTCTGAGTGCTGAAAGAATACAAGCTCGACAGAGACCTATGGTTGGTTTGGAACATTGCAGTCCATAGCCAATTTCTTCGAGATTTCAATGAAAAGATAAGTGTTCTCTGTGATTTATATCATGTTCATTCTATGTTCTGAATGCTTAGTTATTTATGTTAATGGGAATGTAATGATTATCTTAAGTTAGTCAGGATAATCCTGTGCATAGCATGAGAAGAGGAATAATTCCCTGTAGGTTGTTTCATCATTCCGCCTGGGAGAAATGTGCTGATGCATTCCCTTATATGTTTGTGGACAATGTTTCATTCCACTGTGTTTAATTGAGTATGCATACGCACACTTGTGTTTGTATTTATATGAATCCGTTCATTGATGAATAGGGATAAGTCTTGTGAAGGCTCATAAATCCCATATTGTTAGTCATGGCCTTGGGGGGAGAAATAAACACCCCTTGTTGTGTCCATGTTCCCTCTGTGGGTTAGATGAAGGGAGGGGCCATGATCGAGTGGATCATAGCTCTTTACAGAGTGGTAAAGAGGTATGGATGAGGTTTGGGGCAACATTTTGGTTGGATGAAGGACAAAGTCAGAGTTCTTAGGTGTGGCAGAGAATCACACCGTTGCATAGAGCTCGCCGAGTGATTTCCAACGGTACCAGGTTTTTCGAAAAATGGACTTAGGATGAGGAAGATATCAGCGTGAGAAGTTGGCAGTAACAAGGGTATGTGGTTGACTTCCGACTTTCCGAACCCGCATTGCGGATTGTGGAAGTCATAGGCGTAAATCTTTGGAGTTGCACGTTTTGGTTTTGAATTTACGAATCCCGCAAGGTCAATTGTGTATTGCAGAATTCAGAGGCATATTTATTCGACGTTGTATATTTGGTGTTCCGACTTCCAATTCCCACACTGCGGATTGCAGATTGCGGAATTCGGAGGTGTATTTCTTCGACGATGTATATTTGGTGTTCCGACTTCCGAATCCCGCATTGCGGATTGCGGAAGTCGGAGGCATATTTATTTGACGTTGTGTATTTGGAGTTCCGACTTCCGACTTCTGACTTGAGGCTTATGGATTGCGGCTTGAAGACTGAAGTTGTTGTAGTTTTGTCAAAGTGCAGAGTTGTGGATTCTTTGAAAACAAATTAGCATGTTGTTTCTAAGGAGCTCCCCCATCACCTCTAAAGGGCATCGAGGGGATCGGGGACGTTACATCGACTGATACTCCTCATCATAGCATCCTTCCATACTTTATTTTCGGCTTCCTCTTCATAACTGGAAGGCTCTGCATCAATGATATCACACAATAACGCTGCATAGTTGGAATATGTTCAAGGTCTCTTACTTTCTTTGAAAGTCCTTTCTGGAGCACCATACTTCTTAGCATCTTGAATAATATATCATGCCCAAGCTGGTCTTCTCTTATGAGTGTTCAACTCTCGAGGTGGATCTAGAGGTCTCTATGGTTTTGTCATGTCATGGTCTTCGAGTTCTTTTGGAATCATCTCTTCCATAGCTGTATCTCTGACTCTTGGAGCTTCAGGTTCTTCTTCTTATGCTTCATCAGAGTGAATCTGCCTTGATATGTTGAAAGTTGTATCTTCATCAAAGGTAACATCTCTGCTGGTCTCGATCTTCTTGAAGCTTGGTATATAGATTCTATAAACCTTTGACAAGTCACTGTATCCAATAAAGATGCCATTCTTTCCTGAAGGCTCCAACTTGGTTCTTTTCTTTTTTGGAACATGTATACAGGACAAAAAAATATTCTAGGATGGCTAACTTCTAGCTTCTCTCTTGTAAACATCTCTTTAGGTGTCTTGTTCTCAAGTACACGGTGTGGAGTTATGTTTTGTACATAGAATTTTGTTCTTGCTACTTCTGCCTATAAGTGCATTGGAAGGTCCTAATCATGGATCATGGCCTTCATTGCTTCCATTATTGTTCTATTCTTTATTTCTGCAATACTGCAACACCATTCTGTTGTGGGTTGTAGGGGGTGCTCATCTCCCTCTTAATCCATGATTCTTTACATAAGGTTTTGAAATCCCCTGAAGTAAATTCTCCTCCATTATCTGATCTTAAGGTATTTATTTTCTTTTCAGTATGATTTTCTACAAGGGCTTTTAATTCTTTGAATTTGATAAATACTTCATCTTTAGTTTTCAAGAAATAAATCCAGGTTTTGCAAGAATAATCATCAATAAAAGAAACATAGTATGCATACCCGCTTAGTGAGTTGGAAGACATAGGTCCACATACATCCGAGTGAATAATCTCCAATATCTCCTTGGATTTTTTGTCACTGCCTGGAAATGGTTTCTTCACATTCTTCCCTTTTTCACATCCTTTCCATATGACTTCATGTTTTGTCTGGATCTCGGGTAGACTAGTCACCATCTTGCTCACGATCGATAATTCCTTGTAGTTGATATGAGAAAACCTTCTATGCCATAATTCGCTTG
This sequence comes from Larix kaempferi, assembly GCA_027924585.1. NCBI lineage: Eukaryota > Viridiplantae > Streptophyta > Pinopsida > Pinales > Pinaceae > Larix > Larix kaempferi. Next base: position 1,621,084 of record BSBM01000316.1, on the reverse strand, counting down.
GTTCCATATCTTCATGAACCAATGCTTGTTCTGGTTGACCCTTGAGTTTGTACAATCCTCCCTCTTGCACTCCAATTACTACTGCATCATCAAACGTTTTACCCTTAGGCCACATAAGCACTTGGCCATCAACAAATGAAACTTGAAATCCTTTCTCATCTAAGGCTGAGATGGAAAGTAGATTCTTCTTTAGTCCTGGTACATATAGGACATCTTTCATATTGATAGGCTTCCGTGATTCAAGATTGTAAGAAGCTTCTCCCACCCCTTTTATGGGATATTGGTAATCGTCTCCAAGTTTCAGCTTGTGAGGTGAGTCCTTTTTTGTCAAGTTGTTGAGGGAATCCTTGAAACCTGTCATGTGCTTGGAAGCACCACTATAAACAAACCAATCATTGCTTCTAAGAGAAACAGTACCCCGCGAGTGCTGAAATTAGAACATATTCTTCATCACTTGAAGAATATTCCCTTGCTTTCTTCTTTACTGGTTCATCATCCTCCATAGCATGAGGATGATGCCTCTTCCGATTTCCTTTCTTGTTGTTGCCTTTCTTCTTGGGAAAATTTCTTGAAATGTATCCCATCTCATCACAATTATAGCATTTGAAGTTTGAGTAGCCTCTGGGAGGTCTTTCATTCTTGTGAAATCTTCTAGACTTGTGAGAATGATCTTCTTTCTTGTTCCTCTTTGTATGAGCTTCCAGGGATTGGTTATATTCTTCACCTAACTTCTCTTCTCTAGATTCAATCCTTGCTTCTTCCTAAGTGCAAGTTTCCCAAAGTGCATTGAATCTAATAAGTTTCTTTCTGGAACACAATCCTTGGATAAATGAATCCCATGATCTTGGAATACCATTCAAGGTGGTTAGTGCATATTCTGCATTCTCAACATGGTCTCCAATAGCTTCTAGTTGATCTCTGATATGGGAGACCCTTGTGAAGTAAGATTGAACGCTTTCATAGCTTTTCATCTTCACACCCTTGTGTTGAGTTCCCAAGGTCATCTTTCTATTAATGTTCTTTCCTTCAAACAATCTCTTCAATGCATCAAACATCTATTTCGGAGTTTGCAGAGATGAGATGTGGGGGATCAAGTGATCCTTGATAGAATCATCAATGATCCTCTTGGAATTTATCAGGTTCTTCATATGCTTGGTTTTGTCTTCATCTCCCTTGGGCTCCACAACTTCTTCTTTGATATAATTGTCCAACTCATTCTCTTCTAGAATGAGCATCACTATATACTTCTAGGAACAGAAGTTATCTGGTCCTTCAAGCTTATCCTAAAGCTTGGTATGGTTTGTCATCTTGATAAAATGAGAACCTCAAATGGAAATAGAGATAGTAGGACTTACCCAATGAGATGCACCAACCAAGTGCTTGTTTCACTGTCTTCTAAAATCTGAATACAAGATGACTTAGGGTTTGTTAGAGAAACCCTAAATTTTCAACTTCAGGATCTTGAAAAACTGAGTGGAGGAAAATATGCGCCTCCCTAAGGCGAGTTGAGCAAAGGTCCTTTTTCTCCAAAATTGTGGACGAAACTTCCAAAAACTTGAAGCGTGGTAGGCCCAAAAATGAAAGTTCTCTGATCTAAATTCTACCTCCACAGAAAAAATGTGCCCTACTAGGGCGAGTTTACTTGACCTCCTTTTTCAGCCAAACTATGGCGAAAATCCTCCGGAAAGAGAAACTCTAGTTTTCACTTTTGGTAGTTGCAACTGCACAATGTTTTCTTTCAAGCTAGGTCTAAAACCATGTTAGAATTTTAAATGCAATAACATGAAGGATCACTGAAAGATAAACAAGCACATCATAGATAATAGTACACAACAATTTATCCTAGGAAACCCTCATGGGGCAGAAAACCCAACAAAAATTCTTCAGTATAGATTCATCAAAAGTACAATGTCAATCCTTGTGCAATAACCCAAAACAAGAAGTTTTCAAAAGCAGCTACTCTCCTTACAACCAAGCCTTAATGTTGTAGTCTCCCTCCAACAGTCCAAGCCAAGTCTCCAAAAGGATGTGTAAGCCTCCCAAAATATGAATAGGGATCACCTAGGGTAATTCCACCAACATGTAAGTGCTATAGTCCTTCCTCCTTTCTCAATGTAGAGAGAGATATTATTTATAAGGCTAGGAGGATAGAGTAGGTTGATGATTAGGGGGAGAGGTCTAAGGCATCTCACCAATAGGTTAGGATCCGAATACCAGCTGTTCCTACCAATTAGGGATAGGTATCCAAGTCACCCAGCTTCTAGAATCAGCTCGAAGCCCCTTGTTATCCACTCTAACCAACCCTGGCGCACCCTGCATGAAGGAAACAGGCGTTAGGAAGGGTCAGGCGCAGGAGCCAGTGGCGCAGGGTGAAAGTGAACATTAAGCGCCAACCAATGATTGGCGCCCCTTGCTAGGAAGCAGCATGTGCCAACCTCACGAGGAAAGGTGGGAAACAAGGACAACAACTTACTCAATGATGTTCTAGCCAAGGAAAATTCAGGGATTAAGGCACTGAGTTAATACATGGCTCATAATGACGAGATTTTTGTATAACAACATAATACACTAAAGAACAAATTTGTTATGAATATCCAATTGCAGCATGGATGAAGAAGACTTTTCACAAGGAAAAACAACAAAGAAAATGTTGAAATGAGTAAATCATGCATACTTGTCACCTACTTATACTATTTTCCATTATGCTATTGAGATTGTTGGTTGTAGCTCTAATGTTGTTTATGCTTCAAACAAATTTGGTCCCTCATGGACACATTTTTCAGCCATTGGAGATTTTTTTTCTCATCCTTTGATCTACCAAACCCCAAGTTCATTCATCATCCCATCACTAATCTTCATACACGTGTCTTAATGCCTTGTCAAATTTTGTACATAATTGCATTGTAAGTGTCATGTCACCTAGTGGGCCCCACTTTTCAGTTTGATTAGGTAGGTATGATTTTAGTTTTCCTAGTTAACATCAACATTTTATTTTTAGTATTCCTAGTTTTGTTTATTTTCCATCCATTGTCCCAAAAAAGAGTTTTGAGAAGTAGCTAATTCATGACTCCATGCCCAACTTTTGACTGCATAGCCCAATGGATAAAGAACTGGTATGCTCAACCTAGATATTTTATTGGATTCTTGGCACCTCATAGGGAGGATCCATCCCATAGAAGGAGTCAATGTTGTCACCTAAAAGGTTCACTCCCCAAAAGCTAGATTTTGCATGTGGGGACCACCCTAGGCCAAATTTTACAAATTAGCCAAATGATATTTTTGATTGCCGGAGATTGATTAAAAAGATCTACGGGGCTCATCAATGATCAATGAAGCCATTAGAATCCATTTATGACATTTAGAAGCAGGAAAAATAGTTTTGGCCCGTGGGGCCCACCTTGGGTGAAATTGTGTTTTCACGTTGAAAGGGTAATCTAGGTGCAGAGTGGGTGAGAAGGGGTTTTCAGTGTGACTGATCACGCTAGAGTTGATAGAATCGAATTCCGAGCTATAAAAGTATGAAATGTGGTAGGGATCGCTTTAAGAAAAATTGGACATACAAGCATAATGACTCATCTAAAGGCAAAGAAGGGTTCATACATTTTTATTGGGGTCACTGAACACCATGGAGCTCATATAATTTAGTTTTGACCTCTAGAAGTGCAAAATCTTACATTATAAATTTCCCATAAAAGTGCCAAGTTGTTCTTTTTTATTTAAAAGGATATATCAATCAAGTGTGAAAAAATGTTGGACAACCACTTAGTGGAAATCCATTTGTGTCTACTTCACATTTCCTTTGACAGAACGCCATTCTCAATCTATATGAAAAAGATACATCAATATTACTCTAAAAAACCAAATAATGCAATTTTTATGGTCTTTCTAGGTTCTCATGCAAAGTTCTAATTGATAGTGCTCCCTCTCTGGTCCATCATTTTGCATGAAATTTTATGAGGCTTTTGATGAGGTTTATGATGAGGCGTGGAAAAAATTTCAGCTCCTAAGGTGGACCATAGCTCTTGTAGTCGCCAACTGGAATCTACAACCATCTCCTCCTTCACAAAGCTACACAGTGCATGAAAATGATGATTTTAAATTCCATGGGAAAATTTTCAGTGCTTGTAGGGTACCACTAACAGATTTATGCCTTTCTGCATGCATGGTTCCCGGTTCAAATTTCCCCAATTGTTGGTTGTGGAGCCTGATCTTCTTGATTCAAAGGTCGTGTATCAGCCGTGTTTGGATCCCAACACTTGATGAGGGGGTGTGGGGGGGATTCCCCCCCACTACAATCACTAGGGGGGTCTAGGGGGTGGCGACAAATAATTTAGGAGCCCCCCACCTGGTAGGGGTTCGTGGACAATGCCCCCATAGTGAAAATTTTGAAAAAAAATGCCTTGTAAAATGTTGTAATTTCATAGTCATGACTTGGTCAATAATGGGTGATTTACAGGCCCATGGTAATCCCTCTTTAAAAGGGAGGAATTGTAATACGATTGAGTATTGTAGTAATTGTTGTGTTGTATTGTAAAATATCTCCGTGATTGTAAGAGAGAGATGGTGAGAGAGTGACTAGGAAGTTGCATTGGATGTGGTGCGGGTTCTATCCCTTAATTTGTTGTATAGATTAATAAAAGGACTGGCAATTTCTCCATGGACGTAGCCCATATTGGGTGAACCACGTATGTTGGTGTCTCTCTTGTATTTTGATCTTATGTGTTTTATTTTTTCTTTTGTTTATTTTATTTCTCCGCGATCTTGTTTTTCTAACAATTGGTATTAGAGCCAAACATCAATTTGGATAAGAAACTCGTAGGAAAGAAGGGTTCCTGATTTGAGTGGGAGCAATGGTGGAAGAAGGAAAGTTTAGGGTCGAGAAATTTAACGGCCAAAATTACCAGTTTTGGAAGATGCAAATGGAGGACTATATGTATTAGAAGGATCTATTCCTACCGTTGGGAGGAAAATCAAGTAAGTCGGCTTCTATGAAGGACGAGGAATGGGAAGTTCTTGACAGAAAGGAACTAAGAACAATTCGACTATGCCTGGCTTCGTCAATGGCGTTCAATATTTCAAAATAAAAGAAAACGAAGGATCTGGTGAACACATTGGATAAACTGTATAAAAAACCCTTGGCCTTTAGGCTCCAACAAGGTATTTCTAATGAAGCGTTTATTTAATATGAAAATGTCAGAAGGTGGATATGTTGTTGAACATTTAAATAAATTTAATACGGTTACTAATCAACTAAGTTCCGTAGGAATGAAATTTTATGGGGAGGTTAGGGATTTTCTAATATTGTGCTCATTGCGAGAAACATGGAATGGATTGGTCATGGATGTAGGTAACTCTGTCTTTGGTTTAAACACTCTGAAATTTGATGATGTTGTTGGTGTTATTCTTAGTGAGGAAATGGGACGAAAAAACACACGTGAAACATCAGGTAATGTGTTGACCATGGAGAGCAGGGGAAGACAAAGGGAGAGAGGTAGGATCATAGGTAATCATGGGAATTCTAGGAAGGGAAGATCCAAATACAAACTGGGAAAGATAGAGTGTTGGAATTGTGGCAAGAAATGACATATGAAGAAAGACTGCAAACCTCCAAATAAGAAAGGAGATGGACAACACGAGACTACTCAGGAAGCAAATGTAGCAAGTGATATGCTACAAGATTTTTTGATTCTTTCATTAGATAATACTAGTTATTACTGGGTAGTAGATTCAGGGGATTCGTGTCATGCTACACTCCATAGGGAATATATTCATGATTATCTTCAAGGTGATTTTGGACATGTTTTATTGGGTGATGATGAACCATGTAAAATTGTTGGAATTAATAAGATATTGTTAAAGTTAAAGAATGAAAACCAATGGTTGCTAAAATATGTAAGGCACATTCCTGATATGAAAATAAATCTAATTTCAATAGGGAAGTTGGGAGATGCTGTCTTTTTATCTACATTTGGAGAAACATGGTGGAATATCACTAAAGTATCACTGGTAATAGCAAAAGGAGACATGATAGGTACATTGTATTTATGTCCTCACAATACTGACTCCTCTATCTCTTTAGCTTCCACAGGTACATATACAATATTGTGGCATCATAGGCTTGGCCACATGAGTGAGAAGGGGATGTAGTTTATCCATTCAAAGAAGTTGCTGCTAGATTTGAAGCAGGTTAGTTTGGAATTATGTGAGAACCATTTTTATGGAAAATAGAAGAGAGTTATATTTATCAGGGTTAGGAAGCAAAAGAAGAGTGAAAAGATAAAGCTTGTGCATACAGATGTATGGGGACTGGATCATGTACAATATCTTGGTGGCTCTCGTTATTATGTTACTTTATTGATGATGCAACTAGAAAAACTTGGGTTTATGGCATTCGACAGAAATATGATGTTTTTGCTACTTTTAAGAAATGGAAAGCTTTGGTTGAGAATGAGATAGGAAAAATGTTGAAGTGTCTCAGATTTGATAATGGAGGTGAATACTGTGGCAAGGAGTTTGATAGTTACTGTTCATACCATGGTATTCATAGAGACAAGATAGTTTTAGGAACACCATAAGAAAATGGTGTTTCAGAAAGGATGAACATGAAAATCATGGAGCGTGCAAGGTGTATGAGACTGCATGTAGGGTTTCCCTTACAGAGTTGGGTAAATGCTATAGATATTATTGTTTACTTAATAAACATAAGGCCTTCAAGATCCTAGGATGGTGGCATTCCAGAGGAGGCATGGACATGTAAAAAGGTAAACTACTCATTTCTGACAAATTTTGGTTGTGAAGCATTTGTCCATATTGATAAAGAAAAAAGAACAAAGCTTGAGGCTAAATCCAATAAGTGTACCTTTATTGGATACAGGGTTGATGATTTTGGTTATCGCTTATGGGATTATGAAAATCACAAAATCATTAGGAGTATAAATATAATATTCAATAAAAAATTCATATACAAAGATTAGTTGCAGGGAAAACAATAGGAAAAAGGAAAATACAGAATACACAGTGCTTGATGAAATCAAAGAAAATGAAACTCCGAAGGTGCTAGAAAATCGAGAACAACAACATGTACCTCAAACTCTTGCAAGTGTTAGAAGATCTACTAGGTTAAGTAAAACCCTTGAATGATACTCTCCTTCACTGTATTATTTATTGATGACTAATTCTGGTGAACCAGAATGTTATGTAGAAGCAATGCAGGTTGAGACTATAAATAAGTGGGAGCAAGGCATGAATGAGGAGATGGAAGCCGTGGTAAGAAACCATACTTGGGATTTGGTTCAGTTTCCTAGAGGTAAAAAAGCATTACACAATAAATGGATTTACAAGTTGAAGGAAGAAGATTGAGGCAAGAGGTCATACAAGGCCAGACTTCTTGTAAGGTGGTTTGCACAAAGAAAGGTATATATTTTAATGAAATATTTTATCATGTTGTTAAAATTAGTTAAATTAGGCCTATTTTAAGTCTAGTGGCTGCAGAAGATTTGCATCTTGAACAGTTAGATGTAAAACAATCTTTCTCCATAGGGATTTGGAGGAAGAGATTTACATGCAACAACCATAGGGGTATGAGGTCAAAGGGAAGGAGAATTTAGTATGCAGGTTGAAGAAGAGCTTGTATGGCCTGAAGCAAGCTTCAAGGCAGTAGTATTTGAAATTTGATAGGTTTATGATAGAACAAGGTTTCAATAGATGTCATTTTGACTACTGTGTTTATTTCAAAAGGCTAGATAATGGAAGATACATTATCTTGTTATTGTATGTGGGTGACATGATTGTTGCAGGGTCTAACATGCATGATATAAATGTGATCAAAGGGAAATTAGATAATTCATTTGCAATGAAGGATTTGGGTGCTGCTAAGCAAATCCTTGGCATGAGAATAATAAGAGATAGGAAAAATCACAAATTGACATTGTCTTAGGGTGAGTACATAGAGAAAGTGTTAGAGAGGCTTAGAATGCATAATGCAAAACTAGTTAGTACACCTTTGGCCATCCATTTCAAACTAAGTAAGGAGATGTGTCAGCCTAGTTAGTACACCTTTGGCCATCCATTTCAAACTAGTGTACAGGGTGAGCCAGGTGACCTTGGGCACTTTGTGTACACGGGGAGAGTGTGCCAACCTTCTAAAGCAAGAAAAGCTGAGATATCAACTCTATTTTGAAGGATTTTGTGAGTTGAGGAGTGGATCTAGGCCGATTTGGAGCCTCTAGACCTACAACATAGGTTCTTGAAGGGATCTTAAGGCTGACTTGGAGTAGATTTGAAAGGTTAGAACACCGAAATATGAAGAAATTTTCAAGAAAATTCAACTAATATGGTCGCCAATCTGATAATAGATTTTAAGGTAGGGATGTGTCTACATTAAACATGCTATATTACTATGAAATGGTGAGTTCCAATGTCAGATATGAAACAATTAACTAAAATTCATTTAACATCTTAGCCATTTTAGAATTCAAACTAAACTTGATAAGAAAAACTCAATCTCTTAAATGGAAGGAAAATTGAATCATTTTATTAATAGCAATGAAGACAAGATAATCATTTTATTAATAGCAATGAAGAAAAGATACTTACATACAATCTTGCTTGAGATGCATCCATCCTCCCTTGCTTTGAGCTATCATTCTCCATCCTTGCTTTTGATGAAGATGAACTTTCCAATCCTCCAAATCTCTCTAGCATGCCTTTGCTCTTCCTTTGTCCTCCTCTACCATGCCACAAATGCCTTTGTTTTATAGCATTGGGAAATGGGCTCTCAAGTTTCTCTTTTCAACGTGGGATTGTCTATTTTCTTGTTTTTTGATTATTTTTTCTCAAAAACCCACTTTCCATAGTATTTTAGGCTTTTGCCACAAATTTAGGATTCTCAAGCACAATTAATGCAATCTTGTGCATTTCTTCTCACTGTTGATTGATGGAGACTAGATTTGGGACTTCAATTGAGCAGTTCAATTACTGAACCTTCTCTCTTTAGGATTTTTCTTTCTTCACTCAATCCTTCCAGTTATGGAAGTAGTGATTAGATCAGAGAGGACTCTTCTCTTTTGTACTTGTCTTCCATCTTCATGTTGTAGGCACATCATAAAAATATGCTTCTTCTTTCACTTGGTTAAGGGTGTTAATTTGATTGTTAACATGCATCCCCGTCTTGATCCAATTGTCCAAATAGATCCATGGAGAATGGAAAAAAGGTGCCTTAGCCAAAAAATGAAACTTCATGACAGTGGAGGTTTAGAGTTGAATAAGACATGATGACCATATTAATAATATATAGTTAATATATATCATTATAAGTTACTATATAATATATAAGTTAATAATATATAATTAATATATAATATATTGTATGCTAATATATAATATACTAATATATAGATCATATATAGTTAATATATTAATATATTATAAAGTATGTAATATCAATAAAATATAGTTATTATATATAATATATTAATATTAATAAATTAAAAAAAGACAAGAATACAAACAACAAAATAAATATAACAAATATTTTTGTAGGAAATTGTAAGGTTTTAAAAAAAAAAGGGAAAAGAGAGAGAAAAAGAAAAAGAAAAAGAAAAAGAAAAAGAAAAAGAAAGAAAAATAGGGAAAATATAATGAAAAAATGGGTAAATTTAAAAAGAGATTTGAGAGAGAAAAGAGGGGAAAATAAATGAAAAAAAGACATTAGGTGAAATGGTTTTAGATCGAAACTTTAGTGAATTTGATGAAAAGACCAATTGTGATAATCTCTAGGTCCTAGAAGTGGTTGGAACTAGACATGTCCAATACTGCATAGCCATCACACATGATCCTCTCTTTGTTGTGATTGAGCTATATATATATATAATTATAATTTTTTTTTTTTATTGATCTAAAACATGATGATGAGATATAATTCCCTTGGTGGTGGGAAATATTTTTGAGCTAGGAACCAAAAATTGATTTAAAAAATAATAAAACAAATAATTTTAAACACCAACACATAAGGTTTAATATTAAAGGCTATAACAAGTAAGTACTGATTACCATGAGGACAACCTGACCGTACTAACTACTGGTACCTTATCTTGATCTCTTGATCTCTTTAACCAAATGCCATGATGTAACAACATGCAACATCTCCTTAGAGTACTGTAGTCACCTTTCTTTCCAACCCACCCACCTCATGGAAATCTTGAACCACAGCTAGCAGTGAACGAAAAAAACAAGGGGGCACTCAATACTATTTTTTATCATTTATTGGTTAGATGGTCTGAGAAATTCTTCAAATTCACAACAATGCCTCCATGAGAAATCATGAAATTACATAACAATGCCTCCATGGGCTTCTTCTAATCTAAAGCAATAGAAATTTAGTTGCCGATACTGCTAGTGCTAAAATAAAGTGGTGTTTCTCTATATGATATGTTGGGGGTTAACTAGGGCTGTAAATTGGCTAATTTCCTTCTACCCATTCATCTAGATAGTAGATAATTGGCTAATCATTAGTGTTTTCTAAGATATGATCTTAGGCTTGACCCTCGGCTTCATCATGTCTCTCAAATTGATGGATTGGGAGGTTCTGTGCAAATCCATAACACCATAGGCTCATCGAAGAGCATAAGGATATTGATTTGTTGTCAAATATCTTGCATGAGTTTGGCACTGTACCGTTGAAGGAGGCTATGGCTGTGTATTTTGTCCAGATTGAATTTGTGAAGTGATCGCAACTACACCATTCCAAAAAATATATATTTTTGAATTTTTCTTTTTTGTTTGTTTTTGGAACGACAATAAAAAGACATGCCACAAAAGAAAAGTCTTATTTTGTCCTATTCCAAGGGCCAAAATTTTGGGGTTTCAATCATACAAAAGGGCCCTCCAGAGGAAATTTTTTTTATTTTGGAAAATTATGGCAGGAGCAAGTGGAAGTATTTCACAACCCCATATTCCAATTTTTAATGGAAAAAAATTATGAATTTTGAAGTATAAAAATGAAAACCTTGTTTTCTCCCAGGATTGGGACTTGATTGAGACTGGATTCCCTAAACCAACAGACCAGCAATCATATCGGCTTCTTTCACAAGAACAGAAGGATTTCTTGAAAGAAAATAAGAATAAGAATGCGAAAGCACTATTTTTTATTCAGCAGGCAATGGAGGAATCAATCTTTCCAAAAGTAGCAGCTGCCACAAGATCAAAACAGGCATGGGAAAGTTTGCAAAAAGGATATCAAGGAACAGGCAAGGTGAAAACAATAAAATTACAAATCCTTAGAAGGGATTTTGAAAACCTGCAAATGAAGGATTCATCCATTCTTCACTCATGCAATGGCAATAGTAAATTAGATTAAATCATATGGAGAAACCATTGGGGTCAAAAAAAAATGTAGAGAAAATACTTAGAAGCTTACCTACAAAGTTCAATTCATTTGTAGTAGCCATTGAGGAATCCAAAGATCTTACTCAGCTATCAGTAGATTAATTAATGGGATAACTCTTAGCACATGAGCAAAAATTAAATCGATTAGGGACATCAACATTGGAGAATGCATTCAAGACTAAGCTCTAATTTGGCAGAACAAGAGGGAGATCAAATTTAGCAGAGGCAGAGGACATTTTACAGTAGGAGGAAGAGAAAATACATAATTTGAAAGTCGAACACCGGAAACAAGCCTACATACTCATTCTACACCAACAAGAGGAAGAGGCATAAGACATTCTCATAACCATCATCAAGGATAAAGGTATGATAAATCCAACATCCAATGCCATTATTGCTATAAATTTGGGCATTTTACATCTGGATGTAGAAAAGGACAATATGGCATGAATAAGCAAAAGGCACAATTTAAAAATGAAAATCATCCCAACACTAGTGATTAAAACACCATGTTGATAACATGCAATGTAGCACAGGAGAGTTCTAAGGAGGTATGGTTCCTAGATAGTGGATGTAGCAATCACATGAGTGAGAGTAAGGAGATGTTTGCAACAATGGATGATTCGGTAAAATCATAGGTAAAATTATGGAATGACCACCGAGTATCAGTCATGAGAAAAGGGTCAATTAAAATAAGAACCAAGCAAGGTGAGAAGAAGCATATCCCTGATGTATACTATGTTCCTGGATTGCAGCGCAATCTCATAAGCATTGGGAAACTAATCCAAAAAGGATATAGAATATATTTTGAAAATGGTGAATGTGTGATTCTAGACAAGAAACCAAGCAATAGGCTAATTGCAAAAGTTGAAATGACAAAAAAATAGGATGTTTCCCCTTAAAATTCAAAGTGAATTATTCTTAGAGCCACAGGGATTGCAAAAGGTTTTTGAATTAGCTTTCAAAGCTTCATACAAGAATGAATCTTGGCTATGGCATTTAAGATTTGGGCATTTAAACTTCAAAGGATTATAGATGTTATATAAGAAAAGAATGGTATATATGGATTGCCACCAATAGAGCCACTTAAGACAACATGTGAGAGTTGCATATTGGCAAAGCAACATAGAAAGACATTTCCAACTAGGGAGTCTTATAGGGAAAAGCATCCACTTGAGATAGTGCATTCAGATATTTGTGGACTGATGCAAAGACCATCCATAAGTGGAAGTCTTTATTTCTTGACATTTATTGATAATTTAAGTAAAGTACGGGTTTATTTCTTGAAATACAAATCAGATGTATTTGTTGTTTTTAAGGAGTTTAGGGCAAAAGTTGACAAAGAAAGTGGACACTATATCAAAACATGGGGAACCGATCAAAGTGGTGAATACATATCAAATGATTTTCATAATTTTTGCAAAGAAAATGACATAAGGAAACAATTTACAGCAAGGTATACTCCTCAACAAAATGGAGTAGCTGAGAGAAAGAATAGAACAATTATGGAAATGGCACTGAGTATGATAAAAGCAAAACACCTACCAAATGAGTATTGGACCGAAGCGATTGCATGTTCGATATACATATTAAATAGATTCCCAACAAAAGTAGTGATAAATAAAACAGCAGAAGAATATTGGAGCAAAAGGAAGCACAATATAGCACATTTGAGAGTCTTTAGCTGTGTGGCACACTCCTTGATACCTCAAGAGATGAGAAAGAAACTAGATGATAGAGGAGAGAAATGCATATTTGTGAGATATAGTGAACAATCCAAGGAATATAAGCTATACAATCCTATCACAAAGAAGGTGATAATAAGCTGTGATGTGGAGTTTGTTGAAGAGGAAGCGTGGGATGGAAGCATAGATAAAACAACTACAATTACAGCAAGTGTTCCACAAGAGAATGAAGAAAATGGAACTCAAGCTATGAATCCTACTACAAAAGCAAATGCACCTACAATGCCTCCTAGGGCACCTACCACTCCAAATCCAACTACTCCGGCAAGTAATAACAAATGCGAGTCTTCTAATCCAACACTTGCATCACTAAGATCAAGGTCTATAAACACTTCAAAGAAAACACGTAGTCTAAGAGAAATTTATGATGAAATACAAGAGGCTGAAAATGATGATCTATGATCTACTTTTGCATTCTTAACACAAGTTGATCCAATTTATTTTTAAGATACCATTAAAGATGACAATTGGATTGCAATTATGAATGAAGAAATTCAGTCAATTGAAAAGAATCAAAGTTGGGATCTAGTAGAGCTTCCTAAAAGCAAGGATGTGATTGGAGTTAAGTGGGTTTACAAGACAAAGTATAATGCTAATGGAAAAGTAGAGAAACACAAGGAAAGACTAGTAGCTAAAGGCTTTACACAATAGCCTGGTATAGACTACAATGAAACATTCGCACCTGTGACAAGATTGGATACCATAAGAATGGTCTTATCTATAGCAGCTGAAAATAATTGGAAAGTTTACTAAATGGATGTCAAATCAACATTCTTGAATGCCATTGTAGAAGAAGAAGTGTATATAAAACAACCACCCGGTTATGAAGTTTTGGGAGAAGAACATGAAGTATACAAACTAAAAAAGGCACTATATGGTTTGAAGCAAGCTCCTAGAGTTTGGTACATTAGAAAGACTCTTATTTTGTGCACAATGGATTTAGCAAGTTTTGCAATGAACCAACTTTGTATGTCAAAGTGAATAATGAAAAATAATCTTGATAGTATGTTTGTATGTAGATGATTTGATATTCACAAGTAACATGTCAATTAACTCATTCAAGGCATCCATGGAAAGAGAATTTGATATGACTGATTTGGGGCTCACGAGATATTTCTTTGGGATAGGGGTAAGTCAAAATGATCAAGGCATTTTTATATGTCAAAGTAAGTATGCTAATGATTTGTTGAAGAGATTTAAGATGACAAATGTGATTCCAATCCCTACACCAGTGGCATTAGGTTTAAAACTTAGTAAAGATGACAAACGTTCTAGTGTTGATGCAACCTTATTCAAAAGATTAGTTGGCAGCCTCATGTATTTAACCACCACAAGACTGGGTATCCTGTATGGGGTTAGTCTCATTTCTAGATTCATGGACAAACCAAGGAATCACTTTGGAAATATGGAAAAAGAGTTTTAAGGTACATAGTTGGAATAAAGAGCTTTGGGATTTTGTATATATCTTCAAAGATTACAAATTGATTGGATATATAGATAGTGACGGGGTAGCATGGATGATAGAAAAAACACTTATGGGTATATCTTTCATCTAGGATTAGGTGCTATTTCTTGGGACCAATTGTGACACTTTCATCAGTGGAAGCGGAATATGTTGCAGCCACATCAACGACTTGCTAAGTAATATGGATGAGAAGAGTGTTTTTAGATTTGAAGCATCTACAAGAAGAACTTACAAATTCTTTTTTTGATAATAATTATACAATTGATTCATCTAAAAATCATGTCTTTTATAAACAAAGCAAGCATATTGATACAAGATATCATTTTATTCAAGAATTGGTGAACAATAATGACATATATCTTGAATTTTGTAGATCCAAAAAACAACTAGCAAATATCTTCACAACGTCACTTGCAAAGAATGTCTTTAAGCATCTTCAGGAAGGAACTGTAATAGCAGACACACATGGCAGTGAATATTAAGGGGGCTTGTTGGTGGAGGTGGACCTCCAGCTGGACTTCATTAATCTCCCCTGCCTCCGTAGCCCAACTACTCTTCAACCACCACATTTACTTATTTCTTCTTCTTTCTTCTACCTTACCTTCTTATTCGATTTATATAGATTTCTGATTTTGTATATGCATCTGGAAGCTTCTACCGTAGCTGGGTGTAGAGCTTTGCTTTTGTAAAAATGAATGAAATATATGATGCTCTGTTTTTTCTGTATATATGAAGGCATGAATATAAGAGAGCACCGGCAGTCTGTTTTTGAAAAAGGCATTAATAAAACTCTGATCTAGTTTAATATTTTTCTTGTAAGCTGTAATTTTTTTTCTTCCCTCTCTTTCACAGTGATTAATCTATCACCCGTGCTCATTATTTCTTAATGATAGTCCATATCCAAAACATAAAATATACCGTATACATATAATTTATTTACTAACTTAAGAAACCGTATACATATAATTTATTTACTAACTTAGAATTAGTGAATGGTTTCTGAAGACATTATATGCTATCTTAAAGGTGATCTGATGTAAAGTTTAGTCAACTTAGCTTCATAAAGATTTTACATAGAAGGGACTAGCTAATTTGTAGCTATCTCACTGGTTTAAGATGATATTCAACATTCCCCTCACTAATATTTTATAGATTTTATTTGATAGTGGTATTTATTAAGGACATTGATAAGATCGACCATAGAGATATTATTAGAGATGTTGAAAAGGGTTTTATTGAGAAAATTATTGCGGACATATTTAAAGACACAATTGTGAAAAGAGTTTTATTGAGAAAGTAATCGAGGAAATATTTAAAGACATAATCGGTGGTGTAGAGAGGTTCATATCATTTGATGAAAACCAAAATTTAAGTTTAAAAAATTAATTTTATTTAAGTATATATATATTTTAATTATTTTATTTAAAATATAGATAGTATATTGTGTTTATTAACCATAGAATAAAATAGAGATATGATTTTTTTTCAAGAAAAATACCATAATTTTTAATCAAAATGAACATGAATTACATTCTTCAAATGCTAGGCATAAAACCTATGCAATGTTCTCTTGTAGGGCTATAAGAGGGTCTACACAAATTCATGATTAATGATAAAAGGAAGCCTTTGAAAGAGCTGAAAGGAGTACTAAAAAATATGACAAGGACCAATAGAGCATCATAAATTCTTCCATCAAATGTGCTATCAAAGCACCACTTCCAAATTCCTCAACTTGCAAATGATCTAGATCGAAAGAAAGGTCTTTCTTTGATAACAAATCAACCCTTATATTTAGTTCTTTGTAAATATGCTCAAATGAGATCCACGAGAAAGAAACAACTATGTCTTTTAAATGTTTTTCCAACTGAATCGACTCATTATCACAAATCTATATTTTAGCATTCATCCACCTTATAACCAACACCAAATCTCCAAAAATCAACATGTTCTTGATTCTTTTCTCCGCAATGAACTTCAATGCTAGAAATAGTGCTTTAAGCTCAACCTAGTTGTTATTACTAGCTCTGAGCATTGATATTTTATAAGCTGGGATTAGTTTACCTTCAAATATGGCAGCATTTCTCATGTCATTCCATAGTCCCCATCTAGCTAGAATTAGAAGAGCCCGCAATGAATTTAACTCACTCCTGATAAAATACTCAACAAAACAGTCCATTGTCGACCCCTTCAATATCCACAGTTGATGAACCTGAAGAGCCCATTCCAAATCTACCCATACCCTTCTCCAAAATTCACACTCTAGAAATAAATGATCATTTGTTTCACCCTCTTTGCCACAGAGAAGGAAAATCCATGAGTTGGGTCTACCATGATCAACCACATGAATAACATGCTTTTAGGTGGTGCCACCACCTTCCACAACTTTCTCCACCAAGAAGCCTTCTCTTAATCACCAAACTCAAAGACTGCTAGGTAACCAAGCTTCACAGTATAACACCCCCCCCGATCCTTGATAACTCCAGGCTAGAATGTCAACATTGTCTCTAATTTAAGATTAATGTCTTGTACCCTTAACCAATCTTGGTCCCACAAATTGATAGTAGTGGGATTCACCATAGAATTCAAAGTACACATGTTTTATTCCTGCAGATGTTGGATGAGATCCTCATGGAGGATAGTCTTCGAAATGCATCCAAATATATCATCAAAACCCACCTTGACTGTAATTCCTGATTCTACTCACCATCACAGAAAGCGACCAATAACGAGAAAGGATGTAGATAAGGAATTCCATTAATTGGAATCAACTTAAACCGTCTTTATCGGTTTCCTAATCCAATCAATTATTGCCCCGAGACGAATGCTCTTTTCCAATAAGATCTGACCCCATAGACTATCATGGGTGAAGAAATTCCATAAGGACTTTTCCACAAGCACCTTGTTAAAACTAAAGATATTCTTGATCCCCCACTCTCCTTGAGGCTTAAGAAAAACCTTTCCAAACAAAATTAAAGCAAATCCATCTAATATTCATGAGAATAACCATTATAATGTGAGCCATTATATGCCAATAGTCCGGTATAACTTCTGATACTGATTTAATCAAAACCAAACCACCACCCCAGGATAAGAAAAGATTGTACCAAGATCATACCCAATGTTGTACCAAGATCATACCCCATGTACATAAAAAAGGAGCCAATTGAGTATAATTGATTTGTTTTTTGTTGCTCCCTGTAGAGGACCACCTTTATGGATTTGCTCAATCCCACTTCTCCATCGGTTGAATGTCCAACCATTTCCCCTGGTGATGTCTCCATGGTACACATGCTAGTTCCCTCGTCTTAACCTTGTCAGCTACATACATGCGTATAATTGCAAATATTTTATCGTAACTCTCTTCTTGTCCCTTGCTCAAATTTTACAGGGTAGAGGCACGTGGATTGCATAAGAGAAGGAGATGCATTCTTCCTCGAGTTCTGACCATCAACTGCTATTTGATGAGGTACTGTAACTTATGTTGCATGCAACAAAGAATTCAAGTTGATGTTTAATTTATAATGTTCATTTATTATTCTTTTATTGATTACAAGCATGATGTCACCATATATAGTCTCAAGTACAACTAGGAGTCAAT
The DNA here is from genome assembly GCA_027924585.1 of Larix kaempferi. Classification (NCBI taxonomy): domain Eukaryota; kingdom Viridiplantae; phylum Streptophyta; class Pinopsida; order Pinales; family Pinaceae; genus Larix; species Larix kaempferi. Next base: position 1,602,891 of record BSBM01000316.1, on the reverse strand, counting down.
ATTGCATTGATGGTCATAGAGGAGTGGGAAAGGTTGTCTCTGTATCGTCCTAGTGAGGACCCATCGAATTAGCATCATCTTGGAGCTGCCACACAATAGGATTTGGACAATCTTGATAGATAATCAAGTCAAAGTTAGTCTATCCACTTAAAATTTTAAAAATATGTCATCTACCTACTAATTTCAAGTATTAAATCTAACTATCTGACAAAGTTCACAATTTCAATTTTTGTAGTCCCCATCTTTAGACACCAGTTTTGATCATGTGTTTCCGTATTGCTACAGGCATGGTGCAGGAGCATCGGGGCCTAGGTGAAATAGTTGAAGTTAATCGACAGGAGAAGTCGAACAGGGGATTGTTGACGATCACTAGTGCGAAAGGAAGATTGTCTATCGAAGCCAAGTAGTCGAGCGAAAGCTGTCGATATGTGGTCAACATGAGCGGAAGGTCGAGAGTCGACAAGTCTAATGTTGATAGACGACAGGAATGGTGCGAAGAGCGAAGGCGTCGAAGGTCGACATGTTTTCGAACCGCGACATCGACGAGTTGCGGCGAAAGCCAAGCGTGGAGGAAGGGGCAGACTGGCGAAGACGTAAAGACTAAGTGAAGCTGGCAAGTGAAGTCGAGGGATGACGAAGTGCAGTATGGTCGAGACAAGACATGGGACCGACTACTCTAGCAGAGTCGGAGAAGTGTAGAAGTCAAGGCGACGTACTTGGTAGTCGTTCGTGGTTTCTAAGGAATTTATGAGCAGTTATGAAGGTGGTTGGGATCATGACAGATGTCACCATAGGCAGAGGTTGTGCAGAACGGACAGAGGGCGCTGAAAACTGCAGGTCTACAGGATCTGGAGGATTCGACGGACAGAGGAAGAGTGTCTCCGGGAACGGAGTGACCTCGGGATGAGCAGCAGCAGCAGAGCAGAGTAGAAGACCAGTGCATAGGCACAGAGGAGGGATTGTTCATCCATAACTCACCGAGTGTTTCATTCAGTAGAGGTCGTGAGAGGGAGGAAGATCACAAACAAAGAGAACACACCATTTTACTTCTGTATATTGTAACAGGCTGAGGCCGACTAGTTTAGTTGTTTAAATTTCTTATTGTAAAACTGTAAATTGGTTGAAGTAATAGAAGCCAACTTTTGGCATCTAGTTCATACCCATTATGCGTGAGCATTTGTGTGTGCCGTGTGCATTGTTAAGCAAGAGGCCCCTTGTCAGGACCGCCCTTGCGCTAGTTGGTATCAGAGCGGAAGAATCCTATGAGTAGGAAGAATTTGTGAAGGTGTGAACCACTCCAGCTGCGGTTGGGAAGAGTTGTGCATGAGTCGTTAATGTCCGAGGATGAAGAGAGCGTGGTGCTGCAGTCACAGTTGATCGTGAAATGTTCGACGAGTGCATGCGAACAATGCGAAGTTTGACTAGTGAGGTCGCAACTATCAAAGAAATCCAAAGGAGTGGATGCATTCCCGATGCACTAGACCACAACGACGAGGGAGTCGAAGAAGTGGAAGCACGGGAAGAGGCAGTCGAAGAACCAGAAGACAAACTCATCAAGCTTCTGATGGAGATGAGAGATCGGATAAAGATGGATGTACATACCTACTCAGGAATTTTGGATCCGGAAGACTTGATCGACTGGTTTAGAGAGATGCAGAAATACTTCGACATAGAGAAGATAGAGGATCCTAAATGGGTTAAAACTGCATGTCTGAGGTTGAAGGGTCATGCCTCATTATGGTGGGACAATGTATAGGTTGACAGGGTCAAGAAAGGCAAGGAAAAGATCAAGTCTTGGGATAGGATGGTCGCCAATATGAAAGGGAAGTTCTTGCCTAATGAATATGTGATTTCCTTGTTTAGGAAGTTGCAGAACTTTCGACATAAAGAGATGATCGTGAAGGAGTACACGAAATAATTTTATAGACTGTTGATTCGGTTAGGACAAACCGACGAAGGAGAAGAAGTTGTCACGATATTTGTGAATGGATTAAAGTATGCCATACAAGACGAGTTGAGCCCGTCGAGGTTCATAACGGTCAGTGAAGCCTACCAGTTAGCTCTGAAGGCAGAAGAGAAACTATTGAGGAAAACCACTTCGACCAGAGGCAGGATGACTGGTCGAGGTGTGAAGAATGTTTCCGCGAAGGGACAAAGTAGCTGAACTAGGAGAGAAGCTGTCAAAGATAACCGACGTGCGGAAGGGACATTGACTAAAGAGAAAGCGTAGGAGCACCGACGAGATGGTCGAGAGACTCGCAGTCGAGGTGCGTATGGTCGAAGTGGTCCAACCAATAGAAAAGGAGTTGATAGACCAGTTGTAGTCTGTTATAAGTGTCGAGGAGTCAGAAACAAGGCATATGAATGCCCATATAACCTACACGTTGCAGAGGAGTCAAATACCAGACATCGAAGAGATGAGCAAGTCGACGAGAGGGCAGAGTCGACATCTAACAGTAGTGAAGATGGTAGAAGAAAAATTCAAACCATGAAGGCCAATAGAACGTTGCTTCAGGATGACCGACGTGACGAGAAGGAGCTAACACAACGAAAGGCTATCTTTCAAACCAAAGTACTGATTGGTGAATGATATTGCAAGACCATAGTTGATGGTGGTAGTACGAAGAATATTGTGTTGAGAGAGGTCATCGACAAGTTGGGTCTGAGATGTCGAGAACACCCACACCCATACAAGATCTCATGGTTGCAGAAAGGGCATCATGTCAAGGTAACCAGACAGTGATTGATAAACTTTCAGGTGGGAAAACTTGAAGATAGTGTACTGTGCGACGTAATCCCATTGGACACATGTCATCTGTTGTTAGGGAGACCATGGAAATATGATCGGAAGGTGATCTATGATGGTCGCTCCAACACAGTCACAGTGTGGAAAAATGGCATGCATAGGACTTTGAAGCCGAAGCAGGAGGACCAAGCCAACTGCAAGAAGGACGAGAGAAACTATTGCGAGAAGCGAGTGCTGATATGCTCAACCAAGGAATTCCTTGCATAGGAGGATAAGCAGTCGGGATGCTTCTCCATCATTCCGAAGGGACCATGTGTCAAGAGGTCGACAATGGAGAGGATTCTGGTCGAAGTCAAAGAGATGCTCGACGAGTTTAGGAGCATAGTAGTCAACGAAGCGCCGACGGGATTGCCACCGACGAAAAGCATATCCCATTAGATCGACTTGATTCCAGGATCGATTTTTCCAAACAAGGAACCATAGAATGACTCCGACAAAGGGTCAAGAACTCAATCGACACGTCCAAGAGTTGTTGGACAGAGGATTGATCAGAGAGAGTCTGAGCCCGTGTGCAGTACCAGCAGCACTAGCACCGAAGAAGGGTGGGGAATGGAGGATGTGTACAGACTCAAGAGCTATCAACAAGATCACGTTGAAGTACATATTTCCATTTCCGAGGATGGATGACTTGATGGATTTCTTGAGTGGAGCAAGATACTTCACCAAGATCGACCTTAAGATTGGTTATCACCAGATTCGGGTTAGAGAAGGGGATGAATGGAAAACAACCTTTAAGATGAAGGAAGGACTGTATGAGTGGTTAGTCATGCCATTTGGACTGACTAATGCACCTAGTACGTTCATGCGGTTGATGAATGAAGTACTGAAGCTATTATTGGAAAAGTTTGTCGTAGTGTACCTCGACGACATATTGATATTCAGTCGAACAAAGGTCGAACATTTGGAGCACATTCGGCAAGTGTTGCAAAAGCTGCAGGAAGAGAAACTCATGGTAAACCTTCAGAAATGCTTCTTCATGAAGGAAGAGCTGGTGTACTTGAGATTTATAATCTGGGGTAAAGGGTTAGTGATGGACCCAGAGAAGGTGAAGGCTATATTATAGTGGCCAGAACCGACAAGCACGATTGGAGTGCGAAGTTTCCATGGACTTGCTAGTTTTTACAGGAAGTTCATCAGGGGATTCAGTCAGATATGTGCACCTTTGACAGAGTGCATGAAGAAAGGGGAGTTTAAGTGGATAGAAGCTTCCCAGAGAGATTTTGACAAGTTGAAGCAAAAAGTGACGGAGATCCCAGTGTTAGCGCTCCCAGATTTCGACAAAGTTTTCCAAGTCGATTTTGAAGTGAGTCGAATGGAAATTGGAGCAGTGTTGATCCAGGAGGGTCGAACAATTGCATTCTTCAGCGAGAAGTTGGATGGTGTGAAGAGGAAATATTTAGTCTACGACCAGGAGTTCTATGCTATTGTACAAGCATTGAAGAAGTGGAGGCATTATTTTTTTCCCAAGGAGTTTTTGTTGTACACAGATCACCAAGCACCGAGGTACTTGAATACTCAGGAGAAGTTGAATCAGCGGCACGTGAAGTGGGTCAAATTCCTGTAGGAATATACCTTCATGTTGTGAAATAAGTCAGGAAAGGAGAACAAGGTTACTGACGTGCTGAGTTGAAGAGTTGCATTGTTGAATACGACAACAGTTCAAGAAATAGGAATAGAGTCGGTGAAGACAGAGTATGAGACAGACGAGGATTTTGTGAAAGCATGGAAGGCTAGTAGCAAACCATGGAGCGTCGACAGAAATCCATACTTGGATTATTTTATCCAAGAGGAATACCTATTCAGGGGACAACAATTGTGTATTCCCATAGGATCCGTAAGAGAGAACCTAATCCGCGAGCTGCATAGTGGCAGATTAGCAGGTCATTTTGTCATCGACAAGACCAAGGTGTTGGTCGAAGAAAAGTATTATTTTCCAGGAATGATGACTGATGTTGGTAAGTGGGTACAACAATTTTGAGTTTTCCAGTTGGAAAAAGGAAGAAGTCATAATATGGGGTTTTATACACCATTACCAATACCGAATACCCCATGGGAGCACCTAATCATGGATTTTTTTGTAGGATTTCCGAAGATGCAGTAGGGAAGTGACTCAATATTTGTTGTAGTTGACATATTTTAGAAGATGGCACACTTTATTCCGTGTCGGAAGACAAGTGACGCCACCAGCATTGCTGTACTATTCTTCAAGGAGATAGTTAGATTGCATGGGTTGTCGAAGAGTATAACGTTGGACAAAGATACCAAGTTTACGGGACATTTATGGAGAACCCTATGGAAGAAATTGGACACGAAGTTGCAGTTTAGCTCGGCATATCATCCGTAGAAAGACGAACAGACCGAGGTGGGGAACAAAATTTTGGGAAACCTTCTGAGATGTTTGACGGCCAACAGACCCAAGTAGTGGGAGAATGTGTTGGCGCAAGCAGAGTTCGCGTACAACAATTCTGTGAATCGGTTGACAGGTATGAGCGCTTTACAGATTGTTCAAGGACGAATCCCACATGGAGTGGTGGATTTGGTCGAGTTACCGATAGAAATCAAGAAAAGTGCGGATGCAGAATCATTCATGGATCATATGAAAGAAGTGCATGAATATGTGCGCAAGCGCATTGAAAAGAGAAACATGACATACAAGTTGAGAGCTGATAGGAAGAAGAGGCTATAGTCATTCAACAAAGGAGACTTAGTCTATGCACATTTGAGGAAAGAGAGATTTCTGACAGGAACATACAACAAGCTGAAGCTGAAGAAGATTAGACCATGTAATATTTTGAGGAATATTTCAGACAATGCTTATGTGTTGGAGCTTCTGAAAGGCTTGAGCATTTCACCCATGTTCAATGTCTCAGATCTGTACATGTTTGAAGAAGGTTCAAAAGGAAACATCTGTTGGTTACTATCCATTCTTTAAATTTCTTGTACTAACCCAGGTTCGACGTAGTTAGGGAACCAACAATGCCACTTCTCCACTGACCCTTTCCGCAACAACTTGCAAACATGATGAGGTCTCACTCGAGGTGAATCTATGGGGGATTACAGAAGCAGGTTTATGTAAATATGTGATGCGCGGCTACGGGACTGGCTTAAGCGAAGTTCTCCCGACTTCGCATATACTTTGTTGTTACTACGCACATATGGGACTGCACACTTCACAACTACCACAATACAATATGACAGTGCAACTCCAGGACTTCACTTCTATTCACTTACACACATTACAGACTACGCTGACTAAATGTCTATCCATGAAACTACGTATTCAACATGCTCATAATTACTTGTACGTTCAGTTATACATGTTCAATACTTAACATATTATTATCATCAACCATACATGTGAAAATACATATAAAAGAATGAACATACATAAACATAAGCAATCTCACAGATTAAATCACACAACACAAGTATTTACGTGGTTCACCCCCAGGATGGTAGCTACATCCACGTGAATTATTGTTTATATTAACGGGAAGGGTCAATAGTTCCAGTATGCGCACATAGCTGCAGACTCTTCTCTCTACAATGGGTCTCTGGGAACACAGCTGCAGAGCCTCTTTCTCTCTTCTTTCTCTTACAATAATTAGTCTTTCATCAAGACCCAAAAAGACCATGAGAGACCAAACCTTCTCTTACAAAATTTCCCTCTTTATAGATCGTGCCCGAAGGTCACATCTTTACAATCATTGTGGGACAAAATCCCTATAGTAACCAAAACCCCCCCAAAATGGCGCGGTTTCCCTGCTAACTAGGTTTTTCATACTCGATTTCTACTTCACTTGACTTCGACCGTCTTTTTGCGCCACTTTTGGCTCTGACGCCTTTCTGACAGCCGCAGTTCTGACTGCATGGCTCTAATTGCGTACTGGCATGTCCCTTTCCGCCATTCTACTTCTTCTGTCGCTGTCGGTCCGTCGCTCTGCATCTAACAGTCTCCGTCACCCTGGATGTCTTAGTACTTTGTCTGTACTAAGGCAACAGGTCTCTTTCCTTCAATTCCACTTCACTCCTCACCCTTCTCCTGTGATTTGCAGAGTCGTTTACCCAAAATAGGTCGCTGCTGGACGTCGCTTCACTTGTACTTCGCTGCCAAAAATAACTGCTGCACTGGAGCCTCGCTCCACGAAAACTATCTTACCAAAAAGTGGTCCACTTGGTCCATTCCTAACAGGACCCTAACACTCACATGTGGTTCGTCCTTGAGCCACTATGATTGGGCTGATCCATATGCACATATACTGAAGTGTTTGATCATGCAGTGAACTCTTGAACAGTTGCGCTGCGCTTTGCAACTGTCTCCTTGGTATCTTGCTTGCATTCCTTGATTGTGTCGAGCATTTCCTCTGAGAAAGGTTCCAGAAGTTGCTCCTTGATAGTATCCTCTCTCGTCTGAGGTTCTTGCAACTTCCACTCAATTTCTTCCGTCAGCGTTAGCGCTTCTTCCTACAGTGGCTGCAATTTTGAGGAATTTTCAGCTTCCTTTTCTCTCAACGCTTCCAATTATTTCTGAAGTTCTCTCCTCTCTGTGAACTTTTGCATCTTTTGCCTTGCAGGCAAGTCCTTCATCGCAATATTGACAGAATCGAGATCCTGTTGCTTCCGCTGTACTGCATCTTGGATTCTCTGCAACTTTGGCTCTTCCTGCAACATAGCCCAAACTTTAGATACTACATCCAGCAGGCTTTGACATCTCACCACTTCTGCATAGATTTTTTCTGTGGAAGCCTTCAGTGCTTCAACTCTTTCTTCTTTCTCCTGCTGTGATGTTCCTAATTGCTGTTGAGATTCCATCTCACCAATTTTATCTTTATAGGAAACCTCCATCTCCATCATTTCTTCCTTAAGGATGTCAACAATAGCACCAATATTTAGGATGGTTGCTTCTATTTCCTGCTCTTCGTCACATTCGGGCAGCTTCACAAAGATTGCTGAAACTGCTCCCTTTATCTTGCGTCGCTTCTCTTGTGTATATTCGAGCTCCCTCGTCTTCAACACGCATTCATATTGTAGCTTCTTGTAATTTTCTTCCAGCCTTAGGTACTGGTTATCATATCATATTAACCTAATAATTAAAATCAAACTATTAAAATAATTATATAACTCTTTACTTATCAAAACTAATAAAAATAATTATGTAATTCTTTATGGTAAGGTTAAATTATAAAAATTAATTAAATTATAAACCAAAACCTAAAATTGGTTAAAATACCAAAACCGAACTCTCAAATTAAAAATTTACCTCACATAAGAACTTACCTAGCTATATATATGTCGGGCATCTTATTCATTTCCCTCAGGCTTCATAGTCTCCTGATGATGATCCCAGAGTAGGGGTCGAAATGTCAAGAAGTTTCATTCTTTCCAACGCAACTCCTCCTCATTTTCAATTGCTACTACGTAATGACTACTTTCAAACAGGTTGAATCCCTCCATGGAAGGGATGCCTTGAATGACTTGAAGCTATTGGAAACTACCCGCATTAAGATTGCCCAGAAATCTACAAACATCGAATTCTTAAAGAAATGCAGAGATAATGAGGTCATCCCGCAATTTGCTGTTGTTAAACACCGCCTCAACACCTTCAGAAATCATTCGCTATTCAAAAATATGAGCATTTCGCTTGTCAGAATTGAATTAAAGAAAACAAGATCAAAAATTCATGCCCTGTCCGAAAAAGCATGCCGCCTGCACATTAAGTTAGCCAACATAATTAACGTGGACCTGTGGAACATTTCAGATTCAACAATTAGTGTGAGGAGTGAAATCCAGCATAAGAAATCCTCTGCGAATCAACACCGTAAGTTTAACGCACTCCTCAATGCACAGAAACCCAAAGCTGATAACCATAACACCAGAAAGAAATCCAACGTCATTAATCTCTCCCACGCAGTGTTGGACGAGAAAGAGATCAAAGTTCTTGAATATGGATTGAATTTTGTTGTTGCCTCGGGAAAAATTCCTGCTAAGGAATTGATGTGCATTGTTGAGAACGTTGTCACACACCTACCAGAAGACAGGGCGGAAGAAGCTAGGCAGGAATGCGCGGTAATTTTAAGACAGGCCAAACCCCCGAAACCTAACATCTCCAGAATTGAGAAAACAACTCTGTATAATCTTAAACGCAATCAAGATATTAAAATTATCAAAGCTAATAAAGGCAATGCAACGGTTGTATTGAACACTGAGGATTACAACAAGAAAATGTTGGAACACCTCGCTTGTGGGAGCTATCGCAAACTAAATAAAGACCCTAGTAAGAAAATTCAGAAAACAGTCTCCAATGCTATTCTTAACTCCAACCTAGACGAAGAATTGAAGAAGAAACTACTTCCTAAGGAAGGAACTGCCCCGCGGATCTATGGGCTTCCTAAAAGACACAAGAATGGGGTTCCCCTTTGCCCTATTGTGAACAAAATTGGATCTCCCACCTGCAAACTAGCCAAATACCTAGCCAATCTGCTCAAACCTTTGGTTGGAAAAACCAATTCCTTTGTGAAAGATTCCACAAGCTGGGTCCAAGAAATTTGCAATGAGACCTTAGATGCCAACGACATTCTTGCTAGTTTCGACGTAGTCTCCCTTTATACAAAAATTCCAGTCAATGAGACCATTGAAACTATTAGAAACCTAACCGATGAGAACACTTCCAAACTCATGGGGGTGTGCTTAAAATCCACTTTCTTTACATTCCGAAAGGAATTCTATGAACAAGTGGAAGGAGTAGCAATGGGTTCCCCCCTTTCCCCATTAGTAGCTAATATTTACATGGAAATGTTTGAGAAACGAGCCCTAGACCTATTCCCCCTCAAACCTAAAAGATGGAAACGCTATGTCGATGACACAAATGTAGTTTGGACACATGGGAAAAACACCTTGGATCAATTCCTTGAACACCTTAATAACCTAAACAATAACATTAAGTTCACCATGGAAATCGAGGAAAACAATAAACTACCTTTTCTCAATGTCCTAGTCTCAAGGAAGGAAGATGGATCGATCTCACACCAGGTATATCGGAAGAAGACCCACACCGATAGGTATCTACATGCCAGCTCACATCATTTCCCACCTCAAAAAGTCAAAGTAATCCACACCCTCGTAACTAGGGCATTGAGAATCTCAGACAAAGAACACATCAAAGGAGAGATTGATCATTTAGAAGAAGTTTTTAAGGAAAATGGATATAGTGTGAGACAATTTAGGAAGGTAGTAACCACTTCTAGTAAACCTAAAAAGAAGAAGACAAAAGACGATGACGATAACACTATGATAAACAAGGTCTTCCTCCCATACATAAAAGGAACCATAGATAGACTGGCCAAATCCCTAAAAAGACACGGGATCCAGGTATTCTTCACCCCTCCCAACACAATCAGAAATATGGACGACTCCCTCAAAGATCCAATTGAACCTAACGCATACAAAGGAGTCTACTCCATCCCATGCTCTTGTGGTAAGTTATACATAGGAGAGACTGGGAGATCCATGGAGACAAGATTTAAAGAACATATCGCCGACCTAAGACACAACAGACACAAGAAATCAGCCCTTGCAGAACATGCGCACATAACTGGTCACCACATTTGCCTAGAAAATGCAAAGATCATTGCTAGGGAGGACAACCTATTCAAAAGAAAAATAAGGGAGAAGATTGAGATCAACCTCAACGAGAATTTTCTTAACCGAGACGATGGCGCCAAGATTAGCGATTTTTGGAAACCACTCCTTCACTCCTTACAAACTAGAGAGCGTTCGCAGGTTAATAACTAAAAATTTTAAAATTTTTAATAATTAATCAACATCTATGTAATCTTCATCCTAAAATAAACTAATCATAAACCTAAAACATCTATAATGAATTTAAACTTATAACAATGTTTTTAATAAAAAAAGAAAACTTAATTAATTAATAATAAACATTAATAAAAATTAAAAATTAATATGAATCATAGCCATAATTTTAAATAAATTAAAAATTAAAAATTAAAATCAACATAATTTTTTTAAATCAACTTAAAATCAAATTAAATTTCATCACATATCATATTAACCTAATAATTAAAATCAAACTATTAAAATAATTATATAACTCTTTACTTATCAAAACTAATAAAAATAATTATGTAATTCTTTATGGTAAGGTTAAATTATAAAAATTAATTAAATTATAAACCAAAACCTAAAATTGGTTAAAATACCAAAACTAACCTCTCAAATAAAAAATTTACCTCACATAAGAACTTACCTAGCTATATATATGTCAGGCATCTTATTCATTTCCCTTAGGTTTCATAGTCTCCAGATGATGATCCCAGAGTAGGGGTCGAAACGTCGAGAAGTTTCATTCTTTCCAACGCAGCTCCTCATTTTCAATTGCTACTGCGTAATGACTACTTTCAAACAGGTCGAATCCCTCCATGGAAGGGATGCCCTGAATGACTTGAAGCTACTGGAAACTACCCGCATTAAGATTGCCCATAAATCTACAAACATCGAATTATTAAAGAAATGCAGAGATACTGAGGTCATCCCGCAATTTGCTGTTGTTAAACACCGCCTCAACAGCTCCAGAAATCATTCGCTGTTCAAAAATCTGAGCATTTCGCTTGTCAGAACTGAATTAAAGAAAACAAGATCGGAAATTCACGCCCTGTCCGAAAAAGCATGTTGCCCGCACATTAAGTTAGCCAACATAATTAACGCGAACCTGTGGAACATTTTGGATTCAGCAATTAGTATAAGGAGTGAAAGCCAGCACAAGAAATCCTCTGCGAAACAACACCGTAAGTTTAATGCACTTCTCAACGCACAGAAACCCAAAGCTGATAACCAGAACACCAGAAAGAAATCCAACGTCATTAATCTCTCCCATGCGGTGTTGGACGACAACAAGATCAAAGTTCTCGAATATGGATTGAATTTTGCTGTTGCCCCGGGCAAAATTCCTGCTAAGGAATTGATGTGCAGCGTTGAGAACATTGTCACACACCTACGAGAAGACAAGGTGAAAGAAGTTAGGCAGGAATGCGCAGTAATTTTAAGACAAGCCAAACCCCCGAAACCTAACATCTCCAGAATTGAGAAAACGGCTCTGTATAATCTTAAATGCAACCAAGATATTAAAATTATCAAGGCTGATAAAGGCAATGCAACGGTTGTATTGAACACTGAGGATTACAACAAAAAAATGTTGGAACACCTCGCTTGTGGGAGCTATCGCAAACTAAATAAAGACCTTAGTAAGAAAATTCAGAAAACAGTCTCCAATGCTATTCTTAACTCCAACCTAGACGAAGAATTGAAGAAGAAACTACTTTCTAAGGAAGGAACTGCCCCGCGGATCTATGGGCTTCCTAAAATACACAAGAATGGGGTTCCCCTTCACCCTATCATGAACACAATTGGATCTCCCACCTACAAACTAGCCAAATACCTAGTCAATCTGCTCAAACCTTTGGTTGGAAAAATCAATTTCTTTGTGAAATATTCCACAAGCTGGGTCCAAGAAATTTGCAATGAGACCTTAGATGCCAACGACATTCTTGCTAGTTTCAACGTAGTCTCCCTTTATACAAAAATTTGAGTCAATGAGTCCATTGAAACTATTAGAAACCTACCGATGAGAACACTGCCAAACTCGTGGAGGTGTGCTTAAAATCCACTTTCTTTACATTCCGAAAGGAATTCTACGAACAAGTGGAAGGAGTAGAAATGGGTTCCCCCCTTTCCCCAATAGTAGCTAATCTTTACATGGAAATGTTTGAGAAACGAGCCCTAGACCTATTCCCCCTCAAACCTAAAAGATGGAAACGCTATGTTGATGACACAAATGTAGTTTGGCCACATGGGAAAAACACCTTGGATCAATTCCTTGAACACCTTAATAACCTAAACAATAACATTAAGTTCACCATGGAAATCGAGGAAAACAATAAACTACCTTTTCTCGATGTCCTAGTCTCAAGGAAGGAAGATGGATCGATCTCACACCAGGTATATCGGAAGAAGACCCACACCGATAGGTATCTACATGCCAGCTCACATCATTTCCCACCTCAAAAAGTCGGAGTAATCCACACCCTCGTAACTAGGGCATTGAGAATCTTAGACAAAGAACACATCAAAGGAGAGATTGATCATTTAGAAGAAGTTTTTAAGGAAAATGGATATAGTGTGAGACAATTTAGGAAGGTAGTAACCACTTCTAGTAAACCTAAAAAGAAGAAGACAAAAGACAATGACGATAACACTATGATAAACAAGGTCTTCCTCCCATACATAAAAGGAACCATAGATAGACTGGCCAAAACCCTAAAAAGACACAGGATCCAGGTCTTCTTCACCCCTCCCAACACCATCAGAAATATGGTCGACTCCCTCAAAGATCCAATTGAACCTAACGCATACAAAGGAGTCTACTCCATCCCATGCTCTTGTGGTAAGTTATACATAGGAGAGACTGGGAGATCCATGGAGACAAGATTTAAAGAACATAGCGCTGACCTAAGACACAACAGACACAAGAAATCAACCCTCGCAGAACATGCGCACATAACTTGTCACCACATTTACCTAGAAAATGCAAAGGTCATTGCTAGGGAGGACAACCTATTCAAAAGAAAAATAAGGGAAAAGATTGAGATCAACCTCAACTAGAATTGTCTTAACCGAGACGATGGCGCCAAGATTAGTGATTTTTGGAAACCACTCCTTCACTCCTTACAAACTAGAGAGTGTTCGCAGGTTAATAACTATTTTTTTTTATAAATTTAATAATTAATCAACATCTATGTAATCTTCATCCTAAAATAAACTAATCACAAACCTAAAACATCTATAATGAATTTAAACTTATAACAATGTTTTTAATAAAAAAATAAAATAAAATAAATTAATAATAAACATTAATAAAAATTAAAAATTAATATGAATCATAGCCATAATTATAAATAAATTAAAAATTAAAATCAGAATAATTTTTTTAAATCAAATTAAATTACATCACATATCATATTAACCTAATAATTAAAATCAAAATATTAAAATAATTATATAACTCTTTACTTATCAAAACTAATAAAAATAATTATGTAATTCTTTATGGTAAGGTTAAATTATAAAAATTAATTAAATTATAAACCAAAACCTAAAATTGGTTAAAATACCAAAACCGACCTCTCAAATTAAAAATTTACCTCACATAAGAACTTACCTAGCTATATATATGTCGGGCATCTTATTCATTTCCCTCAGGCTTCATAATCTCCTGATGATGATCCCAGAGTAGGGTCGAAACGTCAAGAAGTTTCATTCTTGCCAACGCAGCTCCTCCTCATTTTTAATTGCTACTGCGTAATGACTACTTTCAAAAAAATTCATAATAACTGCGATTTTTGCTGGATCAACCATCACTCCTTGTTTACAAACAACGTGTCCCAGTAGAATTCCATACGGAATACACAAGATGCTCTTATTTAGGTTCAGGGAGATATGATGTTATCTACACTTCGCTAACATCAGTCTTAAGTTTGCGTGATGGTTCTTCAATAACCCAAATAAGGTTCAATCATCAAAATACACTTCTAAATATTTATGGAAAAAATGCTTAAATGCAGCAACAACTACTCTGGAAAATATAGCAGGTGCATTCTTCAAACCAAAGGGCATAACTGTGTATTGAAATGAGCCCCATTCAATGGAAAATATGGGCTTGTGCCTATCTGCTGTATCAATTCTGATCTGATGATATCTAGAAAATCCATCAGTGAAGGAGTATGCTTCGTTTCCTACAACATTATCGAACACTTCATCTATAAATGGAGTAGGAAATGGGTCATGCAGCGATGCATCATTTAGCTTTCTGAGATCTACGCAGATCCTGATTTCGCCTTTAGTTTTATTGTCCTGGATAACCATGGGACTTATCCATTCCGACTCTTCTATCGGTTCAATGATTCCTGCGTCAAGCATCTTATCAAGCTCTGCCTTTACTCTTTCTTTGGATCTGGTATTTAGTCGATAGGGTTGCTGCTTAATAGGCTTCACATCCGGCTTGAGAGGTATTTTCATGACTCCCAAGTCGCCCAAAATGCTTTCCATTTCAGAAAAATTTGTAGGAAATAAGTCTTCATATTCATGTAGTAAGTATGCTATCTGCGCTACTGTTTCCTCATCCCAATAATCCCCTATAGAAGTGAACTTCGGTTCTTCAGTAGTTCCAATGTTCACTTTCCGGGTTTTCACGAAACTACTTAGATCTATAATTTCCAATGGAGGCCCTTTTACTTCGTGTTCACCTTCTGACTCAGGTATGTTGACATCACGTGGATGTTCATCCTCGTTTTCATCTTCGTATTCATCTAAAGCGAAGTTGTAACATTTCAGGGCATGTTCTAGCTGTCTTTCCCACTCTGGTTGTTGATACACAGGTTCTGGTTTGTTGTTGAATACCTTCTTTTTGATGACCTGCAAAGATTCATTTATACTTGGAAAGTCATCCTCAAAACTGAAATTTGCTTGGAAGTTCTGAGCCATGACAAACCATTCTACTGTTCCTCTGTGAAGTTCTGTTTCTGTGTACCAGTTCTTCGGAATTTGCTCCAATGTGTGCACAAACCGATGGACCCATTCTTCTTGTGGTATGTGTGTTCATGCTTTTAGGAAAACGTTTATGTGATATCTAGGATTAGTTTGTCCATTATATCTCACTTGCACAAGTTCAGTCGCTTCTAGAAATATGATCTCCGTCATGTGCTTACATTCTTCCCATGTGGTCAGATTCTGCTTATGCACAACCCACCATCTAGCAGGTTTAGCGCGCAGTGCTGTATCCAATTCTACTAACTTGTGTTCATTTGAAATTGATATAAGATATTCTTGAAAAAATGCATGAATATTACTGAAGCCATTGTAAGTAGGGATTGGAATTACCTTTGTTCCAATCCAATGTAGTGATCTCGTGAGCTGTGCACATCTCCTTGCAGATACTTCATGCATTTTGCTCTTCCAATTCTCTAGTCCTGCATCTGATTCTGATATGCAAGAACTGTCACATCGCCAACTCAATGTGCCATCATCAGTAGGATTGATGTAGTCTGCTTGGTTTACCTTCATTTTGTAGATGTGATCCAGATCTTGAGTTCTGCATTCTTCTCTTATTGGTTCAGTATATCTAGGTCCTTGTGAAGGATCTAAGGGGGCGATGACCCTGATATCTGGTCCTTCGAATATCATCTGCTTCTTTTTTCAGGTTGATAATCGCGATGTTATCAATTTCCCAATATATCCCCAATAGTGCAGGATAGGGATAGCTATCATCTACGATCTCGATCACTTTGAAGTCTACTCTACTTCACACTGCATCAATGTCAACAACAAGATTTGCTAACCTCCCAATGGGCAGAACCTTTTCCTGATTGGCTAGCCTCAACTGTATTGGTGACCATGTTAACTTCTGATTTCCCATTTTTCCCATGTCTGCTTTCTCAAGACATTCACTTCTGAGCCTAAGTCAAGGATGATCTTGTCCATTTCAAAATCGCCAATCTATGCATTTGGTCTCATTTCTCTTCTGGTTATTTTATGATTCTTAATATGATGAACCACTCTATGTGATTCATTTACTACATTACGCTGCTCATAATGACTCAGCAGGATTTGTAATTCTGCTAAGGCATTTTCATGCTTTAACAACTTCATACAACTCTGTAAAAGTTGCACAACAGGACTCACTAGGTTTGTTGTAGTACATGATCAATCGTACGAAGCTGGCATATCCATCACAAGCATAGTCTCACTCCACAACTTGATTCTCGGAGTCAAAGGTTTTGATTCTTTGAAGGTTTCTATTGCTTCCATGAAGACTTCTTTTTCTTTGTTCAGGTCGAAATCAAGTGTTTTTCCGGTCGCTTTTATTATCCAAGCCCCTTCAATAGGCTTCTACCTAGCTTGGTGATTCTCAGAGGTCGAAGCTTCAGCTCTTTGATCTCCACTTGTCGTGGTTCCACTTCACGTCATAGCATGAATGTTGCAATCTGTATTCTGTTTTTCAGCTGCAATCATCTGTATGTTTTGATTCTGTGCTTCTAGTCTTCTCTCTTGCAGTTTTCCTTGCAAAACAGGGCATGCCTCAATGACATGTTCAAATGATTTACAATATTTACAAGTATTACAAGGGTTCGTACAGTCTCTAGCTAGATGTCCTAGTTGAGCGCAGTTATAACATACAATCCGACCTCTTCCTCGTCCTTATCCAGTGTTTCGTCCTCTTCCTTTGAATCCGCCACGTCCTATGTACGTGCCTTGATCATACTGCACATTTTCATTATTGTTCTGCGTTTCCCCTTGAACTCTATAGACACCAAGTTCTCTTTCTATCATGAGGTCATATGCTATGCAGTTGCTATCATCATGGACAACTGATTTACAAAATGTGCAGTATAGGTTCTTTGGTGTTTGCACATATTTCTAAATTAGGTAACAGTCTTCTGGCCGATGTCCTCTACACCAGAAAATATCACACCATGGTCCTTGCTATTGATTTAATGGGTTTGGTGCTCCACTAGTGATGTAATCCATAAATACCGTACAATGTTCTTTAGAGTGTCCTTCTCCCTTACACTTTGTACACCAAACTTCTTCTCGGGTCTCTTTT
Source organism: Larix kaempferi (assembly GCA_027924585.1). NCBI lineage: Eukaryota > Viridiplantae > Streptophyta > Pinopsida > Pinales > Pinaceae > Larix > Larix kaempferi. Next base: position 1,585,411 of record BSBM01000316.1, on the reverse strand, counting down.
CCTTTCTTCATATCTTGGAGTTGTAATGTCAAGTTTGCTATATGCGTCTGTATTTGAACCATACATGCGCTAGTCTCTCCTATAGGCGAAGCCTCTAGTTTCATCGCAATTTCCAGGGCCTTTGTCTGCAAAGTAACCTTTTGTTGCATCTATGGTAACCTGATATGTGGCAACAGCGTGGTTATGAACCATTCTTGGTGCTGTTGTGGTGCTATGTCAAAGATGACTTGATCTAACAGTGCTTTGAACTTTTGATCAAATTCCCACACTGACTCACTCGGTTTCGGCTTAATTTATTTGAGCTCTGTGATACATTGCGATTCTGAGTTAGGTTTTTTAAATTCTCTGATGAGCGCAGTTATGATCTCCGCTAGTGTCCTATTCTGTCCAACAGAGTGCTTCATAAACCATGTTAAGGCTCTGTCCCTAAATGTGGTAACAAGTTGTGCTTATCTAATAGCATCATCGTGTACTTGTTTAATATTCCATACAGCTTCACAAAGAAACCAATGTTGCTCTGGGTCCTTAAGACTAGTTCCTTTAAATATAGTTAGCTTAATTTCATCTGTCATTATTCTAGTAGGAGGCGTAGTGTTCTGAGATGACTTAGGTATACTACTACTTGGAACGCTCTTAGTACTTGCTCTTGCGGTGTTACTACTACTGTTGTTCTGTGGGTTAGTAGTATTTATGTCGTCAGCTGGAGGTTTCTGCGGAGTAATAGGCTTATATCCAACAAGTCTATCACTATCAATCTCAACCTGATATGAGTCCCTATTACTTCCTAACTCGGTTTCTAGAGAGATGCGAGGTTCGGGTTCATTATACCTCTTCCCGGTACTATACTTGTATATTTTACCACTTCGTAATGTATACATATTTTACTTAGCGTCACTATCTGTGTTACTGAACATTACAGATTCAATTCCTAGGAATCTTATTGCATTCTTAAGACACCTTTCTCTGCTAACATCATTTTAATATACAAACTGAGATTTTTCAGGTACTTACCTCTGAATCCTTTGAAGAAATCTGCCTCTGCTATTACGCTGTAAGAATTTAGAGTGTCCACACCAAATCCTGTGACATAGCCTTCTAGTATGCTATCATGCTAGAAGTCTTATGCTCTTGAGATTGGGCTATTCACTGCTTTAAGTCTCTGAATCAGTTATGTAGTCTAATCTGTAGGTTCCCACCTTTAAAGCAATTTTTCCGCTCTGCGATTTTTGATATCCACTTGTGTAGCTCGTTGATGAAGGATGCGAAGAAAATTTCGTGTATGTCAGAGAAGAGATATCTCTGTAACCACTCTTCCATAGATAAGCGCAGATGTCTATTTTCTTTCTTCGCGAACTCCTCCTTTGTCTTAGTTACCCAGTTCTTCATCTCTATCCGCTCAGGATTCCAATTATCAGAGCACATCACCAGTTCAAGCACGGAAACAGAACCATTTGTTGGTTACTATCTGTTCTTTAACTTTCTTGTACTAACCCAGGTTGGGTGTAGTTAGGGAACCTACAATGCCACTTCTCCACTGGCCCTTTTAGAAACAACCTCCGAATAGGCTAGGTCTCACCCAAGGCGAAGATTTGGGGGATTACATAAGCAGGTTTCAGTAATCAGGTGATGCACGGATATGGTACTGGTTCGGGTGAAGTTCTCCCAACTTCACATATACTTTGTTGTTACTGTGCACATATGGGACTGCACACTTCATAACTAACACAATACAATACGATAATGCAACTCCAAGACTGTGCTTCTATTCAATTACACACATTACAAATTCCGCTGACTTAGTGTTTATCCATGCAACTACGTATTCAACATGCTCAGAATTACTTGCACATTCAATTATACATGTTCAATACTTATCATATTATTCTCATCAACCATACATGTGAAAATACATATAAAAGAATGAACATACATAAACATGAACATAAACATAAGAAATCTCACAGATTCAATCACACAACACAAGTATTTACGCGATTCACCCCCAGGATGGGAGCTATGTCCACAGGAACTGCTGTTTATATTAATGGGAAGGGTCAACAGTTCTAGTATGCGCACACAGTTGCATACTCTTCTCTCTACAATGGGTCTCTGCGCACACACTTACATAGCCTCTTTCTCTCTTCTTTCTCTTACAATACTTAGTCTTTCATCAAGACCCTAAAAGAACATGAGAGACCAACCCTTCCCTTACAAAATTTCCCTCTTTATAAATCATTCCCAAAGGTCACGTCTTTACAATCATTGTGGGACAAAATCCCTATAGTACCCCAAAATCCCCTAAAATGGTGTGGTTACCCTGCTAACCAGGCTTGTCATACTTGATTGCTACTTCACTTGACTTCAACCGTCTTTTTGCGTCGCTTCTAGCTCTGACACCCTTTTGACAGCTGCAGTTATGACTACGCGGCTCTGACTCCATACTGGCATGTACCTTTGTGCTGTTTTGCTTCTTTTGTCATTGTCATTATGCCGCTCTGCTTCTAACATTCTCTACCACCTTGACTGTCTTAGTACTTTGTCTATACTAAGGTGACATGTCGCTTTCCTTCAATTCCACGTCACTCCTCACCCTTCTCCTGGGATTTGCGGATTCGTTTACCCAAAATAGGTCGTTACTGGACCTCGCTTCACTTGTACTTTGCTACCAAAAATAACTGTTGCGCTGGAGCCTCGCTCCACGAAAACCGTGTTACCAAAAAGCGGTCCACTTGGGCCATGCCCAAAAGTAGCGCTGAAGTATTGAACATCGACTAGAAAGTGCAGATTCGAGATTGACACAAAGAGGAAATCGCCGAAGTGTTAGAGGAACGCGAAGTCGGGCGCATACGAAGTTCGCGAAAGAAGGAATATTTGGTCTGATGGAGAGATGATGAGTTGCAGTAGGCGACATGGATTTTCGAAGAAGAATACAAGAGACTGATGGAGTAGTCAAGTTATTTTTCACCTGGGGATTTTGATGCAGGAGCATCGGGTCCTAGGAGAAATAGTTGAAGTTGATCGACAGGAGAAGTCGACCAGGGGGATTGCCGACGAACACTAGTGCGAAAGGAATATTGGTTGTCGAAGCAAGTAGTCGAGTGGAAGCTGTCGATATGCGGTCGACAGGATCAGAAGGCCGAGAGTCGACAAGTCTGATGTCGACATATGACAAGAATGGTGCGAAGAGCGAAGGCGTCGAAGGCCGACATGTTGTCAAACCACGAAACCGACGGGTTGCGACGAAAGCCAAGCGCAGAGGAAGGAGTGGACGGATGAATTCGTAAAGACTAAGTGAAGCTGAAAAGTGAAGTCGAGGGATAACGAAGTGCAGTATTGTCAAGACAGGACATGGGACCGACTATTGTAGTAGAGTTAGAGAAGTGCAGAAGTCAAGGCGACGTACTTGGTATCCGTTCATGGTTTCTAGGGAAGTTATGAGTAGTTATAAAGGTGGTTGGGATCATGATAGATGTCACCACAGGAAGTTGTTTTGTAACACGGCCAGAGGGTGCTGAAAACTGCAGGTCTGCAGGATCTGGAGGATTCGGTAGATAGAGGAAGAGTGTCTCGGGGAACGGAGTGACCTCAGGATGAGCAACAACAACATAGCAGAGTAGAATACCAGTGTGGAGGCACAGAGGAGGGATCGTTCATCCATATCTCACCGAGTCTTTCATTCAACAGAGGTCGTGAGAGGGAGGAAGATCACACACAGAGATAACACACTATTTTACTTATGTATATTGTAACAGGTTGAGGCCCACTAGTTTAGTTTTTTACATTTCTTATTGTAACACTGTAAATTGGTTGAAGTAATAGAAGCCAACTTCTGGCATCCAGTTCATACCCAGTCTGTGTGAGAATTTGTGTGTGTCGTGTGCATTGTTAAGCAAGAGGCCCCTTGTTGGGACCACCCTTGCGCCAAGGTGGTACTGGCAATGGGTATGACCACAGAGCCCATGAGGGGCTTGGTCCACATATTGATGAGATTTGTTTATGTTGCACTATTTTTATTGTTATGTATACGTATATACACTTGTGTACTTTTTTACATACTTGAAGGACTATTTTGTATCATATTTTTTCTTCATGGATATATGGCGTGTGTATGTTGTTTATGTCTATGGGAATTTATCATTATCAAGTATGTTTATGTTTATGCACATGCATGTTAACTTTATCTTATGTTCATGTTTATGTCGATGATTATACAATTTACAATTTTACAATTAGAAGTTACAAGTTTAGGAATGGATGTTACAATTAGAAGCTACAAGTTAAAAATAAACTTTTATAAGTTACAGTTTTATAGATTATGTTAATGTTCAATGTTTATGTTACTTATCTTATGCTCATTTTTCATTTACGGTTCAAGATGTTAGATATAATTCACAAGTCACAATTAGGATTACAAGTTACAATCTAATTAGATTTACAAATTACAAGAAAACAAATTCATGAAGCTAGTTTCAATTAACGATAACAATCTAATAACATTGATTATATTTACAAATTTTAATTACAACAAGAAATTACAATGATGTTAGTTTCAATTAACAACAACATTCTAATAACAATGATTAGATTTACAGATTACTGCTTACAATAAGAAATTACAATTTATGATGCTAGTTTCAATTAACAATAACAATTAGAGTTACAATTTATGATTTACAATCTACAATGATAGCTATAATTGCAAATTAAAAATCACAATATAATAAATTACAAATTAAAATGTCTACAATTCACGATTAGAGTTGCATTTTACAATATACAATCTACCATTGTAATTACAATTACAAATTACAAAATTTCACAATTACAATTTACAATTGTACAATTACTCTTTAAGAAATTACTAGTAATTCCACAGGCACACATTACAATTGTACAAGTAATATTTAAGAACTTCTTAATTAGACATGTAAAAATTACAACTTACAATCTCATTTACAATTAAAATGAGATAGATAATAGGGACATTGATACCATGTGAAATATTGATACAAAATCGGATAGTCTAAAAATCATACAAATCATAGCCTGGAAATCATTCTTGTGGCTAATGTGTTATAGGAATGCAAGTCTCCATAATATGGTCATGGAAATATTCTGCCATCTTTGTTGATGTATATGTAACTTTGGAATTTATTTCACCCATGTATATTGTACTCCTATAGAGATGTTATTATTCCTCTATACGGAAGTGTCGTCATTTGTATTAACAAGTATCGCAACTTTCCGTGATGGGTTATTAGACCACTGACTGTGGGGTCGGCCTAGATTAATGTAACCATGGGTTATTAGACTGAGTTAGACAAGTCGGCCATGTTATTTTATTGGGCAGGACAGGACAAGTATAAATAGAGATCGGGATATCTCTATTTGATCATCTCATTACTCACTCTTACATCACTCGGAAAGTGGCGCACTAGTTGAGGAGGAGGAGTAGCTGCTAGTAGAAGACTATCTCTTGTATTTGGTTGTATCATTGCTCTTTCTATCTCTAAGGAAGTTGTGGGGTTTTTCACTTTTATGGTTTTCCCCAGTGAAACTCTGTGTGTCTATTGTCTCATGTGATTGCTTGGTGTGATTGATATGCATTATTATACTTGATATGCTGTACATGTTATTTTCTCAGTAAAGATCCTAGAGTATATTGAATTAATGTTAAAAAATAAACATGGAATCAGAGCTAACCTGAGAAGAAGACATTGTGCAGTGGTGGAAACTAGGGTTTCTTGTTTATTGCATTTCTCTCCACATATTTTGGAAAAACAACAAGGTAGATTGACTCTACTCATCAAGGAGAATCTTTCAGTCCAATCAGAATTCAATTCTGAGCACTTTTAGTTTTGGCCTTAAAAATTAGGGTTTCCACAAAAATAGGAATTTTTGAAATCTGAAGACATAGCTGGAAGCTCCTTGGAAAAATTGAAGTTTAGAGATTTGGATCGAGATTTTTGGTTGGGTGAAGCTCCAGGAAACTCAAACCCTAATTCAGGGTCCTCCCTAGTGAATCCGGGAGATTGAAAAACATTTCTGAAGGGTGAAACTTTGCAGATCTCAAATTTTGAGCATACCAAGATGATCAGATCATCAAGGCGCATCTTTCTATCCTTTCAGAAAATTGAAATTCACATTTTGAATTTTTAGGGTTTCTCTGACAAACCTTAATCCGGGACCAGATCCAGTTTTCAGCAAATCAAGTGGTAAGACCTAAATCTTTTCTATTTTCATTTGAAGTACTCTTTAATATGTCTCACCACACTAAGCTTGAAGATAAACTTGAAGGGGCTGATAACTTCCGAGCATGGAAGTATATGATTGGGTTAATCCAGGAAGAAAATGAGTTGGACTCTTACATAAGCTCTGAGGTCCATGTCCCAGAGGGAGAAGAGGCTAAAGCTCTTCACAAGAAGAACTTGGTCAAGGCAAAGAGGATCATTGCTGATTCTATCAAGGATCATCTCATCCCACATGTGTCATCTTTGAAGACACCCAAGGAGATGTTTGATTCCCTAACCAAGCTATTTGAAGGGAAGAACATAAATCAGAAGATGACCCTGCGGAACCAATTGAAAGGGGTAAAGCTTCATAATGGAGAGACCATTCAATCCTATTTCTCTAAGGTCTCTCAGATCAAGGAACAACTTGAAGCTGTGGATGAAATTGTGGATAATGGTGAATTTGTTATGACCACACTAAATGGCCTACCTAGGTCATGGGATTCCTTTATCCAAGGAATTTGCGTAAGAAAGAAACTAGTCTCCTTCAGTAGACTATGGGAGGAATGTTCACAAGAAGAGGCTAGGCTTGTCGCCCGAGAAGAGAAGATGGGAAATGAAGATCAAGCTCTCACAACACACACCAAGAAAGGAAAGTCCAAGAGGGAGCATTCTCATGCCAAGAAATCTTCACACTACCATCAACATAAAGATAAGAAAGATCTCAGATGCTTCACATGCAATGATAAGGGACACTTTGCTGCAGATTGTCCCAAGAAGAAGAAAGACAACAGCTTCAACAAAAAGAAGAAGAACAACACAAGGAGATATCATGCTCATGCTGCTGAGGATGATGAACCTCCCAGGACGAAGGCTAGAGTAGAAAGTGATGACTCATCTAGTGAAGATGAATACGTTCTAATCTCAGCCCTCACGAGTACTATCTCTGATGGATGTAATGATTGGCTTATTAACAGTGGGGATTCCAAACACATGACTGGGTTTAAAGAATCTTTTGTAAATCTATTTGAACATGAATCACCCCATAAGGTGAAAGTTGGAGATGATTATCAATATCCTATCAAAGGAAGTGGTGAAGCCTCCTACAAACTAGACTCTGGAAAATCCTTGAAGATGAAATATGTGTTATTTGTACCTGGGCTCAAGAAGAACCTACTCTCCATCTCTGCATTGGATGCAAAAGGCATGAGAGTTGCATTTGTAGATGGCCAAGTCCTAATGTGGCCAAAGGGTAAAACTATTGATGATGCAATGGTGATTGGAGAGCAAGAGGGAGGATTATACAAATTGAAGGGGCAACCTGAACATGCCATGGTACATGAATCCATGGAGCCAAATGAACTTTGGCATCGAAGGCTTGCACATGTGCACTACAGAGCACTACCAATTGCAAGTAAAGCTGTAGAAGGTCTTCGTGAAATCAAGTCAAAGCATGAAGGTGTTTGCAGAGGATGTGCAAAAGGAAAGAACATTAAGAAGGCATTTCCAAGTAGTGAAAGCAAAGAAAAAGTGATCTTGGAAATTATCCACTCCGATGTATGCAGTCCGATGTCATCCAGTTCTATGATTGGGTATGTATACTATGTCTCTTTCATTGATGATTTCTCTAGGAAGACTTGGGTCTACTTCTTGAAAAACAAAGATGAAGTATTTGACAAGTTCAAGGAATTCAAAACATTGATGGAAAATCAAACTGATAAAAATATCAAGACATTTAGATCTGACAATGCTGGAGAATTCACTTCAGGTGATTTCAAAAAATTATGCAGTGATTCAGGGATTAAGAGGGAGTTGACTGTTCCCTACAATCCACAACAGAATGGAGTTGCAGAAAGAAAGAATAGAACAATCATGGAAGTAGCACGGGCAATGTTGCATGACCAGGATATGCCTATACATCTATGGGAAGAAGCAGCTAGGACAACTGTATATGTGTAGAACAGAACACCTCACAACATATTGGACAACAAGACACTAGAAGAAGTCTTCACTGGTAAGAAACTTGAGGTCAGCCATCTCAAGATATTTGGTTGACTAGTATATACACATGTTCCAAAGGAAAAGAGGACAAATCTAGATCCTTTAGGAAAGAAGGGTATCTTTGTGGGGTATAGTGAAAGCTCGAAGGCTTACAGAATATACTTTCCAGGGTTCAAGAAGATTGATGTGAGCAGGGATGTAACATTTGATGAAGACTCAGCTTTCATCAAATCAAGAAAGACACCTGTTGAAGATCATGAAGAACCAAAGGAAACCAGATTTCAAGATACTACCATGACTGAAGTAATTCCAAAAGAAGATCAAGAAATTGAAGATCCACAAGAACCTATAGATTCACCCCGTGAGAAGGACTCTCACAAGAGGAAACCTGCATGGGCTATAGAGCTCATTCAAGATGCATAAAGGTATGGTATTCCAGAAGAAGAACACAGAGCAAGGAAGAGAACTAGATCACACACCAGTTATGTTTCCTTACTCTGTGACATTATGAACAAAGAACTTTCCAGTTATGAAGAAGCAGCGGAAAAGAAAGAATGGAAGGATGCCATGGTCGAAGAGTATCAGTCGATCATGAAGAATGATGTTTGGGATGTAGTCCCAAGACCTGAAGGGAATTCAGTTGTGACTTCCGAATGGATCTACAAGATCAAGCATCCTGTAGAAGGCAGCATAGAGAAATACAAAGCAAGATTTGTAGCTCATGGCTTCTCCCAGAAAGACGGGATAGACTATGAAGAAAATTTTGCTCCTGTAGCCAGGTACACTTCCATCAGATCAGTACTTGCTCTGGCTACAGTGATGAAATGGAAGATACACCAGATGGATGTCAAGACAGCTTTCTTGAATGGTGTAGTCGAAGAGGAAGTGTATGTGGAGCAACCACTTGGTTTTGAGACATATGACAGGGAGTCATACGTGTGTCGGTTGAAGAAATCCTTGTATGGATTGAAGCAAGCTCCTAGGACTTGGTATGGCAGGATGGACAACTTTCTATCCATTTTAGGCTTTACCAAAAGTAAAGCAGATTCCAACCTTTACTACAAGGTTGAGGAAGGCAATCCAGTGATACTACTTCTGTATGTGGATGACTTGTTTGTTACAGGAGAAGATAGTTTGATTGCTGATACCAAGAGGAAGCTTGCTGCCGAGTTCGAGATGAAGGACTTGGGGATTATGCACTATTTTCTAGGCATGGAGGTATGGCAGAGTGCAGATGGGATCTTCCTTGGACAAGGGAAGTATGCAGTAAGGATCCTGAAGAGGTTTGGGATGATGGATTACAAGGCCATTGCCACACCTATGGCATCGAACCTGAAGCTTCTATGTGATGCTTCATATTATCCGGTTGATGTCACTATGTATCGTCAGATGATTGGGTCCTTGATGTACCTGACGAACACGAGACCAGATATTTGCTTTGCGGTGAACACATTGAGCCAGTTCCTGACAGATCTGAGGAGTGTTCACCTGGTTGCTGTAAAGCATATTCTGAGGTACCTGAAGGGTACAGTTGATTATGGGGTCAAGTATGATGCGAATTAAAAGTTTAACCTGCAGGGTTATTTTGATTTAGACTAGGCAGGCAGTGCTGCAGATAGGAAGAGCACATTTGGGTGCTGCTTCAGTATGGGATCAGGTGTGATCTCTTGGTTTAGCAGGAAGCCGTCCTGCGTAGCACTGAGTACAGTCTAAGTAGAGTATGTTGCAGCTTGTTCGGCTAGTTGTGAGGCAGTATGGCTCCGGAAGCTATTGTTTGAGTTATTTGATATCCCATTAGAGGCTACTGGTATCTTTTGTGACAACTAGAGTTGTGTGAAGCTATCTGAGAACTCGGTGTTCCACAACAGGTCGAAGCACATTGAGATCAAATATCACTATATTAGGGATATGGTGCAGAGAGGAGTAGTGAAGCTCATGTATGTTGTGACGGATGAGCAGATTGTAGATGTGCTAATGAAAACACTAGCCAGAGTGAAGTTCACGTACTTCAGAGAGAGGCTTGGTGTTCTTCAGATTGACGACACTTCGAGGAAGAAGTGATGGACACATTTGCTGGAGCCATTCCAAGCATGATGAGAGGAGGATCCTTCACATGGCTGTGGATGTAAGCACTGGATGATGAGCATTGGGATGATGCTCCAGTTACTACTCTGTATATGCATCATGTTGGATGCTTGGTATGATCAGTTGGATCATGTATATGTATATGCATCATGTTGGATGCTTGGTATGATCAGTTGGATCATGTATATGTATATGCTTCATGTTGGATGCTTTTTATGATCAGTTGGATCATGTATTTGTGTATGTATCGGTTGGATACATTATTATGATCAGGTAGATCATGTATAATGATATGTATCAGGTAGATACATGATATGCATAAGGTATATGCATCGATGATCAGGATGATCACACTATGATGACGTGCATCAGGAGGATGCCTTGACATGATCAAGTGGATCATGAATGATGAGTCCGAAGACACAGATGCACAGTGCCTTTCCGACATGGCGGTATATGTGTTCTCCCATGTGCATTGATGTAAGTGCAGAGCCTTTCTGACATGGTGGTAGATTTGTTCTCCCATGTGCGTTGATGTAATTGCAGAGCCTTTCCGACATGGTGGTAGATGTGTTCTCCCATGTGCGTTGATGTAGGTGCAGAGCCTTTCCGACATGGTGGTAGATGTTTTCTCCCATGTGCGTTGATGTAAGTGCAGAGCCTTTCCGACATGGTGGTAGATATGTTCTCCCATGTGCGTTGATGTAAGTGCAGAGCCTTTCCGACATGGTGGTAGATATGTTCTCCCATGTGCGTTGATGTAAGTGCAAAGCCTTTCCGACATTGTGGTAGATGTGTTCTCCCATGTGCGTTGATGTGAGTGCTGAGCCTTTCCCGGATGGTTAGAGGAAAGTCCTTCCATGCCGGTGAGTGTAAGTGCTGTGTTGTGTGCATCTGGACTGTGCTTCGTGGACGATGATCAATATGATTATGAGTATCAGGATGATACTCCATGGTCGTGGATAGGTTGTGAAGTTACATGTAAACTATCCTCGGAGATCCGATAGGTTGAGCAGTATGCTTGTAATCAGTCCTGGGATGCTCTTTCGAGGTTTTGTTGATGCACGTAATCAGTCCTAAGGATTCCACAGTATGGCCAGTGATGATGAAGACCTGCAGATGGTGGGCCTACATCCAGTATGAAAAAGGACTGGTTCTGTAGAACTTCCTATGACGAGTAGATTAGAGATTTATTGAGATAGCAGCAGCAGTGACGATGACGATGATTCGGTGATGATGATCCAGAGAAGAAGACTTGTGCCAGCAGATCTGTGTCGAGAAATACCTTCCTATTTAAGAGGGAGTGTTGATGTATATGTAACTTCAGAATGTATTTCACCTATGTATATTGTACTCCTATAGAGATGTTATTATTCCTCTATACAGAAGTTGGCCCTGTTAGTTTATTGGGCAGGACAGGACAAGTATAAATAGAGACCAGGAGATCTCTATTTGATCATCTCATTACTCACTCTTACATCACTCAAAAAGTGGCACACTAGTTGAGGAGGAGGAGTAGCTGCTAGTAGAAGACTATCTCTTGTATTTGGTTGTATCATTGGTCTTTCTATCTCTGAGGAGGTTGTGGGGTTTTTCACCTTTATGGTTTTCCCCAGTGAAACTCTGTGTGTCTATTGTATCATGTGATTGCTTGGTGTGATTGATATGCATTGTTATACTTGATATGCTATACATGTTATTCTCTTAGTAAAGATCCTAGAGTATATTGAATTAATGCTCAAAAATTAACAATCTTCCATCTCTTTGGTTCATTGCTCTTCACCTTGATTACTGTGATATGTACCCGAGCTGCCACCACCAAATGACTGTACTGGAAAGATATATACTTAGGAATATACTCTTGGTAAATAATATAATTGACTTGTTTTTCAATTTTTGGAAAAAGTGTTCCATGACAACCATGTTTCCAATTTGGTGCATGAAAACACCATCTCGATAGGGTTGCACCAACCTGCTTTTAATTTGTGTACATCGTATTAAATAATATGTGACGTTCTCTTCATTACTTGAGGGTGTAGTGATAGAAAATACATCACCTGCCACAAATTTTAAATTTTGTTAATTAAATGTATATACATTCAAGTACAAGTTTGGAAGTTTGAACGTTCAATCGAAGATTCCAAATAAAATCGTGTGATGCATATAATGAGTAAAATATTGTTAATGTTAATTTGCATACCTTCCCTAACCACGTCAGAAACTCGATTATGATCTAATGATACCACAACATTTCCAGTGTGCATCTATTGCCATGTTGGAATTGGATGAGGACCTTTCGTGTTAAGAGGGACATATTTAATCCATTGTTTCACATGGCCAACATTTTGACATTTATTAACCTCACATCCATTTGCATCAATGTGGAACTTGTAAAAGAACGAATATTTTCTCTTTTCTATGGAAAATATGTCGCCCATGTCCTTACTTCGCATGGAGTGTAATTCCCTCGTCCTAGGTATTGTCTCACAATACCAAGGAATGGATCTATTCACATCGCTAATGGAAACATTCCCTAAGAAAATGCATTGAAATAAATGTATCAAATATATAATTTTTCAACTAAGATGATGTTTCAAAGAACATTCAAAATGTGAGCTTCAACTACACACCGTCGTGTCTTACCTGCACACAGGCCTTGTCTATTCGTGACCTTCATGTCCTAAATGCAATGTTCACCAATCAACTACTTCTGCAGATGATTTGAGTTTGGTTGCACTGACTCATCTGGTACCTTCTCAATGCCCATTTCACACAAGCAACTGCACCATCATGCTTTCCCTTTATGTGCCTTGTTAAAAAAAACCAATTATAATGAACTCTTGTCTCTTTATGAAGGTGACTCAACTAATAAAATGAGCGTGTTGACTTGAAATTCCCTACACACCCATCTAACCAAATCCAATTTTCTGTAAATGACACCCCATTATTTGTAAATGAGTCATAAATCAACCCAAAGTAGTGTTGAATGAATAATTTCTCATGGTCTTGATCATCACTCACATAAAAATGGTACTCTTTAATCACATTGCATGACCGAGGAGTGTTATCCCCGCCATCGATGCTTGTCTGAGCATGTCTGTAGAAAACATGTATGAATATTGACACCTAGTCAAAGTGATAATACTCACTATGTATCTCAGTTTGAGGAGAAAATATGTAGTTCTCAGTGAAGTATACAAATGATAATATTGTTCTCGGCTCAAACACCTCATGAGAATGCTTGAATTCAACAACTTTTCACCTAGACCTGTGAGAGTGTTTGATTTATTTATAAATATGATTTTGAAACTTCTCCATGAACTCTAGAATAGGAATTTTGTCCTAATGCAAGTCGATCCTTTTAGATGGTGCAACTGAAGAAGATGATACATCCATGGTAACATACTCATATATATTCCATGAAACTATGATATATAACAATCTAGAGTGTGCTAGAATGAATGTGAAATGTCTATGGAACAATTCCAAATTACCACATTCATGGAATATTCTCCCACCTACACATATTTTGTTGAAAAACACATCCCCAGGATTCCTTTTGCACAGTATAGCATAAACAAAATCTCACACAGTGGGGGGAGCTAGTTCACCCTGCTAGTTTTGTTTGCAAAATTCTATTAATGTGTCCTAATAGAGTTGAAATTCAATATTGTATCGATAAAAACAAGTGTTGCAAATTGTGTTCGGATTTATCTTGTCAAACATGTTGATTGAGATCTTGACATTGGGATTGGCGTCTTGAAATTCCTCAAACAATTCAACTCCTATCATCTCCATAACATGCTTACAATGCTCAACATAAATCCCTCTAGATAAACATTGCCACGAGACATGCTTTAGATCTAGTATAACACACTAATGGTTGTCCCAAAACTTTATCACCTTCTCTCTAATCCCTTCAAAAAGCCTGTCTAGATAGGGTTTCTTGCAAATAAGATCCCAACAAGCAGTTTCATTGTTTTCATCTCTCTGGACCCTTAATTTAGTATATTTGTGCAATGTTTTTCTTAAAACATGGATGTCATGTTCCTAATTTTTTCTAAGTCTAAATTGGTCAAAATCACCTAGGAAAAATAATAAAAAATTAATAAGTGGGTGGGCTAAGGGTAAAATTTCCTAAGGAAAATTATTCAAGATTCCATAGTTAAATATTATTAGATAATATTGGCCACATGGAGAAGATAATATTCCCAATTCGAGTTATAGGAATAATTGATCATTGGGGATTTGCACAAGTAAAATAAAATAAAATACAAAATAATATTTATTTGTGCCATATTATGGGTCTAAGTTAAAGAATATTCCTAAATTCGAGTGGCATGAAGGAAAAATTAATATTTGGGAATATTTGAGGAATATTGGAGAAATTACTTGGTCACTTAAATTCTTATTCAAGTAAAAAATTAATATTTATTGGTCTAAGTGGTTATTGAATAAATTGAGCAATTAATGGACTAATTGTGCAATAAATGGATCAAAGGGCGCCCAAGGAGTTGGAGGGATAAGATAAGGATGTGGAAAATCTTGGAAAAACAAAATGCGGACAAACTTGGTTGGAAAATTGAAGAAGTGGTAAAATATTAAATATTTCCAACTAGCAAATTGGTTAGGTTCTTTAAAAAGGGGAAATAAGGTATTAGGAAAATTACACCACTTCTGGAGCATTTATGCCCACCACTTGGTGTATTGGGACCTTATCTAGATATGAACAAAAGGAAATTCGAAATGGACCTTCCTAGTCAAATTTATTTAAGAATAATGGTCCATATCATGTTCACACTGGCCTGGTTAAAAAGGAAAAATGGTCAACTTGGTAAAAGTTAATTATGGAGGTGATTCCTAGCTTTTTAATGTTAACATTGATGGGGAAAATAGTGGTTTGAGATAAGAAGGTTGAAATTGGCTCAATATATACAGGATGGCACAAGGAAGAAGGCATGTTTTTTGGAATTGTTGATGTATTGACTGCTTTGCAGTGGAAATATTTTCTTTCTAGTGTTGGGTGATGCTCCCCTTGACATGATTTGGTTTATGTGTCCCTCCTGTACTTTTGAGTATTTATTTGGATTCATCCAATTATTGAAGTGGAGAGTGACATCTAGTTACTCTCAATGTTCTTCATCTACTACTGCTACTTCCTGCTCCAGTACTAAGGTTGGAGTAATTTTTGCTAATGTACATACATGTTCTATTGCCTCCTTCTAACATTGGATGATTAGTCTCTTAAGTTGTTGCGCCCCTGTGTATTCATATATTGGTCCACACAGAAACATGTGTTCCTAGTGCTAGAGTTACACACCCTTTCTTATGTAGGTGATTCCAGTGGAGCTTCAGTCAGCTATGGTGCCAATTCATTGAGTAGAGAGATTCTATGGTCCATTTATATATTATATTCTTCTCTCTCTCTCTCTCTTTCATTCTATATTGTTATTTCTACATCCATAGAAGCCACTCTATTGTACTTTGTCCATTATATCCACAGAATAATAATAAATCTCTAGTTCCACATATACTGTCTCTCTCTTCTGCGTACTATATGTCTCGTTGTGCAAATATTGATAAATATTCAATTTCATGCATATTTGACTGACTGTTGCGCCCCTCCTTCAAAATCACTGTGTCCATCAGTTAGCCAACATAAAATCGAGCCTGCATGTGTTCTCCTCTCCTCATTTGGTCAAGGCCATACATAAGGCAATTTTCTTAGACCCGAAGTAACTTAGATAGTGGTGTCACCCTGAGGACTTTCCACTACTAATATTATTCACTAACTCATGTAATCCCACCGAGAGACAATGTCGAGAACCAGTCCAAGCAATCTTCTCGACTTGTCCTACCGCTCGAATTTGGTGTTAGTGGATCTTTCCCAACAAGCACTTCACGATACTAATGGATTTGCGCTCATTAGTGTTCCTAGTTTTATTTTAATAACCCTTGGATAGTTTACTCACTTTCCTACTCCAAAATTCCTAATTCATGTACTACTGTTTGTTTGCTAACAAAGCAAAAGTGTCTAGTTTATTTTATTAGTGCGTGGTTAATTTTAGGGCTATTATTTAATCAAAGGGTAAATGGACGTGAAATTTATTACGTGAAGACTTACTCAGAACAATGCAAATCATGAAATGCAAATTCTTCACTATAATGAACTCTATCTACGATAAAGAGAGAGTGTTTCCATTTCCAATACAACAATCACTCTATGCCAATGCATTTTTTACTTTTCCTTCAATGAAAAATAATTCCAAACCAAACTCTTTAAACGTTCACGAATTTTGAATTCACATGCAAAGAAATCCTTCAAGTGAACACACAAAAAAAACTCTTTTTCTTTTTCTTGTTTCCTTACTTTAAAAAACTCTTAAATTTCATAAAAGAATATAAAAAACTTCTTCGTTCCACTAAGAGAGATTTCAATAATAAGGATCAAAGACAACAAAATAAAGACACATTTTTTTCTTTTAAAGACTCAAGATGCATAAAAGACTTGAAAACCACTTCTTTGCTTTCAATTTGAAGTTCCAATAAAGGTTTGAGAAAGATTCAATGACAAAGAAGAGAACCAAATTTCAATTTT
Source organism: Larix kaempferi (assembly GCA_027924585.1). NCBI lineage: Eukaryota > Viridiplantae > Streptophyta > Pinopsida > Pinales > Pinaceae > Larix > Larix kaempferi. The sequence continues at coordinate 1,568,497 of BSBM01000316.1, read as the reverse complement.
CAAGATCTTTGAGATGGCATAAGAGACTAAAAGACAAGTTGTTCTTTGCTTTTAAAAGAATTCAATCAGGTTTATCTAAGACCAAAGAAGCCAAAGAAAACAAAAATGTACCCAAGGAAACAAATTTTTTGAAAGAATTGGATCACCCAATCACTTTCAATTTCATCACTTGCAAACCAAACAAACCAAACTAAAGAGAAATTTTTGACACTTGAATTAATCAATCTAAGCACATCAAATGATAAGGAAGAGTTGAGGACAGGGCTACAAAATTCTGGGCTTGAAATAAGTTGAAAATTTCATCAAAAAGCAAGAACAAACATAAATTTGGATACAAAAATCCCTAATAACACTTCAATTCCCAAATAGTCCTAGTAGGTCCCCAATTTGCCCAAAAAGTGTTTGGGAGTGTCCAAACCAATGTTGTGGAGACTCAGATGCAATTGAACAAAATGAAATAGTCCACAAAAGGGTGTAGACCCAACAAAGGATCAAGTTGGCCTATGTTGGTTTCATCCTTCCAAATATTGATAGAAACCAAAAATGGGTTTCAAAAATATCTAAAAAGTAATCAAATGCTATGATAAAGAGCCCACACAACTTCAAATAAGTAGCAACAGACCACACAAAAAGTTGGGAAGAAAAATCCAAGCAAAACCACGCAAGACAGGGCTGGGAACTACCCCAAATAGGGGATTTTATCTCCTGATCTAAGCCTACAGACAGAGCAACAAACTAAGATTTTTTATCCCTAACAAGCTATGAGGGTGCGACAATTTGGTAATTTTCACCCCGAGGGCCTCTGTAGGGTAGCGACAGATTCCTGTAGATCAAACAATTAATTGATTTTTCCCAAATCCGAGGTTGGATCAGGTCTTAGGCTCAATAAAATTCTCGGTAATGATCAAATAAGGCAAGAATTGAAAATAAAATGACACTCAAAGAGGTCTCAATGGTCCAATCTAAATCTCAAAGGTAAGAATAGGGAAATTCCCCAGTATCGTCACCAGTTTCTATGTTAGAAAATGTTCCCTATGGATAGGTCAGAATTCTCTTGGACATAGTAAGGCTCCCTAGTGTTGGAAAATTTAAAAACCCATTCCATACTTAGGATATATTTTATTAGTCATCTAGATTAATTTTCCTAGGTGTAGACTATGTAGTTGGCCTAGTTTTGTCTTTTATGCCTCCATATGCCATCCTAATTCACTAAAACGAATTTGGATATATTCTGGACAAGATTTCCTTGGATTATGTATGATTTTATTCCATTCATGAATTAGAAAGACACTTTTATGATTTAGATAGATTTATCCTGTTTTTTCTACTTTCTAGTGGATAAGGTAAAGCTAATTGAATTGGAAACTCTCTCCACTTGGACAATTCGAAATCCACCTCTTTATTCTCTACAAAAGTAATCATTACATTCCATTTACATCACTCATGAGCCACCATACCATATTCAGCCAATTCGTGAGCCTTTAGACTATTTTGGAAAGTGCTTTTGACACCTAGGGTTTTTTTATGCTTTTAGTAAGCCTTTTTTGGTGCTTTACAACTTGCCTCTAAGGAATTCTATTTTATCTCTTGATATGTATTATATATTATATTCATATTGAGGAATAATACACGAGATTATATTTCCATCAATTGAGTTCCTTCTCTTATGTTTAGGTTTCAATAATTCTTCTTATTCTTGCATATCTTTGAATAATTCTTGTGAGGACTTCTTCGCTTCAAGATTCTTGTCTATTAGAATTATTTCTTGGTATTGATCCTATATAGAATTCTCACATGGTATCAGAGCCATATAATTCTCACATGGTGTTAGAGCCTTGGGAGATCTTGATTAAATTAGTATTCCACTATAATATTTCAGAGAGTTTGTTTTGCAGGTACTGAAGATCAAATGGTAGAAATTTATTCAATACATACAGTTGTTGAAGATGAAGAATTCCATCTCTCTCTCTTGTTCTCCCATAAATATTCTATTCTAAATTATGAGAAAGATAAGCCAGTTTATGCTCTAGAATTTGAAGAGGTTCTTGAATCCTCTCTTTCACATGAGTCTGTTGGTGTGCAGAATGATGATCTTCTGAATGTTTTGGAGGTTAGATTAGAATTTGGAGGTGATGCTTTCACCCTCCTTGATCACATACTTATTATGTACTTCTATATGATCATTGGAACATGTTCTCAGAGTTTCAATGAAGATGGAGGACACTACCATTCGCTTGGTTTCAAGTCTCAGGCATATTTTGGTGATTTTGGTTCTGATCTCACCCCTGTTGGTTCAAAGGAGATATAAAGGAACCATATATCAATTCTTGGAGCTGATTTAACTTCAATTGATCAGAAGTTCAAGTTTCAAAAGCAATCATATCTTATTAGAGTTGATCCTACCTCAGTTGGTTCGAATTTCAAGTTCAAGAATGATCTACATATTCATGGATTTGTTTCGTTCAAGAGCAATTTCAAAAAGCCTCCAGTTTCGCTTGCATCCACCGATGGAGAATTCAAGCACATGTTTTTGGAGCATGATCCACTTCTTCCCAAGAGGAATGTATCTCCAAACATTTTATCAAGTTCACACCTACTTGATTTTGGAGCAACAACAATTTTTGGTGTGCACATGTCCATTTTTTGAGGGAGGGTTTTATTCCCATGAGGTTTTCCCTGTTTCCTCAGTTTACATGGGCATAATAATTGTAATGAGGTGACCATAAGCCTTGTTTCTTGGGCCCTATATTTATTATATTTTAGTCACATACAATCATGATTAAGGGGGGCTGTTGGAACATTTAAAAACCCATTCCATACTTAGGATATATTTTATTAGTCATCTATATTAATTTTCCTAGGTGTAGACTATGTAGTTGGCCTAGTTTTGTCTTTTATGCCTCCATATTCCATCCTAAGTTACTAAAATGAATGGATAGATTCTAGATAATATTTCCTTGGATTTTTTTTTATTTTATTCCATTCCTGAATTAGAAATAAACTTTTCTGATTTAGACAGCTTTATCCTGTTTTTTCTACTTTCTAGTGGATAAGGTAAAGCTAGTTGACTTGGAAACCCGCTCCACTTGGCCAATTATACCTCCACATTGTTATTCTCTCCAAAAGTCATCATTCTATTCCATTTACTTGACTCATGAGCTTCCATACCATATTCATCCAATTCATGATCCTTTAGACTGTTTTGCAAAGTGCTTTTGACACCCAGGGGGTTTTTATGCTTTTAGTAAGCCTTACTTTTTGTGCTTTACAAATTTCCTCTAAGGAATTCTATTTTCTCTCTTGATATGTATTATATATTGTATTCATATTGAAGAATAATACATTAGATGATATTTCCATCAATTGAGTTCCTTCTCTTATGTTTTTCTTTCAATACTTCTTTTTATTCTTGCATATCTTTGAAAAATTCTTGTGAGGATTTCTTTGCTTCAAGATTCTTGGCTATTAGAATTATTTCATGGTATTGATACTATATATAATTTACACACCTATACACCTAACCCAAGACAAAATAAAAACAAATGGTACCTAAAATATCCTATATTTAGTTCATACACAAGCAAACACAAACATAAAAAATATGGAAGAGAGTAGATGTCCTACCTCTTCCCTGATGGTTGTCCTACCTGCTCCCTCTTGATCTATCTCCTAGCTCGCAGATCTAAACTTGTGAGCCTACACATAAATACAAGAGACAATACATTCCAATGCACCAAGTTTATTAAACAAGATCTAGCTACCAATTAGTAGACATATTCACATATCCATCAAAAGAGACATGAAATGGGAGAATAGGAAAAGTTTTATATTATAAAGAAGGACATGAACAACATGTACAAAAGTATACTTGAATCTGCAATAACATGTCCTTCAAAATCTCCTTCCAAATCTCTTTGAGCACCATAATATCATAAGGACCACCTCTCTAAGATTTTTTCCCATGTGTGAGCCAAAACATAAAGTCTTCTTTATAGGATGGAGAGGCTAAATCACTTGAGAAAAATATTTGAATCAAGGGAGGATAAGGTGGATTAGGGAATATTAAGTTACCTTGAATGGAAATTGATGAAATATTTGAAGGACACGATGATCCACCTAAAATCATGATCAGATCTTGAACCAAAAATCAAGGCAAGATGGCTAAACAAGTATTGTCGTTCCCCTAAGACTGAGTACAAGGAGAAAAGATGAAATTTTTGCTCCGTGGAAGGCATGCAAGGAGAGACATAATTGTAAATTTTTGGCCCTTGGGAAACTAGGAGGGAGGGAGACTCTCCACCAAGGCTCAAATTGAGGTTTGGTAAGGTAGTTTTTCAACCTCCAAATGTCATGGGACCTTCCCAAACATAACTAGGGACTAGCTAAGATAAAAAATGGTGGATCCTAACACACCTAAGGAACATCACAACCTATGCTTCTCATGGTGATGAAGCATATCAAGTCAAATGTGACAATTTGAGGTACACCAATAAAACCCATTGACTTCTAGAGACCACACTTACATATCATATAGATACCTTTTGTGATAGTGTGTTAAGGTTTGTAAGAGTTTGTGATATGTTTTATGTTACAGTTGGAATCGTAGTGTGTTAATGTTTGTAAGAGTTTGTGATATATTTTTAGTATGATTCTATTTAAGGGTGCTATCTCAATGGAAGAGCACTTGCCTTACATACATGAGGTTGGTGGTTTGATTCCTTCGTCCTCTATCTACATAAATCAATGACTAATTAAATGATCAGTTAACAACAATAAATGACCAGTTAACATCAATCAATGAGTAAATAAATGACTAATTAACAACAATCAATGACTAAATGTACAATCAAATAGCGAACGTTAATGACCAAATAACGATAATTAATGACCAAATAAATGACTAAATATATGACCAAGTCATGAAGCAATTCAAACAATTTATGACTAAGTGATAAATGACCAACTTGGTTGGGTGATAAGTGACAACTAATTTGTAACCAGCGGTCACCGCCTCAAATTTAGTCATTTATCTTCGATTTTTAGTCATTTTGTACTAGTGTTCCTTCTACTCATCCAACTGATCGCTCCATCGAATATATTGAACACATATCCTATAGTTAATTATCTGCGGTTAATATCTCCAGCTCAGTTGGAATAGAAATTAAAACCATGTATATTGATTTCCTTGTTGTCTTAAAGCCTTCCTCCATAATACATTACTGTCCAATGCTATTTCCTACATGTTGACATATACCTTCTCAATATTCCCACTACATGTGTTATAGGTTAAATCTGCACTTATCCATCCCGTGGTCACCTTACCTTGTAGATCACACAAAAGGACACAAAGGATTGAAGAGTTAGATTGCCTTGGATGACTTGCTGCCAGAAGTACAGTCCTCACCTGCAAAGATTGCAATTTCCCCTGATTTTCCCACATGTACGCCCCTCTCTTCATAGAAGAACAGTGTGCACCTTGAGAAAATACCCTACTCTTCTCAAGGACAACTAGCGTACATCTCCCAAAAAGTTGTAAATGCTTGTTGTAAAGCCCAAAAGTTGCTTCCTGTACGCTACTCTTGTGGTATGAAACCCACGTACATCTTAAGATGAAATCAAAAATATATTAATTTGACGAATTGGGATTAGTTTAAGTTGGTTCTGCAACTTCCCCAACCTCCCAATTCAACAACCCTCTCGATCTAAACTGCCTACCTTGTCCCATAAATACAAGGAGGATCCATGAGAGAGGGCCCTAGAAGAAAGGCTTTAAGCATTGTTACGCTGGAGGAAAGTTCCAAGTTAGAGTGAAGAGCAGGAGCCCAGGATCCGGTTGCAGAAACATCTCTACACGTCAGGTATATTGTACTGATTTCATGTTTCTTTGACAATAAAAAGGTCGAAACACCCTTCCTGTCCCAAATTAGATATCTATTGGATTGCGTGTCTATTTGGCTTAATTATTGATTATAGTTGATGTTAAATTGTTTTATAATTTCATCATATGTTTTACAGTCAAGATACGCTGATGAAGGTATCTTTTGTGTTGTAGGTTCGTCAAGCAGAAGAGCAAGTAGGAGATCAAGTGAGAGACTAAGCGAAAGCTAGGACCAACCGTCGAAAAGAGGTATTTCTCTCAATCCTGATCTCTTTCTTTTGCAGTAACCAAATGCAATATAATCAGTGTGTTTACCTGTCAACCCCGCCCAGTTGGTAGTGTCTATCTCCTCACTATAGGGTAGAAATCCCGAACAACAGACTGGCAACTCCGCTGGGGAGTAACCATGTGTTTCACTGCTCTAGGAGACTTAGTTTGTTTTCCTTCTGGCCCATTTTTCAGTCTTTTTGATTGTGTGAGAGGCCTTGTAGGTCTGTGTTACCTATCCTTTATGCTTGATTCATTTCAGTTGACTGTTTGCAAAGCCTGTTTGTACCCTTTTGAGGCATGTACGCTGGTCCTCCCTACTTACAGCAGTGTTTTTTACCTGACAAACGCCCCTCCTTGCACTGCACAGTAGCGTACCTCTCCTGGTGTATGCTGGTTGCTACACTACATAGTAGGGTATTTCCTTGTAGTGTCTAATTTGCTGTTAGGGTTTGATTTCCAAGCTTTGGTTTCTGTTCCAGCCTGTTGCTTTGCTGTCTGCACTGACCCCTGAGACCTCTTATGTCCTTATTGAGTCTTGTTGGCCTCTCCAATCCCTTTAGCTTGTTTTTTCTTGCTTGACTCTTTGATTGAGTGTATTTGCCGCTTATTAGCCCTTTTTAAAGTTCGTGCACTATTCTCTTTCTGACATAGTTGCATACCTTCACCGGAGTTGTTGTTGCAGTCATACAAACCCGCATTTTGAATGTTTGTTGTCTGTTGCAATGTATAGCACGCTTTCTCTTTGTCTTATCCTTTCTATTAGGGTTTGAATGTCAAGATTGAGTCCTTAGGGTTGCTTTCGAAAGGTTGCTTGGTTCAGATGCTTGCTAATTATCTAATCAGTTCAGTTCAAGTAAGTTGAAGCCTCTTAGTTGTCTTTCTATTGATTCTATGTGTTGTTAAAGTCATTCTTGGTTCGCTTGCTTAATTTTTGCTTGGCTTAGTGTTTTTCTCAGGGTTTTGATACTTAGGAGCAACCTGTTTAGGTATGCCTTTCCGTCACAAGTGTCTCTTTTCCTCGTTTCTTTTCACTTTGTTTCCAAGCCTCAACTTTTTCTTTTGCAAAAACTTGGTAAGTCAAGTCTTCATCGAGTCTATTGATTCGTTTGCTTTGAGCCACTTAGATGTTTGTCTTACACACGCTTCATATTTAGATCTTGCTTGCTTTTGTACAAAGTTCTCTTTCTCTTACAGTTATCAGAAAAGACAAAAAAAAATTGTTCAATTTGCTTAGTAGTAAGATCTTGCATTATTTCGAGGTAGCATAGTTTGCTTCGAAATATTAAAAGAAAATACAAAAAGATTTTGTTTTAGGTTTGCTTATCTTTAGTTTTGGAAAACAATGAATGAGAAATTTTAGTGAAATTTATTTACTTTTATGTACTTTCCATTTCAGTCACAACCACACCACACACTTCACTACAACCTTTGAGTAAGAACAACCATTTAAAGAGAAATCCTAATAAAATTAATTAGCAACATTTTTCTTTTTTAGGTATACACAACATCAACTAGCTTAGGCTAGAGTTTTGAGCTTAAATCACATTAAACTACTCGAAACTGGCTTCATTACTCAACAATTGTAGTACGACTATCTTTTAGGTAAATCCATCTGTATCAAAATCTCTTGGGAAACTCTACTGAAACCAGAGCTACGCACAAGGTCGTGTGAGACTAGAATTGCTGAGGATAACCCCTCACTTTCTTTTCGAGCATAAACCAGAGCTATCTCGCGTACGAGGATCCTTTTGGATTTCGGGCTTTGTTACCCTGCCCATGCATTACGGCTAGACTGACGACTGTCCCCCCAAGAATTTTTGTACTTATGGTAGCCTTAGTATCTTGACCATCTAGGACTCTACACAGGTGACGACAGAAGGCTATTTCTGTTGTACCTAGGACAGACGTGGGAGGAAACCCTCTACAGAAATTTCGGAAGGCGGTTTGGTGATTCAAATGCTTGCACCCATAGGACCTGTATGTGGACCCTGGGTAACTATTCTTCATCCTTCGTTGGTTAGTTCTGGGTCCTAATCATCCCAGACTTCCCTCCAGAAGGCATATATTTTCCTAGTTTGGATTACTGTAGGACATTTTTAGTGGTGTGATCTTTGTGCTGCTTGTTTTTTGGCCTTAGATATTTTTGGCCCATTGAGTCAGAAACTATGGAAAGCATCCCGATGAGCACCAATCAAGGGACCCCTGTTGAAGGGGCTCCGTGTGCTTTTCCATTCATTGGGAACACTGGTACTCCCTTAATGGCTACCTTGAATCTTCCGGGATTCACTATAGGGTTACCGGTTTGGTTTTTTTCCACTCCGAATGCCTTGCATGCTTTTGATGCTTCTCCAGTAAGCACTTCACATCAAGAGCATCAGAACCCTATGCCCGCTTCGCCAGTAAAATATTCTCCTCCTCCTTCTACCTCATGTGGTGAAAGTAGTAATACTAGTAACTAGCAGTCTAAAAGGAATAGACGAAGGAAGAATAGGAAGAATATGCCAAAGCAAGGGGGCACCCACCCAACCTTTGGAAGTCATGCTGGGGGAACCCACCCAACCTATGGAGGTCATGTTGGGGGAAAAATCTCAGTCATTGGAAATCATACTGAACCTTGCCACCCAGCCTCTGAAGGTCATGCTCGGGGCACCTACCCAACCTCTGGTGGTCATGTTGGGAGAACTCACTCAGTCAATGTAAATCATATTGATCAACCCACCCACCCAACCTCTGAAGGTCATACTGGGGGCACCTACCCAGCCTTTGGAGGTCATGCTGGGAGAAAAATTTCAATCAGTGCAAATCATACTAAAAGCATGTCTTCAACCACTGTTGCTCATGTTAAGGACACGTCATTGATCACTGTTGGTCATATTAATGACAAGTCACCAGTTCCTGTGAGTCATACTGGAGACACTGAATCGGCCACTGCAAGTCATGCTGAGAATGTCAACATTTTTTACAAACCTAATAAACAGAAGCTTAAGTTCCCTTGTAAGTTTTGCGAGGGAGACCACCTCACCTATTTGTGCCCTATACTTCTAGAAGTGCAAAGAGTGTGGTCCATAGTTCAAAAGTCTTCTTCTTATGAGCAACCAACCACTACAAGTCACGTTGGGGGCATGCTGTCAGCCAATGCTAGTTATGCTGAGAGTATTGTTGTTGTAAAGGAGTCTAAGCTTATAGGACGAAAGCCAAAGTTCCCTTGTAAACTTTGTAAGGGAGATCACCTTACTCACCTGTTCCCTACTATTCAGAGGTGCGGAGAGTGTGGTCCATGTCTGAAGGATCCTCTGCTCCTGAATTGTCTATAGATTCCCAATAGCTGGATCAACCTTTGGTTGATGAAGTGGTTGAACCAATGCAATATTTGGTCAACCCCACTCTTTCTTTAGAGAGTGAAGTGATCGAATCGATGCAATCTTCGACCGATCCCATCAGTCCTTTGGAGACTGATGCACCTGTCCCTGAAGTCTTCTGCATTACCAGTTTGGATGTTTCTGAAAATGGGGGCACTTCATCTATGTCGAGTGAACCCCTACCAAGCTCTGGGATCATTTCCTTTGATTGGAATAGTCTAACTGGGCCTCGTCTTCCTTCTGCTACACCTTTTCAGATAAAGGTTGATATTGGTAACCATGCAGTTCATTAATGTATTGTAGATGAAGGAGCCTCTGTTAGTATCTTATCCCCTTATGCTTGGAGAGATTTAGGTTTTCCTAACCTTGTTCTAGCTGTTAATTGGCCATTGAATTTCGATAAAAGACCTAGTGAACCATTGAGATTCCTCCCTCAAGTAGCCGTTACTTTGAGTGGAAAAACAATCTTAGTTGATTTTATGGTTTTAAAGGACCCTATGGATTTTGATATGATCCTCGGGCATGATTATGTATATACTATGCAGGCTGTGGTGTCTACACTCTTTCATGTGATGCATTTTCCTCATAACGAAAGCATTGTCACTATCGATCAGCTTACATTTGTTGATCCCATTTATTACCCAACTATAGACCAAGTGTATCCCTCGCCAGTAGGCACTAACATGTCACAATCAAATATTGTGGCGTATTGTTCTTTGAGTCCAATTGCTACTGAGAAGAAGCCTCTGAATTCATGCTTATCTTGTCGGGATTGGGTCCCGACAATTGACCAGGTGATGAATCCATCTGAATGTTTAGAGATGCATTCTATTTGGGATAATATACTTCCCTTTGATGAAGTTTTCCTAGATTCTATAATGCAGTCTGCCATTCATTTGGACATTGATCCACCTTCGAGCATTCTTCCACCTTCACTTCGAGTTCGTTAAAAACAGTAAGGAGGCTATGAGCATTTCTTCCATCTTCACTTCGAGCTCGTTAAAAACAGTAAGAAAGTTATGAGCATTCTTCCATCTCTCCTTTGAGCTCGTTAAAAACAGTAAGGAGGTCACAAGTTTACTTTTTCGAGCTCGTTAAAACTTTATGAAAAAGATCTTTATAGAGTTCTTTCATGCTCTTGTTTGACTCTTTAAATATGACAAGATTTCCGAGTATAGTTGTCATTCCAGACTCGTTAAAGGATTTGAAGCGGCATCCGCTTAAGTATAAGTTTAACCCTTTTCCAGAATTTTGCGGATTACTTACGAAAAAGGAATACTGATCTAGTCATATGTGGCTAGAAGAGTTCTCCTCTTATGGTTTTATACTTTTTCGGGGGAGGGGACTAACTGTACGAAAAAGAAATTTTGGAGCCTCTCTTTAGGGTTTTCAGGCTCTCTAAACATGAAAACACCAAGCGAGCATTCACCTACTCGGGCTCGATGTGAAATCCATGAGAGGGTAAATAGAGGATTGTTTAAGTTTTTCAGACTCTATAAACAGGAAAACACCGGCGAGCATTAACCTACTTGGGATCGATATTAAAATCCATGAGTAGGTGTATGGAGTTATTGTTTGAGTTTTTCAGACTCCTTAAAATTGAAAACACCGGCGAGCAAGAACATATCTTGGCTCGATATTAAAATCCAGAGATCAGTGTTATAGAGTATTCGCTATCTCTTCTTCGAACTCTATAAAAAATGAAGAAGGTCCCGAGTCTTCCTCCCATGGGATCGTTAAACTCTTTACATCATTGGACCTATTGAGTTTTATTTTCTTCTTGGACTCATTAAAACAACAAGAAGGATATTCTTTTATCAAAAAAGAATAAGGGATAAGAAGGGTGTATCGCATCTCTTTCAGTTTCAAAGGCAGTTATGTCAGCCACATCCTTAAACATAGCACCTACTTGAGTCTTTCATGTCAGTTAAGTTTTAGTTTTTGGCCTTAGGGTGAACCTGATCTCCGAGTTTTTACTCCCCCGGTTGGTTATTCTTCCAACCATATGGAGGGTCTGTTATGTCTCCTACTTCACAGACTTATATCATTTTCCCCTCATGTTGAAAACTGCCTAAGTCACTTTGTGTCGTGCTCACTGTTCAAGGATACAGCTTGTGTCGGCCATCCTGTAGTTTACCTTGACTTCATGTGTCAGCCATCCTGGTGTTAGTTTGTTTCATCTTGTTACTCATCCTACTCCACATCAAATCATACCTATGAGTGTTCCTCGTGTTGGATGATGGAGGATGCACTAATGCCTTCCTTCCAATGGACTTCTTCCCATTGACTTCAGCTCATTATTCTCTGGGAACGAAGTTTAGAGTTTTGGTTAGTACCTTGGGGATTGCAATCATCATTGGCAGTTTCCCTCACTGTTGAATAAATGGGAATACATCAATGTCTCTTATTCAACAGGTTCCTCAAGTGTTCGACTTCAAGTCCACTTATTCACACTTGTTAGGATCGTACTAGGTACCTTCGACCCCATTATCATTACCGATGGAACTCCTCGCGTTTGTTAACGGTATACATCAATGACCGGTAATCAAATGATACCCCCCATGTTCGACTTCAGCTCATTTATTTGCATGGATAAGGTTTGTACCTTGGGTTGTTTTGGATGAAAACCTTGGGCTTATGATAACATCACCATATTTATGTTATCGCCCAAGTTGCGCAAGATTGAGCCTCACTCATTTTGGCTCTTCATGAGACATAGATCCAGCTTGTTGTTATGGCTTCGATCTCTCTTTCGACATGGATCCACGCTTGTATTTCAGTGGCCATGCTCTATATATACATCTCCTATTTATGTATCGGAGATCATGTTACACATCTATATGATGTCAAGATTGTAATTGCTCGCTGACCTTGATCATTGTTTCAGGTGTTTATTGTGACTTGGTTCTGCAGTTTCTTGCTCCTCCTCTAACTTGGAATTATAATGTATTTCGGCCATCGTTTCCCTTTGACCTCACACATTAGGGGGCATCCGTTATAGGTTAAATCTTCACTTCTCCATCCCGTGATCACCTTACCTTGTAGATCACACAAAAGGACACAAAGGATTGAAGATCTAGATTGCCTTGGATGACTTGCTGCCAGAAGTACACTCCTCACCTGCAAAGATTGCAATTTCCCCTGATTTTGCCACATGTACGCCCCTCTTTGCATAGAAGACTAGGGTACACCTTGAGAAAATACCCTACTCTTCTCAAGAAAAACCAGCGTACATCTCCCAAAAATTTGTAAACGCTTGTTGTAAATCCCAAAAGTTGCTTCATGTACGCTACTCTTGTGGTATGAAACCCGCGTACATCTTAAGATGAAATAAAGAATATATTAATTTGAAAAATTGGGATTAGTTGAAGTTGGTTCTGCAACTTCCCCAACCTCCCAATTCAACCACCTCTCGATCTAAACTGCCTACCTTGTCCCATAAATACAAGGAGGATCCATGAGAGAGGGACCTAGAAGAAAGGCTTTAAGCATTGATATGCTGGAGGAAAGTTCCAAGTTAGAGTGAAGAGAAGGATCCCAGGATCCGGTTGCAGAAACATCTCTACACATCAGATATATTGTACTGATTTCATGTTTCTTTGACAATAAAAAGGTCGAAACACCCTTCCTGTCCCAAATTAGATATCTATTGGATTGCATGTCTATTTGGCTTAATTCTTGATTATAGTTGATGTTAAATTGTTTTATAATTTCATCATATGTTATATAGTCAAGATACGCCGAGGAAGGTATCTTTTGTGTTGCAGGTTCGTTAAGCAGAAGAGCAAGTAGGAGATCAAGTGAGAGACCAAGTGAAAGCTAGGACCAGCCGTCTAAAAGAGGCATTTCTCTCAATCCCAATCTCTTTCTTTTGCAGTAACCAAATGCAATATAATCAATTTTACCTGTCAACCCCGCCTAGTTGGTAGTGTCCATATCCTCACTATAGGGTAGAAATCCCGAGAAACAACATGGGTAATATCTGGTCATGTACATACCATAACATATATCAGACTACCAAAATAACTAGCATAGGAAACATGTAATATGTACTCTATTTATTCTTGTGTCCTAGAAAACTGTTCAACTTATAACTTAACTCCTATAGGAATAGGTACCTTAACCGGTCTACTCTCCTGCATGTTGAAACATTTTAGAATGGTATCAACATATTTTCTCTAAGTTAAATAGAGTCTTCTACCTACACGATCTCGTTGAATTTCCATTCCAAGAGTGAAATTTGTTGCTTTGAGATCCTTCATGTCAAACTTGGAGGATAACTGCAGTTTCACCTCCTTTAGAAAATTCATGTTATTCTCGACTAGCAACATATTGTCAACATACGGAAACACATATACAAAGTGATCACCGTCTTTCTTCCAATACACATAATGATCATCTTGACTTCTCATAAACCGTAGTTGTTGGATATATATGTCAAACTTCTGTGTGAAGAACTTGCAACAATTAATTAATGAGAATACGCGAGATAGCAGAAATAATAGAATTGAGAATCGCTTTTATTGATCGTAGGCCACTTCGAGGGGGCAACCTCCTTTGAACAAGCTCAATACAAATAACTTCACGGTACCTTGATTGGTCTCAACACAAACTTATATACTAAGTCTAGGTTCCAATACCATGGGTCAATACCATGTGTCAATACAAACCATGGGCCAATACAAACTATGGATCAACAATTACTACGAGACGACTTACAAAGCATATGCATCCAACAACAATAATACAAACTATGGATCAACAAATACTACGGGATGAATTACAAAGCATATGCATCCAACAACAATATACTGACAAAGTAAATAGAAGAGTTGACATGGGTTCCTAACATCCCCTCTCCGTTAGAAAAAACTTTGTCCTCAAAGCTTTAGATGTGGAAATTGATGCAGAATATGAAGGAGTGGTTCCCCTGTAGCATCCTCGGGTTGCATTCCGGGCCACTGACGCCTTTTGAGTTTTAGGGAGGGTTGCTTGGAAGGTTGGAGACGAAGAAGAATCATATCAACTGCGTGAAAAGTGTGCTCAGAATAGTGTTGATCGGCTTGTTGTTTCAGTCGAATTCTTTCCATGTGAAGATTGTCCTGCAGAATGAGAAGAATCTGATCGCGGTTTCAAAGAACTGAGTCAATTGGCTAAACTGGGGAGCTGCTGAGGGTGTATGGAAGAAGAAGTAGTGGTTCCTGTCCATAGACTGCTTCATATGGTGTCCTTTTAGATGTGGTATTGTACCACTGGAGCGCTTTTAGGAAATCCATAGAAATAGTTGTCCAAATATATGTAGGGATGGGCAAGGGTTCGAGCAGTCCTGAAAGGAGTGTCGTTTCACCCTTGTTGACTGGGAAAGTATCACAGTCAACCCCCATCTATTGAATTGTCATTTTCAGTCCCTGCCAAAAGAAGTTACATTGTTCCCGGTCATACATTTTGAGGAACCCAGAATGCCCTATCGATGAAGAAGCATGGAGTTCATAGAAGAGATAGCCCTGTTGAACAGATAGCAACCAATTTGGAACAAGCAGAGAAATAGCTGTAAGAGCAATTGGGTCATCAAATGTGTGATAAGGAGCATCTGCCACCATATTGTCCTTATCCTTCTTGTAAGTGATCACATAGGCATAACCCATGAGTTGGATAACCCATTTCAGGTGTGTTGGGGAGGAGACCAGTTGTTCCAGGAAATTTTTCAGACTTTGGAGATCAGTCTTGATGCAGAAATGATTCCCTAATAGGTGTTAACACCCAAAAAGTGCTCACTAGCTCATTCCCTTATTCACATGACCCATTTGTCCACTTTTTCCACCATTTGAGCCTCTGAAACCTTCAAAAGGTCACCAAAAAGACCATAATACACCCTTTTTCCCCTCAAAATATGTATTTTTCCTCAAAAAACCCTAAAAAAGGGTCCAAAATTCCCAAAAAACAATTAAAAGGGAATAATATTAAAAAAATATTCAAAAAAGGAAAAAGAGGGAAAAAGAGACCTAAACCATGTTGGTCAATACCATTGGTTTCCTTAAAACCATAATGGTATTCCCCATCACCAAAAAACTATAAAAAAGTGATAGGGGCTCCTCATTATTCATCCACATTTCATCCTATCCTTATGCTACCAAATTTCCTTTGAGAGCCCTTGCCTCCCATTTCTTGTTTGAAGATCCCCATTGAAGCATTGGAGAAGAAGAGACCATTGGACATTGGAGCATCTCAACCTTGGAGCTGCTCAAAACTCACCATCCTCACAATTTGAGGTAATACAAAAGATTAAATTTTTTAAATTTCTTGTTTTTCTCATAGATCTTATTGCTTATGTTCTTAAATCTAGTTTTTTATTTCTTTTGCACATGTTAATGTTAGATCAGATTACATTAGTTTTTACATATTTTTATTGAGACTGCTGCTACTAGTTAGCAGGTGCATCCTTGCACATGCTTGGTTGAAAAACCAAGCAACAGTTTTTGGCGACTCCGTTGGTTTTCGAAATTTAAATTTTGCTTTAGATCTATATTTTAGTTGTTTTTTCCCTTTGAAGTTGTAGATCTGCCATATTAGGCAGCCTCTTCATTGCTGTCCTAGCCTTTGGCCTTTTTTGTAGCTTAAAACAACCCAAAATTTCAAATTTGGGGTTCATTTTTCGGCGCCTTTTTTTTTTTTTTCCATCCGTACATCGCGACTTTTGGACCCACAGTCGCGCTGCGCATCGCGCCCTCACGTCATTTTTCCACGCAGCCCATTGCGGCTGTTTGCTTGTTTTCCGAACTGCCCATCGCGGTTGTCTGGCTACTTTCCGCGCAACCCATCGCGGTTATTCAATTTTTTCCTGTGCGGTCCATCGTGGATGTTCACCCTTTTCCTGCGCTACACATTGTGGCTTTGGACCATATCACCGCGATCCACACTGCGGCCTTTTGCCTCACAGTCGCGATATTTCTTGTTTCGATTCGGCCATTTTTTTCCAGAATATTTTGCCCAATTGGCCCATTTTTTCCAGCATTCTTTTCTGCAATTTTTGACAGCCTAGTGTTTTATTATTGCAGCATTATAAATTTATTTTCTGTTATATGCTTTACTAATATTTTTGAAAACTTTCAGTTAAGTGAAATAAAGATTTGTTTAGTATTTTTCAGGTTGTAAGTTTCATACATTGCAAAGTTAGAATCATATTTCTGAATTGCTCAATATTTTTCCCAAGAAAAGTTTTTAGAAATCCACTTATTTCTGCATATGCTATTTGCTTTACCTTGAAAATTTTGAAAAATCTATATTTTTTGAAAAAGAAAGCATTTACATTTGGCAGCGTCTTTCATTTTTTGCAAATTGAAATCATTATTTTAGTTTGTGATTAAATCGCCCATGCGAGGCAAATTGTTTTGGTATACAACCACACCATCACACAATCTGTCACAATAATTTCAAGTGACCCTTAAAAATTACCTTAACTCAACCAACATTCTAACCCCATTTGGGGAACACAAAAAGAATATTGTAGTTAGGTAGGACTGAGGGGATAAGTATCCAAATAACACCCCTCACTCACTTATATGTTGAGACATAGTGGTTGACATTTAGGGTACCAAAATCCCTTATTATTTGTTGACACGGTTTAAAACCAATTTATCGGGAAGGCCTCTCCCTTAGGAGGGTTGAAGTAGCCAGACTGGTTCTGGAGGCCTGAGTGGAATACCGCAATCCATTCAGTCACCGAAGTATACCTACTCGTGTTTATCGTTGTACCACCCTTATGGGAGTACAACAGTGATAGAACAAGAGCTACAGATTCACCCAACCGAACGTGTCATGAATGGGGTATCTTAGTGGCCAAACTTATAGGATTGTCTACCCGGTGTCCCTCCCGGTGTAGAGATATCTAGCCTTTGATTCTACAATTTATATTGTCTGACTTGGATTTCATCACCTTGTAGAGGATATACCTTGTTGAGTCATAATACTTTTTAGTTAGGTGTTTGCATGCTCCATTACCTCCTTTTGGTCAGTGAGTACACCTTTTTCTATTTTTAGGAGCTGTTTGCATATTGGTTTTCTGACCACATTTTTTGATTACTCCAATTACTATAGCACAACTGTTATAGTAACTGTTTTGAGTTTGGTTGTTGGCCTGAGTGCCATTATTTTTTACGCTCCCCTCTTGCACACACGGTTGCATTAGGGCTTTAGAGATTTCCACTCACCACCACCTAGTAGATTTAATTCACAAATGTCACCATTGAGTCCCCAAGACGTTCTCGACGTTTCCGGGGTGAACCCCCGCAGTACGGTTCCCTTGATTCCACACGTCATTGGCACGGAGCCCCGTCATCCGATTCTGACGTGCCTCATTTCACATCTGACTTTGAGGTAGAATCCAAAAATCCCGCATTCACCACACCCACTAGCCCCACTAGCCCCATGGCTAGTTCGCATTACGATAAATTTTTCACAGGGACTATTGGTGGAACATCATCCACCCCCGCCACCACAATGGCCACCACAGTCACCACAACTACCATACCTCCATTAGGTATGCCTAACATGGGACCCCTGCCCAATATAGGACCCCCACCTAACCTAGGCATGCCCACTATGGGAACTATACCTACTACCCCCACTACCACTCAGATTCTAACCCCTCTTGGACATATTCCCAACCCATCTGTGACTCCCGTTGCACTTGGTGGCACGGGCCCGTCCCACACTCCTATGGGTGGAGGGCACATACCTCCCATGACTAATATCCCCCTATGGGGCAGTGGCCAAATACATAACGCTACCACTAGCACTTATGTCCCTATAACAACGTCATACCCCTACGCCAGTTTTCCATTTATGGCTAGCTAGCCTTAACCTACCCGACTTGGCAAGGCTAACAAATGATCCTATTAGACATAACCCTACTTGGCCCCCCATACCCACAAAAATCCCGTCAGACATCCCAAAGTTTGAGGGAAAGGCTGGGGAAGACCCCCAAAACCATATCATGTTGTTTCACCTATGGTGTTCCTCAAATTCCATAGTCGATGATTCTATTCGACTCTAACTTTTACAAAGAACTTTCATTGGCTCTGCACCCAAATGGTATATTGAGCAACCACATGGGATGCACCCCACGTTTACATCCCTCGCCTCAACTTTCCTATAGTTCTTTCAACTACCCATACGCTATGATGCAGGAGTAGAAATCTTACTGTCTTGTATATAGAATACGGCCACCCATATCACAAATCACATCCATGAGTGGCGTAAATGCCGTAGTCTCTGCAAGATAAAACTAGACAATCATATCTTCCTAGATTGGTTCCTGAAATCAATCCTTCCTCTCATAGGTAAAGATGTAGCTTCTGAACGACCCCAGTCAGAAGAAGAAGCCATTTTAATAGCTCAACAGTTCGACCTCATATATGCCCAGTCTGGATATTTATACACAATATTACCTGACGCCCCGCGCGACGATCCATCCCGGAATGACACACCGGGGGCATCCCATGCCGTCGACGGTATCATCGGCCAGGTTATGGTACAAAACAAACCTTTCACCATGATGAGTACAAACAACGCCCCAAACCTTTCTAGGGCTACATCTCATTTTGGAGCTACAACTTCGTATGCTCCAGTAATGCACACCCACCACACTCATGGACCCTCATGTCCACCGCAGTGTTATAGGAAAGCACCATCAACTTATGTGCCACCTCCATATTATAATCAGCAGGCCCATCAGACTCCAGTTCACCCACAATCCCAATCGGCTTATTATCCTCAATAGGCAGCACCTCTTGCTCCAACACTTCTAGTAGCTCAAGGTTACCCACAACCGCAACAAGCACCAGGTCCACCTCAGAACCCTCCCGCTTACTATCCACCGCAGCCTGCTCCAGTTCGTGCACGACCTCAAAACCCACCTACTACCCAAGGGCATGTATACGCATAGCAAAACCAACCTCAAAATCAGAACAACCAGCGTAATCAAGGAGGTCAACATTATCACGGAAGAGGACGCAAGCACAGAAATAACCAACAACAAAACCAAGGAGGACAGCCACCTAACCCTCCCAATAACAATAACACTGCTCCTGCAAATCAAAACCCTGATTGTCCACGAAAGCAGGAAAAAAATCCTAACTTGAGAACAAACCATTCGTGTTCCATATGTGGAGTATATGGCCATTACACGCATAATTTCCCCCATTTGGACTGATCATGTCAACTCTGGACCGAAGACGCCCAACAACAAGGACATGCTGCACTGCCAGCACCACCTCCTCAGCCGCAACCCATGATATTGCAAAATCCTCTAACCAACCGAGGAGTAGTAAACACTCGTCCAATGGATCCCCCACAAGGATCCGCTGCAACACAACAACAAATTACCTATGCGGCAACCGATTACCAACATACATAGTCCAAAACCCACCATTTGCTAATGATGTCATCAAATGATGTCAACCTTCAAACTCACCGAAACCAATACGGCTCATCCCCTAAGGCCACGCCCACTGATCCATCTTCGAGTACCCTCCCAACTGATCAGCCACTTTGCATACCTAATATGCCCATGGAAGGGGGTCCAAAAGCACCTCGATTCCCTTTAAGATGAATCAACAACAACCCTAATGCTCATGCAGCTTTGAACTATAACATCGTAGAAGACTTAGCCCAATCCCCCGCTGCTATGTCCGCTCTAGAAATCCTAAAAACTTGTATCGCACAAAGAAAATTTTTGTTATCCTCCATTGGTGCCATAGACCCTAACGATTCCAATATGATGGATTTCGACTTAGACCAAGCCGAACCTCATCTGCCTTCATCTCTAGCTTTTTAGGTTTCTGTGTCCATTCGAAACCTCATTATTCATCGATGCATAATCGATGAAGGTGCCTCCACCTGCATTATGTCAAATTTTGTCTGGCAGAAAATTGGATCCCCAACGCTACAACCATCAACTACCGCATTGCGAGCTTACGATGGTCGTGCAGCTCAACCTCAAGGTCTGTTAGTGAACGTGCCCATACAGCTTGGGGGCAAACTGGTTCTCATGGATATAGAGGTCATCAACGCCCAACTTGATTACAATCTCCTTCTGGGACGAAGCTACATGTATAAAATGAAAGCTGTCGCTTCTTCAGTTTTCCACCTCATGATGTTCCCCCATGAAGGACGCGTAGTCAAAATCAACCAGATAACATACTATGATCCCAATGCCCCCGCAACACCTGAAAGTGTTCTTCCCATGATCGAACAACCCGTTCAGAGTGCACCCACATCATTCATCTCCTCAGTCGGACCCGGGATATATTCAGATACTCCCATGACCACTACTTTCCCATCTATCCCACCCCCTCTCCGGATAACTGAAATATCTGATTTGTACACCCTCTCACACAACGAACAACAACATACTCAACAACCTCAACCACTACCACAACCTCCAAAAGTGCCTAGTCACTTAGGAGCCACACCAATTCATACTATCCCATTTTTATTTCCCCCTTTAGGCGCCATCAGCACACCAGTCATGGCTACACTTAATTTCCCAGGATTAACATTAGGACTACCTGTGTGGTACTTACGTTCCCCAACCCCTCCCCTGACATTGAATGTCATTTTACAACCGGTGCAACCCATCAATACTTCCAACCGTCCACCGCCTGGCGTACCAAACCCCCAAAACCGACCACCTCCAACACGGGCCACTACATTAACCTCTAGTTATGTACCCCCTCAATCTCGCTACAATGGGGGCAAAGGCCCACAAAGGCCCACAAACCTATACCATTGGACCCACAACCCGTACCACCCCATCAACTCCCAAGTTGCCAAAGAATCCCCCAACAACTCGTGTGCTCCCTAAGTGCTCTTTGTGCGACGATATAGGCCATGCTACCCATCAATGTCCACAACTAACAACACTTCAAGAACACATGAACATATTGGATGATGACACTAACATTCCCGTGGTCAAACTAGAACTACCCCCTCAGCCTCGTGACAAATCATTGCGCACAAACCACCCTTGTGCGATATGTGACATCTACGACCATTATTCACATCACTGCCCCGATCTCCCTGATTATAGAGCATCACTATATGAATTGAATAATGCCGACCTAGAGATATCCCCCCCACTTATTAAGGAAATATTCCCCCCAGAATCTTCCCGTTCAGAAGAAATCAATACCATTTATATGATTTCAACTACCTACAAGCCTGAACCAATTGATTTAATGACGCACTACTTCCGCACCGATGAGGAAATCCTAGAAACACTTACTGCACCAGACTACCCTTGGGATGATATGCACCATCGATCGTACTTCATCCCTGAGACATCTACCTCCACCACGGTGAACCAACTATCCATTGAATCCAAAGACTTCTTACCAACCAAGGTCGATTTGTTCAAAGATCCTATCCCAGCTCCAGAATCCTTTGAAGAAGGTAGCATGGCCAACATTTCGTCGATCATAAAAATCAACATCTCCACCACCCCCGGAAAACTCGAGCTTATCTCTTTAGGCGCATCGTGCACTGAAAAGGAAATCCGAGCCTATAAGAAACTCTTCCAATAATTTCGAGATGTCTTTGCTTGGTCTTACACCGAGATGCCTGGTCTTGATCCTACCATTGTAGAACATCACATAGACACTTGTCCCAACATATCACCGGTCCACCATAAAAAATGCCCCATTCACCCATCCAAGCTTCCAGCCATCAAAGCAGAAATTGAGAAGCTTCAAGCAATAAGTTTCATATATCCTATTGCTTATACCACCTTGGTTTCCAACCCAGTTCCAGTCAATAAGAAGGTGGGCACAATTCTTGTCTGTACTGATTTTCGTGACCTCAATCTAGCTTGTCCCAAAGACAACTTCCCAACACCATTTATCGACCAACTAATCGATGCATGTGCGGGCCACGAGGTACTATCTTTCATGGACGGTTTCTCCGGTTATAACCAAATCCAAATCCGCAAGGAAGATCAATACAAGACCGCTTTCACTACCCCATGGGGCACCTTCGCCTATCGCGTCATGCCTTTTGGTCTCAAGATCGCTGGAGCCACATTTCAGCGAGCTATGACTTATTGTTTTCATGACCTGATTAACATCATATTGGTTTATCTAAACGACCTCACAACTCGATCTAAGAAATGATCCGACCATTTGGATGACCTCCGACAAGTCTTCTTACATTGTCGCAAATACCAGATCCGCTTAAACCCACTCAAGTGTGTCTTTTGCGTTCCAGCAGGCCGTCTGTTGGGTTTCATCATTTCAGAAAAAGGGATCACTGTCGACCCTCTAAAGGTCCAAGCCATCGTAGACCTACCATCACCTCGTACATTAAGACAATTACAAAGCCTTCATGGGAGGTCCAACTTCCTCCGCCGCTTTGTCCCAGATTATGCCATGACAGTACATGGTTTCCTCCGTTTGCTACGCCTTCATACCCATTTTGTATGGGATGACCAAGCAGAAGGAGCTTTCACGGACCTAAATAAAACACTCACAAGCGCCCCCTTGATTTCTCCTCCGGACTTCATAAGAGACTTTATCCTTTACATTTCGGCATTCGATTACGCCGTCTCTGGAGTACTCATCCAAGAAGACTCCGCTTGTCAAGAGCATGTCACTTACTATGTGAGCCAAACGTTATTAGGCCCACCACTGCGCTACCCACATGAAGAGAAAATGGCCCTCACCATCGTCTTTTCAATACATAAGCTACGCCATTATATTCTCCTCATCCATACCACAGTCGTGGCAAATTCCAACCCAATGGTCTATCTCTTGAATCGCCGCCTTCTGCAAGGCCATGTTTCCAAATGGGTGATTATCCTACAAGAATATGACCTGACTTTTAAAACCACGAAGAGTACCAAATCCCTAACCCTCGCTCAGCTCATTACGGACCTACCATCCTCATCGTCATCACCAGCTATCCATACTGATATAATTGACGAACATTTATTCATTATCTCGTCTGACGACCCTTGGTACGACGACATTTTGGTATATCTCCGCACGCAAAAGTTTCGACCCAATATCGACCGTGACGGGCATCGTCGCATTCGTCACCATGGCCCCCATTATCTACTATTAGGTGATGTCCTCTATCGATGTGGCATCAACATAGTCCTACGACGATGCCTTTCCCAAGAAGAAGCAGAACAAGTCCTTAATAACTGTCATAGTGGTGCCTGTGGCGACCATTTCTCTGGAATGGCCACCACCCAAAAGGCAATCCGTGCAGGTTATTTTTGGCCGTCATTATTCA
Source organism: Larix kaempferi (assembly GCA_027924585.1). Lineage (NCBI taxonomy): Eukaryota > Viridiplantae > Streptophyta > Pinopsida > Pinales > Pinaceae > Larix > Larix kaempferi. Next base: position 1,544,701 of record BSBM01000316.1, on the reverse strand, counting down.
CTGATTGTATCACAGCAGTCAAGCATTGCCAAAACTTCCAACTCTTTGCCCCCAAGGCAAGAACCCCCCCTGCCCCCCTTCATCCAGTCGTCACCGCTGGACCATTTTGCAAATGGGCCATCGACTTCATGGATTAAAATCCCACATCAGCTGGCGGCCATAAACACATTATTGTGGCCGTCGATTACTTTACCAAATGGGAAGAATCCATGCCTACTTACAATTGCAAAGCCGACACTACAACCCATATTTTCCTCAACCATGTTATTGCTCGTTTCAGAGTACCAAAGAAACTCATCTCATACCACATCTCCCACTTCGAGGACTCCATTTGGCGAGAATTACCAACACTCCTTAAATTTGAACATCATTTCTTCTTCTCCTACTACCCCCAAGGGAACGACCAAGTCGAAGCTGCTAACAAAATTTTGAAGACCATCCTCCAGCGCACTGTCGACCGACATAAGTCCAATTGGCATCAGATGCTTTTTCCTGCACTATGGGCTTACCACACATCCACTAAAATCGCCACCGGCTTTACCCCTTTCCATTTAGTTCACGACATGGAATCTGTCCTCCCCATTGAGTGCCAGATACCAACATTACAAATTTCCATAGAACTCCTCCCGGATACTTCACCAATTGAAGAACACTTACTTCTTTTAGAGAAGGCCGACGAAGATCGCCGCGCAGCTCTCCAAACAATCGAAGCTGCAAAGAACAGATCAAAACTCCATTATGATAAACATGTTCACCCATGAGCATTTAGTGAAGGAGACCTTGTACTCGTCTACGACAAAGCCCATGATAAAACAGGAAAAGGAAAATTTAAATCCATGTGGCAAGGCCCATACATCATACACACTTGCCTTGGACATGGGGCATATATTTTGACCGAATCAGCAGGAAACGCCATGCGCAACCCTCGTAATGGGTTGTACCTCAAACGATTCTATCCATAAAAATATCCTGGACACCACAGTCCATGTTGTATAGTTTTTAATTCATGTTTTCACCGTAAATTTTCAAAATCTTACATTTTCATTTTTTCCTACATGAACACAGATGGACCCTGTTCCACTCTACCATATCAGCTTTGCCGACGGTGCAAGTCGCTGGTCTCCAAACCTTGCCTCTGCAGCTTGGGTACTTTATTCCCCTTCACAAAAGTTGATCCACCTCGACGGAGTGTGCATAGGTGCCGCCAAAAATAATCAAGCTGAGTACGACACCGTGACCGGTCTACTGGCTGCTGCTCTCCAGATGGGCATAAGTCACCTCAGTGTTTTCCTGGACTCCCAGCGCCTTGTTTCACAGCTCAACAACTGTTACCAAGTACGCGATCCCTGTCTATTTAGAAAATTCCTGCACACTAAACAAATGATTCGACTCTTTGAATCCATTTCATTCACTCATGTACCAAGAAATCTAAATAGTGTAGTAGACCAAATGGCTAACAACATTCTAGATTGGCACGTCAACCAAAACATGTAGGACATCACAACATGCATCACATAGGAATCCAAAAAATCAAATAAAATAAATCATCATAACGTTGCATCCACGTGCATAACATGTACCTCCACAGGCAGACAAAAACAATAGTATTGCATCCACGTGCATACACGACTGTATAATCAAAATGCATATATATATGTATATATATCATCATATAGTCACAACATCAAGAGTGCCCTCAGCACCCACCTATACAAAAAGTACACCAGCCGTACAAAATGTGTATCAACAAAATACATCCCCATATGCTCATCAGCATTTGGGGGCAGGTACAAGATAACCTAATCATCATAGTTACCCGGCTCCTCTAGATCCTCCTCCTCTAGCTCCTCTGGATCATACTGATCCCGATCTCTCCTCTCAGCTGCCAACTGTAGCTAGGGTTTTACCCCTAGCTTGTGCCAATGAGCACCTACTAAGGAGAATGGACTCCTTAGTAGCAGTTCAATAATGATTAAAAGATTAAGCTAAAACAACAATTAACAAACTACTTTAAGCATTGCATGAGACATAAATAAAAGATGTAAAAAATGGTTTTATATTAATGTTACCTTGAGTGTCAAGGTTGATGAAGCCCTTTGCAGTGTCCAAGAGGATGCTCCAAGCTTCAGGATGCTCCTTTCTCCTTCTCCAATGTTGGGGATGGGCCAAAGGTGGCTCTCAAGGTGAAAATAGTTCAAAGGTGAACTAGGGTTTCGAGAGAGATTTTGGCAGAGTAAGGGTGCTTGTGATTGTGGATATGGAATAAGGGATCTCCATCACCTATTTATAGTTTTTTGGTGGTGGAGTGCTGACCCATGGTTTTAGGAAACACATAGTTTTGGGCAGCTGTATAGGGTTTTTTCCTCCTTTTCCTCATTATTTTATATTTTTTATTCCTTTTTAGGGGATTTTTGCTATTTTTGGAGGAAAAGGGGGTTTTTTAGCCTTTTTTAGGCTATTTTGATGGTTTTGTGGCCTTTTGGAGGCATTTTAGGCCTTTTGGAGGCTTTTTAATGGGATTTTTTGGGATTTTAAGGGAAAAATGGTAGGAAAATGGACAAATGAGCCATATAATGTGGTAATGAGGTAGTGAACACTTTTTGGGTGTTAACAGATTGCCCCCTGATGTGCGAGGTCAGGAGCTAATCGTATGGCCGATGGACATCATAAGTCATGAATGGTTTTCCTGGGATGTGGAGAGAAGAGAAGAAACAAACTGGAGCCCGGAACAACGATCCCGAACAACTGCAAGAACTAAAAGTACATAACCTCAATAAGGGATGAGGAATCATCTGATCATATGGACGAGGCGGGCATTCCCATGCTCGTATCAGGATATAACATAACAATAACAATGGGGTCCAAAAAATGGGGACCTGAAATATACATGACCTCAAATACTGACTGAGGGATAATCTCAAGATATGGACGAGGCGGGCATACCCATGCTCGTATCAAGATACATAAATATAACTGTAAGGCCCGAAAAAAGGGGGACCTGTAAGATACATGACCACTGTGTACATCATAAGAGTCCAGAGGAGACATAAATCTGGGACATACTGCTGAGCGGATCATGCGTGAACTGCAGAACTGGTGCACTGGAACAATCAACAGTGCTACTGAGTGTGGTACCAAAGGAACTGATGAGCTGCTGGATCATAGTGATTGGGGTCAAACTCTCCATGGTACACGGAACTGGAACGGAAACTGGGTACTCAAGGAAGCATGGAACTGGATGGCTTCCGAATACAAACGCCAACGCAGCCCGGACATCCACGGGAACGTACAACTGGGCGTTCCGAAGTGACTCACCAATGTGCTAGAGTCGGGGGAAATCCGGGGTCTTCGACTAAAAACTGATGGAATATAATCCTACGCGATCCTCAACGATGCGATCAAGGTGCTGAAGTCGAGCATGTGAGGAACAACCACTCGGAGAGGCAATGATGTCTCCTCTCGGAATGATCCGTAGGCACCTACCACAGATGGTGATAAGTCCAAGGCGTAGGGACCTCTGGGCCTATCCTCTGGAATAGAGGAGCTGTCGTCGACAGAGGGAGACCTGCCCCTATCAAGGCAATGATGTTTCCTTGACAGGAGCGCGAGGTAGAAACCGAAATGTGGTAGTACTGATGGTAGGACGGATAAACTGTGGGGGGACAACTTGGGCAAGTAGAGCGGGTGGACTCAAACTTCCTTTGTTCAGAGTAGGATAATGGGAATGATCTGGCAGCATATGAAACTGACTAAGGGGAGAGGGATCATAGCTGTATGGGATCTGGGAAGGTTACTGGGCTGAGGGAGACTCAAGCTGGGGTACAATGGCAGGAGACTGCAGAGTACTCTGAACAAAGGCGACCTGATTGGGGGTGCTGCCGAGATGATCGATCGTAGTGCCAGGAGGCACGGGGGAAAAACTTCTTCATGGGTTAAGGAACTAGAAGAAGTGTGTGTAAAATGGTACTGTCGTGTGGATTTTACGAGCCCAGGACAGTTCATGCTCGTGGTTGCTTTCAATTTTAAGGAGTCTGAAAGCAAATAAGAAGACTCTGAAATGATGGAATGGTACTGTCGTGTGGATTTTTCGAGCCCAGGACAGTTCATGCTCGTGGTTGCTTTCAATTTTAGAGAGTCTGAAAGCAAGTAAGAAGACTCCAGGGGGTTGCTTTTTCGTAGATTTAGTCTCCAAGGCCCAAAGAAGCATAAAAGGATGCAATGAAGAACTCTTCTAGCCGGTGTGACTAGAGTATTCCTTTTTCGTAATTAGTCTACCAGGTCCGGAAAAGGGTTAAACTTATACCAGATAGACGCCCTTTCAGGTACTTTAGCGAGCATGAAAGGAAGCAAGATTGCTCGGCGATCTTTTCATTCTTTTAGGAGTCAGAAAAGAGCTTAACGGAAACTCCCTAAGTGCCTTTTTCGTAAAGGACTTGTCCAGCCCGAAAAAGGGATAAAATTATACCGAACAAAAGGAATGGCCAGGCAAGGAGGAAGTGTTCAATCAAGGTTTAGTAATGATGACCAAGAACGAGGGTAGGTGGGAACACTGATGGACCTCCTTGCGGGGTAGATGAAATGGTGGCAAAATAACGAAACATTTGCAGTATGACAGGAGTGAATGGCTCATGTAAAAATGTGGAACAATCCGATAGCGGCCGATGTGGCACGCAAACCGAGGCAGCAAGGTGTTGGGACACAATGTTGAAATTGTACCAAGGGAGAGCGAGAAATGATCTCAAGCATCATCACGAGCTCGGAAAAATGAATCCGGCGATATAAAGGATGTCAAAAACGGGTAACGGCCGATGTGGCACGCAAACCGAGGTGACGGGGGCATTTTGAAAAATGCCCGGAAAATCTGGAGGTGAGAGCGAGAAATGATCTCAAGCATCATCACCAGCTCGGAAAACTGAATCCGATGATATAAAACATGTGAAAAACGGAGAACGGCCGATGTGGCACGCAAACTGAGGCGACTAGTGGCGTCTGAAAAATGGGTAAAAAATGACAGGGTAAAAAAAAAATGCAACGAGGTGACCATCATGACGGTCGCGTCGTGCTGATTCCAATGGTGGAAACGGTTCGGAAAACGGACGCCGTATGGGGCCAGAATGACCAAAACAAGAAAAAGTCAACTGACTATAAATAGTGGTGGGTCCAATATGACATGTGTCATTTGTACTTGTTGACTTTGACTTGTGAGGTGAGTGTACCAGAGCTTAGGTGGCATTTCTGGACGATCCGTCTGGCTGTTTGCAGATCCGTGAGATACAGGTATTTCACCAAACTCATACCTGCATATTTTTTCGGGTTGGGGGTTGGGTAGTGGGTCCCAGGGATGATTTGTACGGTCCACGTGGGGTGGACCGCGGGTTAGGGGGTCGAAACCGCGGTTGAAGACCGCGAGTTTCGGGCCGAACCACGCGGTTGGAGACCGCGTGTTTCGGGCCGAACCACGCGGTTGGAGACCGCGTGATTCCGGGCCGAACCACGCGGTTGGAGACCGCGTGATTCCTGGATGGAACCACGGTCGAGTACTGCGAGTTCCAAGGAGGAACACGCGGTTCCCAACCGCGGGTTTTGGGCTGACAGGCGCGGTTGGGAACCGTCGCCAAATGCCTGACAGTCGCGGTCGGAAACCGCGGCAGGAAGCCCGAAAGCCGCGGTTTTGGGCCGAGCTGTTAGGGCTTCTGGGAGAGGGAAAAGTATTTTTCTTTAGTTGACATGAGACTGATGGGTTCACTTTGTTTGCTTGGCAGGATGCCGCAGGTACTCTGGAGAGAGAGAGAGATCCCTGATGAGACCATGGGTTTCATTCGAGGGAACCGCCATGTGCGGACAGTGCTGGGGTTGTGCGGACTTTTGAAGTTCGCACAGATACCTATGATACGGACAGCAACATTGTTGCTGAACCGTCTGATCAGTTTCTGGGAGCCGGATATACAGGCTTTCCGGGTACAGGGTGAGAGGGTGGACCTTACCCTGACCGATGTTTACTTTCTGACGGGGTTACCCTGCTTGGGCAGGGTGGCAGATACACAGCCGCGGGTTGCTGCGGACGTCGACATGGAGGACATGTTGGAGAGGTACTGCGGTCAGGACGCGAGGGTGCATAGGAATGCACTCCTGGTGAGGGACCTACAGGAGCCGGCAGTGCAGGCCATGGCGGCGTGTGTGGTGCGGGTATTGGGTTCCCAGTCACCGGAGAAGGTGTCTGGGGGGCAGATGCAGATGGTAGAGCGCGTCTTAGATGGGACGTACTACGCCTGGGGCCAGATGTTCCTGACCTGTGTTCAGCGACAGCTGACGGCAGCGAAGGAAGATGGCAAGGGCTTTTGCTTTGGGTCCTTCCTATGTGCCTTCTTTATGGAGAGGGTACCCACACTGCGGCCACGAGTGCCGATTAGGGCAGGAGGGATGAGGGAGCCGAGGATGGTCCGTTGGGGTGAGATGATGCGCCGCCGTGGTGGTGGCGACGTGGGCAGGTACTTCACACAGGAGTTGTACCTGCAGTGGCTTCAGATACCACTGACGCTAGACGACTTCCCGTATCGTGATATGGACTTCACAGGAGATCCGGAGGCGCCACGAGCACCAGGACAGGCATGGGGTCCCGACGGTACGTATATGTTTGTTATTTCATGTTATGTATGTCAGATTTTGATTTGTATGATAGTAGATAGATATACTGTGACTGACATGTGGTTGATCTTGCAGATGTGGGCCCGAGGCCACCTCCAGGACATGTGGCCCGACGGGGCATTGTGGCCGTGCCAGCGCTGCCTGGGCGAGGAGAGGTGCGACGCCGGGATCCAGAGGTGACCCTAGAGTCTGTACGGGAGCTACTAGATCGGTTATTGATAGGGGTGACCGACGAGGGATGGTGAGATGTCGATCCTGATGTGGTGCGGGATTGCATGGGGGCACCCCGTGAGTTTAGATCCATCGCGATCCGGGTGGCGATTTTGGTGGACCGGGCCCGGGCACAGGAGGCCGCAGGAGAGGAGGACTTGCCGGAGGAGGAGCGAGGGGAGGATTCAGAGGCAGCCGATGCCGGAAGTGATGCAGGATACGACTCCCATTAGGGGGGTGCAGGGGACTCCCCCCCGAGTTTTGTAGCTACGGCATGTATGTAGATGAGGCTTTAGGCATGTATAGCCATTTTTTGTATAGCTGAGTACAGAGGTACTCAGGACATGTACAGCACTGAACATGTATATTTTTTGATATATATATATGCATGTGGATGCACCTTTTATATGATGTGTGATATTTGTACGCACGTGGATGCGCTTTATGTGTTATGATATGTTTACATTGCACGTGGATGCAAGTAGGTTAGGATGTTAGGCACATGGATGCCCCTTGTGTATTTTATGTGATGCTATGGGATGATGATGCATGATGTTACATGGTGTGATTGATATGCCAGTCTAGTATGTTGTTGGCCATTTGGTCTGCGACACGATTTTGGGCTCTGGGGACATGTGTGAATGTGATGGATTCAAATTGTCGACTGAGTTGTTTTGTGCGCAGGAATTTTCTAAAAAGGCAGGGATCACGCACCTGGTAGCAGTTATTGAGCTGGGAGACAAGTAGCTGGGAGTCAAGGAACACGTGAAGGTGACTTATGCCCATTTGGAGGGCGGCAGTCAGGAGACCGGTCACAGCATCATACTCCGCCTGGTTGTTGGTAGCAGCGCCTATACATATTCCGTCAAGGTGAATCATCTCGTTGGAAGGGGAGTACAAGACCCATGCTGCAGAAGCCAGGTTGGGAGACCAGCGGCTTGCGCCGTCAGCGAAGCCAGTGTAACTAGGTGGAAGATGGTCCATCTGTAATCATGCAGAAAGGATGAATGTGAGATAATGGTAAAAAAGTGAAAAACAAAAAGAGAGCAAACTGTACAATGCGGACCCATGGGGTCGCAAGTTATGCAATAGGTAGAGAGCCCGTAGGATGCAACCCGTCATGGGGGTTGCGTAAAGGGAGGCCTTTAGAGTTGGTTTCAGTAAGAACATTGAGTTCCTCTGGCCGTGTGTCTATGTGAGGGTTGAGAGTGGCGGTGTTAAAACCGGGCATTTCGTTAGAGGGCCAAGCGAAGACATCACGGAACTCTTGGAAGAGTTGTATATAATACTCAATCTCCCGCTCGCTGCAGGAGGCTCCTAAAGTGATGAGTTCAGGGGCATATCCAGGGAACTTTGAGGGAGGAAGAGGATGTTGTTTTTGACGAACGGGGGTTACATCAGGCCATGTGTCAATGTGGTGTTCGATAATGGCGGGATCAAGACCAGGCATTTCGGTATAGGACCAGGCAAAGACATCACGGAATTCTTTGAAAAGGTGTATGTAGTCCTCAATCTCTTGTTTACTGCAGAATGCTCCTAAAGTAATGAGTTCAGGAGCACGATCGACTTGGATGACAGGTGAGATGTTGGCCATGTTTCCCTCCTCGAAGGCATCAGGAGCAGGAATAGGGTCCTTGAACCAGTCAACCTTAGTGGGGAGGAAGTCTTTAGATTCGACCGCGTATTGGGTAGCGGTGCTAGAGGAAGACGCTTCTGGGATGAAATAGGAACGGTGGTGCATATCATCCCAAGGATAATCCGGGGCAGTAAGGGCCTCAAGAATCTCCTCATCAGTACGGAACGTTTGCGTCGTCAAATCGGTTGACGAGGGAGTAGTGGTGGAAGAGATCATATAGATGGTATTAACCTCTCCGGTAGGTGAAGAGTCTGGGGGGTAGATCTCCTCAATGGTAGGTGGTGCCGTCTCAAGATCCAGATTGTTCATCTCGTAGAGAGCCGCTCTGTAATCCGGGAGATCGGGACAATGATGTGAATAGTGCCCATAAATACCGCAGATGGCGCAGGAGTGGTTGGTACGTAGGGACTTATCTTTAGGCTTAGGAGTAGGGTTGAGTTCGACAGTTGGGATGTTAGGATCGTCATCGAGCATTTGCATGTGCTTCTGCAATGCGGGTAACTGTGGGCATTGGTGGGTCGCATGGCCCAACTCGTCACACAGCGAGCATTTGGGAGGAGCACGAAACACTGGAGGGTTCTTGACTGTCTTTGGAGGTGGTACAGCAGTGTAAGGTTGAGGACCTCTGCCCCCAGTGTGTTTGGGAGTAGGAGGAGGTGTCGTGGAGGACGAAGGGGTAGAGACACCGGGAGGTGGCTGAGTGGTAGTAGCCATGGGTTGCACCGGCTGGAGGACGACATCAGGTGTCGGCGGGCGAACGGGAGGCGAAAGATACCATACAGGTAATCCCAAGGTTAACCCAGGGAGGCTAAGGGTGGCCATGACCGGGGCGCTTACTACTCCCGATGGAGGGACTAGGAAGGGGATCGTATGGATCGGTGTAACACCAATGTGGCTAGGTACCAATGGTGGTTTAGGCAACAAGGGTGGTTGAGTGTTAGGTGGTAGATTGTCGTGGGACAAGGTACATAAGTCAGAGACTTCGGGCGTAGATGACGGCGGAGGAATGGATTGAAAGGTGGAGGTCATCGGCGCGTCGGAGTAGACTCCAGGCCCCGAAGAGGAAACAAACGAGGTGGTGGCACTAGAAACAGGTTGTTCAACCATGGGGAGAACGTTTTCCGGTGCCGCCGGAGCACTGGGATCATAGTAGGTGAGCTGGTCAATCTTAACCACGCGTCCTTCGTGGGGGAACATCATGGTGCGAAAGACAGAAGAGGCAACTCCCTGCATGGCATACATGTAGCTGCGGCCAAGTAGAAGGTTGTAATCCAATTGGGCATTGATTACCTCTATGTCAATAAGAACTGTTTTACCACCTAACTGGACTGGAACGTTGGGTAGAAGGCCTTGGGGCTGGGCCGAACGACCGTCGTAGGCACGTAACGCAGTGGTGGACTGCTGGAGAGGAGGGGATCCTAGCTTCTGCCATACAAATGTAGACATAACGCATGTGGAAGCACCCTCATCGATGATGCACCGATGGATAACAAGATTCCTAACGGAGACTGTAACTTGGAAGGCTAAGCTGGAAGGTAGGCGTGGTTCAGACTGGTCTAAATCAAACGCCATCAAATGTGAATCAGTTGGGTCAATCCCCCCAATGGCGGAAAGTAAAGTCTTGCGCTGGGAAGGGAAGTTCTTCAAGACTTCCAACGCAGACATGGCTGCGGGAGATTGGGCTAGGTCGTCTACGATGTTGTAGTTTGACGCAGCACACGCGTTAGGGTTATTGTTGATTCGGCGAAGTGGGAAACGAGGTGCTTTCGCAGCGCCGTCTATGGGAGGCGGAGGTATACGTAACGCCTGATCGGTGGGATGGGCGTTAGCAGGTTTATCCGTGGGAGTGGCTTCAGAGGTGGAGCCATATTGGTTCCGACGGGTCTGGAGGTTGACGTCAGCGGATGACATCATCAGTAAGTGGTGGGTACCTGAGTCGAACATGGGTTGATCAGGAGCAGCATAGGTGATCTGTTGTTGTTGGGGTTGCACGTTAGCTTGAGGGGCCAACGGCTGAGTGTTCACCACGCCTTGGGTCGGTAAGGGGTTTTGCAGCACCAAAGGGGGTTGCTGAGGTTGGGGGGGGTTGGGCGGTGCTTGGGGAGCCGCATGCCCTTGGCGATGGGCCTCGTCAACCCAAAGCTGCCGAGATCGCTCCAAGTGTGGGCAAGCATGGGTGTAATGTCCATAGACTCCGCAAATAGAACAAGGGTGGTTTGTTCGCAGATTGGGGTTTTTGGCCTGCTTGGGCGGGCGATCAGGGTTTTGATTAGCGGGGGCCGCATTGTTATTGTCAGGGGGATTAGCCGGTTGACCAGCTTGGTCTGCAGGTTGGTTGTTTCCCCGATTACAGCCCTTGCCGCGGTTCTGTTGGCCCTGGTTACGTTGGTTATTCTGGTTTTGCTGCGGGTTATGTTGGGCGTAAACTTGCCCTTGGGCAGCAGGTGGATTTTGAGGTTGCGCAGGCGCAGGAGCAGGCTGCGGAGGATGATATGTAGGTTGAGGCTGAGCAGGTGCAGCAACTTGAGGGGGTTGCTGATAGGACTGCGGAGCAGGTTGTGGATGTGCCGCAGGGGCTGCCTGTGGCGGATAATAAGCTGGTGGGGCTTGTGAGGGCGCAGGAGCTGAGGCAGCCTGCTGATGGTAGTAAGGCTGAGGGGCGACTGGAGGAGCATACGCAGGAGTCGCATACCCGAAGCACTGGGGTGGACATGAGGGTCCATGGGCATGGTGATGTGTCATGGGAGCATATGAGTTGGTTGCTCCAGACTGGGAGGTAGCCCTCGACAGGTCGGGGCCAGGGGTAGGTCGTGCTATAGAAAAGGGTTGGGGATGCGAAGAAACACGGCCAATGATACCATCTGCGGCGTGGGATGCCCCCGGCGCATCATGATGGGAGGACTCACCGCGAGGGGCGTCAGGTATAATGGTATAAAGGTAACCCGACTGGGCGTAAATGAGGTCGAACTGCTGTGCCTTAAGGATGGCCTCTTCTTCAGACTGGGGTCTTTCTGAAGCTACATCCTTAGCGATAACAGGAAGCAGGGACTTGAGGAACCAATCGAGGAAGATACGGTCGTCTAGTTTGATCTTGCATAAGCTACGGCGTCTACGCCACTCATGGATGTGGTCCGTGATATGGGTAGCCGTGTTTTGTCTACAAGATAGAAGGATCTCAACGCCTGCGTCATAGCGGACAGGCAACTGGAAGAACTGCAGGAAGGTCGAGGCCAGGGAAGCAAAGGTGGCGTGGGTCCCATGAGGTTGCTCGATATACCACTTGGCTGCAGAGCCAGTGAAGGTGCGCTGTAAGAGACGGAGGCGAACAGAGTCATCCACGATGGAGTTAGAGGAACACCATAGGTGGAAAGACATGATATGGTTTTGTGGGTCCTCACCGGCCTTACCCTCGAACTTAGGGATGTCAGAGGGTAGTTTGGTAGGCATATGAGGCCACATAGGGTCGTGTCGAATAGGATCGTTGGTCAATCTGGCCAGGTCAGGTAGGTTGAGGCTAGCCATGAACAACAAACTGGAAGAAGGCTGTGACACAGTAGTGCTGTGGACCAAGTTGGGGCCAGTGCCCCCAAGTGGAGGGACAAGATGTGAGGTGGTGCCCCCAAGTGGGGGAACTGAGGTAGTGGAGGATGGTCCAGCACCACCATTGGTAGTGTGAGCCACTGATGTAGTGGGGATAGGTATTCCCGCTGTGGGAATAGGTACCGTGAGGGGAACGGTAGATGGTTGCCCCATGGAGGGCATACCCAAAATAGGTGTAGTAACTGGTGTAGTGGTGGATGTGCCACCAATGGTCCCTATGACAAATGGAGTGGAAGTCGTGCCAGCCATGGGGCTAGTAGGGGCAGTATAAATAGGGTTCTCAGACTCTTCGTCAGAATCAGAGGTAAAGTAAGGTGCGTCACTATCTGGTGACGGAGACCTACGTCGCTGACGAGTGGAGTCAAGTGACAAGGCTCTAGATCTGTGATGAGTGGTATCAACGGACAATGATCGGAATCTATGACGAGTGGTGTCAAGAGAACCGTGCTGTGGGGGCTCGCCCCTGAGGCGCCGAGAATGTCTCGGGGACTCAATGGTGACGGATGGTGTCTAGTCTCTGTGGGTGAGGTGAGTATAAAAACAGCTCAAAAATCCTAATGCAACCGAGTGTGCAGAAGGAGAGCTAAAAAGCAAGGCACTCAGGCCAACAACCAACTCAAAACACCCACTGCAACAGCTGTGCTACAATAGGTGGAGTAACAACAAAGATGGTCAGAATACCAACAAGCAGCAGGTTTCCTAGAAAAGAAAAATGGTGGACTCACTAGACCAAAGGGAGGTAAAGGAGCATGCAAACACCTAGCTAAAAGTATTCTGACTCAACTAAACATATTCTCTGCAAGGTGATAAAATCCAAGTCAGACAATATGAGTAGGAAAGCCAAGTGGCTATGATATCCCCCTACCGGGAGGGACACCGGGTAGTCAATCCTAGAAGAATGGCAACTAAGATACCCCGTTCATGACACGTCCAGAAAGGTGAATCTTCCGTTTAGTTCGTTGACCGCAATACCCCTATACAGGGATATCCCGCGAACAGCGAAAGGTAGCCCTTCGGTTACTGAATGGAGTGCGGTATTCCACTCAGGCCTCCAGAACCAGTCTCCCGACTTCAACCCTCCTAAGGGAGAGGCCCTCTGATAAACTGGTCGTGACCGTGCCAAAAAGTACTAGGGGATTTTGGTTCCCTATTTGGACAACAACTATGTCTCAAGTGAAATAACCAAGGGGTGTTATTGGAAGCCTATCCCCCTGATCCTACCTAACTACAATGATTCTTTTGTGTTCCCCAAGTGGGGTTAGAATGTTGGTTTAGTTAGGTACTTTTTAAGGCTCACTTGATTTTATGTGACAGAGTGTGTGCTCGTGAGGTGTTGAACCCAAAAATAGAAGTGCCACAAGGGAGGGCAACTTCCAATCTATCAATAATGCTGAAATTGATTCTTTTAACTTGCAAAATTTTCTGAAATAAAAATACTGAAATTTTAAAAAGATTCTGTAAAAGGAACAGAAATTATGTTGCAGAAAGGCTGTAAGGAAGTGGGCTGCAGGTGGGACAGAGGGCTGTTCAAATGCAGAAAATATTGCAGCAAGAGGGGCTGGGCTCAAAACAGGAAAAGAGCAGAAATCAGACCGCGGGTCTGTGGCGGATCAGAACAGGCCGACCGCGGGTTTCAGGGAAACAGCGGCGGTCAGGTCGCGGCTATCGGGCCAACAGAGGCAGTCGGGACGCAGGAAACAGGGGAAAAGACACAGTCGGGTCGCGGCTATCGGGCCAACAGTGGCAGTCGGGACGCAGGAAAAATGGAAAAAGACACAGTCGGGTCGCGGCAAAAAGGCTAACAAGCGCAGTCGGGACGCCCGAAAGAGGCAGAAAGCCGCAGTCGGGACGCGTGAAAAAGGCCGACAGGCGCAGTCAGATCGCGGCAAACAGGCTGATTAGCCACGGTCGGATCGCAGGTAACAGACTTGAATCCGCCGGCAGAGCGTCGGAAGCAGTCTGAGAGCCACGGTCGGATCGCGGGTAAAGGCCTGAAAGGCGCGGTCGGGACGCGACTGTAGAGGGAAAACGACGCGGTATGCGGCGACCGAAAGGGACAGCCGAAAGGAAAAAATTTAAAAACGGAAACCAGAAATTCGAAAACTAGGGGAGTCGCCAAAAACTGTAGCTAGGGTTTTACCCCCAGCTTGTGCCAATGAGCACCTACTAAGGAGAATGGACTCCTTAGTAGCAGTTCAATAATGATTAAAAGATTAAGCTAAAACAACAATTAACAAACTACTTTAAGCATTGCATGAGACATAAATAAAAGATGTAAAAAATGGTTTTATATTAATGTTACCTTGAGTGTCAAGGTTGATGAAGCCCTTTGCAGTGTCCAAGAGGATGCTCCAAGCTTCAGGATGCTCCTTTCTCCTTCTCCAATGTTGGGGATGGGCCAAAGGTGGCTCTCAAGGTGAAAATAGTTCAAAGGTGAACTAGGGTTTCGAGAGAGATTTTGGCAGAGTAAGGGTGCTTGTGATTGTGGATATGGAATAAGGGATCTCCATCACCTATTTATAGTTTTTTGGTGGTGGAGTGCTGACCCATGGTTTTAGGAAACACATAGTTTTGGGCAGCTGTATAGGGTTTTTTCCTCCTTTTCCTCATTATTTTATATTTTTTATTCATTTTTAGGGGATTTTTGCTATTTTTGGAGGAAAAGGGGGTTTTTTAGCCTTTTTTAGGCTATTTTGATGGTTTTGTGGCCTTTTGGAGGCATTTTAGGCCTTTTGGAGGCTTTTTAATGGGATTTTTTGGGATTTTAAGGGAAAAATGGTAGGAAAATGGACAAATGAGCCATATAATGTGGTAATGAGGTAGTGAACACTTTTTGGGTGTTAACACCAACACAACTACCCTTAGTAAAATCGATCTCCACTCACGCGGAGCATCGAAACAACGGTCCAATACACACCGATCTAGGTCTCTCCATCCATCATCGGGTACATCACCCAATAGATCCTCAAAGGTATCACGAACATCCTCTATGGAATCATCTCGGTGACGCACAACTCCTCGTACACGAGGCAGAGGTACCACTACCGGTGGAGGTACCACCACCACCATACGTCCCCTACGGCCCTGATGATCTGCTGGAGGCAGCAGACCCACATATGCAGTAAACCACGCTAAAACATGTCAATATCATATATGCATCTCTGGCTATCATCACAACTAAACATATAGAAAACATGATATGATAAACAAAAACAAAGATGTACCATCTAATCCCCAAGCCTGTCCCTGAGCTCGAGGCATCTCGATATCTCCCTGGAAATCCATACCCTGGTACGGATCAGGGAAATTTTTAGGGGCGAAGTTTCGCCAATTGGCTATTTTTTGGGTTTTTTTTCAAAAAATAAATTTGTTATTTGGTCATTTTTAGTCTCTAATATCACCTATATTTACATAAAATATGTTTTTTTATCATAATATTCGCCAAAATTCACAATTTTTAGTAGTAAATTGTATGTTTCATATTTAATATTCGCCTACCTATCTATATTTATTTATTTTTCAATCCAAAGTAATCGCCTATAATACTATACTTAAGTATAATATTATAATCCTTAAAAAATACCCTGGTACGGATAGTCGTCAATCACAACTGGCATCTGCTCCCACTGCTCATACATATCGGTCGTGAAGAACTGCCGAATACCACCACCACCCCGAGGCATCATCTCCCCCCACCGCACCATCCGTGGCTCGCTCATCAGTCCATCCTGAACCGGCACACGTGGCTGCAAGGTGGGTACCCGCTCGAAAAAGAAACAACATAAGAAAGAGGCATAACTGAACTTGCCTCCCTCATGCCTCACCTTGTTAAGCTCTTGCCGAACACAAGCAAGGAACATCTGACCCAAAGCAAAGTAGGTCCCAATCATGACATGATGAACCATCATCGTTTGTCCCCCCAACAAATGATGGGGCGCCTGTGCACCAAGCACCCGCAAAACACAAGCCGCCACTGCCTGCATCTCCGACTCTCGCAGATCCGAGACACTTAGTGCTCTATTCTGTGCACGGGCCCCTCGAAAACAAAATATCTCAAGGAGATCCTCTATATCCATACCAGCCGGGATCCTAGGCTGGGTATCCCCTATCTCTTCCAAACGAGGCAAGCCAGTAAGGAAATACACATTAGTCAAGGTGAGCTCCAATCGCTCACCCTACACAATAAAAGCTAACTCCTCTGGGTCCCAGAAGTCAATCAACTTGTTCAGCAACTCTCTAACTGAACGCATAAGAGGGATCTGAGTGAACTTCAGTAGTCCACCCAAAGCCAAGGTCTCCCGCACATGCGGGCTCTCCCAAATGCTCTCCATCAGCCCCTCATCAATCTCCCTCTCCCTCCACGATGCCTGCAGCCTTTTGAGCATCCTGCCAAACCAACACAATTTTTTTTTAGAAAAATATTAAATAAATTTTTTCCTAGTCAACGATCCACATTGCGACTTTCGGCACCCACAGCCACGATGCACATAGCGGCTGTAATCCCTCACATCTGCAATGCGCATCGCGGCTATAAGACCCCACAGCCGCGATGCACATCACGGCTATAAGCAACCACATCAGCGATGCACATCGCGGTTGTAAAGCCCATACCCTCGATGTGCATCACGCGAAAAGCCCCATAACCCGCGATATTCCACATTGGCAAGCCAACATGGAATATTCGCTGCTTCTGAGACCCCGAGGATCACGAAAAAGCAAATAAATTGAAAGGCTAAGGCAAATAGGCTTACCTGAAACTCACTGAATGGAAAACCGACTGTCGAATCTCCCGCAAATAAAGGAAATGCTCTGACTAAATCAAATTACTCTGTAAAACTCAATGGTGAAAATGACACTTGTCACATTGGGTCCACTAGCTATTTATAGAAATTTGACCAATCTTCAGTTAACCATTTCGGCATCATATGACGTCCGTTTTCCAAACCATTGGAACTGTTGGAATCAGCACGGAGAGAACTTCACAATAGTCCACTCCTTTTCTCGATTCCACCATGTCTCGTTTTAGGCATTTTTTACATGCCCCTCATCACCTCGATTTGCGTGCCACATTGGTCGTTGTCCATTTTTGACATTCCTTATATCGTCATATTCTGTTTTTCGCGCTCGTGATGATGCTTGAGATCATTTCTTGCAGTCACCACTAGATTTTTTCAGACATTTTTTCACACACTCGTAGCCTCGGTTTGTGAACCACATCGGCCATTGCCCGTTTTTGCCGATCTTTATATAGCTGGATTCAGTTTTCCGTGCTCGTGATGACGTGTGAGATCATTTCTCTCCCTCACCCCCATAATTTTTGGGAATTTTTAAAAAAAAAAACCCTCAGTGCCTCGGTTTACATGCCACATCGGTCGCTCCCCCTTTTTAAAACGTTTCTCACACCACCGGATTCAGTTTTCTGCACTCGTGACGATGCTCGAGATCATTCCTCGCTCTCACCAATAACTTTTTGCTCGGTATAATTTTATCTCTTTTTCGGGCCGAGCAATTCCTTTACGAAAAAGGCACTTAGGGAGTTTATGTTAAGCTCTTTTCTGACTCCTAAAACAATGAAAAGATCGCCGAGCAATCTTTCTTCTTTTCATGCTCTCTAAAAGTATCTGAAAGGGCGTCTACCTGGTATAAGTTTACCCTTTTTCCGGAATTTGTAGACTAATTACAAGAAATGAATACTCTAGTCACATCGGCTAGAAGAGTTCTCCATTTGCATCATTTTATGCTTTTTCGGGCCTTGGAGACTAACATACGAAAAAGAACACCAACGGAGTCTACTTACTGCTTTCAGACTCTCTAAAATTGAAAGAAACCACGAGCAATTACCGTCTTGGGCTCGTACAAATCCACAAGATGGTACTCCTCCACCAATTCAGAGTCTTCTTATCGTTTTCAGACTCCTTAAAAATGAAAGCACTCACGAGCATGAATAGTCCTGGGCTCGAACAAATCCACAGGACAGTACCATTTTAGAGCAAACTTTTGTCCCTTCTTGGAGCTCATTAAAACCATGAAGAAGGACCCAACGATGCTTTTCGGTGCCACAACAGATCATGTCTACTCATATGGTAGCTTCCCCATTATGGTCGCCTTTGTTCAGAGTATTCTGCAGTATGTCACCCCTAGAGTCCTCCAATAACATCCATCAGCTTGTCCCCCCAGAGTCACTCCAGTTTGCAATACATACCCCCGATCCCTTAAGCTACGAACCTCACACCTAAAAGTCAGTTTTCTTTCTGCCAGGTCAACCATGTCATCATGCTCTGAACGAAGGAGGTTTGATTCCACCCGCTTTATGACCCAAGTTATTCCCCATCCCCACAGTATGTCAGTCCTACCATCAGTACTATCACACTTCATTTGTACACCCCATGCTCCTATCAAGGAAACATCATTGCCTTGGTAGCTGCTAGTCTCCCTCTATCGACACCAACCAAAACTATTCCAGAGGATAGACCCAGAAGTCCTTGTGCCTTGGACTCATTACCATTAGTTATGAGTTCCTACGGATCATTTTGAAAGGAGTCCTCAGTGCCTCTCCAAATGATTGTTTCTCACATGCTCGAATTCAACACCTTGATCGCATTGTTGAGACTCGTACGTGGTATCGGCCCTTTCAGTTATTTGTTGAAGACCCTCGATATCACCTGACTCTACCACATTTGAGACTCTAGACATACCTGTGGATATCTGGGTTGCGCTTGGCAATAGTTTTTAGATGTGCCCTAGTTTTATACTCCCTTGAGTATACAGTTACATATACTCCTCATTTACTGACTCTACCACATTTGAGAGTCTAATTAAGTCCTTACAGATGTTGGACACCTTCAACTCCAGCAGTTCGTCAAACCTTCTGAAACCTTATTCATAATGGTTGTTGCTGTT
The DNA here is from genome assembly GCA_027924585.1 of Larix kaempferi. Classification (NCBI taxonomy): domain Eukaryota; kingdom Viridiplantae; phylum Streptophyta; class Pinopsida; order Pinales; family Pinaceae; genus Larix; species Larix kaempferi. The sequence continues at coordinate 1,525,710 of BSBM01000316.1, read as the reverse complement.
TTCCAGTGTATCAGTTATTGAGATCAGTCATGGTATGACCACGGCTCATCCCAACATTATGTCCCATCTAAACCATTATGATGTACCAACAGATTTTTATGTATTATTCAGGTCCCCCTTCTTGGGCCTAATTGTTATGTATATGTCTTGATACGAGCATGGGTATGCCCGCCTTGTCCATTATCAGAGATTATTCCTCATTCATTTTGAGGCCATGTATCTTTTCAGTTTTTGCAAATTCCAAGGGACCGTTGTTCCAGTCTCCAATAGGTCTCTTTTCTTCTCCAAGCCCCAGGAAAAAGACAAAAGAACTATGATGTCTATCGGCCATACAATGAGCTCATGCCCTCACACATCAGAGGGTAATCTGTTAACACCCAAAAAGTGCTCACTAGCTCATTCTCTTATTCACATGACCCATTTGTCCACTTTTTCCACCATTTGTGTCTCTGAAACCTTCAAAAGGTCACCAAAAAGACCATAATACACTTTTCCCCTCCTCAAAATATGTATTTTTCCTCAAAAAACACAAAAAACCTTAAACGAGTGTCCAAAATTCCCCAAAAACAATTAAAAGGGAATAATATTCAAAAAATATTCAAAAAAGGAAAAAGAGGGAAAAAGAGACCTAAACCATGTTGGTCAATACCATTGGTTTTCTTAAAACCATAATGGTATTCCCCATCACTAGAAAACTATAAAAAAGTGATAGGGGCTCCTCATTATTCATCCACATTTCATCCTATCCTTATGCTGCCAAATTCCCTTTGAGAGCCCTTGCCTTCCATTTCGAGTTTGAAGATCCCCTTTGAAGCATTGGAGAAGAAAAAACCATTGGACATTGGAGCATCTCAACCTTGGAGCTGCTCAAAACTCACCATCCTCACCATTTGAGGTAATACAAAAGATTAAATTTTTTTAATTTCTTGTTTTTCTCATAGATCTTATTGCTTATGTTCTTAAATATAGTTTTTTATTTCTTTTGCACATGTTAATGTTAGATCAGATTACATTAGTTTTTAAATATTTTTATTGAGACTGCTGCTACTAGTTAGCAGGTGCATCCTTGGTTGAAAAACCAAGCAACAATAGGTATGGCTGCCACTTTTGTACTACATGCAAAATAGCCAACATTTCCTGCTGAGATGTAGATGCGGCTAAAATATTATCGGAAAGGTCTCTTGAAGGCGACAAGCCCACTGGTAGCAAAGACACCTGCATATCTATCCAATGAAGTAGGGGAGACCGTTTAATGGGTGCATCTGAATGGAATGGAGATGAGCGATGACACCATGCGAATTCTTCTTAAGGATCTTTTACAAGCGATATGAATTGATGATGTAGAGAGACCCTTGTTGTAAGCCCATAAATTTGTGTTGTTTCCCATTGACTGAAAACTGCATCCAAAGTTCAACAAAATCCCATAAGATGGGGCCAAGTGTGCGTAACCATTGAACGCCCAAAACCATATCACATCCTCCTAGGGACAAGGAAAACATGTTAGAGCGTAGGTTATAATATTCCAGAGAGATACACACATTGTGACACTTCCCCTTGCAAGGTAAGGTGCCCCCATTGGCAACCATGACTTCAAAGTTGGAGCAAGGATGGACAAAAAATTCATCTTGTTTGGTGATCCGAGGGTTAATGAAGTTATGAGAGCTACTAGAATCAATGAGTATTGTAAGATGAAGTTTCTTGAAGTAACCCCTGACCCATATTGTTTGGGGGGTGGTGACGACGGATAAAGCATGGAGAGATATCTCTGGTTGGTCATCCTGAGATGGGGGGTTAATAGGCTCCTGAATGTCGACCTGATCATCCATTGTATCTGGAGCTTCTTCACCAATTTTAGAGGTAGGCGGAGAATCCATATCCAAGAGATAGAGCTTTTGTTGAACACATCTATGTCCCCGAGTGAATTTCTCATCACAATTATAACAAAGCTCTTTTTCTCTCCATGCCTGCATCTCTGTTTCAGACAACTGCTTGATAGGAGTTGGTCGAGGAGCTGGCGGGATGGGAGGTCGTTGAGAACCCATATTTCAGAAGGAAAAAAAAGTGGGTTTGGAGTGCTGTTGGGCTGCAATCTTGTCTTCTACCAACTTAGCCAACCCTAGGGCTACCATCATTGTGTTGGGACATAACATTTTGACCTCTGAGCGGATTTCATCCTTAAGACCACTGATAAAACAACTCCTGTAGAATTCATCAGACAATCCTTCTGTGTGATTGGCTAGTTTCTAAAATTCTGTCTGATACTCTCACAGTGCCAATTTGACAAATTTTAGTGAGTGCTCCGGTGAAGTCATCAAAAGCACTATGACCAAATTGTTGCAAAAGGAGTTGGCAAAAATCTGTGCATTTTGGCTTGTCATGAGCCTTGATGTATCAACGGTACCATTGAAAGGCTTCTTGTTCCAAATGAAAGAATGCAAGTGGAACTTTTTGGACATCAAAAGTATTATGCAGACTGAAATACTGTTCTACACGATAGATCCATCGAGTCGGATCAGTACCATTGAAGCGAGGAAATTCAAGTTTAGGGCCACGGAAATTACTAGAAGAAGAGAACCCATTGTCTGATGAAGACTTGGACTGTCGTTTGTTGTTCATGGCTGAATGCTCAAGATGGAGGCCGAGAAATTTTTCATCAAGATTCTGGAGTTTGGTTTGGATGGCTGCAAGTGCTTCCTCCATGGTTTTTTCTCCTGCGCGGGTGACAAACATAACCAGGATTTTTTTTTTTTTTTGGAATGGATAGAAAAACACAAACAAAAGCTTATTTAGTAAAGGGAAATTTGGATTTGGGAAAAGCTCGGATGGGTAATTGGGGTTTGGCTAGGTTTTGGACATTTTGGAATAGATAGGGAAGTAGAAAATGAGGATTTCAGAAGCGGGGTGAAAGAATGAGAAAATTTGTCAGAGAGGGACAAAAAAACAGAAACAGGGAATGGACATGGTGGCAAAATTTGAGGGTGATTGGGTGAAAATCGAAGGAGTTATGGCAAATCCTAAAAATAGACAAATGTGAGATTTTTGGCTTTGGAAAGTGGAATTTGGGATAGGGTCCTTAGGAATGAAATATGCAGAATGAGATTGCAGGGGTGTGAGTGAAGTTTCAGAGAAAACAGAGTTAAAACAAGGGAGATATGGCGAAAAAACAAAATTTTATACTTTTTTTTTTGGGAATGGATATAAAAACACAAATAGAAGCTTATTTAGTAAAGTGAAATTTGGAATTGGGAAAAACTCGGATGGGTAATTGGGTTTTAACTAGGTTTTGGACACTTTGGAATGGATAGGGAAGCATAAAATGAGGATTTCAGAAGTGGGGTGAAAGAATGAGAAAATTTGTCAGAGGGGGATAAAGAAACAGAAACACAGAATGGACACGGTGGCAAAATTTGAAGGCAATTGGGTGAAAATCGAAGGAGTTATGGAAAACCTTAAAAATAGACAAATATGAGATTCCTGACTTTGGGAAGTGGAATTTGGGATAGAGTTCTTAGGAATGAAATATGTAGAATGAGATTACAAGGGTGTGAGTGAAGTTTCAGGGAAAACATAGTTAAAACAAGGGAGATATGGCGAAAACACATAATTTTATACTATTTTTTTTTTTTTTGGAAATGGATAGAAAAACATAAACAAAAGCTTATTTAGTAAAGGGAAATTTGGATTGGGGAAAAACTCGGATGGGTAATTGGGATTTGACTAGGTTTTAGACACTTTGGAATGGATAGGGAAGCAGAAAATGATGATTTCAGAAGCAAGGTGAAAGAATGAGAAAATTTGCCAGAGTGGGACAAATAAGCAGAAACATATAATGGACATGGTGGCAAAATTTGAGGGCAATTGGGTGAAAATCAAAGGAGTTATGACAAACCCTAAAAATAGACAAATGTGAGATTTCTAGCTTTGGGAAGTGGAATTTGGGATAGGGTCCTCAGGAATGAAATATGCAGAATGGGATTGCAGGGGTGTGAGTGAAGTTTCAGGGAAAACAAAGTTAAAACAAGGGAGATATGGAGAAAAAATAGAAATTTTTATATATATTTTTTGGGGAATGGCTGGATCCGAACTGACTTTTGGAATGGATCTGCAACGACGCGGAAGTGATCGGCAACAGATGGATCTGTAATGTCGCGGAAGTGATCGGCAACAGTTCAGCTGAAAATAAATATGGACCCCAGGTATGTTCGATTTCCTATCAGTTCAGGGGATTCACTCGGCCACCAATGCTGTCTGACGGCTTGCGTATTGGGGAGTACCCCTCACTCCATGGCTCAGGTAAAATTGATAACTGCTTTGCCACAAATGACAGCTCTTGGTTTACCTCACGGGTGGGAACTAGTCAATCAGGTAGTAGTCGTTTCCTTTTACGCTGGCAGGTCCTCTTAATGGGCCAACTACTTTGAGGTTCTTGTGGTACTCCTCACATTAGAGAGATTTCAAGGTCAAAAAATGGCCTCCTAAGAGATGTACTAAAAAATTATGAGATATATTAAAATATTATGAGTTGGGGGTTTTATGGGGTAGGTATATATGACAAGTTACTTCCTACACTATTTTCTATGCACAATATAAATAACCATGGTTGAGTTACTTTTCAAAATTCACTAGAAATAAAATTAATAAAATAACTCTACATTGATGTGACTAAAATTCATTGTAAATTCCCCCAAAATTATTGTCTTTTAACATTTATTTGTCTTGAACTTGCAAATGAAATTAAATAATAAAAATCATTTTTTAAGAGCTATTTTTTTAATTTATGTTGACTTTTTATATTTAGTACTTTTCTCATCAATTTAATATAATGTGTTTAATTGAAAATTTATTTACATGTAAAATGTTAATAATATTATTATAATCCACATTGCATTATTATTATTCTTTATTCATTAAATCTGTATTGGTAAATTAATATCAAAATCATAAACTTTTTTGGGATATTTATTTTATTGTAAAAGAATGTTATAGTTAAGTTTCTCATAGAAAATAATATAAAACTTAATTTATTCTTAAAAATTGAGTAGTATTAACTTAATAAGTCAATGGTGGTGCATAAATTCTTTTAATTATTTAGTTGAAGCATAAATTATTTTACTAACTAATATTTTTTTATACAAGAAAAAAAATATTTATACATTTTCAAAATATTTTTATAATATAAATACTTATCTAAGAAATTATTTTCCCTTACAACTAAAAATAAATAAATACAAAATATACATGTAAAAATTCAATATAAAAATTTATCGCATTAACATCTATTTTATACATTCAAACTATATGTTAATGCATGTGTATGATTCAACTTTTATATATATGACAATATACCTCATACATAACTAACATACCTCTTTCATATTCATACCATTCACAAATTTAACTTATTCTATATATATATATATATATAGCAATGACACTATAACTCATGCATAACTAACATATCTTTTTCATATTAATATCATTCAAGAATTTATTTTATTTTAAAAGTACCAAGATATATATATATATTAGTTTGACATTATAATATTAAATAAAATGGAGTGAATATATAATTAAAAATTAAAAATATGAAAATGATAAAAATATTATTTTATGAAAAAAATGTGAAAGGAATATATATATATATATATTAGTTTGGGATTATGATATTAAATAGAATGGAGTGACTATATAATTTAAAATTAAAAACATGAAAATGACAATATATTATTTTATAAAAAAATGTGAAATGACCTTTATGAATTATGAGTTTTTTACTTGAAAATTACAATAATATTATTTTATGAGAAAGTGTGAAAGGACATTCATTATGAGTATTTTACTTGAAAATGACAATAATATTATTTTATTAAAAAAGTTAAAGGACTTTCAGTATGAGTACTTTACTTTATGACTTAAAAGCACTTATACCACTACCTTGGTTAACTATGGGTTTTCATCCACCATAGAAAATTTGACAAAGAAACATTCTTAACTCATGCAATGCCATCTCAACCATGGGGGATGATGTCATCTACTAGAATGTGATTGGTTGATTTTTATAGTATATTTTCTTTGTTTTGAGACCCATTTTTGACCTCAAAATTTCTATGATGAATGAGTTTTAAGAATTATGCCCAAGTACTTCTCACAGTTAAGCGGATAGGGATTATTCCCAGATCTGAAGCTGCAACAGGGGCGAAAAAAAATAAAAATTGGTAGAAATTTTACCCAGCGAGCCAAGAAAGTGCTTTGATACCAGATGTGAAGAACCTGCAACAATTAATTAATGAGAATACGCGAGATAGCAGAAATAACAGAACTCAAAATTGCTTTTATTGATCGCAAGCCACTTCGAGGGGGAAACCTCATTTGAGCAAGCTCAATACAAATAACTTCACGGTACCTTCATTGGTCTCAACAAAAACTTATATACTAAGTCTATGCGCCAATATCATGGGTCAATACCATGTGTTAATACAAACCATGGGCCAATACAAACTATGGATCAACAGTTACTACGAGACGACTTACAAAGCATATGCGTCCAACAACAATAATACAAACTATGGATCAACAAATACTACAGGATGAATTACAAAGCATATGCATCCAACAACAATATACTAACAAAGTAAATAGAAGGGTTGACATGGGTTCCTAACATTCTGATACCATATCTCGGGTGATTGTTTTAGACTGTAGAGAGAATTCTTGAGCTTAAAAACCAAATCTTTTTTTTCCATCCACTGTAAAACCTTCACGATGCTTCATATAGATTTTTTCTTCAAGGTCACATGAAGAAATGTTGTATTTACATCCATCTGTTCTATATTGAGATCAAATGCAATAGATAAATACTTTAGTACCCTTATGAAAGTTAGCTTATAAATACAAAATAAAATTTCATTGAAGTCGTCTCCCTCAACTTGGGAATATCTTTTTGCTACCAATTGATCTTTGTACTTCTCGACTTTATCTATTGCATTTAAATTTTTCTTGAACACCCACTTACTGCCGACAGGTTTGCTTCCATTTGGTAATGTGACTAGATCCCATGTTTTTGTTTTCTTTAAGGACTCCATCTCTTCTTCCACGGCCCTTTTCTAAAATTTACTCTCTTTTGAGTCGATTGCTTCCTTTACTGACCTGGGATCATCGTCTATGGTAGATAACACAAAATAAGAGTGAAATTCAGTTGAATTCTACCTTTTGGGTTGATTCCTTGCTCGACCAAACCTCTTGACCTCTGTATTCTGTTGCTCCACTTCTTCGTCAGATTCAATTGACTCTCCTGAATCTAGACTTTCATCGTTCATTTCAAACTCCTACATTTCTTGTTCATTTTCTCATCCGACCTCCTGAAAGTGCCTTCGACTTACCTGAAGAGCACATCTTGACTATAAACTACATTCCTCATCATTGGGGTCCACAACTTATATCCTTTTATTCCAATCTTGTATATGATGAAGATGCACTTCTTTGACTTATTGTTGAGTTTAGTTCTTTTCTTCTTTGGGATATGCACAAAGGATTAACAACCAAAAACTCTGAGATATGTAAGAGAGGGCTTCTTACCAACCCATGCCTCATATGGAGTCTTGTTAACCAGATTTGTCGATGACGATGTATTCAACAGGTAACATGTCGTGTCAACTGCTTTTGCCCAAAATTCTTGTGCGACTCCTGCACCACTGAGCATACTCCTTGCTTTATCTATTAGCGTTCTATTCATTCTTTCAACAAATCTGTTTTGTTGAGGTATGCACGAAGATGTGTTTTCTCAAGTTATACCATGCTATTTGCAGAATGGGTCGAATAGATTTCCACATAATTCTCCTCTGTTATCAGTTTTCAACACCTTGATCCTTTTACTTGTCTAATTATCCACAAGAGATTTGAACTCTTGATATTTCCAAAAACCTTTTCACTGTGCATAACACGAAAACCTTTCTCACCTATATGCCCCATCCATTGATGCCACAACATGGTCTAGTTGAATAGACAAGCAAATGTTATGTTCAACTCATGACAACCCACATTAACACTTTTTTCGGTATCTATTCTACCCAATAATTTTTACAAGGTTCCAGTTCAAACACCTCTCATTAATACCATTGTTCCTCACATAATTTTGCATGTATATTTCTCAAATATAGATTGTACTCTTGAATTCCCCAGCTTACTTACCGAGATCAGGTTTCGAGCCAAACCTAGTATATGCATTACTCCACTAGTACAAAATCAAAGATAAGTGACAAAAAAAATGACAAAAATCCGCATATAAATGACCACTTTTGAGTTGGTGACCATTGATAGCAAATTAGCGGTCATATATCACGTGACAAAAAATGTGGTCATATTTAGCTTGGTCATTTATAACTTATCTTGTGGTCATATATTTGGTCGTATATTTGGTCATTAATTTAGTCATTAATTGTCACTATTAATGACCAAATGTATGACCACATTTTTTGTCACGTGATAAATGACCGCTAATTTGCTACCAATGATCGCCAACTCAAAAGTGGTCATTTATATGCATATTTTGGTCATTTTTTGGTCACTTATCTCTCATGTTGTACTGGTGGTTGTTTATATGCAAATTTTGGTCACTTTTTAGCCATCTATATCTTTTTAGTGTCTTAAGAATATAAGTAGGGCATGGAGGAATCGAACCACCAACATCCTGCCTATAAGGCAGGTGCTCTACCATTGAGCTAGTACCCTTAAATATAATTCCTTATGGATTGATATGAGAATAAAATTTCCAACAGTTAACCCCATCTTTCCAAAATTTGGAAAATGATCACATACCTAGTTAAGAAACAAAGATTACCCAATAGTCAGCGAAAATGGTCATGTTAATGATAACCTTATTTTGTCAAAATCTCTCAAAAATCAAGAATGCAATTGTATTGTCAAATTTTTCTCCGTGTGGTACCAAATCAAGAATCACAATTAGTTTGACAAAAATAGGCATGGGATTTTAAATTAGAAGTTTGTTAGAAAAGAAAAAACAAAATAACTTTTAAGATAGGGAAATTGATTTTGGGTTTGACTTATTTTGAGCTGCAGATCTATCCTTACCTTCAACAACCAATTTTAGAACGAATTTATATCATAAATACATATTATTGGGCATTGTGAATCATGGAAATTAGTGCAAGTTTCTTCCTCTCTTGTGTGTTTTGTCTCATGCATGTGTGCCAGGAAAACCATCATTTAGAAGTCAAGGAATAACTGATATTAATTTTCAAGATATTTTTGTTGGTTTTTCTGTTTGTCATTCAAAAGTTGTTTTCCAGAATGGCATAGCAGTGATGGTAGATCCATACAGTGAGTCTGTACCAGCAGATTCAATATTGCTTAGTCATTGTGCAGATATGAGGGAGACCCAGTTTTGGAGACAACAATGATGGATGTAGATAGAGGGCACAACAATGAGAGAGTCATAGTCCAGCAGTATACAACCTTCAACGGTGCACACAAGTTCAGAATTGCACCTTGGTACCTGTGCATAGTAGTTGAGGGAAGTGGCAAAGATTATGGTACAAAAATAGTGTTCCTTGGGACTCATATAGGAGTTATGTAAACAACAGATTATCAATGTGTTGTTCTATTTTTAGTCTTTTCCAGTTTTATAAATGGCACCATCCATAGCAAGTGTTTCTTATTTAAAAAGGCACATGAGTTAGGAGCATTGACATATTTAGGCAGGGAAAACTTGCTTGGGAGACTCTTTCATTGGGCACTCTTTCCTAGGAAATTTTAACTATGCAGGGAGGGTGCACTGTTTTTCAAGAATAGGGCCGAGTTAGGGTTTCCCATTTTCGCACCACAAGTGATCAATTTTTTTGACAGCAAATCCTCTGCTTCATCTATAGAAGTGTGGTAGGGAGGGTGGTTTAACTCATTCCAGTTTTGAGTAAGATAGTAGAAGTGAGAGAGAATGAGTTTTGAGCCATTGCATCATAATTTTATTCTTTCAAATAATAGAAGACAAATGTGATTGCATGGTACAGATTTTGTAGTTGCTTTTTTTTTTCCAGAGTGATGTTTTTGTAGATCTAGTGCTCAGATTTCCACCGTCATGAGAGGTGTTTATTTGTTTTTCAGTTCTTAGTTTTAGGGTTTAGATTTTCTGAGTGTAGGTCTGCTTACCATGATCTGGGAAGTTTAAAAATCTCACCATATGCTATGAAAATCATAGGAGTTCTGCAAAAAGATAAAACATGAAAGTGTAACATGAACTCATTGGCTGTCACTATGGTAAAATAAAGAATGTAGAAATCCTGCCCTTCATGATCATATATATGAAGCAGCCATAGTTAGTTTTGAGAGCACTTTTGTGTTATAGAACATACTGGATACACACAAAGCTTGCAAAACCTTCCTTAAATTGTCTCCAAATAAACCCGCAAACCCTTCCTTCAAGTATTAACTACTTCATGCAACCATTAGCCTAGAATGGTGTTGCTTAGATGATATTCCATGATGTAATGGTATATGACTAAAAAAATTAACATAGTAGAATATTCACAGAAAATTGCTTGACCACTCTAAGTTGGAAGAGCATATTCAAACTTATCAATGCAAACCATTTTACTATACCAAAAAGCAAAGCTCTTGTACCCTACACCACTTTTGTTATGTAGGGCATAACCCTGACAACAATGAACGGGATGGTTAGAAACTTAGAACTAAGATATGTCCATGGATCCCTTAGATACACCTTCCTGCATCCTAAGCACTCCTAAACTTCCTATGATAGTAAATTGCTCTTCTAATTTAGTTTCATATACATATTACAATAGGTACCATCTTAAATCAGCATTCGGGAACCACCGACACCATATTTGAAAAAACTAAAATGCATACAATCAAGAGATGTAAGATTCAAGGATAACACATACGAGGCATAGAGAACTATAAAACAACAAACATGCATTTGCTAACATAGGTGTATTGATATAGATAAATTCTCAAAGATGGCTACATTAAAGGATGATTCAAAGATAACATAGCATATGAGTTTTTCGCCAACCATTGTTGCTATTTCGATTTAATTTTTAAATAACCTTGTACGTATTTAATGAATAATGAATAATAACTGTGCTTGTATATGTTACAAAATGAAAAACCATAAAATTATAAATGATTTGTAAACAAACCTTTCGCCATCGTGTGACAAATCGAACAACATGTTTATGGCCTTCAATATTCGATTTGGAAAACCTTATGGACCAAACCTTCTACTCCACTCACGGGCAAGAGCTAGCCACGTTACAAGCCTAAATGATGGCACTCCTGATATGTTTCCAAATAAAAACAGAACCTGCAAGGATGCAAGGTAGACAAATCTAAATCAAATCCGACCTTCATATTACCATGGCCAATTATAATGAATAATATTTGAGCAACTGCTAACTATTTTCAACCAAATGATAACGAGGAGATACATAGATCAAATGACCCATCCTCACAATATTTGGAAAAAAACTCTCAAATAAAAATTTTACTGCAACTTTTGAAACAAACACCAAAATAGATTAGCAACTAAGACCAAATATAGCCTTCCAATCATTGGAAGATTCTGGGAATCTTCCCATCAATGCTTGAAACCATCCAAGAACTCCCTTACACAGGTTGTAGTCCTATATTCTGATTCCGGTGAAGTTTCATTAAATGTGATTTGATACCAAGTTGAAGTTTCTTAAACCATGGTAAGAATATTCTGCACTCAAATAATATTAAACTCTATTTAGCTTAAAATCTTAAGCCTTAAACATATCATAACTAAAATCTCTTAATACTAGAATCTACAAACACATGTTGGTGGAAACACTAACAGAAAGTACATGGAAAAACAAAGCTCCAATCAAGATTTGATGGAAATTAAGATAAGACCTGTAGGATCCATTTGCTGCCAACCTAGAAAAGGGATCATATTAATGACATGATCTCCATATGCTAGGAAAGGGATCATAACATGGCTAGATTAACCTATATTGAAAATTTAAAATGTAGGTGATGAAACCCCATGTTAGAAAAACAGGATCGCAGAGCAATAACAATAAAGAGAAATGCAAATATAATCACACATACACATTACAAGAGAGACACAGATATATCATGGTTCACCCAAGATGGGCTACGTCCACACTGAAGTTGTCAGTCCTTATTATTATACCGTCCAGCAAAGTGAAGGGATACAACTTGCAGCACATCCGTTGCACTTCCTCTTCACTGTCTCACAGTCTCTCTTATTTGATCTCAGAGATATTTACAATGCATAAAACCTAATACATCAACCCTAGCCGTATTACAATGTCTTTCTTATAAAGGGGAAATACAATGGAAAAAATACAACGAGTTACGGGGAATGAGTGTACAGTCCTCTGGGGTGAATGGCTGAGACAATATCATCTATGAGACTGAAGATCTGGCTCCACAACCAACAATATCCCACTTGGAGACTGATCACAACAACTCCACTGCTACTGTACTTGCTGGACCTTGGACTTGGAAAATTTCTCATTTTCACCTTCATGCTAGAAGGCCAACTGAAACCGAGCAGAAACTTAGTTTCTTTCTGGTCACTACCTTTGTGAACATGTCTACAAGATTCTGGCTAGTATGTATCATTTCTAGCTTCAACAGTTCATCTTCCAGAACAGAGCGTATGAAATGGTACTTGAGCTATATATTTTTAGTCCTGGAATGGAATGCTGAGTTCTTTGCAAGATGAATGGCACTCTGGCTGTCACTATACAACCTGCTATCCTTCTGTTTCTTACCCACTTCCTCCATAAACCTCTACAACCAAATCATCTCTTTACTAGCCTCTATAACAACAACATACTCTGCTTCCATTGTTGAAAGTGCAACAACCTTTTGCAGTCTCGAAATCCAGCTTCTTGTTGTTCCACCTACAGTAAACACATACCCCGTCGTGCTCCTCCTACTATCCTTATCACCTGCCATATCTGCATCAACATATCCCTGTAGAAAAGTGTCTTAACCTCCAAAACATAATGCCTGGGTGGTAGTACCTCTCAAATACCTGAGAATCCACTGTACTGACTTCCAATGTTCTTTACCTGGATTGTTCATATATCTTCTCACAACTCCCACTGCATGTGCAATATTTGGTCTTGTGCACACCATGGCATACATCAAGTTGCCAACTGCTGATTGATAGGGAATCTTGGACACGTAATCTATCTCTTCCCGTGTCTTGGGACACATTTCCTTACTTAGACTGAAATGGCTGGCCAAAGGTGTACTAACTGGTTTTTCATTCTGCATTCTGAACCTCTCCAACACCTTTTGTATGTACTCACCCTGAGATAATGTCAATTTGCGATTTTTCCTATCTCGTGTTATTCTCATACCAAGGATTTTCTTTGCAGCACCCAAATCCTTCATCGCAAATGAATTAGCTAACTTCCTTTTGAGCACATACAGTGGTCAGAGTGACATCTACTATAACCTTGTTTTGTCATCAACCTGTCAAATTTTAAATACCATTGCCAAGGTCGGGGAATGAGTATATAGTCCTCCGGGGTGCACGGCTGAGACAATATCATCTATGAGACTGAATACCTGGCTCTACAACCAACACCCCGCACATTTACCAATCATCATTACAAATGCAACTAGTTTCTAGTAAGTTCTACATATGCTTTGCCAAAATGGTTGATAGTATCACTTGAATTCTTAGGAGTCACAGTGCTACAAATTCAAGGGAGCGTGGTTGCTAAGCAACCCCACACACTTACCAATCAGAAGTGATTTTTCCAAACAGAACTTCACCTTGATCGATTTGAGTCCTTTCATCACTGTATTATTGAAGTCTACTAGACAATGCTCTTTGTTTTGAAATAAATATGCCAAAACTGTAAATGATTCTTATGTAAAGAAAATAGTCCTTTCATCCTCGTATTATTGAAGTTCACTGAACAACGATCTTTGTTTTTAAATAAATATGCTAACACTGTAAATGATTCTATTGTAATAAAAAGTGCACTGACCTTTTTCTGTGATTTTTGCTATGGCTTAGGATAGCATTGTCATGAGTTGGCTTATAGAAAATGACATGAATTAGGATCTAAAAGGGTAAGTAACAAAGGAAGAACTTAAAGGTGTAGTTGAGCCATTCCGAAAAGATAAAATCCTGAGGCTGTATGGATGATTTATTGACTTCTTTGTAGGATTTGGGTATTTACAATTTTATTGAAGAAGATTTATTCAGAGTTGCGGAGGAATCAAAAGTGTCTAGTAAAATTCATGGCTCTATCAACTCTACATTCGTAGCTTTAATTCCTAAGAAGGATGAGCAATCATACTTTCGGGAATTTAGGTCAATCTCTTTGTGCAACACTTTGTATGATATCATCTCCAAAATTATAGCTAAAACATTAAAAGGGGCCCTTTCAGAAACAATAACAGGAGAACTCTTTGGATTTCTCAGCAACAGGCAATTCTCTACACTCATAGATTTAATGCCTAAGAAGGATGAGCCATCATCCTTTCGGGAGTTTAGAATAATCTCTATTTGCAACATTTTGTATGATATCATCTCCAAAACTATAGCTAAAACATTAAAAGGGTCCCTTTCAGAAACAATAACAGGAGAACTCTTTGGATTTCTCAGCAATAGGCAATTTTACGATGTAATAGGGGTAGCTCAAGAGGCACTTCATTCTATCAAGACAAAGAAGATAAAAGATATGGTAATCAAGTTTAACCTATAGCTAGAACATTAAAAGGAGCCCTTTCAGAAACAATAACATGAGAACTGTTTTGCTTTCTCAGCAATCGACAAGTTCATGATGTAATATGGGTAGCTCAAGAGGCACTTCATTCTATCAAGACAAAGAATATCAAATCCATGGTAATAAATCTTAACCTATTAAAAGCGTACGATAGGGTCATATGGTTGTGCATTCATATTATTATCAAGCTTAACTATTGAAAACATAGGATAAGGTCAGATGGTTGTGCATCGATCTTATTCTCATTCATATAGGCTATTATGTTCCTTTTGTTCATTGGATTATGGGTTGTTTACTTTTGTGGTCCTCATTAATGGTTTGGATGAAGTTTTTTCACACTATCTAACTTTACACCATTTCGAGGGAAAAGGCAAGGTTGTCCCTTGTCTCCTTACTATTTCTCATTGTAACCAAAGGATTGAGCAGATTAGTCATCGATTCACAAAGAAACAGAGCTCTGGAGGGATTAAAGATTGACTCTAGAGCATTATCTCGTTTACTCTTTGTAGATAATGTCCTGTGTTTTGGAATGGTTCATTGAGGGAAGCTCTAAGATTAAAAAAAAACCCGAACACTTTATTGCTCAATGACAAGAATTGAAACAAACCCATAGAAATCAACAATTACCTTTACCAGCAATGAGTCGAGATTAGTTGATTTAATTACCAGAACTAAATTTTGCAAAGGATTTAAGTACCCAGGATTTATGTTGAAACCAAATAGTTATGGTCTTAGTGATTGGATTTTGCTATATAAAAAAATAGAGAAGAGGATTACCTCATAGTGTACGATATGAGTGTCTATAGGTGGCACGTTGACTCTGGTTAATTAAATGCTTAAAGTAATTCATGTATATGAGATAGTTGCCTATATATGGCAGGTTGAATCTTGTTAAATCAATGCTTGAAGTGATTCATGTATATTGACACTATGTCTTATATCCCCGTTGGAATTTTGGAAAATATCCCAAAGAAATGCTTCCATTTCTTATGGACTAGGAAAAGAGAAAAATATGGTATTCTTGGTCGAATTAGCAAGGTAGCAGGAGGTTAGGGCCTAAAAAACTTGCATTTCTTTGGTTAGCAAGGTAGAAGGAGGTTAGGGCCTAACAAACTTGCATTTATTTGGTTAGCAAGGTAGAAGGAGGTGAGGGCCTAAAAAAATTGCATTTTTTTGGTGAAGCCTTAGCAACAAAAAGTTTGTGGAGACTTATCCAACAGGAAGGACTATGGCACATAAACCCTCAAAGCTTGGAAGATTGGATTCAATGTCTAGTTAATGCCTAAATCATTTGGAAAGCCTTAGTTCTTTATTTTCCTCTTATTGAGAATTGGCTTGCATTGAAAATAGGTAATGGAAAATGAGGTGGCATTAGGGAGGGATCCATGGATAGGGTTTAATGGACAAATTCAACTATCCAGTGTTTTGACAGAATCATTGAATGGTCGAGGTAAGAAAGAAGTCCTTGATGAGGAAGTTGACCCCATAACAAACACTTTATGGTGCCAAAATTTTAGGAATATATCAAGAAACTAACACAAAGTGCCATTAGAATTAGGTCATAGGAGGACACTTTAGTAAGGTCCAAAAATCCATATTCAGGGATGTTCAGAGAGAGCCTGAGATATAAAGCCATGTATGAAGCAGAAGAATCAGAAGAGATCTAAAGGTGGAGGAAAATTTGGAATGTTAGAGCTTCATTGAAATCAAGAATTTTTATATGGTTAGCATTGACAAATAAAGTCTTACCCTGGAATGCTCCACAAAAGATTACCCTTTTACTATGTAAGGGTTTGGCAGGTTTTTGTTTTGTAGGTGCGAGATGGGAATAATAGATTAACTTCTAGTTCAGAACTCCTACACAAAAGAGGTGGAAGCAATCTATTTCACTAGTAGTTGGGGCATGGTTTTTGGCAAGGAAAAACTCTACTTGACTGTATGAAATGCTAGTTTGAAAACGGAGCTCTAAAAGTGTACAGATCTCTTCCTTTGGTTGTCTCTACAGCCATATGGTTAGCAAGACATTCTGGGATTTTCAAGGGCAAGGATTCATGTCCATTTCAGGTCCATTATCAAATCAAATGTCGAGATGAAGGTATAGAATCTAGAGGAAACTCCCAAGATAAAATCCCATAGATCGGTTAACAACCTGGAGATATATAGATATTATCCATGAGATTTTTTCGTTGGAGCTTACCAAGGAATTCGAGTGTGGAGCTGGTGGAGTCATCTTCTAACCATAAAATTTAATTTAAATGAACCATTGGCTTGGGCTCAAACAACATGAAAGAATGGAAGGCTTTGGTTATACTACTAATCAGTCAAGGGCGAATGGCATTTCAAAGATTCAGACATTTTGTGACTCCAACCTGATAATCCATTGGGCAATGGGATATTTTGGTATGCAGAATGTACCTTTCAGATCTTTGTACGATCAAGTCAAATTGCCCGAACACATTTTCAAAGACATTTATTTTTCCCCTATTTATAGGGAGAACAACATGAACACATTTTCATAGACATTTCTTATTTATAGGGAGAACAATATGAACACATTTTTAAAGACATTTCTTTTTCCCTATTTATAGGGAGAACAACATGGAAGCTTATACTTTGTCCAAGCAAGGGTTTGATTTGAAAGAAGGGAAAGGCCCCATGAGATCTGGGTAGATGAGGTAGGGGTTATATTCCCAGTGTTAAAAGACCCCTTCATCTTTCCTAATTTGATTCATGCTCGCTTATGTTGAACATATCAGTGACAGGGTTTCCTATTTTGATTAGTTGGTGAAATTGTTGAAGGATGAATGCTATTTTGTATTTTAGTAATGCAGGATTCCTAGTCCTAGCCTCTTTTCCTGAAGTTGCATAGACATTTGCAGTTTTTCCATATGATTTAGTCAAATAGATGGAAAAACTTTGTGTTAGTTTTGGTGAGGAATTTTTTCCTCTTTGGAACAACAATATTTTTTTGTGTGTGACAGCAGGTTTATGTTGTATGCTGCACTAGATGTAGTGACGATCACAAGCTTGAAGGGAACAAATTTCCTACCCACATTCATACTGAAGGTGCTAAGAATTCTCAAATCATCGAGCACCAAGTGCAAGATCAGCCGCTAATAGGAATAGTGAAGAATGAAATTACCGTTTTGAAATTACTTACTGGCAAGGACTTAGGAAAATGGATACCAGATGTATACACTCTATATTGAAAATGGACCCGTCCAATGGTGGCCACTTCACTCATGAATTGAGCCTTACCTGTACTATATGTATACGCTCTTGCTCTGGATTCTCAAATAATAAAATGGATATGTTATTTCAGTCTTCACCCAAGTGCCTAACTTCACCCTTTCAAGCATTCTCATGTTTTAGTGTGCTACTTGCCATACTTATGATACTGAATATTTGAAGATAGCCAAGGAAAAGGCAAAAGAATGAAGGCATAAAATATTAAAGGGATAAAAGTAAAAGAAAAAGGCAAGGACAGACAGGAAATTGTAGGACCAGGACATAATGGAATAGATCCTGAACAAGGTGGAGACATGGTGGGAGATATATGAACTTCCAATGGTAAATTGCATGGAGTTTTGTCACATGAAGGAATCAATGAGGATTATGCAGATTTAGAGCTTTAAGACCATACCAAGGATGGGATGGAAGTGAGTAAAATATTTTCAAGAATTTTTGTAATATGAAAAAAAAGCTGCCATTGCCCACCAACAAGGTTTAAATGGTCATCGCTATATGATCACAAGCTTGGAAGAATATCATGGTCTGCAAACAGAGTATTGGAGCAAAAATGATGATATCCTTAATGCATTATATTTACATCTCAAGGATGTTGCAAAAGCTACAACTCAGGTTCACAATGCAGAAGTTGAATGGTTTAGAGCACATGGAGAAGGAATAGAGCCCATGGAGAAGGAACAACAGGGATATCTGGTGGCATAGACAAGGGGATGGGGCCATGCTGGATATTATGCGGAAGGAAAGTTTTCATTTGGAGTTACTTGTCTGGAAATTCCCCTCAGAGATGCATTGTTCTTTAAGAGAGGCAGACCCAAAGGAATGTCTGTGTTAATCAAATATCATGCAATCATGAGTCATGTACATCAGTACTATCAACACCTACATTCTATGGAATCCTCACAACATGAAATTCTACTAACAAATCATAAATAGAATTTTCCTACTAAGATTGGGAAACATACCGCAGAAATATCTACAACCTTTAATGTCATTGGAAGTGAGGCAACTATTTCCTGCATACAAAGAACTATGTTAATAGACTATTCAAACACAGTAACTATTATCTTCATTGTACTTGAAAAGATTATAATTATATCCTACATGGTGAATTATGAGTTTTTCACTGCATAATATCGACAGACTGAACAACATTAGAAAATACTAAATAGTGAGAAGGTTTCTGCATATTTAAAATTGTAGAAAGAAAATCAAGCTTTCAATATCTTTTGTTAATCCCATATTGCCAACAATGAATTAAAAATTGTTAGGAACCCATGTCTTTACTTTGTTAGTATATTGTTGTTGGACGCATATGCTTTGTAAGTCATCCCGTAGTATTTGTTGATCAATAGTTTATGTTATTGTTGTTGGCGCATATGCTTTGTAAGTCGCCCGTAGTATTGTTGTTCCATAGTTTGTAGTGGCCCATGGTTTTGACCCATAGTATTGGCGCCTAGACTTAGTATATAAGTGTGTGTTGAGACCTATGAAGGCACGGTGAAGTTATTTGTATTGAGCTTGCTCATAGGAGGTTTCTCCCTCGAAGTGGCCTGTGATCAATATAAAAGTGATTCTGAGTTCTGTCATTTCTGCTATTTCGCATATTTTTATTAATTAATTGTTGCAGGTGCATCACATCTGGTATCAGAGCACTTTCTTGGGTTCGCTGGGTGAAATTTCTACCAAAATGTTTTTTCGCATTTGTTGCAGGTCCGGATTTGGGAATAATCCCTATCCGCTTAACTGTGGGAAGTACTTGGGCATAAGCCTTAAAACTCATTGTGAGGAGTACCACAGGAACCCCGAAGTAGCTGGCCCATTGAGAGGACCTGCCAGCGAAAAGGGCAACGACCCCTACCTGATTGACTAGTTCCCACCCGTGAGGTAAACCAAGAGCTGTCGTTTGTGGCAAAGCAGTTATCAGTTTTACCTGAGCCGTGGAGTGAGGGGTACTGCCCCAATACGCAAGCCGTCAGACAACATTGGTGGCCGAGTGAAACCCTTGAACTGTTAAGAAGCCGCACATACTTAGGGTCCATATCTATTTTCAGCTGAACTGTTGTCGATCATTGCTGCGCCATTTTAGATCCAGTCGTTCAGATTCATTTTGCAAGCCATTCCAGATCCAGTCATTTTCAATCCATTCGGTGCCGTTTCAGATCTCTTCCGAGCCGTAGCCGCTCCAGTCTGGAAAAAAAATAAATCAGTTTTTTTCTCCATATCTCCCTTGTTTTCACTCTGTTTCCCTTGAAATTTTTGGGGAACCCCTGTCATCCCATTCTGCATATTTCATTCCTGAGGACCCTATCCCCAATTCACCTTCCCAAAGCCCAAAATCCCACATTTGTCTATTTTTAAGGTTTGCCATAACTTCCTCAGATTTCACCCAATCACCTTCAAATTTTACCACAGAGTTCCTTTCTGAATTCTGCTTCTTTGTTTCCCTCTGCCAAATTTTTCCATTCTTTCACCCCGCTTTTGAAATCCTCATTTTTGCTTCCCTGTCTATTCAACAGTGTCCAAAACCTAGTCAAACCCCAATTACCCTTCATATTTTTTTTCCCAAGTCCAGATTTTCCTTTACTGAAGTAGTTTTTTTTTTCATCCCATTCTGCATATTTCATTATTGAGGACCCTAT
This sequence comes from Larix kaempferi, assembly GCA_027924585.1. NCBI lineage: Eukaryota > Viridiplantae > Streptophyta > Pinopsida > Pinales > Pinaceae > Larix > Larix kaempferi. The sequence continues at coordinate 1,505,045 of BSBM01000316.1, read as the reverse complement.
CCCCAATTCCCCTTCCCAAAGCCCGAAATCCCACATTTGTCTATTTTTAGGGTTTTCCATAACTTCCTCAGATTTCACCCAATCACCTTCAAATTTTACCACAGAGTTCCTTTCTGAATTCTGCTTCTTTGTTTCCCTCTGCCAAATTTTCCCATTCTTTCACCCCGCTTCTGAAATCCTCATTTTTGCTTCCCTGTCTATTCAACAGTGTCCAAAACCTAGTCAAACCCCAATTACCCTTCAGATTTTTTTTTCCCAAGTCTAGATTTTCCTTTACTGAAGTAGTTTCTGTTTTTGTTTTCCTACCCAGTCAACCAAAAAAAAATAAAAAAAAATACACTCCTGGTTATGGTTGTCACCCGTGCAGGAGCAAAAACCATGGAGGACGCACTTGCAGCCATCCAAGCAAAACTCCAGGATCTGGATGAAAAATTTCTTGGCCTCCATCTTGAACATTCAGCTATGAACAACAAACGGCAGTCCGAGTCTTCATCAGACAATGGGTTCTCTTCTTCCAGCAATTTCCGTGGTCCGAAGCTTGATTTTCCTCGCTTCAATGGTACCGATCCAACTGGATGGATCTATCGTGCAGAACAGTATTTCAGTCTGCATAATACTTTTGATGTCAACAAAGTTCCGCTGGCATCCTTTCATTTGGAATAGGAAGCTCTTCAATGGTACCGTTGGTACATCAAGGCTCATCCAGAGCCCAAATGGCTAGACTTTTGCCAGCTCCTTTTGCAACGATTTGGTCCTAGTGCTTTTGATGACTTCACAGGAGCCCTCACTAAACTTCACCAAATTGGCACTGTGAGAGAGTATCAAACCGAATTTGAGAATCTAGACAACCACACCGAAGGATCGTTTGATGACTTTTACCGGAGTTGTTTTATCAGTGGTCTAAAGGATGCCATCCACTCTGAGGTCAAAATGTTCTGTCCCAACACAATGATGGAATCCCTAGGGTTGGATAAGTTCGCAGAAGACAAGATTGCAGCCCAACAACGCTCCAAGCCCACTTTTGTTCCCTTTCGAAATATGGGTTCTCAACGACCACCTATACCGCAGGCTCCTCGACCAACTCCTATCAAGCGTTTGTCTGAAACAGAGATGGAAGCATGCAGAGAAAAGGGGCTTTGCTATAATTGTGATGAGAAATTCATTCGGGGACATAGATGTGTTCAGCAAAATCTCTATCTCTTGGATGTGGATTCTCCGCTTGCCTCTGAAATTGGTGACGAAGATCCAAAAACACTGGATGCTCCGGTCGACATTCAGGAACCGCCTATTGAACCTCCATCTTAGGATGACCAGCCAGAGATATCTCTCCATGCTTTAGCTGGAATCACCACCCCCCAAACAATGCGGGTCAGGGGTTACTTCAAGAAGCTTCCTCTTACAATACTCATTGATTCTAGTAGCACTCAAAATTTCATTGACCCTCGGATCGCCAAACAAGCTGAATGTTTTATCCATCCTTGCTCCAACTTTGAAGTCATGGTTGCCAATGGGGGCACCTTACCTTGCAAAGGGAAGTGTCGAAATGTGCATATCTCTATGGGAGATTATACCTTGCGCTCTGACATGTTTGCCTTGACCTTAGGCGGATGTGATGTGGTTTTGGGCACTCAATGGCTACGCACACTTGGCCCTATCTTATGGGATTTTGCTGAACTTTGGATGCAGTTTTCCCTCAATGGCCAAAAACACACCTTGACAGGATTACAACCAGGTTCTCTCAGCATCATCAGTTCACATCGCATGGAAAAACTCCTCAAGAAGAATTCACATGATGTCATCGCTCAACTCCATTCCATTCAGATGCAACCTTCAGCGGTCTCCACTACTCCTTTGGATCTACAACAAATTATGGATCGATATACAGGTGTTTTTGCTTAACCAGTGGGATTGCCACCTTCCAGGCTAGAAGACCATCGTATTCAGCTCCTTCCTGGCAGCGTTCCTCCCAACATCAGGCCCTATCGCTACCCATTTCACCAAAAAACGGAGATTGAAATGCTCGTTCGGGACTTATTAAAGCAAGGTATGATTCGCCCAAGCACTAGTTCCTTTTCTTCTCCAGTTATTCTTGTCCGCAAAAAAGATGGGTCATGGCGCCTTTGCATTGACTTCCGAGCACTTAATCACCTCACCATCAAGGATAAGTTTCCAATTCCTGTTGTTGATGAGCTTCTTGATGAGCTTCATGGGGCTCACTTTTTCTCCAAGTTGGATCTTCGTTCTGGGTATCATCAAATTCGGGTTCATGAGGATGATATCCCTAAAACAGCTTTCCGCACACATGATGACCATTATGAGTTTTTGGCCATGCCCTTTGGCCTGACTAATGCTCCTTCCACATTCCAGGCATTAATGAATAAAATATTTCGACCCTACTTGCGGAAATTCATTCTGGTATTCTTTGATGATATCCTCATCTACAGTAAAACATGGGATGAACATCTCCACCATCTGGATCTTGTCATGCAACTTTTCTCTGACCATCATCTCCATGCCAAGCAGTCTAAATGTGTTTTTGGATAGAAGGAAGTTAAGTATCTTGGGCACATTATCTCAGCACAAGGGGTTTGCATGGATCCTACCAAAATCGATGCCATGAACAATTGGCCGCATCCTCAGACACTTAAGAGCCTTCGTGGTTTTTTGGGGTTGAATGGCTACTACCGCAAGTTTGTCAAAGATTATGGGAAGATTGCAGCTCCATTAAATGCTCTATTGAAAAAGGATGCTTTTACATGGACACATGCTGCTCAGTGTGCATTTGACAAACTAAAATAAGCTATGTGTACTACACCTGTTCTAGCTATGCCCGATTTTTCCAAGCCCTTCACTATTGAGAGTGATGCTTGCGGCAATGGACTTGGTGCTGTTCTGTTTCAAGATGAACACCCCATTGCATTCACCAGCAAAGCCCTTTCAGGTAAGAATTTAGCTGCCTCTACCTATGAGAAGGAAATGATGGATATTCTGCATGCAGTACAGAAGTGGCGCCCATACCTATTAGGGAATCATTTCTGCATCAAGACTGATCACCAGAGTCTGAAATATTTCTTGGAACAGCGTGTCTCCTCCCCGGCACAACAGAAATGGGTTAGCAAACTCATGGGCTATGACTATGAGATCACTTACAAGAAGGGTAAAGACAATATTGTGGCAGATGCTCTTTCTCGCACATTTGATGCCCAAGGTTCTCTTTCAGCTATTTCTATGCCTGTTCCAAATTGGTTGCAATCTGTTCAACAGGGTTATGTCAATGACTCTTCCTTATCTCAAATCATCCAACGCTTGACCAACAACCCTTCTGCTGTACCACATTACTCTTGGGATGGTGCTTCTCTGAGATACAAGGGTCGTCTGGTGCTTCCCCAGAGCACAGATCTTCAACAGGCTGTCTTATATGAACTCCATGCTTCTCCATCGGCAGGGCACTCTGGGTTCCTCAAAACGTATGAACGGGCACGTCATAACTTCTTTTGGCAGGGAATGAAAAGGACAATTCAACAGATGGTGGCCGAATGTGATACTTTCCAGCTCAATAAGGGTGAAACAACACTCCTTCCAGGATTGCTCGAACCCTTGCCCATACCTACACGGATTTGGACAGATATTTCTATGGATTTCATTGAAGGGCTCCCTAAATTTGGCGGGAAGACAATGATTCTCGTTGTTGTTGATTGCCTCTCCAAATATAGTCATTTTTGTGCTCTCAGCCATCCCTATACAGCCTCTTCAGTCGCTCAAATTTTCCTGGACCAGATCTTTCGTCTTCATGGCATCCCTTCTTCCATTGTCTCGGATCGTGATGCAACTTTCACTAGTCATTTTTGGACTGAACTATTTCGCCACACTGGCACCAAAATGAAGATGAGTTCAGGGTATCACCCACAAACAGATGGTCAGACTGAAATTATCAATAAATGCTTGGAAACTTATCTTCGTTGCTTCACCTCTGAACAACAACATTAGTGGGAAAAGTGGCTCCCTCTCGCTGAATGGTGGTACAATACCTCTTACCACACTGCCTCTAAAATGACCCCATATGAAGTAGTCTATGGTTAGGCACCTCCAGTTCTTCTTCCATACACCCCCACCAGCTCACCAGTTCAGGAAGTTGACACGGTCCTTTGAAACCATGATCAGATTCTTCGCATTTTGCAGGACAATCTTCACATGGCAAGAAATCGCATGAAGCAACAAGTTGATCAACACCGTTCTGAGCACACTTTCCAAGTCGGCGATATGGTTTTTCTTCGTCTCCAGCCGTACAAGCAGTCTTCCCTGAAACTCAAAGGGAGTCATAAGCTCGCTCCAAAGTTCTATGGGCCATATTGGATTCTTCAGAAGATTGGGTTCGTTGCTTATAAGTTGGAACTTCCTCCTTCTTCCCGCATTCATCCAGTCTTTCATGTCTCTTGTTTGAAGAAATTTCTTGGCACCAACATCAGTGGAAAAACGATTTTACCCGAACTGGATAATGAAGGATCCATCCTTTTGGAGCCGGAGGCCATCCTCAATTGGCGCACTCGTCAGCTTCGCTCTCGCTCTATCACAAAGGTCTTAATTCAGTGGCACGGCATGCAACCAGAGGATGCTACATGGGAACCACTCCTTCAGATTCAACAACAATTTCCACATCTAAAGCTTTGAGGACAAAGCTTTTTTTAAGGGGGAGGGGATGTTAGGAACCCATGTCTTTACTTTGTTAGTATATTTTTGTTGGACGCATATGCTTTGTAAGTCGTCCTGTATTATTTGTTGATCAATAGTTTATGTTATTGTTGTTGGCGCATATGCTTTGTAAGTCGCCCGTAGTATTGTTGTTCCATAGTTTGTAGTGGCCCATGGTTTTGACCCATAGTATTGGCGCCTAGACTTAGTATATAAGTGTGTGTTGAGACCTATGAAGGCACGGTGAAGTTATTTGTATTGAGCTTGGTCATAGGAGGTTGCCCCCTCGAAGTGGCCCGTGATCAATATAAAAGTGATTCTGAGTTCTGTCATTTCTGCTATTTCGCATATTTTTATTAATTAATTGTTGCAGGTGCATCACAAAAATTAAAATCAAGTGATCGAGATACCTGTGTTATACTTGTTCCATGTGTCAAACAACAAAACATGGCATACAATTTCAAAAAATATGCATCTTTTATGGAAACCATATCTAGCAGGTCCTGCATTTTTATTAATGAATCACTAAGATATGATGTCGCAATTTCTCACTACAAAGTGCAGTGAATTGCATATTGGAATTAGTAAATACTCATAATGAAAAACACAACCTTATAATAAAATATTTTCCCATACTACAACTACAGTTTCTACTTTAAAATTACAAAGGCATTGACATATTTAACCTTTTATGCTAGTACTGTTTATTTGCTACATATCTACATCTAACAACCATTTAAAGCTATAGAAGGCTATATTTATATGACTTTAACAATCTGGATTCAATAGACCATATCAAAACATAGGTTACAGAATTTAGTTTTTTATTCTAGAGTCCATTACATGGATCAGAATACATTTAGGCCTTGGAAACACCACCTTAGAAACTCCAGGTCACCTTTGTCCATTCAAGCCCTGAACCAGGAAACTATAAATGATATCTACAGACTACATGCCATACACCCAGGTCACGTGGATCACATTGTATTCCAAACAATTTTTGCTAAGGGATGGTCTTATTGTTAGAGTAAACAAATACAGATTGGATGCATAGCCTCAAGATTCCATTTGCTCAGTTCAGAGTAGACTCCCATCAGCTTCAGGTCAAGATAGATCACCACACCCCACTCCCGGAGAGGAGTTGTAGCAATGCCACTTGCAGGAGACCAAGTCAAAGGAGCACCTCATATTCATATGTCCAATCTATTATGAGATCATGGGGTGGTTTCACTACCTATACCGTATGTCAGGAGGCTTCCTCTCCACCTTCTTTCGCTAACAAGACAAAAGATAATTGGTTGTCTCCGTGAAGGGGGGTCTTAGGACACTAGTCACGACTCACAAACGCTACATGAACTAGCCTAGGTAGCTATCATTAGGGATACCACCTACTTCTTACCTTTTGTCCTCTTTGTTGGTAACATAAAACAACAGGTTGAGCCCAAATCACTTTAGATACTAGATCAATGAAACTCTTTGAATCCAAAAGTATTTTGTTGTTATATAGCCTTTTGGAAAGCTTTTGACATTATGATGAAAGAGGCTTTATTCCAAAGGCTTCATGGAATTGGCATTTCAAACACCCCCGTAGCTACCATCATGGGACTCTTTGAATCAGTTTTTGGCTTCCTTTGCACAACACACAACCTTTCTAACTACACAGCTGTTATATTGGAAGAGGATTGTGCTGTCTTTGCAACAATTTGAAATGTGCAGCAGACAGAGGTATTGATACCCTATAGATATTGGGAAATTCAAAGCCTTTAATGGATTGGGATAATGGTAAAATAATTATTGAGAATTGTTGAAAATTCTTGAGGTGAAGCATAGCATAAATTTAATGATCTCCTTTCACATTCACAGAGAATATAACATCAATGCTGACAGGTTATATAAAGAAGATCTCTTCTTATAGGAAGGTTCTTATTTCGACCAGGAATACAAAGATGGAGAAATCCATCTGGAAAATTTAGTTTTGATGATATAAAATATTTTAAGGCTTAGAAAGTGTTGCAAAGACAACACAATATATATCTGATTTCAGCTTTGAATTATCAATTATAAAGTTTTTTTTAATGGAAAAAAATCTATTAATATTTCATATATAGAAAATTAAAAGCCAATATAACATCAACATAAACCATCTAAATATTGGCCTGCTTGCAGATCAATTTTTTCTTTCAAATAAATAGCACACTGATGGGAAGTGATGAAGTAATTTCACCTCACACATGGAAATTGGCAGCTCCATTAAGAAAATCAGTGACCATTTTATCAGTTGATTCTAAAGACCTTTTCAAAACAAACTTCTTAGATGTCTTTCAATGCATGTTATATTTTTCAATAACTAGTCATCCTTGAAAGACCCAAGAAGAATAAGTAAATAAAATTTATACACATTTGCTCTACATAGGAATATAGAACAAGAGGGTTCAACATGTAACAAGGTAGTCCTGGTCTATGGTTCCATGATGGTATGTCATGATGGCATTGATTACTCAGGAAATATGATGGCTGGAATCGAGATCTATCCAAACTGGCAAATATGTCAGGTTTACTGTCAGGAGAAGCAGTCAAATCATAAGATCAAAGGTAGGATAGGTGGCAGTGAATCAATGGTTGGAATTTATCTGATGGGATGGGACAGGCAGATACAGGATTTAGAGGGAGTAAAATTGTAGTTAGTGCAGTTTGGGTGAACTTGAGATGCACGCTCAACATCATTAGAAGCATAGATATTTGCTAGGCCAAGTAACTAGTTGTCTAGGTAGCGCAGTATCGACACAACACGATACATGGGGTCATCCCCATGGTCACTTACATGTGCACAAAGTTTTAGTAAGACAACAATAGCCACCACACCACAACCTTCCTCATGCTTAAAATGAAAAACAACAACACTAGGCCAAATGTAATGAAGGTTTGTGCTTAGAAAAATGCTAACTACTTAACTTCCTAAAGACATTGGTTGTCTAACTCTAAAACTAATTAGTGAACTCTTTCTGCAATGGTCTTTCATATAGGGTTTGTAAAAACTTGAACATTCCATGATACACACTTCATCCAGGACCTTCAACATGAAGATCCATCTCCTCACCATTAACACTCAACAAAGCACAATAAGGGTTTAAAGAAATAATTCCAATGTTGTTGTTGCTTCCTCCTTGTATACTCACTCCCTGCAAACCTACTACAAAACCTAGTTTGGGTGATTTGGTGGAAATATGACCCCTTGCTTCCTTATGACAACCAAAATAGGCCACATAAGTCAAGGCCCTACAGTGGTATTTTCAAGGCAGTCCATCAATGCAAAAGGACAGCTAGTGATTGCAGCAAGTACACCTCACATTTAAAGTAACTTACATTTAGTCACTTTGACAACTACTTTGAAGCACACAGAGATAACCATCTTAGGATAGTTTGGTTTAGTTTTAATTCCCTTTTTGGCTTTAAATCCTAATGAAAATTTAGCTTTGAGATTGTATCTCTCTAACCTCAAGTGCTACGCTTGTAAACTCTTATTTTTCGTAATTACAAGTTTCTTCTCTAGAAACAATGGTTTTAGCTTACTCATACACAAGACCTCAACACTTTATGTTCCTGATTTTTAGGGAGATGGCTAGTAATGGTTTTGGCTTACTCATAGACAAGACCTCAACACTTTATGTTCCTTGGTATTAGGGAGGTCCAGTGCAATGGACTTCCATCCTAATTATATATCAATAGATTTTACTCACATTTTGGTCTTGTTTTACAACATGTATATGTACTTGCCAAATCATTGTGTGCTTACCAAGCCATGAGACTCAACTCCACATGTCATTCATCAAGAAATGTTGACTTCAATCATGTGTATTATATATGAATCTTTGGCTTGTGTTTCCCATGTTGTGATTCATCCAACAACTCATGCTCTTCATTCTCAAATTGATCATCATAGCCCCACATACCTCATTCATTTCTCACTCTTTTAAGAAGCCAAATTATGGATAGGTGTTTCTTCAAATGCAAGGAATAGATGCGAAGTTTGTACAAATTGAAATTTTTTTGACGTTAAAGTATGTAGTTGTTCCAACCGGGCCTTTGTTCACTACTGAGGTTGATAGAGCATTAAGCTGTCCATTGGGATTCCATTCTTCTTGTTTGTCTACCTCACTCAAATGGCAAGCCAAAAAGAAATGAGGTCGAGTGCAAGTTTCAGGGGAATTTGGAAAAATAAATATCCCTCAAACCTAGAACCTAAGCAAAAGGAGTTTTACGTTATATAGTATAGCCCTCGACCTCAAGGTGTGTTTCTTAAAGCAACTCCCGAAAGTAGAAAAAAATTAGTTGTATCGCAGATTGATGACATAACAAGTACTCAGTTATTTTATACTCACATGTCAAATGATAGTTCTTTGTAGTTATATACCAAACTGTTAGAATTGGGAACCTATAATAGTCAACTTACAACATCAAAATATGTGTTTATTATCATTTATCATTGTATAAGGAAATAAGGCATATCCATACAAGCCAAATATAGGAGTAGTTTACTAGAACTGGAACATACTAATCTTAATAAGCAACTTGCAAAAATGTATCAAAGTTACCAAGGTGAGATGCACAAAATTTCATGCAAAGGTTATTATAACATGCTCTGGAGCTACTACAAATAAAATGAGACAAGTGGGAACAACACATTAATATAGATCATATGGGACCTCATTTTGTATATGTGCCTTTATATCAAAATTATAGAATATAAGAAATCAAAACCTAAAAAAAATATTAATGAAGTTCAAATAATTTAACTGAAAACAAAATATATGCAGAAAACTAATAGAGAAAGACAAAGACACACTCACGTTGCACTAAATTTTGCTGCCTTTGAACATGTTGTTGAGAAGGAATTTGTAGATTGCTAAATCGGGAAGGAGTTAGGTAGATTCCTGTGTTAGGATGTCGGGTAGTTCCATTCACAAAATGTTGATCGCCACTCAAAAGTTGCATCCCGTTATTCATGCCTCCATTTAATAGCCCATAAGAAGAATTTTTATGTGGCATGTTGATGCCCATTGTACGACCCATCTAACCATTCATGTTATGATAAATGCGACTGTTTTTCCTTCCACTAAATTGCATCTATTGTTGATCCAGTTGTTGCTGCTGGATCTGCAACTGTTTCTGTTGTTGTTGTTTCTGATGTTGCAACTGGTGCTATTGAGCAGCTGTCACAGCATCAACATTAGAGTGACTCAATCCACCAGAGCATGTAGAACTCATGGGCATAGAATGTGGAGTATTTAGTCTAGGTGTTGGAATCATTTGACTTCCAACTCTTTCCAAACCCATTGTAGGCATCATGCTGCCTGTACCTGTGGAAATACTTTGCTAGGACTGTAATGCATTATTTAAAGGTCCCGGGAGGGAAGACATATTGTCACCAGAAATAGGGAAATCATTGTTGCTGAGGCTAGGGGTAGGCATCATTTTGCTTGAGTTATTATCTACTTCTAGTAATGAGTTACCTTGTAATAAACTAACATTTTCATTAGTATTTGGTAGCATGTTTCCCATAACAACTGTTTTGGGCACCGCAGTGCTTGTGCCAGGATCATTAACGGTAGAAATATCAGTACCTGGAGTAGGAATCATTGCACTTACATTTACACTTTGTTGCAATCTTGGAGTTGGTATCATTGTTCCAACATGAGGATTGTGATGGCTAAGATTCTGGTTACGATTATGTTGAAACCATTTCATCAAAGTGGTCAAACGCCACTCCAAAGTGCTCAAGTTCATGTATTCTTCCTCATAACATAATTCAAAAGAATGCCACAAACACTCGGAAATTTCTCTACATGAAGCACAGTTTGATTTTCTTGGCTCAAACACTCGGAATTTTTTTTTTTAATTACATAAAAATGACAAACTTACAAATAGTACATAGATATTACCGTTGCAAAGGATCAAGATTAAAAGGCCTTTTAAAACTTACATCTTCTCTGTGATAAATTGCTGCAGTTGATATATATCAGTGTCAGTAAACTCCATATGCCATGACCTTCGTATGTCTCCCATATTTGATGGTTGTGATGATAAACCGCTTCCATTCTGCTGTGCCAATTCAGCCAACTGTCCTCCAACTTGAGCATACACCTGACTTGGAATTTGCGCTTGAGCCTCCATCTTGTCTCACTGTGTTTTAATACCTAAAGCATTTTTTCACACTATATTCTGAACAAAAGGTACTCTGCCATCTCCTTGTTTGTTACTAATGTGACATACCAACTGATGCAGTAAGCACATTTCTCACACCCAGAAACGTAGTCTAAAAATTTACTCACATGCATGCCCATAATTTCCTTATAACTGCCCAGACCTTTGAATTCAGGTCTGCTGTCACCATATATTTTGCTCAGAATGCTGTATAATGTAGTTTGGAGGTGGGAAAAGGGCCCAGAGTTCAATTTGATTGTTGATCATCAGTTTAGGAGGACATGACAAAGATCGTATATATGTGGAAATGTTTAAAACAAACCCAGGAATGACCTCTTTTACCGCTGTTTTACTGTTGATTATTCTTCCTTCACTCTCAAATTGACCCAGATTTGCAAGCTTTTTTCTGTTCCTACTTATTAGGTGGAACTTTACCTCTATTATGTGTCCACAATTGAAGATCAAGGTACATTTTCATTGTTATCTCATTAACAGATAAGGGATTCATCTTTAGTATGTTTTTAGAGTTTTTTCATTAGCAAGAAAATTAATAAAATCCTTTTGTGTAGCAAGTAAAATAATGTAGATGAAAGTACTTGGATCAAAATTGATAAAGGAATGACACACATGGTCATGGTGCTACATCTCAGAGTGAGAAACTGTTTTGACCTATGCAGAGGGAAAAGGACTCTCAACTGGTCTTGCACAACGAAATTTGCAATCTCACACAGAGACTCAAACACATAGTCATACATCAAATAGCGGCTCGACAAGAAGTTCACACACATCAAGAGGTATCATGACCTCCCATATAGTATGAACACACCCAGCAACGTAAACTCAACCTCGAGGTGATGATTCTACCCTATCACAATAAGCATTTTGTCCAGGCAAGAAAATAAGGCCTTTACTTAGCCCTCACGACCTCCATAAGGTATAAGGATGCCCATAAGTATAGTCTTGCTTCCCAACAGTAGACCATATCCCAACAGTAAAAGAAGGCTTCAACAGTGGACATGCTCAAACATTTAGCCACAAACTTCTCAACCATATCACTAAACCCATTAAAATCCATACAAAGGTTTTGAGAAGACTCCTAGAGGCTAGACACAATTCCTCCTGGACTGCTTCGTCATTCAAAATACTAAGAAACCCCTTCTTCATTTATCAAATCAGAGGAGTGATATCTCAAAGGAACACTAAAAAGGTGTATCGAGTCATCAAAGATGATTAGGAGGGCACACTATAGGTGACTGGTCCATGGAAATGCTCCCAAAGCTACCACATGGTTTCCAAATAAGCTGATCATTACCCCTTTTCTGTTTCAAACTTCTTCTTGGGATATTTCTAAACTGTAGTAAGCATGAATACTCCAATAGGAAGAAGAACCAGCCTCCAAAGGCTCATATTATGGGACGAATCCTTTCAAATAGACCTGAAGCCTCACAAAATGTGGAGAACTGTCTTCAAGTGCTGATATCGTTTTGCCCAAGATTGAAAATGATGAAGTTTTAAGGCCATTTGTGACTGCCATTACAGGAAACATCCTAAAACTTGCTCAGAACATGCACAACTTTGGGTTTGAGGCCTCTTTACTGTTGTCTAAGGCTAAAAATAGGGATGAATCATGCCCAGGGATGCCCATAATTGAAACACAACCCTAAGATGTGCCCAGAATTGCTGCTACAGGTCTGAAAAATGTAGAGAATTGTCCAGAATTGACTTAGGATCAGCCTAGACCTAATATTTATCACTGCTATGACCCCAAAACTGCCCATGTTGCTCAGGAATCTGCCTAGAACTGCCTTTTACCTATTGTTTAGTATCAAGATAAGTGCATAGGTTACTCAGAGATGCCCTTTTAATGCTGCTCCTATCCACAGATTGCCTAGATAGTGCCTAGAATTTAAAGTGATAAGGTTTTACAAATTTACTCTTGTTTGATGGCTAACACTTGCCCATAACTTGCCCAGAATTCACAATGACTACTGTTGATTGCTTCCTTGAGGTCAAAATAGGGCTACTCAATATTTTATATATGTTTTCTTTCAAAAGTAGCTAGTACCCTGTCATATGAGAGGAATTGGAGCACATAGTCTTTTATTCATGCAATGAAGAGAAACTAATCAGAATCTAAGAGCGTAGAGAACTTGACCTACATTCATAGCATACTTCCTTGCTAAAAAATAGTAAGGTACAAGGAGGGATCCTGCAAAGAGATGGAACCAATACACAAATGATATTTCTCAAAAAAAAAAAGAGTAGAAGGAGGAGTCATTCCAAGAGATGGAACCGATACAGAAATGATACTATATGTGATGATGAGGAGATGGAACCAAATGGTCTTATTGAGTAGCTTGGAGTTACATGGCATCTAAACAATATGGATAAACTATTTTTGAACCATCAACCTTGCAGATTTGCAAACAAGTGTTGCATATGTGATGATTTTCACATTGGATTGCCCACCCAGCTCCTCAATGACCTCATATAAATGGTCCTTCAAGAAGATTGTGCACTTCTAATGATCTAAGGATTCAATTTCCATTAAAAATAGGGATTGGATCAAGAAGACACAAAATGTTCAAAAGTGGACACATTTTAAGCATCTATCCTACCATCCATCACTATAGAACCCTGTGTTACCCCCATATTTGTGTGGATGTGCTTTATTTTCTATTGGTGGGGAAATTCTAGGGATTTCATGGCATGATCATGCCCATGAAAGTAACGTGTCATATCCCATCGACAATTTTGGGAATATTGCAGTCCTAAGAAGATAATTAACATGAGCAAATGACCCTACTCATTGAATATGGGCAAGTAACAACCCCTGCACTTTGTGTTTGGGAAGTGGGTCATTTTTCAGACCTAAAAATCAGTGTTGAGTAGATGTATGAGCAAGCATCTGAATGCTCTGACTGGAGAATGGAATCCTCTCTTCCAGCTGACATCCTCACTAAAATTTAGAACGATGATCTCACATGAAAAACATTTACAAATTGACTTTTTTACCATTTTTCATTATGTTATGATTAAGAAAAATTGTGCAGCAATACTGTCTCTTGCAGTGATTTACTGACTGCACATTATAGATCATATGGGTCCTCTGTTTGTATATGTGCCTTTGTGAAATTTTCCCAAAATTTTCTACGAAATTTTGAGAAATCCTGGATCTACGTCCAATATATGAGCCTCAACATCATTTATCATCCTTCTCATGAAAAAAGGTAGGATCCCTCAAGGTTGAGGCTATATGCATCATCCTCGGGGCCATACCAGTTGTCTCATCATGTCCCATGTAATAATTGGTTCTATATCATGAGATTTGATCCTATTCCACTATTCCCTAGCCAACAATAGCATTTGAACTTTTTTACCATCCATTTACATAGTAGAAAATAATTATAAATGGCTCCTTGCCAACCCATAATGTTAGCATCTATAAATTTGTCATCAAATTCGATAAGATATATTTTCTTGAGATACCTCCCTTTCTTATGTGGAGCTTCCTCCCTTGGTAGAAATGAAGTGGATGAGTTGATCCCTTCGTTGTTGTTTAAGTACCTCCAAATATTTCCCAATTTTTACCAAAAGTTCCTTTATTTTCTCTATTTTTCCTTGACTTCCACTCAAAGGGAGAAAATCATAAATTAAACTCTGAAACTAGCTTATGTTTTACCTTTATAGCATGGATAATACAACAATAGACTTATGTTAGTGTGCAATGTAATTATAATCTATCAAGGGGATTATGGCTATCAGGTCAATGCATTGTCAATGCCAAAGATAAACATGTGTCAATAGAGAGAGTCACGTAGATAAATCCCTAACGTCCTACCCTAACTACTTGGACCAACACCATGTCTTCTTCAATACATCGATCCCATTGAGGTAGCTCAAGGATCCACATCCCACCATATGACCATAAGCACCCGATTCTAATATTTGGTTCCTTGAATCCCATCACCCTTCATTCTAGAAAGAAAAGCTATCAAGAAACCATTAGGATTTCGCTCCTTGTTTCCAACCAAGCTAGAGTCTATGTTAGCCCTTATAAGGAAAATCTAGGTTACAATAGTGTTTCTAAGCTCATCATTGTTCACTTTTAATTTTTCAGTATATAATATCTATTTTATAAATTGGGCACATAACCTATTTTGTAAACATTGCATGCAAGTTACTGTTTATTACAACTCTTGGTCATGAATCAAATGGCCTATTTGTGTGATGTTCCGTTTTAGATAAACTGGAACAAAGGACATGCATGCAAACATGCATACAGGAAAAAAAGAAAAAGGGAGATACATGAAAACATGCATGCATGCAACAAATGAGAGGCATGCAACTCAACAGAGAAATAGAAGAGAAAAGTGACTTAGGTATAGGGCATGCAATGTCAAGGCTATAGAAGAAAGATGATAAAGTGAGTTACTCAAGATGGATTGTTATTGTTGACTGAGAATTAGATTCAAGAGCTCTGAGAGATTAAGGGTTATGGGCGGATTGCCTTAGCCAACCTTGGTTTCGACGGTGAAATCTATCCGTCCTAGTCAAGTTTAAGGATAGATTATACGGATCTATCACACGGGCTGCATTGTGAAGAATTTATTCTTATTGAGCAGAAATCGAGGTTACAATTGCATGGCCAATCATCAAAGTCGTATTTCACATGGCATTCCATTTATCATTCTTGGAGGGCGTCAATTTCTGGGTCTTCTTTGAGAACGCAGGCATCTACAGGAATATCATTCCTCCAGCATAAGCTAGGCATTATTGTGAACAGTGAATCTGATAAGGAAAAGCGTGATCATTATTTAATGGTTAGATCCAACATAAGAGCAACGATCTCCTTGCAAGAGATCATGTGATTATAGGATAGAGATCGGGATAGGTAGAATCATTCATAAAAGAGGGGTGCATGGATTATTAAGAAGGTTAGCATCTTCACTCTCACAACTGCGTGGAATCTTGAGGAAAGCGTGAACATCAAAGGTTGTCCATCTCCCTCACGTGAGAGCAGCAGATCATAGTTAGGGCGCAGATCTATTGGAGGATTGAGCATAAGAAGCATATTCCTTGGGGGCCGTATTAGATGATGAAAGAAGGGTGCATCTACCACACAGCTGCAACAACGATCTCATTCTTAATTACTGTGTGAACACTCCTGGAAGTCGCGGCCATCTCTCTCAGTCACTTTCCTGTGCAAGAGGGCAGCAATCTACTGTTTGGGAAGAGTTTCATTCACCTTGACAGCGTATTCCTTTTAGGGCAGCTAACTTGTGTGTGGGAGGCTCGATTCACCGATGGGAAGGGCACATCCATTATGAATAGTCTTACTCTCTGGTATCATTTCATGTGAGTTGAGGAAAGGGTGTATCTCAATTGCTGGCTATATACTCTTGCATGGAGGGTGTATAATATTGTGATGATGGAGGGTGTATAATATTGTGAGCCAACTACATCATCACAATATGAATCCTATTATATGACAGCCTGTTGTCAATGCTGACCCCTATCAGCTTGGGCGTATTTCATTTGACAGTCACACATACCTTGCAAAGAGGACGTGTTCCAGATCTTATCCACTCCTTATTTCAGGAGACACCTATCTACACAAATCAAACCTGTCATTAGCAGCTGCTATAACCACCTTTTGGTCACTGTCATAACGGATTAAAGGTCATAATTATCCTATTTTTGATATCTGATTATTACTTGTGATTGAGTAAAATTTCCATCTATGAATTGAATAAATGGGTTTGGCTTATCTCCTTGGGCTTCAAGGTTTGAATACATATATATGCATATCAACTGATATTGGGTTATGATGTTTATTAATATAGCATGCAATTAACCTATAAAGAAATTACCCTCATGCAAAACATGCAAACTACCAAATCAGTAAATATTGTAACCAAATGAAATAAAGGCAGTCAAGAAATCAAATTTCCCTACTTGGAATATTACAATTTCATTTCATGGTTGATGTTATCGGTTGATAACAGATGATAGCAATTACCTATTGAAACTTGATGGTATGGTTGGTGTTATAACTTATAACTATTAGTTGGTTGATTGATGTTATCTTTGTACTAAATAATTGATAATATTAGACAGTCAACCTGGATAAAACCAAGGTGATGATCTTCAATGGATCAAAGAAGGTATTTTCAGATCACCATTTTCTATTTAGAGGGGAAGAGATTTAGATCACCTACACCTATACTTAACTAGGGGTCTCAAGGCCTCGCTTAAGTATGAGACATGCTTTTCACTGGTGGGTCTTGCAGTTGCACTAACTTTAACATATGGTTGGGAAGTGAATTATTAAAAATAATTGTTTTACTCTTGTTTTATTTCTCTATAATTTAAATCAGTGGATTCCGTTATGAACAAGAATTTGAGCATGTATTGTGTATGAAACTGCTCAATCACATTTTTAAATTCTGTTGTTGCATCCTTAATTTGTGCTTGGCATGTATTAGTAGTCTGTTGGATCCCCTTTTGGAAGTCAAATCTGTATTTTATTTGTGAACCCAACTAGTTAGAGATTGAAATTTTGCTTGGAATGTATTAGTAGTTTGTTGGATCCCCTTTTGGAAGTCAAATCCGTATTTTATTGGTGAACCCAACTAGTTAGAGATTAAAATTTTAATATTTGGACAAGTGGGTATCCATTGCTGTTTAGGAGGGTATGGCCAGGTGTGCCACAGGTCCTATAGTCGAATTGTTTCTCAAAAGACATTTAACAATAAACATAACCTTATGTGCATTATACATGTTTGTATATGTGTTGGTAACATACATCCAATCCATTCTGGTATGTACATGTGTAGATATATGATAAACCAGCATGGACATACAAGCACTCAAAAATTCTCAATGACCTATGGCGACACTATCCACCCGATAGATGTGTGTGTATACACACACCCACACCCACCCCTCCACACACACAAAGATACAGACACAGACACACACACAAAGACACAGACACATACACCCACACATATTTATGCATGTATGTATGCATATACACATACATACATAGACCTCATGCCCACATCACCCACTTGATACCTGTGTGTGTATATACATATTTATATATATGCATGTGTGTATGTATATACACGCCCATGGCACAGACACACATATACACACACCACATTTGGGATGAGGTTTTGTTGTAGACTTGTTTTTGATTATGGTGGCTGCAATGTGCCAACAATCATGTTATATAACATTATATTAGAGCAAAATCCTTGTTTCTTACAGGAAGTATTCACTGATATTGTTTTGCATTCAAATATCACAGTTTCATGCACTTATTATGGTGACTCAAAATGATATCCTGAGGTTGGTTACTATATCTAATTTCAAAGTCCCCGATTGCTCCTTGACAAAATATTACCAACAATATTTATAATCAATATATTTCTCCTGCAAATTCATAACTCCACCCATTGTGCCCTAACATATATATTTGGGATCCATTCATTACCCATATTCAACAAAAACTACATAATGATACCTTACTTATTGGGAGGAAGCATCCCTTTGTTCCACGATTTTCGTCTAATTGCCCCTCACATGCCAATCGCACCCTCCTCCTCATGCATCCTTACAATCTGCTTCATATGGCCTCTCCACAGAGTACTCGGCTCCTCCACGATGGCTCTTGGCTCTCCTTGGAATGACACAGACGTATTCCAATGGGGCCATAGTAATGCCACGACTCAACTAGAAAAATATTTGGCCCTTAGAAATACCCCCATGATCTCTCAATCCACAACTCCACAAGATAAGGGTTAAGGCCCTCCACGGACCCCGATTTTCTCTAGATGCCCACGGCCCTTCCACAGACCCTCAATGGAATGGGTTCGGTCCTTATCCCATGTCCACGGCTCTGTCAAATGATGAATCGTCCCTCTCCATGAAGCTCCGAGTGTGCTGCGGGATAAGTTCAGAGTACTTGGGTGAAACCAATTTCTATCATTTTCGTATAGTATTTTCAATGTCATTTTTTATTTATCAGCCCTACAAAGTCCATGAATGAATGTAAAGTAAGTTAAGAAGGAGTCGCTTTCTCTTTTCATGAGATTGAAAGTATTTCAGGCATCAAAACTTAAACCCTCATTTATATACCCCCTAATTAATGTTGTATATGTAACCATACCCATGTAGTCATTAACTAGAGTTAAATATCCCAATGCACAAAAATTGACCCATGTCACATTACATAACCTATAAGGTCAATACTAACCTACATGTAGTTTGTGTGACCCTTACCAATAATTGTTGAATAAGCTATATGCTCTCATTACTGAGTCACAATGATAACATACTCAATTTAAATTTATATTGATGTCATTGTAATAGCATATTGTGTAGCAATAACCTCCGTAAATTGGGACCAAACAACAACCACCTTCACAACCATTTTTTTAAAATTTTTCTCAACAAATCATGTTGTATATGTAACAATGGTTGGTTCAAAACTTTTTTTTAAAAATTTTCTCAACAAACCATAGGGCTTGCTTTGATTTATTTTCCTTAAAGAAATGAATAATCAATGCACTATAAATGCAGTATAAATATTAACACTTGGTAAATAGCCCACATCCCTCATATTCTCGAACATTTCTAAAGACTTATTTACTTCACTAGATCTCAACCAGCATAGATCCATCTTAAACTCAAATCTATTAAGCACAAACAAAAAGAAGGATCCAATTTCTTGAAGTGTAATTTTTTTTACACATCAAGAAAAACTTTACATCTCTAGAAATTGGATCCCTCTCGGTGTTTAATAGATCTGGGTTTAAGATGGATCTATGTTGGTTTTAATTGGATCCATCTCGGTACAATAATCTACAGCGCAATAATCCAGGGAGAAGGCTACCATAAACATATTGATGACATATCCCATGTTTTTTATTTCATCCACAAAATATAAGGCCTCTAACATTTTTCCAACCCTGGAGTAACCTTTTACGAGGATCATATGAATAATTAGACTTTTGAAACACCCCCTTCTTTGTAAATCATCAACATATTTTCTAGCCTCTCTTAGTTTTCCTTCGTCACACAAGCTTGTAAGAAAGACACTAGAAAGGACGTTTAAGGTCGTTAATGTAAGCAGTGCAAATCTGTGTCATGCATTAATGCTAAGCTGTGACACAAGAGGGGGTCTACAATTTAGTAAATTTTAACACTACATATGGATTCAAAGACCAAAGTACACATTGGAAACAAATATAATTGATATACCTTTGCACAAAGCACTGGGACCTTTTAATGGATCGAGATCAGCACACTGAAATCTACCAAGGCTCCTGGGTACTCCAGCATATGCAAACTAGTATAGAAATACATAACCGAAACACAGAGAATGCATAACAGATATATGGGCCAACACAAATCTTCTATTAAATTCTGAAAAAAAAACCAACACAAGATTACAAAGAGAGTATTACAACAGACCCTTAGGCCCGAATTCCGGATGCCTTATGCCTTGGGAATTCTCCTTCTTATAGGAAAATTTGAGAATCCTCAAGAGGCTAGAACCTACGGAGTTACATTATTGTCCTTCTGGACAAATCTTTGGCCAATCTTCAAAATATATCCCAATCTAACGGAGAATACACTGTGGATTTTCTTTTTCAAAAAGAACCCACTAAATAAATGACATATATGGATGACAGAGAAAAGGACTCTCTGACAAATATTCAAAAGAGATAAAAATCTTACGGATAATACACCATGGATATTCTTTCTCAAAAGAACCCACTAAAGAAATGACTTAAGGAGAAAACATGTGACAGACAGAGGAAAAAAGGACAATTATGCTTTGTACAAAGCTACACAGTGGAGATTCTTTCACAAGAACCCACGAAAGAAATGACATAAAGCTAATAGTCGGGAGGGATATGGTCAGAATCAAATCCCTCTAACCCAAATCCATTACGGTCAGTATCACTATCCTTGGATTCACTTCTTGGATCAACATGAAATATTCATCGATATTCTTCAGTACCATACAGCAAGATATTCTCCATCCAATATGGAGGATTTTCACTGAAGCAGGCTGAAAAAGGAGACTGTTGAAAATACCGCTGTCTAGCATAGTCAGGGACTGATACTTCACCAAAGAAATTATTCTATATAACAAATTTTAATTCTTGACTGATATCGACTGCTGTCTTAACAATTTCACCTTTCCACAAGACATCAAACTGAAACACACTGTAGGCAATAGCTCCTTCTGCTAACTCATGCTACAGAGTCAAAGTAAACCAACATGGAGAAGCTTTCTCCAAAGCAGAAATTCTAGGAACATATAGAAAAGCAGAATTTTCATCCAAGGACTCCAAAATCTGTACTTATTCTAGATGTATTCACAATAGAAGCAAATGGTGACTTTATTATGGGCACGAGCAGTTTGGTGGATTGCATAAAAATCGATCCATCTCAGAGAGGGATAAAAAATGTATGCATAGAATTGTATTTCTCCTGAAAGTAGCTGATAATGTCCAATTATCATGTTAACATGGTTGACCTGTAGGAATGGATTATTAATATCAAGATCATAACTGTGGCGTCCTTCTAATGAATCCACTTTGTTCTAGAGAATCCGTTGTTGAATGCCAGATGGGAGACTTTGGATTTTATCACCAAAACAATCTATACAAAATCTGTAATGGCATTCATGATAGATGTTAACATAATACTTCATACTTCCTTGGGAGGAAGATTCACATTGGGTAAAAACCTTAATGTCTTTGGCTGGAGCACCTTCATGAGTGACCATATCAGCAAGATGGTTGTCTCGTCCAGCTTTATAGATGATATCAAAATCAAATCCTTGTAACCAAAAAGCCCACCGGAGGACCCTGACATTGCCTTGTTCAAGCAGTCTTCTATTACCAAACATACCTTTCATATGCTTTAAATCGCCCCGAACCATAAATTGAACACTTTTGAGAAATAATTTGAAATGTTGGATTCCTTTCTTGACCGCCAAAATATCCTTATGTAAAGATGGATAGTTTATCTCAGCATTTGAGAATGTACCAGATGCGACGTAGGCACATACTTCTTCTTGTTTAGAATGTTTCCGCAGTAGAACTATTGCCGAAACTTGATCTGATGCATCTGTTTCTAATATGTATGGAAATTCATGATCTGTCAAAGACAATGGTGGGAGCTTCTGAATATTAGTTTTGATGCGTTTTACAGTAGCTGTCATAGCTTCTGTTCATTCCGATCTCGATTTCAGCCTTTTCTGGAGCAACTTTGTATCTCTTTCCTGAGTTTGATAGAACTGTCGAATATAGTTGAGGAAACCAAGAAATCTATGAACTTGTTTAATATCTTGCAATTTATCTGGAAAGCTTAAAAGCTTCTACAAAACATGGGCTGCAGAATTATCTTTCCGTGAGATATTTGAAGACCTAAATATTCAATGGAGGTTTGTATAATGACAAAATTATCTGGAGATAAGACAAAGCAATTCCATGCCTAAAAACAAATGCATAAAATTCTTCTAAATGCATCTTATGTTCTGCTATATCTCTGCTAAACAAAATCAAATCATCGATATATACAATGAAAAAATCTAATGGTCTGAAAATATCTTTCATTCTTTTCTGAAAATCCGAAGGAGCATTCTTCAAACCGAATGGCATAAATATCCACTGATACTGACCATTGGGAACAACAAATGTTGTCTTAAACCGATCTTTTGGAGAAATACCAATTTGCCAAAACCCGCTCTTGAGATCAAATTTGCTATATATGTTGGCTTTTGCTATTTTAGACAAAATCAATTCTTTATGAGGAAGTGGATATCTGATTGGTTCCAAGGACTTATTCAATTCTCCATATTTAACAACCAATCTTTTCTTACCTTTTTTTTGTTCAGAATGCGTATTAACATAAAATGCTGGGCAAGCCCAAGCACTTTTGCAGGGTTCAATCAATTTGTTGTCTAACAACTGTTGAATTTCCTCTTTACATGCTTGTTGTTCTGTTGGACTCATGTTGTTAGCTGAAGCCTTCTGTGGCTTGATGTCTACATTTTTTTTATAAGGAAGATCAACATAATATTTCTCTCTGGTCCATAAGGAATCTGGTTGATTAGAAGTACAATCTTCTTTCAATTTTTTGATGATTTCTGCTAGAATTTCTTGATTATGTAGTTCTGCATGTTTGACAATTTTCTTGATTTTAGTCAGGTCTTTGACTGACTCTTTGACTACATATGGTATTTATGCAGATATTCTTATTACAAATTTTGATTTTACTGGAACAGACACTTTAGAACCTTGAATTGTGAAATCTACAGATTCTTCTCTAACTACCATGGGTAAGTGTTTTTTGACAAAATCACATCCTAGCATCATATCTGCCCCTGTATCTAAACAATGCAAAGTCACAAATGTTTTGACTTTTCATAGCATTATTGGGAAATCTGGAGCGATGAAATTTATACTGATGAGTTCTTTGTTGACTGCTCTAAAATTAATAGATGTAGGTTGCCAAAAGTATTCAGGGATTGCTTTATACTTACAGCAGCTACTCATGGCTCCTGTATCAACCTGTGCATCAAGCTCATAGAGCTTATATCCTTATGTATTTATCTGGATTGGAATAACCATTATGTCACCCATACTTGTCTGCTCAATGACCGTATCAGAAGGGCTTGATTCTTTTGCTGGACAAAAACTATGAGCTTTTTTCATTGTCAACTGAATGTATTCTGAATTTAGCTCATCAAGTTTATGTAAAGAACTCTGTATACTAGTTGCTAAATTTTCCAACTGTTCTCTTTTATATTTTATCTTATTTTCAAAGAAAGTAATTTTCCTGAGAAGTAATGACTCACCCTGATCTTGTGGAAAATCATCAAACCAAATTTTGTTTTCGGGATCAAATTCTGTTTGCGTTGGTTTTGGTAACCATTGCGAGAGTTCATCAATTTTTTCTTGCAATCTTCTTCTGATTATGACTAATCCTGGAGAAAGGTTAGCCTTTCTCTCTTCAAGCTCTTCTATCTGTTTTCTTATGGAAGTAACAGAGAACACATAACATTCAAAAACAAAGCAATTGCTAATGAATGTTTTTTCATCATCCGAGCTCTTTGAGGATTCTATAGAATTTTTTTTCTGAAATCTAGTTCTTCTATATTAGAGTCATATTCAGACTCAATATCTGACTCATGTATAGAGAAACCCTCATAATCAGATTGCAACTCTGGAACCAAATCCCATTCAACAGGATTATACTCTGTAGTGAAAATTTCACAGAGTTTATGCTGGATTCTAGTCTTCTTGTCAAGACAAGCATTTTCGCAATGACCTGTTTTGCCACAAATATAACATGCTGATTTTTTCAGAGGCCTAGTTCTTTTCTTGAAAACAAACTTTCTTTGCTTATTCCTGAAGAAATTATTTTTGACAGGTTTTCTTGAAAATTGTCTGGAAGAACGTGAATGTGATAGTGAGGATCCACCACGCTTCTGGGTAGAACAAGTGCAAGAGGAGGAAGAAGTGGAAGTCTTCTTAGGACGAAAGAACCCATAACTAGCTGTTTCACGAAACCGCTGGCAGGCTGACTGTGAGAGGAAGATTTGCTTCTTCAATTTTTTCTGTGTCTTCATGGCGACATATTCTTTTTGTAGGGCTGTGAGAACATGCTGATGGAGACCAACCAAAGAAAGATCTTCTATTTTAACTTGATGATCACTTAAATATATGGAGACTAATTCTGGGATATTTCCTGGGAGAGAGGAAAGATAGTGGCGAAGATATGGCAACATTCTGGTGATCAGTTATTTTATAGAGCATATTGCATAGTGTAGAAATAATCTTGAAGCAATATCACAGAGCTTTTGGGACATAAACATCTGGTCTGTATGTGATGCATCTGGAGGGAAAGCACCTAGAAATTCATGTGCTAAGGCTTGGAACAAGGCTTCTAGAGGATCTACATCATCTAGGATATGTTCTTTTTCTTCTTCAAAAATTTTTTCCCACCAAATTTTAGCTATACCTGTGAAAGCCCAAGTTAGCTGTGTTGTAATATCCTTCCATGAGGATTTTGTCTCTGCTTTTCTTTGGAATGCCCATGCATTTATTTTCTGGAAAAGATTCATAATTTGATCTTGATGCAAATAATCTAAATTAATGATCAAAGTGTTTCCAAAGCCTTTAGAAAGATCTTTGGAATCAATCTTGATATCAACATTTTTTAACTCATTTGTCCATCTGACAAATGGACTATGAAACTTATTCTAACTGACATCTTGGCCATGAACTCTTCTTTCCTGGTTCTGGAAAAAGTGTGTTTCTATTCTATTTCTTTTGGTAGAATTGAGGCCAGAAGTTTCTCCCATCTCTGAATCTATAGAGACTTGGGAGGATGCCATTTTGATATCTTCAATTTCTAACTCATTAGCCCTATGTTTCATTAGATCAAACTTTTCTCTTGCTAATTCAGCACCTTCCTGAATCCTCTACAACTGATGCGGGCTTAACTGCTTTAAATATTTATGTGAGCTAGAAGTGTCAGAATGGTACTTAAATTTATAGCCTTCTTTGTCAACTTGGATATAGTTGGGAGGAGAAGGAGGATGCAGAATGGAAGACTATAAACTACTAACAGATTTAGAAATGATATCTAAACTAGATTCAATATCGGCAAGTATATTTTCTCTTTCTCTTTGAACTTTAAGCAAATTGTCAATGGAACCAGATATGTGATCAATGGATCCCTGCAAAGTTTGCAGATGTTCTTTGAGTTCTAAAACATCTCGAGCAACATCGTTGAGATTCTGAGCTATACAAACCTACTGATTGAAAATTTGTATAATTCTGTAATTTTATTTGCTCTGCTGGATTTGGATTTGTATGGCTTCTTAGCTTTACAAATTGCATATCTGACTGGATTGCTCCTTCCTTAAATGTAGGACTAGAATTTCCTGAATCTAGTCTCCTTGCGGCTATCTGAACTAAGGAACCAAGCTTTTCTCTAGGAAGAGTAAAGCTCTTGATATCTCTGAATAATGTAGAACATTCAGCACAACTTGAATGCTGACCCTTATGAGAAGGAGAAGAGGAAGACGAAGCTTCAATAGATTGAAAAGTTTTTTCTTTTTTCGGTGCATGCCTTTCTTTGCAAAATTTACAGGATGCAGATGGAAACTGGCTGTGATTAGTGATATGATGATGCATTTGGATATCATAAGGCTGTATGTGGATAGGAGATATTATTCTGGGAAGGGACACTGAGTGTGATGCAGATCGACTGAGAAAGGGTGAAGAAGAAAATGTAGGGAAATTAAATCACTGAGATGGAGCAAAATGGAGAGAGTTACTACCATTTGATGACTGAACTATTATTAGTTGTTTGGAACCAGATTGTTGCAGTTCAGGATATTTTTGAGATAGTGGTAAGTAATTGCTGTTCCATTCATCAGGTAAGGTCACTTGAGAGAATCCTAGTTGGAGAGGTGTGGTGTTTCCTGGACCAACTACTACCCCTTCTTGAAGTGCTCTTTTCTGCAGTTTGGGATTAATCACAGGCGTAGTTGTAGAAACAAAACATATGCATAAGATGGAATGTAACTGAAAAATTTGGGCCTGTGGGGCTACATCAAAACCAAAAAACTGTATATATGCTTATAAAAACTCATTGATATAGGGATTAGTAACTGACACCTAGTATCGAGGTACAAGAGAAGACCATGCAGGTCCATTATTTAGTGGACTCTCAAAACCACCAAGTAAGGCATATTCAAACTTATTAAGATGAGAATCTAATATGCAGGAGATACAAGAAGACTAGAATCCAACATAAAATCTGTGAAATTTTCACTACAGAGTATAATCCTGCTGAATGGGATTTGGTTCCAGAGTTGCATTCTCACGTGAGTGATCATTCTCTTTCTCTGCATTCGATCTGTGTAATCCATTTTGAGGAGGAAGGATATTGCGAAGTACAGTTTGGTATTGCGAGGTGTTGGAAGAAGACTTCTCGTGTAAGGTGCGAAATAAGTCTCGTGGAAGGCACAGTCAGCCGTGTCGGAAAGCAGCGCAGCGTTTTGTCCGAGCATCATTCTTCGATTTTTCAGGTTCCACTTTCATTTCTAATATTTTTCACTATGGATTCATCCAACAACAACTTTTACTTCCCTGAGTCTGTTTCTTCCTACAGAGATAAACACTCTAAGAGATGGTCATGGTTAAATAAATATTTGAACAAGATTGATTCCGATACTTTGTATGATACCCATGTAGTTTTTCAGGAATATGACCCTCAACCTAATTGGACTTTGCTTGAGATAGATGTCGATAAGATTTATGATATTCCTATGTTTAAGTTTCGTGCTGCTCAGTTATTTCGGTTCACGTCTGTCAACATTCCTATCACCATTGGTCAATCTGTTTATCAAATCCTGCTCATCAAGCCTAACGACATTAATTGGGGATTAGAAAATGGTTATAAATACATCCATATTGGTTTGGTTCAGTTTGGTATTAATCCACTTGTCCCTCCACGATTAAATACTTCTTGTCTGTCCTGCATATTAGATTTTTGTCTTAATAAGTTTGAAGATGCCTTACTTGGTGGTTTCCAGAGTCCACTAAATAATGGCCCTGCATGGTCTTCTCTTGTACCTCGATACCAGGTGTCACTTACTGATCCCTATATCAATGAGTTTTTACAAGCATATATATAGTTTTCTGGTTTTGATGTAGCCCCATAGGCCCAAATTGCTTAGTTACATTCCACCTTATGCATACGTTTTGTTTCTACAACTATGCCTGTGATTAATCCCAAACTGCAGAAAAGAGCACTTCAAGAAGGGGTAGTAGTTGGTCTAGGAAACACCACACCTCTCCAACTGGGATTCTCTCAGGTGACCTTACCACTATCTCAAAAATATCCCTGCGATGAATGGAATAGCCCTTACCACTATCTCAAAAATATCCTGAATTGAAATAGTCTGGTTCCAAACAACTGAGAATAGTTCAGTCATCAAATGGTAGTACCTCTCTCCGTTTTTCTCCATCTCAGTCATTTAATTTCCCTGCATCTGCTTCTTCACCCTTTCTCAGTCGATCTGCATCACACTTAGCGTCCCTTCCCAGAAGAATATCTCCTATACACATACAACCTTAAGATAGCCAAATGCATCAGCATATAACTAATCACAGCCAGTTTCCATCTGCATCTTGTAAATTTTGCAAAGAAAAGCATGCACCGAAAAAAGAAAAAAAATTAATCTATTGATTCTCCTTCTCATAAAGGCCAGCATTCAAGTTGTGTTGAATGTTCTGCATTATTCAGAGATATCAAGAGCTTTACTCTTCCTAGAGAAAATCCTGGTTCCTTAGTTCAGATAGCCGCAAGGAGACTAGATTCAGGAAATTCTAGTCCTACATTTAAGGAAGGAGAAATCCAATCCGATCTGCAATTTGTAAATCTAAGAAGCCCTACAGATCCAGAGCCAGTAGAGCAAATAAAGTTACAGAATTGTACAAATTTTCAATCAGTTTGTATAGCTCAGAATCTCGACGATGTTGCTCGAGATGTTTTAGAACTCAAAGAACATCTGCAAACTTTGCATGGATCCATTGATCACATATCTGGTTCCATTCAAAATTTGCTTAAAGTTCAAAGAGAAAGATAAAATCTACTTGCTGATATTGAATCTAGTTTAGATATCATATATAAATCTGTTAGTAGTTTACAGTCCACCATTCCTCATCCTCTTTCTCCTCCCAGCTATAGCCAAGTTGACAAAGAAGGCTATAAATTTAAGTACCATTCTGACACTTCTAGCTCACATAAATATTTAAAGCAGTTAAGCCCACATCAGTTGTAGAGGATTCAGCAAGGTGCTGAATTAACAAGAGAAAAGTTTGATCTAATGAAACAGAGTGCCAATGAGTTAGAAATTCAAGATATCAAAATGGCATCCTCCCAAGTCTCTATGGATTCAGAGATGGGAGAAAATTCTGGCCCCAATTCTACCAAAAGAAATAGAACAAAAACACACTTTATCCAGAACCAGGCAAGAAGAGTTCATGGCCAAGATGTTAGTCAGAATAAGTTTCGTAGTCCATTTGTCAGATGGACAAATGAGTTAAAAAATGTTGATATCAAGATTGATTCCAAAGATATTTCTAAAGGCTTTGGAAACACTTTGATCATTAATTTAGATTGTTTGCATCAAGATCAAATTCTGAATCTTTTCTAGAAAATAAATCCATGGGCATTCCAAAGAAAAGCAGAGACAAAATCCTCATGGAAGGATATTACAACACAGTTAACTTGGGCTTTCATAGGTATAGCTAAACTTTGGTGGGAAAAAATTTTTGAAGAAGAAAAAGAACATATCCTAGATGATGCAGATCCTCTAGAAGCCTTGTTCCAAGCCTTAGCACATGAATTTCTAGGTGCTTTGCCTCTAGATGCATCACATACATCCCAGATGTTTATGTCCCAAAAGCTTTGTTATATTGATCCACTTCAAGATTATTTCTGCACTATGCAATCTATGCTCTATAAAATAACTGATCACCAGAATGTGGCATATCTTCGCCACTATCTTGCCTCTCTCCCAGGAAAGATCCCACAATTAGTCTCTAGATATTTAAGTGATCATCAAGTTAAAATAGAATATCTTTCTTTGGATGGTCTCCATCAGCATGTCCTCACAGCCCTACAGAAAGAGTGTGTCGTCATGAAGACACAGAAAAATTTGAAGAAACAAATATTCCTCTCACAGTTATCCTGCCAGTAGTTTCCTGAAACAGCTAGTTATGGGTGCTTTCGTCCTAAGAAGAATTCCACTTCTTCCTCCTCTTGCACTTGTTCTACCCGGAAGCATGGTGGATCCTCACCATCACATTCACATTCTTCCAGACAATTTTCAAGAAAACTTGTCAAAAATAATTTCTTCAGGAATAAGCAAACAAGATTTGTTTTCAAGAAAAGAACTAGGCCTCTGAAAAAATCAGCATGTTATATTTGTGGCAGAACAAATCATTGGGCAAATGCTTGTCCTAACAAGAAGACTAGAATCCAACATAAACTCTGTGAAATTTTCACTACAGAGTATAATCCTGCTGAATGGGAGTTGGTTCCAGAGTTTCAATTTGATGATGAGGGTTTCTCTATACATGAGTCAGATATTGAGTCAGAATCCTCATAGAGCTCGGATGATGAAAAAACATTCATTAGCAATTGTTTTGTTTTTGAATGTTATGTGTTCTCTGTTACTTCCATAAGAAAATAGATAGAAGAGCTTGAAGAGAGAAAGGCTAACCTTTCTCCAGGTTTAGTCATAATCAGAAGAAGATTGCAAGAAAAAATTGATGAACTCTTGCAACAGTTACCAGAACCAATGTAGACAAAATTTGATCCCGAAAGCGAAAGTTGGTTTGATGATTTTCCACAAGATCAGGGTGAGTCATTCCTTCTGAGGAAAATTACTTTCTTTGAAAATAAGAAAAAAGATGAAAGAGAACAGTTGGAAAATTTAGCAACTAGTATACAGAGTTCTTTACATAAACTTGATGAGTTGAATTCAGAATACATTCAGTGGACAATGAAAAAAGCTCATAGTTTTTGTACAACAAAAGAGGAAATTCAACAACTGTTAGACAGGAAATTGATTGAACCCTGCAAAAGTGCTTGGGCTTGCCCAACATTTTATGTTAATAAGCATTCTGAACAAAAAAGAGTTAAGAAAAGATTGGTTGTTAACTATGGAGAATTGAATAAGGCCTTGGAACCAATCAGATATCCACTTCCTCATAAAGAATTGATTTTGTCTAAAATAGCAAAAGCCAACATATACAGGAAATTTGATCTCAAGAGTGGGTTTTGGCAATTGGTATTTCTCCAGAAGATCGGTTTAAGACAAAATTTGTTGTTCCCCATGATCAGTATTAGTGGACAGTTATGCCATTCGGTTTGAAGAATGCTCCTTCAGAGTTTCAGAAAAGAATGGAAGATATTTTCAGACCATTAGATTTTGATATTGTATATATCGATGATTTGCTTTTGTTTAGCAGAGATATAACAGAACATAAGATGCATTTAGAAGAATTTTATGGATTTTTTTTTAGGCACCGAATTGCTTTGTCTTCATCTCTAGATAAGTTTGTCGTTGCACAAACATCCATTGAATACTTAGGTCTTCAAATATCTCATGGAAAGATAATTCTGCAGCCCCATGTTTTGCAGAAGCTCTTAAAATTTCCATATAAATTGCAAGATATCAAACAAGTTTAGAGATTTCTTGGTTGCCTCAACTATATTCGACAAATCTATCAAACTCAGGCAAGAGATACAAATTTGCTCCAGAAAAGGTTGAAGTCGGGATCGGAATGGACAAAAGCTATGACAGCTATTGTAAAACGCAACAAAACTAATATTCAGAAGCTCCCACCATTGTCTCTTCCAGATCATGAATTGGCATACATATTAGAAACATATGCACCAGATCAAGTTTGGGAAACAGTTCTACTACAGAAACATTCTAAACAAGAAGAAGTATGTGCCTACACATCTGGTACATTCTCAAATGCTGAGATAAAGTATTCATCTTCACATAAGGATATTTTGGTGGTCAAGAAAGGAATCCATTGTTTCAGATTGTTTCTCAAAAGTGTTCAATTTGTGGTTCGGACCGATTTAAAGCATATGAAAGGTATGCTTGGTAGTAGAAGACTGCTTGAACAAGGCAATGACAGGGTCCTCCGGTGGGCTGTTTGGTTACAAGGATTTGATTT
Source organism: Larix kaempferi (assembly GCA_027924585.1). Classification (NCBI taxonomy): domain Eukaryota; kingdom Viridiplantae; phylum Streptophyta; class Pinopsida; order Pinales; family Pinaceae; genus Larix; species Larix kaempferi. The sequence continues at coordinate 1,473,345 of BSBM01000316.1, read as the reverse complement.
TGATATCATCTATAAAGCTGGATGAGACAACCATCTTGCCGATATGCTCACTCGTGAAGGTGCTCTAGCCAAAGACATTAAGTATTTTACCCAAGGTGAATCTTCCTCCCAAGGAAGTATGAAGTATTCTGTTAACATCTGTCATGAATGCCATTACAGATTTTGTATAGATTGTTTTGGTGATAAAATTCGAAGTCTCCGATCTGACATTCAACAAGAGATTCTACAGAATAGAGTGGATTCATTAGAAGGACACCACAGTTATTCTCTTGATATTAATAATCCATTCCTACAGGTCAACCATGTTAACATGATAATTGGACATTATTAGCTACTTTAAGGAGAAATACAATTCTATGCATACATTTTTGGTCCCTCTCTGAGATGGATCGATTTTTATGCAATCCACCAAACTGCTCGTGCCCATAATAAAGTCACCATCTGCTTCTATTATGAAGACATCCAGAATAATTACAGATTTTGGAGTCCTTGGATGATAATTCTACTTTTTTTATATGTTCCTAGAATTTCTACTTTGGAGAAAGCTTCTCCATTTTGGTTTACTTCAACTCTGCAGTATGAGTTAGCAGAAGGAGATATTTCCTACAATGTGTTTCAGTTTGATGTCTTGTGGAAAGGTGCAGTTGTTAAGACAACAGTCGATATTAGTCAACAATTAAAATTTGTTATACAGAATAATTTCTTTGGTGAAGTATGAGTCCCTGACTATGCTAGATAGCGATATTTTCAACAGTCTCCTTTTTCAGCCTGCTTCAGTGAAAATCCTCCATATTGGATGGAGAATATCTTGTCGTATGGTACTGAAGCATACTGACGAATCTTTGATGCTGATCCAGGAATAGAATCCGAGGATAGTGATACTGACCGTATTGGATTTGGGTTAGAGGGATTTGATTCTGACCATAGCCCTCTCGACTATTAGCTTTATGTCATTTCTTTCGTGGGTTCTTGTGAAAGAATCTCCACTGTGTAGCTTTGTACAAAGCATACTTGTCCTTTTTTCCTCTGTTCGTCACATGTTTTCTCCTTAAGACATTTCTTTAGTGGGTTCTTTGAAAAAGAATATCCATAGTGTATTATCCATAAGATTTAGATCTCGTTTGAATATTTTTCAGAGAGTCCTTTTCTCTGTCAGCCATATATGTCATTTATTTAGTGGGTTCGTTTTGAAAAAGAATATCCACAGTGTATTCTCTGTAAGATTGAGATCTCTTTTGAAGATTGGCCAAATATTTGTCCAGAAGGAAAATAATATAACTCCGTAGGTTCTAGCCTCTTGAGGATTCTCAAATTTTCCTATAAGAAGGAGAATTCCCAAGGCATAAGGCATCCAAAATTCGGGCCCAAGAGTTTGTTGTAATACTCTCTTTGTAATCCTGTGTTGGTTTTTTTTTTCAGAAGTTCATAGAAGATTTGTGTTGGCCCATATATCTGTTATGCATTCTCTGTGTTTCGGTTATATATTGCTATACTAGTTTTCATATGCTGGAGTACCCAGGAGCCTTGGTAGATTTCAGCATGCTGATCTCAATCCATTAAAAGGTCCCAATGCTTTGTGCAAAGGTATATCAATTATATTTTTTTTTTCCGCTGTGTACTGTGATATACTCTGTAGTGATATCAAGATTGATTCCAAAGATATTTCTAAAGGCTTTGGAAACACTTTGATCATTAATTTAGATTGTTTGCATCAAGATCAAATTCTGAATCTTTTCCAGAAAATAAATGCATCAGCATTCCAAATAAAAGTAGAGACAAAATCCTCATGGAAGGATATTACAACACAGTTAACTTGGGCTTTCATAGGTATAGCTAAACTTTGGTGGGAAAAGATTTCTGAAGAAGAAAAAGAACATATCCTAGATGATGCAGATCCTCTAGAATCCTTGTTCCAAGCCTTAGCACATGAATTTCTAGGTCCTTTGCCTCCAGATGCATCACATACAACCCAGATATTTATGTCCCAAAATCTTTGTGATATTGATCTACTTCAACATTATTTCTGCACTATGCAATCTATGCTCTATAAATTAACTGATCACCAGAATGTGGCATATAATCGCCACTATCTTGCCTCTCTCCCTGGAAAGATATCAGAATTAGTCTCCAGATATTTAAGTGATCATCAAGTTAAAATAGAAGATATTTATTTGGCTGGTCTCCATCAGCATGTTCTCACAGCCCTACAGAAAGAATGTGTCGCCATGAAGACACAGAAAAATTTGAAGAAACAAATCTTCCTCTCACAGTCATCCTGCCAGCAGTTTCGTGAAACAACTAGTTATGGGTGCTTTTGTCCTAAGAAGACTTCCACTTCTTCCTCCTCTTGCACTTGTTCTACCCGGAAGCGTGGTGGATCCTCATCATCACATTCACGTTCTTCCAAACAATTTTCAAGAAAACCTGTCAAAAATAATTTCTTCAGGAATAAGAAAAGAACTAGGCCTCTAAAAAAATCAGCATGTTATATTTGTGGCAAAATAGGTCATTGGGAAAATGCTTGTCCTGACAAGAAGACTAGAATCCAACATAAACTCTGTGAAATTTTCACTACAGAGTATAATCCTGCTGAATGGGATTTGGTTCCAGAGTTGCAATCTGATGATGAGGGTTTCTCTATACATGATTCAGTTATTGAGTCTGAATATGACTCTGATATAGAAGAACTAGATTTCAAAAAAATTTATACAGAATCCTCAGAGAGCTCCGATGATGAAAACACATTCATTAGCAATTGCTTTGTTTTTGAATGTTATGTGTTCTCTGTTACTTCCATAAGAAAACAAATAGAAGAGCTTGAAGAGAGAAAGGCTAAACTTTCTCTAGGTTTAGTCATAATCAGAAGAAGATTGCAAGAAAAAATTGATGAACTGTCGCAACGGTTACCAGAACCAACGCAGACAGAATTTGATCCTGCAAAACGAAAGTTGGTTTGAGGATTTTCCACAAGATCAGGGTGATCATTCCTTCTTAGGAAAATTACTTTCTTTGAAAATAAGATAAAATATGAAAGAGAACAGTTGGCAAATTTAGCAATTAGTATATAGATTTCTTTACATAAACTTGATGAGTTGAATTCAGAATACATTCAGTTGACAATGAAAAAAGCTCATAATTTTTGTCCAACAAACGAATCAGGCCCTTTTGATACGGTCATTGAGCAGAAAAGTGTGGGTGACAGAATGGTTATTCCAATCCAGATAAAGATAGAAGGATATAAGCTCTATGAGATTGATGCACAGGCGGATATAGGAGCCATGAGTAGCTTCTGTAAGTATAAAGCAATCCTTGAATACTTTTGGCAACCTACATCTATTAATTTCAGAGCAGTCAACAAAGAACTCATCAGTATAAATTTCATCGCTCCAGATTTCCCAATCATGCTAGGAAAAGTCAGAGCATTTGTGACTTTGTATTGTTTAGTTACAGGGGTAGATATGATGCTAGGAAATGATTTTGTCAAAAAACACTTACCCATGGCAGTTAGAGAAGAATCTGTTGATTTCACAATTCAAGGTTCTAAAGTGTCTGTTCCAGTAAAATCAGAATTTGTAATAAGAATATCTGCAAAAAAACCAGATGTAGTCAAAGAGTTAGTCAAAAACCTGACTAAAATCAAGAAAATTGTCAAACATGTAGAACTACATGGTCAAGAAATTCTGGCAGAAATCATCAAAAAATTTAAAGAAGATTGTACTTTTGATCAACCAAATGCCTTCTAGACCAGAGAGAAATATTATGTTGATCTTCCTTATAAACAAAATGTAGACATCAAACCACAGAAGGATTCAACTAACAACATGAGTCCAATAGAACAACAAGCATGTAAAGAGGAAATTCAACAACTGTTAGACATGAAATTGATTGAACCCTGCAAAAGTGCTTGGGCTTGCCCAACATTTTATGTTAATAAGAACTCTGAACAAAAAAGAGGTAAGAAAATATTGGTTGTTAACTATGGAGAATTGAATAAATCCTTTGAACCAATCAGATATCCACTTCCTCATAAAGAATTGATTTTGTCTAAAATAGCAAAAGCCAACATATACAAGAAATTTGATCTCAAGAGTGGGTTTTGGAAAATTGGTATTTCTCCAGAAGATCGGTTTAAGACAACATTTCTTGTTCCCATGGTCAGTATCAGAGGACAATTATGCCATTCGGTTTGAAGAATGCTCCTTCACATTTTCAGAAAAGAATGGAAGATATTTTCAGACCATTAGATTTTGTCGTTGTATATATCGATGATTTGCTTTTGTTTAGCAGATATATAGCAGAACATGAGATGCATTTAGAAGAATTTTATGCATTTTTTTTTAGGCATGGAATTGCTTTGTCTTCATCTCCAGATAAGTTTGTCATTGCACAAACTTCCATTGAATATTTAGGTCTTCAAATATCTCACGGAAAGATAAATCTGCAGCCCCATGTTTTGTAGAAGCTTTTAAGCTGTCCAGATAAATTGCAAGATATCAAACAAGTTCAGATATTTCTTGGTTGCCTCAACTATATTCGATAGTTCTATCAAACTCAGGCAAGAGATACAAAGTTGCTCCAGAAAAAGATGAAATCGGGATCGGAATGGACAGAAGCTATGACAGCTACTGTAAAACGCATCAAAACTAATATTTAGAAGCTCCCACCATTGTCTTTTCCAGATCATGAATTGCCATACATATTAGAAACAGATGCATCAGATCAAGTTTGGGTAGCAGTTCTACTACAGAAAAATTCTAAATAAGAAGAAGTACGTGCCTACGCATTTGGTACATTCTCAAATGATGAGATAAAGTATCCATCTTCACATAAGGAGATTTTTGCGGTCAAGAAAGGAATCCAGTGTTTCAGATTGTTTCTCAAAAGTGTTCAATTTGTGGTTCGGACCGATTTAAAGCATATGAAAGGTATGCTTGGTAATAGAAGACTGCTTGAACAAGGCAATGCCAGGGTCCTCCGGTGGGCTATTTGGTTACAAGGATTTGATTTTGATATCATCTATAAAGCTGGATGAGACAACCATCTTGCCGATATGCTCACTCGTGAAGGTGCTCCAACCAAAGACATTAAGGTTTTTACCCAAGGTGAATCTTCCTCCCAAGGAAGTATGAAGTATTCTGTTAACATCTGTCGTGAATGCCATTACAGATTTTGTATAGACTATTTTGGTGATAAAATTCGAAGTCTCCCATCTGACATTCAACAACGGATTCTCAAGAATAGAGTGGATTCATTAGAAGGATTCCATAGTTATGATCTTGATATTAATAATCCATTCCTACAAGTCAACCATGTTAACATGATAATTGGGCATTATCAGCTACTTTCAGGAGAAATACAATTATATGCATACATTTTTTATCCCTCTCTGAGATGGATCAATTTTTATGCAATCCACCAAACTGCGCGTGCCCATAATAAAGTCACCATCTGCTTCTATTGTGAAGACATCCAGAATAATTATAGATTCTGGAGTCCTTGGATGAAAATTCTTCTTTTCATATATGTTCCTAGAATTTTTGCTTTGGAGAAAGCTTCTCCATTTTGGTTTACTTCGACTCTGTAGCATGAGTTAGCAGAAGGAGCTATTGCCTACAGTGTGTTTCAGTTTGATGTCTTGTGGAAAGGTGTAATTGTTAAGACAGCAGTCGATATAAGTCAAGAATTAAAATTTGTTATACAAAATAATTTCTTTGGTGAAGTATGAGTCCCTGACTATGCTAGACAGTGGTATTTTCAATAGTCTCCTTTTTCAGCCTGCTTCAATGAAAATCCTCCATATTGGATGGAGAATATCTTGCTGTATGCTACTGAAGCATACCGACAAATCTTTCATGTTGATCCAGGAAGAGAATCTGAGGATAGTGATACTGACCGTAATGGATTTGGGACATAGGGATTTGATTTCGACAATAGCCCTCCCAACTATTAGCTTTATGTCATTTTTTCGTGGGTTCTTGTGAAAGAATCTCCACTGTGTAGCTTTGTACAAAACGTAATTGTCCTTTTTTCCTCTGTCCGTCACATGTTTTCTCCTTAAGTCATTTCTTTAGTGGGTTCTTTTGAAAAAGAATATCCATAGTGTATTCTCCGTAAGATTTAGATCTCTTTTGAATATTTGTCAGAGAGTCCTTTTCTCTGTCAACCATTTATGTCATTTATTTAGTGGGTTCTTTTTGAAAAAGAATATCCATAGTGTATTCTCCATAAGATTGAGATCTCTTTTGAAGATTGTCCAAAGATTTGTCTAGAAGGACAATAATGTAACTCCGTAGGTTCTAGCCTCTTGACGATTCTCAAATTTTCCTATAAGAAGGAGAATTCCCAAGGCATAAGGCATCCGGAATTCTGGCCTAATTGTTTGTTGTAATACTCTCTTTGTAATCTTGTGTTGGTTTTTTTTTCCAGAAGTTAATAGAATATTTGTGTTGGCCCAGATATCTGTTATGCATTCTCTGTGTTTCGGTTATATATTGCTATACTAGTTTGCATATGCTGGAGTACCCAAGAGCCTTGGTAGATTTCAGTGTGCTGATCTTGATCCATTAAAAGGTCCTAGTGCTTTGTCTACAGTGTTAAAATTTACTAAATTGTACAAATTCATTGTCAAAATTGTAATTTTTCATTGTTGGAGTGACACAACTAAAAATAACCAAATAAATGACGAATTGTTATGTAGTCATTTTTAGTTTAGTTCTTATCCCATGACCAAATTGGTCATTTTTAATTTAGTTCTTATCACGTGACCAAATCGGTCATTTATCTTGGTCATTTTTAGTTAGTTCACTTAAAATTTCTTAATTTTGGTCATTTATCCCTTGAAAAAATTGTGGTGACCAATTTTTTTGGTCGCCTGGTCACTTATCTCTCATTTTGTACTAGTGCTCCTAGAAGTGTTCACATTCTTCTGTCTTTTAACTTCAGTTGAAATTTACCTCATCTAACTATCCTAGTCAGTGAGTCATCTCCCAATAGGATATCACCACCATCATTCTTCTCATACTCACAGAACCACTCTCTGTGAGGTGTCATATGATATTACATGTCGGAGTTAATCATCCAAGAGCCTTGATCCGACTGTATACTTGTGGAAGCCACACCGTTTGGATTTATCCTCTTGCGAATATTTACCATCTGTCTATTGAAATTCCTCAATCCATTTTCCTTTATCAACTTCTGTCGACTTACAGTTCCATCTATAATATCTGACTTTATTGCATCACCAATAGGTTTTCATCGCAGAACTAGGGGATTTGGTCTTATATCTACCCGCCGCCTTCGATATTCTACTGGAGGTTGTCGATAATGTCTGACTTTACCACATTACCAATAGGTTTCCATTACCCGAACAGGGGATATGGTTTTAGATCTACCCCTAGACTTCGATATTCTACTGGAGCTCTTGCCTTTTCCTATGTCTATCAGTCGACCTCTTAACACAAATTTCTCATGGTTCAAACCTTTCATGTTCTTTCATCAGATATAATTAGATAATATATATGTGACCACATAATCAATCTTCAATGTGGTACTATTGCTTCCAATAGCCATGACCAAGCTATCCCAAAAATCTGGCATGGAACATAACATATTGATGCACTTTTCCTCCACAATAATTTTATTATCTATAGATAACAGTTGACTAATAATAGTGTTGAACGCATTGAGGTGCTCTGTAATCGAGTCACCCTCTCCCATCCTTAGAAGATACTCTTCTTATGAAGAAACACCTTGTTAACTAGAGATTTCAACCGGTACAAGTTTCCCAACTTTTCCCATAGTTTTTTATAGTGTCTTCTCCTTAAAAATTCATCAATAAAGAATCTGCTAAATTATGCCGGATTGTACTCATTTACTTTATGTGAATATTTTATCAGTCTTGCTTTGAGATAGTTGTTGGAGTTGTTCCTGGGTCTAATGCAATCCATTGTTCTTGATCTACAAAGAGATCCTCCATTTTAAGATTCCACCGCTCAAATTTTTTCCCATTAAACTTTTCAATTTCTATCCTCAATGTGTTAACCATTCTACCAATGAATCAATATCTTTGGAGACTCCTAGTGTAACAGGTATTCACCGAATAAAGGACCAAGCCAAACTCTCAACAACAAAGGCAGCCCCCTATACCCAAATATGGTTTTGATACCAAATATTGCGTTATAATATCGATTATAATAGGTTTGCAATTTGATTCATATAGTTAAACACATTTACATAAGACAATGGCACTCAACAACATCAACACATAACATAGAAATTACCCTGGAAAGATGATCTCAGGAAAACCAACAAACTAGTGAGCTTTCACTCATCTATTAATCAAATGCTCAGATATAGGTGTTTGCAACTGTGACTTGCTAGACAACCAATCATACTTCATTACATGATCATGTTACACACTATACCTCTTTCAATATATGTTTACATTCTTACATTATGCATGGCCATTACATCTTATTTATAGATGCAATACAACCAACTTCTCATTAATGAAAATCCATAACTTCCTAACCACTTTCAGTTATTCTGTTACAGTCGACTTGATTGGGTCAACTTTGGTTAATTGTTTGTTTGAGTCTCTTGGTCGTTCCGTTGACTTCCCATCAACCAAGTCATTTGTCAGCGACCAAACAACTTATTCTAGTCAATCAACCGACTATACTTCCATCATTTTTCACCTTCGACTCCAGTCAACCTATTCCAGTCAACTATCTACTTTTCGAGTCAATCCAAATAGAAAAAATAGAACATTCCCAACAGGCTCCGCTATTGACATTCCTCCCCAAGTGAGTGATTGAAGAATATAGTGTTCCATAAGGATAAGGAATATTATCTGAATTATGCAATCCATGGTGCTTCAACCCTTGACAAACTAATAAATGAAGAAGAAATCAATATCTATGAAAATATATAATAATTAAAAAATTATTTTAATTTTAATTTTTTTAAATATATAAATTTGCTTAATTTTTAATTTTATTAATTATTTAATAAATTTAAACTTAAAATAAACTATAAAAGTTTAATTGATAAAATATTATCATTATTAGTCCTTGCCAAGGCAGGGATTATAGCAATCGGTTGGTTGCTATTTTTGTATTAATAATAAAAAAAAACTAAACTGTTTTCAAATAATTTTATATTAAATTTAATATTTTGAAATTAAAAACTTTTTCTTTTAATATTTGAAATTAAAATTCTTGTTTTATTATTGGCTGAAACCCATGAATTGACAATTTATCCCTAGTGAGATGTGAAATTGTCAGAAAACAAAATTAATTATAAATTTTTAATATTTAAAAAAATTATTAAAATGCCACTTGGCCTTTTGTACCACTATTACATTAATTAATCAAAGTACAAAATAAGATATCTATTTATCTAGGTGCAGAGGTGATGATAAAGATGGAGACTTAAGATTCATGATTGCTACGGACATTAAAGACTAGTGTTTTGAGCGAAGTGAGTCGCCTTGTCTCTACCTATTTCATGGTAAAGAAGCAACCCTTGGTATACCCGTTGGGCTTCTTAAAGGTTGATCCTCTTTTCCGTTGGGCTCACGTTCAGGGTTCAAATTTGAAGGGTGGGTCTTAATTTCAGTTTGAAGGATATATATTTGTGTCGCACTTCTAGGATGAAAAGCTTCATAAAATCACGTTTCATTTTGACAATAATAAATTAATTACACACTTCATAAAAAAATTGCTAAATAAAGTATTATATTTTCAATCGAATTTATGTCACTAAATAAATCAATAAATCCATAATTATCACATCTACAAGAAAACATTATTTCAATAACAAACACAATGAAAAATAAAATAAAATAAAAAAATTGGAGGGAAGATACACATCTACATTGAATCCTTGCTTAGAAATCATTGGTGTCCAACTCAGGAATCTTTTTTTATAAATAGTTTATGCCCAACTTAGGAATCTAGCGCATTTGAACCCAATCATGTTTTCCATTCTTTTCTTTTTAATTAACCAATACCAATTCAAAAAATCATTCTTAGTAACTCTTTGTGTGGTGGAACTAATGGTGAAAACCCCAAGTATACTTGAAACCCTGTCTCGGAACCCATGCATCCATTTATCCAGTATTTTTACTTAAAATTAAATGGAAGTCCGGATATGGGTTTCTAATATCTAGATATGAACCATTATATTATTGTATAAACGCTCAGATAGTTGGATGACCGTACCTCATCCCAGACTCTGCAACCTGATATTTTATTCAAAATATCCATTTCGATTACACATGTCTCACTCTAAGCTCCCTCTCTACACTTCCAACTCTGCCCGCAGATTCCTTCTAAGGAAAATATATTCTTTCTTATATAACATTTACCCATTTTCATTTTTTTAATTTTCGACATTTGGATTTATTGTTCTTTGGTGGGATGATTTAGTGCTGTTGAAATGTATTTATAGAAGTGGGGAAATACTTCTTATTAGCATTAGTGGCAAGCATGGGCTATTCCCTATAAGAAACACCTACTACGAAAATGCAGCGAGTAATTGGAGAACAACCAATTTGTTAAATGAATGCGTGTATAGTAAGTCATGAACATTTATCCTGGTGAGTAATTTGGTGGTTTATAAAGGAAATTACGACACGACGCAACCATTATTTTCTTGTAATGGTGATGGGATAGAGACTAGCCTTAATGGGTGAGCAGAGTATTGTGTGTTGACATGAAAGGTTGCCTCAAGGAATTGCCTTGAAGTGATACCAAACCCTTCATCAACACATTACATGTTCAGAAATTAATAGAGAGAAAATAACTCGTTCAATGGTATGATCAATAGAAAGTAACTCAGGTAAATATAAATACAACTGAAGAAGAGTTTTATTTGGACTAACAAAATAACAAGCAACCAAATAAATAATTTTCGAAACCAAAGCCCACTTGATCCTCTTCATGGGCATGCCATTTATATAAAGAATTGCAGTGTATGTAGGTACAACTCTTGAACTGACTCGGAGTCGTGACTACAACTAAAAATTTTCCATGCTCAAAATTGTCATGAAGATCATGAATTAAGCAATTTGATGTGAACAAAAGGCAACCCAGTTGTATCATGTATCACTATGATATGCTCAGTAATGGAGACTCATAAATTCAGATGTGAGGCTGAGTAAAATAAATTAAGCTCGATCGGTCGCTAACCTATCAAGTTTGTCCTTTTGTTATTAAAGAAATCAAGAAACAAATAAATCTCAAAACTTGCTGAGATTAGATATGAGAATAGTGGAAGATAAGTTCGTAACAATGTATTTAATAGTTTTTATTACATTTCATGAAACATGTATTTAATAGTTTTTATTACATGTCATGACACATTTAATGCGGGCAGCACATGGGAATTGAACAGTGAATAAAAAATATTTGACAACCAGTTTGAAACAAACACTTCTTATGTAATTTTAACATAATTATTGCACTTTCTCACAAAATGTCAAAATTAAAAATTATAATTTTTTTTGACGTTCAATTTTTTTATAACACTTCTGGGATGCTAGGAGCCCTTTGACATGCTGTGACATGTTCAATTTTGAACCCTGCTCACGTTGACTTAGTATTTATAAGCCATCCAATTTATAAGTTACCATTGTACAGTTATTTAATCTTTGATTTGACAGAAGTACAACTTGGTACCAGAGAGCAATAATGATTTATGCAGATAATTAAAAGGAGAGATACATGGCTATTGCTGATTTTTTAAAATTATTTTTTTATTTTTAAATCATTTTTATGACTGACAATTATATATATAATCAGAGAAAAATTGTTACATCAATTATATCCACCAATCATTAATCATAAAAATAATAAGTTAAATTTTTTAAATTTACTTTTAATTTTTATATTATTTAATTCAATTTTTATTTTGATAAAACTTTGATAAACTTTATCCATTTTTTTAAATAGGATGTCAATTAATTAAAATTCAAATAGTTTTGACTATAATTTATTTTATAAGTTTTTTTTAAAGCAGTGCAAATTTTGTTTAATATTGTTATTCATAGTACCTAGTGTCCATTTTCACCAACTCATTATTAATTTTTTTTTACATTTATTAAAGTAATGTCCATAGTCAAACAGATATATTAGATGGATCAATAGGTTTTATTATAAATTTATATAGTTATAAAAGTAATTGGTCAGTTTAAATATATATATTCACATGGAGTTATAAAAGTAAGTAGTAATAGAAGTAAATTAATTTAAAAGATTACAAGCTTTGTTATTTTTACTAGTAAATTTGCATTAATTTACACCTACTTCAATACAAAAACTTTTATACACTATGTAATATTGATCAATATTTTTGTATGAATATGTTTAATAATAAAATTACGATAGATTTTTATGTTTTTACGAAGTTTATTTTTATTATACTATATTAAGTACATAAAGTTACATTAACTTCTTATTAAAATGGTTAAGTGTCTCCCTTACATATACATAGGGTTTTTAATATTATGCACCACTTAATTTTCATAATTTTAAATGTCAATATCATATTCTTATCAACATGTTATTTCTTATTCAACTAATTTTTATCAAACTAAGTCACCTTTTTAAATATTTTCTGTTATCTAAAGTTATTTTTCAATGTTTTGGAAAATTAATTATTAATTTTAATAGGTCAATAAAACAAAAAAACATAGTCCCAAAGCAGGGACTAGCTGCTTTGTAGCTATTGTGCTTGTTTTTATTAAAACCATAATATTAAAAAAAAAATTAAAATTAACCTCAAGTTATAAATTAATTAGGCACTCTTTATAACGTCTTGTTTTTAAAATTAAAATATTTTTAGTAATTCATGAAATATAGTTAAATTTTTATTAAAATCATAACATCGTAACAAAGTAATGATGCCCCATAAATGAGTTGGGATGTAAACCCTCTTTAGATATGAATATTCTTAAAATATTTTAACTTTAAAATCATTAAAAAATCTAAAAATTAGAATATTTAGTTTATATCTAAATAAATTATTTATTTTAAATTATATTTTAAAATTTATAATTTTTAAATAAAATATTATATATTAAATAATAAATTTTATTTTTATATAATTTTAAATTTGATTAATCATTATAAATTTAAAATCAGTTTTTCATTTTATATAAAAATAAAATTTTCTACAAATTTTAACAATTTTCAATTTTCTATAACATGAAAATTTACACATTGTAAAAAAAATCCAACCATTCTAAATTTATTCTAAAACTAACTACATACACATTATTTAAAAAATAAAATCATACATAGTTAAAAAAAACAATTCATTATTACAAAACGTCAAATCTGGGAATTCTTTTTTTGGTAAAATCTAAATTTCTACGTATTTAAATTATATTTTTGAATCCATAAATAAATTTAACACTCTCAAATAACCCCATGGCACCCAAATCATGTAATTTCCATGATTAATATATGTGATTTTAAGATTTTTTAAAGCCTAGAATATTTAGACTACACCTTCCAAAACTATCCAACATAGATTAGATATATATTGTTTAAAAAATAAAATTCTAAATAAAATAAAAACCAAATATATTAAATTAATTAATTTTTTAATCATTAATTTTTTTAACAACATAATTACTTAGTTGAATATAAATCAAATTAAAGTTTACATCCTTTTCTAGAAGTGTCTAAGTAGAGAACAAAACCAGAGACCCACTCGAAGCTATCTTCTTATTCCAAATATTTCCAAAACAAAAAATGTGTGACCCTGATCACCATTGAACCATATTCCATATTTTTACAATACCCATACGTCTAAAATATATATACACAACCATACATTCAAAAATAGAACAGATATATGGTATTGTAAACCATAGATGACATCAATACTCTCTATATAGTTTTAACAACGATAATTAGAACACTCGAAGATGTTTACCTAAAATAAAACAGATATATGGTATCAATACATTATACATACAAAAATAGATCACATCAATACTTTGTATATATATTGATCAACAACGATAAGTAGATGTTCTAATAATTGATTCAAAGACACTGGAATTTCTATAAGAGTCTTCATATATTCGTTACATACAAAGACTAATACAACGATTGTAGTAAAAATCCACAACATACAAAAACTAATACAACGATTGTAGTAAAAATCCACACTAGTACAGTCCAGTCCAGTTCAGATTGTTCTCTCACAATTTTATATATATCTTCAGTCGGAGTCGACAAACATCTTTCTCAGTTGAAGGGCGAATTCTGTAACCTTATCAGGTTGTGGAAGGATTTTCTTGACGCTCTCTCGCTCCATACACGCATTCACCCACTCATGAAGCCTTGGGAACTGAGTCTCCAATGGAATCTTCCAGTTTCCCATTGTTTCATAGGCGAGGAACCAAGAGGCAAATGGAATTAATACAATATCCATGAACCCAAACTGCTCACCTCCAAAATAAGGCTCAACGCCTCCGGAAAGTTCATTGAGCGCTCCTTCCAACAATCCCAGGTACTCCAACAAATTGCGCTTACCTTCTTCCTGGGCTTCTCCTTTCATTCTTATAATGTGAGAACAGCCATTATCATAAAACTGGACAAATTAAAGCAATTTAGTCCATTAATTGATCTGAGATGAAATGAAGAATAAAGAGCACTTATATATAAATCATAATTGAGTATGAATACGGATACAGAAAGGACTCTATACAGAATAATAAAAAAAATCCAATATCCATAAAATACAGAAGTAGAATTCTTATATAATATTTTTAATCAAATATATAAACCAAATTAACATAAATGTATATTAAAAACCATTCTTTTTTATAAGAAAGTAATAAATAAAATCTTATTTATATTTTATAGTTATTAAATAATTAAAATTTGTTTTTTTAAAATTGGTTTTTAAAATTTATTTTTCATTAATAAAAATCTATATTCATATCTATATAAGAAATGGAAATGCCAATAAAACCTAATTATGCTACTATGATATAAATACCTTCTTGTCTACAAAGTCTGCCCAGAATCTTACACGGGCTAGCTCGTATGCAGTGGCAGGCAAAAAAGGATTGAAAGCAGGCCAGGCCTGGTCGATGTACTCGAGAATGATGCGAGACTCGCAGACAGGGTTGCCATTATGGAGGAGGACCGGTACCTTCTTGTGAACAGGATTCATCTGCAGCAAAAGCTCGCTCTTGGAGAGCAACAGATTCTCTTCTTGGTATTCATATTCGACACCTTTCTCTTCCAATCCAATCAAAACCCTCATACCGAATGGACTCGACCATAAACTCAGCACCTTCACCTGCTCGTTTGCCATCTTCCAGTATGCAAAACTGAAAATAAATGAGACCACACTTAGGTATCTCTGTTTGGATTAATGTCCCGGTTGCTTGAATGCTTGGCGAGCTATCCAAATAAGTAGCTATATAGTGAGTGAATTAGTGTTCCGGAAGCAAAAGGATCTTACATAAGCGATTACGTCACATCCCCATTGCATAAGCGATTACGTCACATTTATCTACCTTGCATCTGTGCTGTTATGAAAGCTCAATAATAAAAATTGTAGCGACATCTTCAACGCATTCATTTAAAAATAATCAATCTTTTTCTTTAAACAACGCCAACCATGCCGGCCTCTGGTCAGTTTTATAATTTTTTTTGAGTGGCTCCCACTTTCATTTGATTGGTAGAGATTGCACAGATGATATGCGATGATTTAACTTCTCTAATTGTCAATATAAAAAAATCTAATTTTATATAGAAATTATTATGTCTTTAAGATACACATATTGATCATCTTCATTCACAAATATGTTTCACTCTTTTCAATTAATTGGTACAATTACATTAAATATATTTAAAATTTATAATACCCATTCATTCATATAAACTACATATTATTGATCATCTTCATTCACAAATATGTTTCACTCTTTTCAATTAATTGGTACAATTACATTAAATATATTTAAAATTTATAATACCCATTCATTCATATAAGCTACATATTATTCTTTAGATGTTTTTGCACTATTTCAACAAAATTCTCATAGCTTTTTAGCTTATACAAAAACTACTCTTTGCATTTTAGCATTTTATTTTGAGTACTTTTCTACAAAGATGCATAGCCACCTTATGGTTTACAAAATTCAAAATTGTTACATCAATACATCACACCTCCTTCTCAGCTTTTCTTAGCTAAGGGCAGCGGAACCCATAAAGAAGTTAAGGAGAATGAAATAGTGGAAAAAGAGAAGTACCTACATAATTTGAAGCACTAATTTTTACCTCCTTAATTTGAAGCACTAATTTTTACCTCCTTAATTTGAAGCATCAAAAGAAGTTAAGGAGAATGAAATAGTGGAAAAAGAGAAGTACCTACATAGAGGAGGCGTCTTCACCCAATTTTCTAATGTTTATGTACTATGTAAATTTTTTAAGAATATATACTATGAGATGCATGCATATAAAATAAAAGTATACCTTAGACTTTGCACTTGCACCACAACATTAATTAAGGGGAAATTAATGTTGATGCCCTGTTGTAAAATCACCCCGTTAAATAAAAAATAATACTTAAAAAATTCAACAAAAACAAATTTGATTTATGTTGTTCAAAATAGGTAAGGGTTTAACATTTTGGTACTAAAGTAAATAATGCACTCTAGTGCTTGGTGTGGTCTACATCCAAAGAGGTTAAAGAGCCAAGGATAAATTGATAATGATGTATATGTTTCACCAAGAGCATGGAAGTTCTAAAGTTATTAAGATCACATGGATTGACACATATGTGTTCATACATACATATATTATTAAATCTTCATTGTTTAAAAGTCTAAATTTCAAGTAATAAAACTTTATTATACAATAAAAAGTATTCTTGTCACAAAAATTACTTATATTTTTGTTATAAAAACTACTTATAGGTAATGAGAATTAGTATTAATAACATTAGTTGAAGAACTATAATAAATTACAAACACTCGCAAAACTCATCTCACTAATTAATGAGACTTGAACATTCCATCATCTACAGTGGAAAAACTCTCCATCATCTACCCCGCTGGCTTAATAACATTTAACAACAACAACATTAATCTCACCTTAGTATGATTTTATGTCCACCTTTTCCTCCACTTTAAACCAAGATTGTGAAGAGGTGATGATGCTAGAACTTGGTCTCTCTTTCTTAGGCTTTGTTTTTTACTCCTTTTTTGAGTCTTCATTGTCCCTAAATTTCCTATCCAATCTATAATGTAGTTGTATATATTATATCAAAATAGCCCCTATTTCTTTTATCATTAGTATATTTTAAATGTGATGTCAAAAATGATTCTCATTTATAAACAATAATAAAAATAAAATGAAAAACCATATTATAACATCTTTAAATATTAATAATAATGTAAAAGAAAACGATATGTACAACAAGGGTGATGAAATGTCAAATCAAAACACATGAAGCCGGAATTATATATCAATGTCACTCCAATTCAATACATGACTACCTATTAGTAAATTTCAAAATTTATAGAATCGATTGTATTTGTTTCATGTTCGTATATTTTTGCATTGAAAAAATAATGAGATTTCTTATTATGTGCAGCGAAATATATAGAAATCGATGAGAGCATTTAGTCTCCACTGTAAGCTATTTAAATATTTGCAAAGTATGAAGTATTGCAAAGTTTCAAATAATATTTTTCTAAATGATTTTTTTAAAAATTATTATTTGAAATTTCATTGGTAGTTGAATGATGTTGCTGCCCCGTGACTTGTTAATAACACGACGTCCAACACGCTACACTTAAGCTTCCCCTCACACAGAACACAAATGCCATTTTTTTTTTCTCTCGGCTTCCCTTAAATGTAGTTAATCATTGTTTGGATTGGTATTAACTACAGTTTAATTGCGGAGAAATGCTAGCCCTTCCATTGACTGTGCGTAATGATGTTATCCCACAAGGACAATCAGAGGGATCACGCCATCCTGGCGCCTGCAACTGATTTTGGAGGGTGTGGATGCTGTCAGATCAACATACTCATGTTCCTAGTAGACACCAAATAGTGCAAAGAATTCCTAGTTATCGTCTTACATGGCATTTTAATGTCACCTTAGTAAATGCACTCAGGATCAAGACGAGCAGGTTCACTAGCAAACAAAGGAGTGCTCTTAAATAAAGAACTATAGCCTTTAGCCTTTTGAATAATTTCACATGCAAACGAGAATAAAGCTTCCACGTGTTGTGACTGAAGCTAGCTTTCATAGTATATGGCCAGGTGGCACAATAATCCATACTCTTGGCATCTAGAATTTTCCCTCCATTTTTCTCATAACCGTGTCTTCATGCATGTTCATTCCAGCCGGCAGGTGGAACAAGAATCCATACTCGTAGCATGTAGATTTTTTGGTTAGTTTTTTCCTGGCGTGTGATTATTTTTTTGCAAGGGGCATGGTTTTCTCTTCTCCTTTTAGGGTAGATTTTTTGCTCAATTTTTCCTGGCGTGACGGTGAAATCCCAGCGCAGCCTCAGATCCTTCCCATTGAAACAAAGCTATAAAGACGGCCACCTTGCTATGAAGAGTTCAGGGAATTGGACGAAATGGTGGAAGGGCATTTGAATAAGGACGTTTCAAGTGGCTCCTAGAGCAACCTAAGGTAGGAGGAGCATCGACAAGGTTGTGAGTCTTAGCTTCTGTGCAAACTTTTTACGAAATCAAGCCAATTATTAGCTATATATGGAGGAACTGGTAATCTATGGATGATTGGTATTGAGACGTGTGAAACATACTTGCGTTTCCAAGTATTTCATAAGCAGCCTCAGATCCTTCCCATTGAAACAGAGCTATAAAGACGACCACCTTTCTATGAAGAGGACAAAATGGTGGAAGGTTGTTTGAATAAGGGCGTTTCAAGTGGCTTGTAGAGAAACCTAAGGTAGGAGGAGCATAGACAGGGTTGTCAGTCTCAGCTTCTGTGCAACAACTTGTTACGAAATCGAGCCAATTATTAGCTCTATATGAAGGAACTGGTCATCTATGGTTGATTGGGATTGTGACGTGTGAAACATACCTGCGTTGCCAAGCATTTCATAGCTCTATACGAAGGAAGTGGTCGTTTATGGCTGATTAGGATAGTGACGTGTGAAACATACCTACGTTGCCAAGTATTTCATACTTCTATGGATAACGATTGGGAGCCTCTACCTATTGTTTCCAAACCAAATCCAGATTTGTTTCCCAGGTTCCCCCTTGTTTCTTCGGCTTTCCAAGTTGTGCATTTATTTCAGTGTTTATGAGATATGTCTGGAAATGCAACAAATATTCCATTATTTTAGATTTGGGGGATCATAATCATGCAGCATATATTGATGTCACTGCTAGCATGTTGTTAACATGCTCACCTAAATATTTAACACAATAAGTAAATATTGCATCCATAATGCGATTTGAAATTTGACAAACAGAAATTGGAATCTGGTCCAAACTTGTGTGTCCTGCAGAATATGCTGTGGCTGAAGGCAATTGCGACGGACAGAAACAACTGAAGGAAACTGCGATGGACGGACAGAAACTGAAACTAACTGAAACTGTTGTGCGGCTGGAACCGATACTGCTGTGCTATGCTATTGCGAGGAATATGAAATGAAGGTGGGAAGAGGTAGATGGAGGAGACAGCACCGCCTAAGAGTGTCAGTAGGAGTATTGATGTGCATTTAAGGGAGCATGTGGAGAATTTAAATGGCCATCCCTTCAATGGCATAAATGCTAGGCAGCAGATCAACGAGGCAAATTTTTTCGATCGTCGGACGAAGCATAGGACGGCTGGAAATAAAAAAAAAAGTTGGGGAGTCAATTCCCACTTGTTGAAACGCCTTACGGTGTAAATATTAAAATATATACAATTTGTTCGTCATACATTCTTAATGTGGTGTGGTGTTGGAGTTTTCATACCCACTTTCATTTAAATTTTTTGATTGGTTAATTTTGGTATGGAAACAACATTATTTATAAAATATGATGAATTTATATGTATTAGAGTAAATTTGGAGTTTAAAATGGGTTTTATAATAAATTTTTTTAATGAGTTGGAATTCAAGAAACAATAAAATTTCAAGAAATTGGATCAATCATAGACATATATAGATATCAACCTTGTTAAAATGTCAATAAGATAACCTCAAAATATAATAAATATTCGTGAAATACTAAATATAGAATATTTTATATTATCACTATCTCCAATCCTTAAAAAATAAATATCACTTTAATTATTTTTATGGAGGACATGCATCACCTCCAAGAATAAAATGCCCCTCTCTAAGTAAAATAAAATTATGTTGAAATATGACAACAAATTTATACCATGAATTATTTTTCAAAATAAATAATTACTCGATAGACTATATCTTAGATGTTTTTTGGAAATGGAGGCAGATTTATAGATTATCTAGATTTAAGGTGGCACTGACAGTTGCACCACCAAGATCTTTTGAATGGTCGCAGTATTTAGTTTGTGGTTAAATGCACGTGGTTAGTTTGTGGCATGAATATTTGTTTAGGAGGGATGGTTCTCTGTCTATCTGACCATGATTTACAACACCTTTTAACTACGTGTGGAGAGTGATAACAGTTACGCCTTATAGCAGCTACTTCTATGTCTCCCATTCCGTTAGAGCGGCACCGTGGTGGATGGGAGATGTTCAAGCGGTGCACCTTTTACATTACACCTGTCTGATCATAAAAGAATCTGTACAGTTAAAGCAACACTGTGGTGGAATGCGGATGAAAGCGGTGCAAGTTTCACTGTACACCTGTCTGGTCGTAATAGAACTTGTTGTGGATGTATGATGCATGGAAAGGGGTTGTGTCGTCTGGTAGTTAGAGTCGTTGTGCGGTTCATGGGAAATACAAAAGCTTTGCTTCAGTTTTTTGGAACTTTGGAAGCGTCCTCATTTTGATTTGTAGGAACTTGATTCGGTTTAAACAATTTCTTCCTGCAAGGTTTTACGAGCTCCTTTTCTTCCTTTCTTTCTCAATAATTGTCATGTTCAGATGGTGGCGATGGGTGCCATTTCCGTCATGGGACTTTGGGGTTCATCAATAGATATAATAACATACCCGTTGACGATTTGGATGGAGTCGGGATCTTAAATATGCAGATGGAGGGAGCGCAACAAAATGTGAATGCAGATTATTGTTTTGGTTTGTGATTATCAGGTCGGCTCGATTTTTGATGTCTTGCACCTTTGTCTTTTGTAAACCATCGTAAATATGTTTATCAGACGCTGGGTATAACACAGATCAAATATGGGTTTTGTAGGTGCAAGGTTTAAATCCCGGTGATTTGACTGGCACTATCAAGGCACTCATCATTGCCTCCTACATGCAATTTGACATCGATGCTCATGAGGCATCTGCTATTTAGTTAGTGTGCGCTACGAAGGGGCAACGATGGTGGGATCAGGGGGAGTTCAGAGACCTCGACAGGAGCCAACGACGATTCCTGAAGCGGATGAGGAAGCACTACACCATCTACAATTGTTCGCAATCATGAGGAAACAAGAAAACTCTTTTTGGATGTGTTCGTGATCGTGGTAACATATAGAGATTATTAGTAATTTAGTGCTAAGCACAACATGGGCATCTTATTGGAACTTCAAAGTTCAAATTATTAAATGTTTGTAGTGGTTTTTTTTTGGTATAGTAATTTGTCTTTCATGGTAGAGGGGTTTCAATCTTATTATAGTTTGGCTTGTGAAGCTTCAATTTTGATCATTTCATTGAAGGGTTGTTTGATTTTGCCGTGGATATAGTTAATGTGATGGTAATTCGAAGGAGCACTTTCCATATTTCCCCTTTTGACTTCATCTACATGGCCATGATTATGCAAATCCAACCAGTACTTTCCATCACTTAACCCACCTTTGGGTAGATTTGAACCATCATTGGCAATGGATTCAATAGTTTGGGTGTTTTTCTTGCATAACAATGCATCATTTTCAAAGAACCAGCTCACTAATGAAGGAAGGTAAACCTCGTCTTTATGGGAAAAACTGTTGCACCATAGTGTTTCACCTATGCATGAACTTGTTCAAGATTGGGCATTGTACTAAGGTCATAATTGACATTCTTCAAACAAAATACAAGAACTAAGCATTGTCTACATTCCAGTCAAAAGGATTCATATTATATCACAGACATGAACATCACTTCCTATGCCGATCTCAACCAAAAATTGATGGATTTGGGATGGGAGAGATATCTGAAGCTCCTACTATTTCACAAGAGTTCCAAAGAGATATCAAGAGCTCCCACAATTTCACAAGGGTTCCTTTGTGCATCTCATCTACCTGCCTAGATATTTCTCCAAGTTCAAGTCCATGCATATGTATGATATAGTGGTCAAGAACAAGTCATGTTTCGAAGTCCGAGATCTATCCATATAATAACTTACTTAGTTTAGCTTCCTCCAACACTTCTAATAATAAAATATATATTGTTCGTCTTCTTCTCTATGTGTACTATGTCATGTAACTAAAAGTTACATTTTAAAAAGTCATTGTACATTAGAATATATAATATACATAGTATCATCTTATATTTAACATGTTATATAATTTGATGAGAACTTTATACTCAAAAAGAAAACTCCAGCCATAAAACCCCATATTTTTTCATAAAAAACACTAAAAAATAACCATTTTTTGATTTGGGGTAAAAAATATAGAAATGAACCAAAATATTTGTTATTGTTGTTTGCAAAAACCTTAAAATCAAGCTCTAAATTGAAAACTAATGCTACCCGTAGCACACTTTTTCAAAAAATGGCATTTTTATATGATTTTATCAAAAATGAAAATTGTGCTTATTTAATCTCTTAGTAACACTATATAAAAATTGAATTGAGTTAAACACAAATTATTCAATAAATAATTTGACCACTTTTTTCATATAAAATATAAAAAATTATAATACTCATCATAAAATCATATATTAAACCATAATGTGTAGAAGTAATTCATATCAAAATTCAAGCACTTTTTTAGAGTTGCCATACAAACAATGGCATATTAATAAAAAAGACAAAATGTTTCATGTGCAAATATTCAAATCAACACATGGAATCTGACACACCATCAGAAGCTACATTTTCTTCAGATGAATGATTGGATGAAGATGTAGATGATCCATATTCTTCTCTACTATCAATGAGTGCACCATCTGAATATTCATATACGCCCAACATTTCATATGCAATATTCCTTTTAGATCTAGGCCTTGGTTTAGCAAACTCCCATGTTGCAACTATTTTTGGTGCTAACAATATTTTGATAATCTCTATAGTCTTGGACCGAAGGGTGCTTTTCCTTGTCAGTTGGAAGTGTAATGTCCCTAAAAACAGTAAAAATTAAATTTTTTTCATTTACTACTAAGATAATGTAATTGCAAATTAACTTCAGTACTGGGAAGTTATGTCGGTACTTGTTTGAAGCAATCAGAACTAAGTTCTAAGAGAGTTGATTTTACAAATTATGTTTTCCGTGGAAGTGATGAAGTAAGGTACTAGGAGGTGGATAAAACCATCATAGCAAGTTTTAATGTCAGAATAATACTCACGGTTTCTCTTTTAAGTGCTTCACTTCTAGAGCTTTAGATGTATATTGGTTTCTTTTAAATGTTTGAACTGGTTTATTTTATTAATTTAGGCATGAGTGACTTTATGAAAGAGAGTATGACTGCTTCTGGAACTTTGTGTTGGTAGTCATACCTCGACGGTGCTGCCGAGAGGTAAGGGATGAGTAAATGGTTTAACCGGGCTTAGTTAGAAATCTTGCTAAAGCAATTACTTGGATTATGTTTGCAAGAATAAGAAGGTTCTTCCCTAGGCCACCTACATCAACTACCTAGCAGGGTACTAGTATTATGAAGTAAGGATTATATGGAACACTTTGAAAAGGCATGCATTAATAATAACCAGGGGTTGTACTACCAAGAAAATGTAACTATATTGCTTGGGTAAAAATCGAAGTGCTAGTGGATAAGTTGGTGATAGCTTTAAATACCACCCAAGTGGTCTTCACGTGGGTTACTTGCCAGTTGGAAAGAGGGTTTTACCTTGGTCTTTCACGACCCTGTTTGTCATTTCGTGGTTTTGGTTGAGGGTAGCTTCTTGCTGCTGCGACTAGTTTCAATAGTGCTTTGACTTGAGCTATGCTCATGGTCAGTGTAGTCATTTGTTACTACGTAGAGATGGAGGATGCTATGATCCATTAACAGGTGAATTTTCTTCCCTTAGATAAAGATTCTTTCGTTTATTCTTTCTGCAGTTGCTTGGTTGCTTTGGTCTAACTTAATGGTTTTATGGATTCACTGGTAGGTTTACGGGTTTGGGCATTTCTAGTGTTGGGCGCTACCAAGTGATGGGAAGATTGGGGTGTGGCGTTGTACGGGTAAGCCCAGGTCCTACCCATTATTCTTCCCTGCCCTTCGCAGCTATGGATGCACTGCTCTGTAGCTTGAGCTCTTTTATAAAGTAACTTCGTTGAGTCCTTTGGGCTCACTGTAACTAAATTCGAAGTTTTGTTGGGTCATCTTTGGTTTTCCAGTGATTGAAGGGAAACGATTATGTAGAAATCGATCCAGCTATTTGGGGTTTGAACTTGGTAAATGTTTTTAATGTTTCTATTTTATTGGTAGAAGATGGAATATAAACCCTAGAGGGTTTCGTTTTGTTTGCTACTGTAGATGGGAGTATGGCTCTGTACAAGTATTTAAAGTTTTCATGGGAATATACCCACAGCATCTTGTTTTGGGGTTTTGAATGTAATACGATGATGCTGGTTTTAAAAGCATGTTCTCCACCGAGTATGTGCTTCTATGAAATGAATAATCACTGATGTTTGCTTACCATGCTATTTGTTGAAGTTTGAATACTTCTGGAAGTTTCGTTTTTAAGTTTCTTAGGTGTAGGGTTTAAGTGGATAAAAAAGTCATGTCACTGGCATAGAGAAGGATCCTGAAAAGTCCTGGTAATTTCTAATGTGTTTAGGCTCTGCGTTTTTTTAGTTTTGGCATGGGGATATTTCTAATGGTAAATACCAAGAGCGTAGCTCGTGTTTGGGCATAGGCTGGCTCGTGGATTACTTCTGTCAAAATGATGTATCTCGTTCTCTGTGATTTGGTTTTATTTTAATGAATGATTGTTTAAAAGAAATCATTGTGATAGAAAATGCGTTGATCTCTAATCTGAAATGTGGGGTTTCTCCCAAGCTTGAGATTTAAATATGATAAGGAGAATACTGTAAACCCTAGATAGGGAAAATGTGCTTTGATAGTTGTTTTGCCTCGAAGTTTATTGTTGTGGTTTCATGTTGCGTATCCAAAGATACCAGCAATACTAGTTGTTTAAAGTTTGATGTGTTGGTAGGGAGTTTCGATACCTTGACCCGCGTTTTATTCTATTTGTTTCTTTTAAAAGGAAAGGACTGTGTTGACTGCGTTGGCTTTATGAATAATCTTTCGTAAGTGCTATCTTGTGAATCTAACTATTAGTTTACTTGATTCCTTTGTTGTTGAGAAGAATCAAAATACTGGAATTCCCTAGATAGGAAAATTCATATTAGTTTGTTCGTCTTTGGAAAGTTATATGCTGTAGGTTTAAAATATACCAGCGATCTAAAAAAAACTATGTTGATGAATGATTTCGAATTATTGACCTGCGTTAATTCGTTTGTCTGTTTTGAAAATAATACCTGCAATTGGTTGAGTTTTATCTACATTGGTTTCGTGGATCCCTAAGTGAACCTTGTTTTGGAAATCTGTGTTTTGAGTTTTAAAGGCTAATAGGTTAAACCCTGGAAATTTGTGTTTTGAGTTTTAAAGGCTAATAGGTTAAACCCTAGTTATTTCATAATTTAATAATATGAATGTACATCATGAGGGTTTGAAAATAATAATGCGATTTCGTTTGTGGAGATTAGAGGTTCAGATATTGACATTACTAAATCAAAGTTTCAACATTAAGAATTCTACCTATATAGGTATCTAGCATAGGATAGCCCTACTAGATCCTTGAAATATTTAGGGCAGAAGCTTGAAATCAATGGAAAATATTAAAAAAAATTGATCGTAGAATGTAAACCCTGAGAGTCCATGCTAATTGGCCCTTGCTCCATAAAAGAAAAGAAATAAAATTATAATGTACAGAAACATGAATGTTGCATGATAATTGCTACTTTAAATTTCTAAATCTAATTCAACTGTATGGAATTTTGTAGTTCATACCTGGTTCTTGAAGCTTGATCTTCCCTTATAGAACCTGCACACCCAAACACTAGTTAATGGAAAAATGTATCGACCTACCTGACCTGTGAGATGATCTTTAACTGGATAACTTTGGGACTACCATGTTCCTCCCAACCATGACCCTTAGACCATTCCTAGTTCTAACTGGATCCCCCTGAGCTAGTTCCAACATGCAATGAGAGATGTAGAGGCCCTAGGGTAAGTTGCTGATCAGATCTAGAAAATATAGTAGGCTGCTTCAGTTCTACGGAATAATTCTCTTTTCTTATCATAAGAGAATGATAGGTAGAAAAGATGATCCCTCTCTTGGGATATGCCCTTCTTTATATAGGTGAGTTTTGTTTGGAAAAATAGTCATTTGAGTTGAAAATAATAATATTCAGTTTCTAATTAAATTTGAATTATAATATCTATGAAAGATATTTTATTAATTATTTACTCCTAGTTTATCTAGGACCTTTGTTTTGTTATTATTAGATGCAACTTAAGTTAGCTCATAAATAATAATAATAATACTATTAGCTCATAATTAGATGTAACTTAAGTTAGCTCATAAAAAATAATAATAATAATATTAATAATTTTAATAGTAATAACAAATATGGGAATTATCTTATGCATAACCTTTATGCATTTTATTTATATAAGTAATATTTTTTTTAAAAAGTAATAATATTAATAATAATAACAACATGATAACTATCTTATGCATAACCTTTATGCATGATATTTTCATAAGAATATTCAATAGTTTAGTTATGGTAATTCTTTGATTTAATTATGTACATACCATACTAATTCTTTTAAATATTAAGTACAAGGTCCAACTCTTTGGACATGTTATTTTGGTAAGCTTGGATAGTTGGCTAGGTTAGGTACCTCTAGGTCTCTCTCTTACATGTTGGATTCCCTCGTTTAACATGGTAGTTCCAGCAGTCCTTCATGATAGATAGAAAATGATTCATTTAACCAATTTAAATAAATATGATAAATAGAAGTGCTATTCAGAGTCCTCTTGACTCAACACTTTTACGATCAAGTAAACCCTAGTGCTCTTTAGAGCTTTAACTCAACACTCTCACATGGGCGTTACACTAGTGCAATTCTAGAGCATCCCGCTCAACATTAGTACTAGAATGTGGTTGTGAAGCACACTTAGAATGTACAAATGGCCTTGGATCCGGTATATTCATCATCAAGTTTGGAGTGCTCTAGGGATCATTCCCAACACTCTATGTACATGGGGGCTTACGCCCAGTACGTAATAAAATCCTCTAGGTACATCGGGGCTTATTCCCAGTACGTAGGTCATCCGTGTGTCCATGAGTCCACACTCAACACACTATATAAATTGATCATGTGAATCATAACTCTGCATAGTATGTAACAAAAAGGTCATCTCAGTATATTAGGGTTTGTACCCAATGCACATAACAAAACATAAATCAATCCATTAGGGATTTATTTCCCAATATATAACAATAATGCATCAGTCAGGGTCCACGCCCAATATGTAAATCTATAAAGAAAGGAATCATGTGCACTAGGGATTATGTCCAATAATCAAAATAAATCATATGTGTTGGGGATTTAAGCCCAGTATATAACATCATAAATAGTTAGTCAAAATTCGGGATATTACATCCCTCATCGCTTAGAAAAACACCGTCCTGGTGTTGTAGCGATTAGAAATGAAGTTATGAAATAAGGCAGGGTATGCCTCTTTCATGGTTGTCTCATTTTCCCTAGTAGCCTCTTCTCGTCCGAAGTGCCTCCATTGCACTTTCAACTGGGTGATGGTCCTTTTTCTAAGTTGCACCTCTCTCTTGTCCAGAATGTGGAGGGATTCCGACATAAATTCCCCTTTGGGTTCCACCTATAATAAGGAACAATCAATCACATGTTTAGTATCGTATACATATTTCTTTAATAAGGATGCATGAAAAACATTATGAACTTTTACATGAATTGGTAAAGCTAACTCATATGCCACTGGCCCTTTCTTGGCTAGTATCTCAAAGGGTCCACAAAATCTAGGGGCCAACTTCCTGCATCGCCCCAAGCTCAAGGAGCTTCATTTTGCCTTCACCTTTAAGAAGACATATTCGCCAACTTGGTAGTCTTTGTCTTTTCTTTTCTTATCTGCATAACTCTTTTGGAGGTCTTGTGCCTCCTTCAAGTTTTGTTGTACCTTGGAGACTAGATGCTCCCAGTGTTTTAGTAAGTCGGGGCCTAGCATAAGTCTATCTACTAGACTATCCCAAGTCACACGTGTCCGACACTTCCTGCCATAGAGTACCTCGAAGGGGCTCATCTTGGAAGAGGTTTGGTATCCGTTGTTGTAAGCAAACTCTGCTAGGTGCAAATAATCTCCCACTTTGTGGGTTTGTTCATAACATACATCGTCAACATATCCTCAAGGATTTGGTTTACTCATTCCGTCTGTCCGTCGGTTTGGGTATGGTATGTGGTACTGCACTGTAGTTGTGTCTCCAAATCGGAGAACAATGCCCTCTAGAAGTTGCTAGTGAAATTCGTGTCTCGATCGGAAATGATTGCCTTGAGTATCCCATGGAATCGGAAAATATCCTTTAGGAAGATGTCCGTGATGTGAACGACTTTGTAGGTAGACTTTACTGGTATAAAATGTGTTGCCTTGGATAGCTTGTCTACTACTAGAAAGATGGAGTCATTTTATCTCTTACTTTTTGGTAAACCCGTAATGAAATCCATACTAATGACCTCCCACTTCCACTCTGGAATGGGTAATGGTTGCAGTAGCCCCGAAGGGTGTTGGTGCTCTGCCTTAACCAGCTGACACTCCTGGAACTTAGCAATGAATAAAGCTATGCCAGCTTTCAGTTTAGGCCAAAAGAAGTGTTTCTTCACTGTCGATATCATTTTTTGATATCCCGAGTGTCCCGAATAGGGATTCTAATGGAATTATGTGAGGATGTTAGGTCTAATGTCTCCGATTTCTGGAACATAAAGTATCTCTTTTGACCATAGTAGTCCCGACTCGTCTATCTTATACTCTTTTTGTTGTTGGAATAACCTATCCTCCTAGATCTTTTTAAGGATCTCGACATAGAATTGGTCACTCTGACATGTCATTCTAATCCTGTGGTGTAAATCTGAGTTAGTTTGACTCACGGTCACCTCATATAACATATGGGCCCGTTGACTTAAGGCATCAATGATCTTGTTCTCCTTTCCTTTTATGTGCTTTAGCTCGAAGTGGTACTCACTAAGGAAGGGAAACGATTATGCAGAAATCGATCCAACTATTTGGGGTTTGAACTTGGTAAATGTTTATAATGTTTCTATTTTATTGGTAGAATATGGAATATAAACCCTAGAGGATTTTGTTTTGTTTGCTACTATAGATGGGAGTATGCAGGCTCTATAAAAATCTTTAAAGTTTTGATGGGAATATACCCACAACGTCTTGTTTTGGGGTTTTGAATGTAATACAATGATGTTTGTTTTAAAAGCATGTTCTCCACCGCGTATGTGCTTCTATGAAATGAATAATCACTGATGTTTGCTTGCCATGTTGCTTGTTGAAGTTTGAATACTTCTGGAAGTTTTGTTTTTAAGTTTCTTAGGTGTAGGGTTTAAGTGGATAAAGAAGTCGTGTCACTGGCAGAGAGAAGGATCCTGAAAAGTCCTGGTAATTTCTAATGTGTTCAGGCTCTGCATTTTTTTTAGTTTTGGCATGGAGAGATTTCTAATGGTAAATACCGAGAGCGTAGATCTTGTGTTTGGGTATAGGTTGGCTCGTGGATTACTTTTGTCAAAATGATGTATCTCGTTCTCTGTGGTTTGGTTTTATTTTAATGAATGATTGTTTAAAAGAAATCATTGTGATAGAAAATGCGTTGATCTCTAATTTGAAATGTGGGGTTTCTCCCAAGCTTGAGATTTAAATCTGATAAGGAGAATACTGTAAACCCTAGATAGGGAAAACGTGCTTTGATAGTTGTTTTTCTTGGAAGTTTATTGTTGTGGTTTCATGCTGTGTATCCAAAGATACCAGTGATACTAGCTGTTTCAAGTTTGATGTGTTGGTAGGGAGTTTCGATACCCTGATCTGTGTTTTATTCTATTTGTTTCTTTTAAAAGGAAAGGACTGTGTTGACTGTGTTGGCTTTATGAATAATCTTTTGTGAGTCCTATCTTGTGAATCTAACTGTTAGTTTACTTGATTCCTTTGCTATTGAGAAGAAAAAAATGTTGGAATGCCCTAGATAGGAAAAGTTGTATTGGTTTGTTCGTCTTTGGAGAGTTATATGCTGTAGGTTTAAAATATACCAGCGATCTAAAAAAAACTATGTTGATGAATGATTTCGAATTATTGGCCTGCGTTAATTCGTTTGTCTCATTTGAAAATAATACCTGCAATTGGCCGAGTTTTATCTACGTTGGTTTCGTGTATCCCTGGGTGAACCTTGTTTTGGAAATCTGTGTTTTGAGTTTTAAAGGCTAACAGGTTAAACCCTAGTTATTTCATAATTAATAATATGAATGTACAACATGAGGGTCTGAAAATAATAATGTGATTTTGTTTGTGGAGATTAGAGGTTCATATATTGAAATTACTAAATCAAAGTTTTGACATTAGGAACTCTACCTATATAGGTATCTAGCACAGGCTAGCTAGGCTAGCCCTACTAGATCCTTGAAATATTTAGGGCAAAAGCTTGAAATCAATGGAAAATATTAAAAGAAATTGATCGTAGAATGTAAACCTTGAGAGTCCATGCCAATTGGCCCTTGCTCCATAAAAGAAAAGAAATAAAATTATAATGTACAGAAACATGAATGCTACATGATAATTCCTACTTTAAATTTATAAATCTAATTGAACTGTATGGAAATTTGTAGTTCATACCTGGTTCTTGAATCTTGATCTTCCCTTACAGAACCTGCACACCCAAACACTAGTTAATGGAAAAATGTATGGACCTACCTGACCTGTGGGATGATCTTTAACTAGATAACTTTGGGACTACCATGTTCCTCCCAACCATGACCCTTAGACCATTCCTGGTTTTAACTGGATCCCCCCGAGCTGGTTCAGACATGCAATATGAGAAGTAGAGGCCCTAGGGTAAGCTGCTATCAGATCTGGAAAATATAGTAGGCTGCTTCAGTTCTGTAGGATAATTCTCTTCTGTTATCATAAGAGATTGATAGGTAGAAAAGATGATCCCTCTCTTGGGATCTGCCCTTCTTTATATAGGTGAGTTTTGTTTGGAAAAATAGCTGTTTGAGTTGAAAATAATAATATTCAGTGTTTAATTAAATTTGAATTATAATATCTATGAAAGATATTTTATTAATTATTTACTCCTAGTTTATCTAGGACCTTTGTTTTATTATAATTAGATGTAACTTAAGTTAGCTCATAAATAATAATAATAATACTATTAATAATATTAATAGTAATAACAAATATGGGAATTATCTTATGCATAACCTTTATGCATTTTATTTATATAAGTAATCTTTTCTTTTAAAAATAATAATAATATTATTAGTAATATTAATAATAATAACAACATGAGAACTATCTTATGCATAACCTTTATGCATGATATTTTCATAAGAATAAATAAAACTAATTATTCAATAGTTTAGTTATGGTAACTCTTTGATTTAATTATGTACATACCATGCTAATTCTTTTAAATATTAAGTACAAGGTCCAACTTTTTGGACAGGGTCTTTTGGCAAGCTTGGATAGTTGGCCAGGTTAGGTACCTCTAGGTCTCTCTCTTGCATGTTGGATTCCCTCGTTTAACATGGTAGTTCCTGCATTCCTTGATGATAGATAGAAAATAATTCATTTAACCAATTTAAATAAATGTGATGAATAGGAGTGCTATTCAGAGTCCTCTCGACTCAACACTTTTACAATCAAGTAACCCCAAGTGCTCTTCAGAGCTTTAACTCAACACTCTCACATGGACGTTACACTAGTGAAATTCCAGAGCATCCCGCTCAACACTAGTACTAGAATGTGGTTGTGAAGCACACCTAGAATGTACAAATGGCCTCGGATCAGGTATTCATCATCAATCTTGGAGTGCTCCAGGGCTTATGCCCAACACTCTACGTACAACGGGGCTTACATCCAGCACGTAATAAAATCCTCTAGGTACATCGGGGATTATGCCCAGTATGTAGGTCATCCGTGTGTCCCTGAGTCCATGCTCAACACACTATATAAATCAATCATGTGAATCATAACTCTCCACAGTATGTAACAAAAAGGTCATTTCAGTATATTAGGGTTTGTACCCAATTCACATAACAAAACATAAATCAATCCATTAGGGCTTTCTTGCCCAGTATATAACAATAATGCATCAGTCAGGGTCCACGCCCAATATGTAAATCTATAAAGAAAGGAATCATGTGCACTTGGGCTTATGCCCAATAATCAAAATAAATCATATGTGTTGGGGATTTAAGCCCAATATATAACATCAGAAATGGTTAGTCAAAATTCAAGATATTACATCCCTCCTCGATTAGAAAAACACCGTCCCGGTGTTCTACGGACTAGAAATGAAGTTATGAAATAAGGCGGGGTATGCCTCTTTCATGGTTGTCTCATTTTCCCTAGTAGCCTCTTCTAGTCCGAAATGACTCCAATTCACTTTCAACTGGGCGGTGGTCCTTTTTCTAAGTTGCACCTCTCTCTTGTCCATAATGTGGAGGGGTTCTGACATGAATTCCCCTTTGGGTTCCACTTGTAATAAGGACCAATCAATCACATGTTTAGTATCGTATACATATTTCTTTAATAAGGATGCATGAAAAACATTATGAACTTTTACATGAGCTGGTAGAGCTAACTCATATGCCACTAGCCCTTTCTTGGCTAGTATCTCAAAGGGTCCACAAAATCTGGGGGCCAACTTCCTGCATCGCCCCAAGCTCAAGGAAATTCATTTTGCCTTCACCTTTAAGAAGACATGTTCACCAACTTGGTAGTCTTTGTCTTTTCTTTTCTTATCTGCATAATTCTTTTGGCGGTCTTGTGCCTCCTTTAAGTTTTGTTGTACCTTGGAGACTAGATGCTCCAAGTGTTTTAGTAAGTCGGGGCCTAGCATAAGTTTATCTATTGGATTATCCCAAGTCACAGGTGTCCAACACTTCCTGCCGTAGAGTACCTCGAAGGGGCTCATCTTGGCATAGGTTTGGTATTCGTTGTTGTAAGCAAACTCTGCGAGGTGCAAATAATCCTCCCAGTTTGTGGGTTTGTTCATAACATACATCGTTAACATATCCTCAAGGATTTGGTTTACTCATTTCGTCTATCCGTCGGTTTGGAGGTTGTACGTGGTACTGAACTGTAGTTGTGTCTCCAAACGGAGAACAATTCCCTCCAGAAGTTGCTAGTGAACTTCATGTCTCGATCGGAAATGATTGCCTTGGGTATCCCATGCAATCGAAAAATATCCTTTAGGAAGATGTCCGTGATGTGAACGACTTTGTAGGTAGACTTTACTGGTATAAAATGTGCTGCCTTGGATAGATTGTCTACTACTACAAAGACGGAGTCATTTTGCCTCTTACTTTTTGGTAAACCTGTAATGAAATCCATACTAATGACCTCCCACTTCCACTCTGGAATGGGTAACAGTTGCAGTAGCCTCGAAGCGTTTTGGTGCTCTGCCTTAACCAGCTGACACTCCTAGAACTTAGCAATGAATAAATCTATGTCGACTTTTAGTTTAGGCCAAAATAAGTGTTTCTTCATTGCCGATATCATTTTTTGATATCCTGGGTGTCCCGAATAGGGCTTCTGATGGAACTCTGTGAGGATTTTAGGTCTAATGTCTTTGCTTTCTGGAACATAAAGTCTCTCTTTTGACCAAAGTAGTCTTGACTCGTCTATATTATACTCTTTTTGTTGTTGGAATAACCTATACTCCTGGATCTTTTTAAGGATCTCGACATAGAATCGGTCACTCTGACATGCCATTCTAATCCCGTGGTGTAAATCTGAGTTCGTTTGACTCACGCTCACCTCATATAACATATGGGCCTGTCGACTTAAGGCATCGACGATCTTGTTCTCCTTTCCCTTTATGTGCTTTAGCTCGAAGTGGTGCTCACTAAGGAAGGCTAGCCACCTAGCTTATCTGGCGTTTAGGTCAGGTTGGTCAAATAAGTACTTCAGACCCACGTTGTCCGTCTTTAATAGGAACTTCTTTCGCATAAGATAGTGACTCCACATATTCAAGGCATGGATAATGGCGGCTAGTTCAAGATCATGTGTGGGGTAGTTCTGTTCGTGTTCCTTCAACTTCCTTGACTCATAACAGATAAAAAGTAATATTGCATAAGGACTCCATTGACCCCTTCCTTGCTTGCATATGTGCAAACCATGAAGTACCCATCGGGGTTGGAAATATGTAGGATGGGTGCACTAGTCAAAAGTTGCTTTAACTTTTGGAAACTTTCCTCGCATTTTGTCATCCAAACATATTTGGTGGTCTTCTTCTGCAAGGCTATCATAGGACATGCAATTCGAGAGAATTTCTCAATGAAATTTTGGTAGTACCCAGCTAACCCTAAGAATGATCTTATGTCGGTTATGCATGTGGGGGTAGTCGATTCCTCTATGGATTTAATCTTCTCGAGGTCGATTGCTATCCCTTTCTCTGAAATGATGTGCCCTAGGTACTATATCTGGGGTTTGTAGAAATCACACTTGCTAAACTTAGCATACAGTTGATGCTCTCATAGTACTCGTAACACTATCCGTAGGTGTTCTTCATGTTCTTCATTCTTGGAGTAGATCAGAATATCGTCGATGAAGACTAGAACAAACTTGTCTAGGTATTTACTAAAGATGTTGTTCATCATGCACATAAAGTTGGCAGGTGCGTTAGTTAAACCGAAAGGCATTACCACAGATTCGTAATGGCTGTATCAGGTTTGAAACGTGGTCTTATTGATGTCTTTGTCACGGATTCTCACATGATGATATCCGGATCGTAGGTCGATCTTTGAGAAGATCTTCACTCCTCCGACTTGATCAAACAAGTCATCAATTCTAGGGAGTGGGTAACCATTCTTGATGGTCAACTTGTTGAGTTGGTGGTAATCGATGCACATTTGCATCATCCCGTACTTCTTCTTGACACAGACTATTGGTGCTCCCTAGGGAGATAGACTAGGTCGGATATACCCTTTCTCGATCAACTCTTGTAACTGAAGCTGGAGTTCCACCAATTCGGGTGGACTCATGTGGTAAGGGACTTGGAAAATAGTACGGAACTGGGTGTCAACTCTATGGAGAAGTCTAGTTCTCGTTTGGGCAGTAGCCCAGTTATTTCCTCGGGAAATACATCCTTGAATTATACAAGGACTGGGAAGTCTCTGATCTTTTGTTCCCTATCCGCTTCTATGGTTTGAATGTTGACTGCGAAGAGTTTACAACCCTTTCTTACGCATTTCTTTGCTTGTAAGGAAGATATCTGTCTTACAGAGACCTTCTTAAGGATACCCTGAATCGTTTTCTAATTCCCTTGTTTGTCCGTGAACAGTATTGACTTGTTCAAGCAGTTAAGCAAGGCATGATGTTCTTCTAACCAATCCGTGCCTATAAGTACATCGTAAGATCTGAGTGGTAGGATATTTAAATCCACCCTAGTTGGGAACCCATTCAAATCTATCTCACAAGTTTTAACTAGTTCAGAGACTTTTCGTTTGGTACCAGTGGCTAGTTGTACCAGCCATGGTTTCTCGTGACTCACTTGGTTTAACTTACAAATATCAACAATCTCAGGGGAGACGTAACTTCAGCATGCACTGGGATCTATTACAACTGAAATGGCTGTGTTTGAGATCTTACCCTCAATTTCAACCACAGTGGCTTGGTGATCTGCTTTCCGGCCATCCAGTGCAGCATAAATTCTGGGTGTTTTGACCATGTCCCCTACTATAGGGTTTGCTTGGACATTTGTAAAACTTCATCTATCTTGTTGGGGAAATCTCTGAAGTAGTGGGGCCCTTGGCATTTCAAACAAGTAATAGTTGGTGGGGTAGCCTTTTCCCCCTTGTTGAAAGTTGGTCTGTTGGTATGTGGTGGGGGTGCATTTGGCCGTGCATGAGGTCGGTTGAAGCCTCTGTTGGGAGGGAAACTATTGTTTTGTTTCTGGTAAGGTGGTGGTCTAAAACCTGGTCTTCGGTTGTCTGAAAAGGTTCTAAACCTATATCTATTTCTGTTTATGTTATCGTTCATTGGCTGTCCATGTTCATAACACAGTCTTTCTTTGTGTAAAGTCACATCTAAGGTTTTGGGCATGTCAAATTCAATCTTTTCTCTAAAATTTGGTGGTAGACATCCCAAGAATTGTTGTATCTTAAATTTTTCATCCTTTATGTAAGGGATATAATGCAACAGATCTAAAAATCTGTTGATGAAAGCTTCCATAGTTAGGGAGCCCATTTTTAACTCATGGAATTCTTTGATCTTCTTGTCAAAGAATCTTTCAGACATGTATTTGTCCTGAAATATTCTGCTGAAAGCACCCCATTTTATGTCCCTCATTTCCTTCCCTTTGGTGTGTTTCTAGTCTCTCCACCATCTGGTCGCTTTACCATTTAAGTTGTAAATGGCCAGTCGGGCTTGCATTTCACTGGAATAGTTGTGGACTTTAAAATACTTGTTCATCCCTAACAACCACTCCTCAGCCTTCTTCCCAGTATCTATCTCTCCGTCATACGTTGGAGCATTAATCTTTGTGAATTCTCCTTGTAAACTGTAGTCACTTTTCCTCCGTTTCTTGCAAGGAGGTGGTGAGCCGTCATCATTGGAAGAGCTCTTACAGTCCTCTTCCATTGACTCAGGTATGTGTTCTTCCTGCTCCTCTTCTTTAGGACTGGTAGATTTCTTTGTGTGATAGTTTCTCCATTTGAATGTATTTGCCGAGAATGTGGGTTGTCCGTGGGGTTTTTCCCCTGTTAAGCTCTGAAGGAGAGCCTCATTTATAGCTTGTTGTTCTTGTCTTTCATGTATATTGTCATCTCTGAAACTTTGGAATTCTTCTTGTAGATTTTGCATTGATTTCATTAAATCTGAGTTTAATTCCACCACGATTTCTTGCTCTCGTGGTGGAGAGTTCAAATTCCCATGTATGCTGCTGTCCTTTTCTGTATTCATACTCAGATTGTGATTGTACCTGCAATGTTGTATAAATGCTAAGAACAAAAATCTGTTAGTTCATCTACACATTCAAAATAAAATCCTAAATGTATTTTTTTTGGTTTATAAGTATCTGCAGTGGATGTTCTTCCTGTAATGAGCCCAATAGGTCACTTAGTATTGTAGTTGAGCTTTGATACCACTTGCAATGTCCCTAAAAACAATAAATTTTTTTTTTTTCATTTACTACTGTCATTCCCTAAATAGATAATGTAATTGAAAATTAACTTCAGTACTGGAAAGTTATGCCGGTACTTTTTTAAAGCAATGAGAACTAAGTTCTAAGAGAGTTAATTTTACAAATTATGTTTTTTGCGGAATTTATGAAGTAAGGTAGTAGGAGGTGCATAACACCATCATATCAAATTTTAATGTCAGAATAATACTCAAGGTATCTCTTTTAAGTGCTCCACTTCTAGAGATTTAGATGTATATTGGTTCCTTTTAAATGTTTGAACTGGTTTATCTTATTAATTAAGGCATGATGTACTTTACGAAAGAGACTATGACTGCTTCTGGAACTTTGTGTTGGTAGTCATACCCCAGCGGTGCTGCCGAGAGGTAAGGGATGAGTAAATGGTTTAACCGAGATTACTTAACAATCTTGCTAAAGCAATTACTTGGATTATGTTTGTAGAAATAAGAAGGTTCTTCCCTAGGCCACCTACATCAACTACCTAGCAGGGTCCTAGTCTTATGAATTAAGGGTTATATGGAACACTTTGAAAAGGCATGCATTAATAATAACCAGGGGTTGTACTAACACGAAAATGTAACTATATTGTTTGGGTAAAAATCAAAGTGCTAGTGGATAATTTGGTGATAGCTTTAAATGCCACCCAAGTGGTCTTCACGTGGCTTACTTGCTAGCTGGAAAGAGGGTTTTACCTTGTGTTGGCTTAACAAACTGACCTAGAGGTTTTCCAATATAGACCCAGGTTCTTTGCGGTTTCACTTAACCAACAAAACCCCTTCTCACCGGCCATTTTTCCAACAACCTGCGAACAGGATGAGGTCTCACCCGAGGTGTAGCTATGGGGGCACTGCAGAATCAGGTTTCCACAGTGAAGTGATGAGTTGTTTGGATAGGATAACTATGCAGCGCACTATCGTACCTGAGCTGCAAACTGAGGACTGTGCGACAATAGACTACGTCGTGGTCCGCACTTCCATATACTAACTGCTGCGCAACTAGCGCACCCAAGGACTACACGGTTTGAGCAATATATCACTTATAGGACAGCACAATGGTTTAATATGCTTCCTATTTGAGACTTGACAGGTCTTAAGGACTTTACTTTAACACTTATCCATTCATCTATTGCCTTAGATTATTAGCTGATGGAATGGGTGCAATGGACGAATTATACGATGCTGCACACCCCCAGTGCGGTGTATTCAAGAGTTACACAATCAAACTTCTACGTATACTCATGATTATTCAATAAACAAATACTTCTAACAGCTTAGAATACTGTGCCTTCATCATTTATATATCCATGTAAGACTTAACATATTATTCCCATCTTTCCTCTATGACGAATACATATAAAAGCATTAACATAAACTTATAAATGAGAATCTAGAAATTCAAATTAGGCAAATAAGTAAATGCATAAACACAACAATCACACTACACAGTATTTAACATGGTTCACCCCTCGGATGGAGGCTACGTCCACAAGAACTGTTGTTATATTAGTCTTTGGGAAGGGTACAATAGTTCTTAATCTACGCACTCAGCTGCAGACTCTCTTCTCTCTCAGATAGGTCCCTGCGCACACAGCTGCAGAGCCTTTACAATAATAATCTGGCTCAAAAGATTTAGCAATATTCAAGACTTAAAAAAACGAAGAGTTAACCCTTTCCCGTACAAAAATGCCTTATTTATGGATCATGCCCGTAAGTTATGTCTTTACAACTGCAGGAAAAAACCCTTAGGTTTACAAAACTGTCATGGTTTCCCCAAAACCGGACTTCTGGCCTCTGGTAGCAAATATTCCATAGTGGTGGCCTCCCTCTCATGTATCACGTTGCTATCGGCCTTCCTGTTGTGCACATTCCAACAGGTCGCTTTCATCAAGCTATTCTTCCTTTAACGGTCTCATGCGACTGGTTCAAGTAGTGGTATCTTTTGTGCGTGCGACCAGTTGCTTTCTTCCTGATTTGATCCTACCTATCGCTTGGCACTCTTGGAGCATCTTTACCAAAAATAGATCGCCAATGGTCTAGCTGGAACACGTGCCATCTTCCATCCAACACTCTTCTTTGCTGGCATCTCGAAGACTGGACACTTCGCAGAACTGCCTCCTTGCAGCACTGAACTTTGCAGCTCTTCTGTTGTTGCGCTGCGCGCAACTTTGCAGCATCCCAAAAACTTATACAAAATTGTTTAAACTGAACTGCGCTCAGCTTCGCAGTTCCAAACTCCTTCTTGCTCAAAATTGCCCCACTTGGGCCAGCCCAACAGGCCCCTAACACTTACATGTGGCTCACCCTTAAACCACCCGCAACTTCAGCTTCCCCGAGTTGTTTCACCTCCTGTGGAGCCAACTTCGCAGCAAACTCATTGTATGTAGCAATCAACTTCTGGACTACTTACTTCGTGTCTTGCTCGATTTGGTTTACTGTTTCCAACATCTTAGGTGTGATCTCATCACCTATATGTCCTTCGACCTATTCCTGATTCTCGCGCAACTCTTTTGACTTCTCCTCGATCTTCTGCGAGATCGTGTTGGCATCCTCCTGCAATGGTTGCGAGTTGTCACCCATTTCGATCTCTCTTTCCTTTAAGGCCTGGACTTCCTTATTAAGCACATTGATTTCTCGGTACTTTGCGAGCCTTTCTCTTGGCAGCGGGGCTTTCACTTCTGTATCCAACTGTTCCAGTGCTGCTTGCTTATCTTTGACAACATTTTTCACTTGCATAAATCCTGGGTCTTCTTCGAGAGTTGTGAATTCCATTGACGTGTCATCTAATAGACTCTGGCACTTAGCCACTTCGGCAGCAATACTCTCTATTGTAGCCTTCACTGCTTCTGCTCTTAGCTACTGCTCATTCGGTGGGGTCTGTGGGTTTATCTGATCCTTCAAGGCAACAATGTTAGCCTCATGGTGAACCTCCATGTCTTGCATCTCTGTCTTAAGACTGGTAACTAGCGTTCCAATCTTGACAATAGTATCCGCAGGATCTGGTTGGACTTCAAATTCGTTTATGTCATCTGTGACCGTAGTGATTATGGACTCTAGTCTTTGCTAATCATCATGCTCATCTTGCAGTTCTATATCTCTGCACGAGCTATCTTCCTCCAACTGCCTATTAGCTTCTTGTAGCTCAGCTTGCCCCTTCAGTGCGTCAGTGATTCTCTCATGCATTTCTTCACACACTGCAGATGTAAATAATGTAGATGTAGGCCCGATAGTGTTATTTTTTCCAGGTGAAGCTCCACATGCTTGACATCCTTCCTATCTAACATTAATTGCTCTGGCATTGGCAAGCTTACTGTTAGTGGATTAAGGTGAACAACATGGGATCTCGCAGGTACAGTGATGGTTAGCTGCGGCTCCTTCTGTTGTGAAGTTCCTCCCGACATCCCTTAAGACTCAGACTCCCGCGGCAAGGGAAATCTCTTATGTACTTCTTTTATTTTTCTCTGTCATCCCCTGCAGTGCGGTCAGATTCTTCCGTAGAGTGTCTTGAATCACTTTGTCTTTCTTCTTCTTTGCAGTCCACATGTCTTCCATCTGCTCTAAGACCTTAACCATGATATTGTCGTAGTCCTCCTCATGGAGTACTATGTCTGACTTGGTTTTATTGTCTTTTTGCTTCTTTCTCGGCCTTGTTTGCTATGCGGGGCTCTTAGGCTCCTTTCTCTTTACTGTTTCCTTCTCTTCAGTAATAATACATGGAATGGGTTTGTCCTCAGCGGAGTCGCTTTTGACATCCATAGATTCCACCCGAAACTCGGCAGGCCATTCCTTCATGATAGTGTCAATATCATCTTCATACATATGATAGTTCCCTGCGAACCATTCCACCTTATTCTTCTATGCTTTGGCTGAAATATGAATACTACGCATGTCAGCATAAAATTTAATAATGCGAATGTACCTACTGGTTACTTGATTTGTTATCCACGGCGTCAGTATGATTGCTGTGCGCAGCTGGTCATAATACTGGTAGAAGACACCAACTGTCGCATGCTGGCTTTGTGAGTTCAGATTTTCCTAGAGATTTGAATAACGCAGTCCTCTGCACTCGTTTGTATTAGTGATTACACCAACGTAATCCTTCAGCTCCTTCCAGTTGACAAAAGCGATCAGCACTATGAGCCAAGTATAATGGAAATTTCCTCCATTGAGCTGCATGTCATTGAGCTCTTCCATGAACTCATTCAGTAAATACTGAGACGAGTTAAATTGTTCTCCTTCCGCGGCCGCTACACCAAGAGGTACTGCACTCTCACTTACCTCGAGAGGCCTTCATTTTCTTAAGATCTTTCCAGCTAGCAGCTGTGTGATAAACCTCATTGCTTTATCATCTATTTCTTATGTTTGGAAACCCCTCTTTCCTTTGACGACCATCTGAGTTTTCTTCATCTTTGCCACAGCTTCTTTGTCCATGCTCTTCCCTTGGAAAAATTGCTTGGGATCCTTAACCCTTTTACTCAACCCAGTAATGCGGTGGATGATGTCAATGGTTAGGTCGACATTGCGGTTGAGCCACAAATAACCTTGGTGAATGAGTGCCATCAGTGTTCGCACCACCACATTTAGCTCTGGTGACCTATCGAAATGCGAAAGTTTGAGCAGATTGAACAACCCGGACTAGACTACTCCTGATAACCAACTTTGGGAGACCAGGTTAAGCTCACCCTTTGTGTCCTTCTTCCAGCACATGTACTGGTCTAGTTGGAACTGTGGGAAATTTGGTTCATTGGGATCCTCCTTCTGCATTGCAAGAAGATCATAATACTCCCATCTACATTATGGGATTTTACCCAGCAAGTTTTTCTTGACCTCGACATGTTTTGAGATTGGCGATAGAGGAATGTCATATTTGGCATTCTTCAGCAACTTGAAAACCAGTGCATCCAGAGCATGTCGTTAAATGTAGTATGGGGTCAATGTCAGAGGTATCTCCTTATCCGCCAGTGGTGGTTTCTGCATTGTCGACGCCATATTGGGTACCTTCTTTCTTGGTGCTACTGGAGTTTTACCTTTATCTTTCATTGTTGGACCATGTCTTGGTGATCGTCTTGACGCCTGACCTAGTTCTAAGACAATGTACTTAGCTGGGGTTCTCATTAACCCTTCAATCCCGCCATAGTGAAACAACTTCAAAGTTTCTTGGATGGTGAACTCTTCTTCTATCTGAGACCACTCAGACATTCACTAGCTAACTTCGCAGGGTTTCAGATGACTTGAGAAAGATAACTCACACAAAGATGTTCGCAAGAAAATTCTAAGTGTTTGGTAACACCCGCGAGTCTGAATGCGGCATTACTTATAGGCGTAGCTAACCTCCTCCGCGCCCCTCAATGGCTAGATAAGCATTAATGGTGGTATCCCTTGGCAAAATCCAGCGGATCCTTCGGTCCTTTCCTTCATAACTTCATTCAGAACGGCTATTTGTGTGTTAAATGCCCAAGTGGTTTCTAGCAATGGCTATATTCTCAACCGACATTGTAACGGCTATTTTTCTGAATGTTGCGTCGAACTACGCGGCAAGTCATTGTTACTCCTGCGTAGTCTCTTTGCGGTGCCTGATTTCTTTCTTCTGAACTAAGTCTTTTCCTCATTCAACTTGGTCTTCGCAATTGCCTTTTGGACTTCACAACTACACATTTTTTTTTTTCGCAGCAACATATTCTAGCAGTGCTGCATAGTATATACATCTTCCTCACTATACATCACGTACAGATTCCTTCAGCTTTCTAGTTCCCAATTTCAACTATACTTGGCACTTAGAAATGTCCTTCTTTCTGACCATTACAGGTTTTGCGAAGAAGGACTATCCCGATAGGGTTTTAGTTTGCTTCCATTAAATAAACTGGGCAAGTTATATCCTACTAATGTGGCTAACTGAGCTGCACCACCATTAGTAACATGTACAATAGTATATGGACCAAGCCAATGCGTTTTAAACTTTCCAGGGAATTTCATAAACTTGCTATCATACAGGAGGACTAGATCACCTACTCGGAAAGACTTGTTCTTGATGTGGCGATCATGCCATGCTTTTTCCCTTTCCTTCCGCACTTGTTGGTGAAAGCCTGTGATGAAGCGATCCTCCTCCAGACCAACGAAGTGTAAGAGTCGTTCTTCCAGCATGTCATGATCTGCTATGCCTGTAAATGCTGCTATCCTCAAATTGAGAACAATGTACTCCATCGGCATTATGGCTTCCTTCCCATAGGCTAGTCTAAACAGTGTATGGCCAGTCAACTTTTTGCATGTGGTCCTGTACGCCCATAACACAGTAGAAACGCACAAGTCCCAATCATCCCTATTCGCATTGCATACTTTAGTGAGCGCATTCTCCAGTATTTTATTGAATGCTTCTATAGTTCCATTTTCTTG
The DNA here is from genome assembly GCA_027924585.1 of Larix kaempferi. Lineage (NCBI taxonomy): Eukaryota > Viridiplantae > Streptophyta > Pinopsida > Pinales > Pinaceae > Larix > Larix kaempferi. Next base: position 1,429,203 of record BSBM01000316.1, on the reverse strand, counting down.
TGGGTGATAAAGCGTACCGTGTTGATGATGAATATGGAATTCTTCTGCCAATGCCTCAATAGTCCTGTTCAGAAAGTGGGTGCCTTGGTCACTCATTTGAATTTTCGGACATCCAAACCTCGTAAGGATTTCTTCAAATATGAACTGCGCAGCAGTGGCTACCGTACAGTCCTTTACTGGTTTTGCTTAGGTAATCAGTAGTAGTGATGATATACCTCGTGCTAGTTCTCTTCCCTGGTGGGTTTATAGGTCCCACAAAATCAATTGCCAATTTTTCAAATGCCTGTAATGTCAACTATGGATTTAGTTCCATCTCATCTCTTCACAATGGCCTTCTTGTCCGCTGACAGACATCGCAGCTCTGACAATGCTCTTTTGAGTCTTTATGAATTGTAGGCCACCATAGTCCTGCATGGAATATCTTTTGCACTGTAGCCTTTCCTGCAGATTGACCTCTTGCTACTCCTGTGTGTGCATCAACCAATATGAATGGCTTTTCATGCTCTAATACACATCTGCGCAGCACTTCATCCGGTCCTAATTTGTATAGCTCACCTGCAATAATGGTGAAGTCTGCTGCTCGCACTACCAGCTGCTTCTTTTGCTGCGTAGTGAACTCTTTGGGTGCAAATCCAGTAGTCAAAAAGTCTATAATGCCAGCTGGAAAGAGGGTTTTACCTTGTGTTGGATTAACAAACTGACCTAGAGGTTTTCCAATATATACCCAGGTTATTCGTAGTTTCACTTAACCAACAAAACCCCTTCTCATCGACCCTTTCGGCAACAACCTACGAATAGGCCGAGGTCTCACCCGAGGTGTAGCTATGGGGGCACTACGGAATCAAGTTTCCATAGTGAAGTGATGAGTTGTTCAGATAAGACTACTGCACAGAGCACTATCTTACCTGCACTGCGAACTAAGGATTGGACGACGATAGACTACGTCATGATCTGCACTTCCACAGACTAACTGCTGTGCAACTAGCGCACCCAAGGGCTGCACGGTTCGAGCAAGATACCACTTATATGATAGCACAATGGTCTAATACACTTCCTATTCCATACTTGACAGGTCTTAAGGACTTTAATTTAACACTTAGCCATTCATCTATTGCCTTAGATTATTAGCTAATGGAACGGATGCAACGAACGAATTATACGATGCTACACACCCCCAGTGCGGTGTATTCAAGAGTTACACAATCAAACTTCTACGTATACTTGTGACTATTCAATAAAAAGATACTTCTAACAAGTTAGAATACTACGTCTTCATCATTAATCTATCCATGTAAGACTTAACATATTATTCCCATATTTCCTCTATGGCGAATACATATAAAAGCATTAACATACAACTTATAAACGAGAGTAAAGACATTCAAAGCAGGCAAATAAGTAAATGCAGAAACACAATAATCACACCACAAATACTGTGCAGTATTTAACGTGTTTCACCCCCTGGATGGAGGCTATGTCCATAAGAAATGTTGTTATATTAGTCTTTGGGAAGGGTGCAACAGTTCTTAGTCTGCGCACTCAGCTGCAGAATCTCTTCTCTCTTAGATAGGTCTCTGCGCACACAACTGCAGAGCCTTTACAATAATAATCTGGCTCAAAAGATTTAGCAATATTCAAGACTTAACAAAACGAAGAGTTAACCCTTTCCCATACAAAAATGCCTTATTTATAGATCATGCTCGTAGGTAATGTCTTTACAAACTGTAGGAAAAAACCCTTAGGTTTACAAAACTGTCACGGTTTCCCCAAAACTGGACTTCTGGCCTCTGGTAGTGAATATTCCATTGTGGCGGCCTTCCACACATGAATCATGTCGCTATCGGCCTTCCTGTTGCGCGCATGTGAACAAGTCGCTTTCACCGAGCTGTTCTTCCCCTAACGGTCTCGTGCGACTGGTTCAAGTAGTGGTATCTTTCACGTGTGCGACCAGTCGCTTTCTTCCCGATTTGCTCCTACCCATCAGTAGGCACTCCTAGAGAATATTTACCAAAAATAGACCACCAACGGTCTACCTGGAACACATGCCATCTTCCATCCAACACTCTGCTTTGTTGGCATCCCGAAGACTGGACACTTCGCAGCACTGCCTCCTCGCAGCACTGAACATTGCAGCTCTTTCGATGTTGCGCTGTGCGCAACTTTGCAGTATCCCAAAAACTTATACAAAATTGTTTAAACTGAACTGCGCTCAACTTTGCAGTTCCAAACTCCTCCTTGCTCAAAATTGCCCCACTTGGGTGAGGCCCAACAGGCCCCTAACACTTACATGTGGCTCGCCCCCGAGCCACCTGCAACTTCGGCTTGCCCGAGTTGTTCCGCCTCCTGCGGAGCTAGCTTCGCAGCAAACTCATTGTATATAGCAATCAACTTTTGGACTGCTTGCTTTGTGTCTTGCTCAATTTGGTTGACTGTTTCCAGCATATTAGGTGTGATCTCATGACTTATCTGTCCTTTAACCTGTTCCTGATTCTCACGCAACTCTTTTAACTTCTCCTCGATCTCCTGCGAGATCGTGCCGGAATCCTTCGGTAATTGTTGTGACTTGTCGCCCATTTCGATCTCTTTTTCCTGTAAGGCCTGCACTTCCTTCTTAAGCCAATTGATTTCTCGGTACTTTGCGAGCCTTTCTCTTGGCAGTAGGGCTTTCACATCTGTATCCAACTGTTCTAGTGCTGCTTGCTTATCTTTGACAGCATTTTTCACTTGCAGCAATCCTGGGTCTTCTTCGAGGGCTGTGAATGCCTTCAATGCGTCATCTAATAGACTCTGGCACTTAGCCACTTCAACAACATAACTCTTTGCTGCGGCCTTCACTGCTTCTGCTCTTAGCTACTGCTCATTCGGTGGGGTCTGTGGGTTTATCTGCTCCTTCAAGGAAACAATGTTAGCCTCATGGTGAACCTCAATGTCTTGCATCTCTGTCTTAAGACTGGTAACCAGTGCTCCAATCTTGACAATAGTATCCACAGGATCTGCCTCGACTTCAAATTCGTCTATGTCGTCTACGATCGCAGTGATTGTGGACTCTAGTCTTTGCCGATGATCATGCTCATCTTGTAGTTCCATAGCTCTGCGCGAGTTATCTTCCTCCAACTACCTATTAGCTTCTTGCAGCTCAGCCTGCCCCTTCAGTGCGTCAGTGGTTCTCTCATGCATTTCTTACACACACTGCAGATGTAAATAATGTAGGCCCGACAGTGTAATTTTTTCCAGGTCAAGCTCCACACGCTCGACATCCTCAGTATCTAACATTAATTGCTCTGGCATTGGCAAGCTTATTGTTAGTGTATCAAGGTGAACAACGTGGGATCTCGCAGGTACAGTCATGGTTAGCTGCGGCTCCTTTTGTTGTGAAGTTCCTCCTGACTTCCCTTCAGACTTGGACTTCTGCGGCAAGGGAAATCTCTTATGTACTTCTTCTATTTTTCTCTGTGATCCCCAACATTGCGGTCAGATTCTTCCATAGAGTGTCTTGAATCACTTTGTATTTATTCTCCTTTGCAGTCCACATGTCTTCCATCTGCTCTAAGACCTTAACTACGATATTGTTGAAGTCCTCCTCATGGAGTATTGCGTCTGACTTGGTTTTATCGGCTTTTTGCTTCTTTATCGGCCCTCTTTGCTATGAGGGGCTCTCAGGATCCTTTCTCTTTCCGATTTCCTTCTCTTCAATAATAATACATGGAATGGGTTCGTCCTTAGCGGAGTCGCTTTCGACATCCACAATTTCCACCTGAAACTCGACAGGCGATTCCTTCATGATAGTGTCAATATAATCTTCGTACATATGCTAGTTCCGTGTGAACCATTCCACCTTCTTCTTCTGCGCTTTGGCTGAAATATGAATACTACGCATGTCAGCATAAAAATTAACAATGCGAATGTACCTACTGGTTACCTACATTGTTATCCGCGGCGTCAGTATGATTGTTGCGCGCAGCTAGTCATAATATTGGTAGAAGACCTGAGCTGTCGTGTGCTGCCTTTGTGAGTTCATATTTTCCCAGAGATTTGAATAATGCGGTCCTCTGCACTCGTTGGTATCAGTGATTACACCAATGTAATCCTTCAGCTCCTTCCAGCTGACAAAAGCGATCAGCGCTATGAGCCAAGTATAATGGAAATTTCCTCCATTGAGCTGCGTGTCATTGAGCTCTTCCATGAACTCATTCAGTAAATACTGAGACCAGTTAAATTGTTCTCCTTCTGCGGCCACGGCGCCAAGTAGTACTGCACCCGCACTTACCTCAAGAAGACTGCATTTTCTTAAGATCTTTCCGGTTAGCAGCTGTGTGATAAACCTCGTTACTCTACCCTCTATTTCTTTTGTTTGAAAACCCCTCTTCCCTTTGACGACCATCTGAGTTTTCTTCATCTTTGCCACAGCTTCTTTGTCCTTGCTCTTCCTTTGGAAAAATTGCTTGGGATCCTTACCCCTTTTACGCAACTCAGTAATGCGGTGGATGATGTGAATGGTTCGATTGAAATTGCGGTCGAGCCACAAATAACCTTGGTGAATGCGTGCCATCAGTGTTCGCACCACCACATTCAACTCTGGTGACCTATCGAAATGCGAAAGTTTGAGCAGATTGAGCAGCCCAGACTGGACTACTCCCGATAACCAACTTTGGGAGACCAGGTTAAGCTCACCCTTTGCGTCCTTCTTCTAGCACATGTACTGGTCCGGTTGGAACTGTGGGAACTTAGGTTCATTGGGATCCTCCTTTTGCATTGCAAGAAGATCATAATCCTCCCATCTACATTCTGGGATTTTAACCAGCAAGTTTCTCTCGACCTCAACATGTTTTGAGATTGGCGATAGCAGAATTTTGTATTTGGCATTCTTTAGCAACTTGAAAACCAGTGCGTCTAGAGCATGTGGTGAAATATAGTATGGGGTCAATGTGAGAGGTATCTCCTTATCCGCTAGTGGTAGTTTCTGCACTATCGATGCCATCTTGGGTACCTTCGTTCTTGGTGCTACTGGAGTTTTACCTTTATCTTGCATTGTTGGATTGTGTCTTGGTGATCTTCTTCACGCCTGACCTGGTTCTAAGACAAAGTTCTTAGCTAGGGTTCTCATTAATCGTTCAATCCCCCCATAGTGAAATAGCTTCACAGTTTCATGGATGATGAACTCTTGTTCTATGAGAGACCACTCAAACATTCACTAGCTAACTTCATAGGGTTTCAGATGACTTGCGAAATATAACTCACACAGAGATGTTCGCAAGAAAATTCTAAGTGTTTGGTAACGCCCGCAAGTCTAAATGCAACATTAATTATAGGCGCAGCTGACCTCCTCCACGCCCCTCGACGGCTAGATAAGAATTCATGGTGGTATTCGTTGGCAAAATCTAGCGGATCCTTCGGTCCTTTCCTCCATAACTTCGTTCAAAATGGCTATTTGTGCGTTAAATGCCCAAGCAATTGTTGACAACGGCTATATAATGGTTATATTCTCAACCGACATTGTAACGACTATTTTTTTGAGTGTTGTGTCGAACTTTGTGGGAGGTCATTGTTACTCTTGCGCAGTCTCTTCACGGTGCCTGATTTCTTGCTTTTGAACTAAGTCTTTTCCTCATTCAACTTGGTCTTCGCAATTGCCTTTTGGACTTCGCAACTACGCGCTTTTTTTTTTTCCACAGCAGCATTTTCTAGCAGTGCTGTGTAGTATATACATCTTCCTCATTATACATCACATACATATTCCTTCAGCTTTCTAGTGCCCAATTTTAACTATACTTGGCACTTAAAAATGTCCTTCTTTCTGACCATTACAGGTTCTGCGAAGCAGGACTATCCGGATAGGGTTTTAGTCTGCTTCCATTAACTAAACTGGGCAAGTTATCTCCTGCTAATATGGCTAACTGAGCTGCGCCACCATAAGTAACATGTACAACAGTATATGGACCAGGCCAATGCATTTTAAACTTTCCAGGAAATTTCGTAAACTTGCTATCACACAGGAGGACTAGATCACCTACCTGGAAAGACTTGCTCTTGATGTGGTGATCATGCCATGCTTTTTCCCTTTCCTTATGCACTTGTTGGTGAAAGCCTACGATGAAGCAATCCTCCTCTAGACCAACCAAGTGTAAGAGTCGTTCTTCTAGTGCGTCGCGATCTGCCATGCCGGTAAATGCTTCTATCCTCAAACTGGGAACAATGTACTCCATCAGCATTATGGCTTCTTTCCCATAGGCCAATCTAAACGGTGTATGGCCAATCAACTTTTTGCATGTGGTCTTGTACGCCCATAACACAGTGGAAACGCGCAGGTCCCAATCATCCCTATTCGCATTGCCTACTTTAGTGAGAGCATTCTCCAGTATTTTATTTAATGCTTCTACAGCTCCATTTGCTTGTGGGTGATAAGGCATATTGCGCTGATGATGAATATGTAATTCGTCTGCCAATGCCTCAATAGTCTTGTTCAGAAAGTGGGTGCCTTGTTCACTGATCAGAATTTTCGGACATCCAAACCTCATAAGGATTTCTTCAAATATGAACTGCACAGTAGTGGCTACAGTACAATCCTTTACTGGTTTCACTTCGGCCCATCTGGTGAGGTAATTAGTAGCAGTGATGATATACCTTGCACCAGTTCTCTTCCCTAGTGGGTTTATAGGTCCCACAAAATCAATTTCCCACTTTTCAAATGCCTATAATGTCAACTGTGGATTTAGTGCCATCTCATCTCTTTGCGATGGCCTTCCCGTCCGCTGACAGACATCATAGCTCTGACAATGCTCTTTCGAGTTATGAATTGTAGACCACTATAGTCCTGCGTGCAATATCTTCTGCGTTGTAGCCTTTCCTACATAGTGACCTCCTGCTACTCCTGAGTGTGCATCAACCAATATGAACGACTTTTCATGCTCTAATACACATCTGTGCAGTACTTCATCCGGTCCTAATTTTTATAGCTGACCTGGAATAATGGTGAAGTATGTTGCTCGCACTACCAGCTGCTTCTTTTGCTGCGTAGTGAACTCTTTGGGTGCAAATCCAGTAGTCAAAAAGTCTATGATGTATTTATAATAATCATTAGCTATCTGGATAGCAAACAACTGCGCATCAGGCAGATTGTCTTCCAGGTTTGTAGGTTCTTCTCCTGACTCAATCCGTGACAGATGGTCAGGTCCTAAGTTCAATCTGCCTGTCTTAACAACTATCTCAAAATCATAATCTTGGAAGAGTAACAACCATCTGCAAATGTGCCCCCCTAACACTAGCTTATTGAACAGGTATTTCAAAGAAGAATGGTCAGTGAACATAAGGCAGTGTGCACCAAGTAAGTAGTGCCTGAACTTCTACAGTGCGTAGACCATGGCTAGGCCTTCCCTCTTAGTGGTGGTATAACTCTTTTTTGCATATGAGAGCTTCCTAATTGAAAATGCGATGGGATGGTCAATACCTCCCTCACTTGGCTGAGCTAATACAACCCCCAGCGCTATGCATGATGCATCAACATGTACGTGGAATGGCTTTTCCCAGTCTGGAAAAACTAGGATCAATGTAGTGACCATTTTCTCCTTCAATGTGTCAAACCCTTGTTCGCACTCTGCATTCCAGATGAATGGTGCATCCTTCTTCAACAACTTCTCCATTGTTGCGGTTATCTGTGCATAACCCTTTATAAACTTTCTATCATATCTAGTGTGCCCCAATGTAGTGCGCAACTGCTTGACTGAATTTGGTGTGGGCAGGTTTACTATGACTATGATCTTCACAGGGTCAACCATCAAGCCCTATTTACAGAAAATGTGTCCCAGTAGAATCCCATAGGGAACATAAAAAAAACACTTCTTCAAATTTAAGGAGATCTGATGTTGTCAACACTTTTCCAGCATCATTCTTAGGTTCACGCAATGATTCTTCAGCAATTCGAACACAGTACAATCATCAAAGTAAGCTTCTAGAAACTTATGCATGAAATCTTTGAATGCCGCGACCACAACTCTAGAAAAAATGGTGGGCGCATTCTTTAGACCAAATGACATCACTATATATTGGAACGACCCCCATTCTGTAGCAAATGTAGTCTTGTGCCTATCCATGGGGTCAATTCTTATTTGATGATATCCCGAAAAACCATTGGTTAAGGAATAGGATTCATTTCAACCAACGTTATCAAGCACTTTATCAGTAAAAGGTGTAGGAAATGGGTCATGCATTGACTCATCATTCAGTTTCCTGAGATGCACACAGATCCTAATCTCGCCTTTTGTTTTCTTATCTTGGACAACCATAGGGCTTATCCATTCATATTCCTCGACTGGTTCAATGATTCCTGCCTCCAGTATCTTGTCCAGTTCGGCTCTTACTCTTTCTTTGTATCGCGGGTTCAGTCGATACGGCCTTTGCTTGACAAGATTCACGCCTGGCTTTAGAGGTATTTTCATAACCCCTAAGTCTCCCAAAATGCCCTTCATCTCTGTAAATTTTGTTGGAAATAGCTCCTGACATTGATGTAATGTATCTATGATCTCCGCAACAGTCTGATCATCCTAGTAGTCTCCAATAGATGCGAACTTTGGCTCTTTGTTGGTGCCAATGTTCACTTTCTTCGTCTTTACAGGTCCACTCATTTCGGGGATTTCCAACGGAGGTCCCTCCACGTCGCATGCACCTTCTGACTCAGGTATCTTAATGTTGCGTGGGTTCTCCTCATCACTGTCCTCTTTTTCTTCAACCCCCTCAGCTAGATTATAACATTCCATGGCATGCTCTGCCTGTTCCTTCCAATCTAACTGTGGGCTCGTAGGTATGCTACTTGCGCCAAAGAATTCCTCCAAAGTGATATTTCTAGTTGGTTAATCTTCCTTGAATATCTGTTCCTTAATTATTTGCAAAGCGTTGTATATAAGTGGGTTCTCGTCCTTGAAACTAAAGTCCTTCTAGAAGTTTGTGGTCAACATGGCCCAATCTATGGTTCCTCTATGCAACTCTAGGTCTAGGTACCATTTTTTTGGAATGTCATCCTCCAGTGTATGCACAAATAGATGCACCCATTCTATATGTGGTCTCTCCTCCCATGCTTGTGCACATAATTCAATATGTTGTTTCGGGTATGTCTGTCCATTATATTTCTTAAAAGTTAGTGTAACTTTGTCAACAAATCCGATCTGCATTTTGATTCTACACTGATCCCATGTGGTCAATGTCTGCTTATGCGCATCCCAACATCTAGAAGGTGTCTCGCGCAGTGCCACATCTAATGCTTATAAGTGATGTTCATCTGCAATAGCTGTGGTATATTCTTTGATAAAGGAATAAATATTAGAAAAACCATCATATCCAGGAATTGGGCTTACCTCCTTTCCAATCTAGTGCAGTGACTTTGTAATCTGCGTGCATCTCCTTACTGATACCTCATGCATGCGAATCTACCAGTTTTCCAATCCTGCGTCTGAGTCTGATACACAAGAGTTCTCGCATCTCCAGCTGAGTTTACCATGCACAGTTAGATTAAGATAATCTTCTTGGTTCACAGTCATCTGGTACAGTCTGTCCAAATCTTGAGATCTAGATTCCTCCTGGATTGACTCGCTGTATCTATCCCCGTTTGTAGGGTCCAATGCTGCGATGAACCTGAGATGCTTCCCTTTGAAGATCATCTTCTTTGAATTCAAATTTATTATGGCCAGGTTATCCATAGCCCAATCAATCCCCAACAACGCGGGATAAGGATGACTATCATCAACAATCTCGATCACCTCAAAGTCTGCATGACTTTGCACTCCGTTAATGTCAACAAGAACGTTGGCTAACCTTCCAAAGGGTATGAATTTTTCCTGGTTGGCCATTCTCAACTAGATAGGTGACCATAATAGCTTTGGTCTCCCCATCTGCTGCCATGTTAAGACATTTATTTCAGAGCCCATATCAAGGATGGTTTCATCCATTTCATAGTCTCCTATCTGCGCACTGAGCCTCATTTCTCGGTCAGTTCTCTGATGTTTCTTGATCTGGTGAACTATGCTATCGATCATCTCTATCTCGCTCTGTGGTTCATATTGGTTTAACAGTTTTTGCAATTCTGAGATAGCGTCTACGCTTTTCAACAGCTTCATGCAGCTCCTTAGGAACTGCGCAACATATGTGCCTGTCTCTACTGCAGGGCTCGTATTGTCATAGGCACCTGGTCTGTCCTCTACATATGGTATTTCACTCCACAACAGGATTCGTGACGACTTAGGTGCCGATTATTTGAGGATCTCCAGTGCTTCTGTAAATGATTCCTTGTTCTTTTTCAAGTCGAATGGAGGTGCTTTCCCAATAGCCTTTCTTATCCATATTGTTTCAAGAGGAGACTATTTAGTGTTAGCATTTCCAGATGTCGAAGCTTCTGCTCCTCCATCTCTTCCTGTCGTAGCGCTGTTGATGTATTTGTAACTTCAGAATATATTCACTTGTATATTGTATGTATTACATGTGTACTTTATTGTATCCCCAACAGATATGTATTATTCCTCCGATTGGAAGTGTCGTCATGTGTACTTGCAAGTGTCGCAAGTTATATTGTAAGTGTTGTAACTTATACTTGATGGGTTATTAGACCACCTTGATGGGGTCGGCCCTATATGAGTCATGTGGGTTAAAGGGTTATTAGACCACCCTAGTGGGGGTCGGCCCAATCAACATAATGTTAAGTGGTTAAGTTGGGGCCGACCTAGGTAAATTTAAAAAGACAAGTGAAGTAGTGTATAAATAGAGAGTGTGTCTCTCTCATTTTACACATTCTATTATTCACTTACTTCGCATTAGTGAGAGAGAGGAGGAGTGTGCGCAACTGGAGGAGGAGTATGCTGTTGAAGATATCTATCTCTTGGTTTTGATCATTGTGATCCTTGTATTGGTGCTTATTCTATCTCTGAGGAAGTTGCGTGGTTTTTCACCTTCTTGGTTTTCCCTGGGGAAATGTTTTGTGTCTCTTGTATCTCGTCTCTTATGCTTGATATGCTGTACATGTTATTATTTTAGTTAAGATCCTAGATCTATTGATTTAAATGATGAAAATCTAACAAGCGCCACTTCGCGTCACTACGTTAATACCTAGATCCGAAGGTCTCTTTTCTGCTGCAATGAACTGGATGTTTGGCTTTGGCGGCTCTGGCCGCTTCCTTTTCACCATTTCTACCTCTAACACAAGGCAGTCTTCAATAACATGATCGAATGAGCTACAATAACTGCATGTAGTGCATGGGTTGGTACAGTCTCTAGATACGTGACCTGCTTAGCCACAATTGTAACAAATTACTTGACCTCAGCCCCGCCCCTGCACTGGACCATTATTTCTTCCTCTCTCGAGGTATTCTCCGTGGCCTTTGTATGCACCTTGATTAGGTTAGGCATTATTTTGTTTCTGTGGATTCTCTTCTTGCACTTTGTACATTCCTCCATACATATGCTCAATATCCTTTTTTCTTTCTAACATGAACTCATATGTGCGACAATTAGACTCATCATGCCCTACTGACTTACATAAATTACAATATAGGTTTTTAGGTGTTCTCACATATTTCTGTATCATGTGGCAATCTTTTGGACGATGTCCTCTGGTTCTACAAATCTCACACCATGGCCCTGGGTGTGGATTTAATGGATTTGGTCCACCCATGTTAAGGAATTCTTGGAATAAAGGACAATTATCCTTAGTGTGTCCTTCTCCCTTACAGCCCGCACACTAGAATTCCTTCCTCTCTTGCTTTCCTTGCTTGATATCTTGTAATTGTAGTGTTAGGGTATCTAATTGGTTCTGAATCTTAGACATGCCAGTGCTAGTTTCTCCGATCAGTGAAGCTTCCAACTTCATCGTGATCTCCAAGTATTCTGCCTGTGAAGCCACCTTCTATTGCATCAATGGCTGTCTGATATGGGGCAGCAACGCAGCTATAAACCATTCCTTACGCTATTGCATTGCTATGACGAAGCTTACTTGGTCCAATAGTGTCTTAAATTTCTGATCAAACTCCCATACTGTTTCATTAGGTTTATGTTTGATCTCTTTTAAATCCATGATACACCGCGAATCTGAATTTGGCTTCTTAAATTCTGCTAAGAGTGCAGCCTTAATTTCTACCAGGGTTCTCGGCCGTCCCTAAAAGTATTTCATGAACCAATGCAAGGCTCTATCTCTAAAGGTGGTGACCAGCTGCGCTTAATTCACAACATCATCCTGCACTTGTTTTACACTCCATATGGCTTCACATAGAAACCAATGTTGATCAGGGTCCTCTAGACTCGTTCCTTTGAATATCGACAGCTTAATGTCCTCGGTCATGTTTCTTCTAGGTGGTGGAGGGTTCTGTGCAGTGTTCTGCGAGGTAAAAATGAATGTGGTATTGTGCTAAATGTTCACGACTGGCTTGGTTTATGGAATGAGAGGTGCGATGTTCACAGCTGGTGGATTTTGGGGTGTAATAGGCTGACAGGTGGCAGATAGAGGTGAAGTTTGGCTATCAAGTTTGGCCTCTGTATCAATATATACACAGAGCCCATGTCCACTAGAATCCTTCTTAGGGGTATACTTATATCTTTTCCCACTTCTTAGGTTATGCATCTCTTCGTCAGAATCACTAAAAATTCTATTATACATTACAGATTCCAAAAAATTTACAGTAATCTAAAAACACATTTCTCAACTAAGAGCATCTTAATGTATAGACTGAGGTTGTTCAAGTACTTACCTCTGATTCCTTTGAAAAACTCTCTTTCGGCTGCGCTGTAGGATTTTAGCATGTCCAGACCGAACTGCGTTACAAAGCTTTGTAGTGTGTTATCAACCTAGAAGTCAACTGCACGTACAAACGGACTATCCAATGCTTTGAGCCTTTCGATAAGCTCCGGCGTCCACTCGGTTGGTGCACTTCGTGCTAGACAGGTTCTTTTCTCTACGAGCCTCGACAACCACTTGTGTAGCTCGTTTCCAAAAGATGCCCAAAATACCTCGTGGGCGTCTTTCCACAAGTACTTATTCAACCACTGAATGTCAGAGAGATGTGGGTGTCTGTTTTCTTTCCTTGCAAAGTCTCTCTCTATCTTCTCACACCAAGCCCAAATTTCTTTCTTGTCTGGATACCAAATGTCGACACCCAACTCAAATTCTTCTCCTTCACACATCATGTCTTCAACTCATCATGGATTCTTAGCACGACAACGAAACCATTTGTTGGCTTAACAAACTGACCTAGAGGTTTTCCAATATAGACCCAGGTTCTTCGTGGTTTCACTTAACCAACAAAAACCATTCTCACAGGCCCTTTCGGGAACAACCTGCAAATAGGATGAGGTCTCACCTGAGGTGTAGCTATGGGGGCACTACGGAATCAGGTTTCCATGGTGAAGTGATGAGTTGTTCGGATAAGACTCCTGCGCAGTGCACTATCGTACCTGCGCTGCGAACTGAGGACTGCGTGACGATAGACTACGTCGTGGTCTGCACTTCCATAGACTAACTGCTGCGCAACCAGCGTGCCCAAGGGTTGCGCAGTTCGAGCAAGATATCACTTATAGGACAGGGCAATGGTCTAATACGCTTCCTATTCCAGACTTGGTAGGTCTTAAGAACTTTACTTTAACACTTAGCCATTCATCTATTGCCTTAGATTATTAGCTGATGGAACGGATGCAATGGACAAATTATACGATGCTGCACACACCCAGTGCGGTGTATTCAAGAGTTACACAATCAAACTTCTATGTATACTTGTGATTATTCAATAAACAGATACTTCTACCAGCTTAGAATACTACGCCTTCATCATTTATCTATCCATGTAAGACTTAACATATTATTCCCATTTTTCCTCTATGGCGAATACATATAAAATCAATAACATACAACTTATAAACGAGAATCCAGACATTCAAAGTAGGCAAATAAGTAAATGCAGAAACACAACAATCACACTACACAGTATTTAACGTGGTTCACCCCACAGATGGAGGCTATGTCCACAAGAACTATTGTTATATTAGTCTTTGGGAAGGGTACAATAGTTCTTAATTTGTGCACTCAGTTGCAGACTCTCTTCTCTCTCAGATAGGTCTCTGCGCACACAGCTGCAGAGCCTTTACAATAATAATGTGGCTCAAAAGATTTATCAATATTCAAGACTTAACAAAACGAAGAATTAACCCTTTCCCATACAAAAATGCCTTATTTATAGATCATGCCCGTAGGTCATGTCTTTACAAACTGCAGGCAAAAACCCTTAGGTTTACAAAACTGTCATGGTTTCCCCAAAACCAAACTTTCGGCCTTTGGTATCGAATATTCCATCGTGGCGGCCTTCCACGCATGCATCATGTCGCTATCGGCCTTCCTGTTGATCGCATGCCAACATGTCGCTTTCACCCAGCTGTTCTTCCTCTAACGGTCTCATGCGACTGGTTCAAGTAGTGGTATCTTTTGTGTGTGCGACCAGTTGCTTTCTTCCCGATTTGCTCCTACCCATTGCTTAGCACTCCTGGAGCATATTTACCAAAAATAGACTATCGACGGCCTACCCGGAACACGTGCAATCTTCCGTCCAACACTCTGCTTTGTTGTCATCCCGAAGACTGGACACTTTGCAGCACTGCCTCCTCGCATCACTGAAATTCACAGCTCTTCCAACGCTGCGTTGCGTGCAACTTCACAACATCCTAAAAAATTATACAAAATTGTTTAAACTGAACTGTGCTCAGCTTTGTAGTTCGAAATTCCTTCTTTCTCAAAATTGCCCCACTTGGGCCAGGCCCAAAACCTTGGTATTTCACGACCCTGTTTGTCATTTTGTGGTTTTAGTTGAGGGTAGCTTCTTGCTATTGTGACTGGTTTTGACAGTGATCTGACCTGAGCTACGCTCATCGTCAGTGCAATTGTTTGTTACTACGTAGAGATGAAGGATGCTATGATCCATTAACAGGTGAATTTTCTTCCCTTAGCTAAAGAGTCTTTCGTTTATTCTTTCTGCAATTGCTTGGTTACTTCTGTCTAACTTTGCGGTTTTATGGATTCACTGACAGTTTTACAGGTTTGGGCATTTCCAGTGTTGGGGACTAGCAAGTGATGGGAAGATTAGGGTTTGGCATTGTACTGGTAAGCCCAGGCCCTACCCATTATTTGTCCCTACCCTTCGCAGCTATGGCTGCACTGCTCTGTAGCTTGAGATCTTTTATAAAGTAACTTCGTTGAGTCCTTTGGGCTCACTGTAACTAAATTCGAAGTTCTGTTGGGTCATCATTGGTTTGGCCAGCGATTGAAGGGAAACGATTATGCAGAAATCAATCCAGCTATTTGGGGTTTGAACTTGGTAAATTCTTATGATGTTTCTATTTTATTGGTAGAACATGGAATATAAACCCTAGAGGGTTTTGTTTTGTATGCTACTGTAGATGGGAGTATGGCTCTGTAAAAATATTTAAAGTTTTGATGGGAATATACCCACAACATCTTGTTTTGGATTTTTGAATGTAATATGATGATGTTGGTTTTAAAATCGTCTTCTCCACTGAGTATGTGCTTCTATGAAATGAATAATCATTGATGTTTTCTTGCCATGCTGTTTGTTGAAGTTTGAATACTTCTGGAAGTTTCATTTTTAAGTTTCTTAGGTGTAGGGTTTAAGTGGATAAAGAAGTTGTGTCACTGGGAGAGAGAAGGATCCTGAAAAGTGCTAGTAATTTCTAATGTGTTCGGGCTCTGCATTTTTTTTTAGTTTTGGCATCAAGAGATTTCTAATGGTAAATGCTGAGAGCGTAGCTCTTGTGTTTGGGCATAGGCTGGCTCGTGGATTACTTCTGTCAAAATGATGTATCTCGTTCTTTGTGGTTTGGTTTTATTTTAATGAATGATTGTTTAAAAGAAATCATTGTGATAGAAAATGCGTTGATCTCTAATCTGAAATGTGGGGTTTTGCCCAAGCTTGAGATTTAAATCTGATAAGGAGAACACTGTAAACCCTAGATAGGGAAAACATGCTTTGATAGTTGTTTTTCCTGTAAGTTTACTGTTGTGGTTTCATGCTGCATATCCAAAGTTACCAGTGATACTAGCTGTTTAAAGTTTGATGTGTTGATAGGGAGTTTCGATACCCTGACCTGCATTTTATTCTATTTGTTTCTTTTAAAAGGAAAGGACTGTGTTGACAGTGTTGGATTTATGAATCTTTCATGAGTCCTATCTTGTGAATCTAACTCTTAGTTTACTTGATTCCTTTGCTATTGAGAAGAATCGAAATGTTGGAATGCCCTAGATAGTAAAATGTGTATTAGTTTGTTCGTCTTTGGAGAGTTATATGCTGTAGGTTTAAAATATACCAGCGATCTAAAAAAAATGATGTTTATGAATGGTTTCGAATTATTAGCCTGCGTTAATTCGTTTGTCTCCTTTGAAAATAATACCTGCAATTGGCTGAGTTTTATCTACGTTGGTTTCGTGGATCCCTGGGTGAACCTTGTTTTGGAAATTTGTGTTTTGAGTTTTAAAGGCTAACGGGTTAAACCCTAGTTATTTCATAATTTAATAATATGAATGTACAACATGAGGGTTTGAAAATAATAATGTGATTTCGTTTGTGGAGATTAGAGGTTCAGATATCGACATTACTAAATCAAAATTTTGACATTAGGAATTCTACCTATATATGTATCTAGCATAGGCTAGCTAGGCTAGCCCTACTAGATCCTTGAAATATTTAGGGCAGAAGCTTGAAATCAATGGAAAATATTAAAAGAAATTGATCCTAGAATGTAAACCTTGACCCATGCCAATTGGCCCTTGCTCCATAAAAGAAAATAAATAAAATTATAATGTACAGAAACATGAATGCTGCATGATAATTCCTACTTTATATTTCTAAATGTAATTGAACTGTATGGAAATTTGTAGTTCAAACCTGGTTCTTGAAGATTGATCTTCCCTTGCAGAACCTGCACACCCAAACACTAGTTAATGGAAAAATGTATGGACCTAGCTGACATGTGGGATGATCTTTAACTGGATAACTTTGGGACTACCATGTTCCTGCCAACCATGACCCTTAGACCATTCCTAGCTCTAACTGGATCCGCTCGAGCTGGTTCCAACATGCAATAAGAGAAGTAGAGGCCCTAGGGTAAGCTGCTGATTAGATCTGGAAAATATAATAGGCTGCTTCAGTTCTGCAGAATAATTCTCTTCTATTATCATAAGAGAATGATAGGTAAAAAATATGATCCCTCTCTTGGGATCTGCCCTTCTTTATATAGGTGAGTTTTGTTTGGAAAAATAGTTGTTTGAGTTGAAAATAATAATATTCAGTTTTTAATTAAATTTGAATTATAATATCTATGAAAGATATTTTATTAATTATAATTTACTCCTAGCTTACCTAGGACCTTTATTTTGTTATAATTAGATGTAACTTAAGTTAGCTCATAAATAATAATAATAATAATACTATTAATAATATTAATAGTAATAACAAATATGGGAATTATCTTATGCATAACCTTTACGCATTTTATTTATATAAGTAATCTTTTCTTTTAAAAATAATAATAATAACAACATGAGAACTATCTTATGCATAAGCTTTATGCATGATATTTTCATAAGAATAAATGAATCTAATTATTCAATAGTTTAGTTATGGTAACGCTTTGATTTAATTATGTACATACCATAATAATTTTTTAAAATATTAAGTACAAGGTCCAACTCTTTGGACAGGGTCTTTTGGTAGGCTTGGATAGTTGGCCAGGTTAGATACCTCTAGGTCTCCCTCTTGCATGTTGGATTCCCTCGTTTAACATGGTAGTTCCCACAGTCCTTGATGATAGATAAAAAATGGTTCATTTAACCAATTTAAATAAATGTGATGAATAGAAGTGCTATTCAGAGTCCTCTCGACTCAACACTTTTACGATCAAGTAACCTTGAGTGCTGTTCAGAGCTTTAACTCAACACTCTCGCATGGGCGTTACGCTAGTGCAATTCCAGAGCATCCTGCTCAACACTAGTACTATAATGTGGTTGTGAAGCACACCTAGAATGTACAAATGGCCTTGGATCCGGTATTCATCATCAAGATTGGAGTGCTCCAGGGATTATGCCCAACACTCTACGTACATCAGGTCTTATGCCCAGTACATAATAAAATCCTCTAAGTACATCGGGGATTATGCCCAATACGTAGGTCATCCGTGTGTCCCTGAGTCCACGCTGAACACACTATATAAATCAATCATGTGAATCATAACTCTGCACAGTATGTAACAAAAAGTTCATCTCGGTATTTAGGGTTTGTACCCAATTCACATAACAAAACATAAATCAATCCATTAGGGCTTTCTTTCCCAGTATATAACAATAATGCATCAGTCAGGGTCCACACCCAATATTTAAATCTATAAAGAAAGGAATCATGTGCACTAGGGCTTATGCCCAATAATCAAAATAAATCATATGTGTTGGGGCTTTAAGCCCAATATATAACATTAGAAATATTTAGTCAAAATTTGGGATATTACAGGAAGTCATAAGCTAGTATGTCAACATCCTCTAATTTCAAAATGTCCATGCGACGATGATTTACATTTTGACCCTTGCTTTTTCTCTTTTTGCAAACCTTTTTCTTGATCACCATCTCCATCTTGTACACACCATCAAATAGGTGTGTTTCTGTTGCATACCAATGTACTTCAATAGATATAAATTATTCATTTTCTTTATTGACCTTTATAAATGTTGCAATCTAGAATGGATAACCACATGGATCTTCTGTGACCAAAAATGCAATCATGCAACCCTCCTTAATATCTTGTATTGAGCCTCTGTAAAGGTCTTCTATCTCCTCATGTTGTGCATATGATCTTCTAGACCCAATGTGCATTTCCCTTTCTTCTGGTTGAGAAGGCTCAACACCTTTAGGATCAACATTTCTCTCCTCATTTTCATTTGACATACTTTGTGGCCAACCAAATGGAGTCTTCAAAAAAAATCTCCATTTGTAGAGTTTGTAATTATGTCATTTTGCTCCATGAAAACTTAATCCCACCAAACAGAATCAACAACATCAAAATAGTCATATGTATCTTTGATAGAATTTTTTATTTCTTCCAAGCATTGAGAAGAATCAATGTCTCTATTATGCCGGCGTGAATTTTGAATCTCAACAGCTGATAGAAACAACAATAACTTTGAAGCATACATTTGAGGACCTGGGATGAATTTGAGAAATGCTAAACTTGATGTAGGCCCCCATTCTACACTTGTTGAGTACTTCTTACCCCATAGTAGTGTTTTCCCATCAATTTTTTTTATATGAAATTGATGCTGAAAGCTAATGTCATTAAGTTTCTCAATGCACCTTTCTTCACCGTGCGATCCCAAAATAAATCTTTGCATGTCAATAGTTTCCTCCAATGTTAGTACAACAGGCTCTAGACTGTATGTTTTTCTAATAATTTCAGTTAATGATGGAAGGATCCCAACATTCTTCCTCCCCAATGTCACTGCAAAATGGCCAAACATTTGATCAATATGGTAATGTGTATTCCCAACAAGAAGGAAACCAACTTTAACCTTCTGAAAAATTCCCAATTCGACAAGCATGTTTAGATAACCAAACATGATCTCATTTTTGGTTTCTCGACTGGTGTTGTCCAATTGTAGATATAGAACTCGAGGAAGATTACCATACCAATGATTCAGCACATGGTGAATTATGGTAATGGTAATATTTGCATCATTATGAATATTGGGAGCTGTAAAGTAAACCTTTGGAGACATTTGACCATTAAAAACCATACAACCAACCAAGTGAAACTGAATAAAATTTTCCTACTTTAAATTCTTTGGTACACGAACAAAATGTGGCAAAAGTTTTTCTTTTTAATCCATGCCATCAATTATCAAACCCATATACTTATGTGGTCTATCATAACACTTCTTGCAATGTTTGTATAATTTTTTCCATTCAAGTGATTGTTGATTGCGATGTGCTTGAAGTTCTTTAACAAAATAATCTACAAATAAAATAAAAAGAAAACATTGATGATCTTTTGTAATAGATATTTATTTAAAAAAAATAAATTTTTTAGATACATACCTCTCTCTATCCCTTCCTATTTATCCCTTCTTTGTTTAAGAGAAGCACATATACTGCAAACCCCCATCCTTGACCTCTTAGGAAAATCCTCGCTTGGAGGAAAATCTTGGCTTGAAGTAAAATCAATGTTAGTGCCTTGAAAATCATTGCTTGGAGTAAAATCATTGTTGATTCCTTTAGGAATCATTTCCTTGAGAAAAATCATCATTGGTGCCTTGAAAAGCATCACTTGGAGGAAAATTTTCATCATCTTCCTCAGTGTCTTTAAAATATCCACATGGAGGAATCTCTTCATCATCATCATTAATGCCTTTAAAATCCTCACTTGAAGGTAAATCATCATCGGTGCCTTTGAAATCCCCACTTAAATCAAAATTTTCACAATCTTCATGTACATATCTAGACATTGAGATTCATTCAGATGAGTCAATGACTTTTCACTAAAAAGTATAAGAGAATGAAAATTTCTCACAATCATCACCAAAACGTACAATGGTGCAACTATCAACCCCCAACAATCTTATAGCTAAAAGAACGAAATTTTTCCTCCCAAATTTTCCCTCACAAACACTCCCTCCAAAATTTTCCTTCAAAAATTTCCCTCCAAACTTTCGCTGCAAAATAAATCACACATTTCAAACACAATTATAACACTATTAAAAGTAATTTAATTTATCGTATAACAATTGTAATAATACTAATAAAATGACATTTAAACAATGCTATCCAAACTTTTGAATAAAATATTAGTTATTTACATTAATTTTTTTAAACCAAAAGTCATAACACTAGTCAAATTTCATTTAATGCCTTCTTCTCTAAATTTAGAAATAATGCATTATCAAATTACATAGTTTTTAATCCCACATTCGTAAAACAAATAATGATAAACATAATATTAGCCATATAAACTATTTTGATTTTCTATTCTTCATGTTTGAAATTTCGGGTAATTTAATATTTCTTTGAAGGTTATATATATATATATTAAATCAATCTTTCTATTTTATGTTTCCTTTGGAAATGTTTGTTTTATGGTTTTGTCATTTCATTTTAATCCCACATTCATAAAATGGTAAAAGAAAACTTATGTTATGCTATATTAATTCAATTTGGTTTTCTACAGTCACCATTTGCAAACAACGATCCACAATGCTTTGGAGACCATCGAACAGCTT
Organism: Larix kaempferi; assembly: GCA_027924585.1. NCBI lineage: Eukaryota > Viridiplantae > Streptophyta > Pinopsida > Pinales > Pinaceae > Larix > Larix kaempferi. Next base: position 1,407,917 of record BSBM01000316.1, on the reverse strand, counting down.
CAAACATTGTCAAGGTTAGTTAAATTATATTTTTTTTATGTTTTAATGCAATTTTTTTTTCTTTGGCTTTCGGCACGCCCTCTGTAAAACCTAGGTAAATTTATTTTGGCCCGAGGGCATAGGTGTCCATTGCTTGGCCCCCATTGCATAGCCCATGGGCTATGAAATGGGCTGCCCCAACGAGCACCCATTGCATAGCCCGTGGGCTATGTATTGGACGCCCAAAGGGCGCCCAGGGGGAGGAGTGGAGCTCCTCCCCGTTGCTTCAATACATAAAAGGAGGATAGAAGATGTTCAATCCAATGTTGAGAATCATAGTGGGAACTCGAGGGACAGTTTGGAAATCATTACTCCAGGTGGTGATATAGATGATGGTGTTGTTAAGACAACACAAAATGCTATTCGATATCGATTGCAGAGGGATAAGTTGGTTCACATAAGGTCAATACATTTGATTTAAATGTAAATAAACTTTATAGACACACATAAGGTCAAGAGAGGTATCAAATTAGGAAATCAAATCACTCGCATGTTCATAACTTGAAAGCATTGATGAGGCACAGTCCCTATGCACATGTGGTTGACTACCTAGTTCTTATTGACCCAAAATATGTTCCTGTTAGAGATGCATTTAAAGAATAAATTTTTTTTTATTACAACTACTATTTTTTTGGGGGAAATCATTTTGTGGAGGCTAGAAGAGAATTGATGCAAGAGTTTCCAAAAAACCCTATTTTTCAAACAGTGAAATGCATCATTTATGATGGTTTAATAGATGTGGAATCAAAACTATTGGCATGGGATCACAACACAGATAGTGACTATAGGATGTTCGAGAAATTAGTTCAAAGGGTTATATTTATCCACAGTGAATTTGAACAAATATGTGGTGGGGATAGATTGAAAGTTGATGCAGATTTCCACAGACAATGTTGTATGGAAATAGGTATCCCTATTAAAGAGGACAATGTTAAACACAAAGGTTTGAAAGGAAGTGATGCATTCAGAGTTGTAGATAACCATTTTCAATTGGCATTTAGAATGGGCCCCATATGAGATTTGATTTATGACATATTTAGCATGTGGGAGAATGTTGGCATAAAAAAACAGAAGCTAAAAAAAAGTAAAGCAGTTGCATGGAGCAGTAGTCAAGGAGGCCCTAATGTTAAGAATTTGCTAGAAGATATGACTATAAAAATCTGGAGATCATTGCAAGGTGTGAAGGATGAAACACTTAAATCTACAATACTGTCACGCATAAATTCAAGTGAATTATCCATGGAAGAAATGTGCAATGATTTTGAAAAGTAATTTTATAGGTTGTTTTTATTTTTTTAAGTTTATTTTTTGAGTTTAAGATTTTTATTAAATAAGCATTGTGTTATTATTAGATGTCATTGTTAACGCCATTTATTTTTACATCATGCCGTCATAAGGTTTACATGAAAATACAAGAGGATATGGTTATAATATTGGGTGAGAAGAGTTGGGATGATGTCAGATGCAGCTATCCAGATTGAAGCTCCATGGAAAGGTTAAAATATTTTTTTGTTGCATACAAAAATGTATGATGATTTATGATATTTTCTATTTTATTTATTTCTAAGTGAATTTGTTTCTATTTTATTACTTATAGATATCACTTTTGTTTTCAAAGATGTCAACGAATAATACAATACCAGAGTCTCTCAAAATTCATATTCAAAGAGCCAAAATAGAACGACAAAGAAGACAATGTCTTGCAAACGTTGAAATTGATGATACCCTTGATCATCACGCTTGGAATGGGCTCGACACTGTGAAATATAAAGTGATTTTGGGTGATTGTGCAAACATTGCAAATATTGTTCCCAAAAAGGAGTACTCCCTAGTTATTGTAGATATACCTCATGGATACAATATCAAAAACATTACTTATGATTGTGAGCCTTATACATACCATTCATTCAAGTGGTTTCGGGATTTATGGACATCAGAACATCACCCCTATGGATATTTCTTGTTTTTCATTTAGAGGTACAAGGAGGAGCAGTGCTAACAACCTTTAGGGATAAAGCAAACTCAAGGAAACAACTGTATTGGTAAGATATTTGTAGTATATTATTAAACATTTGAATTTAGAAACCAAAATTATTTTTCTATAAGTTAATTAGATTCTTATCTATTTTTGTTACAGGCATAAGCCTAACATTCATAGCTCCAACACTGATCCATTTATGAGTGATACTGAAAACATACATCTTGCATGTTGGACAAAAGATGAGACCTATGAAACTCTTTTAATCAATGAAAAGAGTGAAGGGAAATATAGTCAAATATTGTCTTATAATGTCGTGGTTAACAAGTTGACATATGAAGAAAGAGATTTGAAAGGAGATACTATAAACATCTACCAGAAGCCACAAGCATTGATTAATTATCTCATAGATACTTTTTCAAGAGAAGGAGATTGGGTTTTAGATTTGTTCTCTAGATCAAGTAATATTTATGATATTACATATGAAACTAGTGCCATAATATACATTTAGTAATATATATTTTTTAAATTTATGTTTCATTATGTTATTAATTTTTTTGTTTTGTATGTGTTGATTAGGTACAACAATAGCATGTTCATTACAAAAAGAAAGAAATTACATATCCATTGAGAATGATATAATACAATGAAATTATATCAAGCAAAGAATTAATTGTAACATAACCGAAATTTGAAGAGTTAGAATTTTGTGATTGTCCAAAAATATTTATTTTATTCTTATCTAAATTAATAAACTCCATATAAAATGGGTTTGTATTACATACCAAAGAATCCGTTCTCCTTGCATCAATTAAAAGAAAACAAATTAGTTAACCATAAAAGTGCTATCCAAGCATGCATATACATTTGTTTCGTTCATTCTTTACTTGCTTACAAATGTTCTTAATCATAACTTCTCATAATTTAACAACTAATCCACTTCTTCTATCATACTTGAGAGGAACATATGTAATGGAGAACGTATATTCATACTATCAGTTTTAACCATAGTAACTACGTTAATAACACTGATAACCATTCATTAACTCATGTTTAAACATATATGTCTTTATGAAATTCTTAGTCCTTACTAGTAATTTAATTACACCTTTACTAGAAAAGGATCACCACCGCAAGGTCATCACAAAAATAACAAGGAATATATTTCATGAAGAAGACATTTGATGAGTATACTTTAAACATTTCTACAACAATAAAGACATCATAAAACACATATAAGATGCATACGAGATAGAGACAAAAGCATCCATACTTATGATTAACAATGCCATTAATAAAACACACACATTAAAGAGGCCAGGTTTAGGTGGTTCACCCAAAACTACGGGCTACATCCACAAAGAGATGTCATGACATATATTATTTATAAAAAGGGGTTTACATTTTCGCAACACAGTTGCTGTAATAACTTTCTCCATTCACCCGACGCCTTTATCACATAGAGCACTATATATGCATAGCTTTTTATATACTTCCTTGTTGGAGATTCCGCATGTAAATCCTCCCTTATTCCAAGAGTCTAAGAGTTTATTTTAACATCATAACATTAATATCAATATCTTTCCAAGTTCAAATCCTACCTATAGAGTTTTACTCTCTTCTTTAAGTGTTTAACCAAAACATATAAGTATATAGCATCAACTGTAACATACCCTTTAAGCTGGAAAACATTTTATGTTAAGAAACATTATGATAACTTTTATTGTAAAGTTTATGTTGGACAAGTGTCCAAGGATGACTGTAATTTGCACAATATATTATTATTTAATAAATAAAATATGAGACAAACACCTAAGAGGACTGTTGAAAGAGTGGTTACTGATCCACTAGGTGGAATGGAATCTGGGGTAGAAGGAAATGGACAAGTGGCAGCATCATGATGCAACTAACTAGTTGTTGGTATGGGAAAACTCCCTTGAAATGTGGTCATAGTGCCCTGAAAGATGGGACTGGAGCTTGAGGCTCATTTATTCCAAAATGACCACTAAAAGACCTAGGCAGTCTATATAATAGCCATCAAATATTGAACTGAGGTTCATCACTTTTCCTGACGAGGAAATTTACCTTGAGGTTTTGCTGTGTTTGCAGCCAAGAGATTTGATGAGGGGATATGCTATGTTGTTGATCATGTTGTGATTCTGCTAAACTCTTATTGAGTTTAGGAGGTTGATTCTGAGTGGAGAAGGCATTTTATTTCAAGAGGTTTATACCGAGTGGAGAAGATATTTTTGAGTGCCTTGCTTCTACACAGATTCCACCTACTTACTGGATCAGTAATCAGGCTTGGGGGTTCATTAGAAGTCAGCAGTTGAGCTTCTTCTTCTGAAGCAGGTTGGGAGGACCAGGCCTCCTTGGGTTTTTGTCGGCCTATCATCTTTTACAGGTTCTATTGTCTTATCTATTTTATTTTCCAAGTTCTATTATTTATTTCTGTGTATTTTAAAAAGTTCTATTATCTACTAGTTTTTACAGTTTAAGTTTTATTTCAGTTTATTGAATGATTTAATAATTCTGTACTAATCGAAATGATTGAATAAAATAGTCTCTGCATTTTTCCCCATGCAAATAGTTACAGCATTGTACTCTAGTATAGAGACAGATTAAATACAATAGATCAAGATAGGAAAATAGCCAAGTGAATGAGAATATTAATTTATTATAAATTTCTCAAAGTTTCTACTTTCTGTTTAATTCCTGCATATACATTACAATACCCTCATTATTATTTATTTTATTAGCTATCTGTTTTCCTAATTTACATATATGTTTCCTTAATTATAACTATCTCTGTTTTCAAAAGAATTAGAGTTCTGTACTAACAGTAAATATTTTATCTATATTCAGTAGTTATAATGCTCATGTTTATAATAGGAAATTTATAAGCAGAATAATATTTCTTCTTTAGATAATAACAATTTCCAATTATTTCATGCATACTTTCATACATTGTTTTATGCCATAACTACACATTGAAAGTCAAGGCATTTGTCATTCCTTGCTATAACCCTAAACAAAGTTATAATTCACTAGCCTATAGTAAACATTTCCATTTTCAACAACAAATTTAACTTTGTTCTCTTTCCCTATAAAAGAATTACATTGTAAACAAGATCAAGATGTAATCTCAACATTTCACAGTAGAAGACCTGGTTAATATTATAGGTTTGGATAACATTCTGGTGTTCATTTCTATTAACAATAGACAAACCATTTCAGACAGAAGTATCAAGATCAAAGACAAGAACCAAACACTTACACCATAAACATGCATGCAGATCGATTAGCTAAGATTGAATTATCAAAACGACTGTAGGATATTTCCAAACAAAATAGTGAACACAGGCTTATGCCGAGACCTCAACTAAACGCATTGTTAAGCTTTATATTCCAAAACAAAGGCTAAACCCTAGCACTGGAAATACTTTCCTATTCTTTTAAGACGCAGCAACATTGTTATAAATAAATGAAGTACAAACAGGCCGTAAGCCTAATCATTATTCAGATCTATCCATCGTTCCTATAAAAGCAAACAGTCATATTATTGTTTCATAAAACATTCATCCATTGATTTATAATCAAGATAAACACAGAGGTTGCCAAAACATATTACACTTTCACATTGACAATGAGTTACAGATCGTGTTTGCAGGCCAAGCCCAAAATCGACGAAAAGACACAACTACAGCAACATGGGTTATAAACATTTCCTTTCAGATTTCCAACTTGACGGAGCTCAAAACTTAACCTACAGGGATTTACATTTCACTTTCAAACACGACATTTGCCTTATGGGTCGAGGTATATCCTTCCCATACATTTAAAAGATTTACAAAACCTATCTCTACAAATTACAAAACATTCTGAGTTAAAAACAAAAACGCACATACATCACACCAGCCGACCATCTTCTTCATCTACACAGAGTCTCAAGACAAATGCCGAGGCTTACCGGTTGGTATAGCTATTTCCAACCTTCAACACACAAAATCGAGGAGCCATTGCATACTTACACCTGCAATAACATTACAAGGTGGTTTAAAACATTATCTAAACAAAAAGACTTCAGTATCGAAATTTGATTAACCGATAGCATTTTGTATAAATATTACAGTGGAGGAAATCGAATACATTACCTTTCAAAATGCTAGCCGTAGTAGCAACGAACGCCAAATATTTTGCAACTGCAATGAAACCCTACCTCGATAAATGTTGGAGTAACCGGAGCCAACACCAAAACCATCAACTCTCAACAGTGTCAAGACCTAGAACAACCATAGTGAAGGGTTGGTTTCTTATCCAAATTGAATTTCAAGATCCTCAAATAGGTCTGACGATCGAACCTCATCAAGGTTACAAACCCAACTAACAACTAAACAAATAACCACTGCATGAAGAACTGAGAGCTCGGCTCTATAAATTTTTGAGGTTATGAGTTCAAGACTCAAGAACTACGCTTCTACAGGGCAGAACAACGAGGCTAAAATTCCTCAGCCTGTTGGCCGCACAGAGCCACCACTACCAAAAGACTTGAACACAATAACTCATCAAAATGCAGCAAAGATAGGTTTAACCGCTTGCATTGAAACCCTCGATAGATCGACGGTGTAGATCACCGGATGGAATAACGAAATCCCAAGACATCTACCCTATTAAATGTTACATCATTACAATTGCTATGATGAGCCACAATGGATCCATGGTGGAGCCAGGTCATCAACAAGTGAAAACGCATGTCTACACTTTGTTAGGTGAAATATATGTTGTAATAATTACATTGCAGTACAGTTGCCCAACCATTTACTTGTCAATCCGGGGTACGTAAACTGACGAAGCACGTGCACTGTCTGTGCAGGACTGAAGTAGATCTAATCTAACTTAATCTAATTTGCTGAAATCAAATTAATCTAGGAAAGCATGGAAACACTAACTAGGAAAGCATTGAAATTACGTAAGAGAAATACAACATATGAAGAGTTAACAACAATGACATAAGTGAGCTCACATCTATAAATCCATAATCAAATGGCAAACATGAAAGCATGACAATGGAAGCTTAAATCACATTAAGAATCTCAAATCAAAGACTAATCTAACAAGTACAAAATCCAATCCAATCCAACTTCATTACAACCCCTCTTACAAGCTTAATCTAACCTAATTCCAACTTAATCAAATGGAGAAGGAGCACTCTCCTTTATACATGAGAGTCCTTAAGAAAAAGATAAGAATGCATTAATTACAGATCCATTATTCTCTCAACTACTCTCAACCACTTTCCTATTATTACAAGATATGGTGCCTTCAAATCCTCCACATATTTCTCATGAATCCTAGATAAGATATGCCAACCAAATCTTCCATGATCTTCTCCTTAAGAATAGGCTTGAATAACTATCTCCTTTGGAATGGTGTAAGAGATATTTGAGAAGTCTCTTTGATTTAATCATTCACATATTCCTACACATTACAAAGCTCACACATAATTGAGATATATATGAAAACATGTATATTTTCTAATATTTAATCATAAATTCACTCTTAATACTAAAATGAATAAAGTGGAAAATAATAATGTGAAACCCAAATGTATTTATGCAAATGATATGATGAAGGTTTAATAGGGTGATGAAATGTAAGGAATAGTGAAGGGAAAGGTGGAAGAAAATACGACATTTCTGAGTCCTAACATCCTCCCCAACTGAAGGTGTTGCATGTCCTCATGCAACCATGCATGGATCTGCTGAAGAACCTTTGGCATCTAAACTTTGGCTTTGATTGATGATGTCTTTTAATGATGAATGTTTCCAAGATATGTGGGAGACATGAGTAACAGCTGGCATTTTTCTATGGTTGGTTCTTGTGTAACAACCATGAATATAAGAATGTTGGTTCTTGTGTTAACAACATTCATTTTTATTTTTATTTTTTTTATTTTTATTTTTATTTATTTATTTTATTTATATATATATAATTTTTTTCGCTTGCTGTTATGATAATAATTGTAACCACACACTTCACTGGAAATCATAAGCTATCAATGTGCATAAGAGAGCATCACTGAGTATAAGAAAGTCGTTTCTCAATTTGGTATGAATCATGCCAATGTATATTAATGCATGAAGTAAAGTGCATCAGGGGATTGTTGGAAAAGAAATTTTTGGGAATGGTAAATGGGATGAAAATGGAATGATGATAAAGGAAAAATGTGGTGATTATGACAATAGTTCCCTCCCCCCAACTGAATCGATTGCATGCCCTCATGCAACATAGTGTAGGTCATGGAAGGGAAAACGAAATGAAGTGTGGTGAGGGAATTTTCCAAAATATTCAAGTCAGCATAGAAGGAATTTCATGATCAAAGCTTAGAAAACAACATACCTCCACTCACCCAAAATGTAGATGAACTATGCATTAGGAATGTAGTTGTTGCAGCTGCTGGAGTAGAAAATCGTGACTAGTACTGTAGCTGCAACTACTGTAACGGCTGGCAAAAAGAATATGGGACTGCGACGGCTGGAAGATGGAAGGTGTCACTGCTGTAGGATCATAAAAATGTAGCTGTGAATGGCGTCGTTGCTGTAACGTGAAAGACGACATTGTTGTAGGAACATGTGAAAGGTGACTGCTACTGTAGCAGCACTACTGTAACAACGAGTGCTGGACCTGCTAAAACAACAACCACGGAACTGATGTAACTGCCGTAACAACAACTGCTATAACAATGATGGTTGTAACAGCAACTGCAGGAACTGCAAGGACTATCACTGTTGAATCAGAGAATGGGAGGTGGAGGAATCTGAACTGGTGCTGTGGAACTGTCAGACTCTCATAGATGAATTCATGCTGTTGTAACTGCTGAGGGAATCAGGAAAAAGTGTATAGTCTTCATCTGCTACAAACCTGATGGTACAATTCTAATCATGCGAATGGATGTGTCGATGTCGAGCATGAAGAGAAATCACTGGATTACCGACCATTGATGAATGCCGTTAACCAGTGCGAGGCAACTCACCATTGATGTCAATGAGTGCCAAGGTACCCGAGTACATCTTGCGAAGTGCGAATGGATGTGCTGAGGTCGAGCTACTTGCAAAATCTGATGATCAAGGGACATTGATGTATTCCCATGATCGTCAGCGAGAGAACTTGCCATTAAGGCATGCAAGCCTCTAGGTACTCAAAATGGACTCTAGTCTATATCCCAGATAAGGTGCTGAAGTCGATGGGGCAAGACTGTTGAAAGGTGGGCCTTAAGGAATCCCACATCAGTCAACGCGAGTTTTTACAAAAAGATTGGTAGGACTATAGGAAAGATCTCAGTAGCAGCAATGCTTATGGCAAGGGAATGTAATTATGGAGAGGGAGCGGAATGGTTTTATTTGCGAGGAAAAAGATGAACTGAAAAATGGGGGTAAACTGTATGCAATTCAGAAAAATAGGCATGTGTGAAGTCATGACAGATAAGGCAATGGAATATTGGACTCCAACATGGATGACTAATGTGCTTTGAAGGAGAAATGTGGGTAAACAAATCATGATGCAATTGGTTTCTGTGTAACTGCAAAAGTCATGAAATGTGCGATGAGAAGCAGCTCCTTCAAGCTATCAACAAATCATGTTTTCTCTGATTTTTTTTTATTTTTTTTTTATGAAGCATTGCAGCATTAAAATTGATCGTCTATGAATCTGAAAAGAAACTTAGTACCAATCCTGAATGAAAACTGTCAGAGTTTCAAAAATATAACATGCAGAAATAAGTATTAATGCGGAAAATTAAAAATAAAAGACATTGTTACCTGTTGCCGTTGCGCTTGTGCAGCTACACTCAAATGGCTATTCAATGCGCAGCTATACTCAAATGGTTGTTCAATGCACAGCAGTTCAATGCGCAGCTATACAATGCGCAACTGTTCAACGTGCAGCTGTTCAATGCGCAGCTATACTCAAATGGATGTTCAATACGCAGCTGTTCAACACACAGTTGTTCAATGCACAGCTATACTCAAATGGCTGTTCAATGCGCAGCTGTTTAACGCGCAGCTGTTCAACGCACAGCTATTCAATACGCAGCTGTTCAATGCGCAGCTATACAATGCGCAGCTATTCAACACGCAGTTGTTCAACGCACAGCTGTTCAACGCATAGCTGTTCAACCGCACAGCTGTTCAATACGCAGTTGTTCAACGCGCAGCTATTCAATATGTAGTTGTTCAATGTGCAGCTGTTCAATGTGCAGCTATACAATACGCAGCTGTTCAATACGCAACTGTTCAACGCGCAGCTGTTCAATACACAGTTGTTCAATCCACAGCTGTTTAACGTGCAGCTGTTCAATACGCAGCTGTTCAATGCACAGCTATACAATGCGCAACTGTTCAACGCGCAGCTGTTCAATACGCAGCTGTTCAACGCGCAGCTATTCAACGCGCAGCTGTTCAACGCACAACTACACTACGCGCAGTTGTTCAATCAAAGCATGTGTCTTTGAAAATTTTTGTGATTCTCGAAAATCATTTTGGCATGAAATGTGATTGTCTCCGAAACCTGAAAAATGTGAGTACTAATCCTGCTGCAAATTTTGTGTGAGAGCATCGAAAAATATAAAATGCAGGAAAAATATGTGTTTAGAAAATCAAATTCAAATAAAATGAAATGCATTTTTACCTGGCGGTCGTGGCGAATCTAGTTTCTTCGTTGATTCCTGTTTGAAGTGACTTGAGAAAAACAAATTAGCGTGAAGCGTAAATAACCATGCATTTGTATTGTTTTCAGGAATGATAGAATGTTCATTTGCAATTTCTAATTTTTACAATGTTTTTTTTTTTTTTAAATTATTTTCTTATTTTTATATTTCTGATCATGGTTTTTATAATTTTTATTGTTTTTATTTTTCACACATTTTTCAAACATGTAAAAACAAGCAAAAAGGTGTGTGTTTATCGATAGACTTCTTTCCTGGGAATTTTTAACATTTTAAATAACTATCGAAATCATGAAAATCATAGCAAACAGTGCATTTCTTCTTCTTTTCCTCTTTGATAGTTTTATGATTTTTATTGTTTTTGTTCTTCACACAAAAAGAAATTTAAAAATGATGCAAGATGTCAAAAATACTCAAAATCAAAGAACTGATCTGCAGATTTGCATGCCCTCATATCCTTAAAGCTTCCAACAACACTGCTTGTCTCAGCTTCATCAAATCTTCCCAGACAGCATTAATCATATAGTCACTGAGAATTGGGTCTGTGGAAAATTCCTTCAATATTTGCAGCAACCTGCCTATAGGAACTTCAGATCCATTTTCCATTCCTTTCGAGATAGGCTGTGAGCTGCCAAATTTATGAGCTATTAAGTGATCATATACTAATTTTCCAACAGTACGGTGAATAAGTGGGGATTCATCAATCGATAGGTCATACAGTGGACCAAGCTCATCATCTGCAAGAAGCTGATGCCTTAATAATTGTTTCAAGAGTCCAATGGCACTAACAGCCACGGACATATCAAAATCATCTGCTAGCTCAATCATACGGTTGCAAAATCGTTCTATGAAGAGGCTAAGTGATGGCACATTATCATCCACATCATACAGATTTTGCAGTGCCAATATGGAAATCTTCCGGACAGCAGCGTTCTTATCATTCAAAGTCCATCCAAAGGTATTTCAAGTATAGATCTTGCAAGAATAGGGATGGATGAGACAGAATCCATGAACCAATAGCTCTAATACAGACAATCCGAATATTTGGATCTACATCTCGATAATGATGCATAAAAATACCTGTAAATATTTTATGCATCATTTATTCTGCCATAGTTATCTTTTCATGCGTCACAGACAACGTCTTATTTAATGACTCCAAACGAGGGCCATCTTTCCTTTTCTTTTTCTCAGCATTCAATTGATGTTGTGTAGTCTCACGCTGTCCACCAAGGGTTTTCGCAACTGTAACAAGTGATGTCACAAGATGGAGTCCAACCAATGTTGTAACCTGTCGAAAAATTCTTGGAGGGGTACGTGAAAGAGCAATGACATAATCTATGCATTTTGCTCTTGATCAGATGACTGGACTACCTATTCCTTCTGGTGAATGCGTTACCACAGCAAATGGATGTTTAGGTGGACTTACAACTCTGCTTGTTCTTCGGATTGAACAGATTAGAGAATAATCATGGCTAGTGTAGTCAATGGGTCTGGAACACTTCATCTAATAAATGGAAAGAAAAGCAACGAAAGGAACCTGCAAGGACCGCCTACCTGGATGTGAATAAAAGCAAGCTCGACAACTAAATTTATCGTTTGAGCCTATGATGTGTTGCACGTGAACGAAAGTTGGACTTCATTGCTTGGCAGTATTGGGATAGAGATTTTGAGCAATCTCAAAGACTGTTTAGATGATTTACAATTGTGATTATTGTGCTCTCCAAGCTGTCAACTTATTAGAGGTGAGCCTCGAGACTTGATAACGCAATTAGGTTTCATTTTCTTTATTAGGGGCATGGCTGAAAGAAGATCCATCTTTGGTTTTAATAGCAATGTGTTGATCACAGCGATGAAAGGTCCCACTGTGGCAGATAGACACATTTATGAATAAGTTAGAACCGATAAAAAATAAAATCGTACAAATTCCGCAGCATGTCAACAAAATTGCACTCATAGAATTGTGAAGGTACAAGGTAATGTTGGTTGTCCTTCACACAAATTATTTGGAATCTCTACAAGTTTAAAATGATCATCGCTCGTAAAATAACCAGAGATTGTTTGACAAGAAAGGGAAAGGAGATCTTGTTTTACTTGCTTCTTGGTAAGAAATATTAACCGCATAACTGGAGAGATCTTCCTTCTCTATTCTCTATCTCAGCCCAAACTTGCTCGGTTTGTTTTTGATATGCCGACAATACAATATTCTTGGGGTAGGTCGCAATGGAATTGTTTTACAATGGAACATTGTGTAATAAATTCTGCTGCCCCACTGCGTCCACTATGCCTATCCTATGTTGTTGATTTCCTATTCCTTCTTTAGGGAGTCCTAGTGCAATAATGCAGCCGACTGGTTTGACTCATGTTTTGGATAGCGTAGCTGGAGCAGGTGCCTTGGAACGGCTAGTGAATGCCATCGATGAACTGGTTCAGAGATTAAAGGTTGTTAGCCATTGACAGAGGCACATCTATTTTAGTTCCAAACCCACGAGGTGATTAAAAAACGGAAGTGATTGACGAATTATAAGCTTTACGCAAATTACCCAGGAATATGCCTAGCGACTCGCCCAGGTTGTGAAGATCAATGTAATGAGTAATTGCAGGCTTTCAGTTCAGCAGCAAGGCCTTGAATCATAGGAATGCTTAATTTCAAAATACCTAATTGCTCCAATTGGAGACATGTGGGTATCTAAAAATGAAATCGTAGGATCTAGATTATCACGGGCAGTTAGTATTTTATCGATACATGAGTAGCCATCAAATGCCTGGAAGGTATGCAAAATATCGGGAAGATGGCGGTTGCCAAGATTGGTTGCAGTTCAGATTGCAACAAATATTCGTGCGTGGCCCTTATCCGGATAACTATTTAGTGCAACTTGTTCCAGATGTGGATTTTGTGCAACAACAGTTAAATAAAGATATCTTCGGTTGTGAGCCAGCCAAGGATCTGAGCGAATAACCATCATCACTCATTAATGCTCGAATCATTGGTCAAGATTTTTCTCGCAGCTTAATATCTAACTTCCTCCGTAAAAGGTTCTTGTTGCTATTCATTTGATTGACCATTTTGTTCAATTTGCCACGTGAATGATGAAAGCAAAGAGAAAACAGTGCTAATTAGATTCATGGGAAAAAAATTGTTTTGATTTGCAGGTTTATTATTTGCTGGGCTTTATTCGAAGTCAAAGGATGTTCGAGCAGGTGGATGAAGTGTGCTGATACATCAGATTACATAAATGGTTTGGCCAGCAAGCTTCACACAGTTTCAGCCATATAGTTGCAGCATGGAGTGACAGTTACAACCTAGAATTTTCAAAGAATGAATGTTTCATTTTTCATGTGTGTTGCAGGTTATAATTCAAGGGGTGCTGCGGAAACTTAAACCAGAAACTATTGCAGCAAGAAACACATTTTTGCACAATTAAATGGAATTCAATCAACCACATAGTTCCAGCATTCGTTTGTGCAGACCATTTTTTTTTATTTAAATTTTCATTTTGTTTTTATTGTACATCCTAATGAAACTAGTGTTTTATTATTTTGCAGATCGGAGGAGGGGCGCACAAAATGTTTATGCGTAAAATCTTATTTTTTTATTTTATTTTTATTTTTTATTTTTAAATTGACAGAAGAAAAAGAAAAAGAATGCGACAGTGCTGCTCTTACAGCAGTTGTTCCAGCAGCACATTTTTATTCCTAATTCGTTTCATTTTGCAAATGGAGTTAAACTGTTTTACAAATTAAAGACGAAATAAACTAGGCATGTTTGCAAAACAGTAATTTATTCATTTCTGAAAAATTTAAAGGCATCCTACTTTCTGATCCTCGCGATCGCACGAAGTGCGGAGGAGAGCATACTTATTCAACACTAAAAGAAATATGAAAATGAAAGCAGAAATTGAAAAATGGAATCCTACCTACTCTATGCTAATTAGGATTTAGAAATATGCTACGTGTAGTCAAACTTCCAATGGAACCATGCACGTAAAAGTAATAGCAACATGTTCAGTGGTAATTTTTCAAATGAAAGATGAAAATTTAGAAGAATGAGTGAGTCTTCTTGCTGTAACGGCAAACTAACTAAATAAAAAGAAAAACTAAATTGATCTAATTGCGTACTTACCTGGAACCATCTTTCGATATGGATTTCGTAAGCGCATTTTCCCTCACTCAGATCATGCTGCAGCTCCTTATCATCTTCCTCAATCTTTTGTTCGAATGATTGTTCGTCATCAAATATGCAGGAGTCTTCAGATGCTGATTCCTCGTTCATTTCTGAAGGAGTATTTAAACTTTCGGCTGCTGTCAGGATCTCCTCTTCCAGAGAAGAGGAGACTCCGATTTTTGCAAGGATGTGAGCGAGTTGTTCCAAGCTGACACTCATAGTTAAATCATATTGAAAAAGGGATTCTTACCTCATCCAAATCAAAATCTGAAAACTAAAAATCACACTTCCTTAAAACAAAACACTCTTTTTAAAACACATGAAAGCCTCTTCACAGTTGCAGAAATTGAATTGCAAAAACATGCTTACAGAAATTGAAATTTACTCTAAATTGCAGAAATTGAAATTTACGCTAATTTGCAGAAATTGAAACACACCCTTCATGCCCTTACCCATATGTCACCTCAGAGTTAGGAGCATGAATAATCACACTTGCATGAAAAAAAAAGAAATTAATACCTCAATCCCTTGTGCTTCCCCGGCAACGACGCCAAAATGTTAGGTGAAATATATGTTGTAATAATTATGTTGCAGTACAGTTGCCCAACTATTTACTTGTCAATCCGGGGTACGTAAACTGACAAAGCACGTGCACTGTTTGTGCAGGACTGAAGTAGATCTAATATAACTTAATCTAATTTGCTGAAATCAAATTAATCTAGGAAAGCATTGAAATTGCGTAAGAGAAATACAACATATGAAGAGTTAACAACAATGACATAAGTGAGATCACATCTATAAATCCATAATCAAATGGAAAACATGAAAGCATAACAATGGAAGCTTAAATCACATTAAGAATCTCAAATCAAAGACTAATCTAACAAGTACAAAATCCAATCCAATCCAACTTCATTACAACCCTCTTACAAGCTTAATCTAACCTAATTCCAACTTAATCAAATGGAGAAGGAGCACTCTCCTTTATACATGAGAGTCCTTAAGAAAAAGATAAGAATGCATTAATTACAGATCCATTATTCTCTCAACTACTCTCAACCACTTTCCTATTATTACAAGATATGGTGCCTTCAAATCCTCCACATATCTCTCATGAATCCTAGATAAGATATGCCAACCAAATCTTCCATGATCTTCTCCTTAAGAATAGGCTTGAATAACTATCTCCTTTGGAATGGTGTAAGAGATATTTGAGAAGTCTCTTTGATTTAATCATTCACATATTCCTACACATTACAAAGCTCACACATAATTGAGATATATATGAAAACATGTATATTTTCTAATATTTAATCATAAATTCACTCTTAATACTAAAATGAATAAAGTGGAAAATAATAATGTGAACCCAAATGTATTTATGCAAATGATATGATGAAGGTTTAATAGGGCGATGAAATGTAAGGAATAGTGAAGGGAAAGGTGGATGAAAATACGACATTTCTGAGTCCTAACACACTTCAACACATTAATGACTATAATCACGGTGGTAGCACATGATCGAGCACTCTAAGCAGTTCCACATCGGAACTCCATTACCTTGGCAGTTGTGTGCATTCAATGCCCAGGTTACGTTTACAGCTGCCAACCTGTAGTGCATATCAACATTCACATCACAATAATCATTACATTGGATTTGCATATGATATAGTCGAAAGATTACACCTTGTCACAACGCGTTTTGTACATGGTTGGATAGGATAGCTCCATAGTTATTATAGTAACATATGAACACATAGTAGATTTTGTACACAAAGTATCGATAAGGTTGGTATAGTCACACATTTTGCATAGCACCTTATGTTTGCATAGTTCACTAGGGTGGCGTAATATCACATGGGGCCACACCATTGCACACAATACACTACATATAATATGTTATATGTATAGTTGGTAAGTGTAGATAATATCCCAAGCACTATTTAAATAGGTTATATAAATAATCAAAGAAGGTTATATAAATAATCAAGACGATTCTTTATACAGACATGCTACTGTATAGTGAAACAAAAGGCTTATTGATAAATCAAATTATCATAACCATGGTAGGAGTATAGACCCTAGGCCAGTTAGCAAAATAGTTACATGAGAGATAGATAATTACATGCAGTTCAACATGAATGGAAATAAAACATAAATCTGAGTTTAGAGCTGAGATACAATCTTTCAAGATCTTCTTATGACTTAATTACAAGCTTACAGTTTACAAAGATTCTCACCAGAAGAATGTCCACAGTTTTATCTCTTCAATTAATGACAAAAGAGATTCACAGTAAAACTGTTTATTTACTTGGTGAAACCTCAAACCCTTACCTATAAACTATCACAAGTACAAATCACATGCTTTAGCACGAATGCCAAGTAATCCTCGGGGCATTCGAAGGACCCCTTCATCAATCAAACAAAAGTACATTAGTCAAACAGATGTTTCATTATTCATAAACAACAACAGTAGAAATTGTAGCAGCACAACTAAATTTGAATAACATCAAGACATAAGTTGAAATCTGTTTTGTTGCAAATTCTTACTTAATAAGATAGCATGGTATTTATTACAGAAGGATAAATTTTGATGCTTTGTTATATTCCGCACATATTAAATAGCATTTATTTTCACGTAGAAAAGTTTTAAATTTTTGCGATTTTCTGGGATGTTACATGTGGTATCAGAGTGCAAGTTCAAACTCTAGGCCTGAATGAGGCTCATGCGCGCAAACAGAAAAATAAATGAGAAAAGTTTATGTTACTAACTTTTGTAATTTAATTTTATTTTTGCACCGAACAGATTGACCTTTAATTGTAGGTATGGAAATACCAGAGGAATCAGCAGAGGATAGATCTCCTCATAATGAACGTTTTAATCCTAATAATTCTGAAGGAATCTATGTTGAATTAAATCACCAATCTTTTGAAATTTTAAGCACTGTACAGGATTTAAAATCTAAGTTAAAAGTTGTTAAAGAAGAAAATGAACGGATCCTAAAGGCACAGGAAGAGTTATAACAGAATTTAAAAGGAAACTATCATAGTGATGAAAGAGGCAAAAAGTCAGAATTAAGGGCTGATTCTGAAATAATGTCCCACCAACATAAGCATAAGAAAACAAGAAATGATAAAAGGAACAGTTACTCATCCTCTAAATCTGATTCAAGTAATGATGATATAAATTATGACAGCAGTAACAGTGAGTGCTGCTCTAAAAAGAGAAAACATAAGCATCATGAACAGATTACCAGTGAATTTAAAAAGATTAAGCCACCTACTTTTAATGGCGAAAGTGAAAAAGATGAGACAGCAAAAGCTTGGTTGTCTGGAATGAAAAAGTACTTTAATATTTACGACTACTCTTCTCAACTGAAAGCCAAGATGGCTATTTATAATCTGACTGGAAAGACAGATATATGGTGGCAGGATCTTAAAAGAATCAAGAGTATAAAAGAAAAAGAAGTAACTTGGACTATGTTTAAAAGTTTGTTTAAAAAGAAGTTCTTGTTTGAACAGTACTTTGAAGACAAGTCAAAAGAGTTTTACGATTTAAAGTTGGGTACAATGAACATGAAAGAATTGTGCAGCAAGTTCCTTAGCTTGCTGAGGTATGTACCCTACATGGTTGAAGAAAAGCCTAAAGTGCAAAGGTTCCTTAGCTGTTTACCATTTAATATAAAAGATCGTATTGAGTATGATAATCCTTCCACTTTGGAAGAAGCCATGAGGAAGGAAAATTTTTGTTTTGACCGAAACAAAAAAAGAGAAGGAACAACTAGCTGGAAGAACAGTAAGACTAATCAGTATGACTATAAAAAGAAGAATTTTAATCATAATGTTGGAGGTTTTAAGAAAAATTTTAATAACAGAATTTTTCCTAATAATTACCTGAATAATGCAACTCAGAACTCTATTGCTGCAAGAAATGTACCTAATAATCATAGCAATAATAATAATAACAATAACAATAGGTATGCTGAGCAGAAAGGACCCATAAAGTGCTATGAATGTGGTGGAACACACAAGAGAGCAGATTGCCCACGCAACAAGAGGACAGCCAACAACATAATACTATGCAAGGAGAACCTACAGTTGGAGATATCGCAAGAGAAATGCCTAGGATAAATGCAGCATTGGAGAACCATCAAGCGGACCATCAAACATCCATGGTCGAAGTTGAAGGTATGATACAAAACGAGTCTATTTCTATTTTAATAGATCCAGGTGCAAATCTAAGTTATATTTCACCTACTTTAGTAAATCGTTGCAAGCTAAAAACACAGAAATTTGATAATGCATGGTTAGTTAAGCTTGCAATAGGAACTAAAAAGAAGGTAACAGATTATGTTCAGAATTGTGAAGTAATTTTAAATCAGCTGAAAACGCAAGTTATTCTGAATGTTTTACCCTTAGGGTCATATGATTTGTTGATAGGCATGGATTGGATTGAACAGCATAGAGTTATACTAAATTGTTATGATAAATCTGTTACATGTATAAATAATGAAGGTAATTCAGAAACAGTAAAAGGAATTCATAGGCAGATTTCAGTCAGGCAGATTTTTGCCTTACAAGTAAAGAAAGCTGCCAGAAAAGGTTGTAAATTGTTTGCTGTTATTGTTGTTAATGATGAATGTACATCTAAAGAAGACAAGTTAAAACTAGAGGATATTCCCATCCTTAGGGACTTTTCTGATGTATTCCCGGAAGAAATTCCAGGATTACCTCCGAAAAGAGAACTTGATTTCACCATTGAGTTAGTACCCCGGTGCAGTACCAAACTCAAAGACCCCCTATAGGATGAATATTCTGGAGTTAAATGAGTTAAAGTCCCAGCTGAAAGAATTAATAGATAAAAACTACATAAGGCCCAGTGTGTCCCCTTAGGGAGCACCAGTAATATTTGTTAAAAAGAAGGATGATACCATGCGTTTGTGCATTGACTATTGTCAGCTTAATAAAATGACAATTAAGAACCAGTATCCCTTACCCCACATAGATAATCTATTTGATCAAGTACGCTGAGCAGAGATATTCACTAAAATTGATCTAAGGTCGGGTTATCATCAAGTCTGGATAAAAGACGAGGACATATTCAAAACTGCATTCAGAACGTGTTATGGACACTATGAGTTCGTAGTTATGCCTTTTGGGCTAACCAACGCACCAACAGTGTTCATGTGTTTAATGAAAAACGTTCTGCATAAATATTTGGATAAGTTCATAGTGGTATTCATTGATGATATCTTGGTTTACTCAAAAACTAAAGAAGAGCATGACGAACATCTAAAAATCATTTTACAAGTACTTAGAGATCACCAGCTTTACGCTAAGTTCAGTAAGTGTGATTTCTATAAAGATAAAATTCAGTATTTGGGTCATATAATTTTAAAAGATGGTATTTCAGTTGATCCTGATAAGATAAAAGCAATAAATGAATGGCCTGTCCCTAAGGATGTAACTGATGTATGGTCATTCATGGGAATAACGGGGTATTATAGAAATTTTATTGAAGGGTTCTCTAGAATTGCTAATCCCATCACTTCTTTGTGGAAGAAAGGAAAGAAATTCATATGGGATCAAAAGTGTTAAGACAGTTTTAATAAGTTAAAAGAATTGTTAACCACTGCACCCATCTTAAAAATTACAGATCCTAATAAGGATTTCGTCGTATGCACGGATGCATGCAATGAAGGACTTGGAGGGGTCTTAAGTCAAGAAGGTCATGCAATTGCTTTTGAGTCAAGGAAGTTAAAAATACATGAAAAGAATTATGCTACTTATGATCTTGAGTTGGCAGCCGTGATACATGCTTTAAAAATGTGGCGCCATCACTTGATCAGAAGAAAATTCATTTTAATGACTGATAATAAGGGCTTAAAGTATCTTTTGGATCAAACAAATCTTAACGCAAGGAAAGCTAGGTGGTTAGCCTTCCTTAGCGAGTACGGTTTTGAGATCCATCACATTAATGGAAAGGAAAATAAGGTTGCTAATGCATTGAGCAGAAATGCTAGATTGAGTTTTGTGGCAGCAATCAGTACTTTTAAAACTGATTTGGAAAATCAGATCAAAGAAGGAATTAAGCAAGACAAAAATCGCAAAAAATTACATGACAAAGTTGCTAAAAATTCATCTGAAAATGTTATAACAGATTATAGTATTAATAAAAAAGGCTTCTTAACTTACAAAAACGGAATTTATGTGCCTAATTTTTCAAAGGTTAAGTTGTTGATTTTAGATGAGGTTCACAAGAGTCCTTATTCAGGGCATCCAGGTTATCAGAAAATGATAACTATGTTAAGAAAGGAGTACTTTTGGCCTAACATGAAGAGTGAAATTACTGAATATATAGCTAGATGCTTTGACTGTCAGATTATTAAAGCTGAACATCAACATCCAGCTGGGCTATTGCAGCCCTTACCAATTATAGAATGGAAATGGGAAATTATAAGCATTGACTTTATTACAGGTTTGCCTAAAAATCAGAAGCAGAATGACTCAATTATGGTTGTTGTTAATAAACTTAGCAAAGCTGCTCATTTTATTCCTGTTAAAACGACTTTCAAGGCTTCTAACATTGCAGATATTTTCATGAAGCAAATTTTTCGCTTGCATGGAATTCCAAAGGTAATTATTTCAGACCGAGACTCTAAGTTCACTGGTAACTTTTGGACAACACTGTTTAAAGGATTAAATACTAAATTAAATTTCAGCACTTCTTTCCACCCACAAACTGATGGTCAAACAGAAAGAGTAAATTAGATTTTGGAAAATATGTTAATATTATATGTTAAAGATCAGCCATCTAAATGGAAGATTACTTGCACTTGGCAGAATTTGCCTACAATAATAATTATCAAGCATCTGCTAAGTTAAGTCCATTTGAAATTTTGTATGGAAGAAAATGTTGTACTCCAATTTCGTGGGATAATCCTGTAGACAGATTGATGTTAGGACCAAATTTATTGAAAGAAATTTAGCTAACCGTGAAACAGGTTCAAGGTAACTTAAAAGTTGCCCAAGATCGGTAGAAAAGCTATGCTGATTTAAAATGCACAGAAACAGAATTTCGGGTAGGAGACCATGTTTTCATAAAGGTAAAGCCCAAGAAAAGTTCTTTGAAGCTTGGGAGTTGTGCTAAATTAGCACCAAGGTATTGTGGACCATTCGAAATCCTATCAAGGATAGGAGTCGTTGCATATCAATTGGCATTGCCATACACTTTAAAAATCCACAATGTTTTTCACGTTTCTGTTTTAAAGAAGTATGTGCATGATGCTACTCATGTGTTGAATTGGAATGACATACAGGTGGAACCCGAAGGATATTTTTAGGTGGAACCAAACTGTATTCTAGACCGGAGGGAAATTATTCTTCGGAATCGCACCATAGGGCAGGTAAAGGTGCAATGGAAGCACCTTAGCCCTGATGAAGCTCCTTGGGAGCTGGAAAGTAATATGCGGGCAGCATATCCAGCTATGTTCTATGAGGAACTTGATGATGAATAAGCAACATCGAGGACGATGTTGAGCTTAAGAGGGGGTGTTTGTAACATACACTTTAAGCTGGAAAACATTTTGTGTTAAGAAACATTATGATAACTTTTATTGTAAATTTTATGCTGGACAAGTGTCCAAGGATGACTGTAATTTGCACAATATATTATTATTTAATAAATAAAATAGGAGACAAACACCTAAGAGGACTGTTGAAAGAGTGGTTACTGATCCACTAGGTGGAATGGAATCTGGGGCAGAAGGAAATGGACAAGTGGCAGTATCATGATGTAACTAACTAGCTATTGGTATCGGACAACTCCCTTTAAATGTGGTCATAGTGCCCTGAAAGATGGGACTGGAGCTTGAGGCTCATTTATTCCAAAATGACCACTAAAAGACCTAGGCAGTCTATATAATAGCCATCAAATATTGAACTGAGGTTCATCACTTTTCCTGATGAGGAAATTTACCTTGGGTTTTTGTTGTGTTTGCACCCAAGATATTTGATGAGGGGATATGCTATGTTGTTGATCATGTTTGAGTCTGCCAAACTCTTATTGAGTTCAGGAGGTTGATGCTGATTGGAGAAGGCATTTTATTTCAGGAGGTTGATACCAAGTGGAGAAGGTATTTTTGAGTGCCTTGCTTCTACACAGATTCCACCTACTTACTGGATCAGTAATCAAGCTCGGGGATTCATTAGAAGTCAGCAGTTGAGCTGCTTCTTCTGAAGTAGGTTGGGAGGAACAAGCCTCCTTGGGTGTTTGTCGGCCTATCGTCTTTTACATGTTCTATTGTCTTATCTATTTTATTTTTCAAGTTCTGTTATTTATTTCTATGTATTTTAAAAAGTTCTGTTATCTATTAGTTTTTACTGTTTAAGTTTTATTTCAGTTTACTAAATGATTTAATAATTCTGTATGAATCGAAATGATTGAATAAAATAGTCTCTGCATTTTTCCCCATGCAAATAGGTACAGCATCATACTCTAGTACAGAGACAGATTAAATAGAATAGATCAAGATAGGCAAATAGCCAAGTGAATGAGAATATTAATTTATTATAAATTTCTCAAAGTTTCTACTTTCTGTTTAATTCCTGCATATACATTACAGTACCCTCATTATTATTTATTTTATTAGCTAACTGTTTTCCTAATTTACATATATGTTTCCTTAATTATAAATATCTTTGTTTTCAAAAGAATTAGAGTTCTGTACTAACAGTAAATATTTTATCTATATTCAGTAGTTATAATGCTCATGTTTATATTAGGAAATTTATAAGTAGAATAATATTTCTTCTTTAGATAATAACAATTTCCAATTATTTCATGCACACTTTCATACATTGTTTTATACTATAACTACACAGTGAAAATCAAGGCATTTGTCATTCCTTGCTATAACCCTAAACAGAGTTATAATTCACTAGCCTATAGTAAAAATTTCCATTTTCAACAACAAGTTTAACTTTGTTTCTCTTTCCCTATAAAAGCATTACATTGTAAACATGATCAAGATGTAATCTCAACATTTCACAGTAGAAGACCTGGTTAATATTATAGGTTTGGACAGCATTCTGGTGTTCATTTCTATTAACACTAGACAAACCATTTTAGACAGAAGTATCAAGATCAAAGACAAGAACCAAACGCTTACACCATAAACATGCCTATAGATCGATTAGCTAAGATTGAATTATCAAAACGACTGTAGGAGATTTCCAAACAAAATATTGAACACAGGCTTATGCCGAGACCTCAACTAAAAGCATTTTTAAGATTTATATTCCAAAACAAAGGATATACCCTAGCACTGGAAATACTTTCCTATTCTTTTAAGACGCAACAACATTGTTATAAATAAACGAAGTATATACAGGCCATAAGCCTAATCATTATTCACATCTATCCATCGTTCCTATAAAAGAAAACAATCGTATTATTGTTTCATAAAACATTCATCCATTGATTTATAATCAAGATAAACACATAGGTTGCCAAAACATATTAAACTTTCACATTAACAACGAGTTATAGATCGTGTTTGCAGGCCAAGCCCAAAATCGACGAAAAGACACAAATACAGCAACATGGGTTATAAACATTTCCTTTCAGATTTCCAACTTGATGGAGTTCGAAACTTAACCTACAGGATTTACATTTCACTTTCAAACACAACAGTTGCCTTATGGGTCGAGGTATATCCTCCCCATACATTTAAAATATTTACAAACCCTATCTCTACAAATTACAAAACTCTTTGAGTTAAAAACAAAAACACATAGACATCACACCAGCCGGCCATCTTCTTCATCTACACAAAGTCTCAAGACAAATGTCGAGGCTTACTGGTTGGTATAGATATTTCCAACCTTCAATGCACAAAATCGATGAGCCATTGCATAGTTACGCCTGCAATAACATTACAAGGTGGTTAAAATAGTATCTAAACGAAAAAACTTCAGTATCGAAATTTGATTAACCGATAGCATTTTGTATAAATATTACAGTGGAGGAAATCGAATACATTACCTTTCAAAATCCTAGCCGTAGTAGCAACGGACGCCAAATATTTTGCAACTGCAATGAAACCCTACCTCGATAAATGCTGGAGTAACCGGAGCCAACACCAAAACCATCAACTCTCAACAATGTCAAGACCTGGAACAACCATACTGAAGGGTTGGTTTCTTATCCAAATCGAATTTCAAGATCCTCAAACAAGTTTGACGATCGAACCTCATCAAGGTTACAAACCCAATTGACAACTAAAGAAATAACCACTGCACGAAGAACTGAGAGCTTGGCTCTATAAATTTATGAGGTTACCAGTTCACGACTCAAGAACTACACTTCTATAGGTAGAACAACGAGGATAAAATTCCTCATCCTGTCGGCCGCATAGAGCCACCACTACCAAAATACTTGAACCAAATAAACTCATCAAAATGCAGCAAAGATAGGTTTAACCACTTGCATTGAAACCCTCGACAGATCGACGATGTAGATCACCGGATGGAATCACGAAATCCCAAGACATCTACCCTATTAAATGCTACATCATTACAATTTCTACGATGAGCCACGATGGAGCCATGGTGGAGCCAGCTCATCAACAAGTGAAAATGCATGTCTACACTTCAACACATTAATGGCTATAATCACGGTGGTAGCACATGATTGAGCACACTAAGCAGTTCCACATCGGAACTCCATTACCTTGGCAGTTGTGTGCATTCAATGCCCAGGTTACGTTCACATCACAATAATCATTACATTGGATTTGCATATGATATAGTCGAAAGATTACACCTTGTCACAACGTGTTTTGTACATGGTTGGATAGGATAGCTCCATAGTTCTTATAGTAACGTATGAACACATAGTAGATTTTTTACACAAAGTATCGATAAGTTTGGTATAGTCACACATTTTGCATAGCACCATATGTTTGCATAGTTCACTAGGGTGGCGTAATATCACATGGGGCCACACCATTGCACACAATACACTACATATAATATGTTATATGTATAGTTGGTGAGTGTAGATAATATTCCAAGCACTATTTAAATAGGTTATATAAATAATCAAAGAAGGTTATATAAATAATCAAAGATGATTGTTTATACAGACATGCTACTGTATAGTGAAACAAAAGACTTGTTGATAAATCAAATTATCATAACCATGGTAGGACTATAGACCCTATGCCAATTAGCAAAATAGTTACATGAGAGATAGATAATTACATGCAGTTCAACATGAATGGAAATAAAACATAAATCTGAGTTTAGAGTTGAGATACAATCTTTCTAGATCTTCTTATGACTTAATTACAAGCTTACAGTTTACAAAGATTCTCACTAGAAGAATGTCCACAGTTTTATCTCTTCAATTAATGACAAAAGAGATTCACAATAAAACTGTTTTTTTACTTGTCGAAACCTCAAACCCTTACCTGTAAACTGTCACAAGTACAAATCACATGCTTTAGCACGAATGCTAAGTAAGCCTCGGGGCGTCCGAAGGACCCCTTCATCAATCAAACAAAAGTACATTAGTCAAACAGATGTTTCATTATTCATAAAAAACAACAGTAGAAATTGTAGCAGCACAACTAAATTTGGATAACATCAAGACATAAGCTGAAATCTGTTTTGTTGCAAATTCTTACTTAATAAGCTAACATGGTATTTATTACAGCAGGATAACTTTTGATGCTTTGTTCTATTCCGCACATATTAAATAGCATGTATTGTCACTTAGAAAAGTTTTAAATTTTTACGATTTTCCGGGATGTTACATCAACAAAAATACTTTCTAAGTCCAAATCCACCTATGGATTATGACATATAAATATTCTCTTCTTTTAAAAACATACAAGTATATAAGATTGACTTTAGAACCTCTACAAGAATTGCGAACGGGCATGATTGGAGATAAATTGAGTTGCGGACATATTTAAATCTGGATGTGACCTATGCAGTGCGATCTGCACACAAAGGAGTCTGGCCGAACATAGATAAGTTTCACATCGCTTCACTACAGGTATGCGACCCTTTTCTTAACTAAATTTGGAAATGATCGGAATAGTATGGTTAGTATAGTATTTAGCTTAATGGTTGTCTACATTGAATAGAGCCATGAAAGCAATCTCTATGGATTGATTTTTCTGTATTGGATTGGGTTTTAGAGCGATTCGATCAGTTTTATATTAGAGTTATTCTTTTAGTGCATCTCTGTATTATTCGGTGCACATATGGTTGAACATAGGTAATGCGATCTCTGCATACTTGTTTTGGTTTCGTATCAATCTCTAGTTTTTTATTTGGTATGGTATTTATATATAGATTCTATTTTCTAATGAACATTGGAAAGACAGCTGATTCCCAAGAAAATTACAACCCGGTAGGGTAATTTTATATAAATATATAAAAACATCAACAAGCAATCGAACCTTGTTTTGTTTACCAATGATTACGTAATAAGCGGATCTTTGTTGAGAACTGGAACCTTGTTTTGTTTATCAATTATTACGTAATAAGCAAATCTCTATTGAGAACTGAAATCTTATTTTTTTTTACCAATAAATTTGATAGATCAGATCTTGTTTTTTTTGTGGTTGATTAGTTAATAAGCGGATCTCTGTTGAGAACTGAAATCTTTTTTTTTTTACCAATAAATATGATGGATTAGATCTTGTTTTTTTTGTGGTTGATTACGTATTAAACGGATCTCTGTTGAGAACCATTGAGAAACAAAATGATCTGTTTCTTTATTGATCATTATTTAATATTTTAGATACACGTGTCCCAAAACTATTGCTTATCCCGGTTTTGGTAGCTCGAGGTTTTGCTTTGGATGATTGTGGATCCGTCTTCCTTCACATAGAACTACGTGTGACCTATCCTGCAACCTTTTTCTTTATCATATGCCTCCATTGTTAATATCAAGTGGAAACTTTTGAAGTCAATATATTTAAAACTAAACAATTGTTAACCCAAGAGAATATTTATATGTCATAATCCATAGGTGGATTTCGACTTATAAAGTATTAAAGTCAATATTATATACTTGTATGTTTTTAAAAGAAGAGAATATTTATATGTCATAGTCCATAGGTGGATTTGGACTTATAAAGTATTAAAGTCAATATTATATACTTGTATGTTTTTAAAAGAAGAGAATATTTATATGTCATAAGATCCATAGGTGGATTTAGACTTATAAAGTATTAAAGTCAATATTTAATACTTGTATGTTTTTAAAAGAAGAGAATATTTATATGTCATAATCCATAGGTGGATTTGGACTTATAAAGTATTCAAGTCAATATTATATAATTGTATGTTTTTAAAAGAAGAGAATATTTATATGTCATAATCCATAGGTGGATTTGGACTTAGCAAGTATTGTTGTTGATGCTATATACTTATGTGTTTTGGTTAAACTCTTAAAGAAGAGAGTAAAAATCTATAGGTAGGATTTGAACTTGGAAAGATATTGATATTAATGTTATGATGTTAACATAAACTCTTAGACTCTTGGAATAAGGGAGGATTTGCATGCAGAATCTCCAACAAGGAAGTATATAAAAAGTTGTGCATATATAGTGGTCTATGTGATAAAGGCATCGGGTGAATGGAGAAAGTTATTACAACAACTGTGTTGCGAAAATGTAAACCCCTTTTTATAAATAATATATGTCATGACATCTCTTTGTGGACGTAGGCCATAGTTTCGAGTGAACCACCTAAACCTGGCCTCTTTAATGTGTGTGTTTTATTAATGGCATTGTTACTCATGAGTATGGATGCTTTTGTCTCTATCTCGTATGCATCTTATATGTGTTTTATGAATACTTTACTGTTGTATCAATGTTTAAGTTATACTCGTCAAATGTCTTCTTCATGAAATATATTCCTTGTTATTTTTGTGATGACCTTGTGGTGGTGATCCTTTTCTAGAAAAGGTGTAATTAAATTACTAGTAAGGACTAAGAATTTCATAAAGACATATATGTTTGAACGTGGGTTAATGAATGGTTATCAGTGTTATTAACGTAGTTACTAATGTTAAAATTGATACTATGGATATACGTTCTCCATTACATATGTTCGTCTCAAGTATGATAGAAGAAGTGGATCAGTTGTTACATTATGAGAAGTTATGATTAAGAACATTTGTAAGCAAGTAAAGAATGAACAAAACAAATGTATATGCATGCTTGGATATCGCTTTAAGGTTAATTAATTTGTTTTCTTTTAATTGATCCAAGGAGAATGGATTCTTTGGTGTGTAATACAAACCCATTTCATATGGAGTTTATTAATTAGATAAGAATAAAATAAATATTTTTGGACAATCATAAAATTCTAACTCTTCAAATTTCGGGTATGTTACATATGGTATCAGAGCTTTAGGTTACAACACCCAGGCTTATTGGGCTCAACATGAGATAAATAAATATGAATACTAATCAAGTGGTTCTTGTTTTTTTTTTTATGCATGGACTGCACTAGATGAGGGGAAACTGTTCTCTGAGTTCAACTTCAAGTTTATCCAAAAGAGTAGAGATAAGTATATTATTCTCAGTCAAATATGTTATCCTTGTCGTAAGATTCCTTGCTAGATAAAAGGTATAGAAACTCACATGTAAGAATAGTATTGGCATGGAGTGTGACATTTTGTTAAAATGACGAATAGTTGAGTTTGAGTATGGTATGCAAAGGGAAAACATAAAAGGCTTGAAAGTTACAAAGAACTACTAGGATACAATTATCTTTTATGAAAGAAGTGTCGACATAGATGTTGTTCTTATGTCCTTTCTAAGATTGACGTGAAATATAATGAATTTTTAGTATTATTATTCGTACACTCCAAAGAAGTGTGCTTGTTAGATTAGGCACAGTCACTTGAAAATCTTCACTTATCATAGCGATTTGGGATTGTGTAGTCATTGTATATTCTTTTGATAGTTTTCATGAAATACTATATCGAAAGATATTGCCTTCGTAGAAATTATAGAATGAAATTGGGAAAAAATACTTGTTTAAGAAGTTATAGATAAGTGTTAATAGGTTCCTTCCTTGAATGAAAGATGGTCCTCAAGTGTTAATAATAGAATGTACCCTGTAGTTAGGTTTGATAGCATGCCTATTTTCTTACATGAATCCAATAGTATGGATACCAAAGCCCAAGTAATTATCATTAAGTGTTGATAGTCAGGATGAACTTGACAAACTAAGTTACAAGATATGTTTTAAGACGCGAACAAATTCATGTGATAAGATGACCGATGTGTGGAAATATTATTTTTCCGTATATGAAAAATCGTCATTTTGTTAAATGATAAGATTTTATTTCTTAACATAAATTGTGTCTCAGTATAGAACTTCTTATCGTTGTTAGACTTGTAAGTATAAGCTTAAAGGTGTATTATTGTATGGAAATTGCAAGAAGTATTCGTAGGAGTTTAAAATGATTTTTGGAAAGTAGTATGATTCTAAATATTTCTTCTATAGGGTTTTCTATATATTTAAACAAAGATTGATGTGCATCAAGTTAATAGATCTTGTTAATAGTAGAGATTTTGATTATAGAATCCTAAAATCTTGTTATGGTTGATTGATTATAGGATATTTTGAAGAAGTATCGTAAGGGTATCGAAAGATTATCTTTAGATAATAAATCTCAAAATTTGAAATGAAACTAAATGTTTGAACTATCATACTAACATATTTTCAAGAGGATATTGAAGAGTTACACTAGGATAAGGTGAAAAGGATGCACAAGCTAAATGAACAAGCATGCACATAATGCTATGGAACTAATGTGATCAATTGTTGAGAAATTGAAGCAAAGAAATTTTTTTTCTTTATACTGACATTTCAGGGAGTGATCTTAACTTCGAGTAATGGCATGATCAAGGAAGAACATTGAAAAAGCACTTATAAAGATAATTTGAGCTAAACCGCTCAAAAGTAAGTAATGATTTACTTTTATTTTATCGCGATTAGTGGTAAGGTTTGTGATTGATGATGTGTAATCATGAAAATGCAAAGGATATGATAGGCGAATATATTTTATATTTTGTTGTTGCATGTGGCATACAAGAAATAAAAAAATGATTGTTACAAAGAAATATTTCCTGGACTCAAACGAGAAGGTTTGAGCGGAAAAGAATATTTCTTGGACTCAAACGAGAAGGTTTGAGGGGAAAAATATATATACATAATTCCTGGACTCAAACGAGAAGGTTTGAGGGGAAAAGAATATTTACTGGACTCGAGTAGTGAGGCGGCATCTTGCACTCACTAACTAGTTGTTGCATGAGGAAGCTTCCCTAAAAATGTGGTCATGTTCCCTATGGAAGTGGAACAGAGCAGGTGGCTCGTTGAATGTTATACTGACCCAAAAGACCTAGGCAATCTTTATATCCATCGAATTGAGCAGGAGGCTCACAAATATTTTTCCTTGTGTTGCTGGAAAACTACTATGTTGGGAACACAAGAGATTCGATGAGGGGATGCTAGCTAATAAGTTGCAGAGTAAAACTGTCGATTGTCCTGCTGAGTTTGCAGAAGGCTCATGTTTTGTATGCAAGTCTCCATGATTGCTGGAATACAAAAGGGTTTGATGATCAACAAGGTCTTGTTGAAGAATTTGTTTTATGATATAGTTTAGTTAAACCACATATCAAACTATTTGTCTTATAACTAGACTATTGGATGCACTTATATGTGAATATAATGAATGATTGAGTAAGCAAGAATTTTCCTCAAGGGTGAGGATGAATGATAAATGTTAAACATTTACTATTGGAAAATTTTGTGAAATATATGCTGCTAACCCATGAATGAAAGAGATGTCTACCTCAAGTTGAGGACTAATGTCCACGTATTGGAGGTAAAAGAATTCCTACAAAAGGATAATTAAATCTGCATCTCTTATAAAGTTCCTTGAATATTTGAAAATAATCCTATACCATGTGTGCTTGCGATGTTCGATGAATCGCAAAATGTTATGTTGTGAAAAAGGCTCACACTTTATGTTTCTGAATTTGATTATGAATTAATGATGTGTTATACTAAACAAATTTTGGAATACTCAATTTTGTTGCAAAAAAGTGTAGGTTATGAGTGATAAAAGTTTGCGAGAATCACGAAAGTTGAAGATGATCAAAACAAAGATGACAAAGCGAACAAAGGATAAACTCAAAAGTGGAAGACAAACTGCTGAAGAGAAATGAACACCGAGGACGGTGTTATTCTTAAGGGGGAAAGGATGTAACATCCCCTTTTTTATACCCTATTATTTTGTAAATGTAAAAGAAGGAATTTACTTCATATAAAGGAGGTGAGGGCAATAGGGAACCTTATATAGTAAAAGAAAATAATAATTTTGTGTATATCGATATATGTTCATAAATATATGACACCATGCACTCTAATTAAAGAGAAGGTGACACATATCTAAGTTTTCGAATATATGACTTTAGGGTAAGGAAAAACCCCTTTTTACCTGCGGAAGAAAAATGTGGGAGACCACTTTGTGATTGTTCCTGGGTGACCATTCCCTTAATCGATGAGATGGTCCCCTATTAGCTGCCACTTGGATTTTTTCAACCTCCAAGTGGCCGAGTAAAAACCCTTGCCAACGATGACGGACTCTCTTATGTGAACACGAATCTCAGAGTCTTAAAAAGGGGTGAGTCTGGGAGCCTAGAGGGGGGGGGGAAGAGAGAAGCTGGGCACTACGAATAGTATCACTATGACAGAGTCTCTTTCTCTACGAAACTGGTATGGGTTGATTGCTGAAGGAAAGTAAAGGACATATCCCTTTCGAATTCGATTTCCAGGATGTCATATGTTTCCAAAATATGGATACATAGATGTCCTTCCTTTTGCAGAAAAAGGGGAGGGCGAACCTCTACAGGAATTGTGAACGAGCATGATTGGAGATAAATTGATTTGTGGACATATTTAAATCTGGATGTGACCTATCCAGTGCGATCTGCACATAAAGGAGTCTGGTAGAACATAGATAAGTTTCACATCGGTTCACTACAGGTATGTGACCCTTTGCTTAACTAAGTTTGGAAATGATTGTTATAGTATGGTCGGTACAATATTTAGATTTATGGTTGTCTGCATTGAATAGAGCCATGAAAGCGATCTCTATGGATCGAGTTTTCTGTATTGGATTGTGTCTTAGAACGATTCGATCAGTTTTATATTAGAGTTATTCTTTTAGCACATCTCTGTATTATTTGGTACACATATGGTTGAACATAGGTAAGGCGATCTCTGCATACATGTTTTGGTTTGGTATCAATCTCTAGCTTTTTATTTGGTATGGTATTTATATATAGATTATATTTTCTGATGAACATTGGAAAGACAGCCAATTCCCAAGAAAATTACAACCCAGTAGGGTAATTTTATATAAATATATATAAACATCAACAAGCAATCGAACCTTGTTTTGTTTACCAATGATTACGTAATAAGCGGATCTCTGTTGAGAACTGGAACCTTGTTTTGTTTACCAATGATTATGTAATAAGTGGATCTCTGTTGAGAACTAAAATCTTATTTTTTCTTACCAATAAATTTGATGGATCAGATCTTGTTTTTTTTGTGGTTGATTAGGTAATAAGCGGATCTCTGTTGAGAACTGAAATCTTTTTTTTTTTTACCAATAAATATGATGGATCGGATCTTGTTTTTTTTTGTGGTTGATTACGTATTAAATGGGTCCCTGTTGAGAACCATTGAGAAACAAAATGATCCGGTTCTTTACTGATCGTTATTTAAGATTCTAGATCACACATGTCCCAAAACTATTGCTTATCCCAGTTTTGGTAGCTCAAGGTTTTTCTTCGGATGATTGTGGATCCGTCTTCCTTCACATAGAACTGCGTGCGACCTATCTCACAACCTTTTTCTTTATCATATGCCTCCATCGTTAATATCAAGTGGAGACTTTTGGAGCCAAGATATTTAAAACTAAACAATCGTTAACCCAATAGAATATTTATATGTCATAATCTATAAGTGGATTTGGATTTATAAAGTATTAAAGTTAATATTATATACTTGTATGTTTTTAAAAGAAGAGAATATTTATATGTCATAATCCATACGTGGATTTGGACTTATAAAGTATTAAAGTCAATATTATATACTTGTATGTTTTTAAAAGAAGAGAATATTTATATGTCATAATTTGGTGGATTTGGACTTATAAAGTATTAAAGTCAATATTATACACTTGTATGTTTTTAAAAGAAGAGAATATTTATATGTCATAATCCATAGGTGGATTTTGACTTATAAAGTATTAAAGTCAACATTATATACTTGTATGTTATGTTTTTAAAAGAAGAGAATATTTATATGTCATAATCCATAGGTGGATTTGGACTTAGAAAGTATTGTTGTTGATGCTATATATTTAAATGTTTTGGTTAAACTCTTAAAGAAGAGAACAAAAATCTAAATCCTCCCTTATTCCAATAGTCTAAGAGTTTATGTTAACATCATAACATTAATATCAATATCTTTCCAAGTTCAAATCCTACCTATAGATTTTTACTCTCTTCTTTAAGAGTTTAACCAAAACATATAAGTATATAGCATCAACAACAATACTTTCTAATTCCAAATTCACCTATGGATTATGACATATAAATATTCTCTTTTTTTAAAAACATACAAATAATATTGACTTTAATACTTTATAAGTCCAAATCCACCTATGGATTATGACATATAAATATTCTCTTCTTTTAAAAACATACAAGTATATAATATTGACTTTAATACTTTATAAGTCCAAATCCACCCATGGATCTTATGACATATAAATATTCTCTTCTTTTAAAAACATAAAAGTTTATAATATTGATTTTACTACTTTATAAGTCCAAATCCACCTATGGATTATGACATATAAATATTCTCTTCTTTTAAAAACATTCAAGTATATAATATTGACTTTAATATTTTATAAGTCCAAATCCACCTATGGATTATGACATATAAATATTCTCTTGGGTTAACGATTGTTTGGTTTTAAATATCTTGGCTCTGCAAGTCTTTACTTGATATTAATGATGGAGGCATATGATAAAGAAAAAGGTTGTGGGATAGGTCGCACGCAGTTCTATGTGAAGGAAGACGGATCCACAATCATCTGAAGAAAAACCTCGAGCTACCAAAACTGGGATAAGCAATAGTTTTGTGACATGTGATCTAAAATATTAAATAACGATCAATAAAGAACCAGATCATTTTGTTTCTCAATGGTTCTCAATAGGGATCCGTTTAATACGTAATCAACCACAAAAAAGCAAGATATGATCCATCATATTTATTGGTAAAAAAAAAAAAGATTTCAGTTCTCAACAGAGATCCGCTTATTACCTAATCAACCACAGAAAAACAAGACCTGATCCATCAGATTGATTGGTAAAAAAAACTAAGATTTCAATTCTCAACAGAGATCCGCTTATTACATAATCATTGGTAAACAAAACAAGGTTCCAGTTCTCAACAGAGATCCTCTTATTACGTAATCATTGGTAAACAAAACAAGGTTCAATTGCTTGTTGATGTTTATATATATTTATATAAAATTACCCTGCCGGGTTGTAATTTTCTTGGGAATCGATTGTCTTTCTAATGTTCACAAAAAAATAGAATCTATATATAAATACCATACCAAATAAAAAACTAGAGATTGATATGAAACCAAAACGAGCATGCAAAGATTGCATTACCTATGTTCAACCATATGTGTACCGAATAATACAGAGATGTGCTAAAAGAATAACTCTAATATAAAACTGATCGACTTGCTCTAAGACCCAATCCAATACAAAAAACTCAGTCCATAGAGATCGCTTTCATGGCTCTATTCAATGCAGACAACCATAAAGCTAAATACTAAACCGACCATACTATACTGATCATTTCCAAACTTAGTTAAGCAAAGGGTCGCATACCTATAGTGAAGCGATGTGAAACATATCTATGTTCGGATAGACTCCTTTGTGTGCACTGCATAGGTCACATCCAGATTTAAGTATGTCCGCAAATCGATTTATCTCCAATCATTCCCATTCACAATTCCTGCAGAGGTTCGCCCTCCCCTTTTTCCACAAAAGGCGGGACATCTATGTATCCATATTTTGGAAACATATGACATCCTAGAAATCGAATTCGAAAGGGATATGTCCTTTAATTTCCTTTAGCAATTGCCCCATACCAGTTTCGCAAAGAAAGAGACTTTGTCATAGTGATACTATTCGTAGTGCCCAACTTCTCTCTTTTTTTTTCCCCCCTAGGCTCGTAGACTCACCCCTTTTTAAGACTCTCAGATTCTTGTTCACATAAGAGAGTCCGTCATTGTTGGCGAGGGTTTTTCCTCGGCCACTTGGAGGTTGCAAAAATCCAAGTGCTAGCTAATAGGGGACCATCTCGTTGATTAAGGGAATGGTCACCCAGGAACAATCCCAAGGTAGTCTCCCACATTTTTCTTCCGTGGGTAAAAAGGGGTTTTGCCTTACCCTAAAGTCATATATTCGAAAACTTAGATATGTGTCACCTTCTCTTTAATTAGAGTGCATGGTGTCATATATTTATGAACATATATCGGTATACACACCATGATTCTTTTCTTTTACTATATAAGGTTCCCTAATGCCCTCACCTCCTTTATATGAAGTAAATTCCTTCTTTTACATTTACAAAATAATAGGGTATAAAAGATGGATGTTACATTAATGTTATGAAAGTTCTTCCAGATGAAATGCATGAAGTTGGTTTGAAGAAAGGAGAATTTAGTGTGTCACTTGTGGAAAAGATGTCAAAAGATACTCATCCTCCTTTAAAAGGGATGTTCGGAAAATATCACTTTGGGCATTTTGCAGAAATAGAGGACCCAATGGAAGAACACATTGAGGTCCAGGAAGAGAGCCAACTAGCAGAAAATGTCAATTTCGATGATGAGTTCGGGATGCATGATATTGTTGATTAGTTTCATATTGTTGAGGAAAATGTCAAAGTTGACAATTTTTTTATAATATATTTTGTAATGTTTTGAATTGAAGATTTTATTTTGAGAATAACAATTATGTTTCTAATACGATATTTAGAAATATATGGCATACGTTTTGTTGAGTTTATGTGAATCATCACTTTATGGAAAATAATGTTAGAGTATCATTTTTATACATCAAATAACATAAAATACGTTGAAAAATGGTTTGAAATGTCTTTTTTTCTCATTTTGTTTAGAAATTTTCTCAAAAAATGACTTCTTTAAGATCAAAGTTTAATGAAAAAAATTAAAAATGCATGTATTTTTCGTTCTAACTAGCTTCTAAATCTTACAAAAATTCAAAAATGTGTGTAATTTTTTATTATAGCTAGCTATTAAATGTAGTTTTTTTTGTAAAGTTTGGAAGATGGCCCTTGTAAATAAAATTTATAATTTTCTTATGACCAAGAAGTTTCAAAATCACAAAAAAATGGTCCAAAATGAAAAATGGTGCTACCAGTATACACACTTTTTGAAATTAAGGTAAAAACAACTACTAAAATTGACCACCCAAAAAAAAGAATAATATTGGGTTCTCATCAAATTATATAACATGTTATTTGAACCTTTATCTTAATATAACATGTTATTTGAACCTTTATCTTAATATTTATGTTTCGATTTGTAATTTTAAATGTTATTTATTTCTTTTTCATAAATATAATGTTTTCAATGGCCTCAACTCTTCTTAATACACGAGACATAGTTGACTTTTTTTTTCAGAATTATTTTAATTGAAGCTAGGTCTATGTGAACGGGGTTTAGCATATAGGCCATTGAGAATTTATTTAGTGAATATATTCCTTACACTTTTAGGCATGATCACTTTTTCCTACATATGTAAGTATGAGATATGCGGGCGGCTATGTGTCCTTATTGTGTTGGGAAGAAGTACTTTTATTAATAAAATATTATAGTTAATAGAATATTATGTTGAACATATTAGCATTAGATAATAAAATTATTAATATGCATAAGTGAGTTTCAAGTAATTAAATTAATTTAAATTAGATAAATATATATGTCCTTATTGTGTGGGGAAGAAGTATTTTCATTAATAAAATATTAGAGAGGGTGCTCATTATTTTATTGCAAATGTGACCTTTGAAAATATGGAGTTTAGATTTATTTGGGTCTTTATTGTGTTGGGAAGTATTTTCATTAATAAAATATTAAAGTTAATAGAATATTATGTTGAACATATTAACATTGGATATTAAAATTATTAATATGCATAAGTGAACTTCAAATAATTTAATTAATTTAAATTAGATAAATATATATGAATATTAAACTTTTATAACTTATCTCTAATGTTATAACTTTCACAACTTTTTATATATGGTATTTATGTTTTAATTAAATAATATATTCTATGTGAAATATATATATAGAGAGATAGATATTTTGATATTTATTAAAAAATTATATATGTTTATTAAATAGTATTTGTTTTATGTTTATATTAATTAATTTAATGTTATGTTAGTTTAATGCTTAGCTTTATTTAACAACTAGCCGTCTCCACAAAACTAAGTGGTTGTCTACACCTATATTTTAAAATATTATATCATTTTGTTTAGTAAAATATCATTCCTATTTAGATTAAAATAATAGGTAAAAAATCACTTTTAACTATGACATTATATAATTATTAAATAATTAATGAATTATAAACTTATTAAATAAATAATAAAAAAATTAATTTGTAATAATGCATGTGTTTATTAATATGTTTAGATAAATATTATTTATATTTAGATTAGGGTTACTTTATTTAAAAATACACTTTTAATTTTTAATTATAATTTATAATATAATTATGAAATTATAATTATTTTTTAATAAAGTTTTTTAACATGATTTTAATATTATACAAACATTTTTTCTTATTCCAATAAAAGTGAACCTATATTGACATAATTTAAGTTAAAATTATTTTGAAAAATAAAATTATAATTTTAAGAAAAAATAAAGAAATTGTAAATAATATTTTTGCATATTTTATGTTATAATTTTAATCCAAATATAAATGATAATTATCTAAACACACATATATATATCAGGATTAAACATTGATTTTGATTTTAAAAAAAAAGTTAACATATATTAACATAATAATATTCTTACAATTCAAGTTAAAATTATTTTGAAATTGAAAATAATGTTTTGACATATTTTCATTTATTTATGCAATCACAATCCTTACGTTATACTACATTTCCACACCCTATTTAATTTTAATTTACATATAAATTATATATCATAATAATTATAAATTTTAGGATTAAAAAACAATTATTTAATTAATTAATTATTTTATTTAAATAATTGACTTTGGTTAATTTTAATATAAATATTTGTAAATATAACAAAGAATTATTTTTAAATAATTAATTAAGATTCAAATCATATAAAATTTAAAATAAGGAAACCTAAAGTTAAAGGAAACAATTTAGATATACTTTAATGTTTATAAATTGAAATCATCCCTCCATGCAACAATTTATTTAAATAAATGAATTTCAATTAATAAAAATAAATTATAAATAATGTTTTAACATATTTTATGTTATAATTTTAATCTAAATATAAATGTTAATTATATCTAAACACATTTAATATATATATATACCTTATTTCAGTAAACGTATTAATATTATATAAACATTAACTTTGATTCTAAAACATAGTGAAGTAACATAATAATATTATTACAATTTAAATGAATTTCAATTAATAAAAATAAATTGTAAATAATATCTTAACATATTTTATGTTATAATTTTAATCAAACATAAAAGATAATTATATAAACACATTTATTATATACATAAAAAAAATGTTATACCTTATTTTAGTAAACATATTAATATTATATAAACATTGACTTTGATTCTAAAAAATGGTTAACTAACATAATAATATTATTACAATTTAAGTTAAAATTATTTTTAAATTGAAAATCATGTTTGAACATATTTTAATTTAATTATGCAATCACAATCCTTAAGTTATATTACATTTCTACATCCAATTTAATTTTAATTTGCACATAAATTATATATCATAATAATTATAAATTTTAGGATTAAAAAATGATATTCAAATAATTAAAAAATTTACTTAAAGAATTGACTTTTGTGAATGTTAATGTAAATCTTTGTAAATATATCAAAGATTTATTTTTAAATAATTAATTAAGATTCAAATAATGTAAAACTTAAAATAAGGGAACTTAAAGTTAAAGGAAACATTTTAGATATATTCTAATGTTCATGTCGAGCATATAAGTTGAAATTTTCCCTTAGACACCATCACAACAGACTCAAAGCATGCAACAATTTGTTTAAATAAATGAATTTCAAGTGTTAAGGATTTATTGTTGACATGTCTAAGGAAAACTTCTAGTCAACCATGGTTAATTAAATGACACCATGCTTAACTATGGTTAAACTAAAGTCAAGGTTACCCAAAGTTTGAGCAAGGTTTGGTAAAGTCCAACATGGTTAAATAATATTCAACCATGACTTAACCTTATCTTTCAAGTGTTAAGGATTGATTGTTGAAATGTGTAAGTCAAACTTAGTCATCCATTATAAATATTATCAACCATGGTTAACTAAATTCAAACATGACTCACTAAAGTAAACCATGGTTAACTATGGTCAAACTAAATTCAATTTTAACCAAAGTAAAACAAGGTTTGGTAAAGTCAAACATGGTTAAATAATAGTCAACCATGACTTAGCCTTATCTTTCGAGTGTTAAGAATTTATTGTTGAAATGTGTAAATCAAACTTAGTCAACCATGGTAAATATAGTCAACCATGGGTAACTAAAGTAAAAAACACCTCACTAAAGTCAATCATAGTTAACTATTGTCAAAATGAACTCAAGGTTAACCAAAGTCAAACAAGGTTCGGTAAAGTGAAACATGTAAGACATCAATAATTTGACATTCAGCATTCATCATGCGTTATGTTGCATTATGATGTTTATCAAGAGTTACATTGCATGGTGACATTTATCAACCATTATGCCACATTTTGATGCTTATTAAGGGTTATGTTGCATTGTGGCATTCATCAAGGGTTATGTTGCTTTGCGACATTGATCAATAGTTATGTCTAATTTGACATAAGGGATATGTCAAATTCTCACATTCATTAAGGATTAAAAAATGGTATATGCCAACAATGCCCGAGATGTGACACATTAATAATGTGGCATTCGACATTCATTAAGGGCTATGTCACATTGTGATGTATATCAAGTGTTATGTTGCATTGTGGCGTTCAACAAGGGTTATGTCACATTGTGACATTGATCAAGGGTCATGTGAGACATTAATAATTTGACATTCGACATTCATCATGTGCTATGTCACATTGTGATGCTTATCAAGGGTTACATTGCATTGTGACATTTATAAACCATTATGTCATTTTGATTCTTATTAAGGGTTATGTTGCATTGTGGCGTTCATTAAGGGTTATGTCGCTTTGCAATATTCATCAATGGTTATGTCTAATTTGACATAAGGGTTCCGTCCAATTCTAACATTCATTAAGGATTAAAAAATGGTATACGCCAACAATGCCCAATATGTGACACATAAATAATGTGACATTCGACATTCATCAAGGGTTATGTCACATTGTGATGTATATCAAGTGTTATTTTGCATTGCAGAGTTCATCAAGGGTTATCTCGCATTGTTACATTGATCAAGGGTCATGTGAGACATTAATAATTTGACACCGACAATGCCTAATATGTGACACATTAATAATGTGCAATTTGACATTCATCGTGGAATTTGACATTCATCAAGGGCTATGTCACATTGTGATGTATATAAAGTATTATGTTGCATTATGACGTTCATCAAGGGTTATGTCACATTGTGACATTGATCAAGGATCACGTGAGACATTAATAATTTGACATTCTGCATTCATCATGCGCTATGTCACATTGTGATGCTTATCAACGGTTACATTGCATTATCACATTTATTAACCATTATGTCGCATTTTGATGATTATTAAGGGTTATGTTGCATTGTGGCGTTCATCAAGGGTTATGTCTCTTTGCGACATTGATCAATGGTTATGTCTGATTTTGACATAAGGGTTATGTCGAGTTCTGACATTCATTAAGGATTAAAAAATAGTATACGCCGACAATGTCCAAGATGTGACACATTAATAATGTGACATTCGACATTCATCAAGGGCTATGTCACATTGTGATGCATATAAAGTATAATGTTGCATTGCGGCATTCATCAAGGGTTATGTCACATTGTGACATTGATCAAGGGTCATTTGAGACATTAATAATTTGAAACCGACAATGCCCAAGATGTGACACATTAAGAATGTTACATTTGAAATTCATCAAGGGATATGTCACATTGTGATGTATATCAAGTGTTATGTTACATTGCAGGGATCATCAAGTGTTATTTCACATTGTGACATTGATCAAGGGTCATGTGAGACATTAATAATTTGACATTCTGCATTCATCATGCGCTGTCACATTGTGATGTTTATCAAGGGTTACATTGAATTATGACATGTATCAACCATTATGTCGCATTTTGATGCTTATTAAGGGTTATGTTGCATTGTGGAATTCATCAAGGGTTATGTTGCTTTGCGACAGGGTTTGTGCACGAAGTTGAGGGACCCTTTAGGTGCAATTCTGCACCTAAATATGCATGTTTTTCACCACACTCTACAGCATGACATACATGACCATTATTGATGAAATTTTATGCATAGATAGAATTTTTTATGCAGATTCCAAATATGTAATTTAAAAAAAAAAAAATATTGAGATTTTCTATTTATTTCCTAATTTTCTTGTTTCATCACTTTGTTGGTCAAAAACCATACTGTTAGTGTTTATTGCATAACTTTTTCATTTCACAACCATTTGAAAAACAAATTGTATGCTGCACTAGAAGACACCGACCTCTACATGCTATAAAAAATCCAAGTCGAAATAACTGCATTAAGACCTTCAAAGGCTGCACCCACATTTGACATATCGTTCTTGAGGTTTGCTCACTTACATAATTAAAAATTAAACATTTAATTTTAGAAAAATAGCGCTACACTAGTGCTATTGGTTCTATACATGTCTACCAATTTTTGTATCCCGAAACCATAATTTAGGCATTGAAAGGTTGCACCCACAAAAACATATACCTTATCATTTGCCAAAAAAAAAAAAAGTGTCTGTTAGAAAACATGAAATTTGACATAGTTATGTAAA
The DNA here is from genome assembly GCA_027924585.1 of Larix kaempferi. Classification (NCBI taxonomy): domain Eukaryota; kingdom Viridiplantae; phylum Streptophyta; class Pinopsida; order Pinales; family Pinaceae; genus Larix; species Larix kaempferi. The sequence goes on along the minus strand of BSBM01000316.1, from coordinate 1,364,599 downwards.
TTTTCAATACTTAAAACTTATATATTCATAAACTTGACTCAATTTTCTACGTTTCATATTTTTTACTTGATGCAAGATATCTTGTGTGAGAATGTCAAAAAAACCAAGTAAGTTGAGGGATGCCTGATTTTTCATTTTTTTATTGCATCTAACACGCCAAAAATGACCCTCACTAGCTTGCACATGCCCGACATTGATCAATGGTTATGTCTAGTTTCACATAAAGGTTATGTCCAGTTCTGAAATTCATTAAGGATTAAAAAAAATGGTATACACCGACAATTCCCAAGATGTGACACATTAATAATGTGACATTCGACATTCATCAAGGGCTATGTCACATTGTGATGTATATCAAGTATTATGTTGCATTGCAGTGTTCATCAAGGGTTATTTCGGATGGTGACATTGATCAAGGGTCATGTGAGACATTACTAATTTGACATTTTGCATTCATCATGCGTTATGTCGCTATGTGGAATTGTGATGTTTATCAAGGGTTACATTACATTGTGACATTTATCAACCATTATGTCACATTTTTATGCTTATTAAGGGTTATGTGGCATTGTGGCATTCATCAAGGGTTATGTTGTTTTGTAACATTGATCAATGGTTATGTCTAATTTGACATAAGGGTTATGTCTAGTTCTGACATTCATTAAGGATTAAAAAATAGTATACGCCGACAATTCCCAAGATGTGACGCATTAATAATGTGACATTTGACATTCATCAAGGGCTATGTCACATTGTGATGTCTATCAAGTGTTATGTTTCATTGCGATGTTCATAAGGGTTATGTCACATTGTGACATTGATCAAGGGTCATGTAAGACATTAACAATTTGACATTCGACATTCATCATGCGCTATGTCCTATTGTGATGTTTATCAAAGTTACATTGCATTGTGACATTTATGAACCATTATGTCACATTTTTATGCTTATTAAGGGTTATGTTGCATTGTGGTGTTCATCAAGGGTTATGTCGCTTTGCGGCATTGATCAATGGTTATATCTAATTTGGCATAAGGATTATGTCCAGTTTTAACATTCATAAAATTAAGGAATATCATAATAATATAACCTCATTTATAAAATTAAACAATTATTAAATATAATAACCATTATATAATATTAAAATAAATATTATTGTTATTATTATTAAATATTAATATTTTATTAATACATTCCTTGTAACATGAAATACCACATTTATAAAATATATAATTCTAATATCATAATTTAATAATATGTTTTTAATTAAATTAGAATATGTTAGTTTTTTTAAATACAGTATAATAATATTTTAGTTTTTAATATCCATATACATAGTATCAACATATATTACTTTAAATTAGTTATTTTAATTTTTAACATTTCTAAATTTTTATTTTTATATTAGCATATAATATTATAATTTAATAAACAAAATTTTTAAATTGATTATATTTTATATCTCATTAATGTATTATAATAATTGATAATTAATTTTATTATTATAGATATTTATTTAAAAAATATTAAATATTAATATTTTAGGAATATTTAAAATAATTAAATATCGTATTTAATTATTATACAATAATTAAATAGTTAATATTACTTTATTAATACTTTTGAGATATTTAAATGTAATATTTAATTAAACAATATTATATATATATATATATATGTATATACACAGAGTACACATTAATATCATTTTATTATTATTTAATTAAATAGTATTTTTTAAATTAATTATTAATATTATTTAATTAAAAAATAGAATTGGACAAAAACATTATTAATGTGTCAAATATATCATAATGTTATTAAATATCTCCACAATACATACAAATATTATACATATATCCAATATTGATAAATTAATCATATTTAATTCATTATAATATATAATTAATTATTTAAATAACTTATAATTATTTAATTAACTAATAATATTATTAACTAAATAACAATATTAGTTATAAATTATTAATTAATTAATTAATAACTAATATTATCATTAAGTAAATAACAATATTATCAATTAAATAATTTTATAATAATATTGTTTAATTACTTCTTATAAAATAATAGTATTATTTAATTAAACAATATTATTAATTAAACAATTAAAATATTTATTTCATTAAAATCATTAAACAATATTAATTTATTAATATTTTTTAATTAAATAATAATAATAATTAATTAATATTATTATTAACTAAATAAAAGTAATATAAATTAAATTATTTTATAATTATTATGTTTAATTAAATAATGGTTTAAATATGTATTTTATTAAAATGATTAAATAATATTATTCTATTAATATTTTCCAGATATATGTATGTATCGAATGTTATTAGTAACAATCATTTTAATAACATTAATGTATGTGAATAAACCATAGGAATAAATTAACACATACTTTTCATATTAATGTTTTCTAGTGATTGTTACTAGTATATATTAACCAATCATTTATATATAAGAACTAACAACTTATATCCTATAATAACTAACCATAAATACTATAACTAACCCATAACTATAGAACATATAATAATTCGCTAACATGCTACTTGAATGAAAATTGCACCCTCACCTCACCTGTACTTTTAATCCTTGATTAAGGATGGGGTGGATATGCAATGAAAGGGCATATATCTTAGAAAAAATTGTTGAGCACAAAGATTTAAGGGTGGAGATTTTGTGAAGGTGGATAGTTTTGAGTTTTTTTATTAATCGCCCATCCTGCCAAGTATGGAGCCAGAGTTTCAAGCGATTGATCTGCCACCCACCACCTTATATGGAGCCGCAGTTTGAATTGAAGCAATCAAACGTTTGAATTCAATCGGCACACCGATCAAACCTTTCAATTCAATCAGGTTAATGCAACGGTCAGAGATCAGCGATCGGTGGTGCAGCTATATTCGAAATCAGGGATGGACACTATTACTTCCAAAACACCCAGTTGACCTATAAATCCGATTGCCCATAATGGTTCAAGCGGCTATGGTTTGGATAGGTGAGATCTATCTCAAACTAGGGAAAATTAGAAGAGAAAAAGTGGGTCGTAATTTTCATCTGCGGATGTTTTGATCTGCATGCTGTAGGGAATGTTGTTATAAAATCGTTTTTTGAGGGCGAGCTCATAACCTGGGTGCCTGTCGTTTGCAGGTCACCTTGCTTCTCCTCATGCAATGGAATTATTCTATGTTATCCGCACCCTCAATTTACAGGTGCGCTCGATGGTATAATATGGAGTCCGTCTTTATATTAGCTTTTAGCATGTGCTTTGCACAGAATTCCCTTGGTGAAGGATGGCTCCTACAACTTGGTTTGCCTTGGCTCCGAGTTCTGAATGATTTATATTGTGTTTGTTTATTCAGGACAGCCCACGCGCATGAAATAAAAAACTGTTTATGCATTATACATCCCCGAAATGATTCATCTTCAAGTGTTTAAGGGTTCAAGCGGCTATGGTTTGGACAGGTGAGATCTATCTCCAACTGGGGCAAATTAGCAGAGAAAAAGTCGGTCGTAATTTCGATCTCATAACCTCAATTCCTGTAGTTTCCCAAAAAAGTGATTTAAGAAGGATACTTTTGCAAGGTTTGAAACGACTTTTTACTGTGTTTGTTTGTTCAGGACAGGCAACGCGCATGGACAATTTTCTTAGCTAATTGGTCCTACCCATCATTCACACTGAGTTTGTCTATCCTATCCATATCACATTCAACAATCACACAGAGGATTCAGAGAAGGAGAGGTATCAATGTCATACGGATGAATTGGATTCAAAGTCAATAATTTTGTCTATGTTCTGTATAATTTCTTAATGTAATAAGAAAGAAGTTACTGTACTTCCTTTACTTAGTCATTTGATGACAATTTTCTCAAGGTATATTGCATTATCTCTCATGGATCAAATGTAGGAAATACATCAGCGCAACCTTCAAATGCTTGGATCATCACCTTAATGTTCGCTATGAATTCAAATGACATGACATAAATATGGAAGGCCCTTGTACATAATGGGAATCTAGCTGAAATCGATTCATCAATGCTTCATAGTTTGGCCTATTCGATTCATCAATGCTTCATAGTTTGGTCTATTCGTAGATATTAATCATTATTACCAAATGTTTACAATTTTTTTCAAATGCATTACATGCGATCCCAATTAAGTTTATTCCTCGCCATGGTATATGCCATATATACACAAGGAACACAGGTAACTTCATCAACTTTGAATGTGTAATGAATTTGAATCTTTATCATTAAACCATACATATTTTTTCTTCAATTTGAAAAAACACACTAACTACTTGCACCCAGCATTATTGGCAAAAACGATACAGCCAGTAGCACCATAAGCATTTCTGGTTCCAACATCACAAGACAGACGTAGGGTTATTCCTATTGTAGGTAGGGGGAACCCATTATTCAGTTTCACTCTACCATTGACTAATTCACCTTCAATAACTTAATTAAGCGCTATAGAAACTAATTAAACCTAATAATTTTAAGTGGACAAAATGAACTTCCGAATTAACTTATTAATTTGGCTTCGTTGAGTGAATTTGGTAACAATGTTAGGCTAATGATGCCATATTACAACATCTCCCCATATAGAATATGTTACATAAACATCACACAATCATTTAAACTAAACCATAACAAGAAGTTTGCTCCATTGTTAGATAGAAGTTTGCAGGGGCTTTGGTTGGGCTAAACAATAAAACGAGTATAAATTACATAAAAGAAACTGTATCGCTTGTCGCATCCATATGCAGTTACCAAAGTATGTAGTGTGGAAACTTAATGTGGCCTACATACTTCGATTATAAGATGAGATCAGATGATCAAAATATTTAGAAGACGTTTTTTTTCAGTTGGCCGTTGCTGAGAAAATTGAGCGATATGTACTATGAAGTCATTTAATTTAAAAAATAAAAACAATTTACATTATATAATCTCAAATATAGAAAGAGATAGAATTTTGGAAAATATAATTCTTATTTTATGTATATATAAAAGAGATTTAATCACTATGCAGTTCCAACCCTAAACCACAATGGTATATAACAATCATGTCCTTTACATATCGAAAATAAAAAATTGAAAATAATATAGAAGAATATTACAACTGTATAGAAAATGATGCCCTCTACATATGGAAAATAACAATGTAAAGTAATATAGAAGAATATATTGCATTATTTTCATTACAATACTTTTTTAATAATAATGAAAAATGGTATAAAATATTAAAATCATTTTATAATAATAAAGTTGGATGGTATAGAATTCGGTTTTCCATACTGATAAAATAAAGAAGCATGTGCAATTGTCAACAACAACTTCCACTGTATTTCTTTTTAAGTATGATAAAAAGAACTTCCTAGAGTGAGTGCTCTCACTGCCCATCTCCACTGAATCGTTTGAGCTACAAAGTGTTTGTACATATGTATGAGCCTAATCTTTCTTATAAACGGTATTATTCCTGTCACTATTAATATATTCAATATGTTTCGTACGATTCTAATCGTTTCGATACTCGAGCGGGTATAAGATGATACTACAATTATCTCCTTCAAATCCTCCCACTAAGTCTACTAGAGTAGAGTATTTATCCGAAGGGTTTCATTCAAGAGAGTTTACAACTTGAAACCCCATCTTGTTCAGATTATAGTTCAGCTGTCGTTTTCAGGAATGTACATCATCGTGAGAGTTTCCTTCCTAGATGGAATGAATCACTTTGCTTTTCTAACATATAGACTAGGAGTTGCAACCCTAGCCATGCCCATGAAATCGCATTAATACAAGCTGGTAAAGTACAATGGATATCATTCCAAAAATCTCATTTACATGGTAGTAAAGGGTAGAGTCCTTGATGTCTCGAGTAGCAACAACTTTATGGGCTAGGGGGTTATTTGCAGGCTTACGCCAAGGGATGTCAATAGGGCGCCCACCAAGATGCCTAAGTATGAAGACATATGTGCTTCCATATCAGATTTCATTCTAATGATCAATAATATGTACATGAATGATATTTAGTGTGTGCTATGTTTAACTAGTAACCTAAATAATAATAGTACATAAATTGGTTGAATAAATTTGTGTTGAGGCCAATGAAGGCAAGTGAAGTTATTTTTATTGAGCTTGCTCAAAGGAGGTTTCCCTCTTGAAGTGGCCCGTGATCAATACAAATATTCTTTGATCTAATATATCATGCATTTTATCAATTAATTGTTGCAGGTTCCTCACATCTGGTATCATAGCACTTTCTTGGGCTCGTTGAGTGGAATTTCTTCACAAAAAAAAAATTTCACATCTGTATTTGTTCCTATTGATTGCAGGCTCGGATCCGAAAATAATCCCTATCCGCTTAACTGTGGGAAGTACTTGGGCATAATCCCTAAAACTCATTGTGAGGAGTACCACGGGAACCCCGAAGTAGCTGGCCCATTGAGAGGACCTCCCAGCGAAACCTGATTGACTAATTCCCACCCGTGAAGAGCTATCGTTTGTGGCAAAGTGGTTATCAGTTTTATGTGAGCCATGGAGTGAGGGGTACTACCCCAATTCGCAAGCCCTCATACAACATTGGTGGTTAAGTGAATCCCCTGAACTGTTAGAAAGCCGAACATACCTAGGGTCCATATCTATTGCGAACTGATAAATCGCAAATTACATCTGTCCATAGTTGTTGCAGATCAATTATGAGCCGTTTCAGATCCATTCGGAAAGCCATTTCAAATCCCATTTTTTTAGATCCATTCCGAGCCGTTTCAGATCCATTCCGAAAGTCATTTCAGATTGAGCCGTTTCAGATCCATTTCAAAAGCTGTTTCAAATCTATTCTGAAATTTTTTTGTTTTTTCGCCATATATTCTTTGTTTTAACTCCGTTTCCCATGAAAATTCACTGACACCTCTGCAATCTTATTATCCATATATTTCATTCCTAAGGACCCCAAAATCCAACATTTGCCTATTTTTATGATTGTCTTAACTTTTTCAATTTTCACCCAATCGCCTTCAAATTTTGCCACCATGTTCATTTCCTATTTTTGCTTCTTTGCCCCTCTCTGAAAATTTTTCTCATACTTTCACTCTGCTTCTGAAATCCCCATTTTCTGTTTCCGTGTCCATGAGAAAGTGTCCAAAACCTAGTCAAACCCCAATTACCTATCATAGTTTTTCGCAAATCCAAATTTTTCTTTACTAAAGAAGCTTATGTTTTTGTTTTTCTACCCATTCACAAAAAAAAAACTCCTAGTTATGGTTGTTACCCGCGCAGGAGCACAAATCATGGATGAAGAAGTTGCAACCCTCAAAACCAAACTCCAAGATCTCGATGAAAAATTTTCCAACCTCCATCTTTAGCATTGAGCCATGAACAAGAAATGACAACCATAATCTTTTGCACCCACTAGGTTCTCTTCTTTCAGCAATTTTCATGGGCCGAAGCTTGATTTTCCTCGCTTCAATGGTACTGATCCAACTGGATGGATATACTGGGTAGACCAATATTTCATCCTGCATAATACTTTTGATGTCCAAAAGTGTTTCAAAAATTGCAGAACATGAAAGCAATATACTTAGAAACATTGAAACATTGAAACATAATATTTTATTGACTAGGTTGTGTGTGTGTGTGTTTTGTTTGCAGATAGTACTAGAAGATTTGTTTCTACTAACCATTGATTATTTTCAATTTCAATGAATTTTTGTTACAAAACTTCAAAAAAAATAAATTGGATTGCCACGAACTCCGGATATCGAATCAACTACAAATTATTATTTTATACGTCCAAGATTAAGGGAATTTTTTTAAGAATGCTTTAGCATATTTGAAGTTGGGGTATGGACATCTGCACAAGAAAAAAAGTTGACATGTTTTGGCCAACATTATTACAAAGAAGGGGATTGTAAATTTACAGTCATTTTAACACAAGAATATTGTTCTTGCATAGCCAGAGAGGATTATCAGGGTGATGGAAATCCTTGTGTATTTCTCAAGCCTTTAAACAAAGTTTGGGACATTTTGATCCATGGTTGGGATGCTACGAATACAGTGATTGTAGATGACTCGAAATAAAAACATGTTTGTAACGAGGAAGGGAACTGTATTATAACAAAAATGTATACTTGCCAAGATGTCGATGACACATTCTTGTTAGATCAATTATGGCCTTGCTTGCTACACTTGAATGGCATGAGTGATGTGAGGCCAATTGTGAATAAAATAAAAGTATTTTGTTAAATAATACACTTGATAATTTTTTTGTACTAGTATGTTCAATTTCACTGTGATTACAATACTTGTAAAGTATCGTTTGGTTTTCAAAAATGCAAAATCAGAGGTTGAAAGTGCCAAAATTTGTTTTAAAAAATGCAAATTTAACTATTGGAAGTGTCAAAAGTAGCCTCCAAAAGGGAAAAATCAAGTTTTAAAAGTGCCATTATCATATTCATCATATCAGAAAAGCGCAAAAACCAATTTCAAAAGTAGCAATATTGAAAGAGTGCAGGCATGCGTATGCGACGGAGACAATTGAAGTTGTGGCTTGATTTTATTTTGGGTGTTGCTGATTCGGATCACTCCTGAATGAGTTTCCAAATGATTTTGGATCCTCCATGGTTGTAACAAGTCTTCTCATGGGTATTAGGCTACTCCGGTTTAGGGGTGTCTCCCACACATGTTCTTATCTCTTGTACTTAGTTGATTTGTTGTATACACATGTAGCTGAAAAATTGACTAAGTGTAGAAGTTCATGAGGTTGGAGTAGGTAATTCCATAGGTTAGGATTAGTCTTTCGGAGTGATGCCAAGATGGACATGCCCTTGTTTAGCTTTCGGGAAGTGTCGCACAGCTTGATGGAAAGCAAAAAATTGTGCTTGTCCGTTAGCTCCGTGACAGGTGGTATAAGGGCGTAGAATGCGAGAGTTTCACCACTCTTCTTGCGAAGATATGGTATCAGAGCGCAAAATGCAGATGCTTAACTACTCTTCTTGCGAAGAGTTGGTATCAGAGCTCAAAACATGGGATCCTCACCACTGTTCTTGCGAATAGATCAGAGTCGTATCAACATAGAGGTTGATGCGTACAAGAGGAGCAGCTTGGTGTAAGTTGGGCTCTTCACCATTCTTTTGACAAAGGGATGGTATCATGATAGAGGTGGTTACTACGGTTGTGAATTTTAGTTGGTCATTCATGGAGGATTGCTTAGCTATAAGCACAACAATGTCTCGGATGATGGAAGCCGAGAGAAAGGAAGTATTTCTACGTGGAGCAATTCAAATGCACATTGAAGAATTTAGAAGTTACAAGGACTTGCATGGAAGGATAGAGCCACTAGTGCAAAGAAGTGCTGGGCATACGGAGGAGAACAACATAACCAGTTTGTTTAGTTACAGGAGGTGCACAACAACAATGCAACATGAAGAAGACACTAAGACTTGTGAAGTCGCGGGAGTAGTCTCCAATTCGGTTCAAATGGATCAGGTGCGCCAAACAACAGAAGGAGCAGGTAGGCTGAGGAATCCCAAAACATTGCAAACTTCCAACAAGTTGATGGGAACGATGATGCCAAGAAGAGTTGACGAAGGCTTGAGAAAGTGACGAGTTTGGAAAAGGAGGTGTCGTGCAGACCTATATGAAAGCACACCTTAAATGTGTTGCAGTAGATGGAGAAGCATTAGGACATGGAAGCCTTAAAGAAGGGTGCCCAAAAGGGTTCATCTAAAGTATGGCATACTTGGTTGGAGTGCGCTGGACAATAGAAAACTGATGCTAGTTTCGTTTCTTTGCGATGTGGACATGTTTTCTTATGCAGTTGTAAGAAGGGAGGTGTGAGGCACCTATACTCAATGCAGGTGTAAGGAAACAGTGACCAAAGGAAGCGAAGGAATGCAGACCATTAGGATGCTAGTTTGAATCATAGCATACTTGGGTGGGAGTGTGTTGGGCATGCAGAATGTTCCTATAAATATGGCAGCGTTTCAACAAAAGCGGTTATGTCCGGTGACTTTCCCAAAAACCTCCAAAGGCGTGAGGTGGTGTGGATGGAGGAATCTCATTGTAGAACCAAACTGGTTGTGAGTGTTGAAGAAGAACTCATTGAGGGTTGCTGAAGAAATGCGTCTTTGAAGTAGCTAGGAGGTGAGTATGCGATAGAGCAACATGATTCGTTTGAGGATGAATTGTTAGAGTTGTGAGGCAGGAAGCTTTCCACTGTGGTGTGGGGCATCACATCTTGGTAATATGAGCAGCATCATAGCAAGTGACCATGAAGTATCTTGGTTGTGAAGAGGTTTGACATGGGAAGAATTCTCTGGAGAAAAGAAGAGTTATAACAAAGCGTTCATCAAATCCTAACGACACAGAAAACTTGTGGAAGGAGCCGCGGACGACAGAATTCAGAAACACTTTTGTCTTTGTCTCAGGCAAGAAGGGTTTCCTTGCCTTCTCAAAGATGTGCATTCAGGCAGAAAACGTGAGGGAAGGAGATTAATTGCGGAAGAATAGTGTTCAAGTACCGAAACAAAAGTATGGTTGGAGGTCACAACACTTGGTTGAAGGGGAACCGAGTGAAGTACCTTAGACAGTTTTGAGGTTGAGTGTTAGCTTTACCTTACATAGGATAGAGTTGTGGAGAATACCGAAGTGCAGAGGAGGTTGTTTGGCCGAGTTTGCGGTTCATCTCATGAAGGGGCACAATGGTTGGGAGTCATGACCCAACTAGTTCAGTCATGGGGACTAGTATGGACGAAAGCAGGATGAGGTGGCAGCATACCAAAGCTAAAGTAGGTGGATGATGCAGTGACTAGAACAAGTTGCAGATTTCTTGATTTCCGAAAAGAAGGATCGACCGCCCCTTCGTTTAGTAGATAACTGTGAAAACCAATATCCATCAATTCACATGTATCCAGAATGGTGAGCACAAGAAGGATCGACTGACCCTTCTTGCAGTCTAGAACTATTATGAAAATAATACTGGGAAGAGGAAGGCTCGATCGCCCCTTCATTTATGAGAGAATTGTGCAAATATTCAACCTACGAAGGCTAGGCCATCAATTCATGTATATCCATAATGGTGAAAACTGGAAAAATACTAAGCACAAGAAAGGTTGGAGGACCCTTCATTTAACAGATAAATGTACAAATATTTAATCTACGAAGGTTAGGATGACAATTTCCGACTAAAGACTTCCATAGTAAATGGTAGGGATCGGGACATTAGATAAGTTATAACATATAAACAATATTTATCCTGACTTCTGACTTCTGACAAAAAGGATCAACTTCCCCTTATTTTAGTAGATAATTGTGAACACCAATATCCAACAATTCACCTATATCCAAAATGGTGAACACAAGAAGGATCGACCCACCCTTCTTGCATTCTAGAACTATTATGAAAATAAAACTAGGCAGAAGAAGGGTCGGTCACCCTTCATTCATTTATCTCCAGCCTCATTCAAAAATGGGGCATTGGTTAAAAACATTCAACTTCAAATGAATGTAATATTATACAAACAACAATTCATTTAGTGATTTGTATATTTTTAACAACTTCTACATTTAATTGATGCAAATTTTATTAGACAATTCTCATATTATTTATGGAAATCATATCATGTATCTAGTGATGTGTTTCAAAAATTGTTTCAAAAATTACAGAACATGAAAGCAATATACTTAGAAACATTGAAACATAATATTTTATTGACTGAGTTGTGTGTGTGTTTTTTTTGTTTGCAGATACTAGAATATTGGCTACTAGTAAACCATTGATTATTTTCGATTTCAATGGAGTTTTTTTACACGCAGTACATAAAAAAAGAAATTCAGATTGCCACGAACACCAAATATCGAATCAACCACAAAGTATTATTTTATAGGTCCAGGATTTAGAGAATCTTTTGAAAAATGATTTAGTATATTTGTTGTTGGGGTATGGAAATCTACACAACAAAAAAATGTTGACGAGTTTTTGCCAACATTATTACAAAGAACAAGATTGCAAAGGGAACAATTTAGAGTAATTTTAACACAAGAATATTGTTCTTGCATAGCTAGAGAGGGTTATCAGGGTGATGGAAATCCTTATGTATTTATCAATACTTTAAACAAAGTTTGGGACATTTTGATCCATGGTTGGGATGCTACAAATACAGTGATTGTAGATGACTCGAAAGAAAAACATGTTTGTAACGAGGAAGGGAACTGTATTATAACGAAAACTTATACTTTCCAAGATGTCAATGACACATTCTTGTTAGATCAATTATGGCCTTGCTTTCTACACCTGAATGGTGTGAGTGATGTGAGTCCAATTGTGAATAAAATGAAAGTATTTTGTTAAATAATACACTTGAATGTTTGTTTGTACTAGTATGTTCAATTTCACTATGATTATAATTCTTGTAAAGTGTCGAGTTTGGTTTTCGAAAATGAAAAATCAGAGTTTGAAAGTGCTAAAATTTGTTTTCAAAATTTCAAATGTAAGTATTGGAAGTGTCAAAAGTGGACTTCCAAAAGGGAAAAATCAGGTTCTAAAAGTGCCATTATGATATTTATCATATCTGAATTTCGCAAAACCAATTCAAAAGTGGCGATATCAAAAGAAAAGTATGCTTTTAGAATCTGGATTTGGCACTTTTGGAACCAGTTTTGGCACTTTTGGAACCGGTTTTGGCACTTTTGGAACCTGGATTTGGCACTTTTGGAACCAGATTTGGCACTTTTGGAACTGAATTTTGCTTTATTTTGGGGTTTAGAAAGGTTGTTTTAGACCCATCTTCAAAGTGACTTGGACTAGAATATGTACAAGTTTAATGAAATTGGTGTTGCTTCCATAGTTAAATATTATTGGATAATATTGGCCACATGGAGAAAATAATATTCTCAATTCGAGTTGTAGGTGATCATTGGGGATTTGCACAAGTAAAATTAAATAAATTACAAAATAATATTTATTTGTGCAATATTATGGGTCTAAGTTGAAGAATATTCCTAAATTCGAGTGGCATGAGGGAAAAAATAATATTTGGGAATATTTTAGGAATATTGGAGAAATTATTAGGCCAATTAAAAATTATTATTCAAGTAAAAAATTAATATTTGTTGGTCTAAGTGGTTATTAAATAAATTGAGCAATTAATGCCCTAATTGTGCAATAAATGGGCCAAAGGGCGCCCAAGGAGTTGGTGGGATAAGATAAGGATGTGGAAAAACTTGGAAATAAAAAATGTGGACAAACTTGGTTGGAAAATTAAAGAAGTGGTAAAATATTAAATATTTCCAACTAGCAAATTGGTTGGGTTGCTTAAAAAGGGGTAGGAAAATTACACCACTTCTAAAGTATTTATGGCCACCACTTGATGTATTGGTACCTTATCTAGATATCCACAAGAGGAAATTCGAAATGGACCTTCCTAATCAAAGTTATTTAAGAATAATGGTCCATATCATGTTCACACTGGCCTAGTTAAAAAGGAAAAATGGTCAACTTGGTAAAAGGTAATTATGGAGGTGATTCCAAGCTTGTTAATGTTCAAATTGATGGGGAAAATAGTGGTTTGAGCTAATGAGGTCGAAATTTCCTCAATATATACAGGATGGCACAAGGACGAAGACATTTTTTTTGGAATTGTTGATGTATTGAATGCTTTGCAGTGGAAATATATGCTTTCTAGTGTTGGGTGATGCTCCCCTTGACATCATTTGGTTGATGTGCCCATTATGTACTTTTGAGTAGCTAGTTGGATTCATCCAGCTAGTGAAGTGAAGACTGGCATCCAGTTACTCTCAATGTTCTTCATCTACTATTGCTACTTCCTACTCCACTATTTAGGTTGGAGTAATTTTTGCTACTATACATACATGTTCTATTGTCTCCTTCTAGCATTTGATGATCGGTCTCTTGAGTTGTTGTGCCCCTATGTATTCATACTTTTTCCCACACATAAATAGGTGTTCCTAGTGCCAGAGTTACACACTCTTTATTACGCAAGTGATTCCAAATAATAATAAATCTCTAGTTCCACATATACTGTCTCTCTCTTTTGCGTACTATATGTCTCATTGTGCAAATATTGACAAATATTCAGTTTCATGCATATTTCACTAATTATTGTGCCCCTCCTTGAAAAATCACTATGTCCATCAGTTAGCCAACAGAAAATCGAGCCCACATGTGTTCTCCTCTCCTCATTTGGTCAAGGCCGTACATAAGACAAATTTCTTAGAGTCGAAGTAACTTAGATAGTGGTGTCACCCTTAGGACTTTCCACTAATAATATTATTCCCTTACTCGCATAATCCCACCGAGAGGCAATGTCAATAACTAGTCTGAGCACTCTTCTTGACTTGTCCTACCACTCAACTTTGGTTTTAGTGGATATTTCCCAACAAGCACTTCATGCTACTAATGTATTTTCTCTCATTAGTGTTCATAGTTTTATTTTAATGAACCTTGGATAATTTACTCACTTTCCTACTCCAAAATTCATAATTCACGTACTACTGTTTATTTGCTAACAAAAAAAAAATGTCTAGTTTATTTTATTAGCGCGTGGTTAATTTTAGGGATATTCTTTAATCAAAGGGTAAATGGACATGGAACGGATGATGTGAATACTTTCTCAAAACAATGAAAATCCTGAAATGCAAATTCTTCACTTCAATGAACTCTATCTACGAGAAAGAGAGAGTGTTTCCATTTCCAATACAACAATCACCCTATGCCAATGCAATTTTTACTTTTTCTTCAATGAAAAATAATTCCAAACCAAACTCTTTAAACGTTCACCAATTTTGAATTCACATGCAAATAAATCCTTCAAGTGAACACCAAAAACAAAACTCTTTTTTTTTTTCTTGTTTCTTTACTTTCAAAAACTCTTAAATTTCATAAAACAATCTAAACAACTTCTTCGTTCAACTAAGAAATATTTCAATAATAAGGATCAAAGACAACAAAATAAAGACAATTTTTTTTTTTTTAAGACTCAATATGCATAAAAGACTTGAAAACCACTTCTTTGCTTTCAATTTGAATTTCCAATAAAGGTTTGAGAAAGGTTCAATGACAAATAATAGAACCAAATTTCAATTTTCAGGATCTTTGAGATGGCATAAGAGACTAAAAGACAATTTTTTCTTTGATTTTAAAAGAAGTCAATTAGTTTTATCTAAGACGAAAGAAAACAAAGAAAACAAAAATGTACCCAAGGAAACAATTTTTTTGAAAGAATTGGATCACCCAATCACTTTCAATTTCATCACTTGCAAACCAAACAAATCAAACTAAATAGAACTTTTTGAAACCTCAATTACTCAATCTAATAACAATCAAATGGTAAGGAAGAGTTGAGGACAGGGCTACAAAATTTTGGGCTTGAAATAAGCTGAAAATTTCATCAAAAAATAAGAACAAATAGAAATTTGGATACAAAAATCCCTAATCACACTTCAATTCCCAAATAGGCCTAGTAGGTCCCCAATTTTCCCAAAAAGGGTTTGGGAGTGTCCAAACCAATGTTGTGGAGACTCAGATGCCATTGAACGAAAGGACATAGTCCATAAAAGGGTGTAGACCCAACAAAGGATCACGTTTTCCTATGTTGGTTTCATCCTTCCAAAGATTGATAGGAACCAAAAATGGGTTTCAAAAATATATAAAAAGTAATCAAATGCTTCGATAAAGATCCCACACAACTTGAAATAAGAAGCAATAGACCACACAAAAAGTTGGGAAGAAAAATCCAAGCAAAACGTGCAAGACAGGTCTGGGAACTACCCCAAACATGGGATTTTTGCTCCTCTAAGTCTACAGATAGAGCAATAGACTGATATTTTTTCTCCCTAACAAGATATGGGGGTGTGACAATTTGGTAATTTTTTCCTCAAGGGCCTCTCTAGTCTCTAAGGTAGCCACAGATTCTTGTATGTCAAACAATTAATTGATTTTTCCCAAATCCAAGGTTGGATCAAGTCTTAGGCTCAATAAAATTCTTAGTAATGATCAAAGAAGGCAGGAATTGAAAATAAAATCACACTCGAATATGTCTTAATGGTCCAATCGAAATATCAAAGGTAAGACTAGGGAAATTCCCTAGTATGGTCGCCATTTTCTATGTTAGAAAATGTTCCCTACGGATAGGTCAGACTTCTCTTGGACATAGTAAGGCTCCCTATACTTCTAATCAAAGACATAATAAAAACAAATGGTACATAAAATCTCCTATATCTAGTTCATACAAAAGCAAACACAAACATAAAAAATATGGAAGAGAGTAGATTTCCTACCTATTCCTTGATGGTTGGCCTAGCTGCTCCGTCTTGATATAGCTCCTAGCTCGTAGATCTAAACTTGTGAGTCTACACACAAATACAAGAGACAATACATTCCAATGCACCAAGTGTATTAAACAAGATCTAACTACCAATTAGTAGACATATTCATATATCCATCAAAAGAGACATGAAATGGGAGAATAGGACAAGTTTATATTATAAAGAAGGACATGAACAACATGTACAAAAGTGTACCTGATTCTACAGTAGCATGTCCTTCAGACTCTCCTTCTAAATCTCTTTGAGCACCATAAGATCATAAGGACCACCTCTCTAAGTTTTTTTCCCATCTGTGAGCCAAGACATAAAGTCTTCTTTATAGGATGGAGAGGCTAAACCACTTGAGAAAAAGATTTGGATCAAGGGAGGAAAAGGTGGATTAGGAAATATTAAGTTACCTTGAATGGAAATTGAGGAAATATTTGAAGGATAGGATGATCCACCTAAAATCATGATCGGATCTTGAACCACAAATCAAGAAAAGATGGATAAACAAGTATTGTCGCTCCCCTAAGACTGAGTACAGAGTGAAAAAAGATGAAATTTTTGCTCCCTGGAAGGCATGCAAGGAGCGACATAGTTGCAATTTTCTCTCCTTGGGAAACTAGGAGGGAGGGATACTCTCCACCAAGGCTCCAATTGAGGTATGGTAAGGTAGTTTTTCGACCTCCAAATGTCAAGGGACCTTCCCAAACATAACTAGGGACTAGGTAAGCTAAAAAATGGTGGACCTAACACACCTAAGGAACATCACAACCTATGCTTCTCATGGTGATGAAGCATGTAGTTTCAAAGGTGACAATTTGAGGTACAACAATCAAACCCATTGACTTCTAGAGACCACACTTACATATCATATATATACCCTTTGTGATAGTGTGTTAAGGTTTGTAAGAGTTTGTGATATGTTTTATGTTACAGTTGGAATCGTAGTGTGTTAATGTTTGTAAGAGTTTGTGATATATTTTTATTATGAACTTTGATTCAGTGTCAACTTTGATTCTATTTAATGGTTCTATCTCAATGGAAGAGCACCTGCCTTATAGACATGAGGTTGGTTGTTCGATTTCCCCATTCCCTATCTACATAAGTCAATGACTAATTAAATGATCAGCTAACAATAATAAATGACCAGTTAACATCAATCAATGACTAAATAACTGACCAATTAACAACAATCAATGAATAAATAAAGGACTAAATGTAAAATCCAATAGAGAACTTTAATGACCAAATAGCGACAATTAATGACCAAATAAATGACTAAATATATGACCAAGTCATGAAGTAATTCAAACAATTTATTACTAAGTGATAAATGACCAATTTGGTTGGGTGATAAATGACTGCTAATTTGTGAACAGTGGTCACCACCTCAAATTTAATCATTTATCTTCGATTTTTAGTCATTTTGTACTAGTGTTCCTTTTACTCATCCAACTGATCGCTCCATCGAATATCTTGAACACATATCCTATAGTTAATAATCTGTTGTCAATATATACATATCATTTGGAATAGAAAAAACCATGTATGTTGATTTCCTTGTTGTCTGTCACGAACCCAAAATTTGTCAAAATTTAAAATTTTTCTAAGTGGTCTTCTTTCTTTTTCAAATGGTCTAATCACCATTAAAATGCTTTGAGGAATTATAAATATATAATTAGTATCTAAATAAATGCGACATGTAATGCTTCATAAAATTTATCATTGAATATTCATGCAAGGGTATTAGTACATACGTACTACAGGTGGAAATTACCTTTTTATGTTAAGTGATTCTTATGCACTTCATTGGATCTCGTATGAAACCTTTGTATGTAAAGGACCAATGTGATTGTATACTATGTTTACAAAAATTATAATTTCAACCATAGAGACCTTCCAAACATTGATAACATACTATCACATATTAAAATATTACCATTCTAAATTGCGGATTTACAAACTTGAATCAAAATTATACTTACACCTTTATGATTCTCTTTTGAACACATGAAATATCCCTTAACAACTTTTATCATGAAATATCTTTTAACAACTTTTAACAAAAATCCCTTGCCAAGATACATTTGACAAAGGTGTTATAAACATCAAATATTAAGATAACTCATATGAAAAGAAAGTCATACAATCGCCATGAAGGCACATACACACATAATAAAAGCCATAGACAAATAAACGAGGCCAAGAATAATGTGGTTCATCCGTACACAAGCTAGTTCACAAAGGTGTGTGCATCATTTAATATTAAGCAAAAAGTAATAGGATTACAACAAGTAACATGGTTGTTGCAACAAGATTCCTTTTACTTCCGTCAAACCTCTATCACATAGAGATTTTCATGAATCAACTATATATATATAATATAAATGAACTAGTATATAGATATATTATACACTTATCATCTTGAACCTTATCCTTAAAATAAAGTAAAGTTACATATAATATAAATGACTAGCAGAGATCCAAAGCTTTATCCTCCATTAAAATGTCGAGTCCGCAACTTTTCCATGAATCAATACGACGGATGGTACTGTGTATAGTGACCTAATCGCTAAGCTCCGCCCAGTGGCGATATTTGTTGCGGTCTAGTGAAATCAAAATCTAGTCCCCAACCTTGCGTTTTCCCAGAGGTTTTACACCGAAAGTCACTATAAACGAAATCGACTGAGGAAAGATAGGACCAAAAGGTAGAGATGATGAAAAGACTGCAATAATTTAATACTCGAAATCCTAAGAGGGAAAACTAACTCTGACAGTAATTGTGATAGTTGCGGAGGTCAATCCTTTCTAACTGATAGCAGAGATCTCTATTTCTCTATGGTCGCAGACATCAATCTTTTTCTCCATCACATGGATCCAACCCCTCTTTCAAAATCTAAGTTTTAAACAACCCAGAGGACTGGGATCCACTACGTCCATCCGATTTATTCCTCTACCAAGCTCCAATAAAACTCTTACCCTACTCTCTATGGATAATAGATACATACACCGACTCCGCGTCACACACCGGAATCCATCCACAAAATATAACCAGAATTCCTCCCTATCATCATGTGTGCCTCCCTTCCCACTCAGCTCCTTTTTAAAAGAAAACGCCTTGGAGCTTGGTGGCGATAGTGCACTCGTGGCTCTATTAAGGACAACTAATTTTATATATGTATTTATCAAATATTTTTCTTCCTACTCTAAATGGTAGTGGAGAGAGTTTCCACCCATTATCGTTTCATTATCATATGTGTGTAATTTATTGCATGGTTCTATTTTCATGAAAACATATATAATTTATTGTAGGACTTATTTACATACGTATGTACTCTCTCTCACATATACATAATAGATTCTAGAAAACAATATCCTAAGTTATACCTCTTTTATAATAATGGGGATAATCATTTTTAAATAGGTACCAACCTTTCTTAGTTTCTCCTCCAAGCCCTCGATTTCTTTTATGTAATGATATTTATGTATTGTGATTTCTAGAACATCCATATAACATATATATAATTCTCTAAGTTATCATAATTATTTGTAAATCTTTTTTAATATCACAACTTCTTTTTGTTATATTCATTAGTTTAAAAGACACCACATTCCTTTCTACTATATGTATTTTCATAAGTGTATGTTCTGAACTAGTAATAATTATAATCATAATATCTCATGTATTATAAGACATAAATAACTTAATTAAGTGACACATAACATCCAAGGATTAACTCCAAAACAATCCACTTATATAAGAACCATATTCTCTCTTCAATCTTTTATGATGGTTACTATAATATAACACTAAATAAATTTTTTTTTAATAATATTCTTCTTGATATTAAATACCATAGTTATAATGTTAGATGGTCTTTAGAAATATATTACTTTCATTTGTATAACATTTTAGTGATGTTACTTATTTGCATAAAGGCGGAAAAGTTTTAAGACTAATACTCCATACGAAATAAATAGATCTATATTTGTATTGTTCCAATAATACATTACAAATTCATAATATGTTTTCATATTGCTGTATAATATACAAAATTCTTCTTTTTGGAATGTGTATGTATAGTTTAAATAATTCTCATTATATCAAATTTTAAATAATCTCTTTTCTTTATATATATACATAGTTTAGATGATTTCTCCATTGTCTTGTAAATATAGTTATAGACTTTAATAAAAGTCATTTAATCAATAACTCTACCTCCTTCTCTCTTAGGAAGGTGTGTATATATATATATCCTTTGAACTTTAAAAAGGTTTAAGGTAGTAGTAGAAGTTCTTAGTATGTTCAAAGGTAGTTTAGCTCCCTCTCCTTAAGCAGCGTTTAGTTTAGGAAGACCCTATAACTTAACTTACATGGCTTCTAGCCATTGATTTCTCTCCTTTCTCTAAAGTGTTTTGTTACTTATTGTTGAGTCGCAAAATCCTTTTTTAACCTTCTAGGCTTAAACTAAGACTTATAAACATAAAACTAGCTCAAGATGCACTGGTGGTGCCTTGGCCTTGAGCTCCTCACCAGGGTCGTTTACATAATTCATAATTACATTTACAAGAGTGATAACAACAGGGGTTGAATTTAGGGGATGTTACATTGTATTCAAGCCTTCCTCCATAATACATTACGGTCCAATGCTCTTTCCTAGTTGTTGACATAGACCTGCTCAATATTCCCACTACATGGGTAATATAAGGTCATGTACATACCATAACATATATCAAACTAGGAAAATCACTATCATAGGTTACATGTAACATGTACTCTATTTATTCTTGTGTCTTAGAAAACTGTTCAACTTATATAGCTTAAATCCTATAGGAATAGGTACCTTAACCGGTCTACTCTCATGCATGTTGAAACATTTTAGAATGGTATCAAATTTTTTTCTTTGAGTTAACTAGAGTCTTCTACCTGCACGATCTAGTTGAATTTCCATTCCAAGAGTGAAATTTGTTGCTTTGAGATCCTTCGTGTCAAAATTGGATGATAACTGCAATTTCACTTCCTTTATCAAATTCTTGTTATTCGACCAACAACATATTGTCAACATACATAACCACATATACAAAGTGATCACCGTCTTTCTTCCAATACACACAATGGTCAGCTTGACTTCTCATAAACCCTAGTTGTTGGATATATATGTCAAAATTCTGATACCACATCCTGAGTGATTGTTTTAGACCGTAGAGAGAATTCTTGAGCTTAAAAACTAACTCATTTTTTCCCATCCACTGTAAACCCTTCAAGATGCTTCATATATATTTCTTCTTCAAGGTCACCATGAATAAATGTTGTCTTTACATCCATCTATTCTATATTGAGATCAAATGCTATAGATATAGACTTTAGTACCCTTATGAAAGTTAGCTTAGAAATAGGCAATAAAATTTCATCGAAGTCGTCTCCCTCAACTTGGGAATATACTTTTTCTACCAATCGATCTTTGTAGCTCTAGACTTTATCTATTGTATTTAATTTTTTCTTGAACACCCACTTACTGCCGACGAGTTTCCTTCCATTTGGTAATGTGACTAGATCCCATGTTTCAATTTTCTTCAAGGACTCCATCTCTTCTTCAATGGTACTTTTCTAAAATTTACTCTCTTTCGAGTCGATCTCTTCCTTTACCGACCTAGGATCATCGTCTATGGTAAATAACACAAACGCAGAGTGAAATTCAGTTGAACTATACCCTTTTGGTTGATTCCTTGCTCGACCAGACCTCCTGACATCCATATTTTCTTGTTCCACTTCTTCATTGGATTCAATTGACTCTCCTGAATATACACTTTCATCGTTCATTTCAAACTCCTACATTTCTTGTTCCTTTTCTCATCCGACCTCTTTAGTCTTGAAAGTGCCTCCAACTTCCCTGAATATCACATCTTGACTATAAACTACATTCCTCATCATTGGGTTCCACAACTTATATCCTTTCATTCCAATCTTGTATTTGATGAAGATGCACTTCTCTTACTTACTGTTGAGTTTAGTTCTTTTATTCTTTGGGATATGCACAAAGGATTCACACCCAAAAACTCTCAGATGTGTAAAAGAGGTCTTCTTACCAACCCATGCCTCATATGGAGTCTTGTTAACCAAATTTGTCGATGACAATGTATTCAACAGGTAACATGTCGTGTCGACTACTTTTTCCTAGATTCTTGTGCGACTCCCGCACCACTAAGCATACTCCTTGCTTTCTCTATTGGTTTTCTATTCATTCTTTCAACAACTCTATTTTGTTGAGGCATGTACAAATATGTGTTTTCTCAAGTTATATCATGTTGTTTGCAGACTGGGTCGAATAGATTTCCACATAATTCTCCTCTGTTATCAGTTCTCAACAATTTGATCCTTTTACTTGTCTAATTTTCTACAAGAGCTTTGAACTCTTGAGATTTCCAAAAACCTCTTTGCTATGCATAGCATGAATACCTTTATCGCCTATATGCCACAACATGGTCTAGTTGACTAGACAAGAAAATGTTATGTTCAACTCAGGACAACCCACATTAACACTTTTGTCGGTATCTATTCTCCCCAATAATTTTTACAAGGTTCCAGTTTAGACACCCCTCATTAATACCATTTCTCCTCACATCATTTTGCATGTATATTTCTCAAATATAGATTATACTCTTGCATTCACCATTTTACTTATCGAGATTAAGTTTCGAGCCAAACTTGGGATATCCATTACTCCTAAAAGTGTTCTCATTCTTGTTTCTTTTAAATTCAGTTGAAATTTACCTCATCTAACTATCCTAGTCAGTGAGTAATCTCCTAATAGGATATTACCACCATCAATATTCTCATAATCACAGAACCAATCTCTGTGAGGTTTCATATGATATGACATATCAGAGTCAATCAACCAAAAGCCTTGATCCGACTGTATACTTGTGGAAACCACACAATGGCTTTCTCCTCTTGCGAATATTTACCATCTGTCGACTGAACTTCCTCAATCCCTTTTCCTTTCTCAACTTCCATCGAATTACAGTTCCATCTATAATGTCTGACTTTACGGCATCACCAATAGTTTTCTTCGCAGGAATATGGGATCTGGTCTTAGATATGCCCCTCAAATTCGATATTCTACTAGAGGTTTTAGATAATGTCTGACTTTACCACATCTCCAGTAGGTTTCCATTACCTGACCACGGAATCTGGTCTTATATCTACCCCTCGAATTTGATCTTCTACTGGAGCTCTTGACTTTTCCTATTTCTATCGGTCGACCTCTTAACATAAATTCCTCATGGTTCAAACCATTCATGTTCTTTCATCAGACATAATCAGATAATAAATATGCGACGACATCATCAATATTCAATGTAGTACTATTGCTTCCAATAGCCACGACCAAGCTATCCCAAAAATATGGCATGGAACATAACATATTGATGCACTTTTCCTCCACAATAATTTTAATATCTATAAATAATAGTTGACTAATAATAGTGTTGAACGCTTTGTAATCGAGTCACATTCTCCCATCCTTAGAAGATACAATTCTTCTAAAGAAACAAATTGTTAACTAGAGATTTCAACTGGTACAAGTTTCCCAACTTTTCCCATAGTTTTTTATAGTGTCTCCTCCTTAAACATTCATCAATACAAAATCTTCTAAATTAAGTTGGATTGTATTGATTTCCTTTCTGTCAATATTTTGTCAATGTTGCTTTGACACACTTGCTAGAGTTGTTCCTGGTTCGAATCCAATCCATTATTCTTGATCTACAAAGAAATCCTCCATTTTAAGCTTCCACAACTCAAAATTTCTCCCATTAAACTTTTCAATTTCTATCCTCGATGTGTTAACCATTCCACCAATGAATCAGTATCTTTGGAGACTCCTAGTGTAATAGGTATTCACCGAATCCAGGACCAAGCCAAACTCTCAACAACAAAGGAACCAACACATAGCATAGAAATTGCCTTCGAAAGCTGATCTTGGGAAAACCAACAAACTAATGAGCTTTCACTTATCTATTAATCAAACGCTCATATATAGGTGTTTACAACTGTGACTTGTTAGACAACCAATCACACTTTATTACATGATCATGCTACACACTATACCTCTTGCAATATATGCTTGTACATTCTTACCTCATGTATAGCCATTATATCTTATTTATAGATGCAATACAACGAACTGCTCATTAATGACAATCCATAACTTCCTAACCACTTTCAGTTATTCTGTTACAGTTGACTTGATTGGGTCAACCTTTGTCAATTTCCCATTTGAGTCTCTTGGTCATTCCGTTGACTTCCCATAAACCAAGTCGTTTGTCGACGACCAAACAACTTATTCTAGTCAATCAACCGACTATAATTCCATCATTTGTCACCTTCAACTCCAGTCAAGCATCGACTTTGCGAGTTGATCCACATACAAAAAATAGAACATTCTCAACACGCTCCACTATTGACATCCCTCCCCAAGTGAGTGATTGAGGAATATACTATTCCACAAGGATAAGGAATATTATCTGAAATATGCAATCCAGGTTGCTTTAACCCTTGACAAACTAATAAATGAGGAAGAAATCAATATCTATGAAAATATATAATAATTAAAAAAATATTTAAATTTTAAATTTTTTAAATATATAAATAGTTATGCTTAATTTTAAATTTTATTAATTATTTAATAAATTTAAAATTAAAATAAACTTACATTATGAGAGTTTAATTCATAAAATATTATTTTTTTATTTTTGTTAAAACCATAATCTTATAAAATTAATTAAAAATTAACCTCAAGTTATAAATTAGTTAGGCACTCTTTGTTAGGTCTTTTTTTTTAAATTAAAATAAGTTTACATGTTCTAGTTTGTAATTAACTACTGTAGATCCATCTCAAACCCGGATCTATCAAGCACCAAGAGGGATCCAATTTCTTGAGGTGTAATTTTTTTTGTTTTATCTTAAATTTTTTACACATTAAGAAAAAAATTACCCCTCAAGAAATTGGATCCCTCTCTTTTAATTTTTTAATGATTTTTATTTTATTTTTGATAAGTTATGAGCAAACATGAAATTTTTAATTACTTTTGGTTTTTTATAAGTTATGATCCGACATGGAAACCTAACGTGAAAAAGGTGACAAATGTGACAAACGTTACAACATCTCCCCCATACTGGGTTGTAATGTAACTTGACAAACGTTACAACATCTCCCCCATACTGGGTTGTAATGTAACGTGACAAACATGACAAATGTGATATGTGACATCCGGATCTCCCACATACTACAAACGTGACAAATGTGACATGTGACATCCTTTACAGGATCTCCCCCATACTATTACTTTTTTACATTTTATTACTTTTGAAAAAGTTACATGCACCATGACATGTGACATGTAACATCCATTTCAGGATCTCCCCCATACTATTACTTTTTTACATTTTATTACTTTTGAAAACGTTACATGTGACATGTGACATCCGTTATAGGATCTCTCCCATACGATGCAATGAAATATAGTTAATTTTTTATTAAAATCATACTACCCTAACAAAGTAATGATGCCCAAAACCCTTTTTAAATTAGGAGTATTTTTAAAATATTTAACTTTAAAATCATTAAAAAATATAAAACTTGGAATATTTAAATTATATCTAAATAAATTATTTATTTTAAATTATATTTTAAAATTTATAATTTTTAAATAAAATATTATATATTAAATAGTAATTTTACTTTTATATAATTTTAAATTTTAAATTCGATCAATCGTTGTAAAATTAAAATTAGTTTTTCATTTTTATATAAAAACAAATCTTTACAAATTTTAACAATTTTCAATTTTCTATAACATGAAAATCTACCCATTGTGAAAAAATCCAACCATTCTAAATTTCTTTTTACTAAAACTAACTACATACACATACACATTGTTTAAAAAAATAATTACAAAGAAAATAAAAACTAATTATATACAAAAAAATAAAAATAAAAAAATTAACCATTACAATGATAATGTGTTTTTTTTTAACATAATAGATGTTTAGATATTATCTAAGATTTTGGATTTTCTTGAGTGAATCAACAAGATTAACTCCACTGTGCTAGTTACTTAATATTCAATAGATATAAATCAAAATAAACTTTACAACCTTTTTTAAAGTGTCAAAGTGGAGGACAAATCCAAACACCCACTCCAAGCTATCTTCTTGTTCCAAATATTTCCAAAACAAAAAATGTGTCAAAGGATCACCATTGAACCATATTCCATATTTGTACAATACCCATATGTCTAAAATATATATACATAACCTTGTATAAAATAGAACAGTATAGTATCTGTAAACCATACATACAAAAATAGATGACATCAATACTCTCTATATAGTTTTAACAGCGATAATGAGAACACTGTAAGATGTTTACCTAAAATAAAACAGATATATGGTATGAATACACTATACATACAAAAATAGATCACATCAATACGTTGTATATATATTCAACAACTATAAGTAGATGTTTTAATTATGGATTCAAAGACTATGGAATTTCTATAACACTCTTCATATCGTAACATACAAAGACTAATACAACGATTGTAGTAAAAATCCACAACATATAAAGACTAATACAACGATTGTAGTATAAATCCACACTGTCCAGTCCAGTTCAGATTGTTCTCTCAAAATTTTATATATATCTTCAGTCGGAGTTGACAAATCTCTTTCTCAGTTGAAGGGCGAATTCTGTAACCTTGTCAGGCTCTGGAAGGATTTTCTTGATGCTCTCTCGCTCCATAGACGCATTCACCCACTCATGAAGCCTTGGGAACTGAGTCTTCAATGGTATAGGCGAGGAACCAAGAGGCAAATGGAATAAATACAATATCCATGAACCCAAACTGCTCTCCTCCGAAATAAGGCTTAACGCCTCCTGAAAGCTCATTGAGCGCTCCTTCCAACAATCCCAGGTACTCCAACAAATTGCGCTTACCTTCTTCCTGGGCTTCATTCTTATAATTTGAGAACAGCCATTATCATAAAACTGGACAAATTCACTACTACACAGAGGGGTATTAAAACAATATTTGAGACAATATTTGTGTAAATTGTCTCAACTTACTTAAGACAAAAAAAAAATTGTGTATTGTCTTAAATATTGTCTTTAAGCGAGTGTCTTAAACTATTGTCTTAAATTTAAGACAATAGTTTAAGACGATAATTTAAGACAATAGTTTAAGACAATACACAATTTTTTTTTTGTCTTAACTTCAGACAATTTACACAAATATTGTCTTAATACCTCCTCTATGTAGTAGTATAGAATGCAAATATTTATGATAGGGCACGGTGGAATTGAACCACCAATCTTCTGCATTATAATGATAATGTAGATGCTCTACCATTGAGCTAGTACCCTTGCAATTTCATATACAATAAGAATATTTCTAGTTTTTAGAGTGTTTTCAAAGCAACGAGCACAATAAACATGAAATACTCTCTGTATTTCACTTATTCGATGGATTGATTTGCAGGATCTGTTATGCAAACCCAATATGTCAAAAATTAACATGGAAGAGTCTGATATGCAGACCAAATATGTCAAAGAATTTGATATCTCACAAATGGATAATTTATGAGCATTGCAGGTCCCTGTTAGTATACAACAAAGTGTCAACTGTCTCCTTCCATGTAAAACAACTGCATTATTCTTGCAGTCTCAAAAACCAGTCTCTTACAAATGTTCGACACTTCTCTGTTATTCACAAATTCCCAGTTCAACTCATCCAAAGCGTTTTCCATGACATAATAGACATGTTTGAGAGTTTCTTCAGAGATTTCAGGATGTTCCTTCAATATTGAAGCAGTCATCAAGAAGGAAAACGAGATTATATATCAAGAACATATGTCTCAAGCTTGAGAGAGGATGCTGCAGAGGTTTGAGGAACATTGGTCAGATAATAATTATTATTATTGTTTAGTCTTAGGGGAGGAGAACATGTATATATGTCTATCATGAATATATGTTCGCCCTGTTCAGGGGTTGTTTTCTTCTTTCTTTTTTCAAATATCAATGGGGTTTCTCTTTCATTTAAATTATTTCTATTTTGGAATCAACTTGACTTTGATTGTTGCATCGACTGGAACAGTTAACTAAATGGTTTTTTTACACGGATATTCTGAACATCATCTATTGGATATTGTGGCCAAGACAGGAAGAAGGTTAGAGAATTTGATTTTTCATGATTATGGTGTCGTTGAAGATGCTTTTCTTTCATTTTTTTGAACTTGTTAGAGACTAAGATAGATACTGAAGCAACTTTATAATGTCAGTTGGTGAAACTAGGATTCATACTGAACAATGCGTATGTGTATGAGCGCATGTGCAGTTTTGTTTCCAACTACTTCTTGTATATGGAATCATGGCCTTTATTAGAAAAAGTGGGCTTCATAATCAATCATGCGTGTGTGTGCATTTGTATGATTTTTTTTAAATTTTATCTTTGTATTTATATAAAAATATGATTCGATTAATAGATTATCATTCTTGGACATCTCACTTTGAACACTACTAGGTACATGCTTTGGAGACACCATCAACTGGCAATCTAATGCATGCTTTGGAGACACCATCAACTGGCAATCTAATGCAGGCCGGTGATGGAAAACTCCCTATCACTAGTACATATACACTGTATGTGCAGGCCCGTGATGGGAAGTTTCCTATCACTGGTACATACTCACTGTGTGTATATGCATCATGGCCTTAACTAGGGTACTCTTTCATGCAGGTGCAAATTGTGGGTACATGGAGCCATGATTAAGTATTCTACGTGTGTGTATATATATAGTCATGGTCCTAACGAGTTGCAGAGTTTTGAGTATGTTGGTAATATAGCCGTGTGTTTATGAAGTTGTGATCATTCTTTTCTGGTAGAGATGTAACAGTGAATAATATAGACCAACTCTAAGCTTGTATTTGATTGCTATTCATTTTTTCTGTCACTAGGAGCAACACCATTATGAAATCAGTACCAGGAGAAACTGCTACCAGTTCTATTTTTGGAGGGTTTTTACAGCTTACTGGGAGATCAAATAAGAAGACAAACTCTTACAGCAATGGAGGTTTCTACATTGTTTTTGCTATTTGGTGCAATAGCAGCATATATGTCATGGTTTTAAAACATGAAAAGCCGTTTGAGAGGCCTCAGGGTGTGGCCACTGGTGGGAAGCCTTCCAACACTAGTATAACACTGTATAGCAGAAGCCAATTCGCCTTGACCTCTCTCAATCTGCATTTATATTTACCATCCATTTCAAATATTAGAGGGCATGAATGGCATATTGAATTGTAAGAATATGGCTTTATATACTAGGTACCTGATAAGTTTTGGTGTCGTTCACCAGATGCCCTGTCAGCCCAAGAGGTGTAGAAATTTGGACTCGTGACAAATTTTGGAGAGTACATCACCTGTAAGAATATCCCCTGTTAAAAAAGTGCTAATGAAAACAATTGTTCCCTTAATAAATATTAAGAAATTCAAAAATAAAATTAATTATGATCAACAATAAGTGGCCTTACCTACAACATCCCATTGAGGCTCTTCTCCAAAGTCAGGATGCAGCAGCACTCTACCCAGATCTGCACTTCACAATGCTTATTATAGTTTACGTTATTTTAAATGTCAGTTAATAACAGCTGAAATGGTTTCGATCTGACTGAATGGTTAATTGTTTAACAGAGGACATCCGTTCCACATTATCGGTGGATACCACTACAATCAAACAACTGGAGGAAGTTCTTAAAATTGTGAATGAAAAGCATAATACTTTGTTAATATGAATGAAAATAATATTTACTTTGATGAGAGGTTCAAACCAAATTTTTATTGATATTAATATTATTAACTTATTCTCCTTTCTAATCAATAATGAAATAAATTTTATTTAGATATATTGTTAAAGATCAATATGGAAATTATTATTCAGCAGGTTAAATTTCTGAATATGTTTCGTTCTTAATAGAATGCAAACTTCAGATTTGAATAAACTTAAATATAATATTACCACAGGTTAATTTGAAATGAATTAGAAATGTGAAACCATAAAAGTTAGAAATCTTGATAATCTTATAATTTGATTTCTTAATAAGACTCCTAAGCATATTATGTTAAATAATGATCTCATACAGTGCGTCAGAGTTATTACTTCCATCATTATTGAGTCTAAATTTATTATAGGTCGAAGGTAATGCTCATAGTCAAATTAAATTCAGGCTTCATGTCAATTGATTGATTGAAGGGAAGAGAATTTGGTAGATCTAATATGTTCTTAATTGTCCCTAACATTTAAATAAAAGACAAGGCCTATATCCTTGAAAACCTCACGAGACCATAACTCAACTAGAAGCGTAGGTAGCTTGACTAAAGTACCAACAAATAATGAAAGAGATGACGGCTATATCTGTGGAACGGGATATACCATTGATGACGGCTCGGTCATCACAGAGTCGGTCACTGCAACTAATTTGAAGAGCAGAGAGAGGAAGGTTTTCGCCCTTACCTGCAACTCCCTCATTATTTCACCACTTGCCTACGTTATTGGATGGACGGAATCACAAAAAAATGTTGGAAATTAGACCATCTGCACATATAATTTACACAGAAGAAGAAAGTTAGCAGAGATCCAAAATGCATTCAAATTTGATCTAGTACTGTGTATAAATATTCCTTAAACCTGCTTCCAATGCTGGTATAGAGGTTGCAAATGATGTTGTCTTCTTCTTCTGTGAAGTCATCGTGCTTAATATCAGGCCTCAAATAATTCAACCATCTCAGCCTACAACTCGAACCACACCGTTTCAAACCTAGATGCAGAGCAAGGAGGTGATTAACAAATGGATGCCTGTTTCTAAAATTCAAACCACCCGTCTGTCTTAATGTTATCGCTAGCTAACTCATTCTTTCAACGTCCAAGACCTGCACATTTTTCTGCCCTTTTTCTTATAAACCCTTAGTGAAAAAGTACTTCACATATCAAACCACATATTTGTTACTCATTAACTTATGTCTTAATGTATAATAAGGAGAAAACTCGGTGCATTTATCAATCTCTCCTTAACAAGACTAGCTAACTCATTTCTTAATATCTCAGCATGAATAAAACTCAATGCATTTATCAATCTGTCCTTAACCATACTGGCTAACTCATTTCTTCTTATCTCATTAATGAATAAGAAGAAACACAAAAGAAGTTTTGAACTCAGTTTATCAATCTTGAGTTTTTTATAATAACATCTTTTATATTTTATATATTTTAGCTGGAATGGGACTTGTATTTTATTACTCCCAGGGCATGTCACTACGAGGAATCCCAATTTTAAATGCTAACATACTCTAAAAATTGAACCTAAACCAATAATAGAAACTCCCACCAAGTTAACAATCTTGAGTTAGAGACCCTAAATGATTCACTTGTAAAACCACATGTCCATTGTAAGAAAGAAGAGGAGGGCTTATATTATACATGACAAAACAGAACTTGAATGCCAAAAATAAATATATGGTTGTGGATGTGAATGAATTTTGACTGTGTGATATATACCGGCTTTTCGAGGCAGAGCGATCGGTGCCATGCTTCTCTATGAACTTTTTAATTAAAAAAAACCTTTTATATCTCGTTGTTTGGCACAACAGCTTCTATAGAGGTAGACAATAAGTCACTCCGCTGCTGCTAGGCCAATTGCACTTCCTGAGCTGCTGAACTATATATGATAAATTCTCTATGGGGGGCGTGCAATCCTTCGTTTAAGCAATCCCTATTGGTAGCAAAATTGGTTCCTAAGCAGTGGGTAATTACTCGAAGGACAAGGTGGACTTTCACTTATGATTACGGCAGGAAGATAAAAAATATAGGGAGGATTGGTTTCTGTTTATTCTTTCGTGGGGTAATAGTTCTATAATAGTTCTAGAGCTCTTTTCAATACTCTTACGCCCTCCCCATATATGTAGTTTAGCAGGTTTAAGCATCCAAGGCAGTAGCAAAGAGAGCACTATATTGAGGTACCACTATAATGTAGGATCTGGGTTTAATGTTTACAACCTTCCCAATATGTTATTGGAAATGATGGGAAGACCGCGCCAACATCGAATTCGATAAAAAAAACCTTTTATATACAATTCCCATACTGTTATTTGAACTTCCGTTTATTTTTTCAAAGATCTAAGATCAAACTCTGTAGACATCGCAAAAAAAATAAAATTGGGATTGTTATCAAGCTAATCTGATATTTTCGTATAGAAAAATTATAGTTCTTGAACTCAGATGGATAATCGCCCGCCTTCAGCCCTCCAAACACTATCATTGATTATTAAAATAAAATGGTGTTTGATACATAAATAAATCAAGAAAACAGAGCACAAACAGTCTCACCTTAAAGACATCCTCGCAATAAACGTCGACGGATTCGTGCTGGAATATCCAAGCCCATATACGCTGCACTAGTGCCCATGATCAAGTAAAGCGAGGTCGACAGTAAAAATAAGAATTGATTTCTTTTTTATTTCACCCCAGGGTCTGTGCAAGAATAAGATGAAAATAAACCAGAGATCTATCTAATCCAGGGTTAGGAAAAGCTTCATGCAAAACTTATTTCATAAAATCAGTTTCCATAAAAAAAATAGTAACTAAAAAATATAAAAAACAATATCGATAAAAAAATACTAATTTCGTTAAAAAAATGTCTTAAACATTCCTACTAAATATAAAATCAATCAAAAAGGAATTTTTTAAGACAACTTTAAAAAACGTGTTAAAAAACCCCAACCCCATCTTGTAGTAGTGATTAAAGCAATTTAGTCCGCACCATTAATTGATCTAAGATGAAATGAAGAATTGATTCAAGAAATGAGAGCATCTGAATATAAATACCTTCTTATCTACAAAGTCTGCCCAGAATCTTGCACGGGCTCGCTCGTATGCAGTAGCGGGCAAAAAAGGATTGGAAGCAGGCCAGGCCTCGTCTATGTACTCGAGAATGATGAGAGACTCGCAGACAGGCTTCCCATTGTGGATGAGGACTGGTATCTTATTGTGGACAGGGTTCATCTGCAGCAAAAGCTCGCTCTTGGCGGCGAGAATTAATCTCTTCTTGGTATTCATATTTGACACCTTTCTCTTCCAATCCAATCAAAACCCTCATACCGAATGGACTCGCCCATAAACTCAACACCTTCACCTGCTCCTTTGCCATCTTCCAGTATGCAAAACTGAAAATAAATGAGACCACTTAGGTATCTCTGTATGGATTAATGTGCCGGTTGCTTGAATGCTTGGCGAGCTATCCAAATAAGTAGTTATCGGAGAGAAAGGTGTCAAATATGAATACCAAGAAGAGATTCTCTCCGCCAAGAGCGAGCTTTTGCTGCAGATGAACCCTCATACCGAATGGACTTGCCCATAAACTCAACACCTTCACCTGCTCCTTTGCCATCTTCCAGTATGCAAAACTGAAAATAAATGAGACTACTTAGGTGTCTCTGTATGGATTAATGTGCCGGTTGCTTGAATGCTTGGCGAGCTATCCAAATAAATGAGTGTTCCAGAAGCAAATGGAATTATGTGGTGAGTGAATGAGTGTTATCCAAATAAATGAGTGTTCCAGAAGCAAATGGAATTATGTGGTGAGTGAATGAGTATTCCAGAAGTAAAAGGAAGGAATAGGATCTTTATTATCCAGCCGTCCATCCCCATTGCATAAGCGATTACGTCACATCGCACTAAAGATATCCACTTACATCTTTGCGCGTAGGATGGAAACAACCAAAACTTCCTGCTTTTTTTGCGATTTTGGGATAAAAAGGGGTTAAATTTTTTTATTGAAATTGTTATTATAGTAATTTTGTAATTTCAGTAATTAAGATTATCTGTTTTAAATTTCAGCAATTGGGATTACCTGTTTCAAATTAATATTCTAATTTAAAAAAAAATCTCAAATATTTTTCTTTATTCAAAGCCAGCCTAGCCGGCCTCTGGTCACTTTTATAAATTTTTGAGTGACTCCTACTTTCATTTGATTGGTAGAGATCGAACAGATGATATGTGATGATTTAACTTCTCTAATGGCCAATATCTTTAAAAAAAAATCTAATTTTACATAGAAATTATTATGTCTTTAAGATGCACATAATGATCATCTTTACGCACAAATTATTACGTCACTATGGCTATTACATATATTTTACTATTTTCAATTAATGTGTATAATTACATTAAATATATTCTTTTTAATTAATTTGTACAATTACATTAAATATACTTAAAATTTATAATATTGATTTAAATATTTTATTTAATTATAATTATTTAATAAAATATATTAAATTTTTGTTTAATTAATTTTTTATTAAATTAATATTAATATTATTATTAACAAGAGCCACGAGGTGGCAATGTCCCTGAGATTGGCATCTGTTCTTGTGAAAGAAAGAAAGAGCAATTGCTTTAGGAAGACATGTTAAGTAAGATTGAAATAAAATTTCAATTTTTAGTTGTGATTAAACTTTAGCATGTGCTAATTTGTGGTTTTAGGCAAGAGAGTCATAATGCTCATATACATCTTGGATTTAGAATGCTCATATACTAAGTAGAATTAGAACGTGCTTTCAAATACCGGATGACATAGATTACTTAAACCAACATTGCTATGGAAAAGATAAGGAAACATTGCACGTATTGGCGGTTGTGGTTTTTGGCTTCCGTGCAAGGAGTTGCAGACTTCGTAATGGAGAAAATCGTCTTGTTTTATTGTTTGATAGCGAATACATTTATTGTTGATAGCGAATACATTTATTGCTTGTGTAACCACATTATAGCCCAATGCATTGAGCGTATGGGTAGCGAGTCGGCGAGCTTATCCTAGCACTCACACCATGAGTTTGGAACTTAATTGGACACCAATCAAAAGAATTGTGATACGAAGAACGCTGGAAAATAAAATGAATGTTATGCGAACACAATTCCCAATTCAGTTAGCATGTGCAAGGACAATCCATAGAGCAGAAGGATTGACAATGAACAAATTGGCATTTGACCTAAAAGGAATTAAGAGACATGGGCTTGTTTACACTGCGCTCTAACGTGTTAGAGATGTTGATTGTCTTTATCTTTTAAATAAGTTAGAACAAATAAATTTTAAAACTCGTGCAAAAAGCCACTGCTGAAATAGGTAGATTAAAAAACACATGCAAGTTTGGAATTTGAATATGGTCTGCATTGAATACCAAATGCTAAGCAATCACTTATTGCATTACTGAACACATGCAGTTTGCTTTTGCATTATGACGATGTTCTGAATGATTATGAATCTATGCAGGCAGACATTCTATGTTTGCAAGACATTTTGTGTGAGAGAAAGTGATAAAGAAACTATATCAAGATTTAGCAAGATTGGGGTGTAACTGGATGGTGACTTTATTGAGTCCACTTGGCTTTTTATAACTTGTTTTTTCATCAAATACCTTAATGGGAGCATTATGGTCTCCCTGATTAAGAGACTGTAGAATCATTTTTTTTTTCTTATTGAATTTGAAACATTTGGGCTAACCATGTTCTTGTTTATTACAATATTTATGAAAGTTAGTAGAAGAGGGAGAAAAGAAGAAGAAGATCGTGAGAAACAAGATGACTTTGTACTAGTAGGAGGTGTAGGTTTTAAACATGTAGATATGGAAACAATTGAAGAGGATGACTGGTGTTGAATTCTACAATAATCTTAAAACTTATTTTCAATCAATTGTGCTTGATTGTACACAATGTAAAGAATGGTGATTTTCATGTACGTCAGCTGTTGCTACGAACATTTTTGGAATCCACTTCTAAGTTTGAGAATAAGATTATCAAAGGCGTTAGTGATATTGAAAAGAATGCATAACTAATTGAATTGATGGAAGTGCTTCTATGCAGGAATGTTGAATGCTTGACTTAGGTGAAGCCATTTAATATTCATATCATATTTGTAGACGGAAGAACTGAAGGAGAGATAAAGAGATTGCATAAGCGCAGTCGAAATGGTGATTGTGTTTTGATTGATAGCATGTTTGAAGAGCCTTGTGAGTTTCATTTTAATGGACATAAGCTTTTCAAGATCAGAAAACAGATTGTAGTTGAATCAAGTGTCTATGTCAAGTATCCAACTTTGGAGCATTTCCGAAACATGGGTTCCATCATAAATGATAACCTTGCATTTTTAAGATTGAGGAGATAGATTGCTGATAAAAATATTGTTAATATTTTATGCAAACAAAGCAATGATGTTGGCAACTTCCACCACTCTTTTGTATAACATCATTATTTCCATGGATGTTATAGTATGCATGATTGATAGCCAGGGGATATGGTCACTAATGCAATTATTAGCAACTTGATTTTTTTCGGAAATGTATTAAAAATTCCAAAAAAAACAAGGTTCAGATATCTATGAATCTCTATTAAATAAAAGGTCGAGAGTGTTGTAAACAAAGTTCAAGACTGAAGAAAATTTTCAAATATCAAGGAATATCACGATCAACTACTTAAAAAGTCGAGAGATCATTAAGCAATGCATAAGAAGAAAAAATTATTAGAGTATAGTGTCAATGAAGTCACAATGAAACGCTAGAAAATGAGCACATATAAAAAAAATGTATTCAACATTGTCTCATCAACATCCAAAATCATTATGTGTTCTCACAGAGTCAACTTCAATGATACAAGTAAATTCCTCTTAATAGCATCCTTTTCAAATTTTTGATCATGTCCAAATGAAGAAGATTGTTAGATAACTGCAATTAAAAAAGAAAAAAAAGCAATTAATGCTAGTGGTCTGGACTAATCCTCTTAATAGATAGGTTGTTATGTATTGAGATCATCTATGTTAAATCATGTCAATAAGGTAGATTTAGTCTAAAAACAATATTTGTAAAAATGCTTAGTAGAAGGTTATACCTACTAGAAAGTCTCTATAGTGTGAAAGCTATATTTGTAAAAAGATTCACTAGAAGGTGCACCTACTAGAAAGTTTCTTCACTAAGAATGCTTGTTAGCAGGTTCAGCCCACTAAAATGTTCCTTCACTAAAAACTATATATCGAAGTAGAAGCAATGGAACAAGATGTCTTGTGAAGTATTTTGTACTTGCAGAAACAGCTACCATGAGTTGTTTGGCAAAAGCAATGGGAAATAATGATCCAAACACAAAATATTCCGTAGCCTTACTAACTGATTTGAACAGAAGAGATGGAAATTAACCATGATCATAAAATCAATTTAGACTGTAAACTTGTGTCATTCTCATGGAATCTAAACTCAGTGGCGATTAAGATCCATTCAATACACTTGTCCCATTTTCTCAAAAATCTAAAATCCGTGGAGACCAATTTCCATCCTGAATCAAAAGTGAAAAGAGTTATACCAATAATTATCTAAAACCTATGCATGTAAAAATACACTACATTCAATATACAAAATACAAGTTTAAAATCCTTAGTCACTCTAAAACTCAAGGACAACATTACCAAGATATAGTCTTAGCTAATGATAGTCACTATAAATTATTTTTATAAACTCTAGTTTAGTAAAAATGAAACTATATCAGACCTAGACATGTAATTTCAAATATTTGAAAGATGTATAAACAGATTGATGGGTACAAATGAGTTATTATTATATATCCCTAGAACGTAACAACTATTTAGAAATCAAATTAATTTTCTAAGTAAATTTTACTGATGGCAAAAAAAATTCAAACTTATTTATGGAATTCCTTTATCATGCAAGTAGTAAATCATCATATTGAGATTGAAAAGAAATTGGGAACTTAACTATCAAGAGTATTAAAACTGCAGACTTATCGAGATTGGAAACAAATTGGGAACGTGAGCATCAATACTATTAAAATTGCCCAGCATCATGATTTATTTCTTTAAATGGAAAAACAAAAGAAGAAAGCTAGCAGTCAACAAAAAACTTGAGACACACAACGTCTCATAGTAGCTTCAACATGGTAATAAGTGACCAGTGATCAGTGTCTATAGTTAGTTATACAAAAAACAGTAGTAAGTAAACCAGCACAGAGTTGGTCGTCATCAAATCTGATCATTGAGCCCTACCATATACAAAAAACAGGAGAAAGATGTTAGTTCAATTGCAGTGCTATATTTGTTAAATCAGACAGCCAAAATAGAATCAATTCTTGCGTTGGTTGCTGAACAAATTGTAAAATTACAGCCAAAATTATGTGTTGAGTAGTTGAAAGGGATGCAAGCTGAAGTAGAATAAGCAAATAATCTTTTATATCCTGAATATTAAACACAAGAGTTAAACAAAATCATAAGAGATGGAGCAGATAAGAATTCATTAGATTTAATGAGACACGTAGAATTGTAAAATTTAAATGCTTACCTGCATGAATGTGCCTCCAAATATACAAGTAATGCATGAGCCATAATTAAAATACATTGAGATGCATAAAAATGCAAAAAAAACTAATTCAGAATTCAGTCAAGAAGATGAAAACAGAGTGCATTGGATTATAACCATGTAATTTCTAAGGAGGAAAACATAAAAATATCGTATTAATGAATAGTGGTAGACATAAGCATCACTGGAAACATTGGAAAAAAGGTCACTCCAATATTCAATGTTGCTGCCAGGTTAGACATATTATAGTTTATGCCAACTATTTACAGTGGTTAGTATCCATTGATAGGGGTGGTGTCTGCAGCGGTTTCTCATGCATGGCTATATGGGGAAAAAACTCATGGACAGCATATTACAAGTTTTAAAGGAGAAGGACTTGACAAATAAAATGATTGAGTTGTCAAACCATTAGTTGGGAATGGTTGCAGATTGCAATGATATGGAAAATTGGAAGACAGATGTAGATTTTGAGAATGATGAGATTCAACCTTCTGAATAACCCAATGTATATTATGTGTATCAATTGTAGATGTCCAAAGGACAGGTATATGCAGAAATTAATATGAATGTTATCAGTATCTTCATAACCATGAAAGCAATGTATTCGTAGTTTAAAACAAAAAAGGGGCCAAATTGTCCTAGTGTTATGTGATGGCAGGTTGCGTCGAAGTTACAAAGGCGGGGCTTCATACCAACATCTAATTGAGACTTCAATTTTTGTTTCTGGTAGGTTTGGTTACAGTGGATCATACACTTAAACTGTTCTTCACTTACTTACCTATCGATTCATAAAAAATTTCATGGTTTAACTTATGTCTTGTACGTGATGGCAGGTTGCATTGAGGTGTTCAGACTGCGTACAAGCACGTGCTTGTCCTCGTGTTTGTTGTATGTTTTCTGCGTTGGTTAGAAATGAACCCAAGAGTGGAAAAGACCCTTAAGTTCTGAGGATGTCACACCAGTTGGTAGCTGCGGTCCAATCTGTCCAATTGACAATAGTTCTGTAGCCTCTGAATCTGGTTATTTCTGCTTGGTCGATTGGGTCGTGCAAATATGTGGTGGTGTAGAGTAGTTAGAAAACGAAAGCTCATTATAAGTGGTGTCTTATTATATACCTGGTAATAAAAAGATGATTCCTAAAGAATATAAAAAAACCGAATGGATGGTTGAGAGAGGGGTCTGTGCGTCATCATTCCTTTGTGAAAGAGTGCTAAGGACACTAAATGCAGCTGTAGCTACGTGCACAATCCCAGTGTCTTTTGCATCTCTAAGCATGATGTTTGCTTCAACTCTATGAATATGGTTTGCAGGTGCATATAAAGAGCAATTCGCTGTTGCACATGCTGTCGAAATTGAGTAGTTTGGGCCCATAAATCCTGGATCAATTGACAACAATGTAGATCTCATGGTTGAGATCGCAAAAGCGATGAAAAAAGGTGTTTTTCTGTTTCCCTAGAGCTATAGTTTGAGTATAATTTGAATATGCTACATTAAATCCAATTTTTTAAATTGGTATTTTTTAAAAATATAACTGGTTGCAAAACAATGGCGCCAGACAAGTTTTTTCCATCCCAAGAGGGGGTGCCATGGTGGTTTCTGGGTTCCGTGCAAGGAGTTGCAGACTTCGTAGTAGAGGAAATTGTTTTCTGTCATGTCCAAGAATAAACCAGAGTTTTCAATGACGAGCCCAGAGAGGAGAAAGAAGACAATGTATGCATCAGGAGTAGCATGGAGAGACAGACAGTCAATTTTGAAGCAAGTGTGCCATGTCCAAGAATATTGATCTCTGAATTAGATGCCGTTAGGCATGTGGTACAATAGTGGCCAATGCAGTATTATAGAGATAGAGGAAGAAAGATGGATGTGTGCGGTGTTTTTCAAAATGGAAAAATCATCTCTGTTCTCTGCTTCGCATGCTCAAGATATGTGAGACATGAGCATAAAATTCAAGGCTGCAATTGAGCCAGAAAGAAGAGTAGTGCATAGGTTTGCCAGCTAGATAATGTAAATAGTTCTATACGCAAATCATCATATTATAAATAAGAACCAGTAAGCCTCAGGAAAATCTAGTTCATGGAGAATTATGTGGCATCTCAGAGCATGGTGATCAATTATGTCCTCAAAGGAATGAGGCAGCTCAAAAGAATTAACAATGAATCCATTTAATTCTAGTAGTTTCTTAGCAAGGATAACAACCTTCTGAACACATACAAATAACATGAATGTAGGGATATGCATGATAAATAGCCATATTTTTTTGTTGTTTTTGGACACAGAGAGTAGGATGCAATAATGAAAATTCAGCCTTGAGAATTAGATGACATAATTTTATTAATGCTCAAGTACTAACCACAAATAGACCAAAGGGATTGCTAATTACAATAGTGCAGGATACAAATGGGAGTGCACAGGTCACTGTTATAAAATATATAAATCAGAAAGAAAATCCAAAGCATACTACTAAGAATGCAATGACAAAATCTCCAAAAAGGAAAGAAAGGAGGAGGTTATGTCTAAAATAAGAAGCCCAATGACTCTTGAATCCCTCTCTTCTAACATATGAGGCGAAAGTGAAGAAGCTGATGAGAGATGACCAATTAGATTGATATAGACATGTTGGGGAATTTGACCTGAGATATATCTTGCTGCCCAAATGATGTAGCCATGTAAGTTGATGTGGAGGATATCCCTTCTCTGTTGGTGTTGTGTGAGCTGTACTAGAATCTATTGCAATATCTTTGTACAGGTCTTACTTGATGAGCTCGGAATGGCTCTCAGAATCTGTTGTTTTGTCACAGGTAAATATTATAGTTCAGTACAAGCCAGATCTCAAATGGTGCAGCATATATCTCAGGGAATATAATAGATCAAGAAAAAACCATTGCATATCAATTGCATAAGAAGAAGAAGATCGTGGGAAATCCAAATAAAATATTGTAAAAAAAGATTAGAGTCTGATGACAACCTTGATTGAATATGCATTGAACATGGTGTAGCAAATGCAAATGCTGGAAGAGATTTCTAAGGGAAAAAAGTTGCAATCGCAAGAGTTGGGTTTAAACTTGTTGATTTTAGACAAAGAAAGTCCAGATTGGAAAGTCACACTAGAAAGAACACAATATCAGTTTAGGTTTGCAAGGAAATTTATGCTCACGTTTTATTATTGACTCAAGAAGGAATTCCCGATATTAAACAATATCCTATGTATTTGCAAGAAATATATTAAAAGGCTGAAATACATGTAAAATATGAATCAACAATTTGATTGGCTACGTCGAAAATATTATAGAAAATATGTAATTTCACTCTTTTGGCCCAGTACAGGGTTTTTTCATAATTCCTCAACTGATAGAATGCTATGAGAAATTGCTTTAGGAAAACAAGGTCAATATTCAAAATATTGCATACGTAAATAAAAGTCAACTATTAAAGTTTTTGACAAAGGAGGTTAAGGATATACTTCATATTCAATTTTATTTTCCTAAGATGGATAAATACATAAATATATTTCCTAAAATGCTATTGATCTTGCGGGCCTTGTTGTCTAAACACAGATTGCAGAGGTCGGTAATATTGAATAAGAAACTTGAACTCTTTAGAACAGAAAATAGATTTATGTACCTGGAAATCAGTTTCTTTTTACGTTGATGATTCTGTTATCTAGGGCCAAAGTAAATAGCTCTTGCTGGGAAAACCTTCGCAGATTGAAAACTATCGATGATATGTTTTTTGAGTATTGT
This sequence comes from Larix kaempferi, assembly GCA_027924585.1. Classification (NCBI taxonomy): domain Eukaryota; kingdom Viridiplantae; phylum Streptophyta; class Pinopsida; order Pinales; family Pinaceae; genus Larix; species Larix kaempferi. The sequence continues at coordinate 1,322,041 of BSBM01000316.1, read as the reverse complement.
TCAAATGAAATATTTTCTACTTCTGGACAATGCTCTTTTAGCTGTGGGTTGCACAGTGTGCATTCTATCAGCCCATCATTTGTGTCCAAATTGCATTCCAGATTATGTTCATATATAATTTCCATTTCTTTTTTGCAAAATGCACAGACCACAGAGCTTTGAATCAGTGGTTGTTTACATTGAGTGCAAAGGCATCGATACGGAGGTGCAAATGGATTTCTTGCTTTGAGTATTCCGTGTATCTGTCAAAGTCTCAGAACAAATGACGATAGAAAATGCATATAATATCAGCATGTTTTTAAATAGAATTATGCCAATATTCCTTTCTATTTGAATAGTAATTAAACTTAGATTCTAAGCACTATGACTAGTTACAATGCAAATGGGCAATGTAGCCATTGGCTAATTGTTGTTAGCAGTTGGGTAAAAGCAAAGAAACATTGCAAAACCAATTCTTGCAAATTGATGAATAAGAGTGTTGTGAACAAAGTTCTGGGGTTGAATGTAAAACTTGTTGCAATGCAACCAATGTTTTAAAGCAGTCGTAGAAAGAGAACAAATTGTATTTTCCTAGCATGCAACAAATATTGTATGTGCAAAGACGATTGTCATTTAATTGGGATGCAAGGTTGTATTCTGATACTTCTGTTTCTCAGATTGAAAGTACAAATATTCAATGCACTTTCTGCAAAAAGCAGAAAATCCAAATCTCGAATGCCATTGCAAATGCAGTTTTGACAAGTTAAACAAATGGAAAACCCGTTTCGTGGCACTGTAAGCATGGTGGATGTATCTTCCGATCACAGAAATCTAGTTATGTCACTGTTGTGTTATCTAGCATTAATAATTTTAGGTGTGGTAGGTAAAATGAATTGGTTGGATGCACCTTTGGTACTTAAAAGCCTTGTTTGCAAAGAGAGCTTGACATTGATTACATATTGAGATAAAGATGTTGTCACGAGTAGGAAAAAGTTACATTCAAAAGGTGCCAAAGCATATTCAATCTTGTAAACTTGCAACTTCATATTCAAGCAGGGGAAAGTTCCATTCAAAAGGTGCCAAAGCATTTTGATCAACATAGACTTTGCTAAAATTGCAATCAAGTAGATTTTATGCATATTGCTATAATACCATTTACATAAATCTGTACATATCAAAATTGCTTGAAGCCTACAACATTGAGATAACACCTTAACAAAAGCCAATTACATATATCAGCATAAAAAAATTTAAATCAATGTTAATAGTCCATTATTGAATAAAATTTCAAAGATAAAACAGCAGTGAACTACATAACAGCAAGAAGTGAACAGGATCCCTGAAAGTGCTATTTTTTTAGCTTCAGATAGATGCAGTTCACTATAGTTTAAAAGGTGCACTTTGATATTGAATGATGCATTTGTGCATAAGGAAGGTTTCAATAGCATCTAGATTTTTAGCAAAGAGATGCATGCTTGTAGGAGTCTGTATCTGAGATGTTTAAATATTCTTGGTCATCACAAGCTCACGATGTCGTTGAGCATATTTCAGACAAGATGCAGTCAAAAACCACAAAAAAGTCAAGGAGGAGATATCAAAGGGTCGACCGATTGGGAGGATGTACTTGGAAAATGTTAACCACCATTTTTCATTGCAGAAATGAAGTGCTAACATTTAGTTAGAGTACATCACGTTGGTGGTAATACAAGTGCATTTAGACTTTCACAGCGATTGAAGCTTGTTTGACAATTGGGTTCATCAGTTTTTGAGAAACTATTATTTTTTGCAACTTGCTTTTTTGGGAGCTAGACTTTTGGGCTTGCATGTGAGGGATGTTTATATATTTTGGGTCATCACAAGCTGATGAGATGAGCATATTTCACCCAACATATGATCAATGTCATCAGTGAATCATGATAATAATTATTTTTAGCAATATGCTTATCAATACTTGTATGTAGTTTTTGAGCACATGTTTAGGCTCCTTGTAAGAAAGTGAGCCTAATGAGACTGCTTTGATCCATACGAAAGATGATGTTATTTTTGGAAGCGACTAATTTTGGATTTTTTATATTTGACAGCAGTCTCCCAGATATTATCTTTATTTTAAATATTTCTTACATTTTCGTTTTTCAGAGCTAGACTGGTTTTTTCTATGTATTTATATTTAGTAGTTTCTATTTGTGGCAAGGGCAGGTTGTATAGCCATGGTTGCAACTGTGCAATGATGGAATGATTTCATAGTGTTCATAGATCAAGGATGGGTAAAATGCAGACTTGAGACGGCTAGACCGTTTTTTTTTGCACATATCTATATTCAATAATTTCTATTTCTGGCAGGGGCAGCTTCTGGTGTCATGGAGCTTGTTGCAAGAACTTTTCACTGTGGAGCTGTTGGTGTATATATATATATATATATATATATATATATATATATATATATATAACTGTTTCTGTTGACAATAGCGAAATTTAGCCTGCCGAAAACTTTTTCCCTAGTGGACTATGTTATCAAAAACTTAACATATTTATGGTTAAAATAATATTTAATTAAGTAAGTTTAAAGTTAACATAGTTATGGCTAAAATAATATTTACTTAAATAAGTCTAAAGCAGATATTGGTTTTTTTTTTATAGCATGGAAAGGTTGGTTGTGTTTTCAAAATTTGCATAACAAATGTCTGATAGAAGTGGAGAATGAAATCAAGATAAATTTGTGAGTAGCTATATAGTCAAAAAGCAAGTCCTATAGCAGTTTGTTTGCAAAATCTATATCAGTTTTGATGATAATGTTCTGAAGAGATCACAACAATTTAAAAAAGTGTTCAACTAAAGCCTACTATAGATAACAAAGTCAATGCTATCAGACAATGAACAAGAGACAAAAAAACAGAGAAGCTGTTAAGCAATGAAACTACTTTGCACCAAAGTAAATTCTGTTCTTGTTTTTCCTTGTTGATAAAATGGAAAAGAAGCAATTTTCCAACGAACCTGTGTCTTTGAGTCAATGATTGGAAGCAAATTTTGAATTGCATAATCATCATTAAGAGGGTCAATAAAAGTAGCTGCACAGGTCCGGAGCATGTGGCTTCCTTTAGTGTCATTTCGGACAATGTTTTTAAACAGATAGAATGGAGGATTATCAGATGCAAGTTGTTGTTGAATTTGCAAGAGCAGTTGTTGGAAGGCTTCATTGACTTGTAACTACAATAGTAGAAGACACTAGTCAATGACCATAGGTTGCAATTAAAAATCGTTAAAGCTATTTGTATTTGTTTTTCGCCTGTTTTCTTGTTTATATAAAACAACAGAAATTTTATTTAGCTTTAAAAAATAGCAATTCCAAAAGAACATTAGACATGCAAATGGCATATTTACTGTTGCATGGTCGTTTTCCGTTCCACCGTCTTTGATATACAAGTCAAATTGCTTGTTGTTGTATTCACATGCAACGACAATTGCTGCGACAGAGCCAACAGAGTAGGAATCGTTTGATGACAACAGATCAGCAATTGTCATATCTGGAGCTAGCTTTCTCATTTTGCAAACTTGATCAATTGTCTCAATTATTGTATGTGGGAATATGACTATTGAATACTTGGCATTGCCTCTGTCGTACTGGCCTTTTTTCTTGAGCCCAAATCGAGTGATTCTTAGGCTTTTGCCAGTTGAGAAATAGCTACCAAAACGTTTGATCAAATTGTCACTTATTCCAGCAGTGATTGTCATCAGCCCATCTCTATCAACAAAGTCTGCATGCAATATCTATGCCTTTACAGGAGAACCTTGGATTTTGTTTTGTGCAGGCCCATACACGGCCAGGATGTCTCCTTCGAAAACAATTTTTGGGGTTATTGTGCATAGCTCTATAATAGTAGCTGGTTCTGCAGCTGTTTGTTTGAACTTGCTATTGTTGTAGTTAGAGAAGAAGGCCAAGAAAGAAATTATCAGCAATTAATAGCAGAAAATTTCAAACTTAGATCAAGATTGACAAGATATTTGTCAATGCAATAGTTATATTCTGTTGTTTTCTGTGCTAGGAAATCATAAAAGAAGATGAAGAAGTTGCATGTGTTAAAAATGATGTAAAAAGCAATTAGGACCAAAATAATTGCACACCTTTTTGGACTTTGAACAGGTGAAATTGTTTCCATTGTTGAGCTGTCTGATGTTGATATTGTTTTTGTTGTGTTGAGCATAAGGAAAGAACTATTTTCCATTGTTTTGGAATTTTGGATTTTAGTTTCAACAGCTGTACATGCAAGAAGTATCAAGCAAGTCAAATGTACCTAACATTGTTAATTAGTGTAAAGATTAGAAGAGATTTAGAACAAATGGAAAATATGGAAACAAATAGATAGTATTAAAACAAAGAATCATAGGAAAAAAAAAGGAAAAAAGAAAATTTCTATAATTCTTTTACTAGATTTTTTACATATGCATAGCATGAAGTCTATCTAGTGCCAGGAATTTGAACAAAACAACTGCTGAAAACTATGTTGTCTATAGCGAAATATTGAACAAATTTTCATTTACAATTATCTTGAACATAAGAATTTGTTATTAAAACATTCTATGTAGCCTATATATCGTCTGAATTATTATAAAATGGAAATAGCATGTGAATACTTTTGTAAAGAGTGTCTACATATGTTATGCAATAAGTGCTAGTTTTTTAAAATCTGAATTGTGGACAAATTAAAGTCTAAACAACTTTCAACAATAAAAAATAATCAAAATTTTACATCACAAATTAGATTACAAAAATATGAGAAAGTTCAACAGAATTTAAACTCATAGCTATGACATCAATGTTGCAGATGCCCAAAGATGATCTAAATTTAGCTCACTACAAATAGGAAAAAACCAAATTGATATAGTTTAAAGTGCATGCAAGTTGCAAGAGAAAGAATAGTACCTGCTTTTGATTTTGTGCAAATATGATACGATGGATCTGTCCATAGATAAGGGGACAATAAAATTAGATAATGCAAAATTGAATAGACTATGCATTGTTATCACAGATTGATAGGAAATTTGAGTAGTGATCAGTCCAATAAGCATCTGAAATATTGAAAACAATAGTTATGTGTTTCAAATTTGTCCAAAAGTGGTCAAGCATTGAACTAGTGTTCGTTGTTGGCTTTGTTGTTTTCAGTGTCAAGCCTTTCATTTCCATAAACAATTGCAATTTTCTTTTTGACGTTGTTTCTTGCAACATGTCAATGTTCAGGTCACCAGCTACTAGGATTTGAGTGGTTTGTGTGCAAGTTGACAAAATGCAACTCAATATATGAAAGAGATCAAGAAGCAGAGCACATGGTCTATTGTAAATGTTCACTACTTTCAACACATTGTAGCCAAATTCAAGATATACGCAAATTGCTTCGGTCGAGTTTTTTGTATAGTTTTTAGAATCGGTGATGGGAATGTGTTTTTTAATCAATGTAAGGATTCCATGCATTGAAAATGCTGAGAAGAAATTGTATTTTTCTATCATTATCGTTTCTTTGGTAAGTGTGTGCATGTGAGTTTCTTGCAAAAATAAAATGTCTGCTTGCATAAGTTCATGATCATTTACAACATCGTCATAGTGCAAAAGCAAGCTGCGTGTGTTCAATGATGCAATGAGTAATTGCTTTGCATTTGGCATTGAATGCAGACCATATTCAAATTGCAAAGTTGCATTTGTTTTTAATCTATCTATTTCAGTAGTGACTTTTGGACAAGTTTTAAAATTTCTTTGTTCTAACTTATTTAAAAGATAAAGACAATCAATATCTGTAACACGTGAGAGCGCAGTGTAAACAAGGCCATGTCTCTTAATTCCTTTTGGGTCAAATGCCAATTTGTTCATTGTCAATCCTTGTGCTCTATGAATTGTCCTTGCACATGCTAATTGAATTGGGAATTGTGTTCGCATAATATTCATTTTATTTTCAAGTGTTGTTTGTATCACAATTCTTTTGATTGGTGTCCAATTGGACTTTACAACAGGTGTATAAAGATGTTGCATAGTAGCACGTTGCTTGGCTCCAACTTTTGGATCTGTAAACTCAATCCAAACAATATCATGGTTTGTTTGTGCATAGTGTTTAAACACACCTTCTGCACCATTAACCAACCCATCCTCAGTTGAGTAGTTGCCTCCAACTAGTTCAATAAGCATATCCTTTTTCACTACTATCATAGACGGAAGTCGCAATGTGTTTTGTCTATGGTCATTTTTTTCAATTGAATCAATTTTGCTATCTTGTGCTACAAGCGTGAATGTTTCTGTTTGCATAGCTGACAACATTTTTGAGTTATGTTCTTGAACATCCTTATTACTATGGAAAAGATAAGGTAACGTTGCATCTATCGGTGGTTGTCTGTAGCAATGTTGGTTTAAGTAATCTATGTCATCCGGTGTTTGTGAGCATGTTCTAATTCTATTTAAGATTGATATGAATGTTTGATTTCTTTGACATACAACTATTGTAAGTTCATAGCATTTTATTGCATCGAACCAAAATGTGTAAGGAAATGTTTCCTATTGGAATCTTGGTTGTTCAAAAATCCAACAATCATGGACGGGTTGTGCTTGACACAAATCACCACAGAATATGACATCAAGGTTTCCAAATGCTTTTGTTGGTGTGTGCATGATTTCACGTAGTCGTTTGTCAATGTTGTATAGCATTCGAGACCCTATTAAAGAGACTTCATCAATCAACAATACCCGAAGTTGTTCATAATCTTTTGTCAAAAGGTCTAGGGTGTTTGAATTTAGCGGAAGCATATTTGAACTTAATGGCAGCCTAAAAGCAGAGTGGACTGTAACGCCACCTGCATTATATGCTGCTTTTCCAGTAAATGCAACTATAAGTCCTTTGTTCTTTAAAGGATCACTACCAATTTCTTTGTCATAGTGATGTAGAAGACCATCATAGATTGCTTTTGCGGTGTAAGTTTTACCTGTTCCTGCTCCTCCTGTCAGGAACAAGTGAATTGGAGTGAGGGGATTGTTCTTTTTCCTTGCAATAACTTCTTTCACGATTGATTGTTGTTGAGTATTTAGATTTCTTCGAATTGCATGGTATTCATGCATGTCCAACAGAAATGGCTTTTCTGTCAAGTTGCACACAATCCCAGGTTTTGGTGCATTGGACATAGTTTTGCGGATTAGATCATGCTGAATGTCATATTGTTCTAATCCAAACACAGTTGCTGTTTTGTCTGTTGTTAGAGGAGGCATAGCTATGTCTTGCAATTCAATTGTTTCAGCAGCATTATCAAGGTCACCCCACTTTGTCGTTGTTGATGCCATGAACTTTTGTTCTACAATGTCTATTTGTTCTTTGAATTTGACATATGCATCAGACCATGTTTTGAAATTGCTCTTTAGTAGGTTGCAATTGTCTCTATGTGGCATAAAGAGGATCATCTTTTCTCTAAAAAAATTCTCGGGGTCTTTTTGTTTGTTGTAGCGAATAGATCGTATGATACATGGTCTATTTCTTTTTCTTGTAATTGAGTGCATGCAAGAATAGGAAGATGCATATTCTGCCAAAGAGATGTTTTCAAGCTCAATAGGACGTGCAATGTATTTGTCCAAAATTGATGGGCAAATAATGTCGTCAGAGTCATCCGGTTCTTTTTCCAGAAGCGATGGTTTTTTCAAGACAACTATTTTTTTGTCGTCTGGAGCAGTGTTGATGAAAATAGTCTTCCTGGAGGATGAATGCAGAGGTAACGAGAGTATGATATGTATTGCTTGTCTAGTAGACATTTGTTGCATGTTCAAAAGCGCATTTCCAAGTTTACGTATCGTTTCAATCTTTCCATCATTCTCAATGAGACATTGTTCTTTGATCTTTTTGAAAGCATTTGTCATGGATCTATCAAATTTGGTGATGTAAGAGCTTACATATGTTGCTGTAGCATAAGCATCTAAGATATATTGTGCATCTGTATTTGCTTGCCACAACTCTGGTATTGCTTTTGCAAATGAGTTAATCCAAATGTCAACGGGATCTCTTTTTAGTATTAAGGTAGGACGAGGAAGCAAGGACCGTAGTAGCAAAATGTATTCATCCTTGGTTAGTTCTATCTCTAGAAGCAATTGTGCAAACGACACGTTTCTAGAATATTCTTTATGTTCAATAAGAGAGAACACTTTTTTTGCTCTTTGAATGAGATCATCTGAAGCATTTTCTACTAGCTCTAGAATCATGGTACTATCCATAGGAGGCAATGGGAAATTGAATCTGCATGTGGAATGCCGATGTTTTCTACATGTTTTTGTGTGTCGATGCATTTGAATTTGAATAAGATTTTGATCAAGTAAAGATGAGTTTGTGGATATATAGCGATCAACAAAAGCAACAATCTCCTCATTTGAATTTTTTCCATAAACAGGTGCATTTTGAATCCAAATTAGTCCATGTTCATGCTCATTTCCTCTTTGTTGAAATTCGGTCGTAAAGAAAAAATCTTGTATTTTTCCAAATATTGTGTTGTTTTTTAACATAAGAGACTTTAGTGCTGCTATTTTGTGTCTATAGTAGAGAGTACAAATCACTGGGTGTCTTCTTATTAATGTGTCAATATTTTCTTCCAATGCATTGTCTTCTAACTTTCCCAAATGTTTTTCCTCGATTTGTTTCAATGCATTGCATAAAGGTGCCCAAAGGTGTTCAGCACTCGTAAAGGTTAAAAAGAACATAGGAGGACCAAGCTGTCGAATCATTGCGAACAGATCTTTTTTCATATTTTCAAAGTAATCAGGTGATGTTCTGATTGCTTTCAATGTACGATACCCGATCGAAGATTGGAGTACTTTTACAAGATTGTCTTTTGACTTGACATCTTTTTCCAATAATGTTTTGTTCTTTAACTCTCCCATGCGAATTGATATCCAAGCAGTGTCTTGTACTTGTTTTATTATGATTTTAATTGCTTTGAAGAAAATGTTTGTGCCATGTGTTTCAAAGTCTGTACTTTCATGTTGTAGCTCCCACTGCGATATTTGTTGATAAGAGAAGTGATTGAAAATCTCATTGGGTTGATTGAATCTGTAGAAAAGTGTAGGAATGTTTAGCTCTTCAGAGTATTTGTCTTGGAAAATGCTCAATGGTCGGAATCTCTCTGAAGGTGCAATTTCTATGATTTTGTTGTCTAGATCATCTATTAGATGTGTTTCTCCATATCCATGTATCAATGTTTCTGATATTGGTTCTATGTTTATTTCATTTTCATCATCAGCTACTTGTTCTGTTGTTTCTTGAGTATTTGATTCTTGTTTGGCTGTTTCATCAAATATTTTTTCCCAACTAGTATTGATTACAATGCCTTCAATTTTGTAAAGTTCGGTTTTGCATAAATCACTCAGCGCAGTCATAATGATCTTTGGCCGAATATTTCCAGATAGATATGCATTTTTGTATTCCAATTTTCACTTTAGCATAACTGCAACTATCAAATTGTCATCTAGACTTCTAGGCAATGCTGTTTGAACTTTATCCAAATTTGCAGGCACATTGATAATTGAGCCAGTCAGCCCAATTTGTGCTCTTTTATAATCAAGTTGTCTTATTTGTGCAAAGGTTATTCTTGGTGACACCAATCGTTCTTCCAAAGGAGTCAGTATAGCTATAGATGGAAATATGTTATTGCGCCGGATTCGTGTAGGCGATGTAAACATGGGCAATTTCCCATTAGCAATTGCTTTCTTGCAAGGCCTACAAATTTGAACAAGTAGCATGGGGTATGTCACATCTTCTGTACTTGTAAGAGTTTGAAAGGCTAATTTAACTGTGTTGTTTACACTAGAAATGTCTTTTTTAAAATGCAGTTGTTTACACACGGAACATGCATGAATAGATGTGTCTTGAATAACTTTTAAGTATGTAACAACTGCTTTTTTTGCTTTTGCACATTCCTTTTGCTTTTGAAGAATGTCCATTCCTTGTTTACGCATATTGTGTTTCAACAAGCGCAAGTTTTTTTGCATATTGCCATCAAGGCATGTTTGCGTCTTGATTTTGGTTTTTGAAAATTGATCAGCAATGCAAGACTTTTTTTTCCCTATGTTTATCTTTTGTTTTTGTTCCTTTGCTTTAATTGCATCTATGTATATTGGTTTGTTGAATGGTCCGTTGTCAATGTTCTTTTCTATAGTGTTTTCTTTTGCTATTGTCTGTTTGTTCTTTTCAAAATTATCCATTTCAATTGCAATAGAAGTATTTTCGTTGCAATTGAGCGAAAAGAGCATTTTATTTCCACAATGTTGTTGCAACAAGGGTTGGAAATGCGAGTGCATTTTATCTATTACATGTTGCGTCAGGCATAGAACTTTTGACGATTTATTTGTTGCATGGAATGTCGCAATATTTTCTTGCAAATTATTGCTCCATAAATGTATGTTAGTGTCTAGTACCTCACATAACCATTGAAGAGCAAATTGATTTCCTTCTATGTGGCCAATGATATATGGCTCTGCCAAATGCACGATATAGGTTTCCCATCCACTAACAAGAGGTGTAGTTGCTAATGTGTTTTTATCAAGATATATGTCCAAGCATTGTATTGCTCTAATATCGTTTGAAGCAATAGAGTTATAGAAGCTTTGCGCAATTGCTTTTCTAACACTTTGTCCGTTAGCGAAGAGTGTCAATTCGGAGATTGATTCGAACAAGGAGTCATGACAATTGCCTTGAAGCTGAAATGACATTTCAACTTGCCTATATAAACATCGATTTACATTTGCACCTTGACAAAGCATATCAGTGGCTTGTCTTTCGGCTTGCATTGTTTTATATGACAATAATGGTTCAAAGTGGCCAGAAGCTGGTGTGTGGTCATGGAACAATATATTGTAGCAATATTCAGATCTCCCAGAATTGAAGTGAAGGTATTTTGTTCCTTTTGTTAATGACCAAATAGCGACTGGAACATTCAACCATTTTGAAAACCACTTGATGCAAAATATATCACCCCATAGTCCATATACATTTTGATTATCTGGCTGCGAAGCAGACTGCGACATGCAATTGAGATATTCGTTGGCATTTTCTATGTTATGCAATTCCACCAAATAGTCAACTATCAATTCTGTGCGCATTGACAACAATGCAGAGGGATCTTTTTGATCTAGACGAACACGAAAATGATTAACAATCTCTTTCCTTATCTCTATTGATGTATATCGAAAATGCAATAATACTGCAAGTGCATCAAACAAGCAATTTACCGGCTCATAGTGGAAATTGTCTAGTCGAAACAAATTGCTTGTAGCCAAAGCCTCATCAATTTCTTGCCAATTAGAATATTTGATACCAAGACCATTTGCCCTTAAAACATTGTCGCCTTTACTTTTTTCTTTTCCCATATTGTCTACAAACACATTTGCGACGACATATGTTTTTGCTGCTTTCTGTTCTTGTTTTTTCTATGTTCCTAGTTGTTTATATCGGAAAACCTGCATGCAAGTGAAGAGAAACAAACCCTAAGGAAAACAAAATAAGCAAAGGGCATGGTTTTTTTTTCCAAACCATGATGTTGTAAACATTGTAGATTGTTGTTGTCATTGAAAATAAGCAAAGCAAAGGGAACAACATATTCACAACAAAGAAATTTTCAAATGAAATGTATTTTGTCTTGCTACTAGAATAGAAAAAAACAACATGTTAATTGCTAAGCTAAAATTATTAAATATGCAAAATTTGGTATCAACACAAAAAAAATGGCAATTAGCAAACAAGAAAATTTTGTGTGTGTTTTTTGTCTTTCTTTTTTTGTTGAAGCTATGTTTGAGTTTGTTATCTTATAACCACTAAAATGTTTTTTTGTAGGAAACTATGTAGACACGATTTTGGTCAAAGGGAAAGCTTTCGGCACTTAAAAGGTTAAAAGGTCAAAGTCACTTTATCAAGAAATATGGATATAATGTTTCTCATGACACATCAGTACAGACTTGATTTCTTATTCTAGTCAAGGGGAATCATTAGATTCAATACAATATTAGATTTATTGGTGACCTATAACAAAGGGAATCAAACTCAAGGCATTACATTGCTTATTTAATGTCAATGAATCATTGTACATAACCTTTTACATATATCTAAAGCAGATACAATGATAAACATAAGCCCAATCCCATGTATTAGTATAAGGATTTGCTTCTAATATTCATTAACATCTATGACTATAACTAGAGCTTGAAACTTTTATTCATAACAATATAATGATGTCAAGTTGCCAGGATCAAACACTAAATCCAACTGCTCTTAAAAGAATCGATATAAGTTTAAAAACTCTATTCATCAATCATATCCATGTCTACATTCACTTGCATTTCATAAGCAGAAGCATGTGTGCTCTGCACTGAAAGGAATCGAAGGAAGATAGGGAAGGAGGAAAACACCTATTGCTAACAAAATTGATGCCTGCCTTTATTTGGAGGTTTTCCCCTTGAAGAGGCAAATGAATATTGCTTTAATTAATAAAGATATTTCTATTATAATATTTTGTTATCTAGAACTATATATTGTTGTGGTAATTATGTCTTTTCATATTGAAATATTGGTTTATTTATTTATTTATGTTATGAATTTCCAATTATGTTGTTGAGGCACATAACAAATAAACATCATGCTTAAGACTCATTAAGCATGAAATAATTGGTAAGCCATGAATTTTGGATGTGCAAAACACAAAGCAGTGAGCATACCGAACAAAATAAAATATGCAGGATGCATAAAAGATAAGAATATGTAGGGTGGCTTGTGACAATCAATTCCAATAATGGGAACACCATGTCCTTAACATCGAATGAATTGGCAACCTTCATTTTTTTAGTCATGGATAGCATGACAATAAAATAACTCATTATTATGTGTTGAATTATATTTTAAGGATCGATAACATCAGTTTAATGGTAGATACTTGAATTTGATTATGAAGGCCGATCTAAATAAAGAAGAAATTCCATCAATCAAGCCATTATATTGCAGGCAAGATAAGGCTGATTTTGGTGAAGGGTCATAAAAGGAACTTGACATTGCTCAAATATAATAGGGACGAGAATTTGATGTTTGTTTGTGTGGATGGCCATATTACTATTGTTTGGTATAGCCAGAACAAGGAGCAGCTAGGGACTTGCTGAGTCCACAATAATTCCCTATAGTGCTTTAATGTCTAAAGTGATTGTACATGTTTGAGAATAAGTAACATAGATCATACTATAAAGTTACAAAATGTGGAAATAGAAACGATACACACCTTATTAGAAAAATGTTTGATATATAATATAAAATAGATTTTGAGCTAATGCAATATGTATGTGTGCCGCTATGAGCAGTGGACATAATCGCTTTGTAGGTGGACGAATCAAAACTATTTGAGCTTTTGATGACAATAGAATTTCACACTTAAATCAATTCAACACCAATCAGTTATGGAAATCAATCATAGGATTCGTTCCTAAAAAACCTAAACTTGACATTGAATTTGAATAAAATATTACCCAAATTCAAACTAGACTGGAAACTTGCTCTAATACCAATGATGTAGCGATTCTCACCCATAAGCAAAGTTCGAAATCAAAGTCTGGAAAGTAAATTTCTTAATTGCTTTTTATTAAGTAAACATAGCGCTACATAGCTTTAGATGAAGAAAACTAACCATGAAAACAAAGAGAGAAAATTTGAACAAGATTCTTGAAACTAGCAACTAAGTGCAATAATAGAGATGGTGATTTAATGTCTCAAGCGATTCTACATGTTTAAGAATAAGTAACGTAGATCACACTATGAAGTTACAAAATTTGGTAATAGAAACAATGCACACCTTATGAGAGAAAGGCTCAACATCTAGTAAAAATTAGATTTCGAGCTAATGCAATATGTACCTATGTGGCTATGAGGGGTGAACGTGATCGCTTTGTAGGTGGATCAATCAAAATCTATTCAACGTCTTGATGACAATAGAATTGTAGACTTAAATCAATCTAACACCAATCACTTATGGAAATTAATCATAGGATTCCTTCCTAAAAAACCTAAAGTTGAAATTGAATTTGAATAAAGTATTACCCAAATTCAAGCTAGATTGGAAACTTGCGCTAATACCAATGATGTGAGGATTCTTACTCATGAGCGGAGTTCGAAATCAAAGTCCGTAAATAGATTTCTTAATTGATTTTTACTAAGTAAACATAGGGCTACATAGCTTTGTATAAAGAGAACTAGACTGGAGAATTTGAATAAAGTATTACCCAAATTCAAACTAGACTGGAAACTTGCTCTAATACCAATGATGTAGGGATTCTCACTCATAAGCAAAGTTCGAAATCAAAGTCTGGAAAGTAAATTTCTTAATTGCTTTTTATTAAGTAAACGTAGCGCTAGATAGCTTTAGATGAAGAAAACTAACCATGAAAACAAAGAGAGAAAATTTGAACAAGATTCTTGAAACTAGCAACTAAGTGCAATAATAGAGATGGTGATTTAATGTCTCAAGCGATTCTACATGTTTAAGAATAAGTAACGTAGATCACACTATGAAGTTACAAAATTTGGTAATAGCAACAATGCACACCTTATGAGAGAAAGGCTCAACATCTAGTAAAAATTAGATTTCGAGCTAATGAAATATGTACCTATGTGGCTATGAGGGGTGAACGTGATCGCTTTGTAGGTGGATCAATCAAAATCTATTCAACGTCTTGATGACAATAGAATTGTAGACTTCAATCAATCTAACACCAATCACTTATGGAAATTAATCATAGGATTCCTTCCTAAAAAACCTAAAGTTGAAATTGAATTTGAATAAAGTATTACCCAAATTCAAGCTAGATTGGAAACTTGCGCTAATACCAATGATGTGAGGATTCTTACTCATGAGCGGAGTTCGAAATCAAAGTCCGTAAATAGATTTCTTAATTGATTTTTACTAAGTAAACATAGGCCTACATAGCTTTGTATAAAGAGAACTAGACTGGATAATTTGAATAAAGTATTACCCAAATTCAAACTAGACTGGAAACTTGCTCTAATACCAATGATGTAGGGATTCTCACTCATAAGCAAAGTTCGAAATCAAAGTCTGGAAAGTAAATTTCTTAATTGCTTTTTATTGAGTAAACATAGCGCTAGATAGCTTTAGATGAAGAAAACTAACCATGAAAACAAAGAGAGAAAATTTGAACAAGATTCTTGAAACTAGCAACTAAGTGCAATAATAGAGATGGTGATTTAATGTCTCAAGCGATTCTACATGTTTAAGAATAAGTAACGTAGATCACACTATGAAGTTACAAAATTTGGTAATAGCAACAATGCACACCTTATGAGAGAAAGGCTCAACATCTAGTAAAAATTAGATTTCGAGCTAATGCAATATGTACCTATGTGGCTATGAGGGGTGAACATGATCACTTTGTAGGTGGATCAATCAAAATCTATTCAACGTCTTGATGACAATAGAATTGTAGACTTAAATCAATCTAACACCAATCACTTATGGAAATTAATCATAGGATTCCTTCCTAAAAAACCTAAAGTTGAAATTGAATTTGAATAAAGTATTACCCAAATTCAAGCTAGATTGGAAACTTGCGCTAATACCAATGATGTGAGTATTCTTACTCATGAGCGGAGTTCGAAATCAAAGTCCGTAAATAGATTTCTTAATTGATTTTTACTAAGTAAACATAGGCCTACATAGCTTTGTATAAAGAGAACTAACTATGAAAACAAAGAGAGGAAAATTTGAACAAGATTCTTAAAACTAGCAACTAAGTACAATAATAGAGATGGTTGTAGATAATATCTCAAGTGATCCTCAATATTAGGCAACCAACAAGGGATTGACAATAATCTCCTATGTGCACAAACAAGACAAATGATATGATACTAAGTACTAAAAATCAGTTATATGTGAATGATTTAGAATACCTATCAACCTAGTCCTCCACTTCAAATCTAGAGTCTACATGGGTAGTTAGGATCTGCTTATATTGATTCTTCTCCTTGCGTATTACTTCCATGTCCTAAAGAATTTTGCCTAAAGTGTTATACTTTTGATCCAAAAATTCAAATTTATCCATAATGGATTATTGTTGCATGCACCAATCTTCAATAACTTAAGCCACAATGGATTTAGTTTCTGAGTGGAAAGCAATTTTCATGGGTGCCTTGCAAATGGAAGAAGCCAATATCAAGTTTCTAGTGTTTGAGCTCAACAACAATACATTTTGAAGGATTGGTGGCTCATGGCTCCTAAATATTTTTCTCTATTCACCCATGCTCAACTTTGATATTTAGATACAAAGCTCTTATGGTATTTCATCATTGTGTCCTTGGTCTCCATTTCAACTTTTGTGCCTTGGTGCGCTCATCGTGGTTCTCATGCATTATCCTGTTTGGTATCTTCACAGGCAGCCGATATTATCATTTCTAGATACATTATTTCTATCCCTTCTCTTGATTTGTATCATCTTCTCTCAAAATTTCAAAATCTAGTATCTTGATCAAATATTGAGAGGGATTGACCTCGATTTTAAAGTAATATTGCACAAGGATTTGTCTTTATTTTAGTAAAGACACTTAACCATTCTTGAACAAGTGATCTATAAATTGCCATGGAAATTCCATTGCAATAGTTCGTCACAAGATATCTGACAACTTAATTCATCATGTTAGGTTAATTTCACAAAATGATGAATAAAGTAATATACACTCCCTTATTGTTCGTAAGCCATGAAATAATACAATAAGATCATCATAATGGAACCCCTTCTCCTCATGATGAACCACTATTTAACATAGCCTAGTAACTGTCTAGGGTTAGTTTAAGTGTTTATATATGCCTCAACTCTTGATTAGGGTCAAGATTTTGGAGTTTCTAGAATTTTCTTGAAGTGCACTTATGACTAGCTTGATTACATAGTCAAAGTTAGGTCCCATGGAGCAAGTGCCACAAAGCGAGTTTTGAACCTAAGTGGGGAGGACAACAACATTCCTCCGGACCACTCGATCTACACTCAATTGACTATTGCCATAAATTCTTCTAGGCTGGGCGATAAATTATAATCAATTTGCCAATAAGTTGTTCACATTTAGTAATGAATTGTCTAATTAAATGCAAGGAGAAAGGCAAACAATGCAAAAGTGAAATTCAACAACCTCATAGGCAAGAGATTTTCTCAGCAAACATATGTTGAATTGACGACAGTATAACCAAGATTAGAGTATTCAACATTGTCTCTTTGTAAATTTTGTATTAAAATTTATTTATAGTTGTGAAAGATGTTATCAAAGCATATTTAAGTATATGGCATTGCAACAAAACCAACCATCAAATAGATTGAAAATCAAAATACAGAGGTTCAAAACTATGTCTATATAAACCGTTTCGATTTAGTAATATAACCTATCCCAAAACAGTAAAAAATATTGAACAAAGAGACTATTAAATTGCAACAGAAGAAAATACAAGGCCAAAACCAGCAATGCAAACCATCAAACATCGGACATTTAAAAAAATCGCTCACAAGCATAAAAACCACAGCCGAATAGCACTCACAAATTGTAGACAATAAAATCGTGGTCTCCACAAACTAGTAGAAATTGATACCACCCATATACATATTATAAGCGAGTTCGAACGAAAAATTTGCCAGCAATAAACTTCTATAATGAAGCGATTTTTTTTTATTATCAAAACATATATATTTTTTATCTTATTTTTATTCATCTATCAAATCTAAATAATCTTTGTTTCTATCCATCTAAAATTTTATATTAAAATGTGAACTTTTAAACCTAGACCACAATACTTAATACCAATAAGTACGACCGTTTTTTGTATAATGTGAAAAAACTATAGTCATTTAAAAGGAAGCCACATTGGACTTGATACTTTTGTTGTATTCAAAGTTTTGTACAATAGAATATCATTTTGTTGACTTTTTAACTAAGGATATTTGCCGTATTCAAATCTATTGTTCAAAGAATGTAATTTCTATTTTTTAACTAAGGATCTTTGTCACATTTAAATCTCTTGTTCGAAGAATCTAATTTTGTTGATTTTAAACTGGTTGAAGTTTAGTTAAAAGAAAATAGAGCAAGTGATTAATTTATAGTTACTGTTTTGATTTGTAAAAACTTTTTTGCGATGCCTCAAGCTTGTTGCAATGCGTAGGGGAAAACGGAACTTTAGCAGTTTAATAGAGCTTAAAAGTAATGACATTGTCTGTAATTTTAAACGCCGGTTTTAACAAAGACACAAATGTTAAAGTTTGTAGCATTGAAGCCACAAAAAAAGTAAGCATTCATCCTAGCAACATAGAAAATGTCTAGGCATTAATCCTATGCCAGTGTATCACGTATATATCCAGTATCGCGTATGTATAGATCTTAGATAAAATATTTCTTTTAGTCTACTGTGTGCAATTACAATTAACATTGACTACTCACGATCTATGGGCTTAGTTGGTCAGAAATACTAGGTTTCACACGATCCACACCTTTTTTATTTTAAAGCTTTCGGTCTTTAAAGGCTTGTTTGACGTAGGAGGACAAGGAGCGATCAAGACTTTTTTATCTCTAGAGCTGACTCGGCAATAAGCATATTTTGGCGCTTCGGTGAGTAAGATTCAGCTGGACATCCTAACATCAACCTGCCTAGATCACTTTATTTTATAATATAAACCTCTTACTTGAGAGTAATATCACAAATCATATCTCTATTGGAGTTTGAGTCAATCTAGAAATCATCTCTCATTGGAGAGAAAGAGCCAAAATTAAAGGGCTCATTGGACTAGTCTGTACAGTAAGCCTTAACACCACTAGCTTGAGTCTTCTTGGTCCAAGCAGTTAGTTCTAGCTTCAACATAGAAAATGTCTAGGCATTGATCCTATGATCATTTGTCACTAATCATTTCAAAGTCCAGGGATTAACATGAAACTTTTCATAGAGAGATTGAGCACAACCCTGTTGTATTTAAATAAAATTAGTGAATCGATGTTCGTACCAGATTAACGTATATTTTTTTGCTAGATATATTTTTAAGAATTGAATCGTATCCACCGATGTAGAAAAAGGAGCATACATATTTCAACAAGCTGAATAGCTATGAATATATCTATTCAATACAATCAGATTCAACTAATATAAACGCATGTCGTGTATCCATGTCATAGTACCAATCAAGTAGCAATGCTTTCATGCATATGCTACATTTGGCTGCTGCAGCCACCTTTGTTATTTAGCACCTAAAATCTTGAGTGCATTTCACTAATGCATTTACACTACCTACAAGCAAAAAATTATAAACAATTAGCCTTGTCTTGCATGCAGACGCTAATTTCCCAGCTTATATAGCAGCTGTAAGCAGATAGTATGAGCGGTATGTCTTCTTGACACTTGTTTCTTTTTAATCATTGTGACAGAACATAATTTTGCTACGGGCGTTCGTTCGTGTAGCTCACGTCCCTACTTCAACATTTTGTGTTTATACAGATAGTTGTACGACCGCAGAGACTAAATATAATCAGATTCAACTTGTATAAACACGTGTCGGTCGTGTATCGATGCCATAGTATTAATCAAGTAACAATGATTCCATGCATACGCTACATTTGGCTGTTGTAGCCACCTTTGTTATTTAGCGTCTAAAATCTTGAGCGCACTCTACCAATGCATTTACACTACCCACAAGGGACAAATTATAAACAATTAGCCTTGTCTTGCATGCAGACGCTAATTTGCCAGCTTATATAGCACCTGTAAGTAGATAGTATGGGCGGTGTATCTTGTTGACACCTGTTTCTTTGTAAGCATTGTGACAGAACATAATCTTGGTACCGGCGTTCCTTCATCTAGCTCACGTCCCTATTTCAACATATTGTGTTTATACAGAAAGCTCGAGGACCGCAGAGACTGGAAATTTTTTTTATATTGAGAGCTCGAGTGAAGCACTACACTCCACTGCGCCGACTGTAGAAATTTGTGGAGGATTGTGGCTTCGATAGCAGACGAGAGTTTCCTCCAGGTACATGGATTCTTATCTCTGCGCAGGTAAATGTTTACAACTACATCCTCCCAAACCTAGAATTTAGTTTTACTTAAGCTTCGTTATTGTTCTCTGTTCAATCATATTTTTCTTTACAGGGCTTGCAATAACATCTTCGTATTACAGTCAATATTATTCGAGCTAGAGTAACTATGCTTTCTATCAGGAAATTCTGGTTTATCGCTTAGAGACTTTCTTATAGCCTGAAGTTAAAATGTATAAGATGTTCCGTTAATGTTTTATAGACTATTTATCAGGGTTTTGAGTCTGGCAGCCCTTCCAAATTTTATTCCATCGAAAATAAAAAGAATAAAGTATGAAATTTTATCAAGATATCGAATCTGCCAGCCGTTGGCATCCTTATGAAAATTCTACTAGGGGTTTTTCTGTTTATCCATGAAGATACTCTATGTTGAAAAGCCCCCTGTTTACCCTTATTTGCCTATAAAAACACAGGTGCAATGTTGAGCACCGTCACCACTTGGGTGCTTTCAGATGGCTTGGCAACCACAATTGGTCTTTTTAAAGCCGAGATTGCCATGCACAGTTGAGAATCGCTATACATATATATATATATATATATATATATATATATATATATATATATATATATATATATATGCAGCTCTTAATGGTGCATAGCAAAAAAATACATATATGAAAGCACCTATTAACGCTACATCCTAAAATATATATCTATAAATATATCTAGGTGAAACGATTAATATCACTAATTTTGGATTTCGATTAATTTCTTTACTAGATGGAATCATTCGGCACCTCCTTTCATGATTTGAGCTCCATCCCATCTGCATTGCAAGAAATTTGGTATTTTTTTTTTTATCTCATATAAGTTATGGTTAATAGTTTTGAGACCTGATCTCGCATTATTTGATCTTTTATTGTGTAGTTAAGTTGTCAACCCTACAGATGAAAGTTTTTAGTTTTGAGAAGGTGTCCATTTAACTATTTAATATTTTAACCCTCTAGTACGCTATGGGCAATCTGCAATACGAATTGGTCCCGTAATAATTGAAACACAACTATATATTTAAGACTTCCGTTAATACCATACCCCACGTACTGTGTAAAAAATGACTATAGTCAAGATGAGACTTCCATGTTTCAATAGGTTAAGCCACAAATTTTTTTATCAATCAATAGGTAACTAACTAAAGAACAGTTTAAGTGTATGATTCATTGTAACCAAACCTACCAGAAACAAGAATTGAAGTCTCAATTCGACGTCGGTATGAAGCTACGCCTTTGTAATCAGCCAAGTCCCAAAGCTATGACATGGGCTTCTTCAACCCGCGTCTAGCTGATGTTAGAAGCTCTATTTGCTAAGACTGTGACTCGATTGTATCAGAAAAATTCATAGACCCCGAACTCGAGACCCACCAGAACAAAATCGTAGAATAAACCCTTTCACGCCCTTTGTCTTCCACAGAACTATCGCTTAGAATTTCTACCATCCACCTGTTAACGGCTCGCATATAGTACAATAGGGTAGAGCCCCTTCGCACAGCCCAAGGTCATGGGAGTACAAAGGTTTGACGCTGCCATCATAACACTATTTATTAACATTTATTAAAAACTCCAGCAGCAGGGTGGTGACTCACATCCTCGCTCACATTTTATGAGTTTAAAATTTGTATTGTTATCAAGACCTTGGCTATTACCAGATGCAATGTGCATGATAAAATCAAACTATTAAAGCCCAAGACGACTTACGCCACCTGTTTAACAATAATAATAAACAATAAACAACAATTAAAGCGCTCATTAATAAGGCTCTAACCTGTACCAATAACTCTGTCTATTATTAATGCAAGGCATCGATATATGGAATCGACAACAATTCAATTATTACTGGCGGCCATACCATGCATAAATTGTGAATAATCCATGTAATGCGTTGAGCCATGTAACCTTTTATGGTAACCAATATGTTTATAATTATAAATGTTTGAATATAGATAAATCAAATCATATGTAGTACATTCAATGGTTTGTAGTACCCAATACTTTACAAATTGACATTGAAAATTATCGGCAGGCCCGATTCATGTCTAATCCTTTGATTATGTAATGCGTTGATTATATACATGTGTGTGTTAGGTATTAGTATCAATATGGTACAGTTATATGGTAATAATAATAATAAGATGCCAAGTTACTATGTATGCAATCGAAATTGCTTTAACTAAGTTCCAAACCCATGGTGTGAGTGCTAGCATAAGCTCGCCGGCTCGCCACCCATACGCTCAATGCATTGGGCTATAATGTGGTTACACAAGCAATAAATGTATTCGCTATCAACAATAAATTTATTCGCTATCAAACAATAAAAGAAAACAATTTTCTCCATTACGAAGTCTGCAACTCCTTGCATGGAAGCCAGAAACCACCATGGCGCCAGCCCGCCGCCCCCTCTTGGGGTGGGAAAAACTAGGCTGGCGTCATTGTTTTACAACCAACCATATTTTTAAAAAATGCCATTTTAAAAAACTGGATTTAATATAGCATATTCAAACTATATCCAAACTATAGCTCTAGGGTAAATTTCTACGTTCAACAGCCTAGAATAATAGGCAAATAATCAGGTTCAGAGCCTACAGAACTATTGTCAATTGGACAAGTTGGACCGCAGCTACCAACTGCTGTGGCATCCTCACAACTCAAGGGTCTTTTCCACTCTTGAGTTCATTTCTAACGAACGTAGAAAACATACAGTAAAGAGTTTGTTTCTTACCCGAGGAGCAGCACCTGCTTGTACGCAGTTTCAACAACTTGATCCAGCCTGCCATCACGTACAAGACATAAGTTAAACCGCTAATTTTTATGAATCAATAGATAACTGAGTAAACAACAGTTTAAGTGTATGATTCACTGTAAACAAACCTACCAGAAACAAGAATCGAAGTCTCAATTCGATGTCGATACGAAGCCCCTCCTTTGTAACCTCGATGCAACCTGCCATCGCATACAAGACATAAGTTAAACCAGCGAAATTTTTATGAATCAATAGCTAAAAAAGTAAAGAGCAGTTTAAGTCCAATATTCGTAGAGGTGAAGCAGACATCATGCTTGCAGGTGCCACAGAGGCTGGGATTGTGCCCATAGGTATGGGTGGATTTATTGCCCTCAACGCCCTTTCTCACAGAAATGATGACCCACAGACACCTCTCCCAACCATCCGCTCGACATTTATATTCTTTAAGAATCACCTTTCTATTATTACGTATATAATAAGACACCACTTATTATGAGCTTTCGTTTTCTAACTACTCTACATGACGACTTATTTGCACGACCTAGCAAAATAGCTTATTTGCCATATTTAAGGTTGCACCTTCCATGCAATCCAACGCGCTGTAAGGTTGGGGCATTACGTAATTGGGGTAGCTTAAGTGAACCGGTCTATAAAGCCTGCCTTGCTAAATTGAAGGTTGTGATCTAGCAGGACTTTCCTTAGGGCTTGTGCTTTAAACAATGATATTAGCAGCAAGAGGGCTTAATCTATTTTTTATTGCAAAAATGAAGAAGCGCTACTGAACAACCTACGTTGGAGGGCATATTATTTATACGCAATATCATCCGTCGCGATCTATGCTTCCCACCTTTCGACGGAATCCTTTAAACTGATAAAATGGCTTATACCTACAAGCAGGGGATAGAATGCAATAAATGCAATGGATTGGAATGCAATGAGAGTAAATATATGACCATCTAAGGGAAGGAACTAAGAATGGAGAGCATCTACTACCGCTGATAGATAGAACATCTACCAACGAACGAATGGCAGTGATCAACATCTACTACCAGGGAAGGATGATACGATTGAGACTACCACACCACTTATTATGAGCTTTCGTTTTCTAGCTACTCTACACGACGACTTATTTGCATGACCAAAACGAGCAAGCAGAAATAATCAGGTTCAAAGCCTACAGAACTATTGTCAATTGCACAAGTTGGACCGCAGCTACCAACTGGTGTGGGATCCTCAGAACTTGAGGGTCTTTTTCACTCTTGATTTCATTTCTAACAAACGTAGAAAACCTACAGCAAACAGTTTGTTTCTTACCCGAGGAGCAGCATGTCCTTCTACGCAGTTTGAACACCTCGATGCAACCTGCCATCACATACAAGACATAGGTTAAATGACGAAAATTTTTATGAATCAATAGGTAAGCGAGTAAAGAACAGTTTAAGTGTATGATTCACTGTAACCAAACCTACCAGAAACAAGAATTGAAGTCTCAATTCGATGTCGGCATGAAGCCGCGCCTTTGTAGCCTCGATGCAACCTGCCATCGAGTACAAGACATAAGTTAAACCAGCAAATTTTTTATGAATCAATAGGGAAGCAAGCAAAAATCAGTTCAAGCCTATGATTCACTGTAACCAAACCTACCAAAAACGAGAATTGAAGTCTCAATTTCATGTCGATATGAAGCTGCGCCTTTGTAACCTCGATGCAACCTTCCATCACGTACAACACATAAGTTAAATCAGAGAAATTTTTATCAATCAATAGATAAGTAACTAAAAAACAGTCTAAGTGTGATTTACTGTGACCAAACCTACCAGAAACAACAATCAAAGTCTCAGTTCGATGTCGGTATGAAGCTACGCCTTTGCAATCAGCCAAACCCCAAAGCTATGACATGCGCTTCTTCAACACGGATCTAGCTCCTGTCAGAAGCTCTATCTGCCAACACTGTAACTCGACTGCATCACAAAAAATTGATAGACCTCCCAGCCGAGACCTTTCATGCCCTTTGTCTCCTCCACGACTATCGGCTACAATTTCTACGATTCATCTGTTAACGCCTCCCAGATAATGCAACAGGATAAAGCCTCTCCGCAGAGCCAAAGGTCATGGTAGTACAAAGATTTGACGCTGTCATCATAACACTATTTATTAACATTTATTAAAAACTCCAGCGGGAGGGTGGTGACTCACATCCTCGGTCACATTTTACGAGTTGTATTGTTATGAAGACCTTGGCTATTATTACCAAATGCAATGTGCACGATAAAATCAAATATCAAAGCCCAAGACGGCTTACGTCACCTATTTAACAATAATAATAAACAATAAACAACAATTAAAGCGCTCATTAATAAGGCTCTAGCCTGTACCGAAAACTCTGTCTACTATTAATGCAAGGCATCGATATATGGAATCGACTTACTGGTGGCCATACCATGCATAGATTGTCAATAATCCATGTAATGCGTTGAGCCATGTAACCACTCGCCACCCATACGCTCAATGCATTGGGTTATAATATGGTTACACAAGCAATAAATGTATTCGCTATCAACAATAAATGTATTCGCTATTCTCCAATACGAACTCTCCAACTCCTTGCACGGAAGCCAGAAACCACCATGACGCCAGCCCGCCGCCCCCTCTTGGGGTGGGAAAAACTAGGCTGGCGTCATTGTTTTACAACCAATCATATTTTAAAAAAATGCCATTTTAAAAAAACTGGATTTAATATAGCATATTCAAACTATATCCAAACTATAGCTCTAGGGTAAATTTATAGGTTCGATAGCCTACAATAATAGGCACCCGACGATTCATTTATATTCCCCTTCAAGAACATAATAATAATTAAAAAATTAAAAATACAACTTATCTTTAAATATATTTTTATAAATATAAAATATATGTTTTTTTCAATAATAGAAATTATAAATATATTTTTATGTTTTTCTCAATGATAAAAAATATAAATATACTTTTATAAATATAAAATTGTTTTTGTTCAATCAATAAAAAATATAAATATATTTTACAAATATAAAATGTTTTTTTTAATAATAGAAAATATAAATATAGTTTTACAAATATAATTTTTTTTTTTCAATCCATATGTATTAATTTGACAACCATTAATTGTGAATTTATTATGGCCCTTATCCTCGAGTACCTTCCACCGCATTCATTACTTTGACCAAAGATGGCACACATGTGAGGCATTGTTTAAGTTTTACTATACGAGATCATAGCGAATGGTAAACACGAGGGTAGACGCAAGCTTCCTCCATGAACTCGTCATCTCACTAGGGCTCTTCCATCAATTTTTTTCATGTGGTTTAATTTCAAAATATCAAAATAGATACAGTTTGCTCCTCATACATCTTTACGGTTGCCATACCCAATTTCTTTTAAACTCTTGATCTGTTAATTTTGGTATGGAAATAACATTTTTTACAAAATATGATTAATTTATATGCATTAAAGAAAATTTGGAATTTAAAATGAACTTTATAATAAAATTTTCTATTAATGAGTTAGAATTTAAGAAGCAATAAAATTTCAATAAATTGGATCAACTAGCTTGGACATATAGATATCAATCTGGTTAAAATATCAATAAGAAACCTCAAAATATAATAAATATTCTTGAAATATTAAATATAAAATATTTTATATTATTACTATCTCCAATACTTGAAAAATAAATATCACTTTAATTATTCACAATCATAGATCCATCTTAAAGGGATCTACCAAAAACTTCTTTTTCTAATGATCAACTTCAATGAACATTGCATGCTCACCTAGATCGAGCTCTTTTAATCCTTACCCTCACATTGCACCCTCACCTAGATCGAGCTCTTTTAATCCTTAACCTCACCTAGATCGAGCTCTTTTAATCCTTGATTAAGGATGAGTGGTGGGGATCCACTGAAATGACATATATTTTAGAAAAAATTGTTGTGCACAAAGATCCAAAGGTGGAGATTTTGTGACGGTGGACAGCCTCCTTCCTTAAAGGTCCTTTGCTAATCTTGCGTTTTTTTATTATATATCTTGTGGTGCTAGTGGGAATGCTGGGTCAACTGATACTTTGACTGCTAGGAATGCTAAAGCTGGTAATCCCGTATCTACTTATGATGTAAGTGTCGACCTGGTCAGTCCAATATGGATATCTAAAGACGTAGGCCCCTTGGCACAAGCTCTCGATCTCTAGGTCTCCATCGCCCTTGACTCTGCTGACTTTGCACAAAGATCAAAAGGTGGAGATTTTGTGATGATGGACAGCCCTACTGAAAGGCCCTTTGCTAATCTTGCGTTGTTTTTATTAATCTCTCATCCTGCCACGTATGGATCCAGAGTTTCAAGCCATTGATCGTGCCACCCACCACGTATGGAGCCGCAGTTTGAATCGAAGCGATCAAATGTTTGAATTCAATCGGGTTAAGGCAACGGCCAGAGATTAGCGATTGGTGGTGCAACTATATTCGAAATCCACGGATGGACCCTATTACTTCCAAAACACCCAGTTGACCTGTAAATCCCGTTGTGACATCTATCTCAAACTGGGGAAAATTAGCAGAGAAAAAGTGGGTCGTAATTTTCATTTGCGGACTCTTTGGATCTGGGAGCTGTAGGGAATGTTGTTATAAAAGCGCTTTTCGACGGCAAGCTCATAACCTGGGTTCCTGTCGTTTGCAGTTCACCTTGCTTCTACTCATGCAATGGAATTATACTATGTTATCGGCACCCTCAATTTACAGGCGCGCTCGATGGTATAATATGGAGTCCGTCTTTATATTAGCTTTTAGCATGTGCTTTGCACAGGATTCCCTTGGTGAAGGATGGCTCCTACAACTTGGTTTCTTTTGTAGATCCAGAGTGGAGTTTTCCTTCGCTCCGAGTTCTGAATGATTTATATTGTGTTTGTTTGTTCAGGATAGGCCACGCGCATGGAATTAAAAAACTGTTTATGCATTATACATCCCCGAAATGATTCATCTTCAAGTGTTTGAGGGTTCAAGCGGCTATGGTCTCGATAGGTGAGATTTATCTCCAACTGGGGCAAATTAGCAGAGAAAAAGTGGGTCGTAATTTCGATCTCATAACCTCAGTTCCTGTCGTTTACCAAAAAAGTGATTTAAAACGGATACTTTTGCAAGGTTTGAAACCACTTTTTACTATGTTTGTTTGTTCAGCAAGGTCTCAAACGACTTTTTACTATGTTTGTTTGTTGAGGTCATGCCACACTCGTGGACGATTTTCTTCACTAATTGGTCCTATCCATTATTCACACAGACTAGTTGTCCATCCTATCCATATCACATTCCTCAATCACACAGAGGATTCAGAGAAGGAGAGGTATGTATGATTACAAGTCATTCAAAACAAAATTGAAGTTTTAAAGTCTTTAAATGCTTGGATCATCACTCTGAAAATTTACCTTCCTGTTATTTTGAAGGAATCAAGGAAAGCTATCATGCAAATCTCAACGAAATTGAACTCCGGTGAATGGAATGAAATCCATCTATCCCCACCAACTAAACAACGTATCCTTGACATGTAGATATTAATAATTATTACCACATGTTTACATTTTTTTTCAAATACATGACATGCAATCCCATTTAAGTTTATTCCTCGGCATGGTATACGCTATATATAAACAAGGAACACAAAGGAATACAAGTAACTTCATCAACTTTGAATGTGTAATGAATTTGAATCTTTATCATTAAATCATAATATTTTTTCTTCAATTTGAAAATACACACTTTAACTACTTGCATCCACCATTATTGGCAAAAGCGACACAGCGAGGAGCACCATAAGCATTTATGGTTCCAATAGCAGAAGACAAACGTAGGGTTATTCTTATTGTAGGTAGGGGGAACCCATTAGTCAGTTTCATGTACAAGTGACTAATTCACCTTCAATAACGTAATTTAGCGTTATCGAAATTAATTAAACTCAATAATTTTAAGTGGACGAAATGAACTTAGGGATTAACTTATTAATTGGCCTTGTTCAGTGAATTTTGTAACAAAGTTATTAATGATGCCAAAACTCAAAGGAAAAGTAATCGACGAATATTTTTTTTTTCTATGCTTTAGGACTAGGGTAATTTTTAGGGGCCAAATTTAGTCAATTGACTATTTTTTGGGTTTTTTTTCAAAAAATAAATTCGCTATTTGGTCATTTTTAGTCTATAATATCGTCTATATTTACATAAAATATGTTTTTTATCATAATATTCGCCAAAATTCACACGTTTCACTAGTAAATTGTATGTTTCATATTTAATATTCGCCTACCTATCTATATACATATTTTTTTAAATCTAAAATAATCGCCTAGGATACTATACTTAAGTATAATATTAGAATCCTTAAAAAATACCATGTTTAGGACTTTGCTTCTCTTAGCATATACTTTGTGAAAGTAATCTTCTAAGAAGCATATACTTTGTTGAAGTAATCTTCTAACTTTTACTTCACAAATTAACTGCATAGTTGAACTGCGCAGTTGAACTTCGCATAAATGTGCAGTTCTTTAACTTCGCGAACTTGATTTCGTAGACTTCTCAATTACTTTGCAAATCCTTTTTACTGCGCTTTACACTTAACTTCGCGGATCTCTTAAACAAACTTTATATTGAAATATTTCTTGTTAGGACATAAGAAGTAAAACATTTACAATGAAACTTATGCGCAATTACTCATTGTTAAAATAGAACTTTTTCTACGATGAACTATTTGGAAATCTTGATTTCTTTTACACACAAGTAAATGTAAACAACATTCATGCAAGTAAATTTGGAGAAGATGTGCCACATGCAATATTCAACATTCTTGAGAATGAAACATAAAACTATATAGACTTATATATATTACCATATTAAAGTGCGCAACTTGCCTTAATACATGGAGATGAGATTTACTTTGATTTCTCACTTCTTACAGAGCTTGGGCTCTTCATATACTTCACGGGATGAGCTTCTCTTCCTTTCACTCTTCTTACACGTCTCTCTCTGATATTCAATTAACTTCTTCTATATATAGGAATTGCATAACCACCGACTTAAGATCGCTTCAACTTGAAGCTACTCTGATACATTTAAGATTGTAACAAATCTCTACCTAAGAATTCTTGATATGCAGAATACTAATGCGGTCACATAAATACTAACTTGACGTGGGCTGGATTGGATAAAAATTGACTGACTGTCTGACACTGCAGACTCACAAAAAGACTGACTTACTTGCTGACAGAGCTGGCGCAGACTAGATATGCTATCACCTCTTAATTACATTTCTCTAACACTCCCCTTTAATTATGAGCGGATGGGGATCATTAAACAAAAATAAAATTTTACAAAATATTTCAGAGTTGAAACATGCTCTGTGAATGACGAAGTTCACTGCGTAGAACTTGTCATTCCCAAACAACTTTGCAGATATTGGAATGGGTCATTTTCCAATGGTTTGGTAAAGATGTCTGCTACATGATCTTCAGATCTACAAAATTCTAAACATATTTATTTGTTGTTTATCAATTCTCTGATAAAATGATACCTTGTGTTGATGTGCTTGGTTATCTTGTGGAACACATGATTCTTTGACAGTGCGATAGATGAATTGTTGTCACAGTAAATGGCTGTGGGTTCTTGCTGGTTCTGTGACAAATCACTTAACATCCTTCGCATCCAAATGGCTTGACATGCAGCGCTTGTAGCTGCAACATACTTTGCTTCTGCTAAGGAAAGAGTTACAATGGGTTGTTTCTTTAAAGCCCATGATACAACACCTATTCCTAAATGAAATGTATTTCCAAACGTGCTTTTTCTGTCATCTATGCTGCCTTCATTGTCACTGTCAGTGTATCCAATGAGTTTGAAATTTTCTAAGGTTGAATACAAAATACCAAAGTCTTTTGTTCCACTTACATACCTCAGAATTATTTTACCTACTTGCCAATGAAATTCTTTTGGTGATTCCATGAACCTTGAGATTAAGCTGACTCCATACATGATATCTAGCCTTGTCACTGTAAGATACATAAGGCTTCCAACAAGCCTTTTAAACAGTGTTGGATCTACATTGGATCCATCATCATCATTGCTCAATTTTAAACATGTTATCACTGGTGTTGGAGTTGTATTTCTATTTAACATCTTAAATCTGTTCAAGACATCACTTGCATACTTCGACTGAGATATAAATATCCCTTTTTCAGACTGTTGGACTTCAATGTCCAAAAAATACTTCATTAGCCCCAAATTAGTCATTTCAAATTTACTTTCCATGACTGATCTAAACTCTTCTATGCCAAAATCACCAGTAAATATTAAATCATCTACATACAAGCATACAATTAGCTTATTACCTTGCTGGTTGATTTTTGTGTACATCGTTGGCTCACATTCACTTCTATGAAATCCATTTTGAATGAGGTAAGAGTCAATGCGACTGTACCAAGCTCTAGGAGCTTGCTTCAAACCATAGAGTGCATTTTTCAGCTTCTATACTTTTTGTCCTTGTCCTGGAGCTTCGTATCCTTGTGGCTACTCCACATATACTTCCTCCTCCAAATAACCATTTAAAAAAGCAGACTTAACATCCATTTGGTAAACATGCCATGTCTTATGAGCTGCGATGGCCAAAACTGTCCTAATAGTGTCCATTCGTGCTATAGGTGCAAAGGTTTCATTGAAGTCTATGCCAGGTTATTGTGTGAACTCTTTTGCTACCAATCTTTCCTTGTGCTTCCGCAAATTTCCATCAGCATCTTGTTTGGTCTTATAAATCCATTTCACGCTTATCACATCCTTGTCTTTAGGAACATTAACTAGTTCCCATGTTTGATTCTTTTCGATGCATTCTATTTCTTCATCCATGGCTTGTGCCCAAACTTTATCTTCAACAACTTCTTCAAATGTTAGAGGATCATTAACTTGAGAAAATAATGCAAAAACTAAGAATGAATTAGGTGTACCAATCTCATATATCTCACGCAGACTTCTTGTCTTTGGTGGATTTGCCGGTGTCGAGCTGCGTAAACAGCCTGATGGAGTTTGTTGCACACTTGGTGTGCTTGTGGGATTAGCTTGAACTGCGACTTGTGTCGGAGTTCCTTGTGCTGAAATATGCTACACAGTCCTGGAAGTAGGCAGAATTGTGACATTCTAATTCACATGCGGAGTCTCAACCACATCTTCTGCGATGTCATCATGTTCAACATGTGACACGATTTTAACATTCTTCTCTACATGAGTTCCATCCCATGCTTCATTTTTTACAAACTGAACATCTCCACTGATAATAACTTTTCTTGTGATAGGGTCATATAACTTGTATGCTTTTGTATCTTCAGAATACCCAATAAAAATGCATTCTGTCCTTTATTATCTAATTTCCTTCTTAGCTGATCTGAAACATGTGCGTGTGCTACACAATTTTTTTTTAAAATGTGAAACACTATGTTTTATACCTGTCCAAGATTCCTGCAGAACTTTGTTCTTCACACTCTTTATCGGACATCGATTTACGATGTATACAACAGTTGCCATTGCCTCATCCCGGTATTCATTTTCAACAGATGCATGGCTGCCAACATACTGCACGCCATCTCCATAATGGTTATGTTTTTTCTCTCTGCAATACCATTCTCCTGCGGTGTATACCACACAGTGAATTGCTTCTGTATGCCATGATTTTTACAAAAAATTGAGAAATCATTTGAAACATACTCACCACCTCTGTCTGTTCTTAATATCTTGATGCTGTAACCACTTTGCTTCTCGACAAGTGCCTTGAACTGCTAAAAACATCCAAATGCATCAGATTTATGTTTTAGAAAATATGCCCATGTTTTTCTTGTGAAATCATCAATAAATGTGAGAAGGTAAGTGCATCCTCCCATGCATGGTGTTTGCATTTGTCCACAAATATTAGAGTGCACAATTTAAAGTGATGTGCGAGTTCTGTATGACTTTTCGACTGGAAAAGTCTCTCTATGTTGTTTTCCAAAAATCCAGCTTTCACAAATTCTCTCTGGCTTTTCAATCAATGGCAATCTTTTTACCATGTCCTTCATGTGCAGTAGCTTCAGTCCACCAAAATTCAGATATCCAAACCTGAAGTGCCACAACCAGGATTCATCCTTTACTTCTGTTTGAAATGCTGCTTGCATTTCTTTGCTGTCATTTTCTTTCTTGTCGCAGTGAATTCCTGCTTCTTTACTTTCTGCTTTGAATGCAGCTCCTAAATTTTCATTCTGACTTTCATGAACAACTTGAGTTGTTTTTCATTTTATGATTGGCCTTATCCTCAAAGGAAACAAGTGATTGCTTGTCATCTGCACTTCGGCTATTAATTGATTGCTTGGATATATGCCTTTGATCACACAATGCTTTCCTATCATGTGAACTCTGGAACCTTTTTCCATCATTTGTCCAATGCTCATCAAATTATGCTTCAAACCTTGAACATAATAAACATCATGAATAAAAATTTTCTCCCCCTGTTTGGTTAGAATAGCAACAGTACCCTTACCCAAAATAGTAACTTGAATATTGTTTCCAAGCATGACATCAGTTTGAACTGATTTATCGATATTGGAAAATGTATTTAAATTACCAGTCATATGATTGCTACAGCCCGAGTCTAAATACCATATGTCATTTGAGCTTTCTTGGACATCATTGCATTCAAGTGGAGATGCACATGCTAAGAACAGTGAGATGTTCAGAGTGTTGTTGTTGCTTGACTCCAATTGACCTTACTTTCCTTGTTCATACTGCTTCTTCTTGCATTCATATGCAAAGTGTTCAAACCTATTACACAAATGACATTGAATTTTTTATTTGTCATACCTTTGTCCACTTTCCCGACTAGGCATCTGATTCTGACCTATACTAGTGACATGTGCAAGGCTATTGTTGTGACCTCCTCTGAAAGAACTTTGTCGTCTGC
The DNA here is from genome assembly GCA_027924585.1 of Larix kaempferi. NCBI lineage: Eukaryota > Viridiplantae > Streptophyta > Pinopsida > Pinales > Pinaceae > Larix > Larix kaempferi. The sequence goes on along the minus strand of BSBM01000316.1, from coordinate 1,288,245 downwards.
CTCTGGAGTTTGATCTTCCTCTGCCTCTTCCATGACTTATGGATGACTGTGCTACGAATGCACTTTCCAGTGATGTGTCTGAACTGTTGATTCTATGTTCATGATTGAGTAATAAGGCTTGCAACTCGTTAATAGTAAATTGGGATAGATATTTGTTTTCCTCCAGAGTCACAACTAAAGATTCAAATTTCTTTGGAAGAACTCTAAGAACTTTTTCAACAACTCTTTGGTCACCTAGATTTTCTCCATGAGACTTTATTTGATTAACTAGACCAATAACATGAGTATAGAATGAGTCTACTGAATCTGTATCTTTCATCGACAGAGATTCAAAATCTCTTATAAGAATTTGAAGTTTGGCAGTCTTTACCTTGTTCAAGCCTTGACAGGAATTTTTCAGTGTGTCTCACGCTTCCTTAGCTGACTACACTACTGCTACTCTTGGGAGAGTAAGGATTCATGTGTTGCTTGATGTATGTGGAACAATGCCTTTCCATCTTTCTTCCTCTATTCCTTTAAGACATCCTTCTCAGCTTGTGTGAGACTGTTGAATGCTGCCATATCTGCTGGTTCTACATAGCCATTCTGGACTATTTCCCATACATCTTGACCTCTAAACAAAGATTTCATAGTTAGAGACCGATATTCATAATTTTTTCCTGAAAAGATTGGAGTTTGAAAATTACCAGAAGTGGAATCCATTCTTAACCGCTTTTCCCTTATAAATAGAATTCCTACTTTCCGTAAACCTCACTGTTATAGGTCAAATCTTTACTTCTCCGACCTTGATCACATTGCTTTGTCGATCACACAAAAGGACACCATGGATTAAAGAGCTAGGTTGACCTGGATGACTTACTGCTGGAACTAAACACTTCAGTTGAAAATCTTACTTTGTCTACTGATTTCATGACATGTGCACTACTCTTTGCACAATAAACTAGTGTTCTAAACACTACTTTGCTCAAGGAAAACCAGCGCACACATTTAAAAAGTTGCAAACACTTGTTGTAAAGCACAAAAGTTGCATACCGTGCGCTACTCTGGTTATATGAATCCCGCATATAACTTAAGATGAAGTAAAAAAATATATTAAGATTATGAATTGGGATTAGTTGAAGTTGGTTCAGCAACTTCCCCAACCTCCCAATTCAACCACCTCTCGATTCCAACTGCCTACCTTGTCCCATGAATACAAGGAGGATCCACGAGAAAGGGGCCTAGATGGAATGTTTTAACTACTGTTATGATGGAGGAATTCCGAAGTCATTGTGAAGAGCAGGAGCCCAGGACTCTGTTGCAGAAGCATCTTGACCGAGCAAGTATATTTGTACTCATTTATGTTTCTTTGACAATAAAAAGGTGGAAATACCCTTCCTGTCCCAAATTGAATGTCTATTGGATTGAATGTTCATTTGGTTTAATATCTGATTGTAGTTGATGTTTAATTGCTTTCAATTTCATCATATTTATTGCAGTCAAGATACACTGAGGAAGGTTTACTTTGTGTTGCAGGTTCATCATAGCAGAAGATCAAGCAAAAGCTAGGACCAACCGTCGATAAAAAGGTACTTCTTTCGATATCTTGATCTCTTTCCATTTGTAGTAACTAAATGCAATACAATGAATGTATTTACTTGTCACCCCACCCAAGTTGGTAGTGTCTTCTCCTCACTATAAGGTATTTCCTGCACAACAGACTGACGACTCCCCGCCGGGGAGTAACCGGTTGTTTTTCTGCTCTAGGAGACCTTGTTAGGTTTTTCTTCGAGTCTCTTTCAGTCTATTTGTTCTCTGAGAGGTCTTATAGGTCATTGTTGCTTGTTCTTTCTATATGTATTCATCTTAGTCCACTACTGCAAAGCCTTTTTGTTTGCTTCTGAGCCTTGTGCGTTGGTTTACCCTACTTATAGTAGCGCATTTTAGCTGATGAACACTGCTTTGTCCACTACACAGTGGCGCATCTTTCCTAGTGTGCACTGGTTTCTGTACTACACAGTAGTGAATTTTCCTGTAACTTTCAGTTCTCTGTTAGGGTTTGATTTCCAGTTTCTTAGGTTCACTTCCAGCCTTTTGCTTTGCTTCCTTGACTGACCCCTGAGACTTTTATGTCTCTTTTGAGTCATATTTGCCTCTCTGAAGTCCTTTAGTTTGTCTTTACTTGCTTGAGTACTTGTTTAAGGTGTCTTTATTGTTTTTAACCCTTTTGAATGTTGTGCACTACTCCATGTTGGACATAGCTGCACATTTCTTTCCCTAGATGCTTGTTGCAGTCATACAGACCTACATTCTTAACGTTTGTTGTCTGTGGCAACATTAGCACGCTTTTACTATGTCTTGTCCTTTTGCTTAGGGTTTGACCCCAAGTTTGAGTCCTTAGGGTAGCTTTGAAAGTTTGTTTGGTCTAGATACATTCTGTTTATCTTTTCAGTTCAGTCCAAGCGAGTTAAAGCTTTCTAGTTTGCTTTTCTTTTGAATCCGTGTCTTGGTAGGGTCATTTTTTTGTTTGCTTACCTACTCCTTTGTTTGGCGAGTTTTTTCTTAGGGTTTTGGTGCTTTGGAACAGCCTTTTAGGTTTTTTTTTTCGTTTGGGGATCTCTTTTCCTTGCTTCTTTTACACTTTGTTCCAAGCTTAGAGTTTTTTCCTTTGGAAACAACTCAGTAGGTGGAGTCTTCTCAAGTCTTTTTTATTTGATTGTTTTTGAGCCATTAGGTGTTTTGTTTTACTCACACTTTGCGTAGGTCTTACTTCCTCCTTTCCAAGTTCTTTTTCTTTTGCAATTATCAGAAAAGACAAAAAGTGAATTCGGTAGCTTAGTAGTAAGATTTATCATTGTTTTGAAGTAGCATAGTTTGCTTTGCTTTGAAATTTAAAAGAAAATTAAAAAGAAATTTGATTTAGGATTTCTTAGTTTGAGTTTTTGAAAGAATATAAATGAAAAGAAAAAAGTCTTTTGTGAATTTGAATGCATTATTTCTTTATGCACTTTGCTTTCTGTCGAAACCATTCCACACACCGCACTACCCTTATTGAGTAAAAAGTAGCCCTTAAAAAAAATCTTATTAAAATTAACTAGCAACATTTTTCTTTTTAGGTATACACATCATCAACTAGATTAGGCTAGGATTTCGGGTTTAAATCACCTTAAACCACCCAAAATCGGCTTCATTACTCAACAATCGTAGTACAACTATCTATTATGTAAATCCACCTCTATCAAATTGTCCTGGGATGCTCTACTCAAACCAGAGTTAAGCACGAGGCCGTGGGAGATTGGAATTGTTGAGGATACCCCCTCACTTTCCCATCAATCATAAACTAGAGTTGAATCGCGTACGGGGGTCCACTAGTGCTTTCAGATTTCAGGCTTTGCTACCTTGCCCATGCGTTTTGACTAGGCTGACGGTTGTCCTCTCAGGTTATTTTGTATTTGTGGTATCCTTAGTATCATAACACTAGGGCTCTACACAGGTAGAGTGGAAGGATATTTCCACTTCACCTCGGATAGACGTGGAAGGTAACCCTTTAGTAGTAATCCCGGGAGAGCAGTTTGTTGATTCAAACGCTTGCACCCAGAGGACCTCCACTGGATGCCACGTAACTAACCGTCGATACTCTGTTAGTTTGTTATGGGCCCTAATCATCCAAGACTTACTTCTGAGAGTATTTGCCTTGTATTGCTTGGTTTGATCACTTAGGAAATCTTTTAGTGGTATGCTGTTTGCTCCTTAGTTGTAGTGGCCACTAGGTTTTTTACTTATTTTATTTTTTATAGTTGTGGAGGACCAACATCTTTGTAGGTCTTGGAGGTTACAAAACCTTCCCCCACTTACTGTGGAGCCTCCACCGCCACCGTGATGCCGAAGGACGGATTCCCATGGTTCTTTTGAACTTACGGGAAAAACAGAGGTTCTTGGAGAACCACAACCCATAACCCCGGGTCGACAAGTCTTTGATACTGTTGAGGTTGAGGTCCTAACTTCTAGAGAGTTCAGTACTCCTTTCAATCCTCCTCTTATTGGACCCAACGATCCACTTCTGGTACATGTAGGATTTCAACAACCTGAGTACAGTGCATACTTGTTTACACCTGGTTACACCATGATTAACCCAAAAGATGAGCAGGGAGTTCCTCAAACTCCCACAACTTCTATGGCTACAAGGATTGTTAATCCTTCTTTCATAAACACTGCCACATCGAGTTCGTCGTAGGCTTCTTCTACTTCGACTCCATCCTTTAGCTTTAATGTTGGTACTCTAGGCATGTCGAGCTCATTAGATTCGATATCCGCCTCAGTTTATACCCCTACTTTTGGACCGAATAATGTCCCTTTGAAAGGGATACCTGTAGTGAATTTCACTCAGCCTCCTGTTACACAGCAGTTCCAGGGTGTGACTCAAGCTATTGCTTCCACTTCCATAGTAGGATCGATCCCTTCTGCATCTATGCCTGTTATGGGTACGATGACAACATCGTCTGTTACTACTACGCCTGGCTTTAACCCCTATGCAGGTTACAATGCTAATCCATCAAATATACCAGCAGGGAGTATCCCTTTCTCTTTGTTTGCTGGAGGAGGGGGTAGTTTTATTAATCCATAATACGGTGGGGTTAACACCCAGCCGCAATGGACCACTACCCTGGGAAGTAATCTGCTTTCTTTTGGGTGGAGCAATTTTAATGCATTCACTTCACAACCGATGGCTGGGGGCAACCCCAACCAATAGTACACGAATTAGGTAGTGGGAAATACCCAATACCAGGTTCCGGTCTATCAAATGCCATCGGCACGATCGCATTTACCATTTATGGAAACTTTGAACTTTCTAGATCTTTCGAAACTCACAAACAATCCCATGCACCATGATCCTACATGGCCACTTATTCCCACTAAGTTTCCCTCAGACATCCTGAAGTTTGAAGGTAATACTGGTGAGGACCGCGGTGACCATGTCACAACTTTTCATCTTTGGTGCTCCTAGATTTCACTGAATGATGACTCCATCAGGTTAAGGCTCTTTCAAAGAACCTTGACAAGTGTCATAGCCAAATGGTATATTGAACTGCCGAGAGCTGCTTATGGCACCTTTTGGGATCTAGCCACTGTTTTTCTTAACCACTTTCAACTTCCTGTCCGGTACGATGCCGACACAGACCTCCTATCGACCTTCCGACAAATCAAGGCCACTCATCTACCTGATCACATTCAAGAGTGGTGAAGGAGAAAGAGGCTCATTAAAGCCGACATCCCTCCAGCATTTTTATTAGAGTTGTATCTTAAATCACTCCTTCCTTATATTTCTAAGGAAGTTGCAACTTCAGGGGTGTCCTCCGAAGAGGAAGCCATTTTGAGAACCCAGCAGCTTGACTTGGTATATGCTTAGTCTGGGATATTATACGAGATTATTCCTGATGCGTCGAGGTCTAAGATTGACTTAGGTAAACCTAAAACTTGACCACATACTGATGGAATTGTGGGTTCAATAGACTCTATAGCGTTTGATGCCTTAACAAAGCAGGTTCACACCTTGTCAGTTAAACAGTCTGCTGCAGAAGCAAGTTCTGTTACATCCTCCCCTTCCACAACTGAATCTGTACAATAGGTACAGACAAACCAAAAGGGCCCTCGCTAACCCAACAACAAAAGAAAGGGCAAGAAAGGGGATGGAAACCAACAAAAGCCCCAAAACATGCAAAATGCCTAGGAGGGTAAAAAGGAAAAAAGGAAGGTTAAGTTCCCTTGCAAGCTGTGTCAAGAGGACCACCTTACCCATCAATTCCCTCTAATGGAAGAAGCCCAGAAGTTGATCCATGAAAAGAAAACTACTGTCTTAAAAGACCTTTTCCCTCATGGACAGAGTTCAGCTTCTGGCAGCTCTGGTGCTGGGGGCACTACTCATGCCAACTCAACCGATCATTCATTCATTAATATGGTTAATTCAAATGCTCTTTTTCAAACTCGAGTTAGAAATTATACCCCGGACCCGCAGCAGAAGGATGTTCCTCAGTCATCTACCCCTCTCCACATCAAGAGATTGGTGGATCCCCTACCGAAGATTTTGAAAGGTTTCTTCAAACGGGCTGTGCACAACCCTAACGCGAGGACTGCCTCCAACTGCAATGTAGTGGATGATTTAGCCTAAACCCCCTGTGCCATATCCACTTTGGAGGCATTGCAAAGTTGTCCATTACAACGCAGTGCACTCCTTGCAGTGATTGGAAGCGTAGATTCATCCAACATGGTTTCTCGTTTTGATATGAAAGATATCAAGTTCCGGTTTTCGTACCACGTTGCTCTCTAGATAGAGGTCGTCCATGATCCCATGACCATTAGACAAGCTGTCGTAGATGAGGGAGCATCCACATGCGTAATGTCCATTTCTTGCTAGAAGGATTTAGGTGAACTTAAGTTAGCCCCCTCAAACACGGTATTTACCGCCTTTGATGGAAGATCTTTCCGTCCACACAAAGTCTTACCATCATTTGATGTTGAACTTGTGGGAAAACTAGTATTGGTAGAGGTTGAAGTTTTGGATGCTCCGCTCAATTATAACTTGTTGTTGGGTAGGAGCTAGACATATGCCATGCAGGAAGTACCACCACCTATTTTCCATATCATAATGTTCCCTCACGAAGGAAAGATCGTCACAGTTGACCAACTTTCATTTTCCCGAAAAACCAACTAGACTTCATCGGATTCAACAATCCCGTTGGTTGATCAGTTCTGCGCAGTTACTAAGAGTTTGGGAGTAGGTCTCTATGGGTCATTAATAGGAACTTTTGACCTACCTTCTCCCATTCATTTTATTGGTTCTAAAGAATTTTCTTCATCTAAGATTTTCACGGTCATTCCAACGACAGATCCCTGGATTCTCCCAACTGAATTAGAATCAATTGTACCTTTATCTGTTGTATAGGTGGCTTACCTAGATTCACATCATGCTGCAACAGAACATATCGTGACTCTATTGGTCTTTGCTGAGTCAGATATGGACTATGCTCCTTGTAATAACCCGAAAAAAAATGTGAAATTAATTTTTTTTTTCCAATGAAGTCAACTCTCTCGAAAAACCTAAGGTGTACACTGAAAAACTTCCCATGTGTAACAACTGTAACAAGATGACTAGGCTGACTACAAAGAACTCTTTTACTACCTTTACAACTGTAATAGTCGGTCCACTAAATGGTGAGTATGAAGTATGTACTAGACTAAAGTCTTCCTCCAAGCTTAATAGTAGTATAATGACTTCTTGTTCTTTTCTTTTTTGTTTAAGATGGTAGGGGGTTTGCATGTCTCCCATGGAATGTGAACACAAAGCCGGTTGGAAAGGTCCCCTTGGACTCCCCTTGTCTTACTTAGCTCTTAGGAGCTAACACACTTGCAATGTTCCCACTATTGCAGGTACACTTCTTAAGCTACAAGTGTTCTAAAGGCAACAACATATAAATGTATCCAAACCATGTTGGAGGTTCTGGAAAATGTAAGTCCAAAAGCATGAGCATTGGGCCCTCCTCGATACTTTGGTTTAAAATGGCATACAAAGGGCTCCTAAACCCTAAACCTTCATTGGAAGTGGTCGTAAGGAAGTTTGTGAAATACCCAAGCTTAAACTCCATAGTAAAGGTGATACGACTCAAGTGGGTGGTGCATTCAATGCCACCATGTGAAAATACAGATAGTGGAATCAATGTCGTGGTGTGGGGAACTGAACCGATGTTACAAACCCTCGTTTGGTCTTTAGCTCAGCATTATACATTTTGTGGTTTTGGGGAGGCGACATGGAGGTTCGTCGCTGAGAAGGGAGCTCTAGTCACACCTTTGGTCTGAACTTGTCTCCAATGCCAAAAAAAAACTTCAAATTTCTGTGTTAAGGTAACTTGCTTCTGCATTTCAATTACCTTCAGCAATTTCTTGAGTTTTCTAATGTTTCCCTTTGTTTTTTCTTTTAATGGCGTAATGACACTCTGCATTTATGGTTATGAGGCAGGAAGGAAAAACTTGTTACAATAGCCGATGCTCATCTACTGGAGGTGACGAATGCCTGGCGGTAATGACTTTGCTTCTAGACCTTGGTAAGACCTGGGGTTCCAAGGCTTACTTTCGTTATTGTAAAAAAAAGAATGTGTTTGCAAGAAAGGGAAATATGGTAAATATTTTTAAGTGGCATAGGGAGGCATAAGGAGTTTTTGTTTGGCCCACGCTGTGTAATCCTCTTGCCATAATTTAATTGAGCTTTTATAATGGCTAAATGCCTGTTTAATGAGATAAGGACTCCTGTAATTCCTTTAAACGTTTTCAATTTGTTTTTAAGAGTTACTTCGTTGTAGCAGGTCGATGCTTAGAGGGTTTGTGTCTTTTTCTTTCTATTTTGTAATTAACCGGACTGTATTTGATCTTGGTAAAAATAATTCTATTAGAAGCTATATTTGCAGTCTTATTTCAATAAATTGTTTTCTGGGTTATGGCATAGTAGAGTCGTGGCTCTGTTTCTAAAAAGAGAAATGATGGAAAGAAAAAGCAACTACTTGTTTCGTTTATCTAATCTTCTATCCACCGTTGTGCTTGGGTGTAAAAATCTCATGAAATGTTTTCCCTGTATTTTAGGCTGGAAGGTCCACTTTAGGAACATTGATTCTATAATTTCGTTTCTAGGGTTCCAAGGAATTTTAACTTTGTTTATTTGAAAGAAAAAAGGCGAGCCCTTCAATTGTTTTGCTTGAATATGGTAAACAACCTCTGTGTAATCTTGGCTATTGTTTCCCTAAAAGAAAATCTTCTTTTTGAATATGGGTCAAAGTAAGAAAGGTTATGCCCTAAACTCATGCTAAAATCTTATACTGTTTGATATGTAGTTATCAATATGTAAGTATGTAGGAAATCTGAAATATTCAATAGTTCTGAAGGAAAAGAAATCTTTGCTTTGGGGTTTTTCGTATTGATTTTTAAAATGGGAGACGAAAGGAGTATGGCCCTAAATTAAAGGAAGAACGTGGCCCTTGTACATAGTTTCTTGTAACCCCATTTACTTGAGAAGTGTATAACTGAAGTCTCTATTTGATTTTTTGGGGGGAAGAGTCTAGATTTTGCAGAAGTATGGTTATCATTTTCTGTTGAAAGAGGTTATAAGCTAAAATTCTACAGGATAAATCTGAAGTTGTTGTTCACTAAAAAATATGATGTGCAACCATTTTCTAAGTAATATTTAGTATCGTAATTAATATTCTATGGTATGAGCTTCACCTATTATCCCAGGCAAAGTTTAGGGCTTAGGGCCCGGAAACCCTAGCGATTTCTCTCTTTGTATAAGGGCTATGGAGGGTTTCTCCACTTAATATTATTGAAATGAAGGTTGCCTCAAACAAAAATGACAGGAAAAGATAAAAGAAAAACATTTAAACCAACAGCCCCAAAATCAGATACATAATTATCAATAGCAATAGATTTAACGTATTGACAGGAAATAATGAAATATAACTCTACACAGTTAACCCTAACCAGATCTAAGACATCAGTTTTAATAATACGAGTATCTTAATAGAGAATAAGTCCTGCATTAATTTGTACAAGGTTAGCACGGTGATTTTCGATCTAATCTATAACAGGGTTTAAATGTCACGGATCTGCAACTCCTAACGTTTAGCTTGAGGCGATTAGAGACATCGATCCAAAACTTAACATAAATGATAGCAATGGTAGATCTACCCTTACTTAATGAAATAAACAATTATTAAGATCTGATCTAATACTTGCGTTGGATCGTAGATCAAAATATATGGGTCTGCATCTTATAGATTCAGAAATTGTTCGTAGCATAACATAAAAGAGAAATAGATACATAGAATGAGGAAAATAATAAAACTTGAATAAAATACTTATCAGACTTTATCGCAGCCTGACTGACTGAGGGACTTCCACTTTCCTCCCAACCGTAGACCGCAATCCGTTCCTGGACTGTTCCACCGGTCACCCCCGAGCCAAACTGAGCATAGAAAGTATCTAGAAGGCCTAGGGTAGTTATCTATCTCTTTTACTACAACAGAGCTTCAACAAGGTTCATTTATTAGCCTATATGGTGTGAGTCCATCAAACTGACATTTCCCATGCAAATACTATTCTTACAGTCCTTCCATGACAGTCCTTTGTTGAACACACCAGGTTTCAGTATTGGTGTTTGAGCGCTCAGATTCACGACTGGACCCTTTTCAGTGTAATTGGAAAACGTGCCATGCAACGTTACCTTCTCTACTATTAATACTTTTTGGGGTAAGGCTGCTAGATATTTTGGGTTTGACACCTAGCATATTTAGTTGTTAATTATTAATTAATATTTCTTTATTTTAATCCTCACAATTCATTTTAAATCTTTAACTTAATAAATTAGACTTTTACTCTTCTATTGGATAGTTTCGATTTTAATTGGGGGCTACTGACCTATCTAGATCCTTGTATGCTCAGCTTCTCTTTGAGTGGTTGCCCCAGTCAGTTCGAAAGAATAAAATAGCATTAAGTCATCATTTTAAAATAATCATTAGTTCACTTGATGCTCGAGAGCCTCTAGCTCAACATCAGTTATTAAGTTCGAGTCGAAGTGCTCCGCAGCTCCTTATCTCAACACTCACTCAACTATTAGTGTTCTCCAAGCCCCCTTGGCTCATGCACGTGTCGTGCACTGTCAAATTTATTACAATGTAAAAATAAAATAAAATAATATTCAAATAATAGAGTAGTCTTTTCTCGGGATGTTACATCCCTCCCCACTTAAAACAACACCGTCCCAGTGTTAGGGACTTGAATCGAAACCATGAAACAAGGAGGGGTAGGCCTCTTTCATTTCGGTCTCGTTCTCCCAAGTAGCCTCTTCAGGTTCGAAATGTTTCCACTGCACCTTCAGCTGGACGATGGTTCTCTTTCTGAGTGATACCTCTCTCCTGTCCAGTATGTGAAGTGGTTCCGGTACAAATTCCCCTTTGGGTTCTACTTGTAACAAAGACCAGTCAATCACATGTTTAGAATCGTAAACATATTTCTTAAGTAAAGATATATGGAAAACATTATGCACTCTTATATGTGCAGGTAGGGCCAATTCATAGGCCACTGGTCCTCTCTTGGCCAGTATTTCAAATGGCCCACAGAAACATGGAGCTAATTTGCCGCATTTTCCCAAACTTAGAGAACTCCTTTTTGCTTTGAATTTTAAGTACACATGCTCGCCAACTTGATAGTCCTTGTACTGCTACTTTCTGTCTGCATAACTCTTCTGCCTATCTTGTGCCTCTTTTAAATTCTGTTGTACCTTTACAACCAGTTGCTCTAGGTCTTTCAAGAGGTCTGGTCCCAACATAAGTCGATCTACTGGGCTATCCCAGGTGATTGAGGTTCTGCATTTCCTGCCATACAATATTTCAAATGGGCTCATTTTAGCTGAGGCTTGAAATCCGTTATTGTATGAAAATTCTGCTAAGTGTAAATACTCCTCCCATTTGTTGGGATTGTTCATGACATACATCCTGAGCATGTCCTCAAGGATTTGGTTGACCCGCTCTGTTTGCCCATCTGTTTGCGGATGGTAGGTAGTGCTAAATTGTAGTTGTGTTTCTAAACCAGAAAACAAGGCCCTCCAGAAATTATTGGTAAATTTCGTGTCTCTGTCGGAGATGATGGCCTTAGGTATGCCATGTAGCCTGAAAATTTCTTTTAAAAACATATCTGCAATATTTACAGCCTTATGAGTGGACTTAACTGGAATAAAATGTGCAGATTTAGACAACTTGTCTACCACCACCATAATTGAGTCGTTCTGTTTCTTGCTTTTTGGCAATCCCGTGATAAAGTCCATGCTGATTACTTCCCATTTCCATTCTGGAATGGGTAAAGGTTGTAGCAGCCCTGATGGATGTTGATGTTCAGCCTTTACCAACTGACATTCTTGACATTTGGCGATAATTAGTGCAATATCAGACTTTAATTTTGGCCAAAAATAAAATTTCTTAACGGCAGATATCATTTTCTGATATCCTGGATGTCCAGAATAAGGTTTATGGTGAAATTCAATTAATATATCAGACCTGATATTTCCACTGTCGGGAACGTATAATCTGTCTTTTGACCAAAGTAGTCCTGTGTCATCAATTTTGTAGTCTTTTTGTTGTACAAACAGTCTGTCTTCCTGTATTTTCTGCATTATTTCAATGTAAAAATGATCATTTTTGCATGCTGTCCTGATTATATCAATCAGGTCAGAACTGGTTTGACTTACTGTTACGTTGTGTAATAGGTGAACTCTGCGGCTTAGTGCATCTGAAATTTTATTTTCCTTTCCCTTGATGTGTTTCAGCTCAAAGTTGTACTCACTTAGGAAATCCAACCATCTAGCTTGTCTGGCATTTAAATCAGGTTGATCAAAAAGATATTTCAGACTCATGTTATATGTCTTTAGAAAGAATTTCTTTCCCATCAAATAGTGTCTCCACATTTTTAGTGCATGGATAATGGCAGCCAATTCGAGGTCATGAGTTGGCTAATTTTTTTCGTGATCCTTTAGTTTCCATGATTTGTAGCAAATTACGAAGTCATTTTGTAGAACAACTCCTCCGATCCCTTCCTTACTTGCATCAGTGCAAACCATGAAGTCACCATCCGGATCCTGCGGTGAACGAATCCGTTCGCTAGGTTAATAGTCGAATCCGACTCTCATATTGAATAATAGATAATAATAATATATTTGATTGATGAAATACAATGGATATGGCCGCCTTAAATATCACTGGGCCATCCCTATTGAAGAGACATTCCTCTTCATAACTATACTAATTAGTTACTATTACTAATAGTTTATAACCTATTTATTTACTAATTTATTGTTGTAGCAGATCCGCGATCCTTAATATGGGCGTGGTTGTTAGTAACTGTTTCAGCTTCTGAAAGCTTTCTTCACACTTGGCTGTCCACAAAAACTTGCTTTCCTTCCTCTGTAGGGAGGTCATGGGACAGGCTATCCTAGAAATTTTTTTGATGAATTTCCGAGAATATCCAGCCAGCCCTAAAAATGATCTAATATCAGTGACATTCGTAAAGGTTGGCCACTCTTTGATGGATTTAATTTTCTCTGGATCTACAACTATCCCTTTTTTGGAGATAATGTGTCCAAGATATTGAATCTGATCTCTATAGAAATCGCATTTGCTGAACTTGGCATAGAGTTGATGTTCCCTTAAAATTTGCAAGACGGTCTTGAGGTTCTCTTGATGTTCTGCTTCATTCTTAGAGTAAATAAGTATGTCATCTATGAACACTAGTACGAACTTATCTAAGTACTTACTAAAAATATTGTTCATCATACACATAAAATTTGCGGGTGCGTTTGTCAGCCCAAAGGGCATTACCACAAATTCATAATGTCCGTATGGTGTCCTAAAGGTAGTTTTGCTTATGTCTTCCTCTCGGATTCTTACCTGATGGTACCCAGAGCGCAAATCAATTTTGGAAAACACCCTCGCTTCCCCAACTTGGTCGAACAAGTCATCTATCCTCGGAAGAGGGTATCTGTTTCTAATGGTCAATTTATTTAGTTGTCTATAATCAATGCACATCTGTAAGGTTCCATCCTTCTTCTTGACAAAGATGATGGGTGCTCCCCACGGGGACACACTAGGATGAATGTAACCCTTGTCTATCAACTCTTGTAGTTGAAGTTTCATCTCTACTAATTCGGGAGTACTCATACGGTATGTCGCCTTTGAGAGGGGCACAAATCCTTGTAGTAATTGTATTGAAAAGTCCAAATCCCTCTTGGGTGGCAACCCGAGAATCTCATATGGAAATACATCTCGAAATTTTGCCAACGCAGGGAAATCTTCAATCTGAAGTTCGTTTTCTGCCTCAAGGTTATGAATATTAACAGCGTACAATTTACAGCCCTTCCATGCACATTTCTTTACCTGTAAAGCTGAGATCTGTCGGATTAAAACCTTTTTGGGTATACCTTGTACTTTACTCTAGTTTCCATGCTGGTATGTGCATGTAAAACTTTTGTTTAGATAGTCCAGCATAACCTGATGTTGTTCTAGCCAATCCATACCTATCATTAGGTCATAGGCTCCTAAAGGTAGAATATTTAGGTCTGTTTCAGTTTGTAATCCATTCATATTCAGCTGGTAGCTTTTAACCAGCTCGGTTATCTTCCTTTTTGTACCAGTGGCTAACTGGACTAGCCAGGGTTTGATATGTTTTTCTTTGTTCAAATTACAAGTTTCGACAACTTTAGGAGAAACATAACTTCGGCAAGCCCCTGTATCAATTAAAATAGATACAGGTATGTTTAAAATCTTACCTTCTATTTCCACCATGGTGGATTGGTAGTCTGCCTGTCTTCCTTCCAAGTTAGCGCATATCCGAGGTGTTCTTGCTAGGTCCTCTACAGTTGATTCTTCCTGTAGTTGTTGAGGACCTTTACATTTTTATTGTTCGGGCAGTCTCGGTAGTAATTGGGTCCTTGAAACCCCCAGCATTTACCTGGTGTAGGGGCTGGCCTAAATCCTCTGTCAAAAGTGGGCTTGTTAACAGTTCGCTTCAAATTGTTAGGCTGCGTCACAGTCTTTGGAAAAAATCTGTTTGGCGGAAAACTGTTATTCTGCTTTCTATATGGCGGGGGTCTGAACCCTTTCTTTCGGCTGTTAAAAGATGGTCTCATTTTGTCCTTCTTTTTATTCAGAAGGTCAGTTCGGTGTTGATTGTGTTCATAGCAGATTTGGGCTTTATGCAAGGCCATCTCTAGGGTCTTAGGTGCATCAAACTCGATTTTGTTTCTGTAGTACGTTGGAAGGCAGCCTAGAAACTGCTGGATTTTTACCTTTTCATCTTTCATGTATGGTATGTAGTGTAACAGTTCTAAGAATCTGTTAATGAGTACATCCATAGTGAGAGAGTTTAGTTGTAGCTCATGAAACTCTTTAATCTTTCTGTCGAAGAACCTTTCTGACATGTACTTTTCTTGAAAAAGTGTTCTGAAATCCTTCCAACCAACTTCCGCTCTTTTAATATCTTTGGTGTGCTTTAAATCTTGCCACCATCTTGCAGCCTTACCATTTAAGTTGTAAATGGCGAAGCGGGCCTTCATATGGCTGGTATAGTGATGTACCTGGAAATACTTATTCATTCCTAGCAGCCACTCTTCGGCTTTTTGTCCCGAATCAAGGTCTCCTTCAAAGGTTGGGGCCTTAATCTTCTTAAATTCTCCTTGAAGGCTGTCCCACTTGTACTTTTTCTTACGAGGAGAGGGAGCATAAGAATAAGAAGAATATTAAGAGTCAAAGTCAGGGGAGCTGGAAGAATCCGACTGCTCGGTTGATTCCTCCAATTTCATATAATTTGAACTACAACTTCTCTTTCTGTAGCGATGTTTAGGTACTTTCCTGGTTGCTCAATGGGTGGTTTTCTTATGAGTTTTCTTCCCAGTTAGCTTCTGCAATATGGCCTCATTAACCTCATGTTGCTCTCTTCTCTCATTGAGATTATCATTTTTGAAACAGCGGAATTCAGCATGCAGACTCTGTACTGTTTTCAGCAAATCGAAGGTTTTGACAGCCCCTTCACTGTCATTTAATTCTACTACTATTTCCTATTCCCTAGGAATTGAGTTTAGAATACCATGTTGACTATCTTCTCTTTCAGCATTCATAATGTTTGTTGTTTCCTGAACAACGCTCCAATGTGTAGCACACAAAGAAAAACTTTAGTTAGTTTTGTAGTAGTGGGCTCATAGGCCTCAAGTTTTCCGAACTGGAGCTCTGATACCACTTGTAATAACCCCCAAAAAAATGTGAATTTTTTTTTTCCAATGATGTCAACTCTCTCGAAAAACCTAAGGTGTACACTGAAAAACTTCCCATGTGTAACAACTATAACAAGATGACTAGGCTGACTACAAAGAACTCTTTTACTACCTTAACAATTGTAATAGTCGGTCCACTAAATGGTGAGTATGAAGTATGTACTAGACTAAAGTCTTCCTCCAAGCTTAATATAAGTATAATGACTTCTTGTTCTTTTCTTTTATGTTTAAGATGGTAAGGGGTTTGCATGTCTCCCATGGAATGTGAACACAAATCCGGTTGGAAAGGTCCCCTTGGACTCCCCTTGTCTTACTTAGCTCTTAGGAGATAACACACTTGCATTGTTCCCACTATTGCAGGTACACTTCTTAAGCTACAAGTGTTCTAAAGTCAACAACATATAAATGTATCGAAACCATGTTGGAGGTTCTGGAAAATGTAAGTCCAAAAGCATGAGCATTGGGCCCTCCTCGATACTTTGGTTTAAAATGGCATACAAAGGGTCCCTAAACCCTAAACCTTTGTTGGAAGTGGTCATAAGTAAGTTTGTGAAATACCCAAGCTTAAACTCCATAGTAAAGGTGATACGACTCAAGTGGGTGGTGCATTCAATGCCACCATCTGAAAATATAGATAGTGGAATCCACGTCATGGTGTGGGGAACTGAACCGATGTTACAAACCCTCGTTTGGTTTTTAGCTTAGCATTATAGGTTTTGTGGTTTTGGGGAGGCGACATGGAGGTTCGTCGCAGAGAAGGGAGCTCTGGTCACGCCTTTGGTCCGAACTTGTCTCCAATACCAGAAACAACTTTGAAATCTCTGTGTTAAGGTAACTTGCTTCTGCATTTCAATTACCTTCAGCAATTTCTTGAGTTTTCGAACGTTTCCCTTTGTTTTTTCTTTTAATGGTGTAATGACACTCTACGTTTATGGTTATGGGGCAAGAAGGAAAAACGTGTTACAACAGCCGATGCTCATCTACTGGAGGTGACGAATGCCTAGCGGTAACGACTTTGCTTCTGGACCCTCGTAAGACCTGGGGTTCTAAGGCTTACTTTCGTTGTTGTAAAGAAAAGAATGTGTTTGCAAGAAAGGGAAAGATGGTAAAGATTTTTAAGTGGCCCGGGGAGGCATAAGGTGTTTTTGTTTGGCCCACGCTGTGTAATCCTCTTGCTAGCGTTTAACTGAGCTCCTGTAATGGCTAAATGCCCGTTTAATGAGATAAGGACTCCTATAATTCCTTTAAACGTTTTCAGTTTGTTTTTAAGAGTTACTTCGTTGTAGCAGGTTGATCCTTAGAGGGTTTGCGTCTTTTTCTTTCTATTTTGTAATTAACCGGACTTTATTTGATCTTGGTAAAAATACTTCTATTTGAAGCTATATTCGCAGTCTTATTTCAATAAATCATTTTTTGGGTTATGACATAGTAGAGTCGTGGCTCTGTTTCTAAAAAGAAAAATGATTGAAAGAAAAAGAAACTACTTGTTTCGTTTATCTAATCTTCTATCCGTCGTTGTGCTTGGGTGCAAAAATGTCATGAAATGTTTTCCCTGTATTTTAGGCTGGAAGGTCCACTTTAGGAACATTGATTCTATAATTTCGTTTCTAGGGTTCCAAGGAATTTTAACTTCATTTATTTGAAAGAAAAAAGGCGAGCCCTTCAATTGTTTTGCTTGAACGGTAAACAACCTTTGTGTAATCTTGGCTATTGTTTCCTTAAAAGAAAATATTCTTTTTGAATATGGGTCAAAGTAAGAAAGGTTATGTCCTAAACTCATGCTAAAATTTTATACTGTTTGATATGTAGTTATCAATATGTAAGTATGTAGGAAATCTGGAATATTCAACAGTTCTAAAGGAAAATAAATCTTTGCTTTGGGGTTTTCGTATTGATTTTTAAAATGGGAGATGAAAGGAGTATGGCCCTAAATTAAAGGAAGAATGTGGCCCTTGTACATAGGTTCTTGTAACCCCATTTACTTGAGAAGTGTATAACTGAAGTCTCTATTTGATTTTTTTGGGGGAAGAGTCTAGATTTTGCAGAAGTATGGTTATCGTTTTCTGTTGAAAGAGGTTATAAGCCAAAATTCTACATGATAAATCTGAAGTTGTTGTTCACTAAAAAATATGATGTGCAACCGTTTTCTAAGTAATATTTAGTATCGTAATTAATATTCTATGGTATGATCTTCACCTATTATCCCCGGCAAAGTTTAGGGCTTAGGGCCCGTAAATGCTACCGATTTCTCTCTTTGTATAAGGGCAATGGAGGGTTTCTCCCCTTAATATTACTAAAATGCAGGTTGCCTCAAACGAAAATGATAGGAAAAGATGAAAGAAAAACATTTAAACCAATAGCCCCAAAATCAGATACATAATTATCAATAACAATAGATTTAACGTATTGACATGAAATAATGAAATATAACTCTACACAGTTAACCCTAACCATATCTAAGACATCAGTTTTAATAATACGAATATCTTAATAGAGAAGAAATCCTGCATTAATTTGTACAAGGTTACCACGGTGATTTCAGATCTAATCTATAACAGGGTTTGAATGTCACGGATCTGCAACTCCCAACGTTTAGCTTGAGGCGATTAGAGACATTGATCCAAAACTTAACATAAACGATAGCAACGGTAGATCTACCCTTACTTAATGAAATAAACAATTATTAAGGTCTGATCTAATACTTGCGTTGGATCGTAGATCAAAATCTATGGGTCTGCATCTTATAGATTCATAAATTGTTCATAGCATAGCATAAAAGAGAAACAGATACATAGAATGAGGAAAACAATAAAACTTGAATAAAATACTTATCAGAATTTATCGCAGCCTAACTAACTGAGGGATTTCCACTTTCCTCCCAACCGTAGACCGCAATCCGTTCCTGGACTATTCCACCGGTCACCCCCGAGCCAAAATGAGTATAGCAAGTATCTAGAAGGCCTAGGTTAGTTATCTATCTCTTTTACTATAGCAGAGCGTCCACAAGGTTCGTTTATCAGCCTATATGGTGTGAGTCCATCAAACTGACATTTCCCATGCAAATAATATTCTTACAGTCCTCCCAGGATAGTCCTTTGTTGAACACACCAGGTTTCAGTACTGGTGTTTGAGCACTCAGACTCACGACCGGACCTTTTTCAGTGCACTTGGAAAACGTGCCATGCAACGTTACCTTCTCTGCTATTAATACTTTTTGGGGCAAGGCTGCTAGATATTTTGGGTTTGACAACACTCAGTTCTCTAACTGACACCTAGTAGATTTAGTTGTTAATTATTAATTAATATTTCTTTATTTTAATCCTCACAATTCATTTTAAATCTTTAACTTAATAAATTAGACTTTTACTCTTCTATTGGATAGTTTCAATTTTAATTGGGGGTTACTGACCTATCTAGATCCTTGTATGCTCAGCTTCTCTTTGAGTGGTTGCCCCAGTCAGTTCGAAAGAATAAAATAGTAATAAGTCATCATTTTAAAATAATCATTAGTTCACTTGATGATCCAGAGCCTCTAGCTCAACATCAGTTATTAAGTTCGAGTTGAAGTGCTCCAGAGCTCCTTAGCTCAACACTCACTCAACTATTAGTGTTCTCCGAGCCCCCTTAGCTCATGCACGTGTCGTGCACTGTCAAATTTATTACAACGTAAAAATAAAATAAAATAATATTCAAATAATAGAGTAGTCTTTTCTCGGGATCTTACATTCTTGCATGGTCAGTGGACTGTATCCACTCTTTTGATTGTCTAGACACTGTTTTACCCTCTGATGAGGCGATCTTGGAAGTTATGATAGGCCTGGACCACCCTTCGGAACACATGCACCACAGGTCCTATTTTCTTCCCGAACTAGACAGGATAGAGAGGTAAGTTTTCTATGAGACCTGGTGGAAGTGTTGATTTGTCCGCTATTCCTTCTACCTAAAAAGTTGTTTATGCCAAAGGGAATATGAAAAATATATCAAATATCATTCCGATCAACATTTCCATCAAACCCGGAGTCATGGAAAATATTTTCATTGGAGAAGATTGTTCTCCAGAGGAGATCATTTTGTATACCAATCTCTTTAAAGAATTCCGTGACGTCTTTGCCTGGTCATATGAGGAGATGCCAGGCATTGACCCCTCCATTGTTGAGCATGTCATCACAACATAACCCAACGCTAAACCTGTGATACAGGAGCTCTGTCCAGTTAACCCTAGAAAAGTTGCTGCCATCAAGGCAGAGGTAGAAAAGTTGCTTAAAGATGGATTTATCTAAACTATAGCTATGACGGAATAGGTTTCAAATCCTATTCCGGTAGATAAAAAGCAAGGTACCATCAGAGTCTACACTGACTTTTGGGACCTAAATAAAGCTTGTCCGAAAGACAATTACCCCATGCCATTCATAGACCAAATCATTGACGCTTGCGCGGGCTATGAAATATTCTCATTCATGGACGATTTTTCAAGATATCAGATACAGATCAAACCTGAAGACCAACACAAGAAAACTTTTATTTGTCCCTGGGGCACCTTTTCCTATCGGAAGATGCCTTTCGATTTGAAAAATGTTGGAGATACCTTCCAGTGAGCAATGAATTTTGATGTTCACGACATCAAGCATGTGGTCGAACCTTACCTTGATGATCTACCAATGCGATCTCAGAAGAGACGGGAGCATCCAGATCTTTTAAGGCTCGTGTTTGAAAGGTGAAAATACTACAATATTCAATTGAATCCCAACAAATGTGTATTCTGCATTGAATCTGAACGACTATTTCATTTAATAGTATACAGTTATGGCATAATGGTGGATCCACTGAAAGTCGAGGTGATTGTAAATTTGCCTCCTCCTTGAACCCTGAGACAACTTCAACGTATGCAGGGCATGTCCAACTTCTTGAGACGCTTTATCATTAACTATGCCAAATTACAAAAGGCTTCATAAGACTGCTTAAAAAAGACACCTACTTTTTGTGGGATGAGGTTGCTCAAGCATCATTTGAGGCCTTGAAAAAGGAATTAATGTCAGCCCCCTTGTTAAGCCCGCCAGACTACATGAAGGATTTCCTCGTGTACCTGGATGCATCAGTATACACAATAGGCATAGTATTGGTTCAGGAGGATGGCATGCTCCAAGAGCATGTCATTTATTATTTGCCGCGCGCTCTGATAGCTCCTCAGATCAAGTATTCTCACGTAGAGAAGTTGGCATTGGCTACTGTCTATGCGGTCGAGAGGCTACGTCACTACATATTATTGCGTACCACCACTGTGGTTGCGGAGGACAATCCTTTACAATATGTTCTCACTCGACGAATAATTGGGGGGAAATTTAACAAATGGATTGTCATCTTGCAAGAATTTGACTTGGTTTTTCAGTCCGCCAAGTCAAAGAAATCGCTGGTGTTCATCGAACTAATTTCAGAGTTTCCTAGTGACATATTACACATTGAGGAAGAATAATCATTCCTGGATGAGCATATCTTTCTCATCGCATTCTATGACCCATGGTATGGGGATATCCTAGTATATCTTCAGACTTTGAGGTGTCGCACCACTTTCTCTAAGGATGAACGACGCAAGCTTAAGAGCCATGCGAAGAGTTACCTCATCATTTCTGACACTTTGTACAGACGTGGGGTAGATTCCATCCTACGCTTTTGTTTAACCTTGGAGGAAGTAGAATAGTTATTGAATGATGCCCATAGTGGAGCTTGTGGGGGTCATCTTTCTGGGTTGGAAACAACCCAGAAAATACTGCGTGCAGGTTATTTTTGGCCCACAATCTTCAAAGATTGTGTGGAAGCTGTGAAACATTGCCAGAGATGTCAGTTTTTCACTAGGAATATGCGAGCACACCCAGCTCCTCTCCATCCTGTAATAACAGCAGGCCCCTTCACCAAATGGGGGGTTTATTTTATGAATTGTAATCCAGTTTTGGATGGAGGCCATCATCATATAATTGTTTTCATCGACTACTTCACCAAGTGGGGCAAGGCAATGCCTACTGTTAAGGCAGATGGGGAAACAACCACTTATTTCGCTTTCAACAAGATCATTGCAAGATTTGGTATACCCAAAGAGATCGTGACTGATCACAGTCATTGATTTTAGAACAACATGATGACCGATCTGTACACCATGTTAGGTTTCGGCAGGAGCATTTGTCTTCATTTTACCTGCGGGCAAATGGTCAGGTTGAAGCAATTAATAAAATTTTGAAGACCATCTTACAAAGGATTGTTAATGCCAATAGAACTAACTCTCACATTATGTTGTATCCTGCTCTTTGGGCCTATTGAGCCAATGTAAAGAATGCTACTGAGTTATCTCCATTCCAACTGGTACATGGGATAGAGGCAGTCATTCTGGTTGAGTGCGAGATTCCTTCATTGAAGTTGGCTATCCAACTTTTACCTGATACTTCAGTCTTGGAAGAATGTTTGCAGCATTTAGAACATCTGGATGAGCAGCGCCACGACGCGCTCACATCAAATGAAGCACATAAGAACTGAGTCAAGGGACAGTACGATAAGTCTGTCAGACCAAGGGTATTTCTCGAAGGAGACCTTGTTCTGCTCTAGGATCAGGACAAGGAACCTGTAGGGGCTGGCAAGTTTAAGTCCATGTGGCTCGGCCCCTACATAGTTTCTAAGGTGATGAAGAAAGGTGCATACGAGTTAACAAACTATGAAGGTAATAAGTTGTCGAAGCCTAGAAATGGGCTCTACCTGAAGAAGTACTACGCTTAGGCATCTATGTTTTTTCATGTATTATAGCTGTACATTTTTGTAGAGTTAGTTTTGTTTACAGTTGTAGTTACATCTTATGCATCTATTGCTTTGTGTTTCAGATGTTGACTGAACACTTTATAGGGTTTGCTGATGGCGCTAGCCGCCACACCCATCAGTTGGCCATGACTGCTTGGGTTATTTACTCACCAACTGGCCAACTGGTGTCCTTGAGAGGGGCTTGTTTAGTTCCCACAACGAACAATGTGGTTGAATACAGTGTAGTCATAGAGCTACTTCGAGATGCTCTGTTCCATGGAATTTCACATTTGGAGGTACGGCTCGACTTGCAGTTAGTTGTTTTTCAATTAATGGGTGTTTATCAGGTTAGAGATCCTACTTTGCTATGCCAGTTTCTGTGCGTTAAGTTACTTGAGAGACAGTTTGATTATATCACATATCAACATATTCCAAGGAACTTGAATGCATTAGCTGATTCATTTGCAAACTATGTTTTAGATTGGCATTTGCATCATTCACACACATAATAATTCATCACACATGTAAATAATCGATGTTGTATATATATATCCGTATCAAAAAATAGTTTGAGTTTGGATCATAAGTTTGTCACAGATTCATGTCATAAGATACAAAATTGGGCTCGATGGCCTCAAAAATATACATAGAATATCCTTCTCCTATGGAGAAGTTGGGGCCTCATCTACCTCTGCTGCCTCTCGATAGCATATGACCAGCCTAGCTACTTTCCGCAGTATCCTAATACAAGCTGGGGGCACACCAACCACATCCTCCTACATGTCGAGCAGCATTCGCTCGATCCTGTAAGTCGAAATGTCATGAGTCAATCGACTCATCTTCCTCTCTATGTTTCTTCACATGGCATCAGCTGCATCCACTACCAATGGTCTCACGAAAGTACGGGGGTGTCCCTCGGGACATACTGGTCCAACATCTGCATATGACACTTTGTTTCAGTACCTCAAACTCATCATAAAAATCATATATATATAATATAAAAATTAAATAATTTTTCAAAATCATAAACATACCTATATCTCCCCAGGTTTCTCCTAGAGGTAGTATCAGCTCAGGTTCGTGGCGGAATTCTACACCTGCATATGGAAACTGCTCAAGAGTTGGCACTTTTCGTTCCCACCAACCCCAAATTTCATCCTCATGGTAACAGAAGTTGCTCTTGCCACCACCCTGGCGGAGGAAGATCTCACCCCAATGAGACAACATTGGCTCACGAGGGTTGACTGGGGGCAAAGACATGCCCAAACTGATAGCAAGCACCCTTTCAAAGAAAAAGGTGCAAGGTATGCTTCCGTACCCAAAATTCTTCATTCTCTTGGTCTTACATCCTGAGAGTTGAAGCTTCATGTTCGCCAAAAGACTTGAACACCAGTCATATACTCTGCCGTGCAAGCATTCGGTACCTATGTGTATATAATGTCTCGAAGCAAGATGTTGCGTAGCAGTCTCTCCCATCTGGTTAAGAATACTCACGATGACTTTGAGGGGGAAGCTTGCAATAGTCGAGATTAGAATTTGAATACCGGATTTCTCAGTTCCCGGTAGGCAGTAGACATTCACATACTCTTGCATGGACAAGGCACCCACATTGCGTGAGGACCCTTTCAAGTTCACAAAGTATCCCCTCCGAGAGAGACCCGTGATAAAGTAGATGTCATCCATGGTGAGTTCCATTATTTCTCCTTGGATATCAAACACCAATTCCTTGGCATCCCAGTATTGGACAAGCCTCTCAAGCAAGTGGATTTGTGCCCGCATGTTGACCGTTCTATAAAATTTCAATAATCCACATCTTCAAAGCGCATGGAGGGTCACTGGATCTTGTAATGCTATTCAATCCATGTCTTCATGCTCCCTTTCACGCCATACCAAAACCGTTGTGCCAAGCAATCAGCCAAATTTTACTCTTTTTCAACTTTTTACCCTAATTTCAGGGGTGTGCGCTATTGTTTGTACTAGACAGTCACGCATGAACGCTACTCTGCCTGAACTAAACCATCATGCTTGGCTAGAATGCGCTACTTTTACTCACACACAGTAGCGCAAACGCAGAAATGCGTTTTGAACATTGCTAGAAAGTGATTTTAACCATGAAAATTGACAAAAAATGCATGAAATCGCAAGTACGGGAGGAAATAACTTACTTGGTGGAAGTAGAAGATCGATTGGTGGCCCGGTTTGATCACATCGAATGGAGGAAGATCAAGGTTTTGCTCCAATTTTCCCTAAAAACTTCAATTGTGATATTTGATTTTTTCAATTTGAAATTATTTATATAAAATGAACTTTGATTTTTACCCACTTTTTTCAAAAGTGTATAGTTTCAAGTTGTCCCTATAAGGTTCTATTTAATCACTAATACCTAAAAATTTTGGTGAGTTAAAATTAACCTCTGTATTTCAATTTTTCACTAGAACTTCAAAGTATTAAACCGGAAATGACTTGTTTTCTTTATTGATTGACCAATATAGGTACCATATTGTCATTATTATGTCATTGAGAAAATTTGTCGATAGTTACTAACTCAATTGTTGAGATCCTATTCTTTGGAAGGTCATGAACTTACGATCCTAGAAGCTGTCTTTTAAGTTGTTTTAAGCTCTTGTTTTGACTATTTAAAAACTAGACAAGATTGCGGAGCATGTTTGTTCTCTTCAAGCTCATTAAAGGAATTGAAGGTACATCCGCTTAAGTATAAGTTTAACCATTTTCCGGAATTTTGCGGATTACTTAGGAAAAAGGAATACTCTAGTCATACGTGGCTAGAAGAGTTATTCTCTCATTATTTTAGACTTTTTTGGGGGAGGAGACTAACTATATGAAAAATGAATTTTGGAGCCTTCTTTAGGGTTTTCGGGCTCTCGAAACATGAAAACACCAAGTGAGCACTCACCTACTCGGGATCGATGTGAAATCCACGAGAGGGTGTATAGAGGATTGTTTAAGTTTTTCAGACTCTATAAATAGGAAAACATCGACGAGCATATACCAACCCGGGATTGATACTAAAATCCACAGGTAGGTGTATGGAGTTATTGATTAAGTTTTCCAGACTCCTTAAAATTGAAAATACCGACGAGCAAGAACAGATCTCGGCTCGATATTAAAATCCAAAGATCAGTATTATAGAGTATTCTTCTATCTCTTCTTCAAACTCTGTAAACAATGAAGAAAGTCACGAGTCTTCCTCCCATGGGCTCGTTAAGCTTTTACATGGTTGGAATTATTGAGTTTTCTTTTTTGGACTCATTAAAACAATAAGGACATTCTTTTACCAAAAAGAATAAGGGATGAGAAGGGTATATCACATCTTTTCAGTTTCAAAAGCAGTTAAGTCAGTCATGTCCTTGAACATAGCACCTACTTGAGTCTTTCATGTCAGTTGGGTTTTATTTTTTGACCTTAGGGTGAACTTGATCTCCGAGTTTTTACTCCCTAGGTTGGTTATTCTTCCAATGATATGGAGGTTTTGTTAATGTCTCCTACATTGCAGACTTATATCACTTCGCCTTGATGTTGAAAACTTCCTAAGTCACTTTGTGTCATTCTCACTTGTCAAGGATACAACCTATGTCGGCCATTCTGCAGTTTACCTTGAATTCATGTGTCAACCATCCTGGTGTCAGTTTGTTTCATGTTGTTACTTGTCCTACTCCACATTAGCTCATACCTTTTGAGTGTTCCTCGTGTTGGATGATGGAGTATGAATTAAGGCCTCCCTTCCAGCGGACTTCTTTCCATCGACTTCAACTCATTATGCTCTGGGAACGAAGTTTAGAGTTTCGGTTAGTACCTTGGGGATTGCAGTCATGAGTGGTAGTTTCCCTTGCTGTTGAATAATGAGAATACATCAATGTCTCTTATTCGACAGGTTCCTCAAGTGTTCGACTTCAAGTGCACTTATTCACACTTGTTGGAACGTACTAGATACCTTGGACCCCATTATCATTATTGATGGAAGTCCTCACGTTTGTTAACGGTATACATCAATGATCGGTAATCAAACGATACCCCCCATGTTCGACCTCAGCTAATTTATTCACATGGTTAGGGTTTATACCTTGGGTTGTTTGGATGAAGACCTTGGGACTATGATAGCATTACCATATTTATGTTATCACCCAAGCTGCGCAAGATTGAGCCTCACTCATTTTGGCTCTTCATGAGACATAGATCCAGTTTGTTGTTATGGCTATGATCTCTCATTTTGACATGGATCCACGCTTGTATTTCAGTGGCCATGCTATATATACATCTCCTAGTTATGTATCAGAGATCATGTTGTATCATGCTACACACCTATATGATGTCAAGATTGTAATTTCTTGTTGACCTTGATCGTTGTTTCAGGTACTTTTGTGACTTGGTTCAGTGGTTTCTTGCTCCTCCTCTGACTTGGAATTATAATGTATTTCGACCATCGTTTCCCTCTGACCTTATACATTAGGGGGCATCTGTTATAGGTCAAATCTGCACTTCTCCGTACGTGATCACATTGCTCTATCGATCACATAAAAGGACACCATGGATTGAAGAGCTAGGTTGACCTGGATGACTTACTACTAGAACTACACTCTTCAGCTAAAAATCTTACTTTGTCTACTGATTTCACGACATGTGCACTACTCTTTTCATAGTAAACCAACATTCTAAATGCTACTTTGCTCAAGGACAACTAGCGCACACATTTAAAAAGTTGCAAACGCTTGTTGTAAAGCACAAAAGTTGCATACTGTGTGCTACTCTGGTTGTATGAATCCCATGCACATCTTAAGATGAAGTCAAAAAATATATTAAGATTACGAATTGGGATTAGTTGAAGTTGGTTCTGCAACTTCCCCAACCTCCCAATTCAAGCACCTCTCGATTCCAACTGCCTACCTTGTCCCATAAATACAAGGAGGATCCATGAGAGAGGGACCTAGACGGAATGCTTTAACTGTTGTTACGCTGGAGGAATTCCCAAGTCATTGTGAAGAGCAGGAGCCCAGGACTCGATTGCAGAAGTATCTTGACCGATTAGGTATATTTGTACTGATTTATGTTTCTTTGACGATAAAAAGGTGGAAATACCCTTCCTGTCCCAAATTTAATGTCTATTGGATTGAATGTTCATTTGGTTTAATATCTGATTGTAGTTGATGTTTAATTGCTTTCAATTTCATCATATTAATTGCAGTCAAGATATGCTGAGGAAGGTTTACTTTGTGTTGCATGTTCATCATAGCAGAAGATCAAGTGAAAGCTAGGACCAGCCATTGATAAAAAGGTACTTCTTTCGATATCTCGATCTCTTTCCATTTGTAGTAACTAAATGCAATACAATGAACGTATTTACCTATCACCCCACCCAAGTTGGTAGTGTCTTCTCCTCACTATAAGGTATTTTTCCTGCACAACACTTGCTCTGATACTAGATCAAGGGAAAAGAACACCGCAGAGTTAAAAAGATTAATTGCGTAGTAGATGGATATTTTCTTTTTCTATGCTTTAGGACTTCGCTTCTCCTAGCATATACTGCGCATTTCAACTTTTTACTGCGCAGTTCTTTAACTTCACGAACTTGACTTCGCAGACTCTCAATTACTTTGCAAATCCTTCTTACTACGCATTACACTTAACTTTGTGGATCTCTCAAACAAAATTTATATTGAAATATTTCTTGTTAGGACATAAGAAGTAAAACATAAATACAATTAAACTTATGCACAGTTACTCCTTGTTAAAATAAAACTTTCACCACCATGATCTGAAGACGATGTGAGACATGCAATATTCAACATTCTTGAGAATGTAACATAAAACTATAGACTTATATATATTACCATAGTAAACTGCGCAACTTACCTTAATACATGGGGATGAGATTTACTTTGATTTCTCACTTCTTACAGAGCTTGGGCTCTTCATACACTTCACAGGATGAGCTTCTCCTCCTTTCGCTTCAACTTGAAGCTACTCTGATACATTTAAGACTGTAATCAATCTCTACCTAAGAATTCTTGATATGCACAATACTAACG
The DNA here is from genome assembly GCA_027924585.1 of Larix kaempferi. Taxonomy (NCBI): domain Eukaryota; kingdom Viridiplantae; phylum Streptophyta; class Pinopsida; order Pinales; family Pinaceae; genus Larix; species Larix kaempferi. The sequence goes on along the minus strand of BSBM01000316.1, from coordinate 1,259,592 downwards.
CGGTTACATAAATAATAACTTGACGTGCGCCGGATTGGATGCAAACTGACTTACTGTCTGACACTGCAGATTGACAAAAAGACTAACTTACTTACTGACAAAGCTGGCATAGACTAGATAGGCTATCAGCTCTTAATTACATTTCTCCAACAAAATCACCCATATTGCAACATCTCCCCATATTAGAATATGCTACATAAACATCACACAATCATTGCACCGAGATTAGGGAGGTGCTTTCATCGAAGTATGGGGGAGATGTTGAAATTCATGTCTGCTCATATAATAAAAAATTAAAACAAATAAAAAGTAATTAAAAAATCAATATCGGATGTCTAAATTTTAAGCTTGAAATCTAAATTGTTTTGGACTTATAAAAAATTTAAAATTAAAAAAACATTACACCTCAAGAAATTAGATGCCTCTCGGTGTTTGATAGATCCATATTTAAGATGGATCTATGCTCTTTTTAACTAAACTATAACAAGAAATTTGCTCCATTGTGAGATAGAAGTTTGCAAAGGCTTTAGCTGGGCTAAACAATAAAACGTGTATAAATTACATAAAAGAAACTATATCGCTTGTCGCATCCATATGCAGTACCAAATTATGTAGTGTGGAAACTTAATGTGGCCTTTCATACTTCGATTAGAAGATGAGATCATATGATCATAATATTCTGAAGTCGGTTTTTTTCAGTTTGTCATTGCTGAGAAAATTGAGCGATACGATACTATGAAGTCATTTAATCAAGGGAAAAAGTTCGCTGTGTAGTAAATAAGATTTAACTGCGCAGTAGATGTATATCTTCTTTTTCTTCTCTTCGGACTTCGCCAACCATACAAGAGAGAACCCCAAATTTTACTTCGCAGTACACTTGCTTCACTAAGAATTAACTTCGCATATTAACTGCACGATTTCAACTTTTTACTTCACGGCAAGTAACTGCGTGATTTTGACTTTTTACTGCGCAGTTGAACTTCGCAGTGATGCGTAGTTAACTTCGCAATACTTACTTCGCAGATTTACCAAACACTTCGTGGATCACTTAAACAAACGTTTTCATGAAATATATTTTCTAAGGTATAACAACTAAAACATCTTATGTGAAGTTACTCCTTGTAAATGTGATGCACCTGCAACAATTAATTAATACGAATTAGCGAAATAGCAGAAATGACAGAACTCAGAATCACTTTTATATTGATCACAGGCCACTTCGAGGGGGAAACCTCCTATGAGCAAGCTCAATACAAATAACTTCACCGTGCCTTCATAAGTCTCAACACACACTTATATACTAAGTCTAGGCGCCAATACTATGGGTCAAAACCATGGGCCACTACAAACTATGGATCAACAATACTACGGGACAAAGCATATGCGCCAACAACAATAACACAAACTATTGATCAACAAATACTACGGGACGACTTACAAAGCATATGCATCCAACAACAACATACTAACAAAGTAAATACATGGGTTCCTAACATCCCCTCCCCCTTAAAAAAAGCTTTGTCCTCAAAGCTTTAGATGTGGAAATTGTTGTTGAATCTGAAGGAGTGGTTCCCATGTAGCATCCTCTAGTTGCATGTCGTGCCACTGAATTAAGACCTCTGTGATAGAGCGAGAGCGAAGCTGACGCGTGCGTCGATTGAGGATGGCCTCTGGCTCCAAAAGGATGGATCCTTCATTATCCAGTTCGGGTAAAATCGTTTGTCCAGTGATGTTGGTGCCAAGAAATTTCTTCAAACAAGAGACATGAAAGACTGGATGAATGCGGGAAGAAGGAGGAAGTTCCAATTTATAAGCAACGAACCCAATCTTCTGAAGAATTCGATATGGCCCATAGAACTTTGGAGTGAGCTTATGACGCCCTTTGAATTTCAAGGAGGATTGTTTGTACAGATGGAGACGAAGGAAAACCATATCGCCGACTTGAAAAGTGCTCTCAGAACAGTGCTGATCAGCTTATTGCTTCATGCGATTTCTTTCCATGTGAAGATTGTCTCGCAAAATGCGAAGAATCTGATCGCGGTTTCGAAGGACCGTGTCAACTTCCTGAACTGGTGAACTGGTGGGGGTGTATGGAAGAAGAGCTGGAGGTGTCTGACCATAGACTGCTTCATATGGGGTCATTTTAGAGGCAGTGTGGTAAGAGGTATTGTACCACCATTCAGCGAGAGGGAGCCACTTTGCCCACTGATGTTGTTGTTCCGAGGTGAAGGAATGAAGATAAGTTTCCAAGCATTTATTGATAATTTCAGTCTGACCATCTGTTTGTGGGTGATACCCTGAACTCATCTTCAGTTTGGTGCCAGTGTGGAGAAATAGTTCTATCCAAAAATGACTGGTGAAAGTCGCATCACGATCCGAGACAATGGAAGAAGGGATGCCATGAAGACGAAAGATCTGGTCCAGGAAAATTTGAGCGACGGAGGAGGCTGTATAGGGATGGATGAGAGCACAAAAATGACTATATTTGGAGAGGCGATCAACCACAACGAGAATCACTGTCTTCCCACCATATTTAGGGAACCCTTCAATGAAATCCATAGAAATATCTGTCCAAATCCGTGTAGGTATGGGCAAGGGTTCAAGCAATACTGGAAGGAGTGTTGTTTCACCCTTATTGCGCTAGCAGGTATCACATTCAACCACCATCTGTTGAATTGTCCTTTTCATGCCTTGCCAAAATAAGTTACGCCGTGCTCGTTCATACGCCCCAATGCCCATAAAATACTTCATAAGCCCCAAATTAGTCATTTCGAATTCACTTTCCATGACTGTTCTAAATTCTTCTATTATAAAATCACCAGTAAATATTAAATCATCTACATACAAGCAGACAATCAACTTATTACCTTGCTGGTTGATTTTTGTGTACAGCGTTGGCTCACATTCACTTCTGTGAAATCCATTCTGAATGAGGTATGAGTCAATGTGACTGTACCAAGCTCTAGGATCTTGCTTCAAACCATAGAGCGCCTTCTTCAGCTTGTATACTCTGTCTCCTTGTCCTGGAACTTCATAGCCTTCTGGCTGCTCCACATATACTTCCTCTTCCAAATAACCATTCACAAATGTAGACTTAACATCCATTTGATAAACATGCCATGTCTTATGTGTTGCGATGGCCAAAATTGTTCTTATTGTGTCCATTCGAGCTACAGGTGCAAAGGTTTCATTGAAGTCTATGCCAGGTTGCTGTGTCAACCCTCTTGATACTAGTATTGCTTTGTGATTCTGCACATTTCCATCAGCATCTTGCTTGGTCTTATAAATCCATTTCACACTTATCACATCCTTGTCCTTAGAAACATCAACTATTTCCCATGTTTGATTTTTCTCAATGCATTCTATTTCTTCATCCATGGCTTATGCCCAAAATTTATCTTCAACATTTTCTTAAAATGTTATAGGATCATTAACTTGAGAAAATAATACAAAAACTGAGAATGAATTAGGTGTACCAGTTTCATATATCTCACGCAGACTTCTTGTCCTTGTTGGAGTTGCTGGTGTCGAACTGCTTGATGGGGTTTGCTGCGCACTTGGTGTGCTTGTCGTTGTTGGTTGCACTATGACTTGTGTCGGAGTTCCTTGTGCTGGAACATGCTGCGCAGTATTGGGAGTAGGCGGTGCTGCGAAGTTCTGATTCGCATGCGGAGTCTTAGCCACATCTTCTGCAATGTCGTCATTTCGACATGTGGCACAATTTTAACATTCTTCTCTATAGTTCCATCCCATGCTTCATTCTCCACAAACTGAACATCGCGACTGATGATAAATTTTCTTGCAACAGGATCATACAACTTGTATGCTTTTGTGTCTTCAGAATACCCGATAAAAATACATTTCTGTCCTTTATTGTCTAATTTCCTTCTTAACTGATATGGAACATGTGCGTATGCTACACAACCAAAAACTTTTAAATGTGAAACACTACGTTTCATACCTATCCATGCTTCCTGTGGAACTTTGTTCTTCACGCTCTTCGTCAGACATCAATTCATGATGTATACAGAAGTTGCCACTAGTTCAGCCCAGTATTCATTTGACAGATGCATGGCTTCCAACATACTGCACACCATCTTCATAATGGTTATGTTTTTCCTCTCCACGATACCATTCTGCTGCAGTGTATACCACGCAGTGAATTGTTTCTGTATACCATGATCTTTGCAAAAATTTAAGAAATCATTTGAAACATACTCACCACCTCTGTCTTTTCTTAAGATCTTGATGTTGTAACCACTCTGCTTCTCCATAAGTACCTTGAACTGCTGAAAACAACTAAATGCATCAGATTTATGTTTTAGAAAATATACCCACGTTTTTATTGTAAAATCATCAATAAATGTGAGAAGATAAGTGCATCCTCCCATGGACGGTGTTTGCATTGGTCCAAAAATATCAGAGTGCACAATTTCAAGTGGTGTGCGAGCTGTGTATGACTTTCCAACTGGAAAAGTCTCTTTGTGTTGTTTTCCAAAGATACAGCCTTCAAAAATTCTCTCTTGATTTTCAATCAATGGAAATCCTTTCACCATGTCCTTCATGTGTAGTAGCTTCATCCCACCAAAATTCACATGTCCAAATCTGAAGTGCCATAACCAGGATTCATCCCTTATTTCTGTCTGAAACACAGCTTACACTGTGCTGTCTTTTTCTTCCTTATCGCAGTGAATGCCTGCCCCTTTGCTTTCTACTTTGAATGCAAATCCATAATTTTCATTTTGACTTGTATGAACAACTTGAGTTCTTTTCTCCTTTTATGATGGGTCTTATCCTCAAAGGAAACAAGCAATTTCTTGTCATCTGCACTTCGACTATCAACTAATTGCTTGGATATATGTCTTTGATCAGACAACGCTTTCCTATCATATGGATTATGTAACCTTTTCCATCAGTTGTCCAATGCTCATGAAATTATGCTTCAAACCTTGAACATAACAAACATCAGACATATATTTATGCTCCCCCTGTTTGGTTAGAATATCAACAGTACCCTTACCCAAAACAGTGACTTGAAAATTATTTCCAAGCGTAACATTAGTTTGAACTGATTTATCTAGACTAGAAAATAGATTTGAATTACCAGTCATAAGATTACTACAGCCTGAGTCTAAATACCATATGTCATTTGGACTTTCTTGAACAACATTGCATTCCAGTGGAGATGCGCATGCTAAGAACAGTGAGTTGTTCGAAGTGCTGTTGTTGCTTGACTGTGTTTGGCCTTGCTTTCCTTGGTCATACTGCTTCTTCCTGCATTCATATGAGAAGTGTCCATACTTATTACAATAATGACATTGAATTTTTAATTTATCATACCTTTGTCCACTTGGCTGACTGGGGCTTTGATTCTGACCTCTTCCTGCAACATGTGCAGGAATGCTGTTACGACCTCCTCTGAAAGAACTTCTTCCTCTACCTCTAGAGTTTGATCTTCCTCTGCCTCTTCAACGGCTTATGGATGAATGTGCTGTGAATGCACCTTCCAGTGATGTATCTGAACAACTGATTCTATGTTCATGATTGATTAATGAGGCTTGCAATTCATCAATGGTAAATGTGGACAGATCTTTGTTTTCCTCTAGGGTCACAACTAAAGATTCAAATTTCTTTGGAAGAACTCTAAGGAATTTTTCAACAACTCTTTGGTCACCTAGAGTTTCTCCATGAGACTTTATTTGATTAAATAGACCAATAACACGAGTATAGAATGAGTCTACTGACTCTGTATCTTTCATTGACAAAGATTCGAAATCTCTTCTAAGAATTTGAAGTTTCGAAGTCTTTACCTTATTTAAGCCTTGATAGGAAGTTTCCATCGTGTCGCACGCTTCCTTAGATGACTGCGCTGCTGCTACTCTTGGGAGTATGGATTCATGTGTCACTTGATGTATGTGGAACATCGTCTTTCCATCTTTCTTCCTTTGTTCCTTCAGAACATCCTTCTCAGCTTGTGTGAGATTGTTGTATGATGCTAGATCTACTGGTTCTGCATAACCATGCTGGACTATTTCCCATACATATTGACCTCTAAACAAAGCTTTCATAGTTAGAGACCAATATTCATAATTTTTACCTGAAAAGATTGGAGTTTGCAAATTACCAGAAGTGGAAGCCATTCTTAACCTCTTTTTCCTTATTTATTGAATTCCTTCTTTCCGTAAACCAGGATGTGATACCAGATCAAGGGAAAAAGTTCACCACACAGTAAATAAGATTTAACTGCGAAGTAGATGTATATCTTCTTTTTCTTCTCTTCGGACTTCACCGACCATACAATAGAGAACCCCAAATTTTACTTCACAGTACGCTTGCTTCACTAAGACTTAACTTCACAGATTAACTTCGCGGCGAGTAACTGCACGATTTTGACTTTTTACTGCACAGTAGAACTTCACGCAGTTAACTTTGCAATACTTGCGGATTTACCAAACACTTCGTGGATCACTTAACCAAACTTTTTCATGGAATATAGCTTCTAAGGTATAACAACTAAAACATCTTACGCGAAGTTACTCCTTGTAAATATAGAACTTTCTTTGCAGTGAACTATTTGTAAATCTTGATTTCTTTTACTGTGGATAAATGAAAACAATATTCAAGGAGAAGATGTGGAACTTACAATATTCAACATTCTTGAGAATGACATATAAAACTATAGACTTGTATATTTACCATAGTAAACTACGATGCCTGAAAACATGGAAATGAGTTTTCACTTGATCTTTTTACTTTCACAGAGATTGGGCTCTTGATACAACTCATAGGAGCTTCTTCTCCTTTCGCTCTTCTTACACATCTCTCTTTGAGTTTCAACTATGAGCTTCTACTTATAGCATTTCCTATCAACCGACTTAAGATCACTTCACTTGGAAGCTATAGGTTTGCATTAAACACAGAAATTAATTTCTACCTAAGAAATCTTGATGTGCGAACTATTAACGTGGTTACATAAATATAACTTCACGTGCGCTAGATTGGCTGCGAACTAACTGACAGAGAGACTGACATTGCAGACTACGCGCTGACACAAAAAATACTAACAGGGTCGACTGACGAGGTGACTGACAGAACCAGCGCAGTAGATACACGATCAACTCATTAATTACATATTTTTCAACATTTAATTTAAAAAAATAAAAACATTTTACATTATATAATCTCAAATATAGAGAGATAGAATTTAAGAAAATATAAATGTTATTATATATATATATATATATGAAAGAGATTTAATCACGATGCAGTTCCAACTCTAAACCACAATTGTATATAACAATCATGTCGTTTACATATTGAAAATACCCATTGAAAGTAATATCGAAGAATGTATTGCATTATTCTCATTACAATAAATTTTTAATAATAATGGAAAATGGTATAAAATATTAAAATAATTTTAAAATAATAAAGCTGGATGGTATGCCATTTGGTTTTCCATACTAATAAAATAACGAAGCATGTGCTATTGTCAACAACTTCACTGTATTTCTCTTTTACATATGATAAAAAGAATCTCCTAGAGTGAGTGCTCTCCTTCCCATCTCCATCGAATCATTTGAGCTACAAAGTGTTTTTGTACATATGTATGGGCCTAATCTTTCTTATAAACAGTATTATTCCTGTCACTATTAATATATTCAATATGTTTCGTACGACTCTAATCGATTCGATACTCGAGCGGTATTCACAGTGGGTATAAGAGGATACTACAATTGTCTCCTTCAAATCATCCCAGTAAGTATGGGCCTAATCTTTCTTATAAACGATATTATTCCTGTCACTATTATTATATTCAATATGTTTCGTACGATTCTAATCGATTCGATACCACAGTGGATATAAGTGTTAAGAGTTGTAATCTCAATGGTCCTAAGTTGGTTAGTTAGTTGAGTCAATGGTCCTAAGTTAGTTGAGTTAGGTCATTTGTTGACCCATGGTTTACACTGGCCCATAGTATTAGCCAGTGGTTTTGGTGTTATGAGAAACTATATATATGTGTGCTTAATAATGAGAAGGTAATCAATATGCCCTCGCAATCAATATGCCCGTTTCTGTTTCTGCTCTATTTTGTGTCTCCTTCAAATCATCCTAGTAAGTATGGGCCTAATATTTCTTATAAACGGTATTATTCCTGTCACTATTATTATATTCAATATGTTTCGTACGATTCTAATCGATTCGATACCGCAGTGGATATAAGTGTTAAGAGTTATAATCTCAATGGTCCTAAGTTGGTTAGTTAGTTGAGTCAATGGTCCTAAGTTAGTTGAGTTAGGTCATTTGTTGACCCATGGTTTACACTGGCCCATAGTATTAGCCAGTGGTTTTGGTGTTATGAGAAACTATATATATGTGTGCTTAATAATGAGAAGGTAATCAATATGCCCATGCAATCAATATGTCCTCGGTGTTTCTGCTCTATGTATTCTGTGTCTCTGCATATTTTATGATGGTATCAGAGATGACGGCCTGATCCTTCGATCTTGTTTTTGGGTAAGCCTTTTCAGAAGCTGGAGAACACACACGCACAACTAGAAGTTGCAGCACAGACGGGGAGAAACACTCGGGCCGTGACAAGGTAACCATTTTTTTTCTCACGAAAAAAAAATAAATTATTTTTTGGGCGAGAAAAAAAAAAATTTGTGGGGCGAAAAAAAAAAATCGGCCTTGAAGGGAGGCTGTCGCACCCTGCCTAAAGGAAAAGTGCGACGTCTCACCCTGCCTGAAGGAAAAGTGTGACGGTGTCGCACCTTGGTTGAAGGAAAACTGCGACGATCGTCTCAAGCTTACTCAGTGGAAAAGTGCGACGATCAGTTTAACAGCTATCATACTCCATCGCAAGCCTAAACATGAAGCCAATCTTAGTTCCAATGTTGAATGACCAGATCTCGGAGTAGATCTAGTTTTTAAAGAGAAATATTGCTGACGCTAAGCCAAAATATTGGACAACGTTCCATCTTTGATTGCAAAAGATCGAGTCATGTAGAGATCGATCCAAGAAGACCCTCTGTAGAAAAAGGGCAGAGCAGATCTGAAGACTGAATGACCACTGATATTGAAGAAAACCAAGAAGATCGAAGATGGTGCTAGAAGAGCTACCAGAAGAAATTGAAGAGGTAAGAAATATCTTAACTTCAATAGGTTCATGGAAAACCTTTGATGGCGACAATTATGATTTATGGACATTGAAAATTAGGGATCTGTTAAGGTCACAAGATCTGTGGAATTTTGTAGCTCAGAATGATCCTATAGATCTAGTTGCATTTTAGAATTTGACAGAGTATCAAAAGGAAAGAATGCAAGTTGTTTCCTTAAGTATCATACAAAATGGTATAGATTATTTCATCTTTCATAACATTTCAGATGCTTCTACTCCCAAAGAAGCTTGGGATATATTGCAAGTAGAGTTCAGTGAAGAAGAACCAGATGTAGAAGAAGATGCAACAAAGTTCAATGAAGAAGAACCTGAAATAGAAGAAGATGACGCGGAGTTCAATGAAGAGGAACCTCAAGAAGATGAAGCAAAGTTCTCTAAAGAGGAACCTGAAGAAGATGAAGCAGAGTTCAGTGAAGAGGAACCAGTTGACTTTGCAAGCCATGCAAAGCACCAGGAATCCCATAGTGAAGTGGAAGATAGCCAAGAAGATGTTAAGATTCAATATGCTAAGACATAAAATATCAGCATTACATTCCATTTCACACCGATAGCATATACCGGACCACTGAAAGAACAACAAGCATAGCATAAACACAAGAGACACAGATTTATCCTAGGAAACCCTCATGGGGAAGAAAACCCAGCAAAGCTTCCTCAATATAGATGACCAGCAAATACAAAGATGTAAACCACAACCATGAGCTCCTTCTCCTCCAAAGTAGATCTCTCTCTCACTTATGCGCTATTCACAAGTTAGTGCAATGCGTGTTAAATGAGGAACACACCTCCTCTATTTATACACATCTCCGACTTGTCTTTCACATTAACTAGGTCGGCCCCAACTTAACCACTAGGTTAAACACCCCATTACAACTGACTGGGCCGACCCCTCTAGGGTGGTCTAATAAACCTTTGACCCACATAACACATACAGGGCCGACCCCCACTAGGGAAGTCTAATAACCCAAGTTAACACATTTCGACGGAGGAATAAACATCTCCGGATATACAATAAGGTCTTCACAGAGGAATGAAACATCTCCGGAATAATAAAGTACAAATATAATATTATTAGAAGTTACAATATTTCAACACTCCCCCTTAATGAGAAGGATATTATAACAACATCTACTGGAGCAAGGAGTCATTAACTACATCATACATGATACATCTATAAATCATTGGAAGCTTTCTCAACATCATCAGTAACTCAAGCAGTTTACTGGAACATCTTCAATACTGGAACATCAACATCTTCAGTACTGCGTCTTCATATTCTGCAGCACTCGAATAGCTACAACAACATCATCTTCTGGATCCTCATGATCATCAGCATCATCATCACACGATCATCAACATCGTCATCACACGATCATCAGCATCATCATCTAGGTCATCACGATCAGCAGCATCTTCATATAGACCATCACGATCAGCATCATCATCATCTAGATAGCATCAACTGGATCCTCTCGATCAACAACACAATAGCAGCATACCCTGCAACACACATGATCTATTTAAGACACCATATCATGTCTAGGGACGATGCAGTCCACTTGTCAACTTAGACAAATTCTAAGGACCACTTCTCGGAGACATATGTCTACGGATCAATTCAGGGACCGAAGTCTGGGGATGATACAATCCCCTCACTCTCGGAGACATCTATCTGCGGATCAGTTTAGGACTGAGGTCCAAGGATGATACAATACTCTCACTCTCAGAGACATCTATCTGCGGCTCAGTTTAGGACTAAGGTCCAGGGATGATACAATCCTCTCACTCTCGGAAACATCTATTTGTGGCTCAGTTTAGGACTAAGGTCCATGGATGATACAATCCTCTCACTCTCGGAGACATCTGTCTGCGGCTCAGTTTAGGACTAAAGTCCAGGGATGAATGATACAATCCTCTCACTCTCAGAGACATCTATCTGCGGCTCAGTTTAGGACTAAAGTCCAAGGATGATACAATCCACTCACTCTCGGAGACATCTGTCTGTGGCTCACTTTAGGACTGAATTCCAAGGATGATACAATCCCCTTACTCTCGGAGACATCTGTCTGTAGATCACTTTAGGACTGAAGTCCAAGGATGATATAATCCCCTTACTCTCGGATACATCTGTCTTCGGATCACTTTAGGACTGAAGTCCAAGGATGATACAATCCTCTCAACCAAATCCTTAGGGACAATGCAGTCCTATTATGTACATTTTGAACTAGTGGTTCCGGGATGATGCAATCCCCATCACGTACATTTTGAACTAGTGGTTCCAGGATGATGTAATCCCCATCATGTACATTTTGAACTAGTCATTCAGGGACGATACAGTCCTATCATATCAACTAGGTACCATATACTGACCTCATCGTCATAACAAGTAGCCTCATCATCGATACAAGTATCCTCATCATCAATACAGTATCCAAATCATTAATACAAGTATTCACACCAATACGAGTATCCACATCATCAATACAAGTATCCTTATCATTGACCTTACCATCAATATAGGAAATATCATCATCGATACAGGTATCCACATCGATACCAGTATCCAAAGATATCTTTATCGACCATATCACTCCCTCTTTCGAGGAGGGTCCTTGTGAACTACACCAAGCTTGTCTCAGAAATACTCAAACTTTACTCAAGACAAAGGTTTGGTCAACACATTAGCAACTTGTTCATCAGTGCCTACATACTCGAGCTTGATAGCTCCTTTTTGCACCATATCCCGTATATAAAAATATCGGATCTCTATGTGCTTTGACTTATCATGGAACACTGGATTCTCTGTCATCTTGATACAACTCTGGTTGTCACACAGGATCACAGTGGATTCCATCTCTAAGTCAAACAATCCTGATAACAACTTTCAAAGCCATAGCACTTCACAACTAACAGAGCAAGAAGCTATATATTTCGCTTCAGCTTGTACTGAGAGACACACTATATTGCTTCCTCCTAATCCATGAGATCATGGCAGATCCCAGACAATAACATCCACCCGATGTACACTTCATGTCTGATACACTTCTTTCCCAATCAACATGTGTGTAGCCATACAATCTGAACTCATGATCTTCAAGATAATATAGATCAAAGTCTATCGTACCCTTTAGGTACCTCATCACATCCCTAGGTTCCACTAGATACTGTCTCAAGGTGTTTCACAGCAAAGCATATATCCAGCCTTGTATTCGTTAGATACATCAATGACCCAATAATCTGTCTGTACAGAGTCACATCCACTAACTCTGATGAGTCATCAGTTAACAACTTCAAATTGGAATACATGGGAGTGGCCATGGATTTATATTCCAACATATCAAATATTCTCAAGATTTCCACAGCATACTTTCCCTGGTTGAGGAAGATTCCTTCTGGGCCTTTCCATACTTCCAGACCTAGGAAGTAATGCATCAATCCGAGATCTTCCATCTCAAATTCTGTAGCTATCTTCTTATTGCTTTCCATGATCTGTTTCTCATTCCCTGTCAGAAGAGATCATCCACATACAGTAATAATATGACAGGTTCATCATCCATAACCGTAGGGTAAAGGTTAGGATCATCATTACTTCTGGTAAAGCCCAAGCTTGTCAAGAAGCTATCAAATCTTCCTCTGTGACTGAACATCATTCCTACTCTGAGTGATCTTCTGCATATCTATCTGTGCCATCTCCCGTCAGATGGATCTACTGATATGAGCCTCAAGATCATTCGAACTCTGTGGTGAGTTCCTTCTTGCATTCATCTAAGAGAATAATGTCATCTGAATATATACACCATCTTCAACCTTGTATCAAAGGTTGAAATCCGCATCACCCATGGTGATCATTAAGCTCATCAAATGACTAATGATCCTGGGTATCCGTACAGAGCTTTCTTCAATTGAATCCTAGGAGTTTTCTTGATTCACACTTCTTCTTTAATTACACCACTAAGAGAATGGTCTTATCTAGCCACTTGGAGCAAACAGCTCGTCATAATCTTCTTCCTCTTTCTAAGAGAATCTTCTAGCCACGAGCCTTCTATAGTATGTTTGATTTGTAAATCTTCTTGTTGAACATCCATAACTTGTTCAGTGTTCATCGTTCTTCATGATCTTTCCTACAAATCAAAGTTAATTACATGATTAGTAATACTTCATAATCATCAAATCATGTTGACATGATAACCTATTATGCATACAGATATGATTTACATAGTTATGCTACTATCTTGACCAATACTTTGGCACAACACTTTTCCATATCCTGTATGTATACAGTGGCTATCTAGATTCCTTCCATCTTTGCCAGAACATACTATCGAGAGAGTGCACAACTCTCAGCATGTCAGCAAAGAGATTTCATTCTAGACAATCAACAATGGAATGTTTGTCCAACTTACCAATCATATGCATATTAGTAGTATATTGTTCAATGCTATATGAATGCTTACACTTAGCATGATATATTCTAGGAATACAAATATGCATACACCTATTACAAGCAATATCATAGACTATTCAGTAATTCAAATAACAATTCAAATACTTATCTTTTTATGTCTTATGAAGTTGCATCCTTCTTGGTCTCGACTTCCCTTCCATGTCATGAGCTTCTATCCATCCTTGACCACTATGCATGCTTAAGTGTGCACTAGTGTCATCATCATGATCTCATACATAATCATACATTCAATAGTATAAACTCAATATTATCACAACATTATGATTCTAAGTAATCTTGAATATGTATGGTCATGATCATTCAATACATGGGTATACTAAGATCCTAGCACAAAGTAGGATTCTAACTTGACATAGAAAAACATACCTGGATTAGTATACGTGCTTAGTTATGTCTAACATACCCAAATAATATCTTTATTCTCTTCAATGATTTAGAGACCTTGTGCTAGTAACCTGCATACCTCATAAGTTAAGCATAGTAGAAATAAATCATACATACCTCGTAATTAGAGCTTCTAAAGACTATGGATAAGTCTTTTGTCTTTATGTCATCATGGTCATAGAACTTGATTGGTCTTTCTTGATGTACGTGTTTTTTGTTAGTAGACAACATCATCCTCATACAACACCATAGGTGCATTAGTACAATCATATAACTTTGATCAAAGAATGTCTTCTATCATTCACATGCATTCATATTTTTACTAGGGTGATAAGACAATTCTAAGATTAATTAAGATTGTACTAACCTCAATAATATGAATACAAGCATATTATAAACTTAATCATGAACAGATTTGAACACATACCTGTATCTCCTCAAGTCATACATGTCAAGTAATTCTTGTAGTCTTCTTATGTAAGGCCTTAGCCTCATCCCCCACTGAAACTGGATCTCGAGCTCGATTAGGGTTTGTCAGATAAACCCTAAAAATTCAAACTTTGACTTTCACACTTCTGAATGGATGGAAAGATGTGCCTTGCCAAGCTGATCAAACTAGCATACTTCAATTTTGAAATCTCCAAACGTTGACCCCTCAAAATTGCCTTTGAAACTTCTGGATCTTCTGGAGAGGATCCCGAACTAGGGCTTGATGAAGCCCACCCTTATGCCCAATTAAAAGGTTCGATCCAAAGCTCCAAACTCTTATTTTTCTGAGGAGCTTCCATCCGTGGTCACAGACTTAAAAAATTCCAACTTTTGCAGAATCCCTAATTTTCCACCTTTCCCATCAAAATCCTGAACTGGGGTTTGATCAAGCCCGGTCTTCTACCCAACCAAAAAATTCTATCTTGGTCTCTAAATTTCGATTTTGATGAGTAGCATTCAGCCGTGGACTTTGTTTCCAAAAATTCCAACTTTCTCCAAAACCCTAATTTTCCACAGCAGTGACGATTCAAGAATGAAGGTGCTCAAAATCCAAATCTATTTTGACAACAATATGCACCTGATTGTTTCTGGTGTAACTCTGAAATTACGAATCCACGGGGTCTGAAACTTCTTCCTGTGGTATCCCGACCTGTCCTCTTTCCAACCCCATAGGTATGACCTTAATTGGATTCTCTGAGAGAGAGTTATTCCAAGTGTCGCAACATGACCTGTTTATGGGATAAAACAAGAGAGCGAACTTGTACGGCTTGCCACATGTCACTGGTTCAACTTCGGCCTCTGAAAAAGTTGCCTACAGTATTACAGTCTATGCACTACCTATCAATTTTTATGAAATTTCATTTGGAGCTTTTATGACTAAGATATGGAAGAGGCAGAAACCCTAACTTGTATTGATCATAACTCACAAAGTACAACGAATCTGCGGGTGTCCTTTGGACACAAGGTACATGGGGATGTTATCTACGACCTGTAAAGGTTTCAGATCCTGAACCTTTTGCAAAATGGATTTATAGCGAAAGTTCCACGATGACTGGTTTTTGCTATACAAAACCCTAACCTTCAAATTGTCACAAGTGAAGCAAGTGTCGTAAGTGCCATACATTGGCTTCCTTCAGGTTAGCTCTGAAACCATGATAAGATTCAATATGCTAAGACATAAAAGTAACAGCATTACATTCCATTTCACACCAATAGCATATATAGGATCATTGAAAGAACAACAAGCATAGCATAAACACAAGAGACACAGATTTATCCTAGGAAACCCTCATGGGTAAGAAAACCGAGCAAAGCTTCCTCAATATAGATAACTAGCAAATACAAAGATGTAAACCACAACCATGAGCTCCTTCTCCTCCACAGCAAATCTCTCTCTCACTTATGTGTTATTCACAAGTGAGTGCAATGCGTGTTAAATGAGGAACACACCTCCTCTATGTATACACATCTCCGACTTGTCTTTTACATTAACTAGGTCGGCCCCAACTTAACCACTGGGTTAAACACCCCAGTACAATTGATTGGGCCAACCCCTCTAGGGTGGTCTAATAATCCTTTGACCCACATAACACATACAAGGCCGACCCCTACTAGGGATGTCTAATAACCGAAGTTACCACATTCCAACGGAGGATTAAACATCTCCGGATATACAATAAGGTCTTCACGGAGGAATGAAACATCTCCGGAATAATAAAGTACAAATATAATATTCTTAGAAGTTACAATATTTCAACAAAAGACTGTGTTTATGATGGAACCAAAGATCAAGTAAGCTCAGCAAAGCTTGTTGATCTAGCTCTATTTGTTGATGACAGTGAAATCAAACCTGTCAATGTAGAAGTCCTTTGTGACGTAAGTGATAGTCTCTTAGAGAAAGTGACAGTCAATTGCAACAGTGAAAGTCTCTCAGAGAAAGAGACATTTGATAACAGCATAGAAATTGCAGCACCCAGTTCATCAAAGAACCAGAAAACCAAAAGTTTGAGGGAGCTATATGAGAAGACTCCCATTATTGATGAGCAGTATGAGTATGCTCTGTTTCCGTGTAAGCCCATAGTTTTTGAGGAAGTAGTGAAGGATGCACATTGTGCATGAGATGCAACAGTTAATAAGAATTATGATGTAGCTGCTGTTGAAACAGAAGAAGAAGAAGATGTGGATGCTATCCAAGAAGAGTTGAAACACATTGAAACAAGAGAAGATGAAGATATGAATGCTCTCCAAGAAGAGCTGAGATATATTAATATTTTTCTAACAAAAATTCTAAGTATGCAGGTAAAATGGACAACAACATACAATATGTTGAAACAAAAGAAGAACAAGAAGACTTGCACTATGTTCCAGGAGTAATGAAAAGCAATAACACTGTTTATTGTGCAGAAGACAAAGAAGATGCTGAAGAACACCTACTTAGCACCAAGTTCAAGAAGACAGAGAAGAAGCAGTCCAAGTACACATCAAGGAAGAAAGTAAAGCTTAAGTTTATTTGAATGTAATGTATGCCTAGCTGAGACATAGACCACCAGGCACAACACTTAGTCATTGATATTGCTAACCACACCATCCCACTTGACATTAAAGGGGTGTGTTAAGAGTTGTAATCTCAATGGTCCTAAGTTGGTTAGTTAGTTGAGTCAATGGTCCTAAGTTAGTTGAGTTAGGTCATTTGTTGACCCATGGTTTACACTAGCCCATAGTATTAGCGAGTGGTTTTGGTGTTATGAGAAACTATATATATGTGTGCTTAATAATGAGAAGGTAATCAATATGCCATTTTTTGTTTCTGGTCTATGTATTCTGTGTCTCTCCATATTTGATCAATAAAACGATACTACAATTGTCTCCTTCAAATTGTCCCTCTAAGTCTACTAGAGTAAAGTATTTATCAGAGCGGTTTCATTCAACGGAGTTTTACAACTTGAAACCCCATCTTGTTCAGATTATAGTTCAGCTATCGTTTTCAGGAATGTACATCATCGTCAAAGTTGCCTTCATAGATGGAATGAATCACTTTTCTTTTCTAACATACAGACTAGGAGTTGCAACCCTAGCCGTGGCCATGGAATCTCGTTAATACAAGGTGGTAAAGTACAATGGATCTCATTCCAAAAATCTCATTTACGTGGTAGTAAAGGGCAGGGTCATTGATGTCTCCAGCAGCAACAACTTTATGGGCTGGGGAGTTATTTTCCAAGTTTGCGGGAAGGGATGTCAATAGGGCGCTCACCAAGATGCGTAAGTATGAAGACATATGTGCTTCTCTATTATGACGTGCCTAAGTATGAAGACATATGTGCTTCCATATTAGATTTTATTTTAATGATCAAAATCTGTATATGAATAATCAATAATATGTAATAATATGTATATGAATGATATTTAGTATGTGCTAGGTTTAACTAGTAACCTAAACTGCAAGGATTTCGAAATATAAATAATAGTGAATAAATTAGGCTGAATTCATTTGAAAAATTGCCAAATTCCAACCAAGAACTAGCGGAGAAGTCAAAGTAGTTCCATGTTTGGACTTTTCCTAGGTTTAATATCATTTCCTCCCATCGCCCACCTGCTTTAGTATTTCCATTGTCTCCACTCAACCACTCACTCTTTCAGTATTTCCATATCTCCACTCCCTGTCGATTTTAGTTTCTCGCAGTCATTTCAGTTTCCACTAACATGTAATTGAGGGTTCTCCATGAGAGAACTAAACCAAACACGAGATGAAAGGAGTAACCATAATAAATGTAAACATTTTTGGTTATGCGTATGTTCATTTTTTCCTTTGGTTTTTGCCGGTAGACACTAGAGGCCGTGTTATGCCTATGTTCGGTTTTTAATTGCCAGGATGGATTTGTTCTAGCTTGTGTGATTTTATATGCTAAACTAAAGATATCTTCTAGAGATTGCAAACTATGAGTAATTTTAGTGAGCCGATGGAAATCAACAACACTTACCAAATTTTGACGATGAAGCAAAAGCCGGAGTTGATGTGCTACCAAACATAGAGATTCCAAAGGGATTCCCTGTACCTGCAAACGAACTTGAACTCCATTTCCCAAACGCTGAGCTTTCGCAGGTTGAGATGGTCTTTATCTCTTTGCTAAAACTTTAAGGCATTTACCTCTTTGTTGGTTACCTCAGAAGGAATTTCAAAACCACCCAACTGAAAATGCATACGTTCTCTTATGGCTGCAACTGTGAGGCTTCTCAGGTCGGCAAGACTTGATGATAATGGAAAATGGATAGGCCTGTGCACAACTATAAAATGGAAAATGGAAAACGCCTCAGTCCTACCACAACTCTGCGACAAATGTCAAAAACACAGAAGTGATACTTTGACATGCATTGAAAAATGTATTGTGAAGGGTTAATGTACTGTGGAGTGTTTTTTAATTAACAATAATTTAAATTTTTAAAAATTGGATACAATATACTCATAAATGCTGGAATTTATCTACCTACATTGTCAACTTTAGACATTCATTGTAACGTCGCCATTCCACGTGCAATAACCTATCCATTCCTTTTAAGAAATTAATACTAATACTCTTGTAACGTCTCCATTCCATGTACAGTGCTGAAGGTTGTCATACTTTTGTGATTCAGTGTCATTCACTAACCTTTAAAAGTGGATAGTGCAAGTATTGGAGAGAACAATAGCTTTGATAACTTAAGACCATTCCTATTCGAGAGCACAATTACGTTCATATTCAGCACTACAACTTTCAAATTCAGCAAGAGAGCAAAGGAGAAAAGGTGCATCACTCTGTCTTTTCACCTCTACATATGTGTTCTTCATTGACTGTTTATCCCTTTGCAAACTTGTATATGTGTTCTTCATTGACTGTTTATCCCTTTGCAAACTTGTATGTAGTATATCAACTTGAAATATGTCAATCTCAATAGTCTTCCTCCTCTTCCATATTTCCTTAAAATACTTTTAAAACAAACCAATCTTATGCAGCCAAGCTTCAACTGTTGTGTTCGTAGAATTACCCTTTTTTTAAATGTCTGCCCAAATTTCTGAGTAACACTATACTTGATAAAAATTGTTAGCAGCTCCCCGGCTGTAGTAGCTCCCCTAAATTGTAGCAGTTCACATCTCAAGGTTAATCTAGGTTTGAGAAAAATTCTACTCTCCATGATAGTGTAAAACAAGGATAGTGTAAAACAAGGTTAACTTAGGTTTGAGAAAAAATCCACTCTTCATTTCAATGAAGTTTAAATATAAGGTTATAACTTTGAATAAATGATTAGTGGATTAATATCTGAACTGTATCATTAGTTGCATTGAGTGAAACGAGGTGCTCTAGAGCCTAGTATGGAGGAGATGTTGTAAAGTAAAATCCATATTGGTACCTAAAATCCATATTGGTTGATAAAATAAAATATTATGAAAAGTAATTAAAAAATAGATGTTTGTTTATAAAATAAAAATGTAAAACTTAATGGATGATCTATCAATCAAGAGAGATCAAATTTCTTGAGTTTAAATTTAAAAAAAGAAATACACGTCAAGAAATTGGATCCTTCTAGGTGCTTAATAAATACAGGATTAAGATGGATCTATACTGGTATAAAGGATAAAGCATTATAAAATGATAGATTGTATAAATAAAATAAGGTTAAGAAGAGATACTACACACTATCCCTACTAATACTGTTAATGCTAAGATTGTAGTTTAGATCTCAAACCTTATGATAGAAAACTATATAGGCTATTAGATGTGATCATTAAAATCCCCACATACCGCTCTAGCTTATTTTGAATGATGTGGTGTGACGATTGCCAGTAATAACATCGTTTAGTGAGCATATGCTAATAAGTCTTTATCTTGCTTCATTGATGAACTTATGGTTATGTTATTATTAGTGGTACTGGTGGTGGTCATTGTATATAGGTGCGACCCATATATCAGCTAATGGGATCCATCCAATAATATAAGCCTAATATGAATAGTTCTTGGGTATACAGCTTATTCAGTAAGGCACACGGTAATGTAGAAGATGAAAATCTTTCTATAAGCATATTATGTTAAACTATGTTCTACAAGAAAGAGAACAAGTTAATACCAATAAGTTACGACCAATTCAAGTGTTTAGTTGTACATATTCACTTGTTAGCTTTATGGTGCTCCATTTTATAAGTTGTTAGTTGGCTAATTACTTTTTATTACTAGATTAATATTCATTAGATTAATATTCATTACATATAATGATCTCCTTTTTGTTAGTTTATTTGTTGTTGTCTAAGGAGAAATCCTTAACTAGTATTATAAAAAGTGGATCACATAACAAAAGCTGGTAGCAAATAAAGGACTAAATGAGGAAAACTAGTTATTAATAGGAAAAAGGTAAAATACCAACAAAATAAGTATCCAATGGTTAAAACCAGTTATAGATGTTCTTAGTATCCCTAGTATCCCTTTTTAGCAGATGAGTGGTGAACATATAAAATTGATTATTTATATTAAGAGCAATAATTTAAAATACCATAAGGTAAAGTTGAACCAAAAACCAAAAGTGAAAGAGATCCAATAAATATTTATCCTTAAACAAACATATGACTTCGTTAACATATCTCTATGTTTTAGGTCTAGGTCTTCAAGAAATAAATAAGTTATTTTATCTACAAAATTTTATCCAATTTTTTTTTTCCAAATCAATTAATCTTAATATATGTTAATCCATAAAAACACAATAAGTTCATCTAGTGATGAAGTAAACAATTTTATTTCTAAATTATTTTATCTTCATCATCATAAGAAGTTAACCCATAAAATTTTCAAATTTTTTAAAATTACTTTTTCATCATCAAAGGTTAACCCATAAAAATTTCAAATATTTTAAAATTATTTCACTATCATTTTATCGGTAAAAACTAAAAATGAATGTATACCTTATTATCAAGTTACCCCATTATAATAAAAAAGATCAAAATGAACATTAATCTTGAGATACATTTCTTTCCAAACAAGGTTTAGTGCTGCAAAACGTAGACTAAGCAGAGATTTTTAAATGTACATATAAATTATTTTTTAAATCAAATTAGATATATAATTGAAATTGAAATAACCATAATAGATTTAAATGTTTTTAAAATTAATTAGTTAATTTCTCTTTGGATTTTGTTAGTTTTGAGTGACTCGTAAACAACATCAGGATAACAAAGTAAAAAAATTAATAATCATAAAATCTATATATATATAATACAACTTGGGACATTGCAATTATAAAAGAGTGAAATTATATAAAGTTTCAATTATGTAGAAATTATTGAAATCTCTCCAATGATTTCTAAACAATCACATCAACATCATCACAATAATTAACTAAAAAAATTATTCTAATTGTGAAATTTACTTCATCTAGCTTGGTCACCATAATTATAAGAAGTTGAAATGACTGAATTCTCTCCTCTTAAGTGTAGAATATGTTATTGACAATACAAAGTTGGCACCTAACTATATAGATTTTGTCACCATACAAGGTGCTAAGAATAAAGGATTTGCATCAAATGTCCACCTTAATCTATTAAAAGAAATTTGGCACTTAGATACACCATAAAAACTAAGAATAAAAGGACTTAAATTGCACATGTTCACTTTAGCTTTTTCATTCATATGATTCCTACAAATGAAGAATTGTAAGAAATCAATCATTTTAATTTTAAGTCACATACTCATCTTAAAACACATGTTCATGTTGCATATAAAATATTAAAAAAAATTGTACATCTAATATACATATCAAGTGTTTTTTTTTTAAAGGTACATATTTCATGTTTGTGCTTTGCAATATATTTGTACATCTTCATTGTATGAAAGATTAACAAAATAATATGCTGGTAACAAAACCAAATTTCATAATAAACTAAAAACACTTTGCCAAAATCTCTTTCATAATCATGTACCGTTACTTGTAATTTTCTAGGAAAGTAGGAACAAATAAGAAACAACCCTACCCATCATTCAAATTCACAGAAACAAAATTTAGAACTAAAATGGAACCCTATATGTCAAGGATGAATCCTCCAATGCTTCATCTACAATCTTCCTTTGCACAATGTAGTTTATATAAACAATGTTCACTTACATTAGCAATGTTAAGTTACATGAATAAAAAAAAGGTACATATTGCATGTTTGTGCTTTGCAATATATTTTGTACATCTTTCGTGTATGAAAGGTTAACAAAAACAAACGCTTGTCATAAAACCATATTCTATAATAAACTAAAAACACTTTGCGAAAATCTCTTTTTCATAATCATGTACACTTGTAATTTTCTACGAGAGTAGATTTAGCAATCCGTCAAAGTTCAACACTCCTACCTTCTAAAACATGTGCCCCATGAGAACAAATAAGAAACAACCCTACCCATCATATAAATTCACAAAAAACAAATTTATAACTAAAATAGAACCCTATGTGTCTAAGATGAATCCTCCAATGCTTCATCTACAATCTTCCTTTGCACAATGTAGTTTATATAAACAATGTTCACTTAGATTAACAATGTTAAGTTACATGAACAATGTTTACATCAACTTAAACAATGTTCTCTTAATTTTTAACAATGTCACCTTATATATGTTCATTTGAATGAACAATGTTCAATGATATGAGCAATGTTTACATCAACTTAAACAATTTTACTTCACTTAGATTGACAATTTTTACTTAGCTTTGCTAAAAAATGGATTTAATGAACAATGTTTATTAGGAGAACCAATGTTTACTTAACCTACATATATAATGTTTATTTAACTTACATAAACATTGTTTGTTTAAGTTAGAGGAGCAGTTTTTAGTTTTAAATTTCCAACAGAAGCACATCATAGAATGTTTACAATGTTTGCTAGTGCAACCAATGTTTACTTTAATTACATATATAGTGTTTAGATAGATTTCCAAGTTCTTCAACTTCACACTCTACCCACCCTTCAGTTTTTTGTAAAGCTATTTATAGTATTTCCTATCTTGTAAGTTTCATTAATGTTTTCTAGGATTTCACAATTTTTCTACATATTACTATATACTTGTTTATTAAATACACTTTCTTTTCTTTCCTATATACATTCACTCCTTTGAAATATGTAAATATTTTTATGTTATTAACTCTTCTTTTTTTTGTTGGTGTTTTGCAATGTATAGTACATTGGATATGGATCTTACTATATGGAGTTTCTTGTTGGTTGAGTTGCTTGAACTGATATTTGCGTGGCTCCCTTTGTTGGATTGTTTTGGTTTAAAACATTGTCAAAGATGTGGAATCTGCTTATATGCAACAATCATCTTATCGAAAGACGTCACATGAAATGTAGAGAAGATATTGGTTTCTTCATTGATGAATGAAATCCGTATCGAAATCATTATATATGTTTATACATTAATAGGAAAGTTGTAATATCACATCTTTCTATACATTTCCTGTACCCAATGTATACCCTAGAACGTTCATGTGGTTTCCTTCTTTTGGTATCCCTCCCTCGTCCAAATTCATCATGTCTACAATATTATGTAGTAAAACCTTTTATCAAAGTATGCACCTTTATAGGTTCTATTGAAACATGGTATTGTGGTTTCTTCACCATCTTGAGTAATATCAGTGAACACAAATATGATTGGATACATGTCAAACATGCTTTTGATGGATATGTATCAAGATATAGTGTGTGTAGCAGTATTAATAGGGCATGGAAATATATAAACTTATCTGATGCAGAATATGCAACTATTGGGGATGTGATATTCTATAAGGGAAAAATATATTGATTGCATGCTCAGATGTTCTCTAGTGGATACCTAAGAATCAAGCATAAGTTATTTTCTCTTGATATTGTGAATAACAAACGGGTTATTCATTTTTTACATCGTGAATTTAGTAGGGTATATATGTGCCTCCCACTTCATGAAAATCGATTGTTATGGATTGTACATCATCGTTTCACCATTGTTTGGTCTAGTCATATAATACCAGATTTTGAACTTGGTAAGTGCCCTCCAAAATGCACAAATGGATATTGGGAAGATGGTAATGGAATGAGTTGGAATCTCGTAAAAGACCTCACATCGGATATTAACAACAAGTGTAGTGTATATCTTCATTTCCGTGCGATTGGAAACACAATACTTATGTTGAACTTTGCTCAAATACCTTTGTTGTATTATGATTGGACAAGTCGAACACCAACATTTGTTGGGGTTGATGAATTATCAGTCTCTAGACATATTCACGTTCCCATGCCCAAAGACCATACATGTAGTGATTTCATTCTTAGTGGGAATTTTTTCCCTCTATCCCCACGTCTTGACTCTGCATATGCCATTCCCTTCCTTGGTTGATCCATCTGATTATTCGTATTTTTTATTCTACTTTGAACCATGTAAGTAAATTAAATATTTAATTTTTATTAATGGGAACATCTTTTTGTCTTACTTTTTATTTACATTACATTTACACATAACTAAATTTTTCTTTGTCGATTGGTGTTTCAAAATATTCTCATGTATTTTGTATTTATTCTTTTGAATTTATTCTTATTTTATAAATCATAAGATTAATATATACATATAGTGATTTCAATATTGTGAACCATTTCTACTAATATGTTTTTTTCATGTCTTCAATATTTGTTGAATGATATGGTGAAACAATATTTATTAAGCTATGAATTATTAATGAAATTTGAAATATTAATATTTGGTTATTTTTTCCATCGTTATTTTACCAAACTTACTTAACAATGATCATTCCTTAAGAATGATGTACAATGATGATTACATAACAATGTTACATCACTAATATTCTATGTTGACTTTAACATTGTTCATCTTATCTTTAAATAGATATATTCTTCAATACTATTTACCAAACAATGTTGGCTTAATCTTAAACAATGTATATTTTTACAATGTTTAGATAAACTTAGAAAAATAATGTTTGCTCAAGTTAGATGAACAATGGTTACTTAAATTGCATAAATAATGTTCACTTAAATTATATAGACATCATGCAGTCCAACATTGAGAGAAAATGTTTAATTAACTTCAGTGTTTATGGTATCACTACAAAATATATTAGAATTATGCAATATTAAGTAATAGACATTACACATAATAAACATTAGAAAATATTAGACATTAGAAAACATTGCACATTATTTCATTTTATTTTGTAAGTTGTAGACTAAAAAAGACCGAAGAGTCTAGTGATGACTAGGGAAGCCTCACGTGATGAAGCCACCATCCCAATCGCTCAAAAATACTGAAATTAGTGTCATTATACAAAATTGAGACCTCCTAGGTGAGGCCTTCCCATAAAAATGAGTGGGAGTTTTTCCAAAAAAATAATTCATAGCGTCTAGAAGTTCTAGCTATCACACTGTAAAGAAAATGGTAACAAAAAAATTGGAAATCACAAAGATAACCCGGAGCTAGAGTGGCCCATCTAGCGGCATGCAATGGTTGGAGGTGCTTTTGGTTCCTCCTCCAGGATGGGACAGCCAGCATAGAAATATTCAAAATTCCACAGAGAGGGGAGTGCAGGGGAAGATGGTATTGGGGTTTCATGGTCATCGTGCGTCATGTGATTGGCCAGCTTTGTAGGAGCATGAGCCGATTCTTTTCTCATCATGGATTTTTCCTTGGCTGAGCCATCGTTCTGAGCCTCAGGTTCACTGGTCACCGCATTATTTCCTTGTGTTTCCTGTTATGTGCTACACCCCATAGATAAGATATCCCAGGTCATGTTAGCATCCAAGGTGTTAAGACGTTTCAAGGCTTCTGTCAAACTGAGTTTTATGTTCCGAACAATGTTGGTGTTGGCATCCCAACTCACTTCCATTTCTTCAACCAAAGTACTCATCATATTTTTCAGCAGCCAATAATGGCTGATTGCTCTCCCATTGCTACCCAAGGCCAGGAGAGCCACAACCCTTCGAACTTCCTAGCCATCAATGAGACTACGAGTCCACGCAGAGATACGCTCTGTGTATCCATTCATAACTGTCCATTCCATAGCAAATTTAGGCCGCCTTCCAGAGCTTGAGCCTTTCCTGCCACTACCACGATGAGGGGTGCCTCTATTGTGAGTCATGACATTGCGTCGTCTAAGAGATTTCAGGAGCCGGGAAGAGAGATCCACGAGGAAAAACTAGACAGAAGACTTGGCAGTAGAACATGAATGCATGTTGACAATTGAATTTATGGAGCCAAGCCAAGCCATTTCCCTCCCATGGAGGTAATTAATTCCGCAGGTTGTCATCCTTGAAGAAGGTGGCAGAATTAATGGCGTCCCCCACTAGCAACCAATGTCCATCATCATGAAAACAAAGGAATGAGGGTTGGGTCTTGGGGCTCGTCCTCAGGTCTTAAATGACCGCCGCCACCATGGTGAGTGTACTGGCTAGTGGAGCATGCTGATAGGTGGGTTGTACTCAGAGTCACATGGCCCGGAGCATGTTGGCTAGAACCGATGCCACGTGAGGGCAGGAACCGAGGCCACGTTAACACCCAGATTCGGGGAAAACATTGCACATTATTATTAAGTATAAGAAAACATTATTAGATATTATTTAGCGTTATTAAACATTAGACATTAGAAAAGCATTAAACATTAATAAACATTAGGAAAAAATTACACAATAGTTAGCATTACACATTTGGCATTAGCATTATTAGCATGATTAACGTTAGCATTATTAGCATTATTAAACATTAGACATTGCCATTATTAAACATTGGGCATTATCATTAGAAATGCAAGTATTAGTCCAATGATATGGTTAAATAATAGTTATGAAGCTACCAATGATTAATGCAAGTATTATTAATAATAATTACTCTCTATTAATAATTGCATACTAATAATTATATTCACAACAAACATTTTAAACATTAATCATTATAACATTAAAAAATTCTACGTTAAGAAGTTCAAAAATTAAACATTAAATGAGAAAAAAATTATTAAATCGCCATTAAAAAAATAGTTTCAACATTATAAATTATAAATTATTATGAGCCCATTTTTTTGAAAGTTTATTTTTATGATTAAGTTTATTCGAGAATAGTATAACTTGTGTATTAAAGTATTGGATTTATTAATGATTTTTGTCTTTTTTTATGGTAGGCATTTCTCCTCATGGATATGGATCCAACTATTTGGTCTAACTTGCCATTTGAAATAATTGAGATGATATTCCAATGGATATCTTTCTCCATTTTGGTTTTCTTTAGACTCGTATGTAAACATTGGGATGTTGTTCTTTGAAACACGTATTTCCTATCTGTATGCAATCGATTCTCAGAACATAAATTTGGATTTATGGTTCCTGTATTCCATTCTGAAGGAATCGATTTCAATGCTACATACCTTAGTGACAAAGGACACATATCTTCATCATCTTCTTCTTCTTCCATTTATAGTGGTTTTGGGTGGTTTTTGGGGCGCGGGCAAGGGGCCCACGTGCCCATTTTTGTCCCAAAATCTACCTTTAATTTAAGAGTATTATATGGCATATCCCTTCAAATCTGGCACCTTTGGTGCAATGGTAAGTCATTGGTAATGGGGGGAGGAGTTCATGGGTTCAAACCCGCAGACCTCTCCCCATAAATCAATTTTGTTGGAAAGTATTATATGTGGCTCGTTGTAAGGTTTGTCGGTGTTATGGTTTGTTATAGGGTTAAAACTATATAATATATGGTTCATTGATTCTTGGCTCCACAAGGTTACAATATGGCTCAAAACATAACACATAGGGCCAAGGTCTTAGCCCTCGGTCCCGCCCCTTTTTCCGAAATATACATCAATCAACTTTAAATAGTAGATATGAACTATAAGGTTAAGAAACAACGTGTAGAGGCTTGGCTAGGCGGGATTGGTGAAGGCTTGGGAGGACTTGGAGGTCTTGGGTTCGACCCCCATAGACTCCACCAATTTTTATAAAAAATTACATTGATAATTTTTTCCCCAAATACCCATTTTTTTGCCATTTAACTAAATTTTTTTAAACTTCAAACCTTAATAACTTCTGCATCCGGAGGTCGTTTTACATGAAACAAGCATTGACAGAAATCTCTTGATGAGCTCTTTACCACTGTAAGCTTTATTTTACATTTTGAATACTTTTATTCTAATCTATCTCTGAAGATCCTCCTGGATCAAACCTTCCCACTGAGAAGATTTTGGACAACCAAAAGGATGAATGAGTCAGAATTCAAGTGAGGACATGTTCGTCTCACTTGCCCTATATCACTTGTCCATTCTTCCTGAAACCTACACATTTGACTCATCATAATAAAAATCAACACTGCACTGAAATTTTTAAGTACACAAATCCATTTTTCAACAAAATATTCATTCAATATTGTTGGAACAAACCATATACTGCTGAACAATAGTAAGTTGAATAAAAAAATTGAACATGTGAATGAGATTGCTTATATCATGCTTATGTTTTGTCATAGGAACATTATCAACCATAATAGGTGTATTGTGATGCAACGAGACTTCCTTTTCATGCTTAGTATTATTTTCTTCCATAACTTGTGTAGACATAAGTGCCAAATTCTGACTTGCATTAACAACCCTTTTCACTTGCTGTGTAGTTCCCAATGATCTGTTATTTTTAAATGAATGTGAATGTACTATGAACTCAATTCCTTCCTTAAACAAATTATATTGATTATGTTCTCTTTAGAATATTTCCTTTCGATCATATAAATATGGGCT
The DNA here is from genome assembly GCA_027924585.1 of Larix kaempferi. NCBI lineage: Eukaryota > Viridiplantae > Streptophyta > Pinopsida > Pinales > Pinaceae > Larix > Larix kaempferi. The sequence goes on along the minus strand of BSBM01000316.1, from coordinate 1,230,314 downwards.
TCCCAACACAACTCCACACATATCTAATAGAACCACATCAAATTCAACTTCATCTACAAAGTTGGATGTAATTGCAAACTTTAGATCACATTTCCTTATTACTTGTAATCTTTTATCTTTGCATACCCAACCTAATTGATAAGGTTTCCTATGTGGTTTTTTTGTTAATCCCAAATGCTTAACTTCTTCCAAAATAAGATTAGCTTGAGATCCACTATCTATGAGTGTGTCAATCTTAGTTTGTTTTGTGATTACCCTTATATGAAACAATGCATTCCTTTTTTTATCTTTAGAATTGTCATGATATTTAGAATTAGAAGCACATGAAGAGACAATGTTAGAATCATTACCAACAATAGCTTTACCTTTCACACCTACGATTGATATCTTAGTTTCATCCTCAAAATCTGATCCAAGGTCCTCAACGATAGCCGTGTATTTTTGCTTCCCTTTAAAATCCTTAAACCACTTCGGTTTCAATTCTAGATGTAGCTTCCAACAGTGTTCTGCATCATGTCCATCTCTATGACAATGAGAACATGAAATTTTTGTGTCCCCTTTCTTCACGGTAGCAGTATGCTTTCTCTTCCCTTTGTTCTTACCTTCTTTCAAATGACTGGATTTAGTTGAAGAAAAGTCACGATGAACATTATTCCCTTTAGATTCAATATGTTTGTCTTGAATACACACTTCATCCAGGTTAGAAGGCTTAAACATAAGTATTGTATGATGAAAATAACTATGTAATCCTCCAATAAACTTGATAAGATTTTCTTGAGTGTAGAGAGGTACACCCAAAATCAAAGCTCTCTTTCTGAATTCCTGAGAGTATTCTTGTACGTTCTGACCTTTACCTTGCCTTAAGTTTTTCCAATCCATCATGGCTTGTTGTATGTAGCCTAATGGATAAAAGTATTTCTTTAACAAAGCACTAAATTCATACCAAGAAGAAATAATTTTACCTTTTATAAGGATGCCTTCTCGTGTCTTACTCTCCCACCAAATGAGTGCAGTGCCTCGAAGGAATAAAGTATCCAATTGGATATTTGCACGATCATCTGCGAGATTCTATATCTTGAAATACACTTCAATCTGTCTGATCCAATCATCTAACTTTTATGCCTTAAGTTCACCATTATATGTAGACAAATCAAACTTAATATCAAGTTTCAAATAAGGTAAATCAGACTTAATATTCTCAGATTGTTTCTTTGAATTTGAAGAAGAAGTACTGGAACTTTCAGAAGAGGAAGAAGATGGAGAAGAAGGTTCAGAAGGGCCTCCTCCTTTTCCTGAAGCATTGTCCTCTGCTTTCTCCTTCTTTATTTTCTTCTTTTCCAACCTCTCTTGATAATCTGTTAACAAATTTTCTACTATGTTTTCCATCTGATAGAAAGCTTCGTGGAAAGCCTTTCCATCTTCTTCTCGGTAGTCTTCATCTGCCATTTTCTTTCTTCTTCTTGAGCCAATTTCTGGATCAAACTCTTCATGTTATTTTTCACCATGTTCAAGCCTAGATCTTGTTAACATTCACAAACTCACAATGCAATGGTTAAGCTGCTCTGATACCAAAATTGATCTGAAAATGACAGGATCTCTATAACCATTATTTGCATGAGAAATTTTGAATGATTAAATCCATTAAAAAGGCTTTAAATGACAATATTAAAGATCATAATTGAAGCATATAAACAAATAAAAGAGATGAAAACCATGGAATTTGTAATAAATAAGTGATAACGGAGTTCACCCTCCTTGGGATACGTCTCCGAGCCACTTCCAATGAGAAGGTCGATCTTATTAAGTCTTCAAAGCTTACAAATATGAGTTTCTAGAAACACTTTTTTTTTCTTCCAGTTATCAGCAAAAACATAAAGCACCACTGCGATCTCTAGAAATTTTGAGAAAAATGAGTATAAACTCAACTATGTTTTCCTAAAGCCTCCTCCGGCACGCAAATTGAGAAAATTTTCCTACATAAAAGAAAAAATAGTACGGAATGTATGGATTCCACCTCGGGATATGTGCAAAACCATCTTGGGATGCATGCAAAACCACCTCGGGATCCATGCAAAACCGTCTTTGGATGTGTGCAAAACTGTAATGGGATTCGTTCCCTAAACTTTCCTCGAACTCTATGCAAAACCACTCTGTTCTTTGTCTCAAAAATCATGCAGAAACTTTATAGTGGTTTCGGGTGGTTTTTTGGGGGCAAGAAAGGGGGCCATGCACCCATTTTTGGCCCAAATTCTACCTTTAATTTAGAAGGATTATATGGCATATCCCTTCAAATCTGGCGTCTTTGGTGCAATGGTAAGGCATTGGCATTGGGGGGAGGAGGTCACGGGTTCAAACCCCCAGACCTCTCCCCATATATCAATTTGGTTGGAATATATTATACATGGCTCGTTGTAAGGTTTGCTAGTGTTATGGTTTGTTATAGGGTTAAAACTATATAGTATATGGTTCATTGATTCTTGTCTCCACGAGGTTACAATATGGTTCAAAACATAACACATGGGGCTGAGGGCTTAGCCCTCGGTCCCGCCACTTTTTCCGAAATATACATCAATCAACTTTAAATAGTAGATATGAACTATAAGGTTAAGAAACAATGTGTGGAGGCTTGGCTAAGAGAGCCTGGTGAAGGCTTGGGAGGACTTGGAGGTCTTGGGTTCAGCCCCCATAGAATCCACCAATTTTTATAAAAAATCACATTGATAATTTTTTCAGTAATTTTTTCCCCAAATACCCATTTTGTTTCCATTTAACCAAATTTGTCAAAACTTCAAACCTTAATAATTTCTGCATCTGGAGGCCAATTTACGTGAAACAAGCGTTGACGAAAATATCTTGACGATATATTTACCACTATAAGCTTTATTTTACATTTGAATACTTCTATTCTGATCAATCTCTAAAGATACTCCTGGATCACTCAATTAAGTCTGGAGAAATACATAAATCCCTCTTGGTGGCAAAGCTACAAAATTACATTTCTCTAGAACTTGCATATTGTATTTGGTTTTTTCAAATGTGTATTGGTCAAATGCATTAATTGACAGATATTCTACAAATCATTACTTCAGATTTTATTACCTTCCCTTTAACATGATTTATGTTACATTTAATGAAAATTTATTTCAACGTTTTTCAGCTCTCACTAATGGCATCTGAGAGAATAATTAAAGCGACAAACAAATGATGTCATTCTTCGATGTCACATGGATGATTTACTACAGTTGAGAAATCAAAATTTGGATATATGAGTTATGAAAATATTGCACTACATATAGAATTGGCCCCTTCACGAGTTAAGAGTTGTAAGCATAAGAGTTTGGTCGATATCACGCGAACCACACTTCCCTTTGAAAATCATTGTGGTAGTGGGGAAGGAAGGACTCCATACATTGATAATCAACTACAACAAACAATGCAAATCACATGCAAATGGATATGCAACAACAAAACCAAACATATTCAAATAATACTCAAGTAAACAATATCCATGATGTTGAACATGGTTCCTGGGAAAAGAGTCATTGTCGTTCACCCACAATGATTATAGATGTTCCAGATTCAGTTTCTATAGCAAAGGTTTTCAAACTAAGCCTCTAATAAAAAATTTCATAAGTTTCATCTCGTCATGCTTCCTTTGATTTATCTTCATTACAATGCTTTTGATTTTTTCTCTTGTTGAGGAAATTGCAGGCGAGTGGATAAAAAATATGCCCTGCTAGCAAACACACAAGGTCTTTAGCATCGAAAAAGAAAAGAAATGCAACTGTTGAATTAATGTATGCACAAACTAAAGATGTGAAAAATGGACGATGTGGGGAGTTGTATTGTTTAAGAAGTTCAACAACTTCACTCCCCTTTCAGATTTTTTTGAACTGTAAGTATACAAAAGTAAACTATTCTAATGCAAACATTATTTCACCTTCTTCTCCTCATTCCCTCTCCTTTTCAACAAGTGCTTATGAAACACTTTAGCTTTTTCTTCCGCAACATATTTCTCCTCAAAAGAGCATTGAACCGAAAATCCCTCGATGAACCAACACACTCAGTCGGCATTGCCTCTTTCTCCAACTGTGCAGCATGGGAAAAACTTGCACATACCTACGATCTGACCACCTTATTTACAAAGAGAAAGACAACAATCTCATGTCTTGTCTACTAGGAATTTTCTTCATCGGTTGTTTGATGAAGTTAAGAATCTAGAAGAGAACAATGCAATTGTTCACCATAATGAATATGAACATGGTCATCAAAAAAACCCATTGTCGGTTCAGTTTGTTGTGCCACATACTATTTTCGTTGGCACACCTAAGGTATTGATCAATCCTTTATACATGTTCGTCACATTGTTGGTTATTTACATATGCTTTTATTTTTTCTTTTCGCCTTCACTCTATTTGTGTTTTTCATGTAATCACAGGACCATTAGGGGAATTTTGAGGTAAAAAATGGGCCTCCAAACCAAAAATGTACTATCAAAAGCAACTTTTTAAGAACCAATCAAATTCTAGAGAATGACATCATCTGTAATAGTTGAGTTGGCAATCCTTGAGTTAAAGTTGCTTATTTGTCACATTTTAAATGGTTGTTGAAAATCTAGAGTTAACCATGGTAGACTATAAGTACTTTTGCACCTATAGAATAAAGTACTAATGTCTTTTCACTATTTCAATAAAATATATCATTTTCCTTTCATATATTTTGAAAGAAACAATACATGTCTTTTCACATAATATGCATGTCTTTACACAATTTTCAATATATATTATATCCATCCATTTTTCTTAATGTAAATAATATCATATGTTTATATACTTTTAATTGAACTTTTTTTTTGTTATTTTTTAAGAATATTATTAAGTTTTCTAATACTCTAAAAGTATGTTATTACTATATTTATATAAAAAAACACAAAAGTGATTAAAAAAAATATAACAACAAAAAAAATCATCATAAACAATAACTTTTAAAAAACTAATTTCAAATTATATTAATATTTAATACTTTATAAAATTATATTACAATTAATTAAAAATCACAAAACATTAAAATACACAAAATATTAAAATTATTATTATTTTTTAATTATTAATTTATATAATTACATTGAAATATAAAATTTTACAAATTTATATTTTAAATTTTTACAAATTTATATAATTATATAATTACATTGAAATTTAATATTTTACATCGAACACTAAGGAAGTTTGCATCCTCGTGAATCAATACCACAGGTCATCAAGTCGTTTTGTTTGGTTTAGGATGTCTCCTTTTTAGAGGAATGCATCCCTTCCCATTGTGAGAAAACTCTTGTGGGTTCACTATGCTACACATAATGCTTGTTGAATATCTCAATTGGAGAAACACCAACAAAAAATGAAAGATCTTGCTCGATGTCTTGTATTTTTCATTAAGTGCATATAGTGAAGCCACCATTGGTGTGCGGAACTTAGATCAATGTGAACTACATAAAACCTTATGATAGAATACTTTCATATCAACATTTCGTTGATGGTTATAAGAACTCCCACTATAGTGCTTGGATGGAAAAATAAAACTCATAAATGCAATCTAGTGGAGTATTAAATACCCCATGTAACATCAACGTGCTTTGATGACTAATTGGAAGGTAGGGTTTTGATTTGGGGTTTTACACTTGTAATGTTACTCTACGTGTTATTCCGACTTGTTTCAGTCCCTTGTTTTGTTTTGGAGAAGGTTCATGCCCTGACTTGAGCTACGCTCATGGTCAGTGCACCTGGTGGTTGCTTAGATGACGAGGTGAAGGATATGGAGATAGGTTCAGGTAATGTTCTGCCTTCACCTGTTATTCATTTCCTCTTACTTCTATGTTTGTCCATTGGTTTTTAATCATCTCAGGGTTTAACCAGTAGTCACTATTGAATGGGAGGTGTTGGGTTTTGAGTCCCTCTGCATGAATTGCTACAGGGGGATAGGACCTTCAACAACATGGGCATTGGGAGTGGTAAATCCAGATTTCACCAACATTGCCCTTCCCTCTCGCATCTATGGCGGGTGTGTTGTTTGTTTTGGTTATGTGGGACTTCGTGGAGCCCTTTGGCTCACTATTTTACTTTGAAGTCCTGGAAGGTCCCCTTTGGCTAGACCATTTATTAAAAGTGTCAAGTTGTAAAATAGGTGGATAATCCCTATAGGGTTATGGTTTTGATGAAAATAGTTGGGCCATCTAACTCTGTGGAGTCCTAAGTATTTTTGAAGGGGATATGTACCCAATGTATATCGTTTGGGGTTTCGGATAGAGATATAGATACCTGCGTTTTCTTATTGAATAAGTTGAAATAAAAAAAAACTGGAATGTTTTGGTCTCTGCATTGTTTCTATGGAATGAATGTGATAATGTTTATTTGTTCTCTACGTTGGTTATTATCGTTCTAATGTGAATGGCCAAGTTTTGGACATCTTAAAAGAGGATCTTAAGGGCATATCTCTGCAATAACAAAAATTCATCTATGCTCATGAGGTCTTTTTGAAAAATCTATATAGTTCTGATAACCTGGTGATTTGTGTTGCTCTGGAAATTGTTATATGTCCTGCGTCTGTCGATTTAAATGTCTGGGAATGTACATCATTTACTGGGTAGTAGATAGGGTTTGGATTTTACAAAATCTTTTGCGTTTATTTGAACAGAATGTTAATGTATCCCTAGCTACTAGTTTATTCATTGTGTGGAAGAGTACACTTTTATTTCAAATCTGTGGTTCGGGCGATTTCAATGCTAGAAAGATTGTTATGAAATCGATAGTGAGTATCGACCTCTTGACCTGTGTCCTAATGTGCTAAAAGAAATGTGTTTTAAGTGATAAGTAGTGTTTCGTTTTGCTATGGGATTCGATCTTTGCAATGGGAGAAAATCCCATTAGGGTTTTGGGATGAAAATCTATAAACATATGATGTGTTATTTAAAAGTCTGAAATCTATGATTTATGAAATCATAATATTTGTATACATATTGTGTTTTCGTTGTAGTAAACAGTGGATATTCTAAAGGAAATGTTCATATGGATTCGTAGTTAATTATTTAGATGTTGTAGGTTGTATTGATGCGACCCAGTATAATAAAGTAATGTGATGTTAATTAGAACAAAATGCTTCTATGTTTGTTTGCGCATTCTTTCTATGTTTAAAAGAGGGTAGGGTGGATTCGATTCTTGCACCTGCGTTTGAAACGTGTGGGGTTCTAAGTCTTAGTTTAAAAATTTGGGAAAACAAATATAGTAAGACTGTTCCGAAAGTAAAAAGACCATTAAAAAAAAAACGTAACAGTCCTTCAGAAAGTAAATATCAAATCAGATATCGACTTAGGTTCTCTAGGGTTAATTGTTGACCTTCGTGTCTAGCACAGGCTAGCTATGCTAGCCCTGGTAGACCTCTATGTTGATGTATATGTAACTTCGTAATGTATTTCATATCTATATATTGTACTCCTATAGAGATGGTATTATTCCTCTATACGGAAGTGCTTGTATTCCTATAGAGATGTTATTATTCCTCTATACGAAAGTGTCGTCATTTATATTGTAAGTGCCGTAACTTATACTTGATGGGTTATTAGACCACCTTGTTGGGGTTGGCCCTGTATAGGTCATGTGGGTCGAAGGGTTATTAGACCACCCTATTGGGGGTTGGCCATGTGGGTCAAAGGGTTATTAGACCACCCTATTGGGTGTCGACCCAGTCAGCTTTTTGTTATGTGGTTAAGTTGAGGTCGACCTAGTAAAGGTTACTAGGCAAGTCAAGTCAAATATAAATAAAGTGCGGGAGGCACTCTATTTCATCATTCTATTCTCTCACACACTCTTTGGAGAGTGGTGCACTTGTGGAGGAGGAGAAGCTGCTGCTAGGAGATGTCTATCTCTTATGCTTGGGTTGTATCATTGCTCTATCTATCTCTGAGGAAGTTATTGGGGTTTTTCACCTTTATGGTTTTCCCCAAGCAAACTCTGTGTCTCTTGTGTGCTTGCATGATTGTGTCCATGATTAATATGATGTACCTATGCTGTACATGTTGTTCTCTCAGTTAATATACTAGATCAGATTGAAATAAATTCTGAAAAATTAACATGGTATCAGAGCTAGCCTAAAAGAAGGCATGGTATGGCATGTATGACACTTGTTGCACTTGCGATGCTTGGGATTGATATAGCAAAAACCAATCATCGTAGCACTTTCGCTATAAATCCATTTTGGAAACTTTTTCGGATCTTAAACTTCTACAGGTCGAAGATAAGATCCACATTTATCTTTAATCAAAAGGAAAACTTTTAATTCGTTGTACTTTGTGTTTTATGATCTGTACAATCTAGGGTTTCGGCCTCTTCCAGATTTGAGTCATAAACAGGTGACCTATGAAAAAAGGTCATAACTTGGGATAGGAAGCTCCAAATGAAATTTCATAAAACATGATAGGTAGTGCACGGACTGTACTTTCTCAGGTAATATTTTCAGATGCCGAAACTGAACCAATGACACGTGGCGCACTGTACAAGTTTGCTCTCTTGTTTTATCCCATAAAAAGGTCACGTTGCGACACTTGCCATAAATCTCTCTCAGAGAATCCAATTGAGGTCATACCTGTGGGGTTGGAAATATGACAGGTCGGGATACCATAGGTAGAAGTTTTATACCCTTTCAATCGGAAAGTTCAGAGTTACACCATAAACAATCAAGTACATATTTCTGTCAAAACAAAATTATTTTTTAGCACCTTCATTCATGGCTTCGAGAATTTAGGGTTTCAGAGAAAGATGGAATTTTTGTAATCAGAGACCACGGCTGAATGCTACTCATCAAAATCGAAATTTAGATATCAAGATCAGAATTTTTGGTTGGGTAGAAAGCTGGGCTTGATCAGACCCTAGTTCGGGACTTTGATCAAAAAAGAGGAAAATTAGGGCTTCTGCAAAAATGGGAATTTTTTAAATCTGTGACCATGGCTGGAAGCTCCTCAGAAAAATAGAAGCTTAGAGATTTGGATCGAACCTTTTGATTGGGCAAAAGGGTGGTCTTTATCAAACCCTAGTTTGAGGTCATGTCTAGTGAATCCAAAAGTTTCAAAGGCAATTTTGAGGGGTGAAACTTTTTAGTTTTCAAATTCTGAGTATACCAGCTTGACTAGTTCAGAAAGGCACATCTTTCTATCCTTTCAGAAGTTTGAAATTCAAAGTTTGAATTTTTAGGGTTTCTCTGACAAACCCTAATCCAACTCCAGATCGAGTTCCTGCAAATCAGGTGGATTGGGTTAATCCTAGAAGAGAATGGATTGGTCACCTACATAAGTGAAGAAGTTCTTGTTTCAGAGGGAGATGAAGCTAAGGCCTTTCATAAGAAGATTACAAGTAATCTTGACAGGTATGACTTATCCAGGTATGTTTCGAGATTTGTTCATGATTAAGTTTATGGTATGTTTGTCTTCATATTATTACGATTAGTACAATCTTGATTAAACTTAGACTTGTCGTATCACCTTAATAAAATTATGAATGCATGATAGAAGATATTCATTGATTAGGGTGTTGACACTTATGATTGTACTAATGCATTATGGTGTTGTAGGAGGTTTATGTTGTCCGCTAACATGAAAGGTACACCAAGAAAGACAAATCATGTTCTAGTTCAAGAAATATGATCATGGTGACATGAAGACAAAGATTCATCCATTGTCATGGATCACTTAGAAGATCTATTTACGAGATATGTATAACTTGGTTCTATAATGGTTAACTTATGAGATATGCAGGTCATTGAAGAGAACAAGAAGACATCATGTGGGTATGTTAGACATAACTAGCTAACATACTAATCCAAGTATGTTTTTCCTATATCAAGTTAGAATCCTACCTTGTGATAGGATCTCTTATATAAGTATACATGGCATGATTGATAATGATTATTCATAGGTTTGAATAATCATGGGTGTATGCATAGTATGTTTCTTACCTTAATTGATTATATGACTAACCAGAAGAGTCATAAAAGTATAGGTTTGAGTAATCACAAGTTTAGGTATATTATGTTTCTTACCTTAATTTATGATATGACTGAACCATAAGAGTCCTTGAATACTAATGCTTATTATTTCTGTTTGAAATGATCATAACTATACATGCTTAAGATTATTGTGTTTTGATAGTATTGAGAATATACTAATGAATGTGTGATTATGTGTGGGACCTCGAGGATAACACAATGATGATACTAATAAGCATGCATAGTGATTAAGGATGGATATAAGTTCAAGGACAGGTAATCCAAGAATAAAAAATCAAGAGGGAGCACACTTCAGTAGTTTCTGCAAGGATGCATATATTTAGAGGGAGTTGGCCACTTCTCACAATCCACATCAAAATGGAGTTACAGAAAGGAAGCAAAGACTGAGAGGGAGTCAACCCTACAACCAAACAAAGATAAGTATTTTGATTGTCATTTCTTGCATACTTGTTTGTTTAAATAATATTGTTCAATGATGTATATGCTTATGTTCCTAGACTTAGGGGGTGTATTATGCATATTAGAATAATTGCATTAATGAATAGTATACTACTAATTTGCATATGATGGGTAAGTGGCCTATGGCACTGTACAACATTCCGTTGCTACTTATCTAGAATGAAACCTCTTTGCTAACATATTGGGAGTTTTGCACACTCTTAACAATGTTCTGGTAGAGATTGGAAGGCATCTAGAAAGTTACGGGATATGGATAAATGTTGTATTGAAGCATTGGATAAAATAATTGCATGACTATATGACATATTTCTTTATGTGTAAGAATTTGTTCTGAAAACCATGAGATGTTGCTAATCATGCAATTTAACTTGTTTTGTAGGAAAGATCGTATACCATCATCTACAAAAGAAGGACTACAACATTTGTTCAACAACAAAGCTATCTATTGAAGATATTGAAGATGTTGAAGTTCCTAGGATTCGAGAAGAATGCCATGATCGAGGAGTACCATTCGATCATGAAGAATGATATTTGGGATGCGGTCCCAAGACCTGAAGGGAAGCCTATTGTGACTTCCATATGGATCTATAAGATCAAGCATGCTACAGGTGGAAACATAGAGACTTTTTCTCCTGTAGCTAGATCCACTTCCATCAGATCAGTACTTGCTCTGGCTGCAGTGATGAAATGGAAGATACACCAGATGGATGTCAAGATAGCTTTCTTGAATGGTGTAGTTGAAGAGGATAGATTGATTTTCGACACGCAACGGAAGCTTGCTGTCGAGTTCGAGATAAAGGACTTGGGGATGATGCACTACTTTCTAGGCATGGAGGTGTGGTAGAGTGTATATGGAATCTTCCTTCGACAAGGGAAGTATGCAGTAGAGATCCTGAAGAGGTTCGGGATAATGGACTGCAAGGCCATGGCCACACCTATGGCATCAAACCTGAAGCTTCTATGTGATGCTTCATCTGATCCGGTTGATGTCACTGTGTATCGTCAGATGATTGGGTCCTTGATGTACCTGACAAACATGAGACTAGATATTTGCTTTGTGGTGAACACATTGAGCTAGTTCTTGACAGATCTGAGGAGTGTTCACTTGGTTGTTGTAAAGCATATTCTGAGGTACCTGAAGGGTACAGTTGATTATGGGATCAAGTATGATGCGAATCAAAAGTTTAACCTGCAGGGTTATGTTGATTCAGATTGGGCAGGCAGTGCTGCAGGTAGGAAGAGCACTTTTGGGTGTTGCTTTAGTATGGGATCAAGTGTGATCTCTTGGTTTAGTAGGAAGCAATCCTGTGTAGCACTGAGTACAGATGAAGCAAAATATGTTGCAGATTGTTCAGCTAGTTGTGAGGAAGTATGGCTTTGGAAGCTACTGTTTGAGTTATTTAATCTCCCACTGGAGGCTACTGGTATCTTTTGTGACAACCAGAGTTGTGTGAAGCTGTTTGAGAATCCGGTGTTCCACGATAGGTTGAAACACATTGAGATCAAATATCACTATATCAAGGATATGGTGCAGAGAGGAGCATTGAAGCTCCTGTATGTTGCGACAGATGAGTAGGTTGCAGATGTGCTGACAAAGCCACTAGCCAGAGTGAAGTTTGAGTACTTCAGAGAGAGGCTTGGTGTTCTTTAGATTGATGACACTTCGAGGAAGAAGTGATGGACACATTTGCAGGAGCCATTCCAAGCATGGTGAGAGGAGGATCCTTCCCATGGCTGTGGATGTAAGTGTTGGATGATGAGCATCAGGACGATGCTCCAGTTACTGCTCTATATATGCATCAGGTGGATGTTGGAGATGATCAGTTGGATCATTTATATGTATATGTATGTACGCATCATGTTGGATGCTGGATATGATCAGTTGGATCATTTATATATATGTATGTACGCATCGTATTGGAAGCTGGATATGATCAGTTGGATCATGGGTATGTATCTATAGATGTATCATGTGGATACATTATATGATCAGGTAGATCATGTATGTTGATATGTATCAGGTATGATCAGGTGGATCATGTATTTGTATATGTATCAGGTCGATTCATTGTATGATCAGGTAGATCATGTATGATGATATGTATAAGGTAGATACTATGTATGCATCAGGTAGATACTATGTATGCATCAGGTGGATGCATTGTATGATCAGGATGATCATGGATGATGAGCTTCAAGATGTTGCTCCAGATATGCATCAGGACAATGCAGTGATGAGTATCAGGATGATACTCTAGATGATATGCATCAGGATGATGCTATGATGATGATCAAGATGATCATATGTATCAGGTGGATACATTACATAATCAGTTGGATTATGTGTGATGAGTTTCGAAGACACAGATGCATAGTACCTTTCCGACATGGTGGTAGATGTGTTCTCCCATATGCGTTGATGCAAGTGCAGAGCCTTTCCGACATGGTGGTAGATGTGTTCTCCCATGTGCGTTGATGTAAGTGCAGAGCCTTTCCGACATGGTGGTAGATGTGTTCTCCCATGTGCATTGATGTAAGTGCAGAGCCTTTTCGACATGGTGGTAGATGTGTTCTCCCATGTGCGTTGATGTAAGTGCAGAGCCTTTCCGACATGGTAGTAGATGTATTCTCCCATGTGCGTTGATGTAAGTGCAGAGCTTTCCGACATGGTGGTAGATGTGTTCTCCCATGTGCGTTGATGTAAGTGCAGATCCTTTCCGACATGGTGATAGATGTGTTCTCCCATGTGCGTTGATGTAAGTGCAGATCCTTTCCGACATGGTGGTAGATTTATTCTCCCATGTGCGTTGATGTAAGTGCAGAGCCTTTCCGACATGGTGGTAGATGTGTTCTCCCATGTGCGTTTATGTAAGTGTTGATCCTTTCCCGGATGGTTAGAGGAAAGTCCTTCCATGCCGGTGAGTGTAAGTGATGTGTTGTGTGCATCTAGACTGTGCTTTGTGGACGATGATCAGTATGATTATGAGTATCAGGATGATACTCTGTGGCCATGGATAGGTTGTGCAATAGCATGTAAAAGGTCCTGGGAGATCCGATAGGTTGAGCTGTGTGCTCGTAATTAGTCCTGGGATGCTCTTTCGAGGTTTTGTGATGCATGTAATAAGTCCTGAGGATTCCACAGTATGGCGAGGGATGATGAAGACCTGCAGGTGGTGGTCCTACATCTAGTATGAAAAAGGACTGGCTATGTAGAACTTCCTATGATGAGTAGATTCAGAGATTGATTGAGATAGCGGCAACAATGACGATGACGATTATCCAGTGACGATGATCCAGAGAAGAAGACTTGTGCTAGAAGACCTATGTCGAGAAATACCTTCCTATTTAAGAGGGAGTGGTGATGTATATGTAACTTCGGAATGTATTTCATATCTGTATATTGTACTCCTATAGAGATGGTATTATTCCTCTATACGGAAGTGTTTGTATTCCTATAGAGATGTTATTATTCCTCTATACGGAAGTGTCGTCATTTATATTGTAAGTGTCGTAACTTATACTTGATAGGTTATTAGACCACCTTGTTGCGGTCGGCCCTGTATAAGTCATGTGGTTCGAAGGGTTATTAGACCACCGTATTTGGGGTCGACCATGTGGGTCAAAGGATTATTAGACCACCCTATTGGGTGTCGACCCAATCAGCTTTGTGTTATGTGGTTAAGTTTAGGCTGACCTAGTAAAGGTTATTAGGCAAGTCAAGTCTAGTATAAATAGAGTGCAGGATGCACTCTATTTCATCATCCTATTCTCTCTCACAATCTTTGGAGAGTGGCGCACTTGTGGAGGAGGAGAAGCTGCTGCTAGGAGATGTCTATCTCTTATGCTTGGGTTGTATCATTGCTCTATCTATCTCTGAGGAAGTTATTGGGGTTTTTCACCTTTATGGTTTTCTCCAAGTAAAATCTGTGTCTCTTGTGTGCTTGCATTATTGTGTCCATGATTAATATGCTGTAGATATGCTATACATGTTGTTCTCTCAGTTAATATCCTAGATCAGATTGAAGTAAATTATGAAAAATTAACACTCTAGGTGGTTTAGTTTGGATTCTTAGTCTAAACAGAAAGTGTAAAGGACATTTTTCTAAGGAAATCCTGGATCCTATAATGGGAGACCCAAGAGTCCTTGCTCTATGGCCTTTAACTCATGAAGGAAATAACATTATAGCTAATTGACAAATGTAGTACTAAATCAAAATTCTAAATACAATATTCCTAACCTCTATTATAAATTGAAATAGAGGATCATAGTTCATACCTGGTGATCTCGAGACTTGATCCTCCTTTGCAAGACCTGCACACTCATTCAAATAATTAATGCAAAAAGCTTTTAGACTTGGCTAACCTATAGCAAAATATTTTAACTAGATAACTTTGGGATTACCATATTCCTCCCAACCATGACCCTTAGACCGTCCTTAGTTCTAACTGGATCCCCCCGAGCTGGTTCCAACATGCAATAAGAGATAGAGGCCCTAGGTTCATTACTGGTTCAGATCTGGAAATTTATGTGGGGCTGCTTCAGTTCTTGGAGCAAAAAAAAAAATTCTCTCTGATTACCATAAGAGAATGATAATGAAAAAGATGATGATCATGATACCCCAAACTTGGGATCTGCCTGCTTTAAGTAGGGGAGTCTTGAGTTATAGTTGTTTGAATAATCATTTAATTTCTTTAATTAAATTAATGTCTTTAAAAGATATTTTGTTAAATATCGAGTCCTTGTTAAACTAGGACCTTTTATTTATTTTTATTAGAAGTGACTCTTAAATTAATTCTTATATAAAAATGATAATAATATATCATATTAATATTAATAACACGTATTAATAGTATTTAATAATGTGGCAGCCAACTATGCATAAACTATATCCAATAAATATATTTTATAAATAAATAATAACATCATTATTATTAAATGTTTTAATAATAATATTTAACCTTGAGATCTTTTATGCATGTTATTCATAATAGACAACTCTTAGTCAACCCATACTTTAAGTTATGGTAATTTCCTTTTATTTAATTATGTATCTCTCATGATACTTTCTTTAATCATTAAGGATAGGATCCAATTCTTTGGACAATCTTTTTGGTAAGGTTGGATAGGCACCTCTAGTCTCTCTCTTGCATGTTGAATTCCCTGTTTAACATGGTAGTTCCCGTAGTACTTGATGATAGATAGAAAATGATTCAGTTAGCCAATTTAAATAAATGTGATGAAATAGAAGTGTTATTCAGAGTCTTCTCGACTCAACACTTTAAGATCTAGTAATCCTGAGTGCTCTTCATAACTTTTAACTCAACACTCTCACATGAGAATTACGCTAGTGCAATTCCAGAGCCTTCTGTTCAACACTAGTGCTAGAATGTGGTTATGAGGGACATCTAGAATATTTAAGTGGCCCTTGATCCGGTATTCGTTTATCAAGCTTGGAGTGCTCCAGGGATTATGACCAACACTCAATGTACATTAGGGATTACTCCCAGTACATAATCATTCTTCTAAGTACATCGGGGCTTATGCCTAGTACGTAGGTCATCTGTGTGTTTCTGAGTCCATGCTCAACACACCACATAAGTCAATCATGTAAATCATAGCTCTACACAGTAAGTAACAAAATATCATCTCAGTATATTAGGTCTTGTATCCACATCATATGCTAAAGAACATAATCAAAACATCAGGGCCTCCTTGCCCAGTACATACTCAATAAAGAAGTTAGTCAGGGTCCATGCCCAGCATGTCAATATATATATATATATATATATATATATATATATATATAAGAATAAATCATGTGTGCTAGGGATTATGCCCAATACTCAAAATAACTCATATGTGTTGGGGCTGTGGCCTAATATAACATCAAAATAGTCAGTGCAAAATTCGGGATATTACATATAACATAAGAGAATACATTAGTGTAAATGTTAATACAAAAAAAATAAAAAAAATTATTTGATTAGAAATGACTAATAGACTTATTATTTGTAAGATACAAAATATATAAATAAACTTGTAGTTTAGACAAAAAATGATTAGATCATATATATTGAATTTGCATATGATACACAAACCAAGTCGTACTTATACTTTAAAATTATCAATGCTATGGAGTCACATCTACCAAAATCAAAATATAGCTCTACATATAAATTTTAAAATCTACTCAATTACACACAAAAATGTTCAAAGATCTCTGGCCATGTTTGATTAAATTGCAAAATTTATCAAAATTTGCATGTGCTGCAAAAAATAAACATAGTTTTTATTATTAACCCCGAATGGGTTACATACCAAAACCTTGGATAGACTCAATCCATTTTATAGGTAGTGGAATAAGATCATGGAATGAGTTCATGGTTGGGGTAAGCGGAAACAAATTCCTATACATTAGGATATTCGTGCATTGATTGTCTATTGGCATAGGAAGATGATGATTGGAAAACAATGAATTTATATCATCTACTAAATGAGTTATGTTGCAAGTATGAATATCATAGTATATAAAAGGAATTTGAGAATTCTTGCACATTAGTATAGAACTCCCCATGACACCGAATGGAATATATTATGAACATTGTGTATTTATTTTTGTTGTCAAATCTTGTAAAATAATCCATTTTAAACCTTTCCCATCTTCAAAATATCTCTCTCTTTGTTGAATCGGACGTTGACCACGCTTGAAGTGTTTTATCTCATCCATGCACCATACTTTTGTAGAACCATTATTCACAAGACATAGTAGTTGGTTGGAATGTATAGTAAGACACATAGATCGTTTTAGACATCCAGAGTGAATTGAGTGGACATCCCATGTGTTCAATTCAATATTCAATGAGTACCTATTGTACACATATAAGGCATATTCCTCCAAAATTATTCTTAAACACAGCCAATATGTTTTACCTTTGTAGAATACTGCATCATCTGGAGGGGTAGGTGCACCATCAACACCAATGGTTTCTCTCCAACACCTTCTAACATTTCTAAAGGTAAAAAATTTAGAACCATCCCGATCCTATTGGTGATGAACAAATATACATTGACGGTTATGTTGACCGACATTTCCTATGAATGAAAAGAAACTAACAACTCATATTTCAATGACGCCTATACGTGAAAAACACTTTATAAATGGGTTCACCATGTAATATTCTTTATGCCCCAATAATGGAGAATAAGTTGACAACAAAATGATTGACCCAATAGTAGAATCAATTGTGTACCTATATTTTGGACAGGGGATATGCAATAGAGATGTATTCCCTATGAAACATATAGATGTTTAATTTATTTTATTTACATTGCTTGTTGTTTAATAATGTTTTCTCTTATTTAAGAAATTAAATAAAAGAAGCAATGTTTTCAAAAGATCACACTATGTTTCAGTAATAGATGTTCGACTATGAAACATATACAATTATACTAAGAGAAACATAGTGTAATCTTTTGAAAACATTTCTTGGCATGGGATAAAAATAGAAGCTTTAAATCTGGTCATTTCTTTTGTGGCATAATGTAATGTCCCTAAATCTGTAAAAATTAAAAAAAAAATCTACATGAGATAATTACGTCATTGGGGTTTAATATTTATACAAAATAACTTCAGAAATAGGAAAGATTTAATGTGCGAGTTACTTGAGATTGCATTTGGATTTCTTGCATAAGGTGACCTATCAATTTGATACAATACTTATCTGTTGTTTTTACATAAGTGATGTTCTTGTACTTGTACTGATGTTTTACTTCTTGTACTAGGGTTTTACTACGTAAGTTTCTTATAGCTTTCATAAATACTTATACTTGACTTGGGTATTTTGTAAGTGTTGGTCCCACTTGTTGATATGTTAAATGATCTCTGCAAACTTCTTCTTTTGAATGAAAAGATTGAGATTACATCTAGATCTCTTGTTTGAAATCCTTATGATACTTGTTTTAATTTATAGATTTTATGTGGTTGCAAAATACTTGGAAAGTATGCTTGGTGAGTGATGTATCTAGTGGGATTGTTGAGTTATATGAAGAGGGTGATGTTAGTCCTGGGCTTACTTAGAAATGTTGCTAAAGCATGCCTCTACTAGTTTGCAAGTGTTATAATTTTAAGAGGTCCGAAACTAACTCTTCAAGTTTGCAACTTAGAAATAATCTAAACAAAGGATTATAAAGGATAAATAACTAAACTATTGCCAAAGTTGATGAAATCGAAACTTGGTGAAAGAAAAAGAAGTGCATCTCCTACTATAGGAAGTGGCAAACGAATTTCTATGCTAGTGGGAGTAGCTGGTGATTGAATGAGACCCATGTGAGGGTCACATGGTCATGTGCCAACTGGAGCAGGGATAAAACCCTAGGTCCAAACGTCCAGTTCAACTTTTTCATTGCATTTGTGAAGGGAGGGAAGAACTCATGCTACTCTCAATCCTATGGAGGCTCTACGCACAACCTGAGCTTCGCTCATGGTCTGCGTTTTCACTTGGACAACTGAGAAGCATAGAGGTTACACAGCTGAATGTTAAGGTAAGCTCTAAGCTTGAAATCGTATTTTCATTAATCGGTTTTTAATTATTTTAACTTTGTGCTAACATTTTAAAATGGCACTTTGCTGATAGGATTTTATAGTAGGAAGTGAATCCTTGCATTGGATGTTGCCAGGGTAGAGGATTTGAAGAAAGCGACTATCCTGGTAAGCCCATGACTTTCAAGGATAAATATTTGGGTGTTTGATTGTTTGAGAGTTTATCTTGTAATGTGTTTTCCCTTCGGGATTTTAGTTTGGGCGAGTTTTGGTCATGCTCTGTTGGAAAGGAGGGCTTGCTCACACTTTGGATCAATCATGGATTTGCTCGAACCTAAAATGTTTATGTTTCAGTTTAGTTTGGAGTCTGCATAGATATTTTGACAATGGGGTTTTCCAGTTGGATTTTTTTCATCCTACAGGAAGGCTTGACTCAGGGCCTTTTTATGTAATTATTTATTTTAACAATTAGAAACAATTTGTAAGTTATGGGATGAACCCATGTTTTGGAAATTGTGAGTTTCAATACTCCTGTAGGATGCATTTTCTGGTTTTGTAAGGAACTTTAATATTTTAAAACTGGAGTGTTTATGTAAACTGGATCTTGGTTAGCGATGGTAAATTTATGAAAAGATTAGTTCCTGAAGCTATCGAGATAATTTATTTTTAGTTTTATGCATCTCTGTTTGTGTTTTTGCTCCTGGTTGAATTTGGATTTAAACAGTAATCGGTTCGCTCTAGGATGAGGGTAATACCTCTTTCTGGAATATTCTTCATTTTATACTTTACGCGTTTAATAGTTTTTCTTTGGAG
The DNA here is from genome assembly GCA_027924585.1 of Larix kaempferi. Classification (NCBI taxonomy): domain Eukaryota; kingdom Viridiplantae; phylum Streptophyta; class Pinopsida; order Pinales; family Pinaceae; genus Larix; species Larix kaempferi. The sequence continues at coordinate 1,210,452 of BSBM01000316.1, read as the reverse complement.
AGCAGAGGCTATGTAATAATAGTTTATGTGTTTTGGTTTTGAGGACAATACTTTATACGTTGTGGTTTAGACTCCCTATTTTGGAGTAAATTTATATAAATCTTGTGTTCTAGTTGAGGGAAAACACCTCTTGTAAATTTATTCGATTCAATTGGAACATTAATGCTGTAGGTGAAATATAGAGGGTTTAAATGGATGAAATGTGTTTAAATAAAAATTACGGGAAAATCCTTAGCTCTGTTTTATTTTACGTGTCTTTTATAATTGCTGTAAAGGAAATCTGGGTTTTAGTAAATGATCCACAATGTAGCATGTTGAGCCTTCCCAAAAGTTTGACTGGGTTGCTGCATAGGAATTTTGATTCCTGAGCCTGAATATTAATGGGTCCTGAGAAGTAAACGTATGCCTAACTTATATAGTTTATGGTTTGAAAGTTTTGTGCTAAGCGATAGGTATTAAACGCTGGTTTGAGATTTAATTTGGTTGTAATTTATACTTTTATGTTGACTTCATGTTTATAGCGAAATTGAATAGTTCGCAGATCTATGAGATCCTTGTTTGCATTTGATTCCTAGATTAACTATTTAAATCAAAGCTAGTTTAAAGATACAACGTATAAGTTTGATTTTTATTTAAAACCTAAGATACTAAGTTTTAAAGTACAAAAGAGAATCGATCTTTCAGATGAAGCGATCCTGCTGTAAAAGAAGTTCAACATAGATTTTGTTTAAAGTTTTGTAGGGTAAGTTTAAAGTTGTAGTTTGAACGGGTGGAGACCTAGCACAAGCTAATGCTGCTAGCTCTACTAGATCTTTAAACCTAGATTAAAAAAGGGTTTTAAATTTTCTTCTTAAGCAGTAATATAAATTTAAATATTTTAAGCTAATTAATAATGACCTAGGGAGCCAATGCCTCAGCCCTTGCTCCCAATGCATAAATATAACCATATTGCTAGGGAAAAGAAAATGACAGTAATTTAAATTCTAACTTTCATCCTATAATAAATTGAAAATATAAAGACAATTCATACCTGAACTTTGCAGCTGGAATCCTCTTCTGGTAAGGACCTACACAACTCAAACACTTATTAATGGAAACAATATGCTTAGATGACCTGTAGGATGATTAAACGAATAAATTTGGAACTAACACGTTCCTCCCAACCATGAACCGGAACCGTTCCTGGTTCTAATCCTATTCCCCCTGAGTTGGTTCTAACATGCAAAGAGGTCTAGAGAACCTAGGGCAGGTAGTTGATTGAAATCAATCTTAGAATAGTACTTTTCCATAATTATGGGACAGATTCTCTCTTGAGACCATACATAATGATAATAAGATAGATCTCCCTTCTTTTGAAATTGCCCTTGCTTTTATAGGTAATCTTTTGGAATGGCGGTTAAGTTAATAATAATATTTTTAATATTAACTTAAGTTTGATTTTCAGTTTGAATTTAAGAGTTTATTCAATTATAAACTCTAGTTTGATTTTCAGTTCGAATATATAATTAAAAGTTTATTCAATTATAAACTTTAGTTTTGTCCAAAGTTCTTACTTTGTTCTTTTTGAACAATTATTGTAACTTTTGTAGTTTATTTAATTAATTTATATTAACGAGAATAGTTATATTTAAGTGGATCTATATATATATATATATATTACTTTATCTAACTATGTATCTTTATTATTCTCATATATTTTATAACTAGATATATATAGAGAGAGAATATCCTTTATATACATACATAAATTTATGCATACCACTTTAGTGCATAAGTGAGACTCTTTATAATTAATCAATTTGATTTTTAACCAAGTAGTTTATTTAGCATTATATCTTTGATGCTTATTTTAAAAACATAGGGTCAACTCCTTTGACAAGGCTATTGGTAGGTTTTAGAAGGTCTACTAGGTTAGGTAACTCTAGATTCCCTTTTGCATGCTGGATTACATCATGTGTCGTGGTAGTTTCCTCAGTCCTTGATGAGATAAATAGTGATTCAATTTAATCAAATAAAATAGGTATGATGACTAGTGCTATTCAGATCCTTCCTCAACTCAACACCTTTTAGTGAAGTAACCCCTGGTGCTATTCAGAGCTTATGCGCAAAACTCTTCAATGGGTGTTACGCTAGTGCAATTACAGAGCTCTTTGCTCAACACTAGTGCTAGGATGTATTTGTAAGATACACTTAGGGATACAATGGCCAAAGATCCGATGCTCTAGAGATTATGCTCAACATTAATTTTGGAGTTCTCTAGGGCTTATGCCCAACACTCTATGTACATCGCGGCTTACGCCCAACACATAATAAAAGTCCTCTAAGTACATTGTGGCTTACACCCAATACATAAGTCATCCATGTGCTCTAGAGTCCATGCTCAACACATCATAAAAGTCAGTCATGCATAGCAGAACTCTGCACACTATATAGCAAGATCATCTTCGTATATTAGGGTTTGTACCCAATCACATAATAAACATCAATCAAGTACATCAGGGCTCTATGACCCGTACATAACAATAATCTGCATCTGTCAGGGTCCATGCCCAAATATTTATATCTATAATCACAGTAAGTCATGTGCATCGGAGCTTACACCCAATATATAACATCAACATAATCAACAAAATTTGGGATATTACACATAATGCCACGAATTGTTTTTTCTCTCTTTTCATTATTCTGACTAGTGTTGGTACCAAAGTCACGAATTCCATTATGCACCAATCAATACTTAGGCTCATATTTTATTGCATCCTCTAGCTTTCCATAAATCAATCCAAAACATGAGGATATCTGCCCATATGTTCAAAAACCATAAACAAAAATTGTCTATGTATTGGTGATTCCATTTTTTTTTCTTAATTCCTCTTGAATTTCAGGCTTTGAAAGGTTCCCTCTCCTAGGATGCAGAAAATTTATTTGAAAGCATCGTCTTTGTGTTGGAGAAAACTCACTATGGCTTGGGAATACTACAACAGACAGATGACTACCAGAAATCAACTCAATTCTCAAAACAATGCTATTATAAATGACAATGTTAAGATAATGGATAAATGTAACCAACCTCGATCCAATGTTTGATGTAGATCCCCGTTGGAGCTTTCAATCCATGCATTTGAAATCTGCAAATTAGTCTTGATAGCCAATATCCAACAAGTACATATAATATATAAATGACATTAACATTATCAATAACAATGGTCCATAATATCACAAGCAAATGTAACCCAATGTATAATAAACAACATTTACAACATGATGGACGAGAATATGAGTATTTCTATTAATTAACAAGAAGAAGTACAAGGTGATACGACCTCTTGCCGGCAACCAATCTAAACCAAGATCTAGATCAATCCACTTGTGCCTCCACCACTTCAATCCTCCATGAATGGAAAACTCAAACTAGATAGGATTTTGGAAGGTGAACATAAAGGGTTCACAATTACAAGGATCAATGAGTGTAGACTCAAGATAGGGAAAAAATACACTAGAGTTCTTTTGCTATTCTCTTCTCCTCCTGTCCATAAGCCATATGTGCTCAATATATAGTCCTCTCAAAGGTAGGTGAAAGGACACATCGAGGCGTTACTTGGGAAAATGGAGAGCCAAAGGTCACCCAATGACCGCTTTTTGGGAGTAAAAAGTAATAAATAGTGATTTTTACCATTTTACTTGATACCCGCGAGCTATAGTTGTGCAACTCATGGGTATGCCTGCTATAGTGATGCAACAGGCGGGTAGGAATAAAAATAGGGCAAAATAGTATCTCTGAAGCATATAAGTGGATCCGAGTCAGTGAAATGGATCCTATAGGCCAAAGAATGCTGATTCTCACAGGGTGGAATATTACGTTGTAACAGATGCCCCCTAATGTGTGAGGTTAGAGACTGACGCTACGATGGTCGAAATACATTATAAAACTCAGAAGTGGAGTGATGGAGACACAAGTGGAAAGAGCAGCTCACTCGTCATAATACAATGGTATCCCTGAATACATGTCAGTAATACAACAATCTAATACAATGGCCATGAATAGGCAGTACATAATGAATACATGTCATAAGTGATCATAGCCATGATACCTCTACAGTAAGATATGGTATTCTACTGAAAAGAAGACAACTGGTGCAAACTGGAGGTACAAACTGCTGAAATCTGAGAGGTGATATCTCAGATGTAAGGTCAAAGTCATATGTAGCATACTGAATGCCACAATCACATGGGATCTTCTACACAAGTCTTCGACGGTGCAAGTCCCATCAAGTGAATAAAGGATTTGGGGTCGAACCTAATGAGACATCGTCTAATTACTGGTCAATGATGTATACCGTTAACAGACGTGAGATGACCCACCAATAATGAGAATGGGCATCAAGGCACAAAGCACAATCATCGGAGTGTGAATAAATGGGTTGAAGACGAACACTAGGATGAATCCACCGATCAGGGGACATTGATGTATTTCCAAAACTGTCGATGGTGAGAGAACCTGCCACTAATGATTGCAAGCCTCAAGGTACTCAACTGAAATCTAAGCCTCAAGTATCGGAATAAATGGGTTGAAGTTGACGGAACGAGACCCGCTGGAAGAAGGGCATTAAGGCATCCCCCATCGACCCACATGAGGTACCAGAAATGCTGAAAGATTTGGAAGATCTCGGGTGAAATGGACTAACTCAATAAGGATGGTTGACATGCAATAGTCAAGAGATCTGAGGAGTGACCGACATTGGTTTCAAGACTTCCTTTGAACAAGAGCATGAGCAGATGGATAGACTCAAGTAGCATAGACTTGACATAGATGTGTAATGCAGGAGGCATCACAAAGGGATCCATAATGACTGGAAGCTTAACCAATCGGTGGAGTAAATTGAGAAATAAGTACAGCTCCTAAGGCCCAACTATAGTCCCGACTCATAATATACGGAGTGGAATGAATGCTTTGTTCAAAGGAGACACAACAGCTGCAAACAAGAAATAGTGACCATAATCCCATCCAGCTTTTTGGAATATTTGATTTTTTGGTCTTTTTCATATTTGGGAAAAGCTTGAAAAAGAACAAAATTTCTTATAGTACAACAAGTGAGGGAACGAGTGTCAAATAGCTAGCAGACTAGTCCCAAGCAGTGGAACATACCTATGCTCAATGCAAGGAAGTGCATGCAGGATGTGGACACTTGGGGGTATGTTCCCTCAGGGTCAAAAGGGTCATCAAACTGTGAAGGGAAAATATAAGCTCTGCAGGGCTCGATAGGGAAAAGTGCTCAGGCACTAGGCTAACATTTGAGTAAGCGGGAGCCGGCACAAGGCTCAAGCTGCAAACAAGATGATGCAATGTAATCACAACATGATATAACTGAGGGGACTCCTTAAGGGAGATGGCCAGCATAAGACAAAGTAGAGTATGAGTCTTTATCGCAATGTCATGGCGTAACTACAAAGGACTCCCAATCCTAAGGATAAACAATGGCATGGGCACCAAAATGCATAAAGGGGTTCTAACTAGGGTACCCATGTTCAGAAAATCCCTACCGCCACATAACGACACTTCTATAGCAGTGTGAAGGTTCTGTGTCAATTACGAAGTAGGGTTGCACCTAGGGTTTATGAAAATGGTTAATAGGTCAAATGCATAATGCAAGCAAAAATGGCATCTAACCTATATGCCAGGTGTGAAATGTACCTGCCATAGGTGTGAAATGGTTCAGAACCAATTTCGCCGAGGAAATCTGATTAAAAAACACTACTCCATGACATGATATTAGTTCATAACGGCTCGAAATTGCAAAAAATATAGAGAAGTGGGTCTAGAAAATTATAAATAGTAATAAAATTTTCCAATTTACAATTCATTTGCACTATTCACCAATTTGGAGTTTGTGGTTAGTTTTTACCTGAAAATTCAGTTGCCGATCCTGGGAGCTACAAGCGACCGTTCAGGGAATCGTCCGGAGCAGGTTGGTAGTTACTTCCATACCTTTCATTTCAATGCTTTTATTTCAGTTTTTATCGGTGGGTTTTTGAGTTTGGCCAAGCCCTAGATGGCTTCTATGCTACCCATGGGCTATAACTATGCGGGTCGTGGGTAGGGCACCAAACCCATAGTCAAAAAATAGATTGACCGCGGGTACCCGCAACTGTATATAAATTAGCCCGCAGGTATGGCCATGAAGAAATTTTTAATCATGAAACTGACCAAAACTTGTTGTTTTCCACTCCAGGATGGTTCTAGAGTGGAGGGAGAGAGAGCATGACCAGGTTGATGAGGCTGTATGCAATGATTTTCATGCGCAACAGGCATTGTAAGCATGTGGTTTGTACAAGTTCTGGAGTATAGAGGGTTTAAGGGCCCAAAACCTGTTACTCCGTCACCTGATGGACTACTGGGATGTGGATGCACAAAACTTCATCCTCAATGAGAAAACCCTTTCACTGGAAGTGGAGGATATCTACTTCATTACTGGTTTGTCCTGTAGAGGGGAGGTGGCCAGTCTTCGGTCTCGGACCGTGGGTGGTGGGATCACTGTTCAGGACTACATAGCGCGGTATTGTATCGCAAACACACGAGCGGTGGGAAGCCAAGTTCCCGTGAATGCCATAGTAGATCTGAGCACAAAGATCATTGTGGCTACCCTGGTGTGGATCACTGGATCCAAAGCTCTGCACCAGGCATCTAGGCCGGTGGTGTTCTATGCATCACAATGCATGCAACCTATGGTCTTCGATTGGTGTACTACATGGCTGTTGTCTATGAAGACACAATTGACGGAATGCAAAGAGGGGAAGGCCAAAAACTTTGGGTATGGTAGCATCCTATGCAGCTTTTTCTTTGAGAGGGTTATAGGGCTTAGCTCGAAAGTGGATGTCCCTCCTCACAGTCTCCGTGATCCAACCCTGACCTGGTGGGCTGAGATCTTGACACGACAGGGTGGTGGCCATCTGGCGTCACCATATACTGAGGAGTTCTTCTGCTGGTGGAACCGGAAGGTGATCGCTATAGAGGACTATCCCTATGCAGGGATAGACTTTAGACGGGATCGTGACATGCCGCTGCCACCAGGTGCAGCGTTCAGAGACATCAGTGAATACTCTTTTGGTTTTGTGTTTATTAAATTTTTATGGATTTTTTTATTATAGTTGAAATGCAAAAAAAAATTTTGGTTGTAGTATCAAGTGCTAAAGTTTGACTGTTTGCTCGCAGACAAAGGCCCAGTGAGACTCGAGGGATTCCTGAGACATGGTCGTTGGGGTAGAGGTGATGAGGCAGTAGATGCTACAGCAGGGCGCACTCTTCAGATGTTGCGGTGCAACATATCACAGATGGTTTCCTGAGTACCACAGATAGAGGTAACCCAACTACCTGAGGCCATGCAACACAAAGTAGTGGGTGTTCCTGGCGAGTGGGTGCGGCTACTGCAGCGGATAGCCAATGCAGTACAGTACTTTTATGAGACACATCCTGTCTAGGCGACAGCTAGGCCTCCTCGAAGGGAATATATATCCCAGGGTCTCATTTTTTTGTATCGATATGTATATTTTGAGGACTATGGGCTCCAGTTTTGTATGAAACGACCATTTTTGGACATATTTATATATATACAAAACTTTGGTTCTTGGTTGTACTACATGTGTGTATGTACAAATGTATGAATTTCTTTGTATTTATGTGCTTCATGATGAATGTGACAAATGCCAATCTAATACATAGTTAGCGTATGCATCAGATATATAATTAAGACTTCTCGAAATATGAATATATGTAATTGAAACAAAATGTCTCTCCAAGAGTCGTACCTTAAGGAATATCCATAGTAATGTAGGGTCTTGTACACGGTACTTCCCATTCAGTTGAGACACAACTAGTTGTGAATCCAGGCGGACTTCTAAAGACTGGATGTCATGTGAAATAACATCCTGAAGTAGCTCAATAACGACACTATACTCAGCCACATTATTAGATGTAGGATCGAGACAAGCACCTCCTGAGGACACAACTAGGTGGTCGGGTGAGAAGATAACCCAGGCAGCAGAAGCAAGCTGCTGTGTATGTCGGCTAGCACCATCCGCGAAACCTAAGAATGTAGGAGATCCCGTTGACATTTGTCAATCAAACAGAAGCTAATTAGTAGACCCGACAACCAAAATACAAGCTAAACTATGTACAGAAAAACTATACAATAGTGTACAAAAGTATCAGCCTAACCCAGAGGTTCAAGCGTAATACCACTTGAGGTAGAGCCCATTTCTAGGCTCCTTCAAGGAAACTCCCTCATAGTCTTCTAACTCATAAGCTCCTTTTTCGAGGACACGCCTCACAATGTAAGGACCGTGCCACATGGGATTGAACTTGCCTGCCTCCAGGGGTTTTTTAGCTTGGTCTTACAAAAGTACCAAGTCACCTTCAGCATATTGCTGGGGATGGAAAGACCTATCATATTGAACCTTGACATGATGCTTGTTAACATCAATGGCCATAGCGGCATCTCGAAATTGCTCGTCAAGTTGCTTGAGGTGTACTAAACATTGCTCAATATCTGTTGTATCAGGGAGGAGCTCTATGGCTAGCTTGAGTGAAGGGATTTCATATTCAATTGGTAAAAGTGACTCCACACCATGAACTAACTTATTTACTGCTTCAAAGACTTATTTATTGCTTCAACCTGACCATTCGCTTGAGGATAGTAGGAAAATGAATGTTCCTGGCGAAACCCAATCTTGAGAGACAAATCCTCCATCATCTTGTTTTGAAAGTGACTAGCATGGTCAATGACAATCTCTTTCGGGATACCGAACCGAGTGATAATCTAGTTGAACACGAAATGGGCTGCAGTAGCACCATCGGCTTTTACAGTAGGCATGGCCTCAGCACACTTGGAAAAATAATCCACAGCCATGATAATATGGTGATGCCCCCCAGGCAAAGCTGGTTTGCAATCCATGAAATCTACCCCCCACTTAGTGAAGGGACCGACAGTGACGACCGGATGGATGGGAGTTGGGTGCGAGTGTATGTTCCGAGAAAACACCTGGAAAGGGTGACATCTCTTCACAGCGTTAATACAATCTTTAAAGATGGTAGGCCAAAAATAACCAGCTCGCATGATACGCTGGGCTATAGCAAGCCCAGATAAGTGACCGCCACATGCCCCCGCATGACAATCATTAAGTACCTATTCCGCTTCTTCGTGAGTCAAGCAACGATGGAGAATAGAATCCTTTCCTCGGCGATACAGAGTATCACCAACGATAGTATAATCTTTAGCGTGATGTCTCACACACCGTCGCTCATCTCGTGAATAATGCGGAGGAAATTTCAAAGTTTGGAGATACACAATAACATCCCCATACCAAGGGTCCTCGGACGAGATAAGAAATAAGTGTTCATCCACAAGCAATCTTCATGAATGACATCCTCATCAAGTCGTGGAAGGTCCGACATAAGCTCAGTGAACACCAATGATTTCATCGATTTTGCCGAAGCAAAATCAAGATCAAATTCCTAAAGGATTACAATCCATTTATTATACTTACCCCCGATAAGGCATCGTGATAGCACGAATTGAAATGGATTGATGTGAGCTACAACTGTGGTTGTTCGAAGCAAAATGTAATGTCGTAATTGCTGGACTGCGTGGACAATCGCAAGTGCCATCTTTTCTACGTGAGTGTACCTTAGCTCAGTGTCTACTAAATTTCGACTGAGATAATAGATAACATGCTTGACGAGCACATCAACTACCTGAACCAAGACCATGCCAATAGTCTCTTGAGACGCGACCACATAAAGAATGAAATATCGTGTAAAGTCCGGTGGACTAAGCACAGGGGTCGATGCCAAAGCTTTCTTAAGGGCGTCGAAAGACTGCTGGGCTCGCTCATCCTAGATAAAAGGTGTGTCTTTCTTCAATAAGCATGCGAAACCTTTGGTAATATTAGCATAGTTAGCCATAAACCGACGCAGAAAAGTAGCTCTCCCTTGGAGGCTCTGAAGTTGTAACAAATTACACGAAGGAGACAACTGAAGTATTGCCTCAACTTTGAGAGGATCGACTCTAATACCCTCCCTCGAAACTATGAATCCTAGAAGGCGACCAGTCCTAACAGCGAAGATGCATTTGTTTGGATTCAATCGAATTTTGTAGTGGATACATTGTTCGAGAATCATACGGAGGTGCTTGGGGTGGTCCACTCTCTTGTGAGAATGGCCAGCAAGATCATCCAAGAAAACTTCCATAATCATCTTAAGATCGTGAAAGGCATAGGTCATGGCTCACTGAAAAGTAGCTCCGGCGTTTTTAAGTCCAAAGGGCATTTTTCGATATGCAAATGTTCCCCATGGACAAATAAATGCCGTCTTATGTTGGTCCCTGGGTTTGATTTGAATCTGATTATAACCCAAGAAGGCGTCCATGAATGAAAAAATCTCACTCCCCACACAAGCATCCAATATTTGATCAATGAATGGCATGGGGAAGTTGTCTTTCGGACATGCACGGTTCAAATATCTGAAATCAGTGCATACACAGATCGTTCCTTGCTTCTTATCCACAGGAACGGGGTTTGACACCCATTCGGTAAGGGAAACGGGGTAGATGAAACCAACTTTGAGCAGTTTCTCCACCTATGCCTTAATAGCAGCTGCCTTCCTAGTGTTCACAGCATGTAAGCATTTTCAAACCGATTTAGCATCAGTATACGTTCTAATCTCGTGTTCAACAATGTGGGGGTCTATTCCTAGCATCTCCTCGTATGACCAGGAGAAAGCTTCCCGGATTTCTGTAAACAAGTCAGTGTAAATAGCAATCTCCTCAAGAGTGCAATCGGCACCGATGTAAACATTCTCTATCTTTTCGAGATTGCGAGAGATGTTGATCGAAGTGGTTGGGGAAATATTGGCCATATTCCCCTTCGCAAAAACATCATGCGACTCCAAAAGAGCCACAGGGTGACCAACCATCTCTGCCAGAGTCATCCTGAGCTCCTCTTGCTCAATGAGCTCGAGGTTGGGAAGGAAATAAGAGCGATGGTGCATATCTTCCCAAGGCCTCTCACTACCACACATGGCCTCGAGGATAGCTTCATCAAATGGTAAAGTATCATCAAGGAAATTGTGGGAGCAAGATGAGTTGGCTGCCCAAACTGGCAGTGTAATGGGATCTTCTTCAACTGTCTGGGAAGAAGAGAGATCTGGATCTGCAGTGGTTTGTTGGATATGATCATAAGCGATCTCCACTACAGATAAAGGCATAGACATCTCGACATGCGCAATGTCTCCAAACGTGGAACTCATGGATGGTAAAGTCCACGAATAATCTAAATAAGAAGTCCAGAATAACATATTATTCAAAGGAGGAGACGCATTGTTGGTAATGGTTCCAATAAAATTCACAGGTGCAGAAAGATTGTAAGTTCCCATCAATGAGGGGTACATTCCAACACCTATGTTCCCAGTTGCCGGCTGAGAATTAGAAACTTGCGGGACTATAGATCCCGTGCATGCCGCGGAAGGAGTGCCAACAAAATCCAGCTGATTGATCGTCACAATCTTACCTTCGTGAGGAAAGCAGATAACTTTGAATACAGTGGACATGACAGCTTTCATAGCATACATCTAGTTCCGACCTAGTAAAAGGTTGTAGTCGATGGGCGCATCAACCACTTCGACTTCAATAGGCACAGACTTACCTCCCAAGGAGACAAAAAGGGAAGGGATAATTCCATGCGGCATAAAAGATCTACCGTCGAATGTAGTGAGTGTAGTTCTAGACGCGAGTAGAGGAGGAGAGCCAAGAGCTTTCCAACAAGTTAACGACATTACTGACGCAGAAGCACCTTCATCAACCATAGTATGTTTGACGAAGCTCTAAAGGAAAACCACTTGGATTTGAAAAGCCACATGGTAAGGTAAGCGAGGCTAGACATCAGTAGTATCGAACTTGATAACACTAGGATTTCCCCCATCCTGAACTCCTAACGCACTCAAAAGGGCATGCTTCTGAGAAGGACAGGCTTGCAAAACTTCAAGAGCAGACATGGCACACGGATTTTGGCCCAAATCTTCTACGATGGAGTAGTTCTGGGTGGCTCAAGCATTGGGATTATGCATGGAGTGCTTGAGAACACCTTTCGGTATCTACGGCATAATGGAGGGCTTCTCGATATGCAAGGAATTGTCAGGAGGAGGGGGAGGCGCACTCCCCAAATTAGGTTGTTGTGCACCATAATCGCGCTGACAAGTAGCAACACAAACCTCTGACTGAACCATATTCACACATCCATAGCCACTAGTATTGGAAGAAGATGTTGCTATTTCATTAGTACCATAACTAGTGGTGGGAGCATGCGAAGCCATGTTTTGATGATGAGGAAGGGGATCCTTCAACACAGCTGGACTCTGTGCCAAATGCTTCGATGCTTCTTCAATTCGAGTACATAAGTGAGTAAGATGATCCTACCCACAAATCTTGTAAGGGAATTTCACCTTACGCCTAGGTTTACGATCCTCGCCAGCATTACCGCCTTCTCGAGGAGGGTTGGCATTCTCTTTGCGAGGAGTTTTATGATTGCTATTGTTATTAATTCCATTGTTTCCACCCCTATGATTATTTCTCCCCTTTTTCTTACCACCAGATTGCTGGTTACCCAACCGTTTCGTTGATTGCACATTGTGTACATCAGACGACAGAGTGGAAGTGGACACGGTGTGAACCTATCCAGGAGTAGACTGGTTGAGTGACAAATTTTGCATTTTATTAGCTACCAAGTCTATAGGGCAAGTGCATGCAGACCCCATGATGCCATCGACATGTGGTCCAGGAACTGACATAGGCTCATGTCTTGTTCTCGGTGCATCAGGAATAATGTCATACAAAATGCCAAACTGAGAATAAAGTAGATCTAACTGCTGGAATTTCAAGATAGCTTGTTCCTCAGTCATAATGCCGAACATCGAAACATCCTTAGCAATGTATGGGAGTAGAGACTTGAGGAACCATTCCAATAGGAACTCTGGAGGAGTGTTGGCTTTCACTAATCTCTTCCGTTGACGCCACTCTTGAACGTGGTCAGAAATATGTGTGGCCTTGTTCTAACGGAAGGTGGACAACAACTCAGTACCAGTATCATAACCAACCGAAAACTGGAAATGGTCTAAGAAAACCACAACAATCTCGTTGAATCCCTTATAGGTGTTCCCAGGAAACTATACGTACCACTTCGTGGCTGCCCCTATGAGGTTGCATTGAAATAGTCGTAATCTAATGGAATCATGATTCAAAGAGTTGGAGGAGCACCAAAGATGAAACATCGTGGCATGATCTCCCGGGTCCTCACAACCTTTCCCTTCAAACTCCGGAATGTTCGAAGGGAGCTTGGTAGGGACTGGGGGCCAAGTAGGGTCGTGACACACCAGATCGTTCGTGAGCTTCGAAAGATCCGGGAGATTCAAGCGTGCAAGGAACGGGAGCTGTGGTTGGAAAGCTGGATTATAAGCTACCATAAAAGGTTGGTTAAACGGAACCGTGTTATAAGATGGACCAAAAGCTTGACCATGAGGATTAAACTGCTGATGATAAGGTCCTAATAGACCATAAGCTTTCCCGTGGCCATAGGATTGATAACCTCCTCCTGTCTGACCCATTTGAGAGTAAGCAGGTATATGCATTTTTTGGGCACCATATTGGGGTGGTGGGTTGTATTGATGGCCAGCACCGACTATGTTTTAGTAAGGGTTTCCACCATGAGTATGGGGCATATATGAACTATTCATAGCAGGAACTATATTGTAATGACCATAATGGTACGGTATGTTCCCACCCCCAGCATTAGGATTAGCTTCATCAGTCGTGTGATGACCATAAGTATGAGAAGTATTCCCAACTCCAATATTGGTGTGACTAGTAGCAGGGATGGTGGCATGATGTCCATATGGATAGGAAATATTCCCACCCCCTACATTAGCATTACTAGTGGTGGTAGTGGACGCAAAAGTATGTGGTATGTGTCCACCCCCGTGGTTGGGAGGAACATTATCATTCCTAAAAGTATTCCTGGGTTGACGAGTAGTGGCACGTGTATTAGGTGGTGGATGGAGAGTCGTGTTTCGAACAACGTTCCTATTAGGATGGGAAATCCTAGGAGGTGGTCGTCTCCCAGCATTAGCATTGTTAGGAGGAACATGACCAGTCCGCATACTATGTGTGTGGGTGGACAACATAGTGCCCCCAATGGGTATAGTATGGCTAACACTTTGACTAGTGCCAATGTGACTACCAAATGTAGTGTAAGGTTCGACGGTATTATGAGTAGGCATACCAAAAGAGAGTGTTGTCGGGTTGATCATAGGGCCAGTGTCATCATGTAACTCTGGCATCCCATGTTTATAATTGCGTGGAAACGAAGGAACAAAAGGATCGTCCTGTTCTTCCTCCTTGGGTAAGTCAGGCATTCCGTAAAGATAATTATCCAGATTCGAAGGATCAAACAGATCTCATTCAAGTGGATTAGGAAAAATAGAACTAGGTTGAGTCTGAGGTGGATCACCTCCCCACTCCTCACGAGGAGTATGGGGATCGGAAGTGTGTTCAACTCTACTCGATGGAGTCGAAGGTTTTTCCTCAGTATTGGAATGTGTAGCAATCATGACATCCCGGACGTAAGTCTCATAAGAATCCGAAGACTCAGAGGGAGCCCTCCGACGTCCTCTAGCAACACGGTGTGAAAGCTCGGCTGGCTTTAAACCAGCCAATCGACGAGATCAGTGGAGAGTAGGGCTCTGCGCCACGATATCTCTGGAGAGAATATATAATCAAAACGTCCCCTAAAGGCCAACTATCGATCAAAAAATAGTAAATCAAAAGCACACACCTAGAGAAACTACAGCCAAGAGCAGACAAATAAAGTGGCTAAATGAGATCCCGACACTATAGTTGGTATGTCTCGCCTTGAGTAGAGCTTCCTGCTTAACTCTCCTCAACCAACCTCCCGTGACCTCGTGCTTAACTCTGTCTTGAGTAGAGCTTCCTGAGAACACCGATCTATACCATGGATTCCTCCACTCCTTTGTCAGACACCTAATTTTTCGTGTAGTAGTCTTGGATTGTTAACTCACAATGATCTATTCCAAGACTCTAAACCTATGCTAGTTGGTGTACCCTATAAATAAAATCAGTCTAATCAATTTTAAGATTAAGTGTTAATTTTAGTGGCTGTGGTTACTCAAGGGATATGATCGTGAAACTAGTGATGTGTAGACTTAATAGTATGCAAAATCATCCAATCCTAGACTCATCTATCCAATAAAACAATGTCACTAATATGCAAAATCAACCAACAATTATGAAGTAAAGATGCAATCTTTTATCTTTTCGATGCACAAGAAGAGCCTAAATAAAGGCAACAAGCACTCAATGCAAGATGCAGTACATGAAAGTAAAATATTTTTGTATTTTCGCGTATAAACATGAAGGAAAATGCAAAAAACTAGATGTATATTTTTGTATTTCTTTCAATATAGATGGAATGAAAAAATGCAAGCAAAATCCTACTATT
Organism: Larix kaempferi; assembly: GCA_027924585.1. NCBI lineage: Eukaryota > Viridiplantae > Streptophyta > Pinopsida > Pinales > Pinaceae > Larix > Larix kaempferi. Next base: position 1,194,894 of record BSBM01000316.1, on the reverse strand, counting down.
CAGTCACTGAAGTGCCAAGAAGATCACTAAAACAACCCAGCAGATCCTAAACAACAAGACTCAGCCAAAGGAATGAGCTCAAAAGGAAAAAACCAAGAGACTAAATCTAAAGATTGGTAAAAAACCAAGAAGGCTCAACTAAGAGAAACAGAGAGTTCTGGTCACAACCAAGGGATGAAATAGTTAAGAAAGAGGCCAACAAAGACTCAGGAACGACCAAAGCCAACCCAGCAACAATCAATAGCCATAAACCAACAAAAGCCGGAGTTGTACGCTACTATCGAAGGAATACCTGTGGGTACCTGCGAGTAGTAGAGTAAACAGAGGCGGGTATACGTGAGCTGAGCTAAGCTAGCCTGCGGGTGAGGAAAGGCAAATGGGAAAACAAAGAATCCAGAGGCTCAGAAAAAGCAAGTTTTCTATGGTGTATCTTAATGGCCAATCAGTAACACAGAGCTTCGATAAACAACAACTCTAATTAAGGACTAATGCTCAAAAAATTTCCCAAACATGGATGTTTTCCCCAGTGGAGTCGTCATTTCTATGTTGGAGAAAACTCACTATGCCTTGGGAATACCACAACAGACAGATGACTACCAGAAATCAACTCAATTCTCAAAACAATGCTATTATAAATGACAATGTTAAGATAATGGAGAAATGTAACCAACCTCGATCCAACGTTTGATGTAGATCTCCGTTGGAGCTTTCAATCCATGCACTTGAAATCTACAAATTAGTCTTAACAACCAATATCCAACAAGTACATATAATATATAAATGACATTAACGTTATAAATAACAATGGTCCATAATATCACAAGCAAATGTAACCCAATGTATAATAAACAACATTTACAACATGATGGATGAGAATATGAGTACGACTATTAATTAACAAGAAGAAGTACAAGGTGATACGACCTCTTGCCGGCAACCAATCTGAACCAAGATCTGGATCAATCCACTTGTGCCTCCACCACTTCAATCCTCCATGAATGGCAAACTCAAACTAGATAGGAGTTTGGAAGGCGAACATAAAGGGTTCACAACTACAAGGATCAATGAGTGTAGACTCAAGATAGGGCAAAAATCCACTAGAGTTCTCTTGTTATTCTCTTCTCCTCCTTTCCATAAGCCATATGTGCTCAATATATAGTCCTCTCAAAGGTAGGTGAAAGAACACATCGAGGCGTTACTCGGGCAGATGGAGAGCCAAAGGTCACCCAATGACCGCTTTCTGGGAGTAAAAAGTAATAAATAGTGATTTTTACCATTTTACTTGATACCCGCAGGCTATAGTGATGCAACTCGCGGGTACGCCTGCTATAGTGATACAACAGGCGAGTAGGAATAAAAATAGGGCAAAATAGTATCTCTGAAGGATATAAGTGTACTTGAGTCAGTGAAATGGATCCTATAAGCCAAAGAATGCTGATGCTCATAGGGTGGAAGATTACGTTGTAACAGTCTTAATCTTGGTTCATCAATAAGGTGTTTGATGCACACCATGGGACGGTGGTTGAACTTTTTCACATCCATTTTTCTTTCAAACTTAAGCAAATATTTTGAAAAAAAAGAGACATAAATCAGATCATCAACATGAATTTAAACAATCTAGAAATCCATCATTTGTGCCATTTTGACAAAATAACGATAATAATTAATGAATAAAAAATTTCAAACTATAGCTTATACACTGAAAGTTTCAGATGTTGAGGTCATCGATATGTCCTATGTCAGTGTAACATCCAACAATGGATGTGCAAGGGGGTCCTCGCCAACTAGTTTGGCACATGTTCCTTTACTCTTGACATTCAGACAAATCTATCTCAAAGTGAGGCCTTCTCAATCAACTCCATTTTTAAAGAGGTTTCAACTATTGAGGTCATCAAGATGTCCTTTATCAGTCTAACATAGAATGATGTATGTGCAAGGGGGTCCTCATCGGATGATGTGGCACATTTCCCTTGACTCCTGAAATCAGGACAAATCTATCTTAAAGTGAGGCATGATTAATCAACTACATTTTTAAAGGGGTTTCGGTTCTTGAGGTCATCGATATGTCCTCTGTCATTCTAACATTCAGCGATGGATGCACAAGGGGGTCCTCACTGATTGGTTTGGCACATGTCCCTTGACTCTTGACATCAAGACAAATCTTTATATATTAATTTATGTTTTATCTTTCTATATATTTTATTATTTCCAAAAAATTGATATAAAGATGGAAGTTTAAGTTGGAAATGAATGGAAATCTAAAACATATCATTAGTAATATTTAAACTAAAATCTAAATATATCTTCAATTAAAAATTGTTTATAAAAAATTGAACAACATACCTTATGTTGAAAGTAAAGTTGATCTCATAAACTTAACAAAGTGTTATAAAAAGACATTTAATAAAAAAATTAATAACATCACTAAACCTTGTAATATTAATAAAACGATGAATTAAAATAACAATATTTTATAAATTGATGATAATTATTCAAAATAATTTGAAAAATATTATTCAACCACACCGTTAGCCTTTTTAATGCAAGTAATGAATATATATCACAAAGGATGGGGTGGTGGGGTACTTTTACACATCATCCTTATTTACTTTTACTATTGACATGCGCATCATGATTCTCAATCTCATCAATATTAATGACAACCCCTCTCAACTCAATAATGCATATTTTCATAAAGAGTTAATTTTTCATAATCTTTCATAAGAAATTAAAATTTAATGGGATGCCACAAAGTTAAATTCGACACATGTTACCTAAACCTCAGCGAGTGAGGAAACTCAACTTTCATGATGGTATAGGTTCGAATCATAGACCATGAGTGCTAACGCACACATATAAAAAAGCGCAAATGTGCGAGAAAAGTTCTGAATTTGTGGGAAGGCGTTGATGTCCTGTGGGATGATTACGAGGGAATTCAGGAGGTCGTATTTTAAGGTTGTATAATAGTATTTTATAGAAAAGATAGCATTTTTTAACAATTTTTTATTGGAATGCTCGTGATTTCTCACACAGAAACTTCATTTTATCTTTTGCCAAATTCATTATTTCCTAAACCTCGGCGAGTGAGGAAAATCAACTTCAAGATGGTATAGGTTTGAATCATAGACCATGAGTGCTAACGCACACAGATATCAAAGCGCAAATGTACTAAAAAAGTTATGAATTTGTGGGCAGGCGTTGATGCCCTGTGGGATGGTTACGAGGGAACTCAGAAGGTTTTAACATTTTTTTTAATGGAACGCTCGTGATTTCTCACACAGAAACTTCATTTCATTCTTTTTCCAACTTCACCACAGAATCACCAGGACATCGGATGGATATGGTAAACCCTATATCAATGCCCGCCTTACGTGGAACAAAGATTCAGGATAACCAATTGAAAAAAGAAGTTATCCTATCTCTGACTTTGACAGGCACCAATCTATTAAAAATACAAAACCACGTAAGTCAACATAGTAGTTAAAACATAAATCTCTTTATACACGAACATTAGATTCATAACTGACAGTTATTCGAGTTACACAACGGCAGTGATCAGGATTCTATGGGCGGCTTCTGCTACACACCAAAACACGGTAGATCCAGGATGAGCTATAAATGGAAAATAATGAGTGGTATGATCGGTATTTTAATCGGCGTAAGACTATGGAATATGAATATGGATAGACAACAGAGGAGTCCTAAAATAACTTAGAAAATGTAGATTAATTAGTAAACTTAACTTTGATGAAAAGCCTTAGAGCCTCAACCAACAAAAAACAAACAGTGCAGCGTGTGTGAGATGTATACCGCTCAACCCAGCATTCGTACAATATAGACACAAACATTTACATTCAAACCCCCCATGAACGGATTCAGATTCGAACCCTATGAAATATAGTGAGCCAATCACATAAACCCTAAAAACAGTAGAGTCGGCATATATTATTTGTAACCCGGGAAATGTGACAGTGCAGCGTGTGTGAGTTGTATACCGCTCCTATTACAAATCTATTAAACGCCATTCACAAATCTATTATACAGGAAACTGCACAAATCCATGAGAGTTAGGAGTATTTACTTGAAGCAATGCAAAACGGTGTAAAGAAGTTTGAACCCCGAAAGTAAAAATAATCTGAAAGCCGAATACAGCCTAATGTAGTCGAATGGTTGAAAAAACATGGTATTGTTGGTTATGCACGCTTGATATATCGAAGAAAGCAAAGGGAGTGGCGAGCCTATGCAGCCGCTGCCAACCATCCACTTAGCAAAACACGTTCAAGCAGATGACAACTTCCCCCACCTGGCATACACTCGGCGATGACAGCAAGAACGTCGCCATAACTACATAACGACTAGCCTCCAGCGCACATCATATAGTCGGTTTGACAAGGGAACAACGACCATATATTCTGCTGCTTGTGAACTTGATGCATACACAATTCCCGTTAAGGAATCTTTATCCCAACTAACTAATGATTTAATTAACAATAACCAATATTAATCCTTTCATACACTTGTAACCTTCTTTCCATACATTTGTAACCTTCTTCTTGATACTGATTATTTTAAAGACCCATACTTATTTAAAAGTGTATAAATTTTAGTGAATCTTACCAATTCTTAAAATATCAAATATAAAATATTTCACGATATTTTTCTAAAATTATTTCAATTTCTAAGGATTTTATATATTTCATATAATAATTTGGCAATTTTTAAAGTGAAAAAAGTTTATCTCATCAAAATTGGGCAAAATGGAGCATCAAAAATTGCAAATTGACAAATCTTTTTTTGGAAAAAAAAATGGAAAAATAGCCCATGGGCTAAATTTCGCCCCCTTGATAAGATATAAACGCCTATCGAAGTAATTTTAAATTTTTAAGTTTTTATAATTTTTTTATAATAATTTTATTATATTATAATAAATTATTTTAAATTGTAAAATGTAATCAACTTTTTTATATATACATTGATATGTGTTTATATCTTAGAATTCAGGGTGGACACTAGTCTATGTCACCGCCAAGGGAGACACCAATTTGGTGTATGAGACTCCCTTGTTTGTGGGACAAGGGACACCCTTTTAGAAACAATTTAACTGCTAAGTTTAAAGAAGTGTACATACCTTACCCCCCTCTGGATTTGAACCTGTGACCTTCTAGGAAGGAGCACATGTTCTTAACCGTTAGGCCCACTCAGAGGATAAGACAAGTGTACTGTCTAGATTGATTTTATGATAGTGATTCCAAATTTGAAATAAAAAATTATTAAAAAATGGATATACAAAACAACTAGTAGCTATGCATGGATAATAGTTGATACATGCATAACTCGTTATTCATGTTGTCATTGATGCATGGATAACTAACACTTATACAACTACACAAAACGAATGTGGAATAAAACTTATGACCTATTTACCAACCACAATTTAATTAAATGTGCTTATGACCAATTTATAAAAATGAATCTCTTTCTAAATTTGAATATTCATTGCTCCAAGATTAGTTTCTCTTTACGAACCTGAATGAACGGAAGTAAAATCCATTCGAACTCGTTTCCCACGCAGAAAAGAAATGACGGTATAGGTTCCCTCACCAGCAGAGACCCGTGGCGGCAATGTTGTCTAGAATATAGATTCAACCACGATAAATGGATGTTCTAATTAAGGGTTTTCCCAAACCGCTGAGCATATCCCGATTGCAGATTCGGAGTCTATCAATCTTGGGGCCCACTCAAGATCCTGTTACCCCTCATTGTTTTCTTTCCCTTCCTCCGTCGGAGTGTCCACTTTCCCGAAGCTACCTGAAACTTGTAGCCTTCTTCCCTTCCAAGTTCCCGTGGCCTCCCTGTACGCCCTGACAACCACAGTCAAATATTCAGCAGAGCCGCGTTATGACCCATGTCCTGGCCTTTTTAACACCTTACCAACCTCTCTTTCCGCAGCCCGAGATGGCCCATCTGTGAATAGAAATACAAAGTTGGGGTTGTCCCGTCTGCGTTTTTCATCGGATGTCTGCTAGGTAATGGATTATTTCAACTGTTGTGTTTTATATTTCTCGTTTTGAGACCTGATTGACATTAAAATTTTCAGTTTCTGGTAGCTTGATTTATTTGATCATGCATATGCTTGGCTATTTGGGCATCTCTCAGATTCTTTGCTCGGACAGAAGGGAGTGCTGATGTTGGTCTCTGTCTATTTACGGGCATTACTAGTAGCGACCTAGGGTTGTCTTCCTTTGTTTTGTGGATTGGTGAGCATGTCTACCTCATACTTGTTTTCTTTCGACACCGGTGTTCCAGGCTCATTCATATTTTTTGGGCAGTTGGATATATCTCTTCGTCCCGAGTTCGATTCCTTCTGTCTCATATCGCCTTTTGGTTCTGTCCTTATCTCCATGTCTCCGCTGTGGTACCTGGTAAAGGACGGGTTGAAAGACGCACGAAGTTCAGTTCTCTTTCAGGAGCAGCTTACACATGGCTCAAGCAGGCATTTCTTGAATGGAATCGAGGGACGTTGAGTCCCGTGGAGGTGAGTTTTCCTAAGTTTCAAGGACAAATGGATCTCTGCTCCGCTCAACCTGCGAGTGACCCATTTCCACAAGTTGCATCGGTGTCACTGCTCTTCAATTCCGCCCGGGTGATTCTGGAAAGCCACCAAGTACTCTATCCAGTGTCCAAAAATATTGCGGACGCCCAAAATAATCGGACCACTTACTGCTTCACATTTGGGAACTATGATTTGGTTCCTATGTATATGACTATCATAGGCGATTACCACCACAAGAATTTGTGGATAGAATATGATATTCAGAACTCTCGCATTGGCTTTTCCAGGGCTGTCTTTCACATCAATTGATCGACGAAATACCGTTCATTGTGATTGGATTATGTTCCTGTTCTTGATCCCATTGGGAATTTTTCTGTCAATAAAGATTGCGTCTTTTGTATTTTTTTAATTCGTGAGTGATCTACTTCTCTGTAATATCCTGAATTTTGGACTCACTATTTTACGATGTTATATTGGGCCACGGTCCCAGCACATATGATTTATTCTTATTATTGGGCATGAGCCCTAGTACATATGATTTATCCTTGTAGATTGACATATTGGGCATGGACCTTGAGTCAATTTCATTATTTGATTATATACTGGGAAAGGAAGCCCCAATATTTTGATTATGTTTTGATGTGGGTACAAAACCCTAATATACTGAAATGACATTTTCTTACATACTGTGCAGTGATGTGAATGACATAATTGACTTATATGGTGTGTTGAGCGTGGACTCAGAAATACACAAAATTACTTACGTACTCGGCAAAAGCCCCGATGTATATGATGTACTAGGAGTAAGCCCTGATGTGCATTGAGTGTTGGGCATGAGCCGTGGAGCACTCCAAGCTTGATAAACGAATACCGGATCCGAGGAAACTTAAATATTCTAGATGTGCCTCACAACCACATTCTAGCACTAGTGTTGAGCAGGGACTCTGGAAATTGTATTAGAGTAACGCCCATGTGAGAGTGTTGAGTTAAATGGCTCTGAAGAGCACTCGGGGTTACGGAGTTTCAAAGTGTTGAGTCGGAAAAACTCTGAAGAACATTTTTATCACATTTATTTAATTGACTAAATGATTCATCTTTTTATCCATCATCACCTACTGTAGGAGCTACCATGTTAAACAAGGGAATCCAACATGCAAAAAGAGAGATTCGATGTGCCTATCCAAACTTACTGAAAGAACGTCCAAAGAATTGGACTGTGCCCTTAAAAGATAAAAAAGTATCTTGAGAAGTTACATAATTAATTAAAAGATAATTACCCTAGCTTTAAGCATGGATTGACTAAGGGTAGTCTCTTAGGATTGACATGCATAAGGGACTCAAGGCTAAAGATTATTGTTAAGAACTTTAAATAATATGATGGTATTAAGTTTCATATATATGTATTGCATATGGTTTATGCATAAGTGGGCTGCCACATTTTTTTTAAATAGTATAAAAAAATAAACTAGTATTTAGTAAATTACTACATTATTAAATAATAATGTATCAATAGCCAGCTCATAAATATGAGTTATTATCATTGTAAATATTATGAAAAAGATTAATTCAAAAAGTATTTATAGTAACACAATATAAAAGTCCTAGTTCAAGAGAACTAGATATTTATTATCTTAAATATTATATTATTTATTTTAAAGAAACTAACTATTCTAAATAGTCATAATTCAAGAATCCCCTATGTAAAGAGGGCAGACCCCAAGTTTGGGGGACAAACTGTCATTCTTGGTCATTATCATTCTCTTATGGTAATCCCAGGAAAGTATTCTACTTCAAGAAACTGAAGCAACCTCACTTAATAATTCTTAGATCTGAACCAGCAGTGAACCTAGGGTCTCTATCTCTCTCTTTGCAGTTTGGAATCCATCTCGGGGGGATCCATACAGAACTAAGAACGGTTGTAGCATCATGGTTGAGAGGAACATAGTATCCCCAAAGTCATCCAGCCTAAGGAAATCATACTAACAGGTTACCAATATACATTCGGCTTTGCATTAATTATTGTTCAGTGTGCAGGTTTCTACAAGAAGAAATCAAGTGCTAAGCAGCTAGGTTTTTCTATAGAAAGGGGCCAAGTATTCAAGCTGCTAGGTATGGGGTATTTAATGCTTCCCATTTCAATTATAGTAAAGTCAGTCATTATTTTCCTTCCGCATATTATCGGATTTGAGGTTCTGACCATAAACCATTGGAGGATCTAGCAGGCCTAGCTAAGCTAGCCTTTGCTAGACAACCTATACCAGCCTCTAGGTTAATATCTTTAGTCTTTCTATTAAAATTAAATTAAATATCTATTTGAATTGTTTTGTCAATAGATTTTAATTTTTCCTGTTCGATCTTTAATTCTTTTATCATCCCTTCCATGCTTAGGAAGTATCATTTAGAATAACAACAGTAGTATTTTAGACATCGACCATCTTAACCATGTTATACATTCAACCATGGTTTTCAAACATTAACCAAAAAATAAGTATAGTTGTTCTTTCGAAACTAGGGTATCTTTTCCACATCATCAATAAATCCACGATTTCAACCAACTAGTTAAACATTATATCAAATCGAAAACATAGAATTTTTCTACACAAATTGAGTTTCACTACCAAAACAAGCACTACTCATACCATTTAATCTCATTACATTCTTTCCATCAAGAAAGTGGTCACAAGTTCAAATCTCACGAAGGTCATGTTCAATTAAAAACAATACTTAGACAGGAACATTCATTTTTTTACCCAGGAATTTTTGCTACCTTTAGACAACACCCACAACATAATTCACAAGCCAGGGATCGAACCCCTCTTTTCCCCATTTACAGTCAATCTACTAGAAAACGCAGTAAGAGAAACTAGAATACTTATAAGGAAATTCAAGCAAGTGTTCTGACACATTAAGCAACATCTATCAAAGATTATAAAAACTGAGAAATACAGACCCTTCCACTTAAAGAGCCACATTAACTAGGTGAAACGAAAAACAACCATACATTATTTCAATTAGAGGAAAGAAGCAGAGATTTAATCCCAAGATTCAATGCCTCCTAGAAAACTAATGCAGAGACTAAATCATGACAGAGGCGATAGCGACCCATAGCAAACGCAAACCATGATTAAGATTAAGAAGTCATATTACAGGTACAAAATCCTCACACCCCAGAATAGAGGTGACAGTAGCATTAAAAACATCAAACTACAATTTCCATAAGAAAACGCAGAGACCAGACATTACACAAATCAACCATAGTTTTATGCAAAAGACCATTACTCTGTTCCACCAGTCCAAGGATCGTTACATAAACCTCAGCTTGACCTTTGGGCACTTTTAAAATTATAATTTCTACTAGAGTTCCACATTGAGTTGTCTGACCAAAACCCTTTAGTGCCATATAAAACCAAAAGACACATTTTGCAGTGGTCCAGCCAACGACGACCCAAAGAACCCAACAACTCATGGCAGGAAACACAAATCGGGCTCACAAGGTTCTTCATAAGCAAATACCAACAATAAACCCCCTCCACAGAGGCGAAAGGAGGAGCTAAGAGATGGCAATTTCTGGACTTACCATTTACAACCTCGCCATTGTTGAGTACTGGCCACGCAGGAGAGAAACGCCAGTCAATACCTGTAACCAACCACAACAAACAAAGTCAGGCTCTGAAATTTATATCCCAAATCATCTAATATGCAATAGCAGTAATGAAGAATCGAACCTGAGAAGAATTACCTTCAAAGTTTTGCAGTCACCAACGTCATTCCATTGGGTGTGCTGACTATGATCCTTAGCTCAGATCATCAACGAAACACTCAATACACCTGCAGTAGACCAGTGAAGTGAACCACGAAATTGTCCTTCATTGATGTAGAACCCTAGGGTAAACCCCCATTACAGCTGGCAGCAGGCCATGTGCCTTCACAGAGGTGCATTCAACACTACTACCTACTACCACTATTTCAATGATGACCCATCGCTCTATAGTTTTAGGACCATTCGAATGTTTGCAAATTCTAATCAAATATTACAATGACCTCAAAATCTACCTAGAGCCATTAAATAATTGCAAAGGTGAAGAAGTAGTGTAGTTTCACAAATACCATAAACTCCAAACAAGGCTTTAAAAAAAGGTGTCAATCTTCAAAGCTCTCACACTTGAGACTTAAATAATTGCTAGGTGGGTGGAGTAGACATTTTTGGTAGATGTCTCATAGGTACACCTACAAACCACGAACAAGTAAATACATTAGTGATGACACTAAGTAAGTCCGGAGTCCCCATTTCTTTCACCCTACCTCTCGACAACTTTGCCAGGGTACTTTTCTCCTTAAAGGACCAAGCATCTCATCATGGGCCTCAACAGTCGCCAACAGGGGTCCATCATACCTGAAGTATCAGTTAACAGATTCATAAATATGCTCATAAACTCTTGAAACAATAAGAAGGGGATTTGTATTATATTATTCTAAAATATTTGTATTGTTAGCAACAGAGTTTCATTTCTACCCTTTACATCGCTTCCGCAAAGCAACTTAGGAATATCAACTAGTAAGACCTTGTAAATTAGGAAATTGAGACCCATTAACTGTCGCAACTTATTTCCAGTATAGTAAGTATTTATCAGTGCTGAAGTTAATTTGCTTATCATCATTTCTTATCTAGTGTATTACAGTAATATAATTTTTTTTGAAATTTTACTAATTTAGGGACATTACATTCTCTGTGTGAATTGTAAAACACATTTGACAAACCCAGTTGCATACCGCACTAACCACGGCAATGGCAAGCATATTTGAAAAAATAAAGTCTTTAAATGTGTGCGCATTTTTTAACAAAACAAGTTGCACATGCAAGTCTGCTAAGCATCTTCTAATGGACCAAAATAGTGTATCTGAAGGACAAAGCCAAGTATGAGGTTTGGATTATTATTTTTTTAGGGTTAAGCATTCATTTGTGGCTTATTATTTTTTAGGTTAAGCATTGGTTTGTGTATGAGATTTAGAACAAATTGCTCACTAAATCAGATAATAATAATTTTGACATGTAATCAAATAAAAAATAGGTATAAATAGCTTTGAATTTCAAAGTTAAATATCTAATAATTTTAAATGTAATCAAATAAAAAATAGGTATAAATAGTTTTGAATTTCAAAGTTAAATATTAAAAATGAATATTTTGTTGTTAGGATACCAAAAAAATCATTAATAGTAGTCTAGTACCTAGTACTAAGTTGTGATTTCCTTCATCTAGAACATTATATAAAAATTATACTTTGAGTATAGTGGTGTTTGGATTAAATAATGCAAATTCATCTTTTCCTATGGTATTCACTCCATATCATTACAAGATTGACTCTATCTAGATCATTACAGTAATATTATATTTGACAAAGATGGTTGTAAATAACATAGGGATAATAGAGTGGGTAGTTGGTTAGATATAGTATGGGTTGTGCATTGGTGATAGTTTGAATCAATGGTTCTTTTAAGGTTATATTTCATTTTGGATTGTTGACATTTTGAGTAAAATATGGTAAATGAAATCTATGTCATGGATTTACCTCATAGTCTTTATCTCGTAGGAACTTTGAGATAGTGGTACTTGTCAAAGATAATGTAAATGATTTTGGATCATTGACAGGAACTTTGAGATAGTGGTACTTGTCAAAGATAATGTAAATGATTTTGGATCATTGACAATTTGAGCAAAATAAAATGAAATCTATGTCATGGATTGAACTCATAGATAATGGTACTTGTCAAAGATAATGTAAATGGTTTTGGATCATTGACAGGAACTTTGAGATAGTGGTACTTGTCAAAGATAATGTAAATGATTTTGTATCATTGACAATTTGAGCAAAATATGGTAAATGAAATCTATGTCATGGATTGACCTCATAGATAGTGGTACTTGTCAAAGATAATGTAAATGATTTTGGATCGTTGACAATTTGAGCAAAATATGGTAAATGAAATCTATGTCATGGATTGACCTCATAATCTCTATCTCGTAAGAACTTTGAGATAGTGGTACTTGTCAAATATAATGTAAATGTATCTTGCATTATGGCTATGATTTAGTAATGTAAATGTATCTTTCATTATGGCTGTCATTTAGTGATTAGGATTGAGTATCATAATTCAAACTTTGTTTGTGTAGAATTTTTGTTTGTTTGTAAGGGAAGGTGTTTTATTTTTTTGACATTTGTCTCTTTATCATTAAAAAAATAGTTAACATAAATTTGATACATGGCTAAACAAATATACGTGAAAGTTTAGAAGACACTTTTATCTTTTTAATGTTTATAAAATCAAGGTTACTTAAAAAATAGTTAGCATATATTTGATATGGATGATATGGCTAAACAAATATAAGTGAAAGTTTACAAGACACTTTTATCATTTTAATGTTTATAAGATTAAGGTTACTTATTGTGATTCTTCCTTTGGAAATGGTTAGGATGATGGATACCACTCATGTGTTGCTTTGGTAAGCATTTAACTTTCATTTGGTGACTTTAGTATTTGTCTAAATTCTCATGGAAAATAGATAGAACCGATGCATGTTGTAGTGTTTGGTTTTAGATAAGCGAGCCTAGGCGGCTTCATCACGTGTTGTTGAGCTTCATTTTCAGTTACTAATCATGTATGATTTAAGGATTTGTTTCTTAATCACTCAATTGAATTAATTCAACCAGAAGCAAAGCAAATGTCCTATTTTAGCAGAGGAGGATGATTTCAGAAATCTTGGTTTGCGAACAACAAAAAAAATGCCTCAAATCATCCACAAAACTAATAACCCAAAGGCCATTATACATTTAGATTAAAGGGTTAGAGCCATTTTGTATTAGTGGATTAAAAAAGGCACTTCTAGATCCTTATGTAAGCTCCAATAGAGGGATAAATATCATTATAGAGGTTTTCAATTTTTGCATTGCTAAGACTACAAGAACATGTTTTGCTTTTCGTATATAGTGTGACAATCAAGAGTATTGAGTGTAAGGCTAAGGCCAAGATGTAATCCATGTTCTTGAGTAATACAATGGTACTACTTGTTTGTTTTACCTATATTTTCATAATTTTTTTCTACATGGATGATATTTGTTATGTAACTAGTGACCCAAATATAGTAGAAGTAAAAATATTGAGAGAGTACATACCTTTAGAATTATAAAGAGTCAATGTATAATAATCCTCTTCAAGGGGGCAACCTCCTTTAACAATATATCCAATACACAAAACAATATGAGATGTCACTGCAAATGTATATTCTTTCTTATAAATAGGAGATAAAGTGGGCATGATGTAACCTATCCAACCTATCCTAATATGACCTGACCATAACTATTAGACTAATAATTAATGAGGTTAGGGCCTTAACGTAGCTTCCCTCTTTAGAATTTTTTCTCTCAAATCTTGTAACTGATGGTGTTATTTCATGAATTGCTCATCTTTCCATGTAGCTTCTTTCGGAGGCATATTCTTCCACTTGATTATGTACTCCATAATGGTTCTATTCTGAACAGAAAGGGAACAACAATCTATATTTTTTTATGGCTTAAGAATGAACTTCCCTTCTTCATCTAGTTATGGAAGTTCTATCTACATTGGCATGGTTTGTCTCATAACCATTTGTAGATGAGATACACGAAAACCCTTATGAATATAAGAAGGAAAATCTAACTTGTAAACCACATCTCCAATCTTAGGAATATTTTTGTAGGGGTCCATAAAATTTTGGAGCTAGTTTATGGTTCTTCTTATATTTGTTTGAGAGAATATTTATTATAAAGTTGTAGTCAGTCAATTAATTATTGAAATTATGTGTATTTCATGACATTGTCATTCCTATCATCATCATCATTCTCATAGGAATCAACAATATCATCATCATTTTGTCATCATCATTGTCATTGTCATATATCATCATAGTAATTTCCATCATCATCGTCATTACCATTGATGAACAAGGAAATTTGTAAAAAAATTGCAATTTTAATAATTGCTCAATTGCTGAAATTGCAATTCTCGGTGGCTGAAATTGTAATTCAAGGAAATGTATTTTTTGTTAAAAAATGTGAATTTCTCCTCTTATTAATTTGTAATTGTCAAAATTGTAATTTTTTTAACTTGAAATTGCATTTTGAATAAACATTCATAAAATAGCAATTTGCTATTATTGCAATGATAATTAATTAACTCTTAAAATTACTAAAATTACAATTTATGGATGCTATTTAATTCTAATTTCTCATTAAAAAGTTGGAATTTTTATAATTCTACAATGTTTGAAATTGCATTTCTCAAATTCGTGAAATTGCAATATGCAATTATTAAAATTGTAATCAACTAATTGTTGGAATTGAATTGCTATCTTTGGATGTTAAAATTGCAATTTTTATAATTCTTCAATTATTGAAATTGTAATTTTGGTTGTTAAAATTGCAAATAATCAATTGTTGAAATTGCATTTTTTGTTAAAAACATATGAATTTCTTCTTAATCATATATTTGTTGAAATTGCAAATTTGTATTGGCTAAAATTGTAGATTCTCATCCCAATATGAAAATATCAAAATTGCAAACAATGAAATGTTGAAATTGCAATTCTTGATTGTTGAAATTGGTATAAACAATTGTTGAAATTTCACTTTTCCATTTAAAAATGTCATTTTTTCTAGAATCATATACTTGTTGAAATTCACAAACTTGTAGTTCTAAGCCATCAAAATCACATGGGGATCGCACTCGGCCTAATCCACACCAAGCCACACCAACCCTTAGCATAGATGGATTTTAAATGTCTCCTCCCAGCTACCTTGCGAGGTTTGAACTCAGGTCTCCATGCAGGATGAGGCCCGTCGAAACCAGCCATGCTAGCAGGATTTGACTCCCAAATTTGTAGTTATTGAACTGTCAAAATTGCAATATGAATGAAAAAATTCATGCAATTATCAAAATTGCAATTAATTAACTTTTGAAATTGCAATTTCCCGAAGAAGAAAAAATGCATTTTTTATAATTATTCAATTGTTGAAATAACAAATTTGTTGTTGAAATTGCATTTTTTTTGTTAAAGAAAAAAGTGAATTTCTTTTCAGTCTTGTTGAAATTTCAAATTTGTAGTTGCTAAAATTGCATTTTTTTCATCAATCTTTTTATTGTTGAATTTGTAATTGTAAAAATTGCAATTTCCTAGAGTTTAAATTGTAATTTGAATAATGAATTATTAGAATTGCAAGACGCAAATATCAAAATTGCAATCAATTAATTGTTGAAATTGCGATTTCTGGATGCTAAAATTGCATAGAAGACCTAATTTTCCAACTGTTGAAAATGCAATTCTTGATCATTGAAATAACAATAAATTAATTCTTGAAACTGCACTTTTCATTAAAAAATGTGCATTTCTCCTCATATAACCAATAGGACCAATCATATGTGTGTTTAGTTGTGTAGATATTTAGAACATTTTGAATGTGTGGAGATATATATTTTGAATGTGATATATAAGTAAGTTATAGATCAACGAAACATGGATGTGTTATGTAACACAAGAATGTGTGCACATTATAGAACATCAAAATGCACACATGTTTTGGCCATGATGAAGATAAAAGACATGTGCTTATCCCAATTAGAAAACTTGAATTTTAAATGACTGCACTTGCATTTATTAATGCTTATCTCGACATCTTGTAATGTACTATGTCATCTCTCATCCTATGTATTTTCTTCAGACTTACATTAGGAGTAACTAGGCCACTAGAATGGACTACATAAACGATAACAAATTCAACATTTTTTTTTCATTTTTCAACATGTCTATGTTTGATGAATCACTAAATTGCAATTTTTAATCCCTTAAATTGCAATTTCTGCTTCTCAAAACCTCAATTAGTCAATTGTTGAAATTGTTGAAAGTACAATTTCCCCTCAATCCTTTTATTGTTGAAGTTTTGAACTTTTAAATGCCAAACTTGCAATTTACTAAAGTTGGAATTGCAATTTGAATTCAAAAATCATTAAATTGCAATATACAATTATTGAAATTGTACTCAATTAATTGGTGAAATTGCCGAAAATGCATTTTCTCGACACTAAAATTGCAATTTCTCAATAAAAAATTTTGTGATTTCTATAATTCTTCAATTGTTGAAACTACAATTTCTAATGGTCAAAATTGCAATCAATCAATTATTGAAATTGCACAAGTCTATCTTTTCACACTCACTAGAAGAGGCTTTCAACCAAAGACCTTATTCATAGAGGTTTTCTAAATGACCTCCTTCATTGAATAACTTTGCATCCTCTATCTCCATTAGAATTGTTTAAATTGGACAAGTTATACTTGAATAGGTTAAGCAATGAGCATGCCAAGTCAGAACTATGGGGATTATGCCTCCCTTTCCAAGATCCAATAATTCATATTGTACCTGAAGGCATTGGCAAACCCACCTAAGCTCAAATATTTTTGAAGCCAACAACTCCGATTTGGTTGGAATGTTCTTTTCCTAATATTAGAAACTTCATTTTTTTTAAAAAGAGTGCCTAATAGTGGCCTAATACCATTGGAAGCACTGATACAATTCCTAAGTAGTGCCTTCTTCGGGTGATAGAACCTTCCAACAATTCAATTGTAGGTATGTAGAGGTTCATGTTATCTAATAAGTTAGAAGGAAAAAGTGGAGATTTATCCTTATGCCAATTTCTTATGCTTCCTTCATGAGAAAAAAAGAGAGCCCTTAATAGTGAAACTAGAGGGATCCTTGCCAATGTTGAAAATTTACAATTTTCTATTACTAAAATTGCAATTTCTATTTATTTATTTTATCATGAAGTTAAAATAGCATTTTAGTTATAATGTATAAATAATAAATAATATTATAATACATTATCTTACAAGGACATGAATTGTATAAAGAACATTTTACTGCACTTAAATAATGAGATTATTGTGAATTATGGATTCAAAATTTGTCTTATAAGACATGGCTTTTAGAGGTAGAGTTTTTATATCCTTAGACAAAAGAATTTATCATGCTAAATATATATATATATATATATATATATATATATATATATATATATATATATGATGTCACCTAATGTATTTTCTTTTGGGCAATGAAAATGAGATATGAATAAGATATTTTCGGCAATGAAAATGAGATATGAATAAGTTAATTTATTACTTATTTATAGACAATATCACATAGTTAAAATGGATACTCCAAATACTATTTTGGATTTTTTTTTTAGAGAATGAAAATGATATGAATTAGAGAAATTAACGGGTGAATGAGACACACAATGAGGATGGATCATGTCTAGGCTAGATTGGGAGGTATTTTATTTCCAATCTATTGAATTTAAAATAATAATAATAAATCTAAAATAATAATAATAAATCCAATCAAAGTATGATGGTAAAGTTGTTTTTGAAAAGTATGAGAGTTTCGGTCGATTTAGAATTATCAATAAGGAAAATATTATACTATGGAAAAAAATTGAGTGATAATAATAAACTAATGATGAACACTCAAGAAATTACTATATTATTATCATTGAAGTCTTGTCTAGCATGATCTCTTCCCCAATCATTAACCATATATTATAGGGATCATTGCTACACAGTTCCTTTTTAACAATCTTACACTATGCAAATTAATTCACCCACAAGCTCCTTAATGCATAATTCCATCTTTTCACACTCACCAGAAGTGGCTTTTGGCCAAAGACCTTCTACATAGTGGTTGTCTAAAGGACCTCCTCCACATCAAACATGAATCACATTGCTTCCCTTATCTCCATTCGAATTGTTTAGATGAGTGATACTTGAATAGGGTAAGCAATGATCATGGAAAGGGGAACTATGGGGACTACGCCTCCCTTTTCATACTCCAATCATGCATATTGTACTTGAAGGCATTGACAAAGCCACCTTAGCTAAGATATTTTTGAAACCGACAACACAAATTTGCTTGGAATGTACTTTTCCTAAGATTGGAAACTGAACAATGTTTTTGAAAAGGAGTGCCTAATACCGTTGAAAGTACTGATAAAATTCCTAAGTAGGGTGTTTTTCAGATAATTGAAACCTTCCAACAATTCAAATGAAGGTATGTCTAGGTTCATTTAATCGATCAACCTAGAAGGAAAAAAAGTGGATATTTATTGTTATTCCAATGTCCCATTGTTATTCCAATATCCCATTATTCGCTCATGAGAACAAAAAATAGAGCCCTTAATGGTTAAACTAAAAAGATCCTTCCCAAATTCTAATAGTTCCTCTTCCTCCATCCTTCAATCCTCAATTTGTTTTTGAAAAAACAAGTCCCAAACACATATTTCTAAGGAAGAGATTGCTTGCAATTTTTAAAAAACATAAATTGTTTTGAAATTTTTTCAATTTTTTATTGCTAAAATTGCAATACGTACAAACCATCTTGAATAATTCTACTAGCTTCCTTGCAAAGCCTCCAGATATTCGAGCCTTCTCACTCCTAAGTGCAATTACCACACACCTTAATATATAGTGAGAGAAGTATTTTTTCTTGAATATGTCTTTCTACCAAGCTGTTTCTCTAGAGATCAAATTCCAAATCAATTTATCACCCATGGCTAGATTCGTCAACATAGGGTCTCGGATACCAAGTCCTCCTCGTCCTTTTGGAGCTTTGACTATGTACCACTTTACCAAATGGATTTTTTTCTTGTTGAATTTTCCTCCTTGCCATAGGAAGTTCCTTATATAATTGTCTAGTTTTTGCATAATTCCTTTTGGAGAAAGTAAATATGAACATTGAAAGAGAGGTAAAGAAGAGATAACTTACCTAATTAAAATGACTTTACTAGCTAGATTTAGCCACCTCATACCCTAGTTTTATGCTTTATTTTTTGAAGGATTACTTCCCACTCAACATTTTTGGTTCTCTTTTGGGAAATAGGAATGCTGAGATATTTGAAGGTCGTCTAATTAATATTTCCAACAAATCCTAATTCTCAGTAAATACTTTGCATAGGCCGAGGAGAAACATTCCATCCAAAGATTTACATTTTCCCTTATTTACCTCTCCTCCAGAAGCATGAAGAAAACGACCTAATGTTAGCTTGAATATGCTAGCATTAATTATTGATGCTCCACCTAGAAGGACTGTGTGAATAGGATATCTATATCTCCATTGCCCTTGGAGAAGGCTAGAGGCCAGTGAATAACCCCACCAATCCTCTTTCTGATAGACCGATGCCTTTCTTTTTTGCTAAAATACATGAGATCTTAATTTCTGGTGCAATCTTTCTCTTCATGAATCGAGCTGTAGTGGGTTGGGTAAAGGATTTAGCTTTATTCTCATCAACAAAATGAGAAAACACTTCATCCAGTTTTGGATCAAAATCTGGTGGATCCGACGAATCCATGGCCGCTTTAGCAGCTCAATCCCTTAGGTCAAACACAAAGTTGCAGGTTCTTGAATGCAAATTGTTTGCAGAGCGTGAGTTTCCTCCCAATTAGGTCCAGTCGGTGCCTTACTCTTACTCATACACCTTAATTGGTGAAACTATTAATTAGGTCTTCTTTGTGGTGATTTGCACCATATATGTATGTATTTTAAATGTTTATTTAAATGTTTAGGTATGTATGAGTATGTCATGTTAGAAGTTAAGTGGTAGAAAACGATATTGACTATTGTATAAATAATGATTCATATTTGTAGGACTATACTATATGATCAAACAATTGTGTTACAACCATACTTTAGGACAACCTTCATGTGGACAGGCAGATCACTAAAGACTTAGTCTATGCTAACTAGTGTGAGGTTGTTATGATAAGTATTGATTGCTTAGCTAGCCTTGGAATGGTAATTAGGAAGGGTGAATTGAGATTAAGTAACTTATTGAGAAATATATGGTGAATCCTTATAGATCCTTAATACGAATGATGGACTCATGTATCAAAGCATGAACAGTGTGATAGATTCTCTACACTTAATATGTAAATATTATGATTTGATTAACTTATTACTTTGAAAGTGATCAATAATGATTAACCGTTAGCTACAATGGCTAGTGGTAGATGTTTAAGTAGTTTAATCTTCTTAAAGGTTTTTCTTTTATGCAACATAGAAAATACCCTAGATATAATGATGATACTAATACATTAATGTGTTTTGATCATGTGGCTATGAGATAAGATGAGAAAAATTTACACCCCATACCCCAACTAGTATATTGAGGGTATCGGGTAAGTTACATGCTACTCAATCTTTTTTATTGTTGACTTTAGAACTACCAAAATTGCAATCAATTAATTAAATGTTGAAATTGCAATTTTTACAACTCTCTAATTATTGAAAGTGTAGTTCTTAGACATTGAATTTGCAGTCAATCAATTGTTGAAATTGCTATTTTAGTTTAAAAAATGTAAATTTCTTTTCAATCATCTACTTTTGAAATTGTGAATTTGTAGTTAGTAAAATTGCATTTTCTCCACAATCTGTTTACTATTGACTTTGTAACTACAATATGCAGATATTGAAATTACAATCAAGTAATTGTTGAAATTGCAATTTATGTAAGGTAAAATTGCACTTTCATAATTCTCCACATGTTGAAAGTGCAAACCTTGATCACTAAAATTTCTTTCTCTGAATTGCTGAAATTGAACTTTTCATTAAAAATTTGCAAATTTATCCTTTATCATATAACTAGTTGAAATTTAAAATTTGTAGTTGTTGAAATTGCAATTTCTCCTCAATCATTTTAATGTTGAATTTGTGAAATGTAGAATTTCATTTCCTTGAAATTGGAATTACAAATTGAATACAAATTTCTAAGATTGCTAAAATTTCTATTAGTATTATTATTATTATTATTATTACCAACAACTCCATCCTATATTTTATTATTATTATTACCAACAACTCCATCCTACATTGCTTGCAATAACACTACATGCCACTTATATTGGCATTTTGGTATCACCAAGACCCCCCAAAACCTCCAGTGCCACCTATATTGGCATGTCATGCATAAGCAAGTGCATCACTTTATTAATGCTTGCCCCCTTTGCAGCTAAGCAACCCCTCCAATAACGAACATGGTCTCTACCAAACCTTTCCCATTCCATCTAGACCCTAGGAATCCGCATTCATTAATTTTTTGAGTGGGTTGCCTCCAATATTGTGCAAGCATGATGCCATATGGGTGGTTGTGTGTCGATTTTCCAATATGGCCATCGTCGTCCCTTTCCATAAGAACACCTCTATCTCTTAGGCCGTTGAGCTCTTCTTTCATTGTCTGGACACTTTTTGGCCTTCCTAGAAGTATCATTTTGACTGCGACTCATGTTTTCTAAGTGCCTTTGGAAAACGTTGTGGTCTATCCTTGATTGTTAGGTCAACTTTTCCATTACTTTCCAGCCACAATCCAATGGGCATACTGAATTAGTGAATTGTAGTTTGGTTCATTCCAGTGAATTGTACTTTGGTTCATTCCCTTTGCCTTTACATTTCCAAAAGCCTCCAATGGGACTCCTACTAAGGGAAATTTTTAGCGGCGAAATTTCACCAATTGGCTACTTTTTGGGCCTTTTTTCAAAAAATAAATTCGCTATTTGGTCATTTTTAGGTTCTAATATCGTGTATATTTACATAAAATATGTTTTTTTATCATAATATTCGCCAAAATTTACAAGTTTCAGTAGTAAATTGTATGTTTCATATTTAATATTCGCCTGTACCGATCTATATTTATGTTTTTTTCAATCCAAAATAATTGCCTAGAATACTACACTTAAGCATACTTTTATAATTCTTAAAAAATACCCTGCTCCTACCTTCATGCCATTCAAGACAACTACAACCAAGCCATCCATTTTTCCACCGGTCTCTCTCCTTTCGAGGTCTATAATTTCAGGTATCATCCCTTAGCCCCCTCTTTCTAAAACTGCAATTTTTATAATTCTTTAGTTGTTGAAATTACAATTTTAATAATAAAAAAATGGATTTATTCTTTAGTATACTTGTTGAAATTGTGAATTTGTAGTCATTGAAATTGCAATTGCTACTAAATCTTTTTTTATTCTTGACTTTGGAACTACAAAAATTTCCATTAATTGCTGAAATTCCAATTTTTCGATGCTAAAATTGCTATGTTGCAGATATCTAAATAGAAATCAATTAACTCTTGAAATTGCAAATTATGTATGGAAAAATTGCACTTTCATAATTCTCCACTTATTGAAACTGCAAATCTTGATCACTGAAATTTATTTTGCTTAATTGTTGAAATTGCAATTTTCCTTAAAAAACTACAACTTTCTCCTCAATCATATAACTAGTTAAATTTTCAAATTTGTAGTTTCGCAAATTGCAATTTCTACTCAATCCTTTTATTGTTGAATTTGTGAATTGTCAAAATTGCATTCCCCTAAATTGAAATTACAACTTGAATACACAATTCTAAAATTGAGATATACAGATATCTAAACTACAATCAATTAATTGTTGAAAATGCAATTTTACATATATCTAAACTACAATCAATTAATTGTTGAAAATGCAATATCTAGATGCTATTATTCCAATTTGTCATTAAAAAGTTGCAATTTTTATAATTCCATGGTTGTTGAAATTGCAATTATTGTTTGATAAAATAGAATTTTTCTTTATAAAAAATATGAACTGCAATTTTATAGTTGTTAAAATTCTTGAATTTGTAACTATCTAAGTGTCCAAATTGCAATTTCAAATTTAAACGAAAAATAATCAAGAAATTGCAAATGTAATGTAATTGTTGACATTGTTTATCATTAAAATTGTAGTCAATTAATTGTTGAAATTGCATTTTCTTTTTAAAAATATGAATTTCTCTAAATAGTACTTGTTTGTAATTTCCAAAGTTGCAATTTATCTTCAATCTATTTATTATTGAATTTGTAATTTTCCAAGTTGCAATATGTAATTATGAAAATGGTTGAAATTGTCAAAATTACAGTTTCTCATAAAAAATTGCAATATCTTTAAATTTTGAATTCTTGGTTCATTGCAATTCATGATCATTGAAACCAAATCAGTTTTGAAATTGTAGTTTTCTATTACAAAATGTGAATTTTGAAATTCTCAAAATTGTAATTATCAAAATGTCAAAATTGATAACTCAATGGAGAAATCAAGTGAGACCCTTATATATCAATGTATAGCCACTCAAGTATTTGACCCCGAGACCTTCTACTCACAACTTAAAATAGTCAACCACTTGAGCTAGCCCACCTGGTTAATTGGTTATTGAAATTGCAATTTTGGATTACAATTTCTCAGTAGAAATGGAACTTCTATAATTTTTTTATTCTTGGAATTGAAGTTAGTAAATCAATTGTTGAAATTGAGCTTCTCTTTTCAAATTGGGAATCTCTTCTCATTCATATACTTGTTGAAATTCTTAAATTTGTAATTATCAAAATGCATGTGAATTTCTCCTCAATCATCTACTTGTTGAAATTGCAAATTTGTACCTGTTGAAAGATTTATTTTTGCATTTATGAATATTAATTTTCAAAATTGCAATTTCCTTAACTTGAAATTTTAATTTGAATTGAAAGTTCATGAAATTGCAAATATCCAAGTATTGGAATGACAATCAACTAATTTGTGGAAATTACAATTTCTTGATGCTATAATTCCATTTTCTCATTAAAAAGTTCCAATTTTTATAATTCTCCAATTGTTGAAATTGCAACTCTCGAATTCATGAGATTGCAATAGGCAATCTTATGAATTGCAATCAATTAATTGTTGAAATTAATCCGAGGATGCTAAAATTGCATTTTTTTAAATTCTTCAATTGTTGAAATTGTGTTGAAGTTGTGAATATGTAGTCACTAAAATTGCAATTTCTACTCAATCTCTTTTATTGTTGACTTTGGAATTACAAAAATTGTCATTAATTGTTGAAATTGCAATTTTTGGATATCCAAATTGCAATAAATTAATTATTGAAATTGCAATTTATGTATGGTAAAATTGCACTTTCATAATTCTCCAATTGTTGAAACTGCAAATCTTGATCACTGAAATTTCCTTTGTTTAATTGTTGAAATTATACTTTTTGTTAAAAATAAATTGAATTCATTTGAAATTGAAATTACAACTTGAATACAAAATTTCTAAAATTGTGATTTTAAATCAAACTACAATCAATTAATTGTTGAAATTTCTTAGGGAATACATGTTGTTTATTCCTCTGTTTTAGTTTTTTTAATATGTTATTACCAAGGGTATAAAATGATAAACTACAATTATGTACAAGATAGGAACGTTGTTGTTATTTTGATTTTTGGCTCTAGAACATTTAGTATTTTTGAATTGTTTAAGACTGGGCATATGTTGGGATCCTTGAATATAGACCTGTCCTCTTTTCTTAATGGATCTCAACGATTGGCATGTTTTCCAACTCTAGAGGGTCAGCTTGAGCCTCGATATGTATTCTATGTAGATTATCAGCAATATAGAAGTACTCTTACTTACAAAAAATACATATAATTTTGTTTTTACATTGCTGAAGTAATATAGAGAAACAAAATGCATCTATAATTTAAAATTATGATACATGTAATAAGAAGAAAACATTTATGCTCTATTTTTTACTTATACAAATATTTGCAATTATTAGAAATTATTGCAATTTCAAACATCTAAAATATAGAATTTAAATCTAGACATTTCTAGGGAATTCGCAAAGCAGCTCGCCTCATAGAGGCTTTCAAGGACATATTATGAATCCCTGTTGATGGCATAGGATTCGAGCCGGGCATCACTTCTGAGTTTTGTGAGATGTTACAATTGTGTTTGGGAAGTGTGACTGTAAACATGCTAGCCACAAGTTCACAAACAAGGTATTTCCCAAGTTGACCCCTTTGTACACTATAAAATGTTGAGAAGTGTAATAGAACATCAATGTATCAATTTGACTTTTCTCTATATGTGTCAATAAAATTTCACAAGATTAATTTGATAAACTAATTAAACAAAATAAAAAAGAATATAAATGTAAAATATTATTACAAATGTTTACCATGTGATTTAAAGTTATTCACCTTTTACAAGTGCTCATTTGTTCAAATTTTAAAATAATTTGGATCATTATTATCATAGTCGATATGTTTGTATTAGTGGTAATAGCTTTTGCAATGTGAGATGTAGATCTCTCTCTAGAATCAGGATGGCATTTTCAATATCACATTGGACCTAATTAGATAAAACAATTGTAGCACCAAAAAACAAATACAATACCTATATTTGAAAACATAAAATGTGTAAGTGGGTTGAATGTGAAACTCTTTTCCATTGCTTCCACATAGTCATCAATAAACAATTATTTATCCTTGATATCTCATCACATAATGAGATTTTACTTTATTAAATAGTGCACGGGTCCTCAAGACTGTTGAAACAATAAAGGGATGATATTTCAATATCAAATATGGCCAAATCATATAAAAAAATTTATAATTGTATTTTAAGTAAAATGCAATACTTTTATTCGGAAACATATTAAATTATCATTAAATTTCATAATAATTATCTATCTACAAAATACATCGATTCTAATCTATATTATAGTTTTAAAATGGTTTCCAATCTATATTATTGTTTTAAATGGTTGTGAAAAGTTTATAATATAATTATTTATATTTATTTTAATATCTATAATTTAATATTTTTATTAATAGATATTTTTTTTTCAAAATAATTGTATTATTTTTATAGTGAAAAAGAATTATTAAAAAAATAAAAAATGGACCACCTATTAAATGAAATGGTTAAAGTGGAGCCTTTTTCTAATGATATGAAAATATAAAATTACATATGAGTTACATAAGAATCAATGAATCCCTGATTACATATAAGTTACATGACATGTCACATGATGAGATTTGAACCCACATTCCTCCCAAGCACCTAATCTACACTCAATAGACTAAAACTTGCAATTTTAATACTATCATATCATAAATATAGATTTACAAAACAAAGTCAAACTAAAATTTAAAAATGCTAAACTATTGGTTTCTTATACAATTTAATTTTCATCTAATGACTTTTAAAATTTATATATAATTATTTGTGTATTTTAATTGTAAAATAACATAACATAAAAAATATCTATGACATCTTCAATCTCAATGTACTATGTTGAAAGTCATGATATGATACAGAATACTTACTCGCTTAATATGTCCATCTCACCCCTTTTATATGAACAAACTACTAACAAATATTTTATATGAGGAGAACCAAAGGTTTTTTATATGAACAAACTACTAACAAAAGAATTATATGAGGAGAACCAAAGGTTCTCTATAAATGAGAGGACCATGAATAATTATCTCAATAAATAGTGCTTGTGGTTTCACCTCATTGTGTTCATAACAATCTTAATTTTTTTCAAGGTTCCCAAACTATTATTGGTCCCATAAACATTGAGCTTGGTTTTGTAATTAGTGCTCATGGTTCCACCACAAAATGTTCTCAACTCCCTAACTAATCATGGCTCCCTTACAATGCCTATGATCCCACCATCATTGATCATGGTTCACGGTTCACTGATGGAGTGCTTGATGATGGACATTAGATTCTAACTCTTGGAAGATATTGCTCCTTTATCTAAGAATATTATGTACAATGTGTGTGCACTTTCATAACTAAGTAGAATGTGTGGCACATTCTTCTTTTTTTCCAAGGTAGAACCTCAAAAAAACCTTCCAACTACTTTCCATGATCTATGAATGATAAACAAGGCAAACCATTGGCTCTAACTTTGAAGACTAACCCAAGAAAGTTAAAAGAGTCAAGTTACAACTTAAGAAAAATATATGTGACATCTTCACTTTCATAAATAAATTATATGCTGTAAAAAAACTAGATAGTTAAGCATATCTAATTCACAAGGCAATCAAATGTACTGTAATATTAAATATTGAAATCATATTCTCTATGTTAGTGAACCACTTATTACTTTGTTTCATTTCCTAGAGACACATGTGCTTTGCTTATAATTTGGGAAATTAATTATACGTCTAATAGCTACATTAAAGACTGAAGCAATTGGAAAAGATATTTATAATGATAAGTAAAGACATGTATGTTTGAAATATTCCTCAGATCCAAAGAGATCTGGACGCCTAAGAACCAAAGAGATCCAACATCCCTTTAAAAGACAATGACAATTGGCACACCCAAATGGCTAAATTCCATTCAAAAATAGCTATTTATATTTACATATAAGTCTTATAATCATTGTTACATGGTATATCTTCCTTAGTGTTATGTATAGAAATTTTCAAAACTGAAAACTTATGAAAGGATAATGTATATAATGCTACCTTTTATAGTTCAACGATAGCTGGAGCTGAGATCAAGATGGGTCCCAAGCAAAAGTATGCATGTTGTTGAATGAACCAGATGCACAATTGCACAATTTTTTCTTCATAAAAAAATAATGCTTGTGGCTTTCAAAATTAAAAGTGAAAGGATCACGAATGAATGATCAATTAAAACACAGAAGCTTCATCCTTGATTTAGCATACAAGAATGGGTAACTATATTTACAAAGTGTGGTAATGAAAACTATAAGGATAGTAAGATGTCTCACCATGAGAGGGAAAATACATGCATTACCATGTAACCTAACACTCGCCCCGTTGTAGCGTTATGGTCCCCTGGTTCAATCTTGATAAAATAAAAATTGTGCTAATTTGAACATAATGCAATTCAACAACTGAATGAGTTAATATAGAATTCATACTGTCCTTTCCCTAGTATCCTTTCCTCAAAGTCACAAGAATGATGAGGAATAATTTGATGAATTTTGTGTCTCTCACAACTTTAACATATTAAATATTTAGAAAAAAATCACAAAATTCAAAATCTATACGGCCTTTACTAAATTCAAAAATCAAAATTTCCTGGCAGTACGAGTGCAGCTTGCATAATCGACGAGTGCATATTGCATGAGCATCCATGTTGTCTGCGGTGCTTAAGGATCGCTAAAAAACAAGAACCCATTCGAAGGGAAACCCTCAAGTCTCGAGCCCCACGCTACTACAAAGAATTGACTGGTGACAAGCTTTCCAGATGATTGACAGGTGATAAGCTTTCTGGAAAGAAAGAGCAGACATTTCAAGCAGCGAGAGGGTGAACGATTCCGATGGAAATGGGAAAAGGGCGTCTGTGCTAGGCAGGCCAGATGGTTAGCCTTCCTTAGTGAATACCATTTTGAACTAAAGCATATAAAAGGCAAGGAAAACAAGATTGCGGATGCCTTAAGCCGTCGAGCACATATGCTTTATGAGGTCATGGTAAGCCAAACCAACTCCGACTTACACCACAGAATTCGAACGACATGTAAGAGTGACCGTTATTACACAGAAATCCTCGCAAAGATTCAGGAAGAAATTTTTTTCCAACAACAGAAAGAATATAAGATAGACGAAACGGGACTACTGTGGTCGAAGGACCGACTTTACGTCATAGAGAGTGGAGAGATTAGATCAAACATTCTCACTAAATTTCACCAGAAACCCTATTCAGGGCACCCCGGATATCAAAAGATGATATCGACCGTAAATAAACACTACTTTTGGCCTAAGCTGAAAGTTGACATCACATTGTTCGTCGTGAAATGTGAGGAGTGCCAATTTGTCAAAGCAGAACACCAACACCCCTCCAGATTACTTCAACCTTTACCCATTCCAGAATGGAAATGCGAAGTAATAAGTATGGACTTCATTACAGGTTTACCCAAGAGTAAGAAACTGAATGACTCCATCTTCGTAGTAGTAGACAAGATGTCAAAAGCAGCCCACTTTATACTGGTGAAATATACCTACAAAGTAGTTCACATCGCAGAAATATTATTAAAAGAGATCTTTCGATTGCACGAGATACCCAAAGCAATCATTTTCGATCGAGACACGAAGTTCACTAGCAACTTCTGGAGAGCATTATTCTCCGGTCTAGAAACCCAGTTACAATCTAGTGCCACATACCACCCCCAGACTGGTGGAAAAACAGAATGAGTAAACTAGATCCTCGAGGACATGTTGAGGATGTATGTCATGAATAACCCCACCAAGTGGGAAGATTATTTGCACCTAGTAGAGTTCGCATACAACAACGGTTATCAAACCTAGGCCAAAATGAGCCCTTTCGAAGTACTCTACTGCAGGAAATGTCAAACTCCCGTGACTTGGGACAGTCCAGTAGATAGACTTATGTTAGGACACAACCTATTAAAGGACTTGAAACAGCTAGTCTCCAAGGTACAACTAAACTTAAAAGAAGCACAAGACCGCCAAAAGAGTTATGCGGACAAGAAAAGAAAGGACAAGGACTATCAAGTCGGCGAACATGTGTTCCTAAAAATAAAAGCAAAACGAATTTCATTGAGCTTGGGACGTTGCGAGAAACTAGCCCCAAGATTTTGTGTACCTTTTGAAATACTGGCCAAGAAGGGCCCAGTAGCTTATGAGTTGGCCTTACCAGTGCATATAAAAGTTCATAAAGTTTTTCATGCTTCATTATTAAAGAAATATGTATACGATACTAAACATGTTATTGATTGGTCCTTATTACAGGTGGAGCCCGAAGGGGAGTTCACGCCAGAACCAATCCACATTCTAGACAAGAGAGAGGTCTAGCTTAGGAGGAGGACCATTACTCAGCTGAAAGTGCAATGGAGGCACTTTGGATCAGATGAGGCTACTTGGGAGAATGAGGTCACCATGAAAGAGGCATACCCCGCCTTGTTTCATGACCTCATTCCTAGTCCCTAGAAACACCGGGATGATGTTCTTCTAAGCGGGGAGGGATGTAATATCCCGAATTTTGGACTGACTATTTCATGATGTTATATTGGGCCACAACCCCAACACATGTGATTTATTCTAATTATTGGACATGATTCCTAGTACATATGATTTATTCTTTTGTAGACTGACATATTGGGCCTGGACCCTAACTGAATTTCATTATTTGATTATATACTAGGCAAGGAAGCCCCAATGTTTTGATTATGTTTTTATGTGGGTACAAAACCCCAATATACTGAGATGACCTTTTCTTACATACTGTGCAGGGTTGTGAATGACATAATTGACTTATATGGTGTGTTGAGTGTGGACCCAGAAACACACAGATTACCTACGTACTGGGCAAAAGCCCCGATGTACCTAGAGGAAATATGATGTACTGGGAGTAAGCCTTGATGTACACTAAGTGTTGCGCATAAGCCTTGGAGCACTCCAAGCTTGATAAACGAATACCGGATCTGAGGAAACTTAAATATTCTAGATGTGCCTCACAACCACATTCTAGCACTAGTGTTGAGCAGGTACTCTGGAATTGCACTAGAGTAACACCCATGTGAGAGTGTTGAGTTAAATGGATTTGAAGAGCACTCGGGGTTACGGAGTTTCAAAGTGTTGAGTCAGAAAGACTTTGAAGAGCACTTTTATCACATTTATTTAATTGACTAAATGATTCATCGTTTTATCCATCATCACCTATTGCAGAAGCTACCATGTTAAATGAGGCAATCCAACATGTAGAGAGAGAGACTAGAGGTACCTACCAAGTTGACCATGACCTTCCAAAAGAAGTGGACCGTGTCCCTAAAAGTTAAAGAGAAAAGAGTGTCATGTGATGACACATAACTAAAGAAAATATAATTATCAGTAGTCTTTTATGACTAACCTGATTAAAGGCCTCCAAGTTATTATTATTATTATTATTATTAAGAGCTTTAAATAATAATAGGTGTTATTATTTCATTATGGGATATAATTAGTATATCTAATTTATGCATTATTTAATATTTTAAATGATGAATTAATAAGTTAAGTGAAATATATTTAATATAAGAATAATTATTGTTATTATTAAGAGCATAAATCAAAAGTGACTTATAGTCCAATAGTTGGAAAAGTCCTAGTTCAAGAGGACAAATTTATTTAATTAAATAATATATTTTAAATTATTAAATATTGAATTTAAAGAAACTAATTACTTCAACAGTTCTAATACAAGATTTCCCTATTTAAAGAGGGCAGATCCCAAGTTTTGGGGATCACCTATCATTCTTGGTTATTATCATTCTCTTATGGTAGTCCAAGAAAACTATTCTGCTCTAAGAAGCTGAAGCAGCCTTACCTAAAAATTCTCAGAACTGAACCAGAAGTGGATCTAGGGCCTCTACCTCTCATTGCATGTTGGAACCAAGCTCGGGGGGATCCAGATAGAACCGGAAACGGTTCAAGGGTCAAGGTTGGGAGGAACATGGTAGCCCCAAAGTCATCCAACCCAAGGCAAACATTCTAACAGGTCAGCAAGATACAACATGCTCTACTTAAACTATTGATTTAGTGTGCAGGTTGCTATAGGGAAGATTTAAAGTGCCAAGCGGTTAGACTTCTACAGGAAGGGACCAAGTGCTCAAGCAACCAGGTATGGAGCAGTTAATATTTATTTTAGAAATTTAGATATTACAGCATTGTTGTCATCACCAAATTGTCTTCATTATCAGAAGTCGATGTTCTTCCCATAACTTACTGGAGAGTTTAGCAGGGCTAGCCAAGCTAGCCTTTGCTATACTACGAATATTATCTTCTAGGTTAGGGTAATTATAATTTAATACTTATAGGTAGCTATCTGCTGTCAAAATCGTATTTCTTATTCATAGTACAGGGTCCCATTTAAGCATGCTATTTTCCTGACTTTATTAGTAGTTCTTTTCGAAATCATTATCAATTAGAAATAAAACAAACATACATTGACACTCTCAGTAGCACTACCCTTTGAAACTATCAAATATCGAATTGCAGTACTAGGCAGAAGAAACAAGTTATAGCATGAACCAGAGCTTTCATTACCAACAAATTATTCAACCACTACCACGATAGCACAAAGTCAACGCATTACCAATATTTTAAACACATCAAGTAATTTCCAGGTCTCACGTTTTACAAACTTAGTCTTTGACATTTCATTCCTACAACCCAAACTTTTGATTAAAATCCCAATAAATTTCATTTTAGAAGTCAAACAGTCCACGACATTCAATTTCTTTAAACATAACATTTCACGGGTCGGGAGATCGAACCCCACAAACTCTACGATATTTTATACATAAACGTTTGGTACAGGGATCGATTCCCATCCCCATCTCACTCTACAGAAAACTATACACGATACTACAGAGAAATCAACAAACGATCGATACAGGGGTTGATTCCCACTACTCTCATTAAAGATCCTTTTGTCTTTCTGTCAAATAAACAGAAAACGCAGAAGTAAGAACCCATGACTCTTTAGACTTATAGATAAAACAATTATAGGGTTACATATTCCCTTCATTCCATCATTCTTTTCCAACAAACAACACTCTACTCTTTTACATTTAAAAACACGAAGCCATCAAATCGAGCAGATCACAGAGTGGATCAACAATACTTAAAAATGTAGAAATAGATACACATTCCCTTCATAGGGTTAAATACAAGTTCATTTCCAAATAGAAAACGCAGATAGTGTACGACTGTATAAGAACCCATATCCATATTAAAAACACAGAGATTTGGATAGGATATCAAACCCTCATAAACATTTTACAGCAGGGAATCTCAGGACCCGTACAAATACATTTTTTGAACACATAAAACTGTAAATATAAACCCCAGTTCATCGTTGGGAATTATTGCCAAGTAACGAGATTTAAACCAAGTTTAAACACAGAGCCGTATAGTCAAACGCCACACCAATATCCTCTAGGTTCTGCAAAGAGACAAATAGATACATTCACACCACAGGCCAGCCAAAAAGTCGACTTCCAAGGATTCGAAACTTGTCCCATTGAACTCAATTAAGTTCACCAGTTCACAGTAAAAACATATATCAACAGTAATCCCCACAGGGGAAAAAGGAGGAGTTAAGAGTTGGAAAATCCTAGACTTACCATTGTTTGTTATCGCCACTGTTGTGAACTGACCACGCAGAAGAGAAAACACTAGTCAACACCTGTATTATAATCACAACATACAAGTCAAGACTCTGATTTTTATATCACAAAATATCTAACATGCAAGAGCTGGAATGAAGAACTTAAAACATAGAGGAATTACCTTCAACCATTTACAGTCACCATCGTTATTTTCCCAATGGAGTGCTGACCATGAGCCACAGCTCACATCAGTAGAGAAACCCTCATTGCACCCGCAACAGACAAGAGAAGCGAACCACGAAAATGTTCTTAGTTGGTGTAGAACCCTAGGGTAAGACTCCATCACAGCTGGCAGCATCGCCATGTGAATTTGCAGATTTACATTCAATGTTTCTACCAACCACCATTAATTTGAGAGTGACCCAATACTCTATAGTATTAGGACCATTCGATTTCACAACATTATATTTCACAATTAAACATTACAATGACTCCAAATTCTTCATTGCGCCATTAAATAATTAAAAGTCAAACAAGTAGTGATGTTACACTAGTATCGCAAACCCCGTTGAGACTAGAATAAAAGTATCAACTTCAAAGATATCTCACTTGCAACTTAGAATAGTGACTAGAAGGGTGGAATACACATTCTTGATAGATGCCTCATAAGTACACCTGCAAACCCGAAACAAGTATATGCATTAGCAATAATGCTAAGTAAGTCCGGAGTCTCCAAATATTACCCCTACCTCTCGGCAGCCCCGTCAGGGCACCTTGCCATTTCAAAAGACCAAGTAACTCACCCTGAGCATCAATCGCCCCCAATAGAGGATCCATGTCACCTGAATTACCAGTGAAACTTTAATACATATGCATTCAAACCTTTAGAGCCGTAAGAAGAAGATTCATGTTATAAACATTCCCAAATTGGTACACATGCGACGGTTTATACATATAAACCATTTTAGAAATACTTCCGCAAAGTTGTAGAACCTTATGATCAGCAAACCATGACACTTGAAGCTAAGACAGTTTAGAGAGTAATATTTAAATATCGGTACAGTAATTACTTGTGAGTACTGAAGATTAGTATTCATCATATCTCTTTATCGGTTTAATCTAGTATCGAAAAATTTGAATTTTTTTCTATTTTTAAGGGACATTACAGGTATCTTCGAGTTTCCCATTGTTTCATGGAATAAATACAATATCCGTGAACCCAAACTGCTCCCCTAGGAAATAAGGCTTAACGCGACCGGAAATCTCATTGAGTACTCCTTCCAACAATCCCAGGTCCTCCAAAAGATTGAGCTTAGCTTCTTCGTGGGCTTCTCCTTTGCATCTCATAATGGGAGCAGCCCCATTACCATAAACCTGCACAAATTAAAGCAATTTAGTACGCACCATTAATTGATCTGAGATGAAATGAAGAATTGCTTCAAGTAAAGAGAACATCTGAATATAAATACCTTCTTATCTACAAAGTCTTCCCAGAATCTTGCACGGGCTCGCTCATATGCGGTGGCAGGCAGAAAAGGATTGGAAGCAGGCCAGGCCTCGTCGATGTATTGGAGAATGATGAGAGACTCGCAGACAGGGTTTCCGTTCTGGATGAGGATGGGTATCTTCTTGTGAACCGGGTTCATCTGCAGTAAAAGGTCGCTCTTGGCGGAGAGATTATCTTCTTGGTATTCATATTTGACGCCTTTCTCTTCCAAGGCAATCAAAACCCTCATACTGAATAGACTCACCCATAAGCTCAACATCTTCACCTGCTCCTCCTCATCAAGCTTCGCCATCGTCCGCTCTGCAAAACTGAAAAAAATGAGAGCACAATTATCTCTGGATCAATGAATGTCTATCCCGGTTGCTTGAATGCTTGGCAAGAGTTCCAAATAGGTTATATATAGAGTGCTGTAACCCTCCATCTATACCCTGAGTGCATATGCGATTACGTCAGAACCGGCTTTAACATATCCACAGACAACCATGCAGGGTTAGTGCATAAGTGATTACGTCACACCCCATTCATAATAATGTCACCACATTATACATATCCTCGTTGTTTTGACAGCTTGTATTAAAAAAATGTACTAATCTGTTGATTTAAAAAAATCTACAATTTTTTATAAAAATTATTAACGTTGTAAATTGTTTTTATTATACATTATTCATTTTCATTATCAATTAATATAATTTTGCAATTCATTTGAACAAAAGATGCAGGAAGTGTCCTTCTTTACTCAAATAAATAAATATGAATATATGTATCAATGTGATGTAGCATATAGCATAGTAGAGTCCACGTGAAAGAAGTGGTGTCAATCTATCCCATAAAAATTAAAATAACTACAATTACTTTTAAATTATATTTTAGCAAGGTGAAGGAAGTGTCACTCTATCCCATAAAAATAAAAAATAACCACAATCACATTTAAATTCTATTTGAGCAAGAAAGTATGCCTACCATATTAGTTATTAAAAAATAGTGTGGCTACCATATTAAATTAGTCTTTGTGTTCGGTTCAAAGTCTAAATTATCTTTATTTACAATTGATCCTCGTCAATGTCAATGTCAATGTAACTCATGGGAATCATAATTTGAACAAAACACATTTAATGATAATAATAATCTATTTTTAAGGTGATAGCCAAGAAAGACACCAAATTAGCCTTTCGGCTAATTTGGTGTCTGTGGAGTCATTTAGTTCTTTACACAGATCTTCAATTGCTGTAGGTATGACATCCTCAATGTTTTTTTCCAGAAATACAACAGATGTTCCTTGGCTTCGGTGTCACATGATCATGTTCAGAATAAAATACCTGAACTGTGGATGTTTTCCAAACCTTTGATCACAATATTTTAATAGGTGCAATGCATATTCGTGTAGCTGAATAGTCTTCAAGCATGGTTGCAACCAATCAACAACACCTATAGGAAACAATGTTGGAAATGCCATTTCAAACAAACCTTCAGTGTTGTATTCATTTATTGGTGAAAATCCTAATTCTAGCCACTCTGCTTCTAAATCTGATAGAGACGATTCATTTTGAACAAAATTTTGTATCTCCTCCATTTCTCATTGTGCATTTGGAATTCTAGTTGTAAATGAGGAAGGATGACTTTCTAATTGATGATTTCTAAATACATCAATGTCAACATCATTTCCATTTGAATCTAATATGTCGGATTTGATATAATGCAATCTATCAGACACATATGTTGGCCTGTTTGGAATACATACAACTAATTCTAAATCAATTTCAACATCTCGATAATATTTGTCAATTTGAATTTTGTAGTGCAATGCATTCAAGACACGAGATCTACTAACAATGCAATCATAGTGTTTGGACTGAGGTCCTTCTCTCCTAAGAATTAAGATATCTATAGGGCCCTAGTACGAAGTTGAGGGACCCTTTATATGCAATCGTGCATTCACAAAACACGTGAGCATTTCGTAGAACTCGGCATGAGCAGGCTCTGAGTTTGCCATGTCAGTTAACATGTTGTTGGCTCGATATATTCTTCTTTAGCTTTTCAAGATAGAACAACGTTCTGTGCGGTTTAGGGAACCAACAAAACCCCTTTTCACCAGACCTTTCGGCAACAATCTGCAAGCAGACTGAGGTCTCACCCGAGGCGAAGTTATGGGGAGGTTGCGGAATCAAGTTTCCAAAACCGGGTGATGCACGCTTCAACGGAATGGGGGACTACGTGAAGTTCACCTACTTCTTGGTTAACACTTATACAGTAGCACATCCAAGGACTGTGCGGTTCGGAATGGCCACTTGACAACATGACAGTGCAACTGGGGATTGCGCTTCCTCTTTAACAATCACATGTCTTTGACAATCTTTACTTAGTGCAATTTATGCATTCAACAAGCATCTTAGACCGTAAACCTTGCAAATTATACAAAACGATGAAGTACAATGTAACTCCGCACTTTCGGTGCTGTGCTTCAGGGAATTGCACTACACAGACTTTGCTGACTTAAGTGTTACCCAACTAACTTATGCATTCATCATGTTCAGAAATACTTCGGCATTCAAAATTCACTCATTTGTGTTCACACTTAGCATGTTATTCCTATGATTCATTCTTTTGGAGAATACACATGAAAGAAAAGATACATTTACTTATAAACAAGAACTTAACCATTCAACAGAAGCAAATACACAATCAATCACACAACACAACAATTTAACGTGGTTCACCCCCAAGATGGGAGCTACGTCCACACGAACTGTTGTTTTATTATCAATGGGAAGGGTTAAACAGATCCATTCTGCATACTCAGCTGCATACTCTCTTCTCTTCTTCGATGGGTCTCTACGCACATAGCTGTAGAGCCTCTTACAATAGTCTCTCAACAGAGATCAATATTCAATAATAATACCATACATAAACCAACCCTTTCCCTTACAAAATTTCCCTTTATATAGACCGTTCCCTTAGGTCACGTCTTTACAATTATGTGGGCCAAAACCCTAAGATTACCCAAAACGGTGTGGTTACCCGCCACCCCAACCTGTCGTAGTCTACAGTTGCTCCACGCACCTCTAGTTTCCTTGCTGGACCACTTCGGGCTCTAACGGCCTTCTGACAATCGTAGAACCGGTTCCAATTGCATCATGGCATGTCGCTTTCTGCCCATCTGGCCTGCCTATCACTGTCAACCCATGGCTGAGATTCTAACAGTTTTCTGCCACTCTCTTTAACAGGTCGCTTTAATCTTCCTCTACGTTGCTCCTTTCCCAACTGCCGGGAATCCTGGAGTCGCTTACCCAAAACTACTGTTGTTCTGGCACTGTGCATCAACATCACTACGCAGTGCTTCGACTTCGCACTGCATAGTACAAATCTATGACTACGCAATATGAACTGCGCCTTTGGAAAAATTCTGCCCTCTGATCTCCGTAGTCCGAACGACGCACTTGCCAAAATTGTACTTCACAAAAAATGTGCCAACTTGGGCTATGCCCAACAGGCCCCTAACACTTACTCGTGGATCGTCCCCGATCCACTTTCGCTTGGTGACTTGGGATACGCATCCTCTGGGGGACTTACCTTTTCAGTAAACTCTTTAAGAGTTGCAATTAGCTTCTCAATGACTTCCTTTGTTTCCTGCTTGAATTCCTTAACTGTTTCCAGCATCTCCACTGAGACCTCCTCTTGAGCATACTCATGCACCGTCTTCTCCGTGGTGTGGAGTTCTTGCACTTTCTGTTTGATCACATCAGTGAGAGCTAGCACCTCTTCTTGCACTTGTTGTAGTGGCATTGATGTCTCTTCCTCCTTATCCCTCAAAACTTTCAGCTCTTTTGTTAAGTTTTTCACCTACACTAACTTTTAAATTTTCTCCTTGTTCGGCAAGGTCTTCATGGCCGTATTGACAGCATCCAGTCCTGCCTGCGTTTGGTTCACATCATTCTGAAGTTGCTGCAGGACAAGGTTGTCCTGTAGCATGGTCCATACTTGAGTTTCTTCATCCAACAAGTGTTGACACTTTACTACTTCGGCAGAGATGTTTTCTGCTGACACTTTCGGTTCTACGATTCTTTCCTCTCCCATACCAGTCGGCGTACTAGGAGGATCCTGGGTTGAGAGCTTAGCAACCTCTTCTTTGTGCGCGATCTCAATCTCGACCATCTCGGTCTTCAAGTCACTCACCACCTTTCCAATCTGAGTGATTGTATCCTCTATTTCTGGCTGCACTTCGCACTTTGGTATCTGTGCGCAGATAGTCGCAACTGTCTCTTCCAACCTTCTCCTTTTTTCCTATGCTCTGGATGATTATGTAGTCTTTTGCACACACTCCTCTGCTAGCTGTTTGTACTTCTCCTCTAGGTGTGCATTATGGCTGTAAGAGATGATGTCTCTATCTCTTTTCTCCTCAACAACCTGCAAATGCATATTGTGCAACCCCTCAATGGGTATCATGCCAATGTTTAGGTCAAGGTGCTCTACCTGCTTCGCACCTTCATTCATCTCCTTAGTTGAGAAAATTATATTAAGTGGTTGCATTCTCATGAGGCGAAGCTTCATTGTCAAGGTCGGTGGCCTTCTCCTTCGGGTACTGGATTCATCATTCTGACCTTCCGACTCAGGTTCTCAGATGAGGCCTTGGTGGGCTTTGTCTATCTTCACAACCATAAGATTTAATTCCAACAAGTTGTGGTTCAATTGTGCTTGCGCCTCTTCATTCTTACTGTCTTTTACGGCAAGCGTCTCCTCTAGGTATTTGTGAACTTTCAGAGTGATGCAGTCATAGTCGTCTTCGTGCAACTTTGCTTCTGGATTCTCTTTGGTTTCCTTACTTTTATTTCTTGGCCCTTTTTCTGGTACTGAGCTTTCAGGTTCCTTTCGCTTCCCCCTTGTTTTGACTTCAGAGGTGTTTACTTTTGTCTCTTCATCAACTAGTGTAGCTTTATGTGGGCTTTCTTCTGATGAGGTGCGGATTTCCAAGGGCGCATCCACCTTCCACAGAGGTGGCCAGTCTTTTAAGGCTAGTGTAATTCTTTACGCGTCCAACTAGTAGTCCATAGGGAACCATATTGGATTCTTCTTTTCGGCCTTTGGCTGAATGTAAACATGGGGCAAATCAGCCTTAAATATCATCTTCGACAGAAACAGTGTCGTTGTCTCTTTTGCAATGCACGAAGTGTGCAATATTACATCGCATAGTTGGCCGAAGTAAGTGTGGAATTGCTCACTATTGATGCGATGTCGCTCTGGCTGCGCGTTCTCCCACATGTTTTCGTACTTCGCGGCGATGCAATCCCCTGTTATCATTGGAAGATTGTGTTGGTATTTGGGCTCCTTTCAGCCTACAAAAGCAATCAAGATCATCAGCCACAAGTAGTGGAACGCGTTTCCTGTCTCCTGGGTTTCTTTGACATCCTCCAAAAATTCATTCAACAAATAATTGGCCCAATTTTATGGGTGTCCATCTTTTGCCTTCAAAGCGAGAAGCACTGCCGTGGCCGTCACTTCCGCTAGTCTACATTTTCGTAGAATCCTTCCTGCGAGCAACTGGATAGTGAATTTTGTTGCTTGGTCTTCAATTTCGTCTGTGAGAAATCCTTGTTTTCACTTTGATATTTTGTATTCCTCTTCCATTTGCTTTGCAATTTCTTTATCCTTCGTTTTTCCTCCAAACTCATCTTTGGGATCATCACCTCTCTTGCTGAGGTGATTAATGGTGTAAATGAGGTCAACATTGATGTCGATCTTCTGGTCAAGCCATAGGAATGCCTAGTGTGTGCATGATAACAGAGTGCGCACCACCGCAGTACATTCTGGATTGCGTTCAAATTGTGGTATTCGGAGAAGGTGCAGCAAGCCGACGGGTGCTAACTGCTTGGCCCAGTCTTGCAGCATAATCAAAGGTTTCCCTGATTTTGGATCCTCCCTCCTACACATGTACTGGTCTGCTTGAAATTGAGGATACTTTCAGTCGCTTGGGTATTTTGCTTCCAGCAGATTATGATCTGTGAACTTGCATGTTTCTATTTTGCCGAGTAGATTCCCCTGGATTTCTACATCTCAAGAAATCGGTGGCACTGGGATGTCATATTGCGCATTCTTAAACAGGGTAACTGCTCGCCCGTCGGCCTTTCTGGGTGGGATATAAACATGTGTAAGGTAAATCGGGTTGTTCCCTGGAAGCAATGGCAGTCTAGGATTCAACTTCCTATGTTCCTTCGGCTTCTCAGGTTCCTTAAGGGGTCCCTTATCCTTTTGCTGCATGTTGGTTGTAGTGTGGGGTGATCTTCTTGATCCTGAACCTTTCTATGAAGCTGACTTTTTGACGGGAATTTTCATCAACCCCTCCAACCCAGATTGTTTAAAATCCCTCATTGCCTGCTCGACTGTGGAATCCTCAGACATTCAGCTGGAAATACCTCTTTAGGCTCTCGGAATTTCTTAGCACTCACTGTAAAAAGATTGAAGCTATGGCTTGCGGGAAAATTTGAAACTTACGGTAAAGCCCGCAAGTCTAGTCTTTGTGGTATTTATAGGCGTAGTTGGGCTTAGCCGCGCCCATAAACGGCTAGATAATCATTGAATTCCACAACCATTGGCCAAATCTGTCGAGGATTTTGGTCTTTTCCTTCATTAACTTCTTTAGAATGGCTAATTTTGCATTAAATGCTCAAGAGGTCATCAGCAAAATCACTATGTAACGGCTAGTTATCCGACTGACATTTTAACAACTAGTTTCTGGGAACTACGCGCATGGTTCATATGAACAGACTTTTGCACGGTCCCATTGCACACTTGTGCTCCTTCAAATTTAACTTCGCAACTGCGCGTTTAGTTTGTGCCTCGGGTCGAAGCTTCTGGTGTATACTTCGGATTTGTCCTATTTCATTTGATCTGCGCGGCTGCATTTTGAACTTTGCAACTGCGCGCTTCTACTTCTCTTTTTTTTTCCTGCGTAGATTCACTTCTCTACTAGTGCTGCACGGTAGATGCATCCTTTCGATCAAAATTCGTGTATCAGACCAAAACTGTGTACAGCCTCTGTTCAATTTCTAGTGCCCAAATTCAACTGTACTTGACACTTAGAATTTTCCTTCTCTTCTGATCACTCAGGGCTCTACGAAGTAGGACTATCCCTGTAGGGTTTAAGTCTACTTCCATTAACCAGACCTGGTAAGTTGTCTCCGGCTAACGTGGCTAACTGAGTTGCACCACCGTTAGTAACATGCATAACAATATATGGCCTAAGCCAATGCATTTTAAATTTTCTAGGAAATTTCATGAACTTACTATCATATAGGAGGACTAGGTCTCCTACTTGGAGGAATTTGTGCTTGATATGGCGATGGCGATCATGCCATGCTTTTTCTCTGTCCTTATGCACTTGTTGGTGAAAGCTTGAAATGAAGCGATCCTCCTCCAATCCAACCAAGTGTAGAAGCCTTTCTTGCAATGTCTCTTCATCTTCCATGTCTATGAATGTTGCAATCCTTAAGCTTGGTACAATGTACTCCATCG
The DNA here is from genome assembly GCA_027924585.1 of Larix kaempferi. NCBI lineage: Eukaryota > Viridiplantae > Streptophyta > Pinopsida > Pinales > Pinaceae > Larix > Larix kaempferi. Next base: position 1,152,324 of record BSBM01000316.1, on the reverse strand, counting down.
GCATCACAGCTTCCTGTCCATAGGCCAATCTGAAAGGTGTATGGCCTGTCAGTTTCTTACAAGTTGTTCTATATGTCCATAGTACAACTGGTATGCGTAGATCCCCATCATCTCTGTTTGAGTTACATACTTTGGTTAGTGCATTTTTCAGCACTTTGTTAAATGCTTCGACTGTTCCATTGACTTGTGGATGGTAATGTGTACTCCTTTGATGATGTATTTGAAATTCTTCAGTCTGTGCTTCAATGGTTTTGTTCAGGAAATGGGTTCCTTGGTAACTCATTAATATTTTTGGGCATCCAAATATGGTAAGGATATTCTCAAATATGAACTGCGCTACAGTCCTTGACCGATTTAGCTTCTTCCCATCTGGTGAGATAATCTGTAGTGGTGATAATATATCTCGCACTAGTCCTCTTTCCCGATGGGTTAATAGGTCCCACAAAATCAATGGCCTACTTTTCAAATGCTTGTAGTGTCAACTGCGGATTCAGTGGCATTTCATCTCTGCGTGATGGATTTCCAGTTCTCTGGCACACATCGCAACTTCGACAATGTTCCTTTGAATATTTGTGGAGAGTAGGCCACCATAATTCTACTCTTAATATCTTCTGCGCAGTTGCTCTCCCTTCTTAGTGACTTCCAGATGCACCTGAATGTGCCTCAGCCAATATAAATGGATTTTCATGTTCTAATACACAACGACACAGCACTTCATCTAGTCCTAACTTGTATAGTTGTCCCGCAATGATAGTGAAGTTTGCTACTCTGACTACCAGCTTCTTTTTCTACTACGTAGTGAACTCTGTGGGTGCCAATCCTGTAGTCAATAATTCTACAATATATTTGTAATAATCATCTGCGATCTGTATGGAAAATAACTACGCATCAGGAAGATTGTCTTCAATATTTGTGGGTTCTTCACCTGACTCAATCCTTGAGAGATAGTCAGGTCCTAGGTTCAGTCTTCCTGGTTTAACAATAATTTCAAAGTCATACTCTTGAAAGAGTAACCATCTGCATATTCTCCCCCCTAACACTGGCTTATTGACCAAGTACTTCAAAGCTGAATGTTCAGTGTACATGGAGAAGCGCGCACCCATCAAGTAGTGACTGAATTCCTGCAGTGCGTACACCATAGCTAAACCCTCTCTTTCTATGGTTGTGTAATTCTTCTCAACTGAAGATAGCTTTCTGCTTGAAAATGCAATAGGGTGATCAATGCCCCCTTCGCCTGGTTGAGCGAGCACGATGCCCAATGCAATAGATGAAGCATCAAAATGTACATGAAATGCTTTATTCCAATCTAGAAAGACTAGGATAGGTGCAGTTGCCATTTTCTCTTTTAATGTATCCAATCTTGTCTGGCATTCTTCGCTCCATTCGAACTTCGCTTCTTTCTTCAGAAGTTTCTCCATCTCTGCGGTTATCTATGCATAACCCTTGATGAATTTTCTATAGTATCATGTATGTCCTAGTGTCGTGCGAAGCTGCTTTACCAAATTTGGTGCCGATAGATTCACAATGACTGCGATCTTCGCAGTATCAACCATCAGACCTTGCTTACACACAATGTGGCCTATTAGTATACCATAGGGTACACATAAAATACATTTCTTTAAGTTCAACAAGATTTGATGTTGTCTACACTTAGCTAACATCATTCTGAGGTTTTCATAATGGTTCTTTAGTAAACCAAATACAGTCCAATCATCAAAATAGACTTCTAAGAACTTATGGATAAAGTCCTTGAATGCTGCAAAAACAACTCTGGAAAATATAGCAGGTGCATTCTTCAAACCAAATGGCATAACTGTATACTGATACTAGCCCCATTTAGTAGAAAATGTAGTTTTATGTTTGTCTACTGAGTCAATTGGGATCTACTGGTATCCATAGAATCCATCAGTGAATGAGTAGGCCTAATTCTCTCCCACATTGTTTAGTACTTCATCTGTAAATGGAGTAGGAAATGGGTGGTGTAGCGAAGCATCATTGAGCTTCCTGAGGTCCACGCAAATTATAATCTCTCCTTTTTTCTTTTTATCCTGGATAACCATAGGGATTATCCATTATGATTCTTCCACTGGCTCAATGATCCCTACATCAAGCATTTTATCGAGCTCTTCCTTCACTCTTTCCTTGTATATGGGATTTAGTTAATAAGGCGTTTGCCTTATGGGATTCGCACCTGGCTTAAAAAGTATCTTCATGACTCCCAAGTCACCCAAAATTCCTTTCATTTCAGAGAACTTTGTTGGAAACAAATCCTGATACTCATGTAGAAGGTCTGTGATCTGCGCGACCGTTTCATCATCCCAGTAATCCCCAATAGATGCAAACTTCAGTTCTTCACTTGTTCTAATGTTAACTTTCCTTGTTTTGATAGGACTGCTCAGATCTGGAATTTCTAATGGAGGTCCTTCTACATCGTGCACTCCCTTTGACTCAGGTATATTGATATTGCGTGGATCCTCCTCGTCGCTCTCCTCCTCATCTTCTTCATCTGCAAAGAGGTTATAACATTCAAGGGCGTATTCTATCTGTCTTGCCCATTCTGGTTGCTGGTTTACAGTTTCTAGTCTATCATTAAATATCTTCCCTTTTTTTACCTTAGATGCCTCATTTATACTTGGGAATTCATCTTTGAATATCCTTTCTTTGATAATCTACAGAGCCTCATTTATGTTTGGACAGTCATCTTCAAAACTAAAAGTTCTTTGGAAGTTCATAGTCATAATAGACCAATCTGTTGTGCCTCTGCGAAGCTCTGCGTCTGTATACCAGTTCTTCGGGATCTGCTCTAATGTGTGCACAAACAAATGAACACATTCTATCTGTGGTATGTTTTCCCATGCTTTTGAAGAGATCTCTATGTGATCTCTTGGATTTGTTTGTCCATTATACTTTTCTATTGTCAGCGCATATTTCTTTGTGAATCTAATTTGCATCATGTGCTTGCATTGTTCCCATGTGGTCAGATGTGAAGAACCTGCAATAATTAATTAATGAAAACACACGAGATAGCAGAAATAATAGAACTCATAATCACTTTTATATTGATCACAGGACACTTCGAGAGGGTAACCTCCTTTGAGCAAGCTCAATACAAATAACTTCACGGTACCTTCATTGGTCTCAACACAAACTTATATACTAAGTCTAGGCGCCAATACAATGGGTCAATACCATGTGTTAATACAAACCATGGGCCGATACAAAATATGGATCAACAATTACTACGGGACAACTTACAAAGCATATGTGTCCAACAACAATAATACAAACTATGGATCAACAAATACTATGGGACGACTTACAAAGCATATGCGTCCAACAACAATATACTAACAATGTAAATAGAAGGGTTGACATGGGTTCCTAACATCCCCTCTCCTTTAGAAAAAGCTTTGTCCTCAAAGCTTTAGATGTTGAAATTGATGCAGAATCTGAAGGAGTGGTTCCCCTGTAGCATCCTCGGGTAGCATTCCGGCCCACTGATGCCTTTTGAGTTTCAGGGAGGATTGCTTGGAAGGCTGTAGAAGAAGGACCATATCAGCTGCGTGAAAAGTGTGCTCAGAACGGTGCTGATCGGCTTGTTGTTTCAGTCGAATTCTTGCCATGTAAAGATTGTCCTGCAGAATGAGAAGAATTTGATCGCAGTTTCGAAGAACCGAGTCAATTGCCTGAACTGGGGAGCTGTTGAGCGTGTATGGACGAAGAACTAGTAGTGTCTGTCCATACATTGCTTCATATGGTGTACTTTTAGATGTGGTATTGTACCACTGGAGCGCTTCTAGGAAATCCATAGAAATAGCTGTCCACATTTGTGTAGGGATGGGAAAGGATTCTAGCAGTCCTAAAAGGAGTGACGTTCCATCCTTGTTGACCTGGAAAGTATCACAGTCAGCCACCATCTATTGAATTGTCATTTTCAGTCCCTGGCAAAAGAAGTTACATTGTTCCCGGTCATACATTTTGAGGAACCCAGAATGCCCTACTAATGAAGAAGCATGGCGTTCATAGAAGAGATAGCCCTGTTGAACAGATTGCAACCAATTTGGAACAAGCAGAGAAATAACTGTAAAAGAAACTGGGTCATCAAATGTGCGAGAAGGAGCATTTGCCACCATATTGTCCTTGCCCTTCTTGTAAGTGATCACATAGGCATAACCCATGAGTTGGATAACTCATTTCAAGTGTGCTGGGGAGGAGACCCATTGTTCTAGGAAATTTTCCAGACTCTAGAGATCAGTCTTGATGCAGAAATAATTCCCTAATAGGTATGGCTGCCACTTCTGTACTGCATGCAAAATAGCCATCATTTCCTGGTGGGATGTAGATGCGTCTAAATTCGTACCGGAAAGGTCTCTTGAAGGTGATAAGCCCACTGGTTCAGCAAGGACACCTGCATATCTATCCAAGGAAGTAGGGGAGACCGTTGATGGGTGCATCTGAATGGAGTGGAGTTGAGCGATGACACCATGTGAATTATTCTTAAGGATCTTTTCCAGACAATGTGAACTGATGATGTAGAGAGACCCTTGTTGTAAGCCCTTAAATTTGTGTTGTTTTCCATTGACTAAAAATTGCATCCAAAGTTCAGCAAAATCCCATAAGATGGGGCCAAGTGTGCATAACCATTGAACGCCCAAAACCACATCACATCCACCTAGGGACAAGGAAAACATGTCAGAGCACAGGTTATAATCTTCCAGAGAGATATGCACATTGTGACACTTCCCCTTGCAAGTTAAGGTGCCCCCATTGGCAACCATGACTTCAAAGTTGGAGCAAGGATGGACAAAATAATCAGCATGTTTGGCGATCCGAGGGTCAATGAAGTTATGAGTGCTACCAAAATCAATGAGTATTGTAAGAGGAAGCTTCTTGAAGTAACCCCTGACCCGCATTGTTTGGGGGGTGGTGACGTTGGATAAAGCATGGAGAGATATCTCTAGTTATTCATCCTGAGATGGCCGGGGGTCAATAGGCAGGTCCTGAATGTCGACTTGATCATCCATTGTATCTGGAGTTTTTTGACCAATTGTAGAGGTAGGTGGAGAATCCATATCAAAGAGATAGAGCTTTTGTTGAACACATCTATGTCCCCGAGTGAATTTTTCATCACAATTATAACAAAGCCCTTTTTCTCGGCGTACCTGCATCTCCGTTTCAGACAAATGCTTGATAGGAGTTGGTCTAGGAGCTGGTGGGATGGGAGGTCGTTGAGAACCCATATTTCGAAAGGGAACAAAAGTGGGTTTGGAGCGTTGTTGGGATGCAATATTGTCTTCTGCCAACTTAGCCAACCGTAGGAATTTCATCACTGTTTTGGGACAAAACATTTTTACCTCTGATCGGATTTCATCCTCAAGACCACTGATAAAGCAACTCCTGTAGAATTCATCAGACAATCTTTCTATGTGATTGGATAGTTTCTTAAATTCTTTCTGATACTCTCTCATAGTGCCACTTTGACGAAGTATAGTGAGTGGTCCAGTGAAGTCATCAAAAGCACTAGGACCAAATCGTTGCAAAAGGAGTTGGCAAAAATCTGTCCATTTTAGCTCATCATGAGCCTTGATGTACCAATGGTACCATTGAAGGGCTTCCTGTTCCAAATGAAAGGATGCAAGTGGAAATTTTTGGACATCAAAAGTATTATCCAGACCGAAATGTTGTCCTGCACGATAGATCCATCTAGTTGGATCAGTACCATTAAAGCAAGGAAATTCAAGCTTTGGACCACGGAAATTGCTGGAAGAAGAGAACCCATTGGCTATCGAAGATTCGTGCTGTCAGTTATTGTTCATGGTTGAATGCTGAAGATGGAGGCTAAGAAATTTCTCATCTAGATCTTGGAGTTTGGTTTGGATGGCTGCAAGTGCTTCCTCCATGGTTGTTGCTCCTGCGCGGTTGACAACCATAACCAGGAGTTTTTTTTTTCGGGGCAAGGTGGGGGGGGGGAATGGATAGAAAAACACAAACAAAAGCTTATTTAGTAAAGGGAAATTTGGATTTGGGAAAAACTCGAAGGGGTAATTGGGGTTTGATTAGGTTTTGGACACTTTCTGATGGACAGGGAAGTAAAAAATGGGGATTTCAGAAGCAGGGTGAAAGAATGAGAAAATTTGGCAGAGAGGGACAAAGAAGCAAAATTAGGAAAGGAACTCGGTGGAAAATTTTGAAGGCGATTGGGTGAAATCTGAATAATTTATGGCAAACCCTTAAAATAAAAAAAATGTGGGATTTCAGGCTTTGGGAAGTGGAATTTGGGATAGGGTCCTCAGGAATGAAATATGCAGAATGGGATTACCGGGGTGTCAGGGAAGTTTCAAGGGAAACGAAGTGAAAACAAGGGAGATATGGCCAATTTTTTTTACTTTTTTTCAGGAATGGATCTGCAATGGCACGGAAGGGATCTAAAACAGATAGATCTACAATGACACAGAAGTGATTAGAAATAGAGGGATCTGAAACGACACCGAATGGATCGAAAACGGCTGGATCTGATATAGATCTAAAACGGCTGGATCTAGAACAACTTTCAGAATGGATCTAAAATGACGCAGCAGTGATCAGCAATAGTTCAGCCAAAAATAGATATGGACCCCAGGTATGTGCAGCTTCCTAACAGTTTAGAGGTTTCACTCAGCCACTAATGCTGTCAGACGGCTTGCGTATTGGGGCAGTACCCCTCACTCCACGGCTCAGGTAAAACTGATAACTGCTTTTCCACAAATGATAGCTCTTGGTTTACCTCACGGGTAGGAACTAGTCAATCAAGTAGGGGTCATTGCCCTTTTCATTGGCAGGTCCTCTCAATGGGCTAGCTACTTTGGGGTTCCTGTGGTACCCCTCACAATGAGTTTTAGGGCTTATGCCCAAGTACTTCCCACAGTTAAGCAGATAGGGATTATTCCCATATCCGAAGCTGCAACAGATGCGAAAAAAAAATTTGGCAGAAATTTCACCCAGCGAGCCCAAGAAAGTGCTCTGATACCATATGTGAAGAACCTGCAATAATTAATTAATGAAAACACACGAGATAGCATAAATAATAGAACTTAGAATCACTTTTGTATTGATCGCAAGCCACTTCGAGGGGGCAACCTCCTTTGAGCAAGCTCAATACAAATAACTTCATGGTACCTTCATTGGTCTCAACACAAACTTATATACTAAGTCTAGGTGCCAATACCATGGGTCAATACCATGTGTCAATACAAACCATGGGCCAATACAAAATATGGATCAACAATTACTATGGGACGACTTACAAAGCATATGCGTCCAACAACAATAATACAAACTATGGATCAACAAATACTACGGGACGACTTACAAAGCATATGCGTCCAACAACAATATACTAACAAAGTAAATAGAAGGGTTGACATGGGTTCCTAACATTAGAGTCTGCTTATGTGCGGCCCACCATTTGGTAGGTGTAGCGCGCAATGCTATATCCAATGCTAGTAGCCAATGTTCAGCTAAAACTGATACAATATACTCTTGAAGAAATGTATAGACATTAGTTGAGCCATCATAAGTGGGGATTGGACTTACCTCTGTTCCAATCCAACGCAATGATGTTGTGATCTGCACACATCTCCTGGCAGATACTTCATCCATTCTACTTTGCCAATTCTCCAATCTTGCGTCGGAGTCTGATACAAAAGAATTGTCCTAGCACCAACTAAGCGTTCCATCAGTCGTACGATTGATGTAGTCGGTCTGATTCGCAGTCATCTGGTAGATGCGATCAAGGTCTTGTGCTCTGCATTCTTCTTGTATTGGTTCACTGTATCTTTGTCCTTGTAAAGGGTCCAAGGGTGCGATGAACCTGATGTTTGTCCCTTGAAATATCATCTGTTTTTTCTTTAATTCAATGATCATGAGGCCCTTATCCATTGCCCATTCTATCCCCAGTAATGCAAGATATGGGTTACGGTCGTCGATGATCTCAATAACCTCAAAGTCTACTGAACTTCTTACTCCATCGATGTCCACAATTACATTCGAGAGTCTTACGAATGGAATAACTTTCTGTTGATTAGATAGTCTTAGTTGGATAGGTGACCATGATAACCTTGGTTTCCCCATTTGTTCCCATGTCTGCTTGGTCAAGACATTCACTTCTGATCCCAAATCAAGGATGATCTCATAGTCTCCAATCTGCGCACTTAGCCTCATTTCTCGGCCTATTCTCTAATGAATTTTTATGTATTGAACTGCGCTCTAATCAGTACTTGTGTAACTGCGTTGTTCATAGTGGTTGAGTAAGTTTTACAATTTGGCTAAGGAATCTTTGCTTTTCAGTAACTTCATACAGCTCCGTAGGAGCTATGCAACAGAATTCCCTGTTTTTGCTGTGGTACATGTTTTATCATATGCTGCTGGCATATCCTTCATATGCATTGTTTCCCTTCCCAATGGGATTATTGGTGTCACAAGTGCCAGTTCTTTGAAGGTCTCCCTTATTTCTGCGAAGACTTCTTTGTTTCTTTCCAGATTGAAAGCAAGTGCTTTCACAATTTCTTTTCTTATCCAGACCCCTTCAATAGGTGTTTGCTTAGCTTTGTGGTCTTCAGAGGTCGAGGCTTCTGGTTCTTTATCTCTTCCTATTGTAGCGCCACTTCATGTCACAGCATTGATGTTTGGATCTATGGTTATCTTCTATACTGCAATCATCTGAACATTTAGGTTTGGTGCTTCTATTCTCCTCTCCTTCATCTTTTCTTGCAAAATTGGGCATGCCTCAATGACATGATCAAAATATTTACAGTATCTACATGCAGTACAAGCATTGGTACAGTCTCTAGATAGGTGACCTGGCTGGCCACAGTTATAGCATACTATCTGACCTCTCCCTCTTCCTTGGCCAGTATTTCTTCCTCTTCCTCAGAATCCACCACGACATCTATATGCGACCTAATCATACTACGTGTTATCATTGTGTTGCAGTGTTTCTTCTTGAACTCTGTAAAAATCATGCTTCCTTTCTATCATTAGTTCATATGCTCTACAGTTGGAATCATCATGGCCAGCTGATTTATAGAAATTGCAATACAAATTCTTGGGTGTTCGCACATATTTCGGGATCAAATAACAATCTTCACGTCGATGTCCTCTGCATCGAAAAATTTCACACCATGGTCCTTACTGCTGATTCAATGGATTTAGTGCTCGATTATAGAGGTATTCTTAAAACAGGGGAAAAAATTCCTTTGGGTGTCCTTCTCCCTTGCATCATGTACACCAGACTTCTTCTCTGGTTTCTTTTCCTTTCTTGATGTCTTGTAGTTGTAATGTTAGAGTTGCTAGCTAATTCTAGATTTGGACCATGCCTTGGCTAGTCTCTCCTATCGACAAAGCCTCTAGATTCACGGAAATCTCTAAGGATTCTTCCTATGAAGCAAACTTCTATTGCATCAGTGGTAGTCTAATGTGTGGAAACAACAAGACGATGAACCACTCTTGGTGTTGTTGCGGTGTAATGTCAAAACTGACCCGATCTAACAATGTTTTAAACTTATGTTCAAATTCCCATACTGACTCAGTCGTTTTTTGCTTAATCTCTTTTAGTTCTGGGATGCATGGTGACTCTGACTTAGGTTTCTTCAATTCTCTTAAGAGGGTAGCCTTGATATCCACTATAGTTCTATTATGTCCAACAAAATACTTCATAAACCAATTCAAGGCTCTATCCCTGAGTGTAGTGATGAGTTGTGCTTGCTTAACAGCATCATCCTAGACTTGCTTAATGTTCCACATGACCTCACACAGAAACCAATGTTGCTCAGGGTCTTCTAGACCCGTTCCTTTGAATATCGAGAGTTTTATATCATCTGTCATTCTCCTTCTCGGTGGCCCAGTGTTCTGTGCAGTGTTAGGGATACTACTGTACGGAATGTTCCGAGTACTCACTCCTGCGGTGTTACTACTACTGACATTCTAAGGGTTAGCAGTATTGTCAACTAGTGGGTTCTGCGGGGTGATAGGCTGATAGGTAGCTGATAGAGGTGTTGCCTGGCTATAAGTCTCAACTTGGAACTCAGTTTCTACGTGTAGTTCATGTTCACTAGACCTCTTTTCTGCAGTACACTTATATCTTTTACCACTTCTTAGTGTATGAATGTGTTCTTCTGTATCACTATCATTAGATCTGAATATTACAAACTCAAAACAACTAGGTATCTTACTACATTCTTAAAACACCTTTCTCAGCTAAAATCATTTTGATATATAAACTCAGATTGTTCAGATACTTACCTCTGAATCCTTTGAAGAACTCTGCCTCTGCTACGCTATAGGACTTCAGGGTGTCCACAATGAACTTTGTAACGAAGCCTTGTAGTAGGCTATCAATCCAGAAGTCTACTGCTTGTGAGAGTGGACTATTTACTACTTTAAGTCTCCGAATGAGATCTGGGGTCCACTCAGTAGGTACTCCTTCTTGGAAATAGTTCTTCCGCTTTGCGAGTCTTGATAACCACTCGTACAACTCGTTTCCAAAAGATGCGAAGAAAATTTCATAAATTTCCGCCCACAGGTATCTCTAAAACAATTTTACATTAGAGAAAAGCGGATGCCTATTCTCTTTTCTTGCAAAATCCCTTTCTTTCTTGTCCACCCAGTTCCATATTTCGATTTTCTCTCGATTCCAATTTTTGGTGCTCATCACCAGTTCAGTCCCGGCAATGGAACCATTTGTTGGCTCGATATATTGTTCTTTATCTTTTCAAGATAGACCCAGGTTATGCGCGGTTCAGGGAACCAACAAAACCCCTTTTCACCAGCCCTTTCGGCAACAATCTGTGAGCATACTGAGGTCTCACCTGAGGCAAAGTTATGGGGAGGTTGTAGAATCAAGTTTTCACAACCGGATGATGCATGCTTCAATAGAATGGGGTATTGCACGAAGTTCACCTACTTCACGGTTAACACTTATACAATAGCCCATCTAAGGATTGCGTGGTTCAGAATGGCCTCTCGACAACAGGACAACGCAACTGGAGACTGTGCTTCCTCTTTAACAATCACACGTATTTGTAAATCTTTACTTATTGTAAGTTATGCATTCAACAAGCATCTTAGACCGTAAACCTTGCAACTTATACAATATGATAAACTATAATATAATTGCACACTTCCAGTGCTGCACTTCAGGGAATCGCACTACAAAGAATTCGTTGACTTAAGTGTTACCCAACTAACGTATGCATTCATCATGTTCAAAAATACATCGGAATTCAACATTCACTCATTTTCATTCACACTTCCTATCATTCATTCTTCTGGAGAATACACATGAAAGCAAAGATACATTTATTTATAAACATGAACTTAACCATTCAATAGAAGAAAATACACATTCAATCACACAACACAACAATTTAGCATGGTTCACCCCTAGGATGGGAGCTACATCCACAGGAACTGTTGTTTTATTATCAATGGTAAGGGTTCAACAGTTCTAGTCTGCGCACTCAGCTGCAGACTCTCTTCTCTTCTTCGATGGGTCTCTGATCAAACAATTGCAGAGCCTCTTACAATATTCTCTCAATAGAGATCAATATTCAACAATAATCCCATACATAAATCAACCCATTCCCTTACAAAATTTTCCTTTCTATAGACTAGTCCTTTAGGTCACGTCTTTACAATTATGTGGGCCAAAAATCTAAGGTTACCCAAAATGGTGCGGTTACCCGCCACCCCGATCTGTCATAGTCAACAGCTGCTCCATGCGCCTCTGGTTTCCTTGCTAGACCACTCTGGGCTCTAATGGCATTCTGACAGCCACATAACCGGTTCCAAATGCATCATGGCGTGTCACTTTCCACCCCTCTTTCCTTCCTGTCGCTGTCAACCCGTGGCTTTGCTTCTAACGGTTTTCCGCCACTCTCTCTGATAGGTCACTTTCATCTACCTCCACGCTCCTCCTTATCCAACTATCGAGAATCTTGGAGTCGCTTACCCAAAACTGCTACTACGATGGCAATGAGCATTAGCATTACTGCATAGTGCTTCGAATTTGCATCGCTTATTACGCATATCTGAATATGCAATCTGAACTGTGCCTTTGGCAAAACTATGCCCTCTGATCTCCACAATCGTGCGCACTTTCCAAAATTGTACTTCATAAAACATGTTCCAACTTGGGCTATTCCCAACACATGTAGGATAGGATTCCATAACGCGCACGCGTTATGGATCACTAGAACGCGCGCGCGTTTTTGTTAACATAACAAAAAAAAAATAGTTCGTGGACCGCGGTCTCTATTTCTTCAAGGAAAACCGAAACGCTCGAGTGATCAGAGCTTCCAAAAATGCATTGGAGAAGTGAAGGGAGGGAAAATTCGAAGAGGGAGGAGGGTGATTTTGTCTTGCAAGGCGGATTGGAAAGGTAGGCATCCAAACATTCATCATTTCATCAATAAAAATATAAATTTGTATGTTGCCCTAAATTAAAAATCCATGTAAATGAAATTCCAAAATTAAAAATTTTAAAAATTGTTAATTAACATATGGCAATTCCTCCATATTATCAATCCCCTTAAGTAATTTTGCATCCACCTAAGCAATAAGGGATTTGAATCCCAACACCAAATTTTCTTCAATATTTTTCCCACATCTAAATTGGAAATTGGAACAGAAAAACCATCCACCATTTGGCTAGGAGGAGGAACTATGGACTATAACCTACCCTATGTTTTTTTCCCACACATTTTTTTACCCTAAAAATGTCCAACCAATGCTTGTGAAGCCAACCCAATGGCATGATGGATTTTACATCATTTCCCAAACCCCAAGGGACTAGGTTCCCCTTATTTGCAGACACACCACTTACTTTGTTGCTAAGATGAACTACCACATATTTTTTGACCTCCTTCACCACCAAGACACTCAATCGATGGTTTTGGGTTTTCATACCTAGCAACCAATAAGAGATTTACTTCATGTAACAAGTGTAGATCAACCCTCAGATTCAAAATATCTCCCCTTCTTAATGACGCAGAGGACTTCACCACCAAATCTTCCTCATCATATTCTGAGCAAGGAAAGGACCACAAACATGAAATGAATTAGATACACAAGAGAAATTTTTGAAGGTAGAGTATGACGAATAACATCTTCCCCAATACCTCGGCTCTAGAAAGGTGTACATAAAGTGCTTTTAAGGCCCCCATTGTCTTAATCCTTCATTAATAATTGAATTAGGAGCTCTCCGCCATCGATCATCAATCGATTTACATGTAGTTGATCCTCACCTTCCACTTTGGTTTACATGTAGTTGTTATTATAGTATTTTGAGATGATATTTATGCTTGTAATGTAATCATTCTTGCACAAAGTTTGTACATTTTTCATTTTTGAGAGATGTCCTTATAGCACATGTATATGTTTCAAATGATTTGTTTTCTATTTTATTTTTTGATTGCAGTGACGATTATGGATGAACATTCAGACATCCAAAGAGAAATTGGGAGGCCTAGAGAAATTCGAGCCTCAATAACTATTGTTGATGATAGGCACCGTATGCTTGCATCCAATTTGGATGCAATGATAGATACTTTTAGTAGGTCTAATGGTGCACTGCACGATATTGCTACATACAGAGATAGAAAGAGGCAAGAATATGCGAACGAAATTATCTACAAAGAAGTTAAGAAGTTGAAGATATCAAAACAACATATGTTTTCCCTTTTTAGAGATCTATGGACGGGTGAAATCCCAAATCAAACAAAACGCATATTTCTATCGAGTGGTGTACATATCAACCATTCATAGATAATTGGATGGAATGATGGTACATGGTGTTTGATCAACCACCACATAACAATAGGGAAATGCCTCTATATTTTCTGAGAAAGATGTATGCAGAATTTGTTTTGGGGAAGCATGTGAATTATTTTGATATCTTGGAGTACCAGTGCATTGGGATGGGGATTCCTCAACAATGTCCCAATGAGAGGCACATAGATCCCAATCACCCAGTAGCTCCACCTCGTAGGCAGCTACCCAGGTCAGATCTGCTGCACATAAGTTTCTCCCAGAGACGCAGGAGTCATCCTTACTGTTGGCACAAGCGGTTGTTCACCATAGCACGTATCTTCAAGGTACGTACTAGGTAGGGCCATCAGAGCCACCATCTATGGGTGGAGTAGAGCCACCACCTCTCTGTGGGGTAGATCCACGAACTCCCGGTGAGGTAGAGCCACAACCTTCTAGTGGTCGAGGAGCATGTAGTAGTGGCACTAGACCTGCACATGATGAGCACAGCCGAGAGCCCCACCCATGCACAGTATGCGGCCATCCTTGCTTTGGTCCTGTCTAGACAAATGATACCTTTACTGGGTATTTTACATAGGTAAGTAAATGGTTAACAATTTAGTGTCATTTGTAAATTATTTTTCCTTACTATACACATATATATATTGCTAATATTTTTAATGATTTTAAAACTTGTAGTTGCTACAAGAAGGGCACGAGGTTGAAGACCTTTCCACTGATGATGCAGAGCATAGTGCAGAGGCTCATGCACCAGCACTGTCCAATGTAGAAGATCTTGTAATACTTCCAGTGAAAACAACTCATAATGAGGTAACTATTTCAACATGACATTATTTTAATACATGAGTAAATGGTTAACAATTTAGTGTCATTTGTAAATTATTTTTACTTACTATACATATATATAGATTGCTAATATTTTTAATGATTTTAAAACTTGTAGTTGCTACAAGAAGGGCATGAGGGGCAAGAGGCTCACGTAGCAGAACCTTCTGATGTAAAAGATGTTGTCGTACCTTCAGCAAAAACAACTCACACAGAGGTAACTGTTAGCACTAGAATTGTGCTAAGGGTGTGAAGGAGGTTCAGGCTCGTAGAGAGGTAGTGGAGAGAAAATCCAAAAGGCTCAAGGTTTAAAGGAAGTGCCAATTAGGCTTGAAACAAAGAAATGCGCCCGCAGCATGATAAAGCGCACATGGATGGTTCAGATCGGGATCTAGGAGGATCGACGGTCACAGGCATCCATCGCAGAGAAAGTTGGAAGCTGCATAATCATAGGCGGAGAGTTAACCGACGGGCATTTCAAAGCTTCATCAGCGCCATAGGAATAGATCAACAACCAGGAATTGGTTCAGATATATAACTTGCACGAAGAAATCCAATTCGCAGATTTGAGAACATTTGGTAAAAGGGTGCAAGTTCGGACGGCCTAGATCTGAGGAAGCTCACATTTGCGATTTACAATGAGTTCACAAATCTTACTTTTGCACAGGGCCTATCAGCTTCAAATTTGCAAACATGGTAGGGGCGTCATTATCCAACGACACAGATTTGGATAAGGCAGAAAACAACGGGGCCCATTTGATCATGCGATTGAAAGATGGAAGGAAACTCTATTGACTCTATAATGATGGCTGATGAGGCTGAAGCCACCTCAACACCACCGCATATTTCCCCACCTATCAGAAAGGCCATGCTAAGCATGTTTCGCGTCAACTCAATTGGTAGGCATCATTACTACTTGATTGAGAGATTTGGTCAGGCCATCATGGCAGAGGTCATCGCACGTAGCTGCCGTCATCATTACGACTGTTATAAGCATGGTCCCTGCGTCATGGTTCAGAGTAGTGGCATGAGAAAGGTGATGAGCTTGGTCACTCAGATGTCTTTCAATTACAATCTGGTTATGGAGAGCGACTAGGGAGCTGAGGTGGTGGTCATACCAGAGCAAGTATGGTTTGAGGTGGAGGAAGAGCATATTCCCCCCTCCCCACTAGTATTTGACCTCGTGGAAGAGAGATCAACTAGCGAACCTAAGGAGCACGAAGGCTGACTATTACGTAGACAGGTTCAACGTCGACCAAAGAAGGCAGGGACCGAAGAAGATAAGGGGGACGCCCTTCGTGACTTGGAGATTATCAAAGACTACATCATCCCCACTGAAGAGACGACACCTCCTCCTTTAGCAGAGGAAACACCGAAGTAAGATTCCCTGAAAGTAGAAGACTTCTTCGAGCCGCATGGCTAGTTGAAGACTCAGAAATGAGGTGGCAGTCTGTTCGTGTTGTTCCTTTTTCCCACCTGGCAAGTCTGTCCTTGGCTAAATGTATAGTCGTTTGTTTACTCTAGTTTTGAGGCGTGTTAAGGTACGTAGGTCATTTAAGATTATAATGGTTTGTACCCTGCGAGGGGCACCTGTAGAAACAGTCATGGTTAGTTAGCGGTCATTTTCACCTTGTGATTCGCTATCAAAAGTGGTGAGATGGGCCATATAGGTGGCAACATATTTTGTAACTATTTTTGGTAATCAGTTTGAGGCTAGGAGCATATAAATAGTTGTGTAATAGAAGATCAAAGGGTTGAAGAAAATCATTGGGCGAAGGCCTGGGAGAGCCGAGCTTTGTTTTGTATCACAATCATTAATAGAATTGCAGTGCTTGAAGCTGGCATTTAACATGGATTCATGTGTCGCTTTGCTTACAGTCTATTTTTTCTCTTCTCCTCATGTGATTGTGCTTCTTGTTATTCACTTACATTATGTTTTCTTGTTCATATCTAAAATCAGTGTATAGTAGGACAAAATTATTGGTAGCAAGCCCTTCCTATTGTTATAGGTATTCACTTTATGTTTCTTCTAAAGTTGACATCAAATTCACCTCTGGAGGTCGCTCATGTCAATGGACTGTTTGTTCTTTCTTCCTTTTTCACCAAATAATAGTGCTTAGACTGGAAGCGAGTGGCTACCTTGCCTCTGTTTCGATTTTCCATACTACAACATTGTTATTCGATTTATGTATTAGGCCATGACTCCATTTCCCAACGCCTCTCCCTTAATTGTCTCACCAAACTTTAAACAAATTTGCCCCTTGCCACTAGTACAAAATGAAAGATAAGTGACCAAAATCCACATATAAATGACCAATTTTGAGTTGGTGACCATTGGTAGCAAATTAGCAGTCATATATCACGCAACAAAAAATGTGGTCATATTTAGCTTGGTCGTTTATAACTATCTTGTGGTCATATATTTGGTCGTATATTTGGTCATTAATTTGGTAATATATTTGGTCATTAATTGTCACAATTAATGACCACATTTTTTGTCACATGATAAATGACCGTTAATTTGCTACCAACGATCGCCAACTCAAAAGTGGTCATCTATATGCATATTTTGGTCACTTATCTCTCATGTTGTACTGGTGGTCGTTTATATGCAAATTTTGGTCATTTTTTAAGTTATTTATCTCTTTTAAGTGGTTTCAGAATATAAATAGGGCACAGTGGGATCGAACCACCAACCTCCTTCCTATAAGGAAGGTGCTCTGCCATTGAGCTAGCACCCTTAAATAGAATTCCTTATGGATTGATATGAGTATAAAATTTCCAATAGTTAACACCATCTTGCCAAATGTCAGAATACTATAAACAAAAATTGATGAAGGGGATGGCATGACATTAAGAACAAATTCTGCTTGAAAATAGTTTTTCCTAAGTTCTACAGAACACGCACCTGAACAACAACAAAGTATTTTTTTGCCTTGGATCGTGATGTGTATATCCATGTACTCTTATAATAACTATATGCTTGAGTTTCAATTCACAAAAATACCATCTAAAATATAAGAAAATAACAGAAAAGGAAAGCTTCTAGTTAAAATGGCCCTAACCTGATATGATCACCTACTTTTACCGGTTCCTAATTTCATAAATAGGTAGGGCACAATACCTACTGGCTACTGCTCCAGAACCTAAGCACCTAAAGGGTTATCATTTTTCGCAATGTAAGTTATCTCCATATGTTGATAAAGAAGTCATTGTTAGCATTGGTTGTTGTATCATTGTCAATGAGAAATAACATTGGTTGTTGTATCATTGTCAATGAGAAATAGCATTGGTTGTTGTATCATTGTGAGTGAAAAGCATCAAGTCCAATGCAAAACTTAACTTCAATCTCTAGTTATACATCATGTGCGCTAAATTGGTTAGAAAGAGTCAAAGCAAGGGATGACAGACTTCCAAACATAGGAAGGTCATTGCAGAATCAAACCCTTCAAAATAGCTAGAAACTCAATCTGCAACATAAGAAATTGGTCAATGGGTCTCAAAGCAGGATACTCCTATTTTTTTATGGTGCAACAAAAGGAAACCCACTGTATATCCAATGAACATATCATTATCCAACGATTGTATCCAACGGATAGATATTAATGGGTTATTTAAAAAATTACACTCTTCAAAATAGCTAGAAACTCAATCTGCAACATAAGAAATTGGTCAATGGGTCTCAAAGCAGGATACTCCTATTTTTTTATGGTGCAACAAAAGGAAACCCACTGTATATCCAATGAACATATCATTATCCAACGATTGTATCCAACGGATAGATATTAATGGGTTATTTAAAAAATTACACTCCTTTTAAAATATTTAAATCTACTCTTCATTTCTTAGTTGGCAAGGTAAAATTAGGATTTCAAATTTTTTTGAAGGGCAATTTTTACTTAACACTTTTGGGATGGATCAAAACCATTTGGAAGGACGGGTTCAAATTCGCAACTGAAACCCAAGTCCATCAGGGAGCTGGAGGAATTCTCTTTGCTTTGGGTAGAATTCAATTCCTCCATTCAACACAAATGCTGGAGACAACAACAAATAATGTAACTGGGTTGTTGGCAGTTTACCAAAAGACAAAAGACAAAACATCAAAAACGCTGATCCTACTACCTTTAAATCTCTAGAGTTTTCTAGCTAAGATTGGTAAACATGAAAAGTTTTACACAAATATGAATCCCAAACCTAAAAGATCAAACATAAAGAATACCAAAATTCAGAAAGGAATTAAGAAAATTGAAGAGCCCATTCTATCAACTTTTTATGCATGTTTAATAGAATTATCTCTTATTTGAAATGTTGCTTTCCCCATATCATTGGTATCCTGAAACTAAAGCCTAAACATACTCAAGGAATGCTTTTTGTCTATAGATACAACTTTTACCATTTATGTTTGCACTTATGTGCCTCTTTCTCCCAAACCCAATCATTTGACCCACATGCACACCAACCCATTCAAATCCATTCAAATTTTGAATAGTCGTCCTTTAAATGTGAGAATAATGAATCAAATTAGATGGTGAAAAAGCAAAAGATGTAGAATAGCTTTACCACCGGAACAAAGTGAAAGATAGAAACGTAACTGTTTTCCCATACATTGCATTTCTCCCCTATATTCAATATTCTCTAAATATACTCTACTTCAATTTCGATTTCTCCGCTATAAAAATGATGCAACATATCGTAAGACTTAAAGCGCCTAATTTGGATGTTTATATACCAACATATCGTAAGACTTAAAGCACCTAATTTGGATGTTATATACCAATTTGTTTTATTTTACTTTTGATGAAATGGAACCGCATCTAATTATGGAATTTGTCATTACATTAATGGTCTTTTGGACAGTGTGTGTGACGTGTATTTGACATTTCTCTAAGGTATAAAAAAAAAACAGTGTTTACCTTTATGCAATTTAATTCAGAATTTCGCGTTATGAGATGAAATTAAAAGTACAAGCATGTAGAAATTCTTGTTTCCCATCGCCACCATAAGGAAAATGATTTTTACCATTGATTTTGGCGTTTTATACCAGTAATACTTAAGCAATAGTGCCCATGTTACCATCACACAGTGAGGAATGGTTTACTGGTTTACTATCAATTCCTTTGACAAGACTGAAACATAGAAAATAATTGAAAGACCTTGGAATCAATACCGTTACTATATCAAAAATTGTCTACGAAAAATTTGATGATTTGCCATACATATTGTAAACCTCTAAAACAAATTACTGTAAAATAGCAGAATAGTGATATATCCGAGCATATATTCACAATAACCCTCTGCCAGGCTAGGCCTGTGATCTCAACTGAAATACAGCCGAAAAGAATGTAGTCCTAATGTGATGTGAAACGTGGTCTATTCACAAAGCCATTATCTCTCACCTTATTTTTGGTTGAAAAGTGATCTATAGTGTTCCAGCCAGATAGAAACTCTGGAGAAAACCCTGCATATGAAAGAATGCTTGGCATCTGCTGTATATGGATGACTATGCACAACATGTAACTCCAGCACTTGTAACTCACAAGAAGTCATGTTACACCATCGAAGGACGGTGTCCGCGGACATACGTAGGTGTTCAATCTGCAAAGAAATTGAATATTCCAGAATGCTTTTTGTCTACAGATACAGCTTTTACAGTTTATGTTTGCACTTATGTGCCTCCTTCTCCCAAACCCCACCCCAACTGCTGTGCTTCCTTTTTCCTTTGAAGAATTTGTTTTTGTCAGTATTGGTTACTGGACCCTTTTAGGAAGGCTTCACCTTGACCTGCTAGGCTTCACCTTGACCTGCTAAGGCATTGGATTTGCATTAATTTCATCAGAGGTTGGCTGAAAAGATCAAAATAAAATTATCATTACAACTTTCTCAGGTCTAAAAGAATTGATGCCAACTTTACCTTTGAAAGTCATGCAGAGAAGCTACATAATTTTTGTCTTTCTGAGATTAGTCTGTTTGGTCATGTTTCTCCTCAACATGTTATTTACACTATTTTTCTGCTATTTCTATACTTTGTCGGTTTGTACTTTGTGAGTCCTATCGACCTACTCTTATGGTCATTCATGGACATTAAAAAATAAACTCATCTTATATTTATCTTATCTATACTCCATTGTGAAATGGCTATTCATAGTTATCTTTTAGTGGATGGCTACTTCTGGTGTTGAAGTTAAATGCACACTTCATCTCTATAAATAACTATCTTTTAGTGGATGGTTACTTCTGATGTTGAAGTAAAATGCACACATCATCTCTTTTGTATTTAATCCTTCGATATGTAGATGTTGATGTTGAGATATTCATTTATTCAAGTGAACAGTGTCCAATATCAAAAGAGACTTTTTTTGTTTGAAATGTTTTATATTAACAAGTAGATATTTATAGAGCTCTAAAAGAAAGAAAAATAAAATAATCTGGAGGATTATGTAATCTTAGGGTACTACAAAGTGTCTGAAATGAGAGATCAATTTTGCATTGGTTATGAAAAGAGATTGAAATACGGCAATAATTTTTTAACTAGTGTTAGCTTTGCACATCTTTTGACTACTGAAAATTTGCATTTGTCTTTCTCAATGCTTACAAATTTTCCTGTCCTTTTCTATGATGTTGAATTTGAAGCATGCCTTTATGTTTCTGTATGGAAGGTAAAATTAGAAGCCTTCATAAACAAGGTTCTTGTTGTTTCTATATGTTGGGAAGTTAGCATATTAGTATATTCCTTTGGTGCCTGCACGTGGCGAGAATGACATCAACTGCAGAGATGGTTGATGTTTCTAAACAGACAAAAGATTACATCTTGTTTTCAATCAAAGCTACATTTGAAAGAGTCAGTATTTGAATTTCCATCTTTCCATATTAATTTAATATACTGATTTATGCTATGTTTTACACCTGTTTACATCATATGGCTTTAAGATTCATGTCGTTATTGTAATATTATGTTCCTGCATTATAGGATCACTATAAAGATTGAAATAACACTGTGCACCTTAAATTCGTTGAGAGATAGCTTACTATTGGAAAAACAAAAGTAATGTTTATAAGAGAGGAATAGGTTTAGGGGCTAAGTCTGGAGGTGGGTGTAACTTCAAATGGGCCCACCTGACGGAAGCCACCTTATATCTTAATTTAGCTGCACTACAATAGATTGGTGGTAAACCTAGACAAGTATAGATGGACTAGTGTATATAGGCAGTGTTAAGGACTGTTTTTCACTATCATTTGCACCTCTTCATTTAAAATTGATGTATCAATCTAGTTCATAATTGCAAGGTCTTCATCTATGATCATAATAGACAAGTTTCTTCAGGTTATTTATCACATCTCTATGTTGAAGTCCTACTACATATCTCGTACAATGATCTACTTTCAAAGGCTTAGTTTTAATTTTCAAGTTTTGACTCCTAGTTTCCAACAGGCCACTTAGCCTATGGGTAGGCATGAACCAACCATGAGCAGGGGCGACCTAGCCACAAAAAATTCTCTAGATGCAGAACTAAAATTTGAGGGCGAATAATTTTTTTGTAGTATTAATATTAGTTTGAAAGGCTTTAAATCTTTTGAAAGATGACGTGTTCTCACTAAATAAATGTGCAGCATTAAAAGCATGCTTACCAGCACTCGTAGAAAAAGGTCAAACTGCCTGATAACAAAATACCATGTATCCAATGAAATTGACAACTTTATAAAAAGTGATCAAGAATGGATTATTGGACCTTGAGTATGATTCACTACAAAAAAATAATGGATACACCAGTCCAAATGAACATGTCAACCTTAAGCGCAAAAATTCCTAGGTCTCATGTTTCAGATAACAAATCAAGATTGTTGGTAGGATTTGCTAATAAAATTAAGATTCAGCAGTCATGAAAATCGACTTCTAGATCAGATCTAGCCTCTCAGAGGCAGATCTCTCAGAAGGAACATGTCTGGCCCTTACCTATGGGCATAAACATACCTAAGAGAGAGAGAGAATATATGTTGTAGCTTAGGAGATAGTGCAGAAGTCCAAAGACATTTTGCCCAAAAAAAATATTAACCAATGGTTGGCAATTGCCGAGCAGTGAAAGGAAACCATAAAACCTCAATGGAAGCAGTGAAGAAGGATGGCAGCCCTAGACCAACGAGCCAACTCCAAGAAATTCCAGGACCCAGGACCAATGCAAGATCTTATTTTTGCTGATCACAGCGAATATCTTAGGACAATCACAACTTCTACACTTTCCATCATCTAGTAATGTACAAAACGTTTACACAGTAATGCAAACACTATTGCAGTCCAATATTCTAAAGTGTGCTTATTGCTTGTAGACAAGCTATGCAGATAGCCAAAACAAGCATGGCAGTAGAGAATGGAGATATTGACAAGAATAGTCCAATGTCAAACGAATGTGAAAAAAATGAGAAAGCGGCTTAGCTTACACCAGCAGCCACCTATCATTAGAAACTTAATAATTTAACATTTCCTACTGAAAATATATTAGCAAACAATGTCAACTACTAAGTTTAGCATGGAGATGATGCTAGAGTGCTCTCTGGCTAGCTTTAACAAAATTTTTTCATTTTCTTACTTTTAACATGTTATTTCTCTCCATATTTTATAGAGCTTCTAAATGTAGTAGGCCATATTGATGTTGGTGGAGATCTATTCTCCACAATTTTGGGTGAGAACAATATCATTTATGACTTGACAGGATGTCAATTCATAAAATTTTGAAGAGTTATTTAGAATTATGTTTTCTAGGCTTTGATCCTGTATTATTTTAAGGCCTTAGCACGTCCTTATTTATTCAATGGCCTGTTGAAAAGGGGCATGTCGCTGAATGTGGGATTGAAAGTGTAGCGACATCCAAATGCATGATGTGAGTGATTAAACCGGAGGGTCAGCTTTTTCTAATTGAAGTGAGTTCTATATTTTATGTGCATGACATATTGGGCAGTTCCATTTCTTTTTGGTTTATTTGTGGACATGTCTCTGTGTCTCACACACAAAATTTATTTTCAGTTCTTGGCCACAAGGCAAAAGATGCTAATCAATCAAAAGCGGCTATATAGGGCCGCTAATTTTAAAGTGTCACAAAGGTCCATAACACCCAAGGAAGAAAGCAGCAAGTATAAACAACACAACCATTAGGCCAAAGTGAAAAAATAGATAAGATGCTATAGGAAATTACGAATTGAACCCAAATCAGGGGGAAGTTCTTTGTCTTTGGGGGTATACCCTCATTCTTCAGCTGTGGGCTCAAGATTAGTAGCCACTATGGGCTCCAATCTATGGGTGCCCTGCTTGCATTCTTTAGATTACTCGGGTTCTGAGAAGGCCAGCGGAACAGTAGGAAATTTCTCAAATTGACACTCAGCTTTTGCATTTTTGTATCACAAACATGCACTGTTAATGAATGGTATGTGAGTTGGTTCACTTAATATGTATATTTTTACATGCTAATTTTGTTACACACATTGAGAGCGTTTCAAAAGAGTCTTACAACTTATATAATAGGGATGACAATTGACAACAAACATTGAGTAAGTAATGATTTGCTTACCATATATTGCTCATCCCAAGTCAATTGAAACAAGCTCATAAAAAAATATTTTTCTTTTACAAAGTGGAATACAGTCGATATAGTTTATCAATAACTTATATCTCCTGTATCTTTACAGTTTACATCAAGTGAAATAAATAGTAAAATATTCTATTAAGAATCAGAACATATTTATTTCTATCCATTTGTTGATGTTTGTAACACAGAAATGAGCTTCTGCATAGGTTTATTGCTAGAAGTTGTAACATGTTTGTACATTATTAAGATGCATTTGGATTTCTATCGGGGTTCTAAAGAGAGAGCCAACTATTGATGAATTGTCTATATTAACCAATGAACATTCTCATGTCTAATTCATATTCATTCATTGCTTTTGATGTCAACAAGTTCTTTGGTCGGAAGCCAGTATCATTGACAAATGTCATCGCTACTTCTTCTGTCAAGAAATTTTATATAAAGGCCAATTTGTGTGTGCACGCAGATAAGGTGCAGCAAAAGGGTGCGACTATCCAACATAAATATATTGTTGAGAAATTTTTTGATCTCTTAAAGGTATTTATTCTTTAATATCACCTATTCAATGTCTAATTTTGTTCGTAGGAATCCATTTCGAGATAGTTATTAGTTGCTATATGACATTTCACACATATTTTTTGTAAACGTTAACTCATTTAAGCTTGCTAGGTTGCAATATTTTTCGTTTGGGTCAATTTTCCATGCAGTTTTTACACAAATTAAATTATGTAATAAGAGAGATATTTCGATCACCACGGATCCATTTCATTTAGACAACTTGAAACCTATTATTAGTGTGTGTGAGGAGGTTTCTGTAGCTAATAATGGACTAAGCCTTCAAGGTTGCTATATATCACCGCACACCAATATATCACACACACCAATATATCACCAACACCACATTTTCAGTCGGTGGCTGCTATTGTTCTTACAACTCTACTGCTCAAACCCCACTAAATCCATATCCCAGTGCCTCGTTATCTCACTCCCTTGCTAAAAAAGAATACCCAAATGGGTTTATCACATATTATCTTCATTGCCATGGTCATCATTGCCTCTTGTTATCCTATCATGGTCCAGGGTGAACAAGAGACATTCATCATCCTTAAAGAATTGAGAGAGCTAATAAAGTAGAAGATACCTAACAAAGAGACTACACCACAGTATTAGGATAATTACGAGGAGCCCTTGCATCTTTAAATGCCTAGTAAAGGACATGATAAGATGGAATTGAATGAAATTGTACTTGAAACATTGGCCAGTAATGAGGATCCAGTTGCCTTCGTGGCTGTTGTGGGATCATATAATTGTGGAAAATCATTTATGTTAAACATTCTATTCAATTCCACACATGAGTTCACAGTGGGTTCAAGACTTGAGCCTGAAACAAGAGGTATTTGGATCACGGTTGTGCCCAAAAGTAAACTGAAAGTAGTTGATGGATCTTAGGTAATTTTGTTGGACGCTGAAAGATTCTTTGGGGAGGGCCTATGAATATCTGTCGATTTCCAGCTTCTGCATCTCCTCGACGACACAACCACCATCCATTCCATGACCCATCATCATCTTCCACCATTTCACAGAGAGTCTCAAGGATGAAAATTATGAAACCATTGTGCCCTAATGTAAAAGGAAGAAAACGACCGCCTCATTAACTAGGCCAGGGTTTCATGAAACCAACCCCGATGGCTAGTCCACGAACACGGCACTGTAGCCTTGTTTATACAACACCAATACCCCGACAAAAGGATGGACCCTAAACCATGCAAAATCAATCCACTGTAGGAAAACCCTATGAATCTTTCGAGTTATTACCCCCCATTTTCCTTGACTAAAGATTCATCCAGAAAGACAAATATGTACCTGTTACGCCCTTCTGAAAGTGAATCGTAGGCCCTCTCATATTTGTTCTCCCTCGCTCTTCGCAACGTAGGTATGGAAGCCCTTCGGTACACAGAGGTCAACAGTTCGAACCCCGGGCTTTGTAACAAGGCATCACGAGATGCCTCGCCATAACCAGAGAGGGTGCATGAAGAATCCTTAGGGTTTCGATGTAACCTAGGTTTCCATTAGGTTACAGTTAAAAATATTTACATTGCCTTTGCAGACCAGCCAAGAACCAAAGTCCTTAATGAATAACATCGCCGAGATGATAGCCGCTTTAAAAATGAAGCAAACGAGATGAGGATTTAGAATTAGGGTGTAGCACTTAATGCTATAAAATAACCTGTATTTTTGTCCTTTTTCTTTTTCTTTAATACAATATGTGATCGGATTCAAACTAGTGAGACCAACCAAGAACCAAAGGCATTAATGAATAACATCGCCGCCGAGTCGATAACCACTTTAAAAATGAAGCAAATGAGATGAGGGTTTAGCAATGAATGATATAAAATACCGTGTATTTTTTTCCTTTCTCTTTTTCTTTAAGTTAAGTTATTTGATCCCTGGATCAAATCTCTAGATGTGGAAAAGAGAACACTGAAGGTCAGGTTTGAGAAGCCTATCTTACAAATATTGAAAACTATAGCAGTTAATGATATAAAATAATGCGTATTTTTTTCCTTTCTCTTTTTCTTTAAGTTAAGTTATTTGATCCCTGGATCAAATCTCTAGATGTGGAAAAGAGAAAACTGAAGGTCAGGTTTGAGAAGCGTATCTTACAAATATTGAAAACTATATAAATTACCTCTCCCTCCTACATCAGTCAAGCGGCTTCGCACCATTTGAGAGCGGCTTCGCACCATTTGAGCGCATTCTATAATTGCTTCCATCCTGCCTATGACTCATCGGTCAACAAGCTCTGGCTTTCAATTAAGATAAAAGATATATGTAAGAGTCAATACACTCTGCTCTTCAATAAATATAAAATCTATCCTTTTGTCTGTCAAGTGCAAAATTGGTGGAATCATATACCGACGGAACTTATCTATTCCTTTATAGTATAGTCGTTCTATAGGTAGGTCACCTCTCCTTAAAATATTATTTTATATTTATCAAAATAATAACATATCCAAAAGATAAATTAAATAAATTCTAACCACTGTATTATAAAACTGTTTGTGAGGTTTTTTATTTTAGTGAAAAGTGGTTCTATGATATAGTGGTCACTAATCTACCTATTGAATCCTAACCCGGGTTCGAAAGTTGGCCATAATATTAAATAATTATCACTATTCATGAGAAATTAATTTTAACGCCATTTCCATTTAATGGTTTGCTGTGGAAATAGGTTTTCCCTCTCGATGGTTGTGGAAGGAATATATAATCCCACAAGATAGGCCTTGATAGCCTCCTGCAATGCTAGAAGGCCATGGCTCTGTAAACACAAATATGTCAGAAACAACAGCATATTGCAAAATCTTTAGAGGGTAAAAGTTTAAAAAATAAACATGTCAAAAAATCACAAAAATCACAAAAATCATCAATAGGACGCCATGGACATTCCTCATATTGTACAAAGACAACTGAATAACTTAGCATTAGCACATTTCCATCGCATGATAAAATACAAAGAATTTGTGATTCAAACCTATGGAACTGAGCCCTATTTATAAGTAAAAAAACAATTGATGCACCTAAAATAGTTCAAAATCCAAGTTTGAACCACATAAATTAATCAACATATTTTGTGCTTAGAAATATTTAGTTTTTTACCTTGCTCGGCGCTTCATGAGTTAAAAACCCTAGTAAAAAACTTGGGTTTTCTCCAAATTTGGCTAAACCATGCTGAAAAAAGTGCCAAAAGAATATAAATGCCTTCGTTGCCACAATGATATTATTTGGGTTGGAAGTTTGATCTCCTCGCAGAATAAGCCTTCATTGTGTAAGGAGCGGAGCAGTATGAAAAAAACAGAGATCGCCCAATATGTTCTGATTTCAATAGCCCTTTTAAGACTTTACAAACATAAAAGAAAATCTATTTAATCAGTTTTTAATATAATATATAATAAAATATATTTATATATTAATAACATATTATAATAATATTATAGATTAGAATCATGGTAACTCCTTTTAAAAATAATTTTACAAAAAAGGAGGATTTTTTTCTTCTTTTTAAAATGGAGAATATTGACAATTTTTTGCAAGGGAGAGACCTAAGGGGAACTTTAGAACTTTCCAAACTCAGGCGTGAGGAGAACCATGATAAATGGATGCACATGGAGAATTAATGGAGGTTGTGAAATTGACAATTTTTGGCTAACATGATGCAAAATACATGAAGTTGCCAAAACTTTAACGGACTGCTAAAAGGGCCAAACGATGATGGTTTTGTTCAAACAAAATATGAATGTGATGAATATGATGAGACAAACACAATGACACCAAATTCATGACATGATAATGCCCAGAGGAAAATACAACAAATATCTAAGATTCGACTCAACCACGCTGTGATGATGCAACTTGGCGGATCCGTCAAAGAGATAATATAGAAGCAAAAATGGTGAAATAAGATATGGACGTGATAAGCACATCAAACAAGATGTGACGGTCTAGATGAAATGATCTTGCAAAAAAGTTCAGTAGGTTTTCCTATCGCATCATGTTTCGACACTATCTTGTGTCTATGAATCCATCTACAATGTTACAATTTACTAAATTTTAACACTGCAAATGGATTCGGAGATCCCCTTCTCCGAATCCATCTGCAATGTTAAAATTTACTACAGATGGATTCGGAGATCCCCTAAAGGGGATCTCCGAATCCATTTGCAGTGTTAAAATATATTAAATTGTACAAATTCTTTATCAAAATTATAATTTTCCATTGCCGGAATGAGGGGATCTCCGAATCCATCTGTAGTGTTAAAATATATTAAATTGTACAAATTCTTTATCAAAATTATAATTTTCCATTGCCGGAATGTCACAACTAAAAATGACAACATAAATGACCAATTGTTATGTGGTCATTTTTAGTTTAGTTCTTATCTCGTGACCAAATCGGTCATTTTTAGTTTAGTTCTTATCCCATGACCAAATTGGTCATTTTTAGTCAGTTCACGTAAAAATTTTCAATTTTGGTCATTTATCCCTTGACAAAGTTGTGGTGACCAATCTTTTTGGTCACTTGGTCACTTATCTCTCATTTTGTACTAGTACGCAGAAATATGACCTTCTGAGTATGCTTTGAATGATTATTTTGAGTAATAAGAAGTCTGTGTGTTTTTCACTATTGAATCTATGCCTATTTTCAGTTTTATTGAGTTTAAGAGAGATCCCTCTCTAACTGTGATGGGTCAGTAGCATAAGTCTTTGTGGTTACCCTGAAGTGTCCCCTTCCCACAACCTTGGGGGTCATTTTGGGTGCTAATAGTAACTATTTCAACATGACATTATTTTAATACATGAGTAAATGGTTAAAAATTTAGTGTCATTTGTAAATTATTTTTCCTTACTATACGCATATATAGATTGCTAATATTTTTAATGATTTTAAAACTTGTAGTTGCTACAAGAAGCGCATGAGGGGCAAGAGGCTCATAAAGCAGAACCTTTTAATGTACAAGATGTTCTCATACTTTTAGTGGCAACAACTCACACTAAGGTAACTATTTTAACATGACATTATTTTAATACATGTTAGTTTGTTATCACTTGTTACTTAATTAATGCTACACGGTCTAATATTTACAATTTTCTAAATTGTAGGTTGTAGATCCCCCTCAGAGGGAAATGATGTCATCTAGTGAGCTCCCCCCTAGTGGAAATACAAGATATAGCATTCCCATAGAGACACACAGAGTCGCAGAACGTTTTTTAGAATTGCATGAAGTTTACAGTACATCAGTATGTATTTCATCATTATCAGTTTGTTAATACATGTTATTTCATTGACCATTGCATTTCTAACTACATCAGTAATTGGTGATTGTAGCCACCAGCCTCTATACTTATGAGATAGTCAGTAGTAATTAGATCTCCTAGTAGTCCAAATGTGCAAAAGGGACAAGTGTATAAGAGAGGCTCCACTCCTAGAAAGGGTGCAGACACAT
The DNA here is from genome assembly GCA_027924585.1 of Larix kaempferi. Taxonomy (NCBI): domain Eukaryota; kingdom Viridiplantae; phylum Streptophyta; class Pinopsida; order Pinales; family Pinaceae; genus Larix; species Larix kaempferi. The sequence goes on along the minus strand of BSBM01000316.1, from coordinate 1,122,122 downwards.
GGGAGATCCATCTACCCCTCACCTAACAAGGGTCATTGATGCTGCAGTTAGTGCCACATCTGTAATAGCCACAAGTCATACTGAGGTAACTATTTCAACAATCACAATGCATAGTATTTAAGCATGTTACTATATTTTATATTCATGCATGTCTAACTATTTCCCCATTTGGTGATTATATCAATTAGCGACAGAAGTGCCCGACCCCTTTGCTCAATCCATGGATTTGACTGGGTCTCCTCTTGTGGTGAGATGTTCATTAATGACCAATTTTTTTTATTCAATTTACCCAAACATGTTGATCAATCTTGAATTGTTGAATTAATTGAGATATGATCTTTTATTTGCAGAGCACAACTATAGAGAGGCCTTCCATGAGCACACCGCAAACATTTATACCCGATGAGGATTTGGTGTGTGTTTGTCATAAATAATTTGGCCATAAGTTAATTTTTTAAGTTTGTTAATGGTAGGGTATTAGTGCAGTTATTTGATAAAAATAATAATCTTTTTTTTTGCAAACTCTTGATATGTAGAGCAATCCCAGGGAGATGGTCGATAGAGGAAAGTCGGGGAAAAACAAGCTCAAGATTGATTTTTGATGTACTGCATAGTCCTATATATGTATTTTGACATACATGTACACATTGTTGTACTTAGGGATACATGTACATTGATAGGCCATTTGAGGGCCGACTACTTTTCCATATTTTGTATTACAAACATTCGGCCATCAATGCATGATACAATATATTCCATATTTTATCTTGAGTTTCCACTTGTGCTCGTGATGATTTATCTCTTCCAAAAATTGATAAATTATGCTATTCAAATTTATATAATTACATTTTAAGCAATAGTTATTCTCTTACATTTATTGCATTGATCAAGTAACATATCACCATTGTGTTATGAAAAAATTATCTTAATGGAAAAAACTAGTAATATCTTTCAATAGTTCAATGAACTTAGCACATGCATGCTAATTTTATATCTAATTTAAAATTTTGTTTTTTGTCAACTCCAAGGGTTCATACCCATTTATCAGGATTATGGTTGAAAGGAAAATATGTTGTAAGGAAACAACAAAAGTTAACAAAATAAGTCAAAATATGTTTGAATAACCGTTGTCATAATAGTAACATGCTACACATATCATCAATGTAAGCCTATGACATTTTCACAAACTAAGAGGAAGTCTAATATATGCTACACATTTCATCAATGCTACCATATTTCATCGAACGATATGTACATGAACATCTATGAAGTTCGGTTGAAGTGTGCCTACTTTAACAAGCTAAAAAATGGAAAAGTATCAAGTACAATGGTGAGGAATGCATAACTAAAGTGTAATAAAATTCATTGGGCCTTAATGTATATATAGTCAAATATATGTAACAAATATACCCTAGTTTGTAAGATGCTAGTTTGTTCCAATATGCTAACCAATAGCTGGTCATGAATTCACTCTCATAAAATCGTTGAAGATATAAACCATATCCTTACTAAACCCTAGTATGTAAGACCCTGGTTTGTGCTTGACCTCTTTCATATGTCCATTTTCCACTTGTCATAATGCAAAAGTAATCATATAGAATCCATGGAAAATGAAATACCTAACTAGTTTAATGATATTCCTTGATAATGCTTCTTTGATGAAGGAAAATGAGATGTTCATGGTCCTATGTTTGTAAAAAGGATGGATTATCCTCATATGAAAATGTATTTAAATTGAATGTTCTTGATTGATACAAACGATGATGCAATGGTTGTTCATTGTGATTTGGCAAGTACTCCCCCATTACTTGATGGCAAAGTTTCATGGTGAATGTTGGGCGTGGCCCAAGTAGGTACCATTTTGTTGGAACACAATTTTGAGCTGCACAGTAGAAAAGCACGACATTGTTAAATGCGCAGCTTCTTGGGCATATTTAGTTGCACATCTATGCTAACGCACAGGACCCACACAACAACAAATTTTGGTAAGAATATATAAGTAAAGGTCAGACAAGGAAGTGACCTATTTTTGGTAAAATTCCGGGTGAAGGAAGGAGAAAGTGACCTGTAAGGAAGAGTGGCGGGAAGCAATTGAGAAGCTTGGCCACTACACCGATGGTGACAGGCAGGCGGAAGGAGTGGAAAGGGACGGGCCACAATGTAGTGTAATCGTTTTGAGGACTGCAGCTGTTAGAAGAGCGCATGAGCCATGAGTGGCCTAGTAGGACGGCCTGGAGGAGGCAGAGTAAGATGTCGACGGCGACAGTCAGGTTGGCAGTTAGCCATGCTATGTTTTGTAAACCTAAGGGTTTTAGCCTTCGGATTCTAAAGACATGACGTATGGGCATGATCTATAAGTAAGGATTTTTTGTATGAGAAAGGGTTACTCTTCATTTTGTATTGCTATTATTCCTAATTTGAAAAATTCCTGTTGAGGAACATTTTGTAAAGGCTCTGCAAGCTGAGTGCGTAGAGGATTGTTGAGAGAGAAGAGAGTCTGCAGCTGAGCGTGCAGACTAAGAACTGCTGTACCCTTCCCAAAGAATAATTTAACAATAGTTCTTGTAGACGTAGCCTCCATCTGGGGGGTGAACCACGTTAAATCATGTGTACTGATACTGTCTATGTGTTTATACGTTATACTGTCTATTTTCTTACTATGAATGCTTGAATTTTCAGTTATCTATTGGGCTATAAATGCTTTTATATGTATTCACCATAGGAGAACGATGGGAATGCTATGTTAAGTGTTTCATGAATGAATGATGGATGAATGCAAAGTGTTCTAAGTCTGTGAATGTATCAGCCATGAATAACCATATGTGTATGTAAAGGACTGGGTTGTATAAATACTGTTAATGCACGCCACTAAAAGTATGCAGTGCTAATATCTTGTTTGATTACATCAAGTATAAGGTTAAATAATCGATGGGATTAATTGAATGAATAAGTGCTAAGTGAAACCCTTAATACAATTACCATCAAAGTGGCAGTGCATAAGTCCATTGCACTGTCCCATCAAGTGAGTTAAAGTCGACCTGCGAAATTCGTGGATGCGCTAGGTGCGTGGCTTGTCATTTGAAGAAGTATCAACCCGCGATGAAGACAATCGTCGCACAGCCCTCAATTCACAGCGTGAGTCTATAGTGTGATGCATAGTGTATTTACCCAATCAACTCATCACACTGCCGTGGAAACTTGATTCCACATCACCCCCATAACTTTGCCTCGGGTGAGACCTCAACTTGCGCACAGGTTGTTGCTGAAAGGGTCGGTGAAAAGGGGTTTTGTTGGTTGAAGCTGAAACCGCAAAGAACCTAGTTCTATATTGAAAACCTTTAGATTAGTTACCTACGCCAACAAATGGTTCCATTTCCAGGTTAAGAATCCGTGATGAGTTGAAGAAGTAATGTGTGACGAAGAATACCAGTTCCCGTTGGGTTCATACAATTGGCATCCCGAAAAGAAAGAGATCTGGGATTGGTGTAATAAGATCGAAAGAGAGTTTGCAAAGAAAGAAAACAGACACCCGTGTCTCTCTGACGTATAGTGGTTGAACAGATATTTGTGGAAAGATATTCTGGGCTTCATTTGGAAACGAGCTGCACGAGTGGATATCACAACTAGCATAAAAGAAAACCTATTTTCAAGGGGGAGTACCTACAGAGTGGACTCCAGAGCTCATAGCACAACTCAAAGCAATAGACAGCCCACTGTCATGAGCAGTCGACTTCTGGGTTGATAGCATACTTGAAGGATTTGTAACAGAATTTGCTGTAGACACGCTGAAGTCCTACAGTCAAGCCGAAGCATACTTTTTCGAAGGATTTAGAGGTAAGTTCCTGAACAATCTCAATCTATACATTAAAATGCTTTTAGCTGAGAAAGGCGTCTTAAGAATGCAGTAATAATTTTGCATCTGTCATGGTAGAAAGTATATTTAGTGATTCTGATGAAGAAACCCATAATCTGAGAAGTGGAAAGAGATATAAGTTTAATAAAGAGAAGAATCCTAGAGGACCTGGACTCCATGTGAATATCGAAATCCCATGTGACCTTATCGATCAGACAATGCCGTCATCAGCTGCCATCCACCCTATTACACCTCAGAACCCGCCGATTGCAAATACTGTGCCTCCCCTATCTCAAAACCCACCCGCTGCGACCATCGTGCAATCCACCTCACAAAACGTCAATACTGGTAACACCGTAGGAGCGGGTGCCTAGACCATTCCGTCTCAGACCATTCCAGTTCAGAACACCCAATGTCAGAATATTCCACAGACCAATATCCCTATCACTATTCTAAGTACCATATTCACTTTTTCTGCTCAGAACCCCGCACAGAATCAGAGCACTACTCAGGGTGCTACACAACCAGGAAGGCGAATGACAGATAACGATATAAAACTGCCAATATTCAAAGGAACGGGTCTAGAAGACCCTAATCAGCACTGGTTTCTATGTGAAGCCGTATGGAGTGTAAAGCAAGTTCAGGATGATGCTGTGAAGAGAGCGCAACTCATCACTACTTTCAGAGACAGAGCATTGCATTGATTTATGAAATATTCTCAGGCACAACCGAGAACCCTAACAGAAATTAAGGCCGGGCTCATAGCAGATTTTAAGAAGCCAAAATCAGAATCACAGTGCATAACAGAGCTAAAAGAAATTAAGTAGAAACCGACTAAAACAGTCTGGGAATTTAACCAAAAATTTAAGACATTGCTGGATCAAGTGAGCTTTGAGATAGCTCCGCAACAGAACAAGGAATGGTTCATCACTGCATTGTTGCCCCACATCAGACAACCACTGATGCAACAAAAGGTTGTGTCACAGGAAGAGTCCTTAGAGATCGCAATGAAGCTCGAGGCTTCACTGATTGGAGAGAGTAGTTCTGGGATGTCACAGATCTAGAATCAGTTAACCACCTTGACGTTAGAATTGCAAGGTATGAAGAATGAAAAAGAACAGAGATATGAACATAGACACGAAGTTTGGTGCACAAGATGCAAAGGAGAGGGCCACACCAGAGAACATTGCTCTCTATTCCAAGATTATCTTAACAGTGGTGCACCGAACCCAATGAATATGAATCACAATCAGGCACCATGGTGTGAAATTTGTCAAACTAGAGGACACAGACCTGAGGACTGTTACCTAATATAGAAATATGTAAAAACACCAAAAAACTTATACTGTAATTTCTGTAAGTCAGTTGGACATGACGAATCCAACTTTCGTGCATATGAGCTGATGACTGAAAGAAAGCAAGATATCGAAGCGATGCGAGGTGCTGGAATGTACCGCGTCCAAGAAGAAAATCAGCCAAAACAAGACAATGCTCACTATGATCAGGGTGGATATAGAGGCCGTTGTGGTGGATACCGTGGGAGAGGAAGAAATGCCGACCCGACGTAGGGGAGAGGCCGAGGCCAGGTAATTTGTTATAACTGTGGCCAACCAGGTCACGTATCTCGACACTGTACAAACCCATGCACTACGTGCAATTACTGTAAATCATTTGAGCATGTTATTGAATATTATCTTATGCTAGAGGTAGAAATGAATAAATGAAGAAGGACAGAACCACCAAATCCCAACATTCGGTTGATTGCAGCAGAGACAAGAATTGCAGACCCAAGCGTAAACGTGGTAATGCGCAGTGGCATTGATAAAGGAAGAGATGGAGGTGAAAAATCTTTGACTTCTGGAACGATGGATGCTAAGAAGACTCCTGTAGACCCAATATGGATTAGAAAATCCGCTGGGTGAACACCCGGTCTGGACCTACAGAAAAATAAAGGAGCATTTACAGAAGCGCGGGATATCCTTAGAGAGTCAGCACCCAAGTCAACGAGAATCATGCTGCGCAACGAAGCACCGCAAATAGAGGATATGCCAGTAGCATATGATTAGACGTGCACTGCAATAGACACAGGCACCTCTGTTGCGCAGTTCCTATGGAGGTGCATGAAGTTATTAAAGAGTGCAGATGCTATCGTGAAATTTGAAAAACTACTTAATCAGTATGAGCCACGAAGTGAGAAGGGGACTGCCCATAGCGTAGTCCATAACATTAGGAGTCCCAAAAGAACAGGAAGGGAAATGAGGTTCACTACACAGATTGGGGACTATGAGATGAATGACATCATTCTTGATCTAGGATCTGAAGTAAATGTCTTGACGAAGCAGACATGAAAGCACATGGGAAAACCAAAGCTACAGTGGTCACCTATACAGTTATGAATGGCCAATCAAGGGATAGTTATACCTTTGGGGAGGCTACCCAACACCATTATTGACATTGATGGAGTGCACAGCTATGCCGACTTTGAAGTAATTGAAATTGTAGATGACATTCATCCTTATCCAGTGCTGCAGGGTATCGATTGGGCAATGACTAATTCCACTATCATAAATTTGAAGACAATGAAAATGATATTTGAAGGAAACAACTTAAGGGTTATCGCCCCATTGGACCCTTCACAGGGGGAGCGATATGTTGAACCAATTCAGGAGAAGTACAGAGCTCAAGACTTGTACCGTCTCTATTAAATGACAATGAATGTTGCCGATTATACTAATCCAACTGCGGATGGAACGCTTAGTTGGTATTGTGTCAGCTCTTGCATCTCAGACTCTCATGCAGGATTGGAAAACTGGCAAAGCAGATTGCATGAAGTATATTCTAGGAGATGCGCAATGATCACGAAGTCACTCCGCTGGATTGGGAAAAAGGTAACTCCAAGCCCTACCTATGACAAGTTGTCTAATGTTTATTCCTTTATCAAAGAATATACTGTAGCAGTTGCAGATGAGCACCGTGTGTCAACATTAGACATGGCACTACGTGAGACACCTGCCAGATGGTGGGCTGTGCATAAGAAGACATTGGCAACGTGGGATCAGTGCAGAATAAAGATGCAGATCAGATTTGCTGAGAAGGTCACAATAACTTTTCATAAATATAATGGCCAGACAGATCCTAGGGCTCATATTGAATTTTGTGTACAAGCTTGGGAAGATAGGCCACAAACAGAATGGGTGCATCTGTTTGTGCACACATTAGAAGAACCTATTCCGAAGAAGTGGTACCTGGATATGGAGCTGCACAGAGACACCGTGGATTGGTTTGTCTTGACTGCGAGCTTCCAGAAAGATTCCAACTTTAAAGACGAACATCCAAGTATCAATGAAGCGCTGCAGGTTATTAAGGAACGAATATTTAGACTAGACTACACACAGGGAAACATGACACTAGAAGAATTCTTTGGAACATACAGCATACATGCGCGCCTACAACCAGAATGGGAGGAGAAACTAGAGCATGCTCTTGATTGTTATAACATCACTGAGGAATGCGAGGATAAAGCAGACAGTGATCAGGATGACCTGCGCAACATACAGATACCTGAATCAGAGGGATCATGTGAGGTAGAAGGACCTCCACTAGAAATTCCAGATATGAGTGGACCTGTGAAAACAAGAAAAGTGAACATTGGCACCAGCGAAGAGCCAAAGTTTGTAGCTATCAGAGACTATTGGGATGACGACACACTTGAGGAGGTCATGGGTATACTACAGCAATATCGAGAATTATTCTCGACCAAGTTCACAAAGATGAAAGGTATTCTGGGAGACTTAGGCGTAATGAAAATTCCTCTTAATGCTGACGCGAAGACTGTAAAGCAAAGACCATATAGACTGAACCTGCACTACAAAGAATGAATAAAGGCGGAACTCGATAAGATGCTCGATGCAGGGATCATCCAGTCGGTTGAAGAATCCGAGTGGATACGCCCGATGGTTATACAGGATAAGAAAACGAAGGGTGAGATTAGGATCTGTGTGGATCTCATAAAGCTAAATGACCTTCGATACATGACCCATTTCCTACCCATTTCATAGATGAAGTGCTTGATAATGTTGGAGGGAATGAAGCGTATTCTTTGACTAACGAATTCTCTGGATACCACCAGATCAAGATTGATTGCGTCGATAGACACAAAACTACTTTTGCTACAGAATGGGGGTTGTTCCAGTACACAGTGATGCCTTTTGGTCTGAAGAACGCACCTTCCATATTTTCTAGAGTGGCAGTTGCAGCATTTAAAGACTTCATACATAAGTTTTTAGAGGTTTATTTTGATGATTGGATGATTTTTGGGTTACTGAAGAACCATGCCGTGAACCTCAGGATGATGCTGGAAAAATGTAGGAAGCATCATATTTCTTTGAATTTGAAGAAATGTATCTTCTGTGTTGCCTACAGAATTTTGCTGGGACACATTGTGTGCAAACAGGGCTTGATGGTAGATCCTGCCAAGATCGCAGTCATTGAAATTTTCCTACACCAAATTTAGTTAAGCAGTTGCGCACTACATTAGGACATACCGGTTACTACATGAAATTTATAAAAGGGTATGTGCAGATAACCGCAGCTATGAAGAAGTTGTTAAAGAAAGATGTACCATTTGTTTGGAATGAGGACTGTGAGAAAGGGTTTGACACATTGAGAGAAAAGATGGTCACTGCACTGATCCTAGTTTTTCCATACTAGGAGAAGCCATTCCATGTCCATGTTGACGCTTCATGTATAGCATTAGGCATTGTTCTTGCTCAACCAGGAGAGGGAGGTATCGATCATCCCATTGCATTCTCCAGCAGAAAGTTATCATTCGCTGAGAAGAACTATACTACTATTGAGCGAGAAGGACTCGCTATGGTCTACGCGCTGCAGAAGTTCAAGCACTACTTGCTTGATGCGCACTTCTCTATGTTCACTGACCACTCTGCTTTGAAATACATAGTCAATAAGCCAGTGTTAGGGGAGAGAATATCCAGATGGTTATTACTCTTTCAAGAGTATGACTTTGAAATTGTTGTTCAGCCAGGCAGGTTAAACTTAGGACCTGATCATCTATCAAGGATTGAGTCAGGAGAAGAGCCTACAAATCTGGAAGACAATCTGCTCGATGCGCAGTTGTTTGCTATACAGGTTGTCGATGAATATTATCAGGATATCGTTAATTTACTAACTACAGGGATAGCACCTAAGGAGTTCACTACGTAGCAAAAGAAGCAGTTGGTACTGTGCGCAATAGACTTCACTATAATCATAGGTCAGCTATACAAGCTGCAACCGGATGAAGTACTGCGCAGATGCGTATTGGACCATGAGAATCCATATATATTGGCCGATGCACATTCAGGAATCGCAGGAGGCCATTACACAGGACGAGCTACAACACAGAATATATTGCGCACAGGGCTATGGTGGCCTACTATCCATAAGGACTCAAAGTAACATTTCCAGAACTATGATGTCTGTCAGAGGATGGGAAAGCTGTCGCACAGGGGCGAAATGCCACTGAACCTGCAGTTAACTTTGCAGGCATTTGAGAAATGGGCCATTGATTTTGTGGGACCTATTAACCCACCAGGGAAGAGAACTGGTGCGAGGTACATTATTACCGCAACTGACTACCTCACTAGATGGACAGAAGCAAAGCCAGTGAAAGATTGTAGCGCAGCTATAGTTGCAGATTTTATCTATGAGAACATCCTGACAAGGTTTAGATGCCCGAAGATTTTGATGAGTGATTAGGGCACTCAATTTTTAAATAGAGCCATTGAAGCTTTGACCGAAGAGTTCTACATTCACCACCAGCGCAGCATGCCATATCATCCATAGGAGAATGAAACTGTTGAAGTGTTTAATAAAGTACTAGAGAATGAGCTAACCAAGATTTACAACGTCAATCAGGACGATTGGGACGTGCGCATTTCATCTATATTATGGGCATAAAGTACTACATGCAAGAAACTAGATGGCCATACACCTTCAGGTTGGCCTATGGCAAAGAAGCAATAATGCCAATGGAGTACATCGTTCCTAGCTTGAGAATAGTTGTGTTTATAGGCATGGAAGACTGCGCAGTGCTAGAAGAAAGGCTGCTACACTTGGATGGTCTGGAGGAAGATCGCTTCATCGCAGGATTCCACCAACAAGTACAAAAAGAAAATGAAAAAGCATGGCATGACCTCCATATCAAGAACAAGTGCTTCCAGATAGGTGATCTAGTCCTCCTGTATGATAGCAAGTTTATGAAGTTTCGTGGAAAATTTAAGATGCATTGGCTTGGTCCATATACTGTAATGCATGTTACTAATGGTGGCGCAGTTCAGTTAGCCACTTTAGCTGGAGACACCTTGCCCAGTTTGATAAATGGAAGCAGACTAAAGCTTTACTGCGATAGTCCTACTTCACAGAACCCTGTATGATCAAGCGGAGGGGAAATTCTAAGTGTCAAGTATAATTGAAATTGCACACTAGAAAGTGTGAAGAGTCTGTACAAGAAAGTTACATGGAAAAGGCCTATGTGTTGCATAGCACTGCTGAAGCTACGTGCAAAAAAAAAAAATTCACTTCTAATAGGGAAAGGAATAGCTGCACAGAGATAAGTAGCACAACTAAAGATGTGCAGCAAATACAAAGACAAGCATGAGAAATTTGCATCATAATGTCAGAATTGACAGCAGGTCAGGACAAGAAAAGATGACCGCAACAGTTGTCAGCTGGGTATTAAACCGTTACTCAAAAGGACGACACCAGCCAAATCACACATTTATGGAAAACCCTATCCAGTCGGGCATCGTAAAGACTAAAGTGACCAGGGTCATAACGGGATCCACTCGACGGATTTGGCATTTAAATTTTGATCGACTGTCAGACATCCTAGTAGTGTCGGCCCACCTCACCAATTAAAGAAAGTTTACATGACATGATGTAAAGAACGAAGGAAAGAGATCAATGATCTGGTGGAATCTCATCCCACGGGAATGGCAGTTAATGCCTAATCTAGCCGTTCCTAGTGCATTCAATATCACATTAGATGGAGATCTATACAGGATTTGCTAATCCGTTGTAACATTTAAGTCCCGGGCGATTCATTCACGACTGCGACATCAGGGCATGATCCTATAAATACTCATACACTTTCCCTTATGCAAGATTACCGTGAATTTTAAATTTTATCAAGTGTGAAGAGCTTAAGAGCCGAAGTAGCAAGAGCACTGATATCTGTTGCGATTATGTTCGACGAGCTGAACTTAGAAGAGATTTTGGGTGCTTTTAGATGTTCTGGTATAAGCGGAGTCATGAATTGTCCACAAAAGAAGCCTACAACAGAAAAACCGGGACCATCTCAAATCTTGAAGCCGAGCTAGCCGAAATCACAGCAAAAGAAAGATAAGCATCCAGCGGCAGCGCCGCAGAAACTAGAGGCACCGGTTACACCAAAGCAGGTTCTGCAAGGGAACCCACCGCCACTAGTATGGGTTATTTCTGAATATATCAACCCGAGGAATATTGATTCCCGAGAGTTGCATCTACAAAAGAACCCACGATATGAAGTCCTAATGCCACCAATAGCGAGGCATGTGCGACAGAGAGATGATATGTTGGGTAAGATCATGGAATGCAAGTTGACTGATTTTAATTTGAATGACCCCGAGAAATTTCCTCATTTGCAGGCTGACAGATATATGGACAGCGTAAACAATCCAGCAATAAACAAGGTAGAAGTTGTGCCTGTGGACTGGGCAGTGCCACTATACCAAGCGGGTTTGCTTAACCTGCTACGCATCCCACATTTTGGGAGTAGCAAGGAATACAAAGCTATAGTGTGTACTCTTCTTTCCTACACGTACCAGGGATATATATCGGTTAGATTTAAAAGTTAATATCACTGTGGACCTCACAGCTAGAATCACGGCATTGAGTAAGAGGGGTGACAACCCTTCCAAATAGTTTGTGGGAAAGAAGGATGACCAAGAATTATCCGCTAGCATCAAAAGCACATTTAATTTGTCTAGAAGGACTAGGGGTTATGAGATTGACCCCATTCCAAATGAACCTCTGCGGTTCACAATTCAATTGTTGGCAGGAATAATTCTATGGAAATCTTGGCCAGCGCAGGTATCAGCTTCGGTGGTAGCCTTAGCTGCGAAAGCTATGGACGACCATGAATACAATTGGGCTAACTTTTACTGAATGAATTATTGTTGGATATCAAGGATGTCCAGGATAAGGGATTCCCATTCTACTTTAATTGGCTTCTCGTCCTTATTTCCTTTGTGGGCTAGAAATAGCCCAATTATCAGAACGGCATGCCGATCGCGCAGGATGATTGCTGCACAGTGCGGTTTGAAAACATGTGGTCATCTACAAATCTAGAGAAGCAACAGATTAATAATTTACAATTCCTCACTTTCTTGGAGCAGCTGCGCACTATGATTGAGAAGACCTTGAGAATCACGAGAGAAGTGACAACCAAGTATAAGCCATTCTTGCTTTTTGAAGCAGGCCTACATTCAATTTTTATTCAGCCACGCCTGAGCATAGGAAAATGGTATGAGGAACAGTATGAGCTAGAAGTCCCAATGATCGAACTCATTATTGAGGATTGGCCCGACGAATGGAAAGAACATGCACCCGAATCAATCATCACCCCATTGGATGAGGAAGAATAAGAAGAAAAAAAAGGGGACAAAGATCCGAAAGTCCAAAGTGCATCGACTTCGAGCTCTGCTCACCAAGCAGGAGAAACAGGAAAGGAGCCACAAGTTGGCGAGAAGAGAAAAGAGCCGGGCATTGAAATCCCTCCAACACAACAAAGGAAGAAGTCTAAGGATACGAATCCGCCACTGGATAGAATATTGCACGATGATGACTCTGAAATGATACCATCACGGACAGCTATGCATCTAGAGGATGTACCTGCATTTAAGAGAAATCACAGTGAGGTCGACCAGGCGCAGGTCCAAGAAAACATTAACAAGTTGAGCAGCTTAGTATTGAGGATGGAACAAGTCCATCGAGATATGGTTCGGGAGTCAGCTTGGAGCATTGACCCCGGACAATCAAGTGAGCAGATGCAGAGGCCACCGGCCTTCACCCCAAGAATGCGATTAGTTAAGATCGTGCCATTATCAATTTTGTATCCAATTGATGAAATGATAGAGAGTGCGAGGTTGCTCGCACTCTTGGAACTTAATGTAGCTGTGCTACCACCAGAAGGTCTGCACCAGCTGCACACTGAGATATCCCATGAACTACACGAGCGGGACGTAGTCTCGCATAATCAACGGTGTCAGTTGGATGAAAATTACAGGAAACTCCAAAGTGAATGTCAGCAGAAGGATAAGGAGCTTCAGTGCATGCGAGAAAAAGAATGTCGGATCAAAGGAGCAGTGTCGGTTGTCTGCGCGAAGCTCCCCACAGTCGAAGAAGAGTCATAAATAGAAGAATCCATCCTGCAGATTGGGGCTGCTGTGAGCAGTTTACAGGAACAAATGAGGGAGAGGGAGATCTCTCACAAAGATGAAGTTGAAGGGATTAAGGCTGCCCACCAGGCAAAAATAGCTGAGCTAGCAGCACGACAGCCAGTTGACACAAAGAAGCAAGACGAAGAGGCAAGAGCAGAATCAATAAGGGCTTCCATGCAAAGTATATGCGTAGCAGTAGCACAGTGCCAGATCTTGGCAAGCGACGTCTCCAATGTGTGGAGTGTACTACAAGAAAGTCCGGAGTTGCAGAATATCCATGAGGAGAGAAAGAAAAAGCAACAAGAGTTGGATTCCACAGATGCATCCATGAAGGACTTACTGGTCCACCAGAAGAGGACGGCTTTCGAGTAGACCAAGGAATTAAGGAGGGAAATAGAGGAATTGAGGGAAAAAGAGGTTGAAACCTCTGCGAGGGTGCAGCCACTAATGGAAGAAACACTTACCTTGACCGATGACATTGAGGAAAAATTGCAAGAACTTCATACATTGGAAAATCATATCAAGGAAGAAACTTCGGAACCTGCCTCACAGGAAAGGATTGACAAAGTAAAGGAGTGTGAGTAGGAAGTAAAACAGGTAGCTGCACAGATGCGCAAAACAGTTGAAGAACACACTGCACGGGCAGGGATTTCAAAAGAACAACAGATGGAACAACTGGACTAAAGTGGCTCGGGATGATCCACAAGTAAGTGTTAGGGGCGTGTTGGGTGTGGCCTAAGTAAGTTCCATTTTGTTGGAGCACAATTTTGAGCTGCACAGTAGAAAAGAATGAAACTATTAAATGTGCAGCTTGCTGGGCATATTTAGTTGCGCAACTATGTTGATGCGTAGGACTCGCACAGCAGGAAATTTTGGTAAGAAGATATAAGTAAATGTCAGATGAGGAAGTGACCTATTTTTGGTAAAAAGTCGGGCGAAGGCGGGAGAAAGCGACCTCTCAGGAAGAGTGGCAGCAAGCAGTTGAGAAGCTAGGCCACTATGCCGATGGCTACAGGCAGGTGGAAGGAGTGGAAAGGGATAGGCCACGATGCAGTTGTAACCGTTTTGAGGACTGCGGCTGTCAGAAGAGCGTGTGAGCCACAAGTGGCCCAGTAGGACAACTTGGAGCAGGTGGAGTAAGCTATCGATGGAAATATTCAGGCTGGCAGTTAGGCACGCTATGTTTTGTAAACCTAAGCATTTTATCCTTCAGATTGTAAATACATTACCTACGGGCATGATCTATAAGTAAGGCATTTTTGTATGGGAAAGGGTTACTCTTCATTTTGTATTGTTCTTATTCCTAATTTGACAAATTCATGTTGAGGAACATTTTGTAAAGGCTCTGCAAGCTGAGTGCGCAAAGGCTTGCTGAGAGAGAAGAGAGTCTGCAGTTGAGTATGCAAACTAAGAACTGTTGTACCCTTCCCAAAGACTAATTTAACAAGAGTTCTTGTGGACATAGCCTCCATCCGAGGGGTGAACCATGTTAAATCATGTGTAGTGATGTTGGCCCGGTTTTGCAACCAGGCTTAGTGCTATGGGCACCTGCTAACTAGTAGCAGCAGTTTCAAATAGAAATAAACAACTAACTAATCTAAACAAAACTAATCATGGATCTATGCAAGAATATAAGCAAATAATGGAAATATTTTTAAAACAAGAACACGAAAATATGAAAGAATAAATTTGTATTTAAAAATGGGGCAAGCTAATGCTTGCAATAGTAATACCTCCAATGGTGAAGGTTGATGTAGAGCAACTCCCAAGATAAGTAGCTCCAAGCTCCAAGACGTCTCCTTCTCCAAGGTTGCTTACAATGGCCAAAATACTCAAGGGAGATTTCGGCAGCATGAGGATGAGATAATGGATGGATGTGAAATGAGGAGCCCCTACCACATTTTTATAGGTTTTGGTGGTGGGGAATACCATTTGTGGTTTTGTGGAAACCAAATGGTATTGACCAACATGGTTTAGGTACTTTTCCCTCCTTTTTCCTTTTTTGAATAAAATTAATATTTTTATTCCCTTTTTAATTTTTGGGAATTTGGACCATTTTTAAGGGTTTTTTATGTTTTTTTAGGAAAAATAATCTTTTTTAGTGGGAAAAGGGGTGTACTTAGGTCCTTTGGTGACCTTTTGTTGGTTTCAGAGGCTCAGATGGTGAAAAAGTGGACAAATGGGTCATGTGAATAGGGAAATGAGCTAGTGAGCACTTTTTGGATGTTAACAGATTGCCCCCTGATGTGTGAGGGCAGGAGCTCATCGTATGGCCGATAGACATCATAGTTCTTTTGTCTTTTTCTGGGGTTTTAGGGGAGAGAAGAGACCGGTTGGAGACTAAAGCCATGGCCCTTGGAAGCTACAAAAAAAAAAAATATTACATGGCCTCAATATGAATGAGGTATAATCTCTTATAACGGACAAGGCGGGCATTCCCATGCTCGTATCAAGACATATACATAACAATTAGTCCCAAGAAGGGGGATCTAATACATAAAGAATCTACTGGTACATCATAATGGTCCAGGGGGGACATTATTTTGGGATATACTCCTGATCATAACTGATCTCAATAATTGATACACTGGAATAACTGATGAACTGCTGAAACTGAAGGTGTCCAACATCTGTAGGGTCTCAAAGACTATGATTCATCCCTGAGAATTAATGTAACTGTATACTCAAGGGAGTATGAAACTGGGTTACATCTGAATACTGTCGCCATGCGCAACCCGGATATCTATAGAAAAAGTGTAACTGGTTTTATCCATAGGAAGATCCTCAAATGTGGAGGAGTCAGGAGGTATCCGAGGTCTTCGACTAATAACTGAAAGGATCAATGTCCTGTGCGAATCTCAACGAATTAGGGTTCTAGATGCTGCGGAATACCATTTATTGTATTGTACATGGTTAAATAAAAACATATAATGAAAAAGGAGCTATGCGGCTCTAAGTTTTGCTGGTTTTTTCCCGGTTAAGGGTTTCCAGGTGAAAATCTCTGTGTAATGTGTGTGCCATTGTGTATTTTCTGTTAATGCTTAAGAATCATATAAGTTTGTACTTCACTGTTAAGGTTTAAAACTTACATTCCTCTCGAAATGATTCGTAGGCACTCATCATAAATGGTAATGAGTCCAAGACACAGGGACCTCTAGGTCTATCCTCTAGAATAAATGTGGTTGTCGTCGACAGAGGGAGACCAGCAACTAACAAGGCAATGATTTTTTCTTGATAGGAGCACGAGGTGTAGAACTGAAGTGTTGTAGTACTGATGGTAGGACTGACATACTTGTGGGGATGGGAAATAACTGGGTCAAAAAGTGGGTAGACTCAAACTTCCTTTGTTCAGAGCATGATGACATGGTTGACCTGGCAGCATAGGGAACTCACTTGTAGGTGTGGGGATCATTGCTTTGATTGACTGAATGGTATATATTGACTCTCGGGGGAGGGAGAACGAGCTGATAGGTGTTGTGGAGGGATTTTCAAGGTGACATACTGCAGAATACTCTGAACAAAGGCGACCAATCATGGGGAAGCTATCATATGAGTAGATGTGATCTGTCGTGGCGCCAAGAGGCACCATTGATTCCTTCTTCGTAGTTTTAATGAGCTCCAAGAAGGGATAAAAGTGTGCTCTGAAATGGTATGGTCCTGTGGATTTTGTGAGCCCAGGACGGCTCATGCTCATGGTTGCTTTCATGTTTAGAGAGTCTGAACACGGTAAGTGGACTCTATTGGTGTTCTTTTTCGTAGTTTAGTCTCCAAGGCCCGAAAAAGCATAAAATGATGCAGATGGAGAACTCTTCTAGCCGATGTGACTAGAGTATTCCTTTTTCGTAATTAGTCTACAAGGTCCGGAAAAGGGGTAAACTTATACCAGGTAGAAGCCCTTTCAGATACGTTTAACGAGCATGAAAGGAAGCAAGGTTGCTCGGCAATCTTTTCATTGTTTTAGGAGTCAGAAAAGAGCTTAACAGAAACTCCCTAAGTGCCTTTTTCGTAAAAGGGGTTGCTCGGCCCGAAAAAGGGATAAAATTATACCGAACAAAGAGGGATTGATGGGAGCAAGGAAAAGGTCTCAAGCATCATCATGTGTGCGGGATACTGGATCCGGTGACATATAGATTGTCAAAAGGAGGCTATGACCAATGTGGCGCGCAAATCGAGGCAATGAGAAGGCATGGGAAAAATGTCTGAAAAATCTAAAGGTGAGAGAGAGAAATGATCTCAAGCGTCATCACAAGTGCGAAAAAATGAATCCGGCGATATAAGACACTTCGAAAACGGAGAACGGCCGATGTGGCACGCAAACCGAGGTAATGAGAGGGCATGGGAAAAGTGCCCAAAAAAATCAAAAGGTGAGAGCGAGAAATGATCTCAAGCATCATCACGAGCACGGAAAACTGAATCCGACAATATAAGACACGTCAAAAACGGATGAAGGCCGATGTGGCACGCAAACCGAGGTGACGAGGGGGCATGGAAAAAATGCCCAAAAAATCTAAAGGTGAGAGCAAGAAATGATCTCAAGCATCATCACGAGTGCGGAAAACTGAATCCGGCGATATAAGACACGTCAAAAACAGACGACGGCCAATGTGGCACACAAATCGAGGCCACGAGGGGGCCCAATAAATGGTCGAAAAATGGACCCCATAAAAACGGGAAAAGGAAGGAACCTGCATGTAGTTCTCGCTGTGCTGATTCCAATGGTACCAACGGTTTGAAAAATGGACTTCGTATGATACCACAATGGTTGTTTGAAAAATGGTGGAATTTCTATAAATAGGGCGTGGGGCCCAAATGACGTGTCACTGTTACGTGCGAGTTTGGCAGAGCAGTCAGAGCTATTTCTTGATTTCCGGGAGATTTCAAAGTTGGTTTTCGATTCTGCGAGTTTCAGGTAACTCTATTTGCTTTAGCCTTTTCAATTATGTCTTTTTTGTTTGGCGGCGGGCCCCCGAAGGCCGCGAAATTCCATGTTGACCCTCCAACGTGGAATATCGCGGGTTTTGGGTCTATTCCCACGATGAACCGCACGGGTTTCAGGCTGAAAGCCGCGATGTTCATCGCGACTATGAGGTTGGAACCCACGATGTTCATCGCGAGTCCATCGGATATAGTTACGATGTTCATCGCGACTATCTGGCCAATATCCGCGATGTTCATCGCGGGTTTTAGCATGGAGGCCGCGATGGTCATCGCGGCTTTTGGTGGAAAATCCGCGATGGGATTTTTTCAAAATTTTTTGTGCTAGGGCTAAAAATTTCTTCTGTTTTCTGGCAAGATGTTGAGGAGACCATTGTCCTCATGGCGAGAGCGGGAGATCGATGATGATCTGATGGAGAAGATTCAGACTGATCCGGGGGTGCGACAGACTCTGGGTATGAGCAGACTCTTGAAGTTTGCTCAGATCCCACCTATTTGTTCAGTGAGATGGCTCCTGAACAAGTTGGTAAGTTGGTGGGTGCCGGCGGAGGGAGCCTTTATTATTGGGGGTGAGAGGTTAGAGATCACCCTCACGGATGTCATTTTCTGACTGGGTTGCCTCGTTTGGGGGAGGTGGGCGATCTCTTGCCGAGGATCCCTCCGGGTGTAGATATGGAGGATTTGTTACAGACCTTCTGTGTTGATGATGTCGTTTTGCAGAACAACTCTATTAGTCTGCGATCCCTACGTGAGTGGGATATGCGGGCTGTTGGGGCATGTGTTCTGCGGATATTGGGTGCTGCTGCTCCACATCGTTTGTCTGGGGCACAAACGATGTTGGTGGACTCTGTTCTACGGGGGACTTATTATGCCTGGGGGCAGATGTTTCTGGCTGGTGTCCAGAGAGATTTGGACAAGGCCAGTCGAGAGGGAGGAGAGTTCTGTTATGCCTCCTTTGTATGCTGTTTTTTCTTCGAGCGGTTGCCGACGTTGCGACCACGGGTACCCATTCGTGCAGGTCTGGCGAGTGAGCCTCGCATGATGCGGTGGGGGCAGATGATGCCTCGTGGCGGCGGTGGTGTCCGCGGTTTCTTTACGGAGGATTTTTATGAGCAGTGGGAGCAGATGCCCCTGCTGATTGAGGACTACCCCTATGTCGGCATGGACTATCGAGGTGACCCAGAGATGCCTCATGCCCCAGGACAGGCCTGGAGTTTAGACGGTATGTTTTGTGTTTTATTTTATACTACATCATGTGTTGTTTGATTTATCGTCTATGATTATAGTTGGATATTATATGATGGCTTACTTGCTTTGTGCAGATGTCGGTCTAGTGCCACCGGTCGACTACGTGGCTCGTTGGGGGTGGGCGATGGTGGTTGCAGCGGTACTGCCTCCACGCAGTGGAAGATTTGCGGCTCGTGGGCGAGGTGTTGGCCCTCGAGATGACGCCATAGAGGGTGTCAGACAGACCTTCGACAGGATCTTAGCTGGACTTCCCGAGGATGGTTGGAGAGACCTGGATCGGGATATTTTGGAGGGTTGCTTCGGTGCGCCGCCTGAGTGGCGGTCGCTCTTGTTGAGGACAACGGTGTTTGTGGCGGAGCATAGGGACGGTGGACGAGATGATCCGACAGGGCTGGTTGAGAGGAGGATACGTCTACGGGATGATCCAGCGGGGCCGACAGAGCGGAGAGTTCGGGCTCGCCATGACCCGGCGGGGCCAGCGGAGGAGGAGCCGGAGGAGCCTAGGGATCCTAATGAGTAGATGATATTGTATCTGCCCCCAAATGCTGATGAGCATATGGGGAAGCATTTTTTGTACAACTGATGTATTTTTTGTATATCGGGTGTTGAGGGCACCTATGACATGTTGACTATTATGGTTTATATATATATGTGTATATATATTTGGATATATTGTCGTGTGTGCACGTGGATGCACATTTTGTCTTTTGTATATGCCCGTGGAGGCACATGTTATGCACGTGGATGCAGTATTTTGCTATTTGTATATGCCCGTGGAGGCACATGTTATGCACGTGGATGCATTTTGTTTATGGATATGCACGTGGAGGTACATGTTATGCACGTGGATGCATTTTGTTTATGGATATGCCCGTGGAGGCACATGTTATGCACGTGGATGCATATTTTGGTTATGACATGATGTGATTGGTGTGCCAGTCAAGGACATTGTTGGCCATATGGTCTGCTACACTATTGAGGTGTCTTGGGACATGTGTGAACGAAATGGATTCAAACTGTCTAACCATTTGTTTAGTGCACAGGAATTTTCTGAAAAGACAGGGATCGCGTACCTGGTAATCATTGTTGATCTGGGAAACCAGGAGCTGTGAGTCCAAGAAAACGTTGAGGTGACGGATGCTCATTTGGAGAGCTGCGGCCAGGAGACCGGTCACGGCATCGTATTCAGCTTGGTTATTGGTGGCGGCACCTAAACATACTCCGTCAATGTGAATTAACTCATGTGAAGGGGAGTATATTACCCAAGCTGCGGAGGCGAGATTGGAATACCAACGGCTTGCACCATCAGCGAAACTGACATAGCAGAGTGGAATGGGATCCATCTGTGGTCATGCAGAGAAAAAAAAATATTTAGGTTTTTTGAATTTTTTGTGAGAAAAAGAAAGTAAGCCTATACTAGAATGGACGGTGGTGTCCATCAAATTTTCTATGGGTAAAATCGTTTAAGGTACAACCCGTTGCGTGGGTTGCATGGGGGATTGCCTTCTGAATCGGTCAGAATGTATGCCCCCTGCCCAAGGCAAGTGTGTATGATGTAGGGACCTTGCCACATAGATACAAACTTTCCCTTTCCGGTTTTGTCGTGGGCTTGATCGTAAGCGAGGACAAGGTCTCCCTCAGAAAAGGTTCTAGGGTGGACGTGTTTGTCATAACTTAGTTTTGATTGTTGTTTGGATGCTTCCACGTTTTGAATAGCTGTGCGCCGATCTTCATCGGACTTCTCTAGGAGTAGTAAACGTTGCTCAATCGGGGAAGTGTCTGGTAGGAGTTCAACGGCGATATGCAAGGCTGGAATCTGGAACTCGATAGGGAGGACGGATTCGACACCGTGAACTAAATGGAAAGGGGTAAAACCGGTGGAGGTTTTGGTTGAGGTGCGGTAAGCCCATAGTGCCGGGAAAAGCATGTGGTGCCAATTGGATTTGTGTTTGTCTACAGTGCGTTGGAGAATGGTCTTCAAGATTTTATTGATCGCTTCGACTTGGCCGTTTCCTTGGGGATAGTAGGCGGAAGAGAAATGGTGTTCAAATTTCAACATGGTTGATAATTCTTTCCAGACGGCATCTTCGAAGTGAGAGCCATGGTCAGAGACTAGTTGCTTCGGCACTCCGAAACGAGTGATAACATGGTTGAAGAAAAACCGCGCTGCAGTGTCGGCCTTGCAATTGTAAGTCGGCATGGCTTCCGCCCACTTGGTGAAATAATCTACGGCCACAACGATGTGTTTGTGACCGCCAGCTGACGTGGGGTTGCAGTTGAGGAAGTCGATGGCCCATTTGCAGAATGGTCCAACAGTGATGACTGGATGAAGGGGGGCGGGGGGGGTTCTTGCTTTGGGAGCAAAGAGTTGGCAGTTCTGGAAATGCTTGACTGCGGTGATACAATCAGTAAACAATGATGGCCAAAAGTAACCTGCCTGAATGATCTTCTGGGCGGTGGCCATGCCCGAGAAATGGCCTCCGCAGGCACCGCTATGACAATCCTTGAGGACTTGTTCTGCCTCACTATGGGATAGGCAGCGGCGTAGGATGGTATCAACGCCGCGTCGGTAAAGTACATCCCCTAACAAGAGGTATCGGGGGGCATGGTGTCGTATGCGACGGCGTCCGTCACGATCGATGTTTGGTCGAAATTTTTGCATGCGGAGGTAAATCAAAATGTCTCCGTACCATGGGTCGTCAGACGAAATGATGAAGATTTGTTCATCAATCAGATCCGTTTGGATAGCAGGTGATGACGAAGAAGATGGGAGGTCGGTGATGAGGTGAGCAAGCGCGAGGGCTTTGGTGCTTTTAGGAGTTCTGAAAGTAAGGTCATATTCCTGGAGGATAATGACCCATTTAGCAACACGACCTTGTAGGAGCCGTCGGGTTAGGAGATAGACCATAGGGTTGGAATCGGCCACAACTGTGGTATGACTGAGTAGAATGTAGTGCTGCAATTTCTGTACGGAAAAGACTACAGCTAGGGCTAATCTTTCCTCGTATGGGTAACGTAGGGGTGGGCCAGACAAGGTCTGGCTGACGTAATATATCACATGCTCTTGGTGAGAGGCATCTTCTTGGACCAAGACTCCAGACATGGCATGTTCAGATGCTGAGACATAAAAAGTGAAGTTCTTAGAGAAATCCGGAGGGGATATCAAGGGGGCTTGTGTGAGAGCTTTCTTGAGGGCTTTGAATGCCGTGTCTGCTTGCTCATCCCAAACAAAGGGTATGTGGGTACGGAGTAAGTGTAAGAATCCGTGGACTTTGGTGGCGTAATCAGAAACGAAGCGCCTAAGGAAATTGGACTGCCCTTGTAGACTCTGGAGCTGCCGAAGCGTGCGAGGAGGGCGAAGTTCTAAGATGGCTTTGACTTTCAGGGGATCAACAGTAATTCCGTCTTGGGAAACAATGAAACCCAACAACCGGCCTGCCAGAACGCAAAAGACACACTTGTGTGGGTTCAAGCGGATTTTATATTTGCGACAATGCAGGAAAACTTGCCGGAGGTCGTTAAGGTGGTCTGATCATTTTCGGGAACGAGCTGTGAGGTCATCAAGATAGACTCGCAGGATATGGACCAAGTCGTGAAAGCAATAGGTCATGGCTCGCTGGAAAGTGGCACCAGCATTTTTAAGGCCGAATGGCATGACGCGATAGGCAAAGGTGCCCCATGGGGTGGTGAAGGCAGTCTTGTACTGATCCTCCTTGCGGATGTGAATCTGGTTGTATCTGGAAAACCCGTCCATGAAAGATAGGACTTCATGGCCCGCACACTCATCAATGAGTTGGTCAATGAATGGCGTGGGGAAATTGTCTTTTGGACAAGCGTGGTTTAAATCACGGAAGTCAGTGCATACTCTAAGGGTGCCTTGCTTTTTGTTTACGGGAATGGGGTTCGACACCCAGGTGGTGTACGGAATAGGATAAATGAATCCTGCTTTGCGAAGTTTCTCGACCTCAGCTTTAACAACGGGGAGTTTGGAAGGATGAATGGGTCGTTGTTTCTGACGAACGGGGGGTACCTCAGGCCATGTATCAATGTGGTGCTCTATAATGGCGGGGTCAAGACCAGGAATTTCGGTATAGGACTAGGCAAAAACATCTCGGAATTCTTGAAAAAGCTTTTTATATGCCTGAGTTTCTGCTTGAGTGAAAGATGTGCCCAGCGAGATGAGCTCAGGTTTCCCTGGTGTTGTGGAAATATCTATTTGTATAATGGGGGAAATGTTGGACATGTTCCCTTCTTCGTAGGCATCCGGTGCTGGGATGGGGTCCTTTAACCAATCGACCTTAGTGGGTATGAAATCTTATGATTCGACCGATAGCTGGTTGGATGCGGTGGATGTCGATGCTTCCGGGAGGAAGTACGAGCGATGATGCATATCATCCCAAGGGTAGTCGGGTGCAGTGAGTGTCTCCAAAATTTGCTCATCAGTATTGAAGTAGTCAGACCATAAATCAAGGGGTTCTGGTTTGAAAGTTGTTGAAATCATATAGATTGTATTGACTTCTTCCGACGAGGATGATGGCGGGGGGTAGATCTCCTCGATTAGGGGAGGAGATATCTCCAAATCGACGTTGTTTAACTCGTACAATGCTGCTCTATAGTCCAGGAGATCAGGACAATGGTGAGAGTAATGGCCGTACACACTACATATGGCACAAGGATGGTTGGTGCGTAGTGACCTGTCGTGAGGCTGAGGAGGTGGCTCTAATCTAACTACTGGGATGCTGATTTCATCGTCTAACATATTCATATGCTCCTGGAGCGCCGGTAACTGTGGGCATTGATGAGTTGGATGGCCTATCTCATCGCACAACAAGCATTTAGGAGGAGCTCGAAACATGGGTGGGGGTTTAACTGCCTTAGGAGGCGGTATAGCAGTGTATGGTTGTGGACCTCTACCCCCAGTGGGATTGACGAGAGGAGGAGGATTCGTTGATGATGAAGGGATTTTGACACCAGGAGGAGGTTTCGTTGACGCCGAAGGGATTGTGACACTAGGAGGAGGTTGAGTAGTGGTAACAATAGGTTGTACCGGTTGGAGGATGACGTTTGGTGTCGGAGGTGGAACGGGAGGGGGAATGTACCACACGGGTAATCCCAAGGTTAAACCGGGGAGACTAAGGGTAGCCATAACCGGGGAACTTACCACGCCTGAGGGAGGGAATAGGAAGGGGATAGTGTGAATAGGTGTAACGCCAATGTGACTAGGTACCAATGGTGGTTTAGGAAACAAAGGCGGTTGATTGTTGGATGTTTGTAGATTGTGGGAAAGAGTACATAGGTCAGATACGACGGTCGCGGCTGGAGGGGGTGGAATAGATTGAAAGGTTGAGGTCATTGGCGTATCTGAGTAAAGTCCGGGTCCCACAAAAGAAACAAAGGAAGTGGCTGCACTAGAAACGGGTTGTTCAACCATGGGGAGAACATTTTCGGGTGCTGCAAAGGCATTGGGATCATAGTAGGTGAGTTGGTCGATTTTGACCACGCGTCCCTCATGGGAGAACATCATGGTATGAAAAATGGATGAGGCAACTGCTTTCATGGCGTACATGTAGCTACGGCCAAGTAAGAGGTTATAATCGAGTTGGGCATTAATGACCTCTATATCGATGAGCACAATTTTACCACCCAACTGGACGGGGACATTGGGTAGTAGACCTTGGGTTGAGCTGACCGGCCGTCGTAGGCCCACAATGCAGTGGTGGATTGCTGGAGAGTAGGTGATCCCAACTTCTGCCAAACGAATGTGGACATGACGCATGTAGAGGCACCCTCATCGATGATACATCGATGGATGACAAGATTCCGAATGGAAACAGAAACATGGACTGCTATGGTGGAAGGCAGACGTGGTTCGGACTGGTCCAAATCAAAGGTCATCATTCGAATCATTTGGGTCAATCGCTCCAATGGCGGAAAGTAAAGTCTTGCGCTGCGTAGGACAGTTTTTCAAGACTTCTAACGCAGACATGGCTGCGGGAGACTGAGCTAAGTCATCGACGATGTTGTAATTTGTCGCAGCCCGTGCATTGGGGTTGTTGTTGATACGGCGAAGTGGGAAGCGAGGTGCTTTAGGGGCGCCATCGAGTGGAAGCGGGGGTATACATAACGTCTGATCTATGGGATGAGCGTTAGTATCTTTGTCGGCGGGGGGGCTTCAGAGGTAGAGCCATACTGGTTCCGACGGGTTTGGATGTTGACATCGGCAGTTGACATCATCAACAAGTGGTGTGTACCTGAATCAAACATTGGTTGATTAGGAGCAGTGTAAGTGATTTGTTGTGGTGGCACGTTGCCCTATGGGGGAGCTAATAGCTGGGTGTTCACCACTCCTTGTGTTGGAAAAGGGTTTTGTAGCACCAAAGCTTGATGTTGTGGAGGTGGAGGGTTGGGTGGTGGCTGAGGAGCCGCTTGTCCTTGACGATGGGCATCGTCAGTCCAGAGTTGTCGAGCTCGCTCCAAATGTGGGCAAGCGTGTGTATAGTGGCCATAGACCCCGCAAATAGAACAAGGAAGGTTTGTTCGCAAACTAGGATTTTTGGCTTGCTTGGGCGGCCGATCAGGGTTCTGATGAGCGGGTGCCGCGTTATTATTTTATGGAGGATGGGGAGGTTGTGGACCTTGGTTATTGTGTTGGTTGTTGCCGCGGTTACGTCCTCTTCCACGGTTTGGTTTCCCACCCTCGTTGCGTTGGTTATTCTGGTATTGGGGATGATGTTGTTGTGCATACACATGCCCATGAGCATTGGGGGGATTCTGGGGAACCGTAGGTGCGGGAGCAGCTTGCGGTGGGTAATATGCAGGTGGAGCTGGCGGTGGTCCAGTTGCCTGTTGGGGTTGTTGGTACCCTTGACCTATTGGATGTGTTGTATTAGCTGGTGCAGCTTGCTGTGGATACTGCATCTGTTGTGGCGGGAACTGAATGGGGTTCTGTGTAGCAGGTTGGTTATAGTATGTAGGAGGTACATATGCTGATGGCATTTTCCCGTAGCAATGTTGTGGACAAGAGGGTCCATGAATGTGATGGGTCTGGTTTGTTGGAGCGTAAGAAGTTGTTGCTCTGGAACTGGATGTAGCCCTAGAGAGGTCTGGGGCGGGCATGGTGATCACCATGCTGAAAGGTTTAGCTTGTGGTGTGATTTGGCAAATAATGCCATCAGCGGCATGTGATGCCCCCGGCGCGTCCTCGCGTGAAGAGTCGCTCCGTGGGGCGTCCGGTATGATTGTGTATAGATAACCCGACTGGGCGTAAATGAGATCAAACTGTTGGGATTTGAGGATGGCCTCTTCTTCAGACTGGGGTCTTTCGGATGCCACATCCTTCGCAATGAGAGGGAGGAGGGATTTTAGAAACCAATCTAAGAAGATACGGTCGTCTAACTTGATTTTGCAGAGGCTTCGGCGTCGACGCCACTCATGAATGTGGTCATTGATGTGGGTGGCCGTGGTTTTTCTGCAAGACAGTAGGATCTCGACTCCCGCGTCATAGCGGATAGGTAACTGGAAGAATTGCAGGAAGGTCGAGGCAAGGGAGGTAAAGGAGGCATGCGTCCCATGGGGCTGCTCGATATACCACTTAGCTGTAGAGCCAGTGAAGGTGCGCTGTAATAGACGGAGGTGGACAGAGTCGTCCACTATGGAGTTGGAGGAACACCATAGATGGAACGACATGATATGGTTCTGGGGGTCCTCACCTGCCTTGCCCTCAAACTTAGGGATGTCGGAGGGGAGTTTTGTGGGCATGTGAGGCCACGCAGGATCGTGTCTGATAGGGTCATTGGTGAGTCTAGCTAAGTCTGGTAAGTTCAGACTCGACATGTATGGTAAGCTAGCAGATGTAGTGACGAGGACTGGGACATTCCTAGTCATGGTGGTATGATGTAGGGGTCCCGTAGCACCTAAAGGTATGCTAGGTATTGCAGGTATGTGTCCTGCAATAGGTGTGGTCTGGTATGGGCCAGTGTTTCCTAGTGCAACATGGGTTACACCAAGGTTAGGAATAGTAGTGGTGATTCCTGGGATAGGGTTTGTGGAAACCAGAGGGGGTGTGACCCCTATGTTGGGCATACCCATAACAGGTGGTGGCCCTGTGTTGGGAATTCCTATAATAGGAGGTGGCCCTGTGTTGGGAATTCCTAAATGTGGAGTGTTTCCCATATTGGGCATACCCAGGGGGGTGGTTGTTTCCATGGATGGCACCGCAGTAGAAGGGTCTGTGGATGTCTCACCTATGGTGCTGGTAAATAGTGGGTCAAATGGTGTTCCAACCATAATGGTGGTTGGTGGTAATATAACTTAGTTTTTGGATTCTGCCTCAGAATCAGATGTGAAGTGAGGTGTGTCAGAATTGGATGACCGTCTGGTTGACCGATGATGTGTCGAATCAAGGGATAAGGCTCTGCGTCTGTGATGTGGAGAGCCAAGTAGACTAAACTCTGGGAGTTTGCCCTGAAGACGATGAGAGCGTCTAAAATTATCAATGGTGAGAATTAAGCTGTGTGTAAAAAATCTGTTTAAGTATCAGGTGGTGATATAAAAAACTCAAAACCCTAATGCAACGAAGGGTGCAAGAAGGGGAGTGAAAATGAAGGCACTCATGCCAAAAAATCAACCTCAAAAAATGCACTTATTGTAGCAACTGTGCTAGAATAAGTGGAGGGATGCAAAAAATGGTCAAAATACCAACATGCAAACAGCTTCTAGAAAAAATAGGTGTAACTAGACCAAAGGTGGGTTGAATCATGCAAACACCTAACTAAAAGTATTGTGAAACAACAAACGATATTCTCTGCAAGGTGATGAAATCCAAGTCAGACAATATGAGTGTTGAGACAATGGCTAGATATCCCCCTACCGGGAGGGACACCGGGTAGTCAATCCTAAAGAATGGCAACTAGGATACTCCGTTCATGACGCGTCGAGAAAAGGTAAATCTGCCGTTTGGTCCTTTATCGCAATATTCCAATACAGGGATATCCTGAGAACTGCGAATGGCAGCCCTTCGGTTACTGAATGGATTTCGGTATTCCACTAAGGCTTCCGGAACCATCCTCGCGACTTCAACCCTCCTAGGGGAGAGGCCTTCCCACAAACCGGTTGTGACTGCGCCAATAAATACTAAGAGATTTTAGCTCCCTAAATGGACAACTTCTATGTCTCAGATGTAATAACTGAGGGGTGTTATTGAAACACCTATCCCCTCAATACTACCTAGCTACAAAGTTCTTTTAGTGTTCCCCAAGTGGGGTTAAAAGTGTGTTGAAATTAGGGTAATTTTTAAAGCTCAGTTCAATTAAGTGTTTGAGTGGGTGCACGTGTGGTATTGTAAACTGAACTTGAAAAAAGTAAATGCTAAGTATTCAAAAAACAAAGGATTTTTTTGAAATAAAAAGCAAATATTGTGACTTTTTCAATAAATTGAAATTAAATGCTTTTCAAGGACTATTCGAAAAATAAAGGATCTTTCAAACAGGGAAGCAAATAATCTAACTTCTTTTCGAAATAAATGGATTTCGTTTTCAATAATTACTATGGGCAAAATATTAAAAGAAGCAAACAGCAAAAATTTTAAATCTAGATAAAATGCAAAAATAGATCCTTCTTTCAATTGATGAAATTTTTTAAAAAGACTTCTTTCACATGTGCATTCTAAATAGTAAAATTTTTCGAAGGCTGCAAAATATGTAGAATTTCTAATACTGGAAAATGTGCTATGTGGGCAGAAAGTATAGTAAGAAATTAATTTTTTAAACGATTCGGCTGAATGAAAAAATTAGCATCGCGGGTTCTGACAGAAAAGCCGCGATGGACCGCGCAGGTTTCTGTCGCATAGCCACGATGGACCGCGCGGGATTTCGGCGCACTGTCGCGATGTGTAGCGCGGAAAATGTTCGCGAAGCCGCGATGTGCAGTGCGCAAATAGGCTGTGAAGCCGCGGGGAATTGCGCGGAAAAAAGCCGAAAAGTCGCGATGAGCCGTGCGACTGTCAGGATGAAAACCGCGAGGCGAAAGCCGTGCACGGAAGCCGAAAAACGAACTCGAAAATTGAGAATTTCGGGCTGTTAATGGCAATAGATGGGGCCAAAAACCAGAGCAGCAATGGATCTGCTGTCTAGGATGGCAGATCTATGGATCTAAAGGCTAAAAACTAATAAAAGACTAAGATTGAAAGCAAAACTTGAGATCTATTGTTCAAAGCCAGCGGAGTCGCCAAAAACTGTTGGCCCAGTTTTGCAACCAGGCTTAGTGCTATGGGCACCTGCTAACTAGTAGCAGCAGTTTAAAATAGAAATAAACAACTAACTAATCTAAATAAAACTAATCATGGATCTATGCAAGAATATAAGCAAATAATGGAAATATTTTTAAAACAAGAACAAGAAAATATGAAAGAATAAATTTGTATTTAAAAATGGGGCAAGCTAATGCTTGCAATAGTAATACCTCCAATGGTGAAGGTTGATGTAGAGCAACTCCCAAGATAAGTAGCTCCAAGCTCCAAGAGGTCTCCTTCTCCAAGGTTGCTTACAATGGCCAAAATACTCAAGGGAGATTTCGGCAGCATGAGGATGAGATAATGGATGGATGTGAAATGAGGAGCCCCTACCACCTTTTTATAGGTTTTGGTGGTGGGGAATACCATTTGTGGTTTTGTGGAAACCAAATGGTATTGACCAACATGGTTTAGGTACTTTTCCCTCCTTTTTCCTTTTTTGAATAAAATTAATATTTTTATTCCCTTTTTAATTTTTGGGAATTTGGACCCTTTTTGAGGGTTTTTTATGCTTTTTTAGGAAAAATAATTATTTTTAGTGGGAAAAGGGGGTGTACTTAGGTCCTTTGGTGACCTTTTGTTGGTTTCAGAGGCTCAGATGGTGAAAAAGTGGACAAACGGGTCATGTGAATAGGGAAATGAGCTAGTGAGCACTTTTTGGGTGTTAACAAGTGAGATTGTCTATGTGTTTATACTTTGCACTGTCTGTTTGCTTACTATGAATGCTTGAATTTTTAGTTATCTATTGGGCTGTAAATGCTTTTATATGTATTCTCCATAGGAGAACGATGAGAATGATATGTTAAGTGTTTCATGAATGAATGATTGATGAATGCAAAGTGTTCTAATTCTGTGAATGTATCAGCCGTGAATAACCATATGTGTATGTAAAGGACTGGGTTGTATAAATACTGTTAATGCACGCTACTGAAAGTGTGCAGTGTTGATATCTTGTTTGATTACATCAAGTATAAGGTTAAATAATCAATGGGAGTAATTGAATGAATAATTGCAAAGTGAAACCCTTAATACAATTACCATCGAAGTGGCAGTGCAAAAGTCCATTGCACTGTCCCATCGAGTGAGTTAAAGTTGACCTGTACAATCCGTGGATGTGTTGGGTGTGCGGCTTGTCATTTGAAGAAGTATCAACCCACGACAAAGACAATCGTTGCGTGGCCCTCAGTTTGCATCGCGAGTCTATAGCGCGCTGCATAGTGTATTTACCCAATCAACTCATCACACTGTTGTGGAAACTTGATTCTGCAGCACCCCCATAGCTTCGCCTCGGGTGAGACCTCAACCTGCGCACAGGTTGTTGTCGAAAGGGCTAGTGAAAAGGGGTTTTGTTGGTTAAAGCTAAAACCGCAAAGAACTTCGGTCTATATTGGAAAACCTTTAGATCAGTTACCTATTCCAATAGTGAATTTGATATAACAAAGCTAGCAAGGATCAGAGGGATATCATCGATGAAACATTGCCTCCATTTTTTATTTGGAACTTTGAATTCTTAAAAATGACATTAATTACTCAAAATCCAAATATAGTGGAACATTAAGGAGTTGTTAAATGACATGGCACACTAAGGACATAGAAATATACCAAGGGTGCATTGTGGTAGGTTTGATTACCAATCTTTGAATGTCTAGTTCTAGAATCAAAATAAAAAAATTTCAAAGTTGACCCCCATGTGCAAAACTACACACTCCCTTACAAAGAAAAATCCTAGTTTCCAAAATTTACCTAAAAGTTGACACATGGGCCATGGGACTAGAGGAGAGGGGCACCCCTAGCACTATCCCGATGTCTTGAATCCAACGGAGTCGACGGTTTGTTGATCTGAGCCACGGTCGTCATTTTATGGCTTATCCATCTCGCATCCAAAAGGCCTTCGCAAACACCTGTTGGATACCTACCGGGGCCATAGAATTCCAACCTTGCAACAAAAACAGGTTCCCGGAAGTCCTGCAAGTGTGTCTAGGAAGGTTCTAGCTGGGAACACTAGCCATTAGTTCTTAGTCGATGATTTTTCAAAGTTGACGTCCATGTGCAAAAATTGTACACTCCCTTACTAAGCAAAACCCTAGTTTCCAAAATGGACCTACAAGATGAAACCTGGTGTTAGCACCAGAATTGTGCTAAAAATTTCGAGGGGTCTAGACCACGAAGAAATGCACGAGTCTAAATTCCTTGAGGCATATGACCATTTAAGATGCAAATCAAGTTTTTCAAACATTCATTCCTAAGTCTATGATGAAATAATGCAAAGTTCAAGCCCATCACTTAGGAGCCTTTCATAACCACTTCATGCACTTGCCACATCAGCATCCAAGTTCCAAATATTCAAATTTCAAGAAGAAAGCCGAATTCAAAATTCAATGTGATATTATAGGAAGGGCGGGCTTGTTTTTACCGAAAATGACAATTTTAGTCATCATTTTGCAGAAGTTGTTTCGTCCTAACCATAATGAATTTTGAGAAATTGAGAGAGGTTTATCTCCAGCACGGGCCAATATTCAATAACCTCTCTCGGGATTTATACAGGTGTCATAGGTTTGGTGCATCGATGAGATCTTTACAGGGTAATTTTCCAGAATTCACGTTTTCTACATCAGTCATCAACTTCTGGAGCATTTCTCGACCAGCTGGAGGAGAACCTGAGGAAACTGAAAGATGTTTTTCTTCTGCATGGTCCAATCTACAAAAACCTTTTTCCATTTTGACACAGGTTTAACCATTTGAGATATACATCCGTGGCACCGAGAGGCAGTTTTGAGCAGTCCGCAGCCAAAATTGGGTAAAAAGTTGTTGTGGCCGACTCCCAAGTTGTTGAATCTTCCTGTGTAGGTATCCATACAGTTATAATAGCTTCCTATTGATCTAGATCGACCCTCAGGGCCAAATAGATCTATAAAAGAAATGTAATAGAAGAAGAATAGGTTGGAAAATCAATTGGCTGAGGCCTGGGGGAGCTCGACTCTGTTTTGAAGCATTTTATTTAATAAAATTGTAGTGCTTGAAGCTGGATTTTGACTGAGATTCATGTGTTGTTGGTCTTACAGTCTGTTTCTTCTCTTTTCCCATGTGAATTGTGTTTCTTTCTCAGTTAATTCATGTTGTAAATTATTATTCCTACTTGGTTTAGTGTAGCATGTGGATAGGATTCACATTGATTGTGCCCTGTTCATTTCATTCCAGGCATTTCACTATTAACCTCTGCTAAAACTGATATAGGATTCAATATCATTTTCCCTATATTGGTGGATTGTTCACTCATTCTTCTAAATCACCAACCAAAATCTTTTTGACTGTGAGCTGGTAGCTTTCTTGCCTCTGTTTAGATATCTAATGCAGCAACACTGTTATCTGATTTAGGTCTTATGTTTTGACTCCATTGCCCATGTTTTCCCCATGATTTTCTCTCCAAACAGTTTAAACAATCTGTTCCACAGAAGTCTGACCTTCTGAATATGCTTTGAATGATTATCTTTGAATGATGAATGCTGGTGTGTTTCTTCATTATTGACAATCTTGATGATTTACAGTATTTTGTGAATGTTTGTAGAGAGAGCCCTCTCATACTAAGCTGGGTCAATAGCTTAAGTCTAAAGATTGGTTAGTGCTTACCTCGAATTGCCTTCTCCACAACCTTGGGGGTTAATTTGGGTGTTAACAAATTGGCGCCGTTGCTGGGGAAGCAATTGTCTTATCATCCCTGGGAGAACGACAAAGGTTTCAGATCTGAATGTTGATGGTGAACAATAGTCAGACATTGAGAAGGTTGTATCATTCACCTCGCGAATCCACTCAACAAATTCCAGTATGAAGGTGACTCCACTGGGAGGATCGATGACTCCATATCAGAATGTTGAAGGTTCCATGGTGACTCCACTGTTGGAAAGCTTTAATGTTTGAAGTGTTGATTCAGTTTCTTCATCAAATCAAATGGCAGGGTATGTGGCAACTCTTGCTTCTGTTGAGGGTTTTAAAGAATATTTTGATATGTATGATGATGATGAAATCAAAGAATCTTTCTCAGTATTTCTACCCAGATATTTGAAGTCATGTAAATGTTCTTATGAAGATACGGATAGTTTCTTAAAAGAGTTTGCTAAAAGACTCAATGAGGAGCTTGAAGCCCTAGAAAATCAAATTCAGTCCCAAGATCTTCATTTGTCTCTTGAAGAGTCTTTTCAACTGCCTCTAGATGTTAATATTGGGAATTATTTCATGTCTAGAGATGAGTTTCCTGGTACAAAACAATATATGCAAGTAGAAGACACATATGAGGTAGCAAAACTGCCTAAGTGGCCTCAAGGAAATTCCCACTATAGTTTGCGGGTTGAAGAAAATGCTTGCACCATATGGTAATCCTATAGGTTGTTGATTTGTCTATCTAAACATGTCCTCATCTTGTCTTTGGAGTGCCCGAGAAAGAAGTTATGGATTTTCCAAGACAGTGTTTCAGGAAGATTGGACCAAGTCCAGGAAAGTGCAAAAATGGTCTAAGTGTAAAATCACTGGTAATTCCTGAAGTGACTTCAGTAAAATTCCCTCCATGTCTTGTGGTTTATGTATTAAATCAGCTCGAGAGAATGGGTCTCTAGAATGTTGTTTTTTGCATTTGACCATGGTCTCAGATTGTCCAAAGAGTCTCCAAGGAGGAAAGATATCAATCTACCAAAAGTGCCTCTCAGGTTGATTTGCACTACTCCAGTAAAATGCCGTCGAGGAGAGAGAAAGACGCTTCAAGGGGTCAAATTGATTTAGATGAAGTCACCTTCTTGGCCTCCATCCATTGAGTGTTTCACATTTCAAACTTGATGAAAAGAAAAATATCATCATACTAACCTAGGGTTTGATAATTTTTCCCAAGTGTCAAATCAACAGTTTAGAATACCAAGTTTTCAAATTCCTGCCAGATGTTGTGTGTGTGTCAATAAGTTCATCAATTGACATGGTTTTGTTCATCGTTGAAGTGGATATCCATACATGCTTGTAGTTTTCCTTATGGTGATCACATGAGCAAGAAATCAATCTGCCAAATGTGAAGGAAAAAGTGTTTAGCATATTAAAGACAAAATTTTCTAAGTGTCAAACTCACACAGCTAAGAGACCATTTGGAAATGCCCGCAAGGAGGTGTCTTTGTGCTGATAAAATGAATCAGATTGCATAGGATTGTTCATTGATGGACTGTCTATCTATCCATAAACTCAGATGTGCCTCTAGAGTTCACACATGTGAAAGACAAGCCTTCCAAAATGAGAAAAAGGTTTGTCAAATATCCATAAACTGTTGAACACTCTGTTGTTCCTCCTCCACCTGTATTCTTGGATGTAGCCTTCAAATTAGGGACTAACCTTTTGACTGCTATCCACCGTTGACAGTTGTTTAATTCTCCAACTGAGTCTATCTCCGTATGCTCTGCCATTGGTAGAAGCTCTTCCTTATGCATAACGAGTAGTGTGGTGCTTTGGCCCCCTATGGCTCATCCTTACGCTTGGTTTGAGTGAGTGCTCTTCTTCTTAGCACATTTTAAGACTTAGATTGACTCCTGGAAAGTTTACGGAGAGCCTTGGCATTATCATGCTTAGTGTGACGGTAGGTGGGGATTTTATAACTTCAAAGTTAAACACTCCCATGAGATATGGAATATAAGACAAAAACCCATCGTTTTATAAAAATGAAAGAGCCATAACTTAAATAAATATCCACGTGATGATGAAAAACTTATGAGTTGATATGGGTAAAAAACAATAATGAGAAATAAAGTGAAGCCATCCCTTTTTTTTTAATTTATCTTTTAAAAGCAAACTTAAATTTAAATATAAAATCATTAAATAAAAAAATTAATATAAGATGATTTTATATTTAAAAATAATAATTATCTGTTTCCAATCAAATTTAAGAAAAAGCAACCAAAAGTCTAAACCAAACGAGGTAATAAGAGATTGATTTGATGGATTTTGATGCATGGATTTGAGGCTTTGACAAAATTGACCCAAATTTCATGGACTGGCAAAAATGTTATTGGATTTTTTGAATTTCTGGTACTTCTTGTTTTGTGGAACTTAGTTGTTTTTATGACGGAAAGTGAAAATTCTCAATAGGTAGATCTCAGTACCAACAAATTTAACTAACTTAGATTGAAATAACAACTGAAATGGATAACTATACACATATTTATTTGGTCATAAATGTTAAAAGCCAGTAAACTATTAAACTTCTTTAAAAAAATTGTTATATAAATAATGACAAAAATTTAGATTTTTTTTATCATTATGTATTTAACTATAAAATTTAACAAATTACTCAAAAAAATATAACTAACCTAGATTGAAATAACAAATAAATGACTATATAGAAGCAAGATTTAGTTATACTTTTATTAAATTTTATTCCCAAAAATTAATATAAAAATTAATATGAAGTTTAGTCAAAACCATTCTATTAATAATATTATAATAATTTAAGTTTAAGTTAGAAATGAATGGAATTCAATATTGAATAAAAAAAGTTATTTGAACAAATCACACTTAAGAAATAATATATATATATATATATATATAAAATAAGGTACAATAAAATGCATTGCACGTGATAAAATATATTTTTTATTATCATTATGTATTTAACTATAAACTTTAACAAATTACTCAACAAATATAAGTAACTTAGATTGAAATAACAAATAGTTGACTATTTAGATTTAGTTATATATATTAATAACATAAATTTATATTAATATAAATATTTTAAAAAATACTAAATTTGTATATTGATTTATGTTTGATCTTTCTACATGCTTTATAATTTCAATAAATTTTATTCCCAACAAATGATAAAAAGATAGAAGTTTAAATTGGAAATGAATGGATATTTAAAACATATCATTAATAATATCAATAAACAAAAGCTTAAATTATAGAACTAAGATATAATTGTAATTAAATAACAATAATCAAAGTTTAAACTAAAACCTAAATATATCATAAAAGAAGTTCATTTAAAAGTTAAAAAAAAAACATAAAAAAAATAATAAGAATATTAAACCTTGTAACATTAATAGAACTATGAATTAAAATAAGATTAATAAATATTATTAAAATAATTTGAAAAATATTATTCAACAAAAGGAGATGGAACTATGAATTAAAATAACAACATTTTATAAATTGATGATTATTATTAAAATAATTTGAAAAATATTATTCAACAAAAGGAGGGGCACTAAACAGCCTTTTAAATGCAAATAATGAATATATATCACAAAAGGTGGAGTAATGGGGTACTTTTACACATCATCCTTATTTACTTTTACTATTGGCATGCACATCATGATTTACTTTTACTATTGAAATGCACATACTCCATATCATTTTCATTACTTTTAATATTTTTTAATCTTTTATAAATCTAAATTTTGTCATCCCAATTCGTGAATGTACCGACCATGTCGAGTTAATTTTTCATCCTCTTTCATAAGAAATTAAAAGTTGATGGGATGCCATAAAGTTAAATTCGACTAATGTTAAGTAATGGACAATGTATTAGTCAAGTCAATGGGCATTATTTCCAAAACCTCGCGAGTGAGGAAACTCAACTTTCATGATGGTCTAGGTTCGAATCATAGACCCTGAGTGCTAAGTTGCTAACGCACACAGATATAAAAGCGCAAATGTCCGAGAAAAGATCTGGATTTGTGGGAAGGCGTTGATGCCCTGTGGGATGGTTACGAGGGAATTCAGAAGGTCTTATTTTAAGGTTGTATAAAGTATTATAGAACACAGATAGCATTTTTTAACATTTTTTTTATTGGAACGCTCGTGATTTCTCACACAGAAACTTCATTTCATTCTTTTGCCAACTTCATTATTTCCTAAACCTCAGCAAGTGAAGGTCGTATTTTAAGGTTGTATACTAGTATTTTATAGAACACAGATAGCATTTTTTAACATTTTTTTATTGGAATGCTCTTGATCTAATGCTCGTCATTTCTCACACAGAAACTTCATTTCATCTTTTGCCAACTTCATTATTTCCTAAACCTCGGCGAGTGAGGAAAATCAACTTCCAAGATGGTCTAGGTTTGAATCATAGACCATCAAAGCACTCAGATATCAAAGCACTCAGATATCAAAGCACAAATTTACGAGAAAAGTTTTGAATTTGTAGGCAGGCGTTGATGCCCCGTGGGATGGTTACGAGGGAACTCAGAAGGTTTTAAACATTTTTTTTTATTTGGAACGCTTGTGGTCTAATGCTCGTGATTTCTCACACAGAAACTTCATTTCATTCTTTTTCCAACTTCACAAGGACATCAAATGGATATGGTAAACCCTATATCAATGTCCCCATACGTGGAACAAAGATTCAGGATAACCAATTAAAAAAAAAGATATATTATCTCTGACTTTGATAGGCAGCAATCAATTAAAAATACAAACTTATGAGCGAACACGTAAGTCAACATAGGAGTGAAAACATAAATCTCTTTATACACGAACATTAGATTCATAACTGACAGTTATTCGAGAAGTTACACAACGGCAGTGATCAGGATTCTATGGGTGGCTTCAAACTTAAGTCTGCTGCACACCTAAACAGGGTAAACCGGCCAGGATGAGTTGCAGTCTGGAGATTTTTTCTTTAAACCCTAAAAACAGTACAGTCGGCATACATTATTTGTAACCTGGGAAATGTGATTATCGGGAGTCCCTATAGAAGATGTATCACGTCGTGGAAATTAACACTAACCCTAAATGACCAGAGCATAAATACCTAAATCTTAGTAGTTGGTTGCGGGGTCGAATCCAACTATAAATGGAAAATAATTAGTGGTATGATCGGGATTTTAATGCTCAAGACTATGGAATATGAATATGGATAGACAACCAGGGATTCCTAAAATGGCTTAGAAAATGTAGAGGAAACTCAACTTTGATGAAAAGGCTTAGAGCCTCAACCAACAAGAAACAAACAGTGCAGAGATGTATTCCGCTCAACCCAGCATTCGTACAATATAGACACAAACATTTACATTCAAACCCCCCATGAACGGATTCAGATCCGAACCCTATCAAATATAGTGAGCCAATCACATAAACCCTAAAAACAGTAGAGTCGGCATATAAACCCTATGAAGTAAAATCCATTCGAACTCGTTTCCCACACACAAAAAAAATGACGGTATAGGTTCCCTCAGCAGCGAGAGACCCGTGGCGGCGATGTTCTCTAGAATATAGATTCAACCACGATAAATGGATGTTCTAATTAAGGGTTCAAACGCACTCGAATTTCTATAACACTATTGATACTATAACATACTAAAAATGGACAACGGACGCAACGATAGCAAGTCCAGTCCAGATTCCTGACAAGGCTCGCTATTACATTGCTTATAACACCGACATACATATTAAAATCTGAAACGCTATAACACCGAAATACATCTTAAAATCTTCAGTCCGAGCCCACAAATCTCTTTCTCACTCGAACGGCGCGTTCTGTAATCTTGTCAGGATGTGGAAGGATTTTCTTGACGCTCTCTCGCTCCATACACGCATTCACCCACTCATGAAGCCTTGGAAACTGAGTTTCCACTGGTATCTTCCAGTTTCCCATTGTTTCATAGGCGAGGAACCAAGAGGCAAATGGAATAAATACAATATCCATGAACCCAAAGTGCTCCCCTCCGAAATAAGGCTTAACGCCACCGGAAAGCTCATTGAGTGCTCCTTCCAACAATCCCAGGTCCTCCAAAAAATTGCGCTTAGCTTCTTC
Source organism: Larix kaempferi (assembly GCA_027924585.1). Classification (NCBI taxonomy): domain Eukaryota; kingdom Viridiplantae; phylum Streptophyta; class Pinopsida; order Pinales; family Pinaceae; genus Larix; species Larix kaempferi. The sequence continues at coordinate 1,082,535 of BSBM01000316.1, read as the reverse complement.
CTGGGCTTCTCCTTTGCATCTCATAATGGGAGCAGCCCCATTACCATAAAGCTGCACAAATTAAAGCGATTTAGTACGCACCATTAATTGATCTGAGATGAAATGAAGAATTGCTTCAAGTAATGAGAACATCTGAATATAAATACCTTCTTATCTACAAAGTCTGCCCAGAATCTTGCACGGGCTCGCTCATATGCGGTGGTGGGCAGAAAAGGATTGGAAGCAGGCCAGGCCTCGTCGATGTACTCGAGAATGATGAGAGACTCGCAGACAGGGTTGCCGTTGTGGATGAGGACGGGTATCTTCTTGTGAACCGGGTTCATCTGCAGCAAAAGCTCGCTCTTGGCGGAGAGAATCTCTTCTTGGTATTCATATTTGACGCCTTTCTCTTCCAAGGCAATCAAAACCCTCATACCGAATAGACTCGCCCATAAGCTCAACACCTTCACCTGCTCCTCCTCATCAACCTTCGCCATCGTACGCTCTGCAAAACTGAAAAAAAATGAGAGCACAATTATCGCTGGATCAATGAGTGTCTGTCCCGCTTGCTTGAATGCTTGGCGAGCGTTCCAGATAGGTAGTCATATATAGATTGCTGGAACCCTCCATCTATACCCCGAGTGCATATGCGATTACGTCACAACCGGCTTTAACATATCCACCGACAACCATGCAGGGTTAGTGCATAAGCGATTACGTCACACCCCATTAATAATAATGTCACCACATAATACATACCCTAGTTGTTTTGACAGCATCTATTAAAAAAATGTACTAATGCGTTGATTTTAGAAAATCTTCAATTTTTTATATAAATTATTAACGTTGTAAATTGTTTTTATTATCACTTAATATAAGTTTGCAATTTTCCTTCTCTACTCAAAAAATAAAAAATAAAAATGTATGTGTCAATTTGATGTAGCATAAGTAGAGTACAAAGTGAAAAATCTTCTATTCCATAAGAATAAAAAATAATACATTTAATAATAATAATAATAATATATTTTTTATTTATGCCACCCCCTTGTTTGTGGGACTTGAGAGACACCATTAAGCCCACTCAAGTTCTGGATTTGAACTTGTAATATCTTATGAGAAAACACATGTTCTTAACTATTAGGCCCATCCACTTAGACTAAAACATTACTTAGTACTCACAATGTGGTCGACATATTGTAATTGCTCACTTGTCCAAATTATTTTTTTTTGACTTGTAATTACTTAAAAATTTGTTAAAAAAATAATGAAGTTTATAAAATTTTGGTAAAACTATAATCAATTTTACTAAATTTTTATATATAAATGTTTAATTTACAAATTAGTTAATATGAATGAATTGATTTTTTTTTAATATAAATCTACAATGTCCAACTATCAAAGTGATTAATCATTCAACTAATTATGCGATGATTTAATAATAATAATAATAATTTAGAAAAAAAAAATAATAATAGTAAAATTTATAATAACCACCTATTTAGTTATTGCTTATTTGAAACAAATGTATGATGCCATTTTTATGTCATTTATAATTCATGACTTTTAATGCAATCTAATTTTTAGTTTCCTCCATAAGATATGTTGGCACCAAAAGCTTCAAGCTTGAACAAGGTAAGTGTTAAGGTGATTGTTAACAAGTAAAATTTGCTCACCTACCATGGTACCAGCTTAGTAACCTCCATATATATCACCATATCACTTCATTCATGTCCATTTGACAATGGAAAATCAATCTAAAAGCTTAAAAGTGAAAGCTAAGTTTCAAAACATCTTAATAACCTAGGTCGCTTGGTTCATGCCACTAGCGAAGCCTTAAAAATAAACCATAACTTAACACACATTAAACTCACTTGAGGACAAAAAGTAATCTTGTAGTGAAGTTAGGACACTAGGGATAAGCATTTAAACAATTCCTCTTTGTTACTATACATCTAAAACATAGTGGCTGTTTTTTTAGGGAGCTAAAATCCTCTAGTACTTGGGACACGATTTGAGGCCAATTTGTGGGGTGAGCCTCTCCCTTACATGGAAAAATGGCTAAATTGGAACCGAATGGCTAGGTGGTACACTGTCCTCACTCAATATTGAATATCATCGAGATCGTTGCATTCAGACTGTAGTTGTGGAATATTTATCTTGACGTGACCTAATCGAGGTAGCCTAGAAACCATTATTTTTAGGTATCTTACCTAATGGTGGTCCCCTTCAGTGGGGGGATACCTAGGATAGACAAAGTCAGCTGTGGCCATAGCTCTGTAACTATCCTTTCTATCTTCACTCATTACATCTGGGTAGGCTTGAGATCCCTATCGTGAGTTGGAAGATCCGACTCGACTGTTTGATTCCTTTTGCTTCATGGGGAGGTGATGACCACATAGAGGAAAGGTTTTGAGGAATATTTTTAGTGATTTTTCTTGTTGTTTGTGTAGAGCTTCTAGAATCGTGGGTCTTTTCTTTAATAGGATTTCTCTTTTTTGTTGGTTTGATTTGTTCTCGATCACCTATTGCACGCTCAATTGCAATAATTTTTTTATCGTTTTGATTTGAGCTTTACCCACTTTTTAGCCTTAATGAGTTGTTTTGATTTTTTACTATAACTCCCCCTAGATTCTCTCGAAGACTTGAGGGGATTCCCCCTCAGTTTGGTTTCTTGAACCACACAATCGACTCCATAAGCCGGATCCCAGTCCAACACGCTGAACGATCCACAGATCATGACACCTCATTGTTAGGGCATTCTTCACATATTCATAGTTCCAATATCATGGATGGGACCATTGGGCATGTGCAAGCTAATGAGGGTCACTTTTGGTGCATTAGATGCAATAAAAAAATGAAAATCAGGCATCCGTCAACTTACTTGGTTTTTTTGACATTCTTACACAAAATATCTCGCATCGAGTTAAAAATATGAAACGTAGGAAATTGAGTCACGTTTCTTAGTATATAAGTTTTAAGTATTGAAAATTTATATAACTATGTCAAATTTCATGTTTTCTAACAGTCACTTTTTATTTTTTTGGAAATTGATAAGGTATATGTTTGTGTGGGTGCAGCCTTTCAATTCCTAAATGACGGTTTTGGGATACAAAAATTGGTAGACATGTATAAAACCCGTAGCACTAGTGCAGCGCTATTTTTCCAAAATTAAATGTTTAATTTTTTTTTTTGAATTATGTAAGTGATCAAACCTCAAGAACGATACGTTAAATGTGGGTGCATCCTTTGAAGGTCTTAACACATTTATTTAGACTTGAATTTTTTATAGCATGTAGAGGTCGGTGTCTTCTAGTGCAACGCAATTTTTATTTTTTTTTAAATGGTTGTGAAATGAAAAAGTTACGGAATAAACACTAACAATATGTTTTTTGACCAACGGAGTGATGAAACAAGAAAATTAGGAAATAAATAGAAAATCTCAATATATTTTTTTTTAAAATTACATATTTGGAATCTGCATAAAAAATTCTATCTATGCCTAAAATTTCGTCAATAATGGTCATCTATGTCATTCTGTAGAGAGCAGTGAAAAACATGCATATTTAGGTGCAGAATTGCACCTAATGGGTCCCTCAACTTCGTGCACAAACCCCATTCCCACCTCCCTTGACATGCCCTCAATCACCCCTTCAATGGGCATCCCAACTGTCAGTATTCCCACTGTTACTGGCTAAAACAACACCACTATGATAGGAAGGATGATTCCCAACCCTATGGGCATCCTTAACCCTACCTTTGAAAAAACCAATATCCCTCAAATGGGTGGAACTTCCGGTAGTGGGAATACTACCTGTGGAACCACTAGTGGAACTTCTAGTGAAAACATTGGAAGAAACACTAGTGGCACCATGATCAAGATCGTCATTGGTCCTACCACTCCACACCGTAGTGCAAGTCTATCGTTCGTGGATAGCCTCGACATCCTAGATTTAGAGAGGTTGTGACTAATGAGCCTGTCTGCCATGATCCTACATGGCCCCCCATGCCAACCAAACTCCCCTTAAATATACCAAAATTTGAAGGGAAGGAGAGAGATTACCTGCAGAACCATATAATGTCATTTCATTTATGGTGTTTGTCGAGCAACATTGTCGATGATTCCATTAGATTGCACTTATTCCAGAGAACCTTCACCAGTGTAGCAACAAAGTGGTACATCGAGCAACCCCACGAGACACATCTTAATTTCATATCCCCTGCCTCATCTTTCCTGTTGTTTTTTCAAATTTTTGTTCATTATGACAGAGTAGAAATTCTTTTATCCTATCGACAAAACTCATCTATGCACATCATGGATCACATCCATGAATCATTAGTAGAAAAAGAAAGATATAAATGACTTAAAAAAAATACTAAAAATTGCATATAAATGACTAAATTTAGTCATGTGACTAATAGTCATTTATTGCCAGTCACTTATAATGCAACTAAATACGTGACTAAATTTTTTTAGTCATTTATTGCTTGTTTTGATTGGTCACTTTGGCAATATATTTAGGCATTTATTGGTTGTTTTGGTTGGTTAGTTTGGTGATATATTTAGTCATTAATTGTTGTTAAATTGTCATTCATTTAGTCATTGATTGTCGTTAATTCGTCATTTGTGTAGTTATTGATAGTTGTTAACTAGTCATTTATTTAGTCATTGATTGTTGTTAATTGGTCATTTAATTAGTCATTGGCTATTGTTAACTAATCATTTAGTTAGTCATTGATTGTTGTTAATTGGTCATTTATTTATCCATTGATTGTTGTTAACTGGTCATTTATTTAGTCATTGATCACTATTAACTAGTCATTTAACTAGTCATTGATTTATGTAAATAGGGAATAGAGGAATCGAACCACCAAAGTCCTGCCTGTAAGGAAAGTGCTCTTCCATAGAGCTAGCACCCTCAAATAGAATATATTATATAATTATACATCAATGATCTAAGACATTAACATGTTGAATTTTCCACATATTACAATGACAAACAAAAAAATATAGTAAATATCTTTTTCAATAAAAAATTTCATCAACAAAGGAAATTGCATATAAATACTGTAAATTGCATATAAATGAAATTGCATGTATTAATGACAACAGGGAGATCCATATGAAATTTCTTGTTAGAAATGAAATTTGGTAGCCTTTTCTACTGATAAGCGCAATAGAGGCTAGTAGAGAATCCAAGGAATTTGAATTTACTGTATCAATTTATGCTACTGATAAGCCCAATATAATAGGGCATGTGGGTGACAATTCCCCTATAGATGATTTATTTCAGAAAGGCCAATTGCTTCCACTTCATTTGCCCCCATGTTTATAAATGGTTAAAAATCTATCCTTACATCACAATTACCTTTGATAGTTATTCCTCGGGTTCTCGAGACTCAAACCAACAAGTATTTAGATTGGACATGGACGATTTTAATTATTCTCCTCTTCCTATGAGAATGCCTCTGAGATTCATGGTGAAACTCAATTCCATGAAGGTTGCTTCTCTGCCATCTTTAGCCATGGATTACAATACTAAGCAATCCCTAGAATCAAACCTAAACAACATTATATGAATTTTGAGTCACAAATATATTGAAAACAACACAGTTCATTGACATTCTATACATATCTAATATGCTAATAAGCATATTTCATTGACAATTTAGATCACTTCAAGTAAAAGAAATCCATCTACAAAATAACAATATAATCTGAATAGCCTATGATTAGAAGATCCGTCAAAGGATGAGAAGATACACCTAAATGCTTTTCATGCAGCCTCTACATATGTAATGTGTTTATTCTAAAGAATGTTCCCAAGGTGACTCTCACATTTGAAACCTTGAGAAGGAATTCCGCATCTAACAAACCTTTCACTAAAGAATCGTTGTACCCTTTCCCATGGGAATTCTTAGAAGGCATAGTAAGAAGAACATCATCCTCTTCCATCTTCATACTGAACATAGGATTATCCCAACCAATATATTTATCAAGAACTAACATAGAGTTTCTTGAAGCCCAAACATTTAGTAGCATTCTCTTCTCATATGATGAAGAGCACAATCTGCAAGCCACTCTCAAGAAATTAATTGCACAACATAGTGAAAAACATGATTACACCAAACACATAGATAAAGCATACATCCATCAAATAGATAAAAAAATAAACCTTGAATGACACTGTCACCATTGTAGCTTCCCTTGGAATGATGTTTTTTGTCATTTTTATTTATTCCACTCACATGACTTGATTTCCCTTTATGCTTGTGTTTGTGACCCTTATTTTTTTATTGGTTCCATTGATGATTTTTAACAGTACGAGAAACAAAACCGATTAGAGGTTCTAGAACATCAGGTGCCACATTTCATAGAAATTTTTGGTCTAGGACCCAAACCATTATGTTCTGACCTCCTCACAGTGTTGACATTATTTCGAAAGAAGACTGAAAATGATCACACACGCAACTACAATTAATTATTCCAACAATAGAAGAATACACAAGTGTTGGATTAAACAACAGTAAGCTACTAGAATAGATCTATCTTAATCATGGAGCTATTAAAAACTGAGAGGGATCAAAAGAAACATAGGGCTAAAATCTTGCCACTTAAAATATCAGGGATATGATGGATTTGTGCTAAGTTTAATTGATTTTTCTTAAAATTATATGCCAAACACTAGTTTTAATTTAGTTGTAGTTACCATTACGCTTGTGACATGACATGCCCTCTTCCACCCAAGGCTGTAAGAGCACCTCACTTCTCTCAATGCACTTAAATCATAAAAAACTATATAAACAAAACTTCCATTGGATACCACGACATGCATGCTTGTATAATCCTATTTTTAAATAAATCAATAGAAGGTTATAAATAATTGTTATGATATATAAAATTATGTAAATCAAATTGAATTTTGAAAATAAATACCAGTAGGTTTAATAAGCCATTAGCAGAAGATAAGTACAACGGTCTTACTAGAAGAGAACTTTTCCGACTAGAAGAAATATTCTTTGATTGGATAGGTTTCTCACCACCCAAAATCACATTCTCAGTCCTCTCAGCTTTCTTGTTAGATTTTCCACTGGGTGACGAAGATAATTGCACAAAACATGGAAATCTCGCACACTGTGACAAATTCTGGAACATCACCAACTCTACTGAATCTACAAAAGGTTTTTTATGTTCCATTCTTCATTGTTCATCACTAAAAACAAAATTTAGTTTGGGCATTTGAGGGGATCCTTTGGGAGTTTAAGGAAATCCTTTGTGCACTTATTTTTTCTCATCTTTGCATGAAACTAGGTGAACCATCTATCTCTCATTACCATTGCAGTCTTGCTTTTCTATAACATCAATATGCAAACCTTCTTCAAAATCATGCCGCAAGTCTTGTACTGGAAAATTTTCTAAATATACAATGTAAATTCTAACTCCCATATTATATGCATTAAAACCTTCTTCAATGGGATTGCCTGTTGCACCTTCTGCATTAACATACATATCTTCCTTACCGACATTTGCATTGTCAATTTTTCTTTCATCTACATTACAAAGCTCCTTTGGAAATTGAACTTGCAGTTTAGAATGCTCCTCAATGTTCAAATTACCACCTTCAAGAGACAAATAACTACTCTGATTATTAGAATCATCCATTGAAAACATCACTTGAAAATTTGTTTCTAGGACTTGTCAAACTGTTATCAATAACCAAATATTGTCAGTGAAAAACCGATCCCATTCTAAAAGCCAATTTAAGTTGATTTACCAAAAAATGGACAACCAAATTCTAAAGTAAAAGGATACATTCTAAAAACTATCTTACCAGCATAAAAATTAAGAGGTCTTCTCTTACATATTAGAAGATCCCAAATAGTAGTTTGAGAAATGTAGTTTGACACTCTCGGTAGTCTATTAAAGTTTCGACAAGTTCATGTATTTTGGGTCATGTTAGCTAACAATTGTCAAAACCACTTATACTATGAAACGAGAACTCGACACAGTTCTCATTTTTCTCTCTCCTAATTTTAGTAGCTATTTTTACCCCCGTTTCAAAAATGGTTGATGCCAGTATCACACATTTTCATTTTGAGACATTTTTTGGGGCCTTTGAATTATCTTTGTTGTAAAATATTTTTAATTTCTATTTTCAAGTGTGTTTTTTGAAATTTAACAAAATAATATACATTTTTAAGCAATTAATAATGAAAAACATATACATTTTACGATTTTTTCTATAAAATAAGACATTTTTATGTACAAAATAAGGCATTTTTATTGACAAAATTGTAAATAATTCCAGAAAATAAAGACATTTAAAACCATTTTCAATGAATTTTCAGAGAATTTTTCTCTAAAAATGATCATATTTCATATTAGTTATCGAAAAGTGACCACTCACATAAAGTCAAGAAAAAATATACAAATTATTTGTAAAAAACATATTAAAAACATTATATTTAGAAATTTTATTTCTAAAGTAAAGTCTGAAAGTCAAAACATTACTAATATATCTGATCAAAAAATTGTCAAAAATTGACAAAATTAACATTTTCTTCAAAACATGAAACTATTCAACAATATCATGCATGCCAAATTCTTCATCGACATTGGAATTTTCTGGAGCTTGAATTTCCTCAGGGACATCAATGTCCTCTTCCATTGGGTCTTCTATGTCTGCAATATCCCCAAAGTGCTCCTTTCCAAACACCCCTCCTAACGGGGGTTGGGGCTCTTTTGACATCTTTGCCACAAGTGTTTCACTAAACTCTCCTTTCTTCAAACCAACTTCTTGCAGTTCATCTGGAAGAACTTGAATAGCCTTAATTCTTTGTTTTATGTAATTGCATTGGAGTGGATCATTATCAATCGATATGCAATTTCTTCCTTTCTGTAAGGAGCATGCTATTGTTTTACCTAATCACCAAAAACAAAATTAAAGTTAAGTGAAATAGCATAAAGAAGCATACTTTATAACAATAAAATAATGAAGGATAAAACATACAATAAAACTTGATATATTATTTCATATGTAATATGAGAAAGTTTACCAGAACCCGAGAACAAATCTAATACCCAATCTCCTTCTCTTGAAAATGTATCTATGAGATAATTAATCAATGCTTGTGGCTTTTGATAGATGTTTACAGTCACTCCTTTCAAATCCCTTTCTTCATATGTTAATTTTTTTACCACGGCATTATAACTCAATATCTGACTATGTTTTCCTCCTCTCTTTTCATTGATTAAAAGAGGTTCATAAGCATCCTCCTGTGTCCAAGTCGCAACATGTATGCTTTCAGCATCACTCAGGAATGGATCGCTACCTGAGCTACGAACATTAGGCTTTTTCCTGTAACAAAAATGTAAAACAATTAATTAACTTATCAATAAATATAATTGATTTATAAATTCAAAATTTTGATAATATAGTGCAAATATATTACCAATGAAGTTGCTTCCTTTTTTTTCCTTTACCCCTGAAGGCTGTCAACAAGCCCCCTAATTGTGTGTCTGAATGGAAAACAACAAATCTCCATAGTGGTGATGTTGTGACATCTACAAATCCCGAAACCACTTTACTGAATGATTGGTAAGTATAAGGCTCACAATCATAAGTAGTGTTTCGGATATTGTATCCATGAGGGATATCTGCAATCACTAGTGCGTACTCCTTTTTAGGAACAAGATTTGCAATGTCTGCACAATCACCTAAAATGACTCTATATTGCACAGTGTCAAGCCCATTCCAAATATAATGATCAAGTGTATCATCAAGTTCAACATTTGCAAGACATTGTCTCCTTTGTCGTTCTATTTTGGCTCTTTGGATATGGATTTTGAAGGACTCCGGTACTCCAGCTCCACCTCTCTTTGGCATCTTCAAATGAAAATGATCTCTATAAGTAATAAAATAGAAATGAATTGAATTATACAATAAATAAAATAGGATGTATCATAGATCAACATACATTCTTGAATGCAACAAAAAATTGTTGTAAACTTTCTATCGAGCTTGAGTCTGGATAGTTGCATTTGACATCATCCCAACTCTTCTCACTCAACATTTTAACCATCTCCTCTTGTATTTTCATGTAGACCTTGTGACTAGACAATGAAACAATAAATGATGTTTACAATCATATATAATAATATAACAGAATACCTAGAACATAACAAAAATGCTAAACTCAAAAAAATGCTCAACTTACTTCTCAAGTTCACTGCACATTTCCTCCATGGATAATTCACCTGACTTTACCCGTGATAATATTGTAGCTATTAATGTTTCATCCTTCACACCTTGCATTGTTCTCCAAGGTGTAATAGTCATGTCTTCTGGCAGATTCTTGACGTCAGGACCTGCCTTACCACCGCTCCATGGAACAACTCTACTTTTTTTCACTTTTTGGTTTTTTATGCCAATATTCTCCCACAAGCTAAATATCTCATCAATCAAATCCCATGTTTTCCCAACTCTAAATGCCAACTGGAAATAGGCATCTACAGCTCTGAATGCATCACTTCCTCTGGAACTTTTTGGTAGCATAATATCATCTTTAATAGGGAGACCTATTTCCATACAACATTGTCTCCGAAAACTTTCATCAACTCTATATTTTTCCCCACCACATATTTGCACAAATTCACTGTGTATAAATCTCACCCTTTGAACAAATGTCATTGTCAACCTATATTCACTATCTGTGTTATGATCCCATGCCAACAACTTTGCTTCAACATCTGTTAAACTAGCATAAATGATGCATTTAACTGTTTCAAAAATAGGGTTATTGGGATATTCTTGCATCAACTCTCTTCTTGCCTCTGCAGAATGATTCCCTCCAAGAACATAATATTTGTAATGAAAACATCTTGTTTCATCAAATTCATCTCTAGTAGGAACAACTTCCGGGTCAACAAGGACTAGGTAGTCAACAACATGTGCATAGGGATTGTGCCTCATCAATGCTTTTAAGTTGTGAATATGCAAGTGATGTGGTTTTCTAATTCTAAAGTGATCTTTCCCTTCTGTGGGTTTATAAAGTTGATTCACATTCAACTCAAATGTATGTCCATTTTTAACCAACTTATCCCTCCGCAATTGATCTTGAATGGCATTTTGTGTTGTCTTGACAATGCCATCCTCTAAATCAGCACCTGGAGTAATGATTTCCCTACTGCCACCAAAATTTTCACTCTCAGATTCAATAATAACATTGGTTTCAGCAACAACAGATCTCCTCCTTTTTTGATTTGAAGGGGTTCCTCCTAAATCTACAATGCCTTCAACAGGAATCGAGGCACTATCAACCATATTTCTTTTACGAGATTGTTTGCTACTCTTACTAGCAGGAGTAACAAGCTCATTTGCAACAATTTCATCATGTTCAGTTCGGCGAGATGAAGATTTAAATATAACCCTTCTAGGTACCTGATTTGATTGTCGGATGCTCTTTCCTTTTTCTGCTTGTACTTATTCAGTTTGAACATTTAACACTTGTTTTTTCTTCCTTCTAGTCCCTTTTGAATAGCGACAGTAATGGCATCCATAGGATTGGCCTCTGTATAATAAATTCCATTCAACTTTTTTGAAATCGAAATGGAAAATCCTGCAAAATAAAAACATTATCGTATTAAATCTATTACATTGTGATATCCAAGATATAACAAAACTAGTTTAAAAATAATATCAATATTCAAACTTACTCTCCCGCTTTCAATTTCATCCACGACCCCTTGACAAAAATCTGTGAAATTTTCTTGAACATTATATTTTGCAATCTTCAAAGCATATCGGATTTTTGCAAAGGTATTGGCTTGTTTCACCTGTGCATAAACAATATCTGTACCCGGCACTACACATATATCTCTCAACAATCCCAATAGATTGTAATCTGCTTGAATATATGGATCTGCAGAACAAAATAAGAGAATGCTTTCTGGTTTTCCTTGATTTTTTTCCTTCAAATGCCAATGATACTCTGTTTTGTCTTCTTTTGTTGCATGTTTCCATTCTCTAGCATTCTTCATTCTTAATTCTTCAAAGCTAAGAACTCTCTCTTGAGTCTCAACATTCTCAGATGCCTCAACTGTTTTTTTCGATGCAATGATTGCCGCTCTTGATCCAGAAACATTTACAGATATCCGCCTTGATGCCATTGTACCTATATACAAAATGTAGAATTTTAAAATAAATCAACAATATAATATAAATCAACAAATAAATTATAGAAAAACATTATGCTATGATAAAAAGAAAGAAATAATATAACCACATATTATAATATAATTAAATTAATACAATAATTAAAACATAAACCTATTTAACTCAACGTCGATTACTTCGCCTAACTACTCATTCAAATTTTCCAAAAGGTAGTTATCCAATAAAAAAAACCATACATGGAAGTAATATAATCACATTCGTAAGCAATACAATTATTCGAAACCAATTGCATTTCCTATTTATGAAGCAACATACTAAATTTAAAATTTACATACGCTTCCTCATGAAGGGGCATTATAATTATGCAAGTGAAATCTAGTTAATATGTTGAAACATAATCATTGCATAATTACCATTTAATTAATACGGTTCTAAATGATGAAACATTATAGTTATGTGAATACCATCTATCTATACCCATAACTTTAGCAATTTATCTACTCCATGCTATGACTACATGCATTTCAATATGAAGCGTTTAGCACTAAATAAGTCTAATATCGACTCACAAAATGTACTCAAACGACATATCCTACATTTATCAATATAAAAGCGACAAACCATTATATATTTATATTTATATCTAAGTAAAGAATAATAATTTATTTACTGTTCTTTAAGCACCATACCTAAAAACCCCAAAATTTATAATCATACCCCTTAATCTACTTGTGACAAATCATTATGATTCTAATTTATAAAATGATTATTACAATCATTAAATTTCAAAGTTATAAAATTCCTACATTAAATCATTCTTGTAATCAATTTTTTTATATTTTGTTTTCAATTATAAATATTCTTTACAGTCAACTTACAAAATTCCAAACAATAAATATTTATTATAATCGATTACAATTCGCTTGTCTCTTTTTTTCTTTATATATTTTAGAATAAGGTATTCTTAATTGATTATATGACACATTCCTTCAAGAATAAATTTGAATTTGTTTTCGACCTATAGAAAGGCAATTTATTTTATTTTTTATTTTTTTCTTACACTAATCCATCATATACTCCGATCGAAATACAAATTTAATTTATATCGCGTTATGAAATAAAAGTGGAATGTTAGGGCATCGAGGGCCGGCCCCGAGGGCCGCCCATTGGTGCCCTAGCGGGGGACGTCCGCCGCTTGGGCGCCAATGGGCGGCCCTCGGGGCCGGCCGTCGATGCCGTCAATGGGCGGCCCTCGGGGCCGGCCATCGATGCCCAGCATCGACGGCCGGCCCCGAGGGCCACCCATTGGCACCCAAGCGGGCAGACATCCGCCCGCTTGGGCGCCAATGGGCGGCCCTCGGGGCCGGCCGCCGGCCCTTGGCGCCCAAGCAGCGGACGTCCGCCCGCTTGGGTGCCAACGGGCGGCCCTCACGGCCGGCCCCGTGAGGGCCTCCCCTTGGTGCCCAAGCGGGCGGACCTCCACCTGCTTGGGCGCCAAAGGGTGGCCCTCACGGCCGCCCGGCATCGAGGGCAGACCTTTGGCGCCCAAGCGGGGTGCCCGGGAGGAGGGAGGTGGGGTTTTTTTAAAAATAAATTTAATTAATTTTTAATATTCTTAAGGGTGTGGGGGGGGGGGCGGGTTGATAATAAAAAAAAATTTAGAACATGGGTAGAGCCTAGATTAATAATACACGAATTTAAAAAAAAAAAAACGTTTAAAAAAAATATAAAACTAACCCGGAAAGTGGTAGAGCCTCCTCTGTTGAATGTGCTAGAAGTTCCTCTCTGCAATCTTCCCGTTCTTCCTGAAAATCTTCGTGAAATGCTCCAAAGACTAAACAATCCTGTATTAATAAGATAGATTAGGTTTAATTTTTCCATTCTTAAGAATGTTAAAAAAACAAAAATGTAAAAGAATAAAGCAATAAAACACATTCCTAAATTAATAAAGCCATAAAACAATCATTACTAAATTAATAAAAAAATAAAATAATTACTAACCTTGCAAGTGTTACTAAATTGCTCCCAAATAGATGATGAATAGTAGGAAATCTAAAATGTTTATTTAGCGTAGAGTTAGTTTAACATTATTTCTTTTACCAACGTGGGATAAATAGACGATGAATAGTAGGAAGTTTAAAATGTTTATTTAGCGTAGAGTAAATTTAACATTACTTTTTTACCAATGTGGGATAAAAAAGGAAAGTAATTACAGCATTATTATTAAATTTATATAAGATAGGTTAAAATTAAATAATTACTAATATTATGAATGTTGGGTAAAAAAAATGAAAATAATCATTGTTTTGTTAGAAATTGTGAATAAAAAATACTGTGAGAAATTTTATTAGTCTTAAATGTCTGGATAGAAATATGTAATTAGTTATTATATTATTTCAATTCTTTTAATATCATATGAATGTGCGCTTTAATTTTGCAGGGAAATTTTGGAGGGAAAATTTTGAACGAAAATTTTGGAGGGAATTTTTGGAGGGAATATTTTGGAGGGATATTTTCGTTCTCATAGCTATAAGATTGTCGGTCGATAGTTGCACCATTCTATTTTTTGGTGAGGACTGTGGTAAAATTTCTTTGCAGTTGTGCGATACAGAGTTTTCTATAATTCTATCTTTTAGTGAGAAGTCATGGACTCATCTGAAGAAAATTCCAATGTTAATGAAGAAATGTACAGTTCATCTAGCCAAGATACTGGCAGTGCAAGCAATGTAATCAAGCATGTTATTCGAGAACTTCCTAGTTATGAAGATTTTGAAGACATTAGTAATGAAGAGAAAGAATGTGATGATGATGAAGAGTTTCCTCCAAGTGGGGATCTTAAAGACAACAAACAATATGATGACAATTTTCCTCCCAGCGAGGATTTTCAAGGCACCAATGATGATTTACCTGAAAGCGAGGATTTTCAAGGCACCAATGATGATTTACCTGAAAGCGAGGATTTTCAAGGCACCAACGATGATTTTCCTTCAAGCAAAGATTTTCCTCCCAGCGAGTATTTTTGTGGGATTGATGATGATATTCGTCCCAGTGAGGATTTTAATGAGACGGATGATGATTCTGGTGAGGAAGAAGACATCAATAATAGTGAAAATGATTTTCCTCAAAGCGAGGATTTCAATGGAAGAAATGATGACTTTCCTCCAAGCGAGGATTTGAATGTCACAGATGACGAGTTTCCGCCAAGCGAGGATTTCAATGGAACGGATGACGAGTTTCCTCCAAGCGAGGATTTCAATGGAACGGATGACGAGTTTCCTCCAAGCGAGGATTTCAATGGAACGGATGATGAGTTTCCTCCAAGTGAGGATTTCAATGGAACGGATGACGAGTTTCCTCCAAGCGAGGATTTCAATGGAACGGATGATGAGTTTCCTCCAAGCGAGGATTTCAATGGAACGGATGATGAGTTTCCTCCAAGCGAGGATTTCAATGGCACCGATGATGAGTTACCTCCAAGCGAGAATTTCAATGGCAACGATGGTGACTTACCTTTAAGCGAGGATTTCAATGGCAAGGATGGTGACTATCATCCAAGCGAGGATTTTAATGGCACTGATGATGATTTTCCTTCGAGTGAAGATTTCAATGGAACCGATGATGATTTCTCTCCGAGTGAGGATTTCAATGGCACCGATGATCATTCTGTTGATGATGAAGCCACCAATGATGAAGACAGTGATTCTCCTTTCAGTGAAGAATTTAGTGGCACAAATAATGTTGATGGTCACATTGATCTGGCAGCAAGTGATCATGACAATAATTTTCATAATGAATGTGGGGATGAAATTTTCAATGAGGGGGGTCATATGCATCACAATGAAAACAATCATCCTACTGAGGATGTTGTCGCAGACATAATGGTCCAAGACATCCAGCGACAGAATCCAATGCAGAGCAGGATTAAGTGTAGGACTAGACCTTTTTATGTCAATCCAAAGCATTCCAGTTATACAAGGTCTAGGAAAGAATTGCTCACAAGTCCAAGTTCCAGTACTCATTTGATTTCAAGTGAGTGTTGCCACAAAAGTTGTTTGAAAAGTTTAGGCTACAATTATGTCTTGGAGAGAAGGAAGATGTATCCTTCAATGAACAAAAGCATGCACAATTCATATTTAGTGGGGTGCATGATTTCTACCAGGACAGGCTATGATTATCGCGTTGGAAGAATTATGCTTTGTAGAAAGACATTCAAACGGATTCACTCAATTGGTAATCTTCGATTATCAAGAATCCAAACAAGACTAGAAAAGGATCCTACATTTTACACTGACGATTATCAGGGACGAATCACTGGGCCATCAACACACATTGCAATATCATGGATGCATGATTTCTTTTCCAAGCATGGAGAGAGTATGCCAAATAGAGAAACAATACACATTCCAGATAATTTCACAAGGCAGGAAATCTACAACTTATAAGAGGATTATGTTCAAGGTGGTCAAGGAAATGACAACTTCATCAGATATGCATATTTCACAAGAGTATGGAAAAAGAAGTTCAACAATGTCCGCATTCCAAAGAGGTCAAGGATGGGGATCTGCAGTACATGTGCTTCTCTTAAAGAAAGAAGGGATAGATCAGAGGGGATAGAAAGAGGTATGTTTACAAAACAAAAAAAACAAATAGATAAATGTCAATTATTGAATCTAGTTAACAATATTTTTTTGTTATGTTGTTTGTAGATTCCATAATCAATGCACTGCAAGAACATCGCAATCAACAATCAAATGAACGACAAAAATTGTATAAACATCGCAAGAAGTGTTACGATGCTCCACATAAGTATATGGGTTTGATAATTGATGGCATGGATCAGAAAAAAACACTCTTGCCACATTTTTTCCGTGTGCCAATGAATTTAAAGGAGGAGAATTTTATTCAGTTTCACTTGGTTGGGTGTATGTTTTTTAATGGTGAAATGATTCCAAGGGTTTACTTTACAGCTCCAAATATTCACAATGATGCAAATTTGACCATCAACATAATTCACCGTGTCATTACTCATTGGCCTGGTGATCTTCCAGAAGTTCTATATCTACAATTGGACAACACAAGCCGGGAAGACAAAAACCAGGTTGTGTTTGGTTATCTAAGCATGCTTGTGGAATTGGGAATTTTTAAGAAGGTAAAAGTTAGGTTCCTTCTTGTTGGGCATACACATGATCATATTGATCAAATGTTCAGCCATTTTGCAAGGACATTGAGGAGGAAGAAAGTCGGGAGCCTGCCATCGTTGATTGAAATTATAGGGAAAGCATACCATCCAGAGCCTACTGTATAGAAATTAGAAGAAACTGTTGACATGTGAAGATTTCTATTTGGATCGCATGGTGAGGAAAGGTGCATTGAAAAACTTAATGACATTAGCTTTCAGCATCAATTTGGTATAAAAAAGATTGATGGAAAAACACTATTGTGGGGCAAGAAGTACTCAACTAGCACATAATGGGGGCCTTCATCAGGTTTGACATTTTTGAAATTCATCCCAAGTCGTCAAATGTATGCTTCAAATTTATTGTTATTGCAATCATCTACAAAGATTCATAATGCAAGGCGACATAGTAGAGATGTTGATTCTTCTCAATGCTTGGAAGAAATCAAAAAGTCTATTGAAGATACATACGAGTACTTTGATGTTGCTGATTCCGTTTGGTGGGAGTCTTTTTTCATGGAGCAGAGTGACATAATTTCAAACTCTACAAATGGAGATATATTTTTGAAGACTCCATTTGCTTGGCCACAAAGTTTATCAAATGAAAACGAGGTAACAAATGTTGAACCTCGAGCTGTTGAGTTTTCTCAAGTAGAGGAAAGAGAAATGTGTATTGGCTCTAGAAGATCATCCACAAAGCGTCGAGAGATGGAAGACCTTTACAGGGGCTCGGTACAAGATATCAAGGAGGGTTGCATGATTGCAGTTTTGGCTACAGATGATCCACGTCAATATCCATTCTGGATTGCAAAAGCTATGAAGGTCAATAAAGAAAATGAAGAAGTAGTATCAGTAGAAGTACATTGGTATGCAACAGATACACACCCATTTGATGGTGTGTACAAGGCAGAGATGGTGGTTGAGAAAAAGGTAAGCAAAAAGAGAAACAGAAAGGGTCAAAAAATAAATCGCCGCCGCATTGACATCTTGAAATTAGAGGAAGTTGATATACTTGTTTATGATTTCAAGTTGACAAAGAAAGACACTCTCCGCTCCAAGACTATAGAGATTATCAAGAGGTTGCTGCCACAGCCAGAAGTTGCAAGATGGGAGTCTGTTAAACCAAGCCGTAGATCCCGAAGGAATATGAAATCTGAAATGATGGGCATAGATGTAGACTCAGATGGTGCGCCCATTGATAATAGAGAAGAGTATGGGTCATCTACATCTTCATCAAGTCCTTCATCTGCAGAAAATGTAGATTCTGATGGGGTGTCAGAATCCATGGATGAATTTGAAGAAGCAGTGTAGATGCTTTTTATTAGTATGATTTTTGTAATTGAAACTCTACAGGAGTTTTTGATGATGGGGTGTCATAATCCATTGATGAATTTGAAGAGGCAGTTAGATGCTTTTTACTAGTATGATTTTTGTAATTGTGACTCTAGAGGAGTTTTTGAATATTTATATGAACCATTTGTTCTTGTATGGTCTAATATATTATCTCATTATGAATCGCATCATAATTTCTTTGTTTCTATATGGTTATAATGGTGAAATTATTAGAGAAATTTGTTTTTTCTTTAATATGCAATTTTCCAGAAAGTTGTAATTTATCTCTTCAAGAATTTTTCTTTTTTTCCAATTTAAGGTTGATTTTAAAGTTTTGTTAAACAACAATATGGGATGTTTAGTCCATGGCTCTATTTTTTACCCTAAAAAAAAACCGTGTATACTGGTATCAACACTTTTCTATTTGGGGGGTGTTTTTGGTGTTTTTTTTGCAAAAATCATCGTTTTTATGGCTAGAGTTCTCGTTCATAGTATATAGTTCTCGTTTCATAGTATAAGTGGTTTCAATTTCACAACCTACATTAATTCTCCACATGCATCCATTCATCATGGATCTCCTCACACATGTCCTATCATGAAGTTGGTGTCATTGCGTTTGTCTTATCTTATTGGTCACGTTTGTATTTTGATTGAACAAAACCATTTTTTTTTACCCTCTTGACAGTCTATTAAATTTTCGGTAAGTTCATGTATTTTGCGTGATGTTAGCTAAAAATTGTCAATTTCACAACCTTCCTTAATTCTCCATATGCATCCATTCATCATGGTTCTCTTCGCGCCTGAGTTCAAAAAGTTCTAAACCCCCCTCAGCTCCCTCCCATGCAAAAAAAATACCAATATATAGTAAATATATAATATACTAATATATATATTATATAGTTAATATATTATAGTGTTTTGAATTATACTTGCTCCATTATATTATGAATAAAATTTGAATTAGTTCTAGATTGATTCGATGTATATTTTTGGATGATTTTATTCAAATGAAAATGCTTTTCATTTTTATTTTATAATTAAGATTTTGTTTTCTTCAACACATTCACAATTCAATTTAAAACTAGTCTTCATTTATAGATTAAATTTAATATTATAATTATCTTTATCTAAAATATTATCACAATTTAATTAGAAATTAGTTTTCACTTGAAAATCAACTTACGTTTAACCTTTGTGTAACATATCCAAGTAGAAAATAATGATTAATATAATATAACTATATATAAAATAAATAACTAAAACATATATAACAAAACAAGATATTTATAACAAAAACATATATAAAAACAAAAAAAACAAAGATATTCATTTTTTTCCAAAACAAAGAATTGGTGCAATCCCGTGAACCTCAAACCCTTCACTCATCACCAGAATTCATGTCCCTCGGTGAGCTTCATAACCTATAAAACCACCCTTTAATCGGTATCAGAAGCGAGATAGACTGTAGCAGAGGCAAAACTCGTTGATTCACAGATATTAGTTTATTAATAATCACTAGTGGTTGCATTCGATCAATGGTAGTGATTTAATTTTGGTACTAAATTTCACACATTTATTTGCAGCAAATCTAATGTCTATCAAGGTTTGTCGTGGTTCTTTGATCCTTTGGGATTTATAAGTTTTTTAGCATTTTTTCATTCAATTTTATGTATCTCTTTACCTGAGTTGTGATTTTCTTCAAAGTTTATGATTTAGGGTTGTTTTGGTGAATATTCTTTACTAAATAGACTTTAGATCTGGTAATTTAGTTTTACCCAGGGTAAAACGCTTGTGAAAAATTCACCCTATAGTGCTTAAAAAACAACATAATATGCCGTGTGAGCTGCGTAGAACTAATAAGGATGAAGTGCTACTGCTCATTCGATGCCAAGAGATAGGTCTTTGCTGCTACAATATTCCCAAGGACACTTTTATGATGTTGTTCTTTACACAGATTGCTGCTAGACTTGGGATTTTTCATCTTATTGCTAGACTTGGGATTTTTCATCTTATTGTTGTGTTATTGTATTTTCTACCCATAAAATTTTCCCATATTTCAAGGTTTAGTGTCGTTCTCACAAATAAATATGCCCAGAATTGGATACACTAGGCACTGCAAAGAACCTCATAGTTTGTGTCATAAGTATTTTAATTATTTTTTTTATAACCAACATGGATCCATCTTAAAAGGGGATCTACCAAGCACCGAGAGACATCAAATATCTCAAGGTGAAAACCCTTTTTTAGAGTGCAAATGTTTCAAGGAAGTGTTTTAATTTGTGTAGTTTTGTATATATGACGTAAATGTTTTAAATCTAATTTGAGCTGACATTTATTTTTTATAATATTTTATTATTTTTTTAAAAAGACACATGTCAGTTATAAAATGAGCATGGAAGAAGTTACACATCCCCCTATTGGGCTGTAGAATGCGCCTCTTTAATGCAATTAAATGACTAGTATGCTAGGTAAGCCATCCATGATTCAATGACAGAGGTTCCAAGTTATAATGATGAAGGACAACCCAAGAAATTACTACAATAGAAACCTTGTATAATGCCCTATAAAATACAAAGTTGGGAATACTACAAAGACTAATAAACGGAGTCCCAAAATTGGTGTTCCCGTTGGTCCCACTCATTCCCACTAAATAGCCAAACGTTGTTCTCATTTCTAACTCTATCTAATATAGGATATTCCCAAGAACTAAGGGTTAGCATAGGTAATTCCATCATGTTTCGGGTAGCCTATAGGAACTACATAATACAAACTACTATTACAGACACCGCCGAATGAACAACTTAGTTTATAGTTTCTTTCTCTATGAAATGAGGGAAATTCCTATGTTGCACCCTTGATCTGAAAACAAAATTGTTACTTAGTACATAAATAAAGAGGAGTAGTAAAAGTAGGATTTTGTTTTTATACTTAAGGTATAAACATTAATAAATAGAATATAGTTTAAGTAGGTGTTTTTATGATTAGAAAATATGTTTAGGAAAGATAAGAAGTTTGATATTTTATTTATATTAGTAAGAATGAATAGAAAGAAGAGGAGTTTACACTTTGGAGTGATAAGGTGATTTAGGTATTTTTATATAGATAAAGCATGAGAAGTCGAAAGGAGTACGACTTATGATGTTGTTTGTGTATTAGATTAGAAGTTATAAATATGGAGAAGATTGAATAACTTATAAATTATTTATATTATAGGATTAGATAGGAAATACTTAGTCTGATAAGGATACAAATAGAATTTAATAAGTAGGTGTTATAAGAAGTAGTATCTCTTTAGGTATTTTAGGTATTTTCTAATTAGTTAGAGACATGAAAGACAACCCTATATATTAGTATTTAGGTATGAATATGAATCCTTAATTATACTTATACTCATTTCTTATAACCATGTATTCTCTTCACGTGTTTTGGGCCTGGGGATATTGTCAAAGAGGTTTTGTTAATCTCCTAGGGTAGTGCAAGAGCATGTAACTCCAAAATTTTGACACATCATTGATCTTCATGCATTCAAAATCGAAATATAAATTGTTTAATTAGTTGCAATTGTTTTGCAATAACTTCGTTTTTTATTGCACCAATAGGTTTATTCTGAGGAGATTGTTACTAATGATGGACAATATCCTCCATACAAGGATGATGTCATCATAAATAATCATAGACCAGTTATAAATAATAATTACAAAAATGAATCCCTTCCGTGTAAACGAAAAAATAATACAAACACATAAACAAAAATCAATATTTATTATTAACAAAAAAAATGAAATTAAAATTTTTCTACAAACTTAAAAACCTATGATAGCTCCATCTTCACCCTAGATTTATCAACTGCTAAGAGGGATCAAATCCCTTGAAGATATATTTGCATTGTTAAAAGGGTTTGCACTTCCAATGATGTGATCCCTATTGGTGCTTGATAGATGTAGGGTTAAAATGGATCTATGCTAGCGATACATAAAGTAATCTCTCTTGATGAAGGAGAATAAGAAATTAATCACTTATGTCATCATACGAATCCTTTTGTATATGGTAACCTTGGACTTCTTGACATCATGAACCATATATACAAAAAAAATACTTTGTGGATATATAAGCTTCTTGCTATGGATTAAAATTAAACACAATGACATATAATAAAAGGATAAATTATCCTATTAATATCCACTTAAACCGAGTTGGCTTGTCTAACATGTGTTAAGCTCATGTGCATAGTGAGTTGTATTCTGAAATTTTGGAAGACTCGGAGGTCTGTTCAGGGATCAGGATTTGGCCAAGAATGACAACCTGGGATGCTTGGTATCTATAAATGCTTGAGGAACAATGCTCTACTATTCAAATTTGTGTGAGTCATCCATGGGAGTGATGTTGAATAGTGTTGTGTATGAATAGATTTGTTAAGAAGGGATTTCTTGACCCCTGAAAACTTAGTTACTGTTCTCCATACAAGTAGAAAATTCTCCTAACTATTTCCATGCCTAAGCGTAAGCATAAATTGGGTGAATTAGCCATGGAAGTGGTGTTGAATAGCACTGCATGCGAATGGATTTGTTAAGAAGGAATTTCTTGTCTCGTGAACACTTAGTTACTATTTTCCATACCAGTAGAAAATTGTTCTAACTATTTCCATGCCCAGGGTTACCATAAATTGATTTTTTCTTTCAAAGTTGAACATGCCTAGTACTATGCAGAAAGAAGACACGTTAAATGGATTGACATGTTTGTTTAAGGCACAAATAAAATTAATGCAAACAATCAATGTTAAGACTGCAATATATCTTCTGTGTGAATTATTAAATTTTGTCCATTATTGTTCCTGATATTTTTAAAACAGATTGATGATGTGACATGAAGGAATGACCTCAATCAAAGGTTGAAAGAATACCATTTATAAGCATCGTGAGATGGAAGTGATGAATGTGAAATACCACTAAATATAATAGAGATGCAGAATGCAAACATAGACTGTTGACCTTCATAAAGGGTTTTGTATTAGGTTGTATAGACAACCCAAGGATTTTAGGTCAACGACAATAGCTCATTCAACTACTGTTAATTGTTCACACAAATGTAGATACATGAGATGTGAAAATATTAAGTTGTAGAAACGCATTATATCCAAATGTACATAAATGAATGGGATTAAAATAACCATCCTAGATCCATCTAAACTATGTGTTTACCATGTGCCAAGAGGGATCAAATCCCTATATGTGCAAACCTATCCCTCTCCATGCATGTTAGATTTGGATTTTAGATGGAGCTAGGTTGTTTTATATTCTGTTGGACTATATGGGCATTACAGACACACAATCTGTGCCCATGACATTTTGTGTTTCAAGATTAAAAAAGGAAGCTTACATGCCTCGGGAAGTCATATTACAGGGGTAACAGAAGACAGAATTTTGTTGCACTTTGTTACAAAGGTGTTAGATAGCACTGTTATAGTGGAAAAACAGAGGATGGATTGTATTGCATTACTGATTTTCCTAGGAATTTTAGAAGCACAATCATATCGATAAGATAGAGGGGCCAAATGTCACAGAGCTAACTAGGGATTATAAAGGGACAGTCAATGCAGATGAAGGAGTTGACTTGTGCAATGTGCCATATTGTTTTTGAAGAATTTGTTCAATGATTTGCAAACTAGTACACAAGCAACACAGAGAGGGGCCAACCTGGAAGGTACTGACCTTTGTCATACACATATATGAGGACCAACATGTACAATGAGACAAAAATGAAGAAGGTTCTACTTTGTTCCAGTTAGACAATTAAATCCGACAACTGTGTGGTTTTAAAACTCTATAGTACTAGTATTTACATTTATCGGTACTTGTGGAATAATTTTTGTTTAAACATGTATAATTTCTGAGTTTGAGATTCGTGGATGGAGATTCCCTTTTTCTGGAATTTGTGGACAGTAGTAGGTTTGGTACATGTAGTAGGGTTCTACTGGATTAGCCCCACGGATTAGTTCAAACAATCATGAGCTAGACCTAAGATTTCTCACCTCAAATTTGGGGAGGTCATAGGTTTGACTCTCTTGACCCCTCGGGGTTAGGATTCGTAATCAAGGCTCACGGTTTACCCCATTTAACATTCATGAATTGTGGGGAATTGCTCATAGGGCTTTCTACGAGGTTATTCCTTGAAAAAAAAGGTTGTACTTGATTATGTTGGTGTGTGGGTGTAGGGCCCCTCCCGTTGGGTCCTCACGAACTGAACCTAAAACTTAACAACTCGATACAAACAAATTAGCTATCATAATTTACAAGAAAGATAAAATAAATAAATGAATAACTTAGAAAATTAAAACAAAACATAAACTGTCAACCGATTAATATTTCCCACTGTTGTCCGCATCTTCCATAGGATCCCTCCAGCAAAGCTCGTTTGAACCATAGGCAAAGCAACTGTTAGCTTCGACACCCAACCATAGGCTCATGCTTTCAGTCACATGGAATCCCCCAAGCTTTGGGTCATAGAGATCACACACAAAAATTTGAGAAACTCAGCTTGGGTTTCCCCCCCACCAAAATTTCCATCCAAACCCTCAATAGCAGCAAGTCATGAGGCAATACAAAATTATGATAATCATCCAGGATCTGGGTCCTTTACCCATTCCCAAAGCCTTCATTTTAAAGGAACATTCCATGCGACATGTCACGTCCCCATTTTGACCCCCTTCGCACTTAAATCGTAAATGATGTAAATATTATTACTTAATCATGGTGAGGAGCTCAAGGATAAGGCCCCACCATTGATTTAGCGTTTTATGTATCGGCAATTAAAGAAATAAATGCCTATGGTTCTTGTGCTAGATGGACACGATATAAATAAGACATCATGTAAATACGAATTTTAATGAAAAATACCCACAACTAGCTATGCAATGCAACAAAGAGATGGGGGCATGATTCTACAAGGAATAGGGAGGGAAATTATTCCAACCCTTGAGCCAATGGTGTTAATCCATGTGTCAATGAGAAAACCCATAAACCACCAACTACCCATTTTGGGTTATGGACCCAATCATTCAATTCTTCCAAGAGTTGGTTGAGGCAGTTAATGCCTTGGGAAGGAAGAAGTATGGCAGCCATTTTCGTGTATGGGCAAGCCATCAACCTGGAAATTCATGTTTTGTCTCCTTGGGAAAGAAAACACCCACGAAATGGTGCCCAAAGCCATTCTGAATAGTCAGTCTTCACTCATTCACGCAGTTGGATCTAGCTGGGTTTTTCCCTACACGTTTTTCATCCAAATCTTGCATTTTTCCATGCCTAGGAGTTCGTTTTTGCATATACAGTAGCTTGGGAGAGAAGGGCCATGATTTGGGGACTGTATGGAGGTCGTTTTTGCCCCTGAATGTCCAAGGACGTTTTTCTAAAATGGATTTGGCTTCCCTGGGTTGTTCCCCAACTTCCCATTTCATTTTTGTGGGTTCCCACATTTTTCTAAGTTAGTTGAAACCCCATCTCATGCATTCCACTGTGGAAAAACGTTTTCTTCATGCTCAGCAGGTGTAGTTTTGCTGTTATGTGCATCCTTGTTTTGTTGTGAACCTGTGAGCAAGAAACTGGAGTGGTAGTGGACAGAATTGGCTTGATAAACCTAGTGTAGGGAGTAACCTCTCAATAAGATCAAGAGGGCTGGCTACTTTTCTATGCACACCCTGAGAGCACTAGAAAGGAAGGTTTGGCTCTAGGGATTGTGTGGCAGTGAAGAGAATACTTCCTTATGATTGGGTGTGTAGGCATTGTGAGTGCCAAGCTGAATAGATCTAGGAGAGGTACCCATAGCTCTGTGGTTGAGCTCACTAGCTTAGCAATTCTTCCCTTCCATGTCCTAGCAGCCTGATAAAACTAATTGCAGACTGGCTTGGCTCATCTTGGTGTATGCTTGGCTATGTGTGAGTCTATTGTTCCCTAGTTCCTTGTAGAGATCATGCCCAGCTCGAGGGTGGAAGTTGTATCAAGAGGTTGATAAGCACAACTGGCCTATGGTTGGGTGGAACATTGCAGTTGCATAGCCAGTTGCTTGGGACTATTTGGTCAAGATAAGTATTCTCGTGTGTTTTTAACTTTGCAATTATTCCTTTGATGAATAGCTGGAATGTATTATGGAAATGCTATTGAAATTAATTCCGCTGTGTTTTTCTTATAATCATACTTTCCACATGTCTTCTATATGTTTTAAAAGCTTTATGCATCTTCATATGTCTTTTATATCGTGTGAAAACTTACTTAATAAGATCATGGGGGCTAGTTACCCGGTTTAACCTCATGATCCTTTCCATCTAGCTGGAATGATGGGAGGGGACGTGACAGAATAGTATCAGAGCTGCGTTGCAGCATTGGGCCTCTATGGGCCAAATCTGATAGCAATTACAAAAAAAAAAAAAATTCAAAAAAAAGTTTCTTCGTAAGAGTTTGGAAATTTTTGCTTTAGGCCTGTTTCGGGAAGTCGTTCGAAATTGCGGAAGAATTCAGCAAACTGCTCCGAAACAGCAGAGAACGAATTTTTTAAGAGAAAATTTTTCTAAGTGTTCGGCGTTGAAAGGAAGTTTTCGGAAGGAATTCTCTTCCAAAATTGCGGAAGGATTCCGCGAATTATTCCGCAACGCGATAGAGTTCGGCGAGTCATTCCGCAACTGCGGAAGACTTCGCCGAATCATTCTGCAACTGCAGAAGACTTCGTCGAATCATCCCGCAAACTGCAGAAGACTTCGGCGAATCGTTCCACAACTGCGGAAGACTTTGCCGAATCGTTCCGAAAAAAAAATCACCCAAAAACGGCAGTAGCATTCCGCGAACGGCTCTGAAACTGCGGAAGCCTTCGCCGAATGGCTCTGCAATTGCGGGAGCATTCGCCGAATGGCTCCACAATTGCGGCAGCATTCATCGAATGGCTCCGCAACTGCGGAAGCCTTCGCCGAATGGCTCCGCAATTGCAGGAGCGTTCGACAAATCGCCCCGCCATTGCGGAAGCGTTCAATGAACTGCTCCGCAATTGCGGAAGCGTTTGGCAAACTGCTCCGCAATTGCGGAAGCCATTTCCGAATCGCCCCGCGACGAAGGCATAATTTGTGATTTGACAAATGGGGGTTCGGAAGTCGTCGCCGAACCCCCTTTTTCTTTTTCCCCCTCATATGTCGTTGTTTGTGATTTGACAAATTGTCAATATGGCATTTCCCACGTGCATGAAGGTAAGTTATGAATTCTAAGAATATAACGCAGCTAACAATTGTGTTGATGAACACATTTCACAGAATCACAGTTACATCATGTAAGCACTCTAGATAGTACAGTTGGAAATTTTTGGATCTTGATTGGGCCAAGAAAATCAACATGGATGATGCACAGGATCCCTATGAGCCTGAGACAGATGCCATGGGGGAAAACATACATGTTGAAAATGCAGAAACAAAATCTAATGGGAGGAGAAATCAAGAGACCCCTCCAGGTATTGCAGCCACCAGGAGAAGCCTCAGGGAGGAATTGCAAAGTTGCAGAGAAGATAATGAAAGTGTGAAATCTCCATAAATTTTTTTTTTCTTTTTCCTTTATATCTTAACTTTGTAATTTCAGTTCACTTTATAGCACTAAATAGAAGACAGTTCTACGTTTATCAGTATCTAAATTTATTAATGTCTTCATAACATTGAACTTACAGGTGTCCTTACCCTTGTTTTCCTACTAGCCAGAAGGTTATTACATTGACATACCACTTACTTAGTTGCGGCTAATCCTCCCTTCTTTCCCTAGTATGCAGGTTCTTATGCTTCTAGAGTTTTCCCATGATGTCGGTAACAAGGTATGGATCTTTTAACAAACCAAGTCTTACTATTTTGTTTATGACCTAGCGTCGCACTTACACATAGCATATAATCATAAATTTGGACTAATTAATGTGTTAATATGGTTCTAAAGCGAACCCTTTGTACCAACGCCAACTTCGAAATACATCACCATGCTATCAAGGATGTAGGTATAAATAACGCACAATCCTTAAATCTCAATAGCATGTCAAAGAACAATTAAGAGCACTATTGTTATTCAAACCTCGTAATGATAATGTTTGATCGTCACCATATGTATTACCCAGCTAGGTAATTTAAATAAGCTACACATTAATTTGTAAACCTTTCAACATGGAATGACCTACGAATTACTCTAACATTTCAACTGCAGGGTACCTTACACTTACCAACGAAGCTCAGCGGGGTAAATGAACCATGTGACACCATCAATGTGTATGTAGTTGAAAAACGCCACCTGCATTTCGATAGGGTACCCGTACTGGGGTCATTCACTGTTTTCTAGACGGCCATGTGACTACATTTAATGTGTTTGAAGGTTATGGTGCCACCCGCACCTGAAAAGACAGGGTTGGTTGTCTCGGCGTTTGGAATAAGTAACTTCTCAGCAAGAAATCGAACTCTCTGGAACAATTTCATTTTTTTGGCATTCGAATTGGGGTTCACAATTTTGTCCAACCAAACCCTGGCGATTCGATTAAACCTCGATCCCTTACTATCCCTGTATTTTCTTCTGCAATGAGGAGGAAATGATTAATGCCATCGTGGTTGCTCCAGAGGGAGTTCTCATTGCTTTAAAGACGCAACCACCTCCCTGCGATGCCTCGGAGGTAACCTCCAGTACTGCAACTCGACATTTTTCTAATAGCTGGTTTTGTAGTGCAATCTATCGCCCTTTTACTAATAATGTACTGTTTTTTAATGGTGGTAGGTATTCCCAGCTCGAGACAGCATAGGTTGTAGAGAGGACCTTCCCTAACCGTAAGTGGTATTGCTCCTTTGCCTTCATATGACGACAGGAAAAATTGGGAAGACCTCGTCAACGGCAACAAGAAGTTTGTAGTTTCATGTCATGGTTAGTTCATTTTTGAAGCTTCAGGGATTCGTTGTGGCCTGGGTTTTTCTGCCACGAATCCGATGTAATAACTATTTCCTTTGAGATACTTTCTTTCTGTGGTTCTAGGTTCTAGAGATATGCGTATTGAATTATCTGGATTTAATATCAGGGTTTCTGTTTCTTACCTTCCCGAGGAATTTCAATACCCTATCTAAGCCCGAATTTATCAAGAATACGAAACAATTTTTGTAATGCTATGAGTGAAACGGATTTGATCTTCATGGTTCTACAACCTCTGGGTTGGCACTGGAATGTGATTTTGGATGCTTTAAAATCCTGTTCGATAGAAATACAGAGTTGGTATGATGCCATTTTCCGTTTCCTTAAGTATTTTAGACAGATATGGTTACTAGGACAAAGGTCTCTGTATTTTTCTGTTTTCATCCATTTCATATGCCTGCGTGGTAGATATGTGTCTAATAATGATTTTATTTTTTATTTGAGGAGACTGGTAACTCATGATAGTGTAAAACCTTATTTCACAAGTCGTCGGGACAAATTTTTAAAGGATTCTGGTGTTTAAAAGAACTTTGAAGTTTCGATTGCCTCCACTTTGTAAACTGACTGTCTACAGGATGAATGTGAACTGCCGTAGATTACTACATCCCAACAATAGAATTTGTCAGCCGAATCCTGTGTGAGTCCGTTGTAATTTTCTGTTTAAACATTATTTTTAAATGTTCCCACAAATCCTGGAAGAAGCTATATTCTTTTCTATAGATCCATGTATCAGTTACGGTAGAGACATTGCCTGGAAGAAATTACATTAACAGAATAGATCCTTGTAACATGATAATGATATGGTGGAAGTACTGTTATCTGTTTTCTTCTAATTTCATACTGCCAGTGTATCTAGCGTTTAGATACTCTAACTATTATGCATTGTTAGGCTTGTGTGAGAGTTTAAAGAACTAGATTGAGAATTGTCCCTTAAAGCTAGAGATTATTCCATGAAGGAATAACGGAGGGTGTTGGCATTCGATCCAAGAGAGTTATTTTTATGAAACTTATATAGATTCATAATATACAGGTAGTTGGGATAATACATCGCTTCAGTACTAAACCTCCATATCCTATCTGCGATGAAACAATTATACCCTAATGATGTCCATATGGAAATCGTGGAATTTCTGTACAGAGGGTTTCTATACTATTCATGATCCATGTTTTTCTTTATTTGTCGTAGAGTATAAGGAAGGTCAAGCTTTATCCCCTAGACTCTAATTAGATAATATAAATAAACAAAAGGATGTAAAAGAAAATCATGCAATTTCCCACCGAGACTTTATAGATCTAATTTGTAACAATGAAGGTCGATATAATAAACAATAAGAATGTACAGAAAGCATGCAATTCTTTACTGAGGGCTTTATAGATCAATTTGTAAACACTGATAAAATCAATATAATAAACAATAAGAATGTACAGAAATCATGCACTTCTTTACTGAGGGCTTATAGATCAAAATGATAAAATGACCCCTCTGCGAGCACATTATCCATTCCATTTTGTCGCTGGTTTATCATTAATACTAAATATCTATGTTACAGATCAAGCATTATTCGAATAACAGAAATTTCTTAGACACTATAAACACTATATTTTTAACAAATAGAGGCAGATAAATAACAGAAATTACTTAGAGTCTGAGATAACAAAACCTGGAACTTGTAAACCAAATGCAGTAGGAACAGCCACGTTCCTCCCAACCGTAGATTAGGTACAAACACCAAGTCTGTCCTTAATCACCCCCGAGCCAGACACATGCATGGAAAAATGTGGACAGTTAGCCTCAAACTCAGTCTTGTTTCCTGAATCCCTTGATTAACACAGAGTGCTCACACAGCAAGTGAAATTCTCTCCGGCATACTCAGCAGCGTCCTTCCTCCTCACATATGCCATCCTTTTATATTTTTGCCTAGGTCTTACCATTAGCAGCCAATTCCTCATGGAATTTTTGCAGCTAATCAAATCCCTGATTTTCAGGGTGTGTCTAGTGTCTTAAATACACTCCTGACACTTGTTCTGGTTTCCCAGAGGCTAACTCTAACTTGTCCCCCACTTCTCCATGCATGATCTCCTCATTTAACTTGGCTGTTACTACTCATTCTTATATTAATATAATAAAATTGTTTGCTTACAACAGTCCTCCTAGGACTTAAGTCAGCCGATTTCTCATCTGGCTTCCTTATTGCATAATCTCAAAATAATAAAATAATTAAAAAAAAAATCAAACATAATTTTTTTTCATCATTGGAGAGGGATGTCACATCCTTGCCCCCTTATTGTGAACACTGTCCTCAGTGTTCTAGTCTTCCTCCATCGGTTCTGGGAATAGATTCGGGTACCTTTCTAGTATTTCGCTTTCCAATTCCCAGGTTGCCTCCTCAGGACTAAAGTGCTTCCATTGTACCTTTACCTGAGCGATGGCTTGGTTCCGAAGTATTGTTTCTTTCCTGTCCAGAATGCGTAAAGGTTCCACTTGAAACTCGCCTTCTGGAGCCTCCTGTATCAAATTCCAATCAATAATATGAGTGGGGTCGTGAATATATTTTTTCAGTAGCGAAATGTGAAAAATATTATGAATTTTTAAGTGTGCGGGTAATGCCAGTTTATAAGCTACGGGTCCAATCCTTTCAAGTATTTGGAAAGGCCCGCAGAATCGTGGTGCCAGTTTATTGCAACTCCCCAGCCGGAGTGAGCTTTTCTTTGGTTTAACCCGCAAGTATACATGGTCTCCAACTGAGAACTCCTTATCTCGTCTTTTCAGATCAGCATAGCTCTTTTGGCGGTCCTGGGCCACCTTTAAATTCTTCTGTACTCTTTGGACTGTTTGTTCCATGTCTTTCAGCAAATCTGGTCCTACCAATAAGTGATCGACCGGACTATCCCAGCTAACTGGGGTAGTGCACTTTCTCCCATAAAGAATTTCGAATGGACTCATTCTTGATGATGCTTGGTACCCGTTGTTGTAAGCGAACTCTACCAGATGTAAGTAGTCTTCCCATTTGGTGGGTCTCTCCATGACGTACATTCTCAGCATATCTTCAATGATCTGATTTGTACGTTCAATCTGTCCATCCGTTTCAGGGTGATAACTCGTGCTGAAATTAATTCTTGTTTCCAAACCTGCAAATAAAGATTTCCAGAACTTGGAGGTAAATTTTACATCCCTATCTGAAATTACCATCTTTGGTACTCCGTGTAATCTGAATATTTCTTTTAGAAATATTCCTGCAATATCTGCTGCCTTGTAGGTGGTTTTTACCGGAATGAAATGCGCAGATTTGCTAAATTTGTCAACCACCACCATTATGGAATCATGTTGTCGTTGGGTTCTCGGCAAACCTATGATAAAATCTAGTGAAATCACTTCCCATTTCCATTCAGGAATTGGTAATGGTTGTAATAACCCAGCAGGATGTCTATGATCTACCTTCACCTGTTGACATTCCAAGCATTTAGATAAATAATCAGCTAGGTCAGTTTTTAATTTAGGCCAAAAGAACTGTTTTCTAAGAGCTGTTATCATTTTTTTATACCCGGGATGACCTGCAAAAGGGGGTTTGTGCATCTCATTTAGAATAAACAATTTAAATTCTGCAACATTAGGCATGTACAACCTATCTTTGAACCAAATCAGACCTCTCTGATCCATTTTGAAATCTGTCCCATTCATGTTTATCTCGTTTTGCTGAATTTTACTTTGCAGATTTATGTATTCTGCGTCCTGTTTGCTTGCCATTATTACTTTGTCCATGAGATTACTTTCTGGTTGACTCATTATTATCTCGTACACCTCGTGGGTCCTTCGACTAAGTGCATCTGCCACTGTATTTTCCTTACCCTTTATGTGTTTTACATCAAAGTCGAATTCACTTAAGAAGGCCATGCACCTTGCTTGTCTGGCATTGAGTCATGGTTGGTTAAATAAGTTCTTGACGCAAGTGTTATCGGTTAATAACAAGAATTTCTTTCCCAGCAGGTAGTGACGCCACATTTTCAGTGCGTGTACTATTGCTGTTAATTCCAAGTCATGAACCACGTAGTTGCGTTCATGTTCCTTTAATTTCCGTGATTCATAACACACTACATGTCCGTCCTGGGACAGTACTCCTCCTACTCCCTCTTTGCTCGCATCCGTGCAGACCGTGTATTCTTTACATGGGTCTGCCACTTTTAGAACAGGTGCCTTGGTCAGCAACTCTTTGAGTCGTTCAAAACTTTCTTGACACTTGCAGGACCACACAAACTTTATCCCCTTTTTTTGTAGTGAGGTAATGGGATAGGCGATCTTCGAGAATCCCTCAATGAACCTCCGATAGTAACCTGTGAGTCCCATGAAAGATCTAATATCAGCTACATCTCTCGGTACTGGCCAGTCCGCTATGGCTTTTATTTTCTGTGGGTCGACTGAAATTCCTTCAGCAGAAATAATATGGCCTAGGTACTGGATTTCCTTTTTAAAGAACTCACATTTCTCCAACTTTGCATACAACTGGTGGTCCCTCAAGGTTTGCAATACGATTCTTATATGCTGTTCATGTTCTTCCTCCGACTTAGAGTATATTAGGATATCATCAATAAAAATCAACACAAACTGGTCTAGATATTTGTTGAAGA
Organism: Larix kaempferi; assembly: GCA_027924585.1. NCBI lineage: Eukaryota > Viridiplantae > Streptophyta > Pinopsida > Pinales > Pinaceae > Larix > Larix kaempferi. The sequence continues at coordinate 1,048,300 of BSBM01000316.1, read as the reverse complement.
TACCATTCATTAAACACATGAATGTGGCAGGGGCGTTGGTTAACCTAAAAGGGATTACTACAAATTCACAGTGTCCGTATCGGGTACGGAATGCGGTTTTACTTATGTCTTCATTTTTAATACGAATCTGATGGTACCCGGATCGAAGATCCAGTTTGGAAAAGATCCTGGCTCCTCCTACTTGGTCGAACAAATCATTGATTCGTGGTAAGGGGTATTTATTCTTAACAGTTACCTTATTCAGTTGCCTATAGTCAATACATAGTCTTAGAGTCCCATCCTTTTTCTTGACAAACAGGACCGGTGCACCCCAAGGCGAGACACTAGGTCTTATATACCCTTTGTCTAGTAATTCTTGAATCTGAATCTTTAATTCCGTCAATTCCGGGATACTCATTCTATAAGGTACTTTTGACACTGGTGCTGATCCTGGTAAAAGTTCAATGGAGAAATCTATTTCTCGTTGAGGCGGTAACCCCGGTATTTCCTCTGGAAATACGTCTAGGAACTCACCTAAGACAGGATGCTCTACTATGGAAGTCTGACTTTCATTGAGAAGTAAATCAGATACTCTTACAGCGTAAATCTTGCATCCTTTCCTCATGCACTTCTTTAGCTGCATAGCAGAAATCTGCCTAACAGAAATAGGTTTCTGTTTTCCAATCACTGTTCTTAGAGTTTGGTCTTCCGCAATGTAGGTAAAGTTTTTGGTAAAGCAGTTCAGTACTACTCTATATTTTTCAAGCCAGTCCATACCTATTATCATGTCGTAAGATCCTAAAGGCAACACATTTAAATTAATCTTTGTTTTGTGGTCCTGTATTTGAATTTCACAATCAGATATGTATTCAGTTACCTTCCTCTTTGCTCCTATAGCTAACTGAACTAACCAGGGCTTTGGGTGCTTTACCTTGGTGAGTTGGCAGTGCTCCATCATCTTGGGAGTGATGTAGCTTAAAGTTGCCCCAGGGTCAATTAAAATAGTACAAGTATGGTCAGAAATTGTACCTTCAATTTCCACAATTGCAGATTGATGATCTGCCTGTCGGTCCTCCAAGGCTGCATTAATTCGGTGATAACTTTTCCCAATGTCTCCCACCGTGGATGCTTCTTGCATATTATGCAGTACCCTGTTTGTTTCATTGTATCGGGGACAATTACTGTGTAAATGGGCTTCACCACATTCCCAGCATTTCAGGGGTTCCTTAGGAATACCGATACTTCCTTTTATTCCCATGTTAGGCGTTTTAAAATTTTTCTGCTGTAACTGTTCATTTCTGGGAAATGAATTTCCCTGGGAGTTTTTGGGCATGTTCCTGAAGGGCGGGGGTTTGTAACCTTTCTTCCGCTGGTTAAACTTTTCATGTTTCTTGTCCTTCCATGCTTTAGTAGTATCATTCCTTTGTTTGTATTTCTCAAAACATAGTCTGGCCTTTCTCAGTGCTTCTTCTAAAGTTCTGGGATTGTCGAACTCAATTCGATCTTTATAGGACTGTGGCAGGCAGCTTAAGAACTGCTGTACCTTCATTTTTTCTTCCTTGATATATGGGACGAACCGTAATAAGTCTAGGAATTTATTGATAAGATCTTCCATCGTCATTTGACCCAGCTTTAATTCGTAAAATTCCTTGGTTTTTCTTTCATAATAACTTTCTGATAAGTACTGCTTCTTGAAATATTTCTTAAATTCCGACCATTCAAGGTTCTTTTCTTTCAGTCCCTAGGAAATCTTCAGGTCTTGCCACCATATGCTGGCCTTCCCCTTTAGGTTGTACACAGCCATTCTGACTTTCATATTACTGGAGTAATTGTAGATTTGAAAGTATTTTTTTATGTCCAGCAGCCAGGCTTCTACTTCTTCGCCAGTTTTTGATTCTCCATCGAAGCTAGTGGGTTTTATTTTTTTGAATTCACCCTCCAGATGGTCAACCTTTCTTTTTCCCATGGTCTTGTCTTGATGCTCAGATTTCTGGGTCTCATTGGAGGAATCTCCCTTCTTCTCAGCGTTCTCGTCAGTCTCCTCTTTCCTCTTAGTATCCTCCTTCTGTTTTTCGTCATTGTTCCTTTCATGAAGACTCTGCAGCAAAATTTCATTGATTTCTTGTTGTTTTTCCTGAGCTTTCTTCAGTTGCTCATTGTCTGCTTTGAAACTCTGTATCTCCATGATCAGGCTTCTCATGGTTTCCAGTACCTGACTTGCTTCCGAATGTTCTGTTGTTCTCTCCTGTTCGTTTCCTTCAGGCTCTTCTCCGTATTCATCGTGAGAAGTCATCTGAAAATTCAAACTGGAACATACGCATGCAACATTCAAATATATATATTAAATTTTTATTTCTTGCGCAACAAAAACTAGGTGTTTCCAAGGCGACAGGGTTGAATCTAGCTCTGATACCATATGTGAAATCTCCATAAATTTTTTCTTTTTCTTTTTCCTTTATATCTTAACTTTGTAATTTCAGTTCACTTTATAGCACTAAATAGAAGACAGTTCTATGTTTATCAGTATCTAAATTTATTAATGTCTTCGTAACATTGAACTTACAGGTGTCCTTACCCTTGTTTTCCTACTAGCTAGAAGGTTATTACGTTGACATACCACTTACTTAGCTGCGGCTAATCCTCCCTTCTTTCCCTGGTATGCAGGTTCTTATGCTTCTGGAGTTTTCCCATGATGTCGGTAACAAGGTATGGATCTTTTAACAAACCAAGTCTTACTGTTTTGTTTATGACCTAGCGTCGCACTTACACATAGCATATAATCATAAATTTGGACTAATAAATGTGTTAATATGGTTCTAAAGCGAACCCTTTGTACCAACGCCAACTTCGAAATACATCACCATGCTATCAAGGATGTAGGTATAAATAACGCACAATCCTTAAATCTCAATAGCATGTCAAAGAACAATTAAGAGCACTATTGTTATTCAAACCTCGTAATGATAATGTTTGATCGTCACCATATGTATTACCCAGCTAGGTAATTTAAATAAGCTACACATTAATTTGTAAACCTTTCAACATGGAATGACCTACGAATTACTCTAACATTTCAACTGCAGGGTACCTTACACTTACCAACGAAGCTCAGCGGGGTAAATGAACCATGTGACACCATCAATGTGTATGTAGTTGAAAAATGCCACCTGCATTTCGACAGGGTACCCGTACTAGGGTCATTCACTGTTTTCTAGACGGCCATGTGACTACATTTAATGTGTTTGAAGCTTATGGTGCCACCTGCACCTGAAAAGACAGGGTTGGTTGTCTCAGCGTTTGGAATAAGTAACTTCTCAGCAAGAAATCGAACTCTCTGGAACAATTTCATTTTTTTGGCATTCGAATTGGGGTTCACAATTTTGTCCAACCAAACCCTGGCGATTCGATTAAACCTCGATCCCTTATCCCTGTATTTTCTTCTGCAATGAGGAGGAAATGATTAATGCCATCGTGGTTGCTCCAGAGGGAGTTCTCCTTGCTTTAAAGACGCAACCACCTCCCTGCGATGCCTCGGAGGTAACCTCCAGTACTGCAACTCGACATTTTTCTAATAGCTGGTTTTGTAGTGCAATCTATCGCCCTTTTACTAATAATGTATTGTTTTTTAATGGTGGTAGGTATTCCCAGCTCGAGACAGCACAGGTTGCAGAGAGGACCTTCGCTAACGGTAAGTGGTATCGCTCCTTTGCCTTCATATGATGACAGGAAAACTTGGGAAGACCTCGTCAATGGCAACAAGAAGTTTGTAGTTTCATGTCATGGTTAGTTCATTTTTGAAGCTTCAGGGATTCGTTGTGGCCTGGGTTTTTCTGCCACGAATCCGATGTAATAACTATTTCCTTTGTGATACTTTCTTTCTGTGGTTCTAGGTTCTAGAGATATGCGTATTGAATTATCTGGATTTAATATCAGGGTTTCTGTTTCTTACCTTCCTGAGGAATTTCAATACCCTATCTAAGCCTGAATTTATCAAGAATACGAAACAATTTTTGTAATTCTATGAGTGAAACGGATTTGATCTTCATGGTTATACAACCTCTGGGTTGGCACTGGAATGTGATTTTGGATGCTTTAAAATCCTGTTCGATAGAAATACAGAGTTGGTATTGTTGTGTCCACTATATGTCAGTTAATTCAAACTTAACATGCAGAGTGCTAAACATAAATTATCAACCCGAGGAAGTCTTTTATTTCAAAGCTATCGTGCAAAATATATGCAAGTACAATTTCTATCTGACATTGTTATCTATTGGTATGCAATCGAAACTATTTGTAAACTAAGTCAAAACTGCTTGAAAAGAAATCAATACTCAAACCTATTCATAAATCAAACTGTAAATCGAATACACTTCAAATAAGATCTATTCCTATGAAACAAGATTTGATTACGTACATCTAAAGAATTGTTATGTTGGCCAACGATTTACCAAATGAATTATCAACACAACGATTATGACAGATCTAATGAATGAAAGCATACAACTATCATAAGCTTAATGAATGAAAGCATAAACAAAATAATAAGCAGATCTAAACAATAACACACTTACAATTAACACTACCAGCATCTGCTCAGGGAAGAGGGCCCTTCCTCCACTGAGCAGATCTGGATCTCCACAATGAAAGTCTACAACTCCAGAATTAAGAAACTGCCAGCATGTATTATCATAATGGAAGAATTACAACAGATCTGGATCAAATCCTACATCATAACATTGTGTTCTCTCCTATCTTGCATCTTCTATCCTGCCTAATCTATCATGCTTAATCTCTATCAATCTATCTCCTTTCTCAATGAGATTGATTACATATTTATACATAAAATTATCTCATGGAAATGAAGAACTGAACCCCCAGCTTGTGATCTGCAACAGCTGGAACACGGCCGTAACTGTTGGCAACTTTGGAGCCGGCTGCAACACCAAATCTGGAAAATACCCTCTCGAAGAACCACCTGCATAGCACAAACCGTAGCTTGTTTGGGCGATTTCCTCGCGAGTCAGGTAAATGAGGATGTTACGCACAAAACCCATGTCTCAGATGTTTGAGATTCGTTTTCATCTGTCCGCAAATCAAGATGCGAATCAAGGTGTTCTTATGTGGCATGCGTTTTTGGTTAAGGCTGTAACAGCTGGCTATGAGCGTCCTGTACGTGACAACTCACTCCACAAACCATCATTAGTAAAATTATGCATAATAGTCTTTTAATTCATCAAAGATAAAAGAAAATAATCACTATTAACCACTTAAAACATCAATGGAAGTAGCAGGCTGTTCAACGCGTAGCTACAACAAATGAATGAAAAATGGAATGATAAATGAGAAATAATGGTAAGAAAATGGATGAAAGGTATGTCGGTAAGTGATGAAAAATGGACAATTCCAGGGCCCAACAGGTATGATGCCATTTTCTGTTTCCTTAAGTATTTTAGACAGATATGGTTACTAGGACAAAGGTCTCTGTATTTTTCTGTTTTCATCCATTTCGTATGCCTGCGTGGTAGATATGTGTCTAATAATGATTTTATTTTTGATTTGAGGAGACTGGTAACTCATGATAGTGTAAAACCTTATTTCACAAGTTGCCGAGACAAATTTTTAAAGGATTCTGGTGTTTAAAAGAACTTTGAAGTTTCGATTGCCTCCACTTTGTAAACTGACTGTCTACAGGATGAATGTGAACTGCCGTAGATTACTACGTCCCAACAATAGAATTTGTCAGCCGACTCCTGTGTGAGTCCATTGTAATTTTCTGTTTAAACATTATTTTTAAATGTTCCCGCAAAGCCTGGAAGAAGCTATATTCTTTTCTATAGATCCATGTATCAGTTACGGTAGAGACATTGCCTAGAAGAAATTACATTAACAGAATAGATCCTTGTAACATGATAATGATATGGTGGAAGTACTGTTATCTGTTTTCTTCTAATTTCATACTGCCAGTGTATCTAGTGTTTAGATACTCTAACTATTATGCATTGTTAGGCTTGTGTGAGAGTTTAAAGAACTAGATCGAGAAATGTCCCTTAAAGCTAGAGATTATTCCGTGAAGGAATAACGGAGGGTGTTGGCATTCGATCCAAGAGAGTTATTTTTATGAAACTTATATATATTCATAATATACAGGTAGTTGGGATAATACATCGTTTCAGTACTAAACCTCCATATCCTATCTGCGATGAAACAATTATACCCTAATGATGTCCATATGGAAATCGTGGAATTTCTGTACAGAGGGTTTCTATACTATTCATGATCCATGTTTTTCTTTATTTGTCGTAGAGTATAAGGAAGGTCAAGCTTTATCCCCTAGACTCTAATTAGATAATATAAATAAACAAAAGGATGTAAAAGAAAATCATTCAATTTCCCACCAAGACTTTATAGATCTAATTTGTAACAATGAAGGTCGATATAATAAACAATAAGAATGTACAGAAATCATGCAATTCTTTACTGAGCGCTTTATAGATCAATTTGTAAACACTGATAAAATCGATATAATAAACAATAAGAATGTACAAAAATCATGCAATTCTTTACTGAGGGCTTATAGATCAAAATGATAAAATGACCCCTCTGCGAGCACATTATCCATTCCATTTTGTCGCTGGTTTATCATTAATACTAAATATCTATGTTACAGATCAAGCATTATTCGAATAACAGAAATTTCTTAGACACTATAAATACTATATTTTTAACAAATGGAGGCAGATAAATAACAGAAATTACTTAGAGTCTGAGATAACAAAACCTGGAAATTGTAAACCAAATGCAGTAGGAACAACCATGTTCCTCCCAACCGTAGATTAGGTACAAACACCAAGTCTGTCCGCAATCACCCCCGAGCCAGACACATGCATGGAAAAATGTGGACAGTTAGCCTCAAACTCAGTCTTGTTTCCTGAATCCCTTGCCTAACACAGAGTGCTCACACAGCAAGTGAAATTCTCTCCGGCATACTCAGCAGCGTCCCGCCTCCTCACATATGCCATCCTTTTATATTTTTGCCTAGGTCTTACCATTAGCAGCCAATTCCTCATGGAATTTTCGCAGCTAATCAAATCCCTGATTTTCAGGATGTGTCTAGTGTCTTAAATACACTCCTGACACTTGTTCTGGTTTCCCAGAGGCTAACTCTAACTTGTCCCCCACTTCTCCATGCATGATCTCCTCATTTAACTTGGCTGTTCCTACTCATTCTTATATTAATATAATAAAATTGTTTGCTTACAACAGTCCTCCTAGGACTTAAGTCAGCCGATTTCTCATCTGGCTTCCTTATTGCATAATCTCAAAATAATAAAATAATTAAAAAAAAATCAAACATAATGTTTTTTTCATCATTGGAGAGGGATGACACAGAAAGGATGATTAAAGCTCAGGAAGAACAAAATCAGCTGAATGCAACCATGCTATAGATTTTGACAGACATCCAAAGGAAAATAAACTCTGGGAATCAGACATCAAATCTAGAAAGGGGTGGGAGTAGTTCTAGGAGGAATTCTCGCAAGAGGGCCAGTAGCCCAAGAATAGTTTCTATAGACAGAACATATACTCCAGAAATATCTTCTAATGAATCATCTGACTCAGAAGAATCCACTGAGGGTTCAAGTTCTTCATCCCACAGGAGCAAGAGGAAAAAGCACTACAAGAACAATTCACATGGGGAATTTAAGAAGGCAAAACCTCCTACATTTGATGGAGAAGTAAAGTCTGGTCAAGAAGCTGAAGCTTGGCTTCTTGGGATGAGAAAGTATTTCCAAGTCCAAGACTACTCGGGAAATATGAAGGCAAGGGTAGCCATCTTCAACTTGAATGGAAGAGCATCTATATGGTGGGAACACACCAGGCAAGTGAAGAAGATCAACGAAAGGAAGATCGTGTGGAAGCAGTTCAAGAAATACTTCAAGCAGAAGTACCTCTCTGATAGGTACTATGATGATAAGATCAAAGAGTTCCATGAGCTGAGATTGGGACAATCGACCATGGAAGAATATGCAAACAAGTTCTTGGAGCTACTGAGGTATGTCAGGTACATTCAAGATGATAAGGTGAAAATTCAGTGTTTCCTAAGTGGACTGCCCTAGTCATATAAAGATAGAATTGAGTTTGATGAACCTCGAACTCTAGAGGAGGCCATAAGAAAGGCCAAGTATTGCTTTGATCAAAACAGAAGCAAACCAGAATTCCATAAGTCATGGAAGGATAAGAAAAATGAGAAGTTTGATCAAAGGAAGAAGGGGTTCAAGCCTCCTCAATTCCGGAATCAGCAAAGGCAGCCATCACAGGTTGTGACTAAGCCAACTAGGATGATGGGAGACAAGCCAAGAGATCCAAAGGAGCCAAGAGAACCACTTCAATGTTGGGGTTGTGGAGGAGACCACATGCTTAGGAACTGTCCACATTGGAATGGGAATGCGAATTAAGTTCACAACATCCAAGGAGCTGGAACTATGGTTCAAGTGTCGAGAGCAATCCCTAGAATCTATGCAGCAATAGAAGACCGCTAGGAAGATCATCAATCAACTGTGGTTGAAGTTGAAAGTAAGATTGCTAAGCAATCTGTTTCTATTTTGATTGATCCTGGATCTACTCACAATTATGTCACTCCTAGAATTGTTGAGATTTGTGCTTTCAAGAAATTAAAGCATAGTAAATCATGGTTAGTTCAACTAGCCACTGGAACCAAGAGAAAAGTTAGTGAAATAGTAGAGAAATGTCCATTAGAGATGGATGGGCTATTCACTTATGCAGATCTGAATATTTTGCCACTTGGTTCCTATGATATTCTCATTGGAATGGATTGGTTAGAAGCACACAGGGTTAAACTTGACTGCTACAATAAGACATTTGAATGCATGGATGAAGAAGGAAACCCGAGGGTTGTAAGAGGCATTCCAAAGATGACTTCCGTCAGACAGGTTTCAGCCATGCAGCTGAAGAGGTTTTGTAGGAAGGGATGTCAACTGTATGCATCCCACATTTTAGAGGCAGCAGAGAATGAAACTCTTAAATTGGAGGACTACATGTATTGCAAGAATTCAGGGATGTTTTTCCCGATGAGATTCCAGGACTCCCTCCAAAAAGAGACATCGACTTTACAATTGAACTTGTGCCAGGAGTGGCACCAGTGTCTAAGACACCCTATAGGATGAGTACACCAGAATTGCTAGAACTGAAAATGCAATTACAAGAGTTGCTGGAAAAGAAATATATTAGGCCAAGTGTGTCCCCGTGGGGAGCACCTATTCTATTTGTGAAAAAGAAAGATGGAACACTCAGGTTATGTATTGACTACAGGCAGTTGAACAAAGTCACTGTAAAGAACAAATACCCATTGCCCCGAATTGATGACCTTTTTGACCAAATGAGAGGAGCAAAGGTATTTTCAACGATTGACTTATGGTCCGGATACCATCAGGTAAGAATCAAAGAAGAATATATTCATAAGACCGCCTTTAGAACGAGGTATGGACACTATGAGTTTGTAGTGGTACCATTCGGTCTCACAAATGCACCAGCTACATTCATGTGTCTCATGAATAATGTTTTTAGCAAGTATTTGGACAAGTTTGTTCTTGTATTCCTAGACGACATTCTCATCTATTCTAAGAATGAAGAAGAGCATGAAGAACATTTGAGAATGACAATGCAATTACTAAGGGAGCATAAGCTATATGCCAAGTTGAGAAAATGTGACTTTTATAAAGATAGAATTCATTATTTGGGTCACATCATCTCCGACGAAGGAATATCTATAGACCCTAAGAAGATTGAAGCCATTATGAATTGGCCAACTCCAAGGAATATGACTGATGTGAGATCTTTTATGGGCCTTGCTAGTTACTACAGGAGGTTTATTGAAGGATTCTCCAAGGTTGCAAACCCGATCACTTCTTTGCAAAAGAAGGGGATAAAGTTTGAATGGTCACCAAGATGTGAGGAAAGTTTTCAACGGTTGAAGAATCTTCTTACAAGTGCACCAATTTTGAAGATTGCAGACCCGGAAAAAGACTTTGTGGTGTGTACCGACGCATGCAATCAAGGACTTGGAGGATTTCTTATGCAAGACAACCACGTGATATGCTATGAGTCAAGAAAGTTGAAGGAGCATGGAAAGAACTATGCTACTCATGATATAGAACTTGCAGCCATAGTACATGCCTTGAAGATGTGGAGGCATTACTTAATGGGAAGAAAATTTGAGTTAAAGACAGACCATTGTGGTTTGAAATACTTATTTGATCAGACAACTTTAAATGCTAGGCAAGCTAGATGGTTGGAATTTTTGTGTGAATTTGATTTTGAGATCAAACACATAAAAGGGAAAGAAAACAAGGTGGCTGATGCACTCAGCAGGAAGGTACATGAAATGTATGTGGTAGCGCTTAGTACTTTCCAACCAGATTTGAGGCAGCAAATTGTTAGCCATATGGTTGAGGATGAAGTGTATGAGCAGATAAAGGGCAAATTGCAGTAGCAAGACCTTGGCAAGAAGTATGAAAGCTATCATTTGAAAGAAGGAGGAATTCTTATGTATAAGAATAGAGTCTATGTTCCAAATGCGGCAGATTTAAGGGGAATGGTTATGGATGAAATCCATAAAGATCCATACTTTGGTCACCCAGGATATCAGAAAACAATTGCTACAGCAAGAAAATTTTATTTCTAGCCAGGGATGAAGAAGGACATCGCTGAATACATCTCTAAGTGCATGGAATGTTAGCAGGTGAAGGTTGAACACCAACACCCAGCGGGTTTATTGCACCCAGTGCCAATCCCAGAATGGAAATGGGAAATAATTTCCATGGATTTTATTACAGGATTGCCAATGACTAAGAGACAACATGATTCCATCATGGTTGTGGTGGACAAGTTAACAAAGGCAGCACATTTAATACGGTTAAGTCCACACATAAAGTCGATGCCATTGCAAATATTATCATGAAGGAAATTTTCAGATTACATGGGTTGCCTAAGGCAATAATTTCTCAAAGGGATACCAAGTTCACTTCCAAATTTTGGAAAGGTCTCTTTGCAGATTTGGGTACACAGTTGAACTTTAGCACCACGTACCATCCTCAAACAGACGGGCAAACAGAAAGAGTAAATCAAGTGCTTGAAGACATGCTCCACATGTATGTAATGGACAAGCCATCCAAGTGGGAGGATTATCTGCACCTGGTAGAGTTTGCATATAATAATGGGCAGCAAGAATCATTGGGAATGAGTCCATATGAGGCTTTGTACGGAAGAAGGTGTAGGACACCAGTGACTTGAGACAATCCAGTGAACCGAATTGTACTTGGGCCATAATTGCTTAAGGAAATGGAACAAGAGGTTGCAAGGATCCGGAAAAATTTAAAAGCAGCCCAGGATAGACACAAAAGCTATGCAGATAAACATAGGATGGATAGGGAATTCAATGTTGGGGATCATGTATATCTTAGAGTGAGATCAAGGAAGAGTTCCTTGAAGCTTGGGAGTTGTGCCAAGCTATCACCTAGATATTGCGGACCATTTGAAGTGCTTGAAAGAATAGGGCCAGTTGCATATAGACTTGCCTTGCCTGCTAGCACTAAAGCTCATAATGTTTTTCATGTCTCTTTGCTTAAGAAATATGTACATGATCCTAACCATGTGATTAATTGGGATGTGATCTAGGTGGAACCCGAGGGAGAATTCCAAACCGATCCATTGTGCATCCTAGACAAGAAAGTAACATTGCTCCGGAACCGAGCCATCGGATAGGTAAAGGTGCAATGGAAGCACTACGGTCCCGATGAGGCTACATGCGAGCTGGAGGATGCCATGAGGGTGGCATATCCATTTTTTTTCAATTTTGATGAGCACTGAGGACAGTGCTAATGTAAGGGGAGGGGTATGTCACGTCCCCATTTTGACCCCCTTTGCACTTAAATCATAAATGATGTAAATATTATTACTTAATCATGGTGAGGAGCTCAAGGCCAAGGCCCCACCATTCATTTAGCGTTTTATGTATCGGCAATTAAAGAAATATATGCCTATGGTTCTTGTGCTAGATGGGCACGATGTAAATAAGACATCATGTAAATATGAATTTTAATGAAAAATACCCACAACTAGCTATGCAATGCAACAAAGAGATGGGGGCATGATTCTACAAGGAATAGGGAGGGAAATTATTCAAACCCTTGAGCCAATGGTGTTAATCCATGTGTCAATGAGAAAACCCATAAACCATCAACTACCCATTTTGAGTTATGGACCCAATCATTTAATTCTTCCAAGAGTTGGTTGAGGCAGTTAATGCCTTGGGAATGAAGAAGTATGGCAGCCATTTTCGTGTATGGGCAAGACATCAACCTGGAAATTCGTGTTTTGTCTCCTTGGGCAAGAAAACACCCACGAAATGGTGCCCAAAGCCATTCTGAATAGTCAGTCTTCACTCATTCACGCAGTTGGAGCTAGCTGGGTCTTTCCCTACACGTTTTTCATCCAAATCCTGCATTTTTCCATGCCTGGGAGTTCGTTTTTGCATATACAGTAGCTTGGGAGAGAAGGGCCATGATTTGGGGATTGTATGGAGGTTGTTTTTGCCCCCGAATGTCCAAGGACATTTTTCTAAAAATGGATTTGGCTTCCCTGGGTTGTTCCCCAACTTCCCATTTCGTTTTTGTGGGTTCCCACGTTTTTCTGAGTTAGTTGAAACCCCATCTCATGCATTCCACTGTGGAAAAACGTTTTTGTCATGCTCAGCAGGTGTAGTTTTTCTATTGTGTGCATCCTTGTTTTGTTGTGAACCTGTGAGGAAGAAATTGGAGTGGTAGTGGACAGAATTGGCTTGATAAACCTAGTGTAGGGAGTAACCTCTCAATAAGATCAAGAGGGCTGGCTACTTTTCTATGCACACCCTGAGAGCACTAGAAAGGAAGGTATGGCTCGAGGGACTGTGTGGCAGTGAAGAGAATACTTCCTTGTGATTGGGTGTGTAGGGATTGTGAGTGCCAAGCTGAATAGATCTGGGAGAGGTACCCATAGCTCTGTGGTTGAGCTCACTATCTTAGCAATTCTTCCCTTCCATGTCCTAACAGCCTGATAAACCCAATTACAGATTGGATTGGCTCATCCTAGTGTATGCTTGGCTATGTGTGAGTCTCCTATTCCCTAGTTCCTTGTAGAGATCATGCCCAGCTCGGGGGTGGTAGTTGTATCAAGAGGTTGATAAGCACAACTGGCCTATGGTTGGTTGGAACGTTGCAGTTGCATAGCCAGTTGCTTGGGACTATTTGGTCAAGATAAGTATTCTCTTGTGTTTTTAACTTTGCAATTATTCCTTTGATGAATAGCTGGAATGTATTATGGAAATGCTATTGAAATTAATTTCGCTGTGTTTTTCTTATAATCATACATTCCACATGTCTTCTATATGTTTTAAAAGCTTTATGCATCTTCATATGTCTTTTATATCGTGTGAAAACTTGCTTAATAAGATCATGGGGGCTAGATGCTCGGTTTAACCTCATGATCCTTTCCATCTAGCTGGAATGATGGGAGGGGACGTGACACGACACATGTCGCTTCATGCATAAATACATATTTTATTAATTTTTCAATTTAATAATACTCACCCATCCATGTGTCATTTTTTCTAGGAGTTGCACCAACATTCCTAAGTTTGCTCATTTTTGTCCCTTAGATATTTCACTTAACTCCTAGTTTTGGGGTGTAGGTGAAGTTGACTAGGTGTCCATGCTTAGGATTCTACTTTGCTCCCAAAATAAAGATTTATATTATTTTAAATGCTCAAAACATTCTTTTATGTGTAAATGCCTAAATAACACTTAATATTATTTAAATGCCAAAGTAGTCATTTATGTGCAAATGCCTAAAGTACTCAAATGCATTTGTAAGTAATGTTCTAGGTGCAAACTTATATGTTTTTATGCAGTTAAGTTTAACAATCATTTTCACTAGGACCCCAGTGCTGCGTCATTGGGCTTCCCCGTTCCTTAATTTCATTTCCTCGACATGGCACCACTCCGTCGGGTCCATTCATTCATAGTTTCCATTTTTCGGCAAGGTACCACATCGTTGGGTCTTTGCGTCCACTCTTGCGGTTCTCGACAGGGTACCGCACTGTCAGGCCCTTTTGCCGTCATCCTTTTGTTTTGACTTGCGGGAACTTCATGTAGGTATTTCAGGAGCCATTACCTTCCATCCTCCATCTACACACTATTATGTACTAATGGCACTGAGGAGTGAGTCCGTTCTCACTACACACCCCCCAACTCGTGCGTGGCCAGCTCCGTCATGGCCCACCTCGTACGCCCTCACGCTTTCCTCTTGAGCAAGCAGATAAGTGCTTATCTGCTCATGAGTGGTGTTCCGTCGAAAGTCTACATCATCGTCACTCTCCCTGTGTGTGATTTATCCGTACTCTATGACTCTTCACATTCCTTTTTGTGTCCGTCGATGATCCATTTCACTTATCGCTACACACATTTCTCACAAACATATATTAGTAGTACTATCCTCAATAATCATAATTTGATTCATCAATCTGCTACTTTGTTAAGCATCTATATTTTACTCATAACATTACTCATTCATCTACTCAGAATTGCATCTTGTCAATATCTACTTCATTCATTCTCATTTCATAGTCAATCATACAACTAGTCGTTAAGCATCATTCAGATGTACAGTTTTCACATCAAAGTTAATCGTTAAACAACATGAAATTGTTCATTCACAATAACTACCCAAATACACATATATCATTATTTCATTGATTTACAATCAATCGCAATCATAAATATACTCAAAATAAAATCAAAGGATTATTTTATTAATGTTTCAAACAGTCGGGTCACTCAACAAGTTCCCTCAATGTCTACATTAGTCTAGGGGCACTACAGCAGTAGTCTAGGGGCACTACATAATTCATCTACTCAGAATTGCATCTTGTAAATATCTACTTTCTTCATTCTCATTTCATAGTCAATCATACAGCTAGTCATTAAGCATCATTCACATGTACAATTTTCACATCAAAGTTAATCATTAAACAACATGAAATAGTTCATTCACAATAACTAGCCAAATACACATATATCATTATTTCATTGATTTACAATCAATCGTAATCATAAATATACTCAAAATAAAATCAACGGATTATTTGATTAATGTTTCAAACAGTCGGGTCACTCAGCAGGTGCCCTCAATGTCTACAGTAGTCTAGGGGCACTACATACACCCCTACTTATTTAGAACTTCGTCCCGAAGTTCAGAATAAATGCGGAAAGCTATGATGTATCTCAGTTGCGTCCTCCCAAGTCATAGAGCTAGGACTGTAACTGTCCTACTATACTTTGACTTGATCAATCAAGGCTAAGGATTAAGCAAGAACTAATCAATCAATTATACCACTCCACACATATAATTTAATTCCTTATTTCATTTATCAATTATTGTCGTCATTCACATCTTCAAGTTTTCCTCAATCATTTAAGACATAACAAGGCTCAAGAGACCACTATATCGAAGTTGTTTAGCTGGGTCACTTGGCAGGTTCCCTTAAGGTCCAAAGTCATTCTAGGGGCATTACAGTGGGATAGCAGTAGTTGTCAACCTATGCTAAGTAAAAAAAACAAATAATAGGAAAATTTCTTTGGTGTTTAAAATTTTTTAATATTTCAATCCACACCATGCCATGCTGAAAACAAATTAGAGGTTGACATAAGAAAAAGTCACACTTGGAAACAAAGGATGGTCTCAATTTTCTAGTATAGGGGCTTGGACAGAATTATATTGGGAAAGAAAACACAAAGTAAGACATATAAGGAGGCTCACATTGAGTATGATATAAGAAATAAGGTGGTTTGTGATGTTTATCAAGCTCTCAGTTAGTGATGTGATGGTGCCCAACGTGCAAGACAATGATGATAGTCTCAGGATTTCGAGGAATTTGAGAAACACACATGAAATCCCATATAAAGGAGGAATATGATTCTCTTCAGGATCATTTATTGAAAATCAAATATATTTTAGATTAGTTGAAACTTGAAAGCAATTGATAGATAAGTGAATCATAGCCAATTAGTTGGATTATGAATCATATCCCACACTTAGATGTTATCTTCAGTCAGAGTAGATGTTTTATTGTTGACAAATGGAGCAAAAAGACTATTTTTATGGCCCTAGAGTCTAATAAAACATATGATGAACTCTTTTTAATATTTTGAAATAGTAATATCTTCGGAAAATAATAATCATTTAGGAATTGAAAATATTTTTCATATGTATGGAAAATCTCTATGCACATGTTGATGATTATGCCTCTTAATTTGCAGCAATCAGTGATTACAGACAATCTCTCCAGTTCCAAAATATAAATGAAGAGAAGCGAAACAATCAGCTTTAGGTGCATCGTCCCATCTTAAAATTCTTGTGTTGTTTAATTTTCTTGTAAATACATGTGTCTCTACACATATATGGATTGCTTGAAATTTGGTAATGAGTATTATATTTTGACACTATTTCCGCATTTCCTTTTTACGTGATCAGAGGTGGAACAATATGTAAAGTTTCCATATTTGATCTTGTTGTTGGTGATGTTGTACCCTCAATATTGGCGATCAGGTATATTAAAATTCCCTTTGTAATAATAGTATCAATGCCCTGCTTCTTATTAAAATTGAATAACTATCTTCTGAAAGATTCATCTTTCTTTTCCGGGTCCCTTCAGATGACACTCTTATTACTGGAAATTCCATATCAATTGATAAATCTATTATCACTAGGGATAGCATGCTTGTGTGTGCCATTTTTTATGGTCTCGTAGTTTCTTGGCCTATTAGCAAAGAAGTGAATTTTCCCAGAAGCTTCTGATGCTAATGTTTGTAACATTTTCTCCATGCTATGACTTTCTTTTTCTTTTTATTCTATGTTAATAAATATCATAATAATCCCTTTATGATTTTGTCTATAAGTTTGTAGATGGCTATGGTACCATACTGGTGAGTTGGAATTCGTGTTTATTGGTTTGCAAATAGTTATTCTTCCTGACTATGATTTAATGTGTTAGGCTTCTCTATCAATGGTGTTTTCTACTTTGTTTGATAATAGGTGGTTGGTTTGGACTTATATTGCCTTATTTCAAGTAACTAATGTGTTATTAAATACTGAGTGGGGTTTAGTAGTGGCTACCATATCAGAGGATGATGGGGAAGAAACTACCCTACATGTCTATATTCTCTGACTTGTTTAATTTACATTATATTCTTTGACATGAGTGTTCGAATTACAAATTTCACATTCATAGAGTGTCTCATATTTATAATAGATATGTTAGATTACTATTCTATGAAGTGCCCCTTATTATGTGATTCGATCGATGTAGAAAATAATATTGGACATAAAATTGGGAAGATGAGTTTCACAATGGGGATCTAGAAGTATAAGTAAATTGCAAGAGGATACACTTTTTGTTGCTGATGTGTGATAGTAAGGATGTAATATCCCGAATTTTGGACTGACTATTTTATGATGTTATAATGGGCCACGGCCCCAAGACATATGATTTATTCTGATTATTGGGCATGATCCCTAGTGCATATGATTTATTCTTTTGTAGACTGACATATTGGGCATGGACCTTGACTGAGTTTCATTATTTGATTATATACTGGGCAACGAAGCCCCAATGTTCCGATTCATGTTTTTACCATATGATGTGGGTACAAAACCCTAATATACTGAGATGATCTTTTCTTACATACTGTGCAGTGATGTGAATGACATAATTGATTTATATGGTGTGTTGAGGGTGGACTCAGGAACACATAGATTACCTACGTACTGAGGAAAAACCCCGATGTACCTAGAGGAAATATTATGTACTGGGAGTAAGCCCTAATGTACATTGAGTGTTGGGCATAAGCCCTGGAGCACTCAAAGCTTGATAAACGAATACTGGATCCGAGGCAACTTAAATATTCTAGATGTGCCTCACAACGATATTCTAGCACTAGTGTTGAGTAGGGACTCTGGAATTGCACTAGAGTAACACCCATGTGAGAGTGTTGAGTTAAAAGGCTCTGAAGAGCACTCGAGGTTACGAAGTTTCAAAGTGTTGAGTCGGAAAGACTCTGAAGAGCACTTTTATCACATTTATTTAATTTGACTAAATGATTCATCTTTTTATCCATCATTACCTACTGCGGGAGCTACCATGTTAAACGAGGGAACCTGACATGCAAAGAGAGAGACTAGAGGTACCTAACCAAGCTGACCGAGACCGTCCAAAAGAAGAGGACCTTACCCTTAAAAATTTGTTAAACAAGTATCTGGTGAAGATACAAGATTAAATATTATTATTAAGAATTTAAATAAATAACGAAGTGTTTATCTATGTTTAAAAGACATTTATTGCATATAGCTTATGCATAATGGTGTTGGTTGGAATAATTGTCTAATTAATTAAATAGCTGAAACTCCCAAACATAAATTATCAACCTGAGGAAGTCTTTTATTTCAAAGCTATCGTGCAAGATCTATGCAAGCACAATTTCTACCCGACACTGTTATCTATTGGTATGAAATTGAAACTCTATGTAAACTAGATCACAACTTCTTGAAAGTAAATCAAACCCTAATCTAATTCATAAAACCAAACTATAAATCTAAATTAGAACAAAATCAATTCTTATGAATCAAAATCTAATTGCATGAATGTAAAAGAAATGCTATGTTGGCCAACGATCGATCGAAATGAATTAACAAGAAAGCATCTATGATAAATCTAATGAATGAAAGCATACAACTATGATAAATCTAATGAATGAAAAGCATGAACTAATTAATAAGCAAATCTACATAACAACACACTTACAATCAACATTACCAGCATCTGCTAAGGGAAGAGGGCCCTTCCTCCACTGAGCAGAGCTGGAACTCCACAATGAAAGTCTACAACTCTAGATCATGAAATTGACAGCATGTATTATCAGAATGGAATCATTACATCAGAGTTCTGGATCAAATCCTACAGCATAACATTTATTTCTCTATTCCCCCCAATACATGAGAATGATTACATATTTATACATAAAACTCTCTCATGAGAATGAGAAACCGAATTCACAACTTGTGATCTGTTTCAACAAACTTGCTAATTTGGAAAACCGGCCGCAACAGTAAATTTGAGAATTTCACGTTTAGAGAACTAGCTATATAGCTCAAACCATAGCTTTGTTTGGCTATTTCCTCATGCGTCAGGTAAATGAGGTCGTTGCACACAAAATCCATGTCCCATATTTTAGAGCTTCGTCTCGAGTTGCCCGCAAATCGAGACGCGAATCACTGTGTTCTTATCTGGCACACGTTTCTGGTTGGAACTATTTGAGTATGAGCTGGAGGCTTCCATGTTGGACTTGAGCACGAATTGAAATCACAAATCAACATAATTAATCATAAGCTGAAACCATGTTGTGAAATATCCATGTGGATGTGTGCTAGCATGAGAACTTTGGAGGCTTGAACCATGGCTGCTACAGCTGCTAATATGAACAATCACTCCATAAACCATCATCAGGAAAATTATGCATAAGAGTCTTCAATTCATAAAAAATAAAAGAAAATAGTCAAGATTAACCACTAAAGCATCAATAAGATTAATATGACATTTCTTGAGCAGTTACAGCAAATTGATGGAAAATGGAATGATAAATGGGTGATAATAGGAAGAAGATGGATGAAATAAGTAATGAAAATAGGGACAAATCCGTGACCCAACATCTCTCCCAAACTGAACTTGTTGCATGTCCTCATGCAACCCAATACCTGTGTAGCATCCAAACTAAAAGAACTCATTCACTTGTTGATTTCATTTACCATGCAAGTAGAGTTGTAGCTGCGAAATGATAAGCCAAGCGGAGTTGCAGTTGTGAAATGATAAGCCAAGCAAAGTTGCAGCTACGAAATGGTAAGCTTGGTGGAGTTGCAGCTGCGAAATGGTAAGCCAAGTGGAGTTGCAACTGCGAAATGGTAAGCTTGGTGGAGTTGCAGCTGCGAAATGGTAAGCTTGGTGGAGTTGCAGCTGTAAAATGGTAAGTTTGGAGGAGTTGCAGCTGTGAAATGGTAAGCTTGGTGGATTTGCAGCTGCAAAATGGTAAGCTTGGAGGAGTTGCAGCTGCGAAATTGGCTAAATTTGGTGGAGTAACAGTTGCGAAATAGATAAATTTGGTGGAGTAAGAGCTGTGAAATGGCTAAATTTGGTGGAGTCGCAGCTAGTTAGTGGAAGACTTAGCGAAGAATTTAGCGGTGTTGCAGCTGCTTTAGCGAAGGATTTGGCAGAGTCACAGCTGCAAGAATAGGGAAATGGATAAAATTGGCAGAGTAACAGCTGATGTTGCAACAAACTTCCGGAGCTAATATCTCACAAAATACGATCTGGGTTTGGCTGAAATTTTGCAAGCACGTTTTTACCATTCCAATGCATCTCCACACCGAAAATTAGAGATACCCACATCACAGATTTCGAGAAAAATGCATATTGGCTGTAGGTGATGATGGCCATTTTTTCTCAATCCATGAAGTATTTTTTTTTTTAAATTGGTGAGTATCTTCCTTTTAACATAATGCTTCTGCTCCCTAAAGATCAAATTTATTTGATGCACGGATATTGAGATATAGGCAAAATGGTTGTAGGTGATGGTGGCCATTTTCTTGAAAACCATGCACTGGATTGGGCTGAAACTTACTAGGTTTGTTCATCTTGATATTATGCACTTCCTGTCCAAATTTCATGAAAATCCAACTTACCAATTGCAAGATATCCTTATTTCAATTTCTGCACTTTTGCCAAAAAAACATGGATAAATAAAAGCATGAGCTTGATTGCAAAAATTGCTCTAAGCATCCACTGATCTGTGTTTAAACTCCTCTTAATAATGTGAACAAGGCATCACTAATTTGAATCAATAGTTTACAATTTGATCTTCCCAAAGATGTCAACTATCAAACCAAACATCTTCTAATTGCATCAACACCTTCCTGAATAAATCTTTAATGGAAAGATAAAGAAAAAATATGGAACCATTCCCTTGTCTTCAAATTATTTCTTTAGATTCATGGTTGCTTGAACTGAGAACTTCCACCAACTAAAAGGAAATATTGTTGACTGCAAATTGAATAGATCTGTTGACTATTAGCTCGATATAGGATTTAATGTCAACATAGAGCCATGCTGGAGAAAATTAAACGACAGTAATATCATCTTCAAAAGATATTGAAATGAAAATAGATGGATGTAAGCTAAGACTCCATCTTGGATGTTGGGATTTAGTTTTCTTGGTTTGAACAGAGCATGCGGCCCATCAAATTGCCAATGGATTGAGGAGGGATAGATTTGCAATTACGAGGAATGGAAATTGAGATGAGAAAGTGCAATAGATATCATGTTAAATCCATAATAATTTTTCCAGCAAAAATGAATTTAGAGGATGGTAAATGGAGGATGATTGGTTGTATTTATTATGTCACGAATTACCTTCAAGTTGCTACACCATATGCTGCTTGTTTATCCACAATATCCCCCAAACTGAATATTTTACCTGTCATCAAGTAAAGCAAGAGATAGTATGTTATGCCTCTGGTACAAGCTACCTTAAAACTTCACTTTTTGTTGCACACAAGATTTGCACTACTCCCAACTTATGTATTCATAATTTGATGTACTTGGTGTGAGAGCATTGTCCATCCATTTGCAAACTCTTCTCAAATCCCATTTTTCATTAACTTACCTTCCATTCATTGGTTTAAATAACCATCATAAAATCAAGTGAAATTTGGGAACTTTGTTTTCTTGTATCAACACTACCACTCCCAACATCCAAATTTTTGATATATGTGCTAGCTGGAAACATAGATTTGTCTTACAAAAATGAATGTAGGCTACTTGAAAATGAAAATTCTTTGTATGCTGATCCAAGATGCTCCAATATCATCTGACAATCACATAAATTGTAGACCCTCCAAGTGCCAAAAAGGATATCAGTGATCTTCGCAAGCCAAACTCTGCTACATGAATTATGATTTATGAGAAATAAAAGAGTTTTATAACTATTTTTCACATCATATTCAGAACTCTTCAGAGATATGGCAAATCCCATTGCAATAAACAGTAACTTTCATCCGTTCCCATTGCAGCAAGAAATAGAAAAACTAATGAAAGATCTTATTCCATCAATTTATTTCCCAAGCCATTAAATTGGTCTTGCTACTACCCAGAATATAATACTGCCTATGTAATTTGTTGCATTATATCGTTGCTAGATCCATAGCGATCATCATACATATGGAAATCTTGTAAGCACAAAGGGAAGCTTTAAACAACCATGATGATCTGTATGTGGGGAAAATAATTTTGCAATGTGATTGATCCTTTAATGTTCTTGAGTTTCACCATCAAATGACTTGACAACATGTACATAATGCATCCCTCAATGAATCTCAGCTTGACTTTTGAAGATGTAACAATTATATGCACCAAGGAATCATACAAACAAATAAAAAGATATCATATCTCTGTTTTTCATCTTTTTCGTGTGATAGCATACTCTTGAGAAGGAATGGCTTCTACATCAACTTTTTATGTTGTAGGTTCTTGTGGAGCCTATTCCTCTCTTTCAGTAGTGGCCTTTTCTTGTTCATGTGTGTCAGCTGCTTTATTTCTTCTCATTGTTGGTTTGTATGTGGCAGCAAAGCATCTTTTATCAACGTTGGTTCTTGTGTGACAGCCATCTATTTTTCTTCAAGTAATTTGTGGGCTCTTACATGTGCTGAATGGGATGCTTCTAATAGCAACATATCTTTTCTACCTACTACTAGTTCTTGTGTGGCAGCAGCGAGGCATCTTCTTATGCTTGGATGTCAGAGATGTTGGGTGGGACTTGATGAAGTGTTAGAATTGAGTGGGCAAGGATGGAAATGGATGGACAGAAAATGCTATATAGAAAATGGAAATGGATAATGCTTAGTGGCTTTTCATGACTTTCCTAAATCTTTAATAAATAAAAAACTCATGCTATTTTACCTCAATTTTTACCTCAGTGAAATCTTCGATTAGCATGGATGGACTGATGTCTGCTGGAGCTATGTAGGCTGATTTGATGCTGATAGATGTATATGAGAGATGAAACTGAATGAGGTTGAATCTGATCCGAACTCTAGTGTGCTAGCTGCATGTAAGATTGTTGGAAATCTTCATCTTCACCCCTCCTACTGGTACAGACCTGTCCACATGAATTGGTTTTGCTGAAGTTGAATGTCGAAAGGTCTCATTGGGGATTACCAACCATTGATGATTGTTGTTAACCAATGCGAGACTTTCCACCAATAATGACAGTGGGAGCCAAGGTACCCTTGATGCACCCTATCAGGTGTGAATAAATTTGTTGTTGTCGAACCCCCTGCAGGATCTAACAGTCGGGAGGCATTGGTGTATCCTCACTGCTGTTAGCGAGAAAGTTTGTCATTGAGGCATACAAACTTCAAGGCATCAATAAATCTCTAATCTTGAACCCATAAAATGTGTTGATGTCGATGAGTCAAGATTGTTGGAAGGGAGGCCTTAAGGAATCCTCCATCAATCCAACATGAGCATAGGACAAATAATTTGAAGAACTAGAGATGAAAGATTTTCACTAGCAAGTAGGCTTTATTGGCAAAATTAAAAGGATAGGGGGTAACTCAGCATGTAAGAGAGTTGAGAAACATTATTCATGGGTTAGGTGTGAGTGGAGTGGATAGTATGGGAGGGATGAAATGGAGCAGAAATTCATGGAAGTGATGGAATGGTGGAGGCAAGAAGGAAATGTATGGGCAATCATGGTGTTGGTGAATGAGCATGATGGACAAAAGGTCTTTTGGGAGGCTTCTTTAGTAGCAATTCATGTAGCAATGGAACTTGACATATGGAACATTGGTCTTTGTATGGTTTGCAGATCAATCTCTCCATTTTTTTTATGTGCTCAATCCATTTTCAATTTGAGAAAAAGTCTTCAAGAGTCACTCGTGCATGCATTGACCTTCTTCTTCTATAAAGGACTTGCAAAAACCTAATAGTTTCCTGCAATAAAACGTGAGATGATGGAAGAAGAGAGGTGATTCGTCTCTCTTCACCCAACACATATGAAAAAAAAACAAAAATCAATTACTTAAAATCCAAAGAAAAATGAACGAAGCAAAATCCACTTTATACCTGCGGGAGAGCGATGGCCATCTAGACTCACCAACAGTATTATGATCATAAATTCTTCGTTCCTTGTCCGATTTGAGTGATTCAAAATCCAAATGAAAGTAAATTCATAGTTCTATGTCCATTAGAAACAGGTTTTAAAAATTCGATATAATGATATTCTGAATTGCTCAGTAACAGCTTGCATGACCAAGTGTTTTTCAAATTCTGGACTAGACCAACAGTCACGATTTTAGGCATAACGTTTTCGTTTGATATTGGATTGGAGTGATTCCAATTGGAGGTGAAAGTGGATTCATATATGTACCCCCAATAGAAACATGTTTTTAATACAATAAGAATTTATGGGTCAAATATGCCAATGAACAACTGAGAAAGCAGAGTTTTCTAAGTGCAGATTTATGACAGTCGGTTAGTATTTTGGTCATAAGTTTGTCATACGATATCTGAATTGAGTGATTCAAATTGTGTTGTAAACTAGATTTATAGGGGAATATACCAATGAAACAGGTTTTCAAGATCTATCCAATAAGGCATCCAAAAAGTGACTGTCCCAGCTCTATTCCTAAGCTGCCTACTTAACACCCCATTAGTATTTTGACCATATCTTTTTCGTTTGACAACCAAATTGAAAAATTCCAATTGTATTAGAAACTAGAATCAAAGGGATACTTTTTATAGAAACAGGTTTTAAAAATAATCCCATTTGATCGCCCAAAAAAGGATTGTCCCGACTGTGTTTCTGTAAAAATTTCAAGTCAAAATGCCACAAAAATCCAATAAATGAAGCTTGACTCCCAAAAGTGACCGGAATAGGTATGAATGTTTTTAATGATGTAAAATTAAATAGAACACACACACATACAAAAAATTTCAAGCATTGAGTGCCTAGATTGACTTACAAAGTGTGTTACAACTGCAGTTGCAACTCTTAAAAAATGATATACTGTTGAAATAAAGCATGTGTATTTTTATGGATGTGTTATACATAAATGAAAACTAAATACATACCATGATGTGCAACACACTCGTATCTCAAACTCAGAATTTTTCACCCACAGGACAGTCAGAGCTGGGTGTTGTAGCTCACTGTTACAACTGATAGTCACAGCTGGGTGTTGCAGCTCACTGTTACAGCTGACAGTCACAGCTGGGTGTTGCAGCTGACAGTAATCTACAACACTGTGACAGCGTGTTGCATCTAACAAATTCATGCCCAAGTTCAAGCTTGAAGGGTTCCATAATCTTTGGCTCATTTTCCATGGAGTCTTCATTCACCAATGCTTCCGTCCTCTTACCTACTTCCTGAAAAAGAGAGATTAGTAATATGGATGGCTCTTACTGCACCATGTGTCCAAGAGTTCTTATTCAAAACAAAATGATAATATCTATGCATCCTAGATTTTATTTATTTACAATGTCCTACACTACTTAGAAATAACAATTTTTTTTTCAAGTGTAGGAGAACTTCCAATGGAGCCACTTTTGAAGAAATGACTCAAGTATTCTCATACTCCCAACAGAAAATATAATTTTATGAATGCTAGGATATGAGAGATCAACTTCCCTTGAAATGATGGTGCCAAGAATTGGTGAAGTAAGGAATGATACTGTAGATTGATAACAGATTGAAACCAAGCTTCAATATAGTCTTTGTTCCCTTGATTTCTCATGGTTGTTACACCATGAATCTTCTTAGTAAACTGATCTTCCTGATTGCATAAGCGATTCAAATCTAATAATGTGAAGGATGCTTTTAGTTCCAATGTCGGTTCATCAGATTTGTTGATCATGTTAACTTGTTGATGATCATAAGAAACTTCACTTCCAAGTCTTGGATTTAAAACATGTCGAGGCCTCGTATGGATTGGCTACAACAGTGCAAAGTCTTTTTGCAACGGTGTAGATGAGGTAGAACAAGAGGGAAATGTAGGAAAATTTTGCAGTTCAGGACTGTAAGCATACTATACTGCTTTATTATGGTTAGGGTGGAGGGTGGGTTGGACAGGAAATTGTGTTGGATACCAAGGAGTTTGATGAGAAGATAGATGTGGCTGATGTAGAGGATTTGTTTGTGAGGATGATCTTGAAGGACCAAGTGGTGTTACAACATGAGGGAAAGTGGCCATGTGATCATAAGATAGGCCATTCCAACCTTGTGGATGAGGTAGGTAAGAGTTAAATTGAGGCTGCAATAGCTGCCACGGTGGAAGAGTATTCAATGATTGAGTATGAGAGTAAGCAAATAGAGGGATAGAGTTTTGAACCATACTTGTAGGCCATGGTTGCCATGACTATTGCAATGAGTTTGCTGCAACTCCTAGATCTCTTTGATATGTTTCTTTCATCCTTGGTAAGGAGGGGCAGTGATCTGTGGAATGATTCAAGTCACATATGCCACAAATTGCGAGACTATCCAAAGGACAATCTATTGCAAGATGTTTCTTCTGGCACCGAGGGAAAACTATTTCTTCAAATTCCTCATGCTTTTCCTTCACCTGCAAAACACCCAATTGTGAATTTAGTGAACCATTGATATTAGCATTAGAATTTTCAAATAAATTACTAATTTCAGCTCCCATAACTCTTGTTCTTGTAGCAGATTTCAAAGATTGAAAATAAGGATTACTAGAATTCTTACTAGTCTTGAAGTTTCCTCTTGAATACCTTCTACATAACTCATAAATATCATCATATGCTAACTGAAATACATCACTTGTTCCCATCAAATTTAAGATTTCTAAGGATTCATCTTGGATTCCCTTGAGTAGAAGTGTTTTTAAGGTCTCTCTCCCCAGTTGCCTTTGTTTTGATCGTTGAAGGTTGTATTGAAAGCGTTCAACATATTCCTCCAAATTCTCTTCTTCTCCTTGTGTCATTTTGAAGATATCTTCATTGGCCCTACAATAATCTTGGTACCTTTTCAAGAATACATGTCTTATGTCTTCCCAAGTTCGTATACAATTCCCACCGAGGCTCATGAACCATCGGAGGGCTGTTCCTTTTAGAGTAAGGGGAAACACATTCAACTTTTTATCATTAGAACAATAACCATATCCTCTACAAAGTACTTCAAATTGAAACAAAAATACATAAGGGTCTTCATTTTCCAAACCATGAAAATTTGGTAGAACATGTGGGGGAATGCTTTTCGTTGGTACCACTCCTCCTAAATCTCTGATGGGAAATTCGAAGGTAATAACTTCTGCATCTTTTTTACTTGCCATCTCTTCATTAGATTCTTCGTGTGTTATCTGGAGGCTCCTCCTTCGAATGTTCCTGTCAACTTGTTAGTATAATGGGTGGTGCTTACAACACCACTAAGGGGAATGATAAGATTTATGCTCCAAAAATTAAAAATGAAATGAAACTAAATGCCAAAAAAAAAAAGAGAAAATTCACACTCAAAGCAAATTCAATAAATTGAAAAGTAATCATGCAACCTACATGGTCTACTTTAACAATGCATCTATAAAACAATGTCAGATGTACTTTTGCACCATTGATAACTTCCCCGACAACGGCGCCAAAATGTTGGTTGGATTAATTTTCTAATTAATTAAACACCTGAAACTCCCAAACATAAATTATCAACTCGAGTGTTAACACCAAATTGACCCCCTAGGTTGTAGAGAGGGTAATCCTGGGTAACTACTAATCAATCTTTAGTTTACGTTTCTGACCTAACATAAACAAAGAGGGCTCTCTCTTTAACTCACAAAAAGCTGGAAATCATCGAGATTGTCAGTAATGAAGAAACATACCAGCATTCAACATTTAAGATATTCAATGAACAACATGTGCAGAAGATCAGATTTTTGCTGAAGCAAATTGTTTAAAACCTTGGTAAGAGAATCAGGAGGAGAACTATTGGGCAATGGAGTCAAAAGATGAATCATAAAACACATAATAGTATAGCTTCATAAGCTATCTAAACAGAGGCAAGGTAGCCACCCACACACAGTCAAAGAGCTTTAAGGGGTGAAACAGAAGAGGAATGAACAATCCATCAGCATAGGGCATCTAACAAGGACGAATCCTATACCAACTTTAGCAGAAATTAGTGGTGAAATGCCTGGAATGAAAGGAACAAGGCATTATTTCTATGAATCCCATTCCGATGCTACCCTTATCCAAGCATGAGAGAAATTTAACAGAATGAAATACAAAGAGAGATAAACAAATTAACAAGGAAAAGGAAAGACAGACTACAAGAAAGATGACATAGGAATTCTCTGCAAATAACCCAGCCTCAAACACTGCTGATATATTTAACAATAAAATCTTAGAAACAAAGTTGAGCTCTCCTAGGCTTCAGCCCAATGATTAACTCACACTTAATTCTTCTATTACATTGCATTTATAGTATTTCTTAGCCCTAGGGTCAAGATGTCTCCATGGAAGATGGTTACAACAGTATTTGACACCTGCACAAAGAAATTCAACAACTTAAGAGTCAGTTTCAACAAATTCTGAATAGTTTTGGCCGCAGACTGCTGAAAAATGCCTCTCGGTGCAATGACTCTATATACCCAACGGTGAGAGCTATGTAAAAACTGAAAGAGGTTTTTGTAAATTGTTCCATGCTGAAGAAAACCCTCTTTTAGTTTCCTCTGATTCACCTCCAGATGACCAGAATCTGCTCCAGAAAATAATGACTCATGCAGAAAATGCCATTTCTGGAAATTTACCCTCTGAAGAACCTTTTGATTCTCCCAAACCGTGACATCTAGGTAAGTTATGAGAAAGGTTTTTGTATATGGGCCCGTTCTGGAGATAAACCTCTCAGTTTTTCGAAATGCCTTCTGGTTTGGCCAAAATAGCTTCTAGAAAATGGTGACTAAAACAGTCCTTTTCATAAAAACGTGTTCTACCTATTCCATTTAACTTTCTTTGTGAGATATATCCCACATTGGTTAAGTGAAAAGTACTTGCAGCATTTATATACTCTGTTGCATACAAGACTTATTAACATGGAGTGCATGCTATTATACTCCTCTTCCTTGAGTTGGGCGCTTTATACTTTCGGGAATGGTGGTTTTGCGTTGGTGAAAAATGGTTTATAATACCACTCGTCTTCATGCGATGGACCCAAGAAATGACACGTTGACTAGTGGTTTTCTTCATCGCTGCTACTAATCTTTTCTCCTTTAATGCTATGTGATCCATGAGATGGAATCTGAGTCCTCCATCTATCCTCTTTGAATGCTGCGTTTTTTGAATTGCATAGAGCCATATTTTTAATTAGTTGGCTTATCCCACATGCAAAGCTGGAAAGCTCCCTTGATGCTTTATATATACCTTAGCTTGCAATGTATTTCAAGTAACAAATGAGAAGGCTTGGGCCTTGGGATCTTGGGTGATGGAGGATATGTGGGCCCTTGCTGGCTCGGCACTTGGTCCCATGGTAATCCCTTGGTGTTGGGCGCTATACCTTTTGCTCTCATTTTATTTGAAGCTTGGGTCCAAACGAAACTTATGATATACAGCGTTAATCCCCTCCTCATAAAGTGCCAACTTTGGTTTTATCAAAACCTCCCCAAAGTTTAACTTTGGTCAAAAATTAAAACTATGCTTCTTATATAGAATTTATGCTTAGGCTAAACCAAAGATTTTCTTCATTTTTGACTCAAGTTAATAATCCTCTAGGCCCCTCGAAAAGACTTAGTTCACCAATACTTAGGACCATTTTTCTTTTGCGATCATGGTGTCTGCAACTGAGGACAAATGTTCTTTTTCTTGACCAAGCTTGAAACCTTCCGTCATGAAAAATGTTCTTATTTTGCACCACCAATGTTGCCGGAAGACGATTAATGCCGTAAGAAGACGATTAATCACAAAAAATTTTGGGGTGCGAACAACTGGCTCCAGTCGAGGATGCTATCCTCCCTACGAGGTAGCAAAGAACTCGTAGACCAAGTGCCTGATCCATTGGGTGGCTCCCAACCCTAATGAACGCGACTTGTAACCTGCTCTTCATCTGAGAACTGGGGCTGAAAACTGCTTACTGCCGAAACTAAAAACATACTGAAATTTTCTGAATCATGCTGCAAACTAAAAAAAAAAAAATGTTGTACATACTGAAAAACTGCTTGCCGAGCAAACTTATTCCTCCTACCCACCCTACTTCATTGAAATGCTACTGCTGAATCAAATGACACAAAATTGTTAGTGAAGCCAATCTAATAACTGGTCATTTGTCTGAATCTTGCTTACACTCTCTTTGAGCAAGCAGAGAAGACAAAAGACAACCCACTCCAAACATCTACTAATAATGAGCTCAAGTTCCATAAGTGCAAGAAAATTCATCTTCGCTTTAGACTGAAGCAAATTAGCATAGGGATCTTCAATAATTTGAAACATTACCATGTCCTGAGATTCAACAAAAATGCAAGTACCTCTTTCAATTTGGCCTGCAAGAATACTTGGTTGTCGATCCCTAAGAATGCATAGGGAATTGTGACCTTCTGCTGCATGAGTGCTGACTGTTCCTCCCTCGAGCAGGAGCAGCTCGGGTTCTCTTTTTGACACACTATTTGTCTCATATTCATACTCCTTCATATCATAATCTAAAGCATCTTCAAATAGAAAACACTCTTCCAGATCATTAGATATGACAGTCTTATCTTCTTGATGAAAGAAAATGGTGTTTAATAGCTGATTTTTTTGTGGAGAATCATCATCACAAATGGATTCCTTCAAAAGATCATTATGACCGTCATCCTTTAAATTCAAATTTATATTTTCAAAAATAGAGGAAATTTCACTTACATATCTTGAACTATGTAAACATTGTAGATCTGATTCAAGTGAGGTCGTGACATGACCTTTCAAGAGCTGATCTATCTCATCTTCAGACAGAGGAGAAATTTTGGAAACATTGTGAAAGATATGCTCATATTTTCTATCTAATGAAAAATCAGCAGCATCAACTGAGACTTGATCTGCTTCTTGTGTTTTAAGACGAACCTCAATGTGTTGTCTTTCAAGTGAACCAAATACGACAGGTTTATCTAGACCAATAGCTTCTGAAATAATATGACATGGAATGGAACTGATCTACTCTTTTTCAGAAATACAAGATGGTTGAAAAAACTGAAGACATTTCTCATCTACCTCGGGAGAAGAGATATAAAGGTCATCTATATGGTTACTGCTCTCTTTATTTTCAGCTGAGGCTGTAACTGTGTCTTGAGAATTTTCTTGAATATCTTGACTATGGATTTGTGAAAATTTTTGATAAACGGCTTCAGACAAGTCTTCATCATTCATACTTTCTAGATCTTCATTAATACTTCCAAGGTACTGTATGAAATCCTCAAACTGACCACAACAATCTTCTACTAAAGACAGAGACATAAAATACCCTTTATAATGCTCATAAAATGCTGTGTGAAAATCTTTTAAAGAAAACAAACTACCAAGATTCAAGCCTTCATACCAATCCCTTGCTTTTTCCTCTAAAGAAGCCATGAACATTTTCATAGGACAGTCCTCATGAAACCTAATATTCAACTTGTATACATGTATATGAAATTTGATTAAATGCAAAGCAACATTGTCTTGATCTTCATCTCTAAATTTAGGTAAGTAGTTTTGCCAATCTACTTTAGGGATTCGATTCAAAAAACCAGGAATATGAGACCTGCTTAAAGGAGCATACCTTCTTGACAATGAAGTCATCTTGAAACATTGAAGCTGCAAATTTTGATTTGAAGATTGAGGAGACTAGCCTGTGAAACAATGGGCTGCTAGGTTTCTTGAATGTGGAGTTGCCATGAGAAATTCAACATCTCAAATTCTGATATGGAGTCACTGATCCTCCCAGTGGAGTCCCCTTTGCACTGGAAATATTATGAGTGGAGTCGCCAGGTGAATGATACAACCTTCTTGATGTCTTCCTGCTGTTCACTACCAGCATTTAGATCTGAACTTTGTCATTCTCCCAGGGATTGTGAAACAATCTCTTCCTCGGCAGCGGTGCCAATTTGTTAACACCAAAATTGACCCCCTAGGTTGTAGAGAGGGTAATCCTAGGTAACTACTAACCAATATTTAGTTTATGTTTCTGACCTAACATAAACAGAGAGGGCTCTCTCTTTAACTCACAGAAAGCTGGAAATCATCAAGATTGTCAGTAATGAAGAAACATACCAGCATTCAACATTTAAGATATTCAATGAACAATAGGTGCATGAGATTAGATTTCTG
This sequence comes from Larix kaempferi, assembly GCA_027924585.1. NCBI lineage: Eukaryota > Viridiplantae > Streptophyta > Pinopsida > Pinales > Pinaceae > Larix > Larix kaempferi. The sequence continues at coordinate 1,015,836 of BSBM01000316.1, read as the reverse complement.
CTGAAGCAAATTGTTTAAAACCTTGGTAAGAGAATCATGAGGAGAACTATTGGGCAATGGAGTCAAAAGATGAATCATAAAACACATAACAGTGCAGTTGCATAAGCTATCTAAACAAAGGCAAGGTAGCCACCCACGCACAGTCAAAGAGCTTTAAGGGGTGAAACTGAAGAGGAATGAACAGTCCATTAGCATAGGGCATCTAACAAGGACAAATCCTATATCGACTTTAGCATAAATTAGTGGTGAAACGCATGGAATGAAAGGAGCAGGGCATTATTTCTATGAATCCCATTCCGATGCTACCCTTATCCAAGCATGAGAGAAATTTAATAGAATGAAATACAAAGAGAGATAAACAAATTAACAAGGAAAAGGAAAGACAGACTGCAAGAAAGATGACACAGGAATTCTCTGCAAATAACCCAGCCTCAAACACTACTGATATATTTAACCCAGCTTCAGCCCAATGATTCACTCACATTTAATTCTTCTATTACATTGCATTTATAGGATTTCTCATCCTTAGGGTCGAGATGTATCCATGGAAGATGGTTACAATAGTATTTGACACATGCACAAAGAAATTCAACAACTTAAGAGTGGGTTTCAACAAATTCTGAACAGTTTTGGCCACGGACTGTCGAAAACTTTCTCTCGGTGAGATGGCTGTATATCCCAAATGGTGAGAGCTGTGTAAAAAATAAAAGAGGTTTTTGTAGATTGGTCCATGAAGAAGAAAAACCTCTTTCATTTTCATCAGATTCACTTCCATCTAGCTAGGATCTGCTCTGGAAAATGATGACTCACGCAGAAAACGCCATTTCTGGAAATTTACCCTCTGAAGAACCTTTTGATTCTCCCAAACCGTGACACCTGTGTAAATTCTGAGAAAGGGTTTTGTATATGGGCCCGTTCTGGAGATAAACCTGTCTCCGTTTTCCGAAATGCCTTCTAGTTTGGCCGAAACAGCTGCTAGAAAATGGTGACTAAAACCATCGTTTTCATAAAAACGCGTTCTACCTATTCCATTTAACTTTCTTTGTGAGATATATCCCACATTGGTTAAGTGAAAAGTACTTGCAACGTTTATATACTCCATTGTGCAAAAGACTTATTAACATGGAGCGCATTCTGTTATACTCCTCTTGCTTGAGTTGGGTGCTTTATACCTCCGGGAATGGTGGTTTCGCGTTGGTGAAAAATGGTTTATAATACCACTCCACAAGGGCTTCACTAGAAGGCAATATAATACCACGTTCATTCATATTGCGGTATTAAAAATTCGTGAAAACCTAAAAATTATATTGCTTATATATTAAGGGGCAAAGGGTTTTTTTATTTAATGTACCAATACAAAAATACTTTGGGGTCTTTTTTATATGGGCGGGATAACAAATATCCGCCAAATGGAGATGGTGGGATCACGGCCGGATGAGAAATCAGGTTGAGGCAAGGCTCGGGCTTACCGATACATAGGGAAATCGCATCTTAAGCCATGCTTGAGGCCAGGGGGTTTCACGGTGAAGTGGATTTCCATTCGATCATAGTCAAGAGACAGTGGTCATTGACAGCCAATTGTTACCAATAGCACTCAACCAGTTGTTACTAATAGACTTGGAAGGTTCTAAGCCTCCAGGGCCTGTTATAGGCCCTCGATAGGCCTTGGGGGCTTGAATACCCAACCACTTGTGCCTATTACAGGCCTTAGGAGGTTTAGTTAGCCTCCTAGAGCTTGTTACAGGTCCTGGGGGCTTGGATACTTAGCCCACAACAGGCTTAGTCAGTGATTGGGGAACTGCAACATGCAATCTAAATGTTGTACTATGTGCATTGGCTCTAGTTGCATACAAGAAGTGATCTCCTATCTCTTCATTAGACCATTAGATGTTTCAAATCATAATGATATGTGGTTGAGTAATTGCATTGTGGGTGAAGTAATGTGCATCCACAATATATATCGAAAGAAGCAAGGTGCATTGTAGAATGTATGTGGGGCCATAAGAGGGGTATCATATCAATATACTAGGTAGAAATATAAAGGGGTATAAAAATTGTTAATGAAAAAATTGATACATACAATATCCAGTGAAAATAAGGGTTTTTTTTAAATTGGGAAGGCATATTGGGAGGGGGTAAAAAAACGATTTTGGAAGGTATTTTCCAATATTTAGTGAAATTAGGGGTATTGTTTCATATGCCATGAATGAACGTGCTATGATAGTGGTTTATTGAGTGAAGCCCCCGTTTACCACTCGTCTTCATGCGATGGACCCAAGAAATGACACGTTGACTAGTGGTTTTGTTCATCGCTGCTACTAATCTTTTCTCCTTTAATGCTATGTGATCCATGAGATGGAATCTGAGTCCTCCATCTGTCCTCTTTGAATGCTGCATTTTTTGAATTGCATAGAGCCATATTTTTAATTAGTTGGCTTATCCCACATGCAAAGCTGGAAAGCTCCCTTGATGCTTTATATATCCCTTAGCTTGCAATATATTTCAAGTAACAAATAAGAAGGCTTGGGCCTTGGGCGCTTGGGTGATGGAGGATATGTGGGCCCTCACTGGCTCGACGCTTGGGCCCATGGTAATCCCTTGGTGTTGGGCGCTATACCTTTTGCTCTCATTTTATTTGAAGCTTGGGTCCAAACGAAACTTAGGATATACAACGTTAATCCCATCCTCATAAAGTGCCAACTTTGGTTTTATCAAAACCTCCCCAAAGTTTAACTTTGGTCAAAAATTAAAACGATGCTTCTCTTATTGAATTTATGCTTAGGCTAAACCAAAGCTTTTCTTCATTTTTGACTTAGGTTAATAATCCTCTAGGCCCCTCGAAAAGACTTAGTTCACCAATACTTAGGACCATCCATTTTTCTTTTGCGATCATGGTGTCTGCAACTAAGGACAAATGTTCTTTTTCTCGACCAAGCTTGAAACCTTCCATCATGAAAAATGTTCTTATTTTGCACCGCCAATGTTGCCGGAAGACGATTAATGCCATCAGAAGATGATTAATCACAAAAAATTTTGGGGTGCTAACACCGAGGAAGTCTTTTATTTCGAAGTTATTGTCCAAGATCTATGCAAGCACAACTTCTACCTGACACTGTTATCTATTGGTATGAAATCGAAGCTCTATGTAAACTAGATCACACCTTCTTGAAAGTAAATCAAACCCTAATCTAATTCATAAAACCAAACTGTAAATCTAACTTAGAACAAAATCAATTCTTATGAATCAAAATCTAATTGCATGAATGTAAAAGAAATGCTATGTTGGCCAACGATCTATCAAAATGATTTAACAAGAAAACATCTATGATAAATCTAATGAATGAAAGAATACAACTATGATAAATCTAATGAATGAAAATCATGAACTAATTAATAAACAAATCTACACAACAACACACTTACAATCAACACTACTAGCATCTGCTCAGGGAAGAGGGCCCTTCCTCCACTTAGCAGAGTTGGAACTCCACAATGAAAGTCTACAACTCTAGATCATGAAATTGACAGCATGTATTATCAGAATGGAATCATTGCATCAGAGTTCTGGATCAAATCCTACAGCATAACATTGCTTTCTCTCTTCCCCCCATTACATGAGAATGATTACATATTTATACATAAAACTCTCTCATGAGAATGAGAAACCGAATTCACAACTTGTGATCTATTTCAACAAACTTGCTAATTTGGAAAACCGGCCGCAACAGTAAATCTGAGAATTTCACGTTCAGTGAACCAGCTGTATAGCTCAAACCATAGCTTTGTTTGGTGATTTCCTTGCAATTCAGGCAAATGAGGCTGTTGCACACAAAACCGATGTCCCGGATTTTAGAGCTTCATCTCTAGCTGCCTACAAATCAAGACACAAATCACTGTGTTCTTATCTGGCACACGTTTCTGGTTGGAACTGTTTTAGTATGAGCTGGAGGCTGCCATGTTGGACTTGAGCACGAATTGAAATCACAAATCCACATAATTAATCATAAGCTGAAACCATGTTGTGAAATATCCATGTGGATGTGTGCTAGCATGCCAACTTTGGAGGCTTGAACCATGGCTGCTGCAGCTGCTAATATAAACAATCTCTCCATAAACCATCATCAGTAAAATTATGTACAAGAGTCTTCAATTCATCAAAAATAAAGGAAAATAATCATGATTAACCACTAAAGCATCAGTAAGATTAATATGGCATTTCTCTAGCAGTTACAGCAAATGGATGGAAAGTGGAATGATAAATGGGTGATAATAGAAAGAAGATGGATGAAATAAGTAATGAAAATAGGGACAAATCCGTGACCCAACAAGTGGAATGCCACATTTTCTCATTATGATTAGCATTATTATTATTGTTATAATGTATTACATTAAATAAGTTAAGTGAAATATAATTATTATGGAAAGTTTAAATTACAATCACTCCTAGTTAAAACAAAAGGAAGAGTCCTAGTTCAAGAGGATTAGTGAGTGAGTAAATAATATCTTTTAAATAGATATTAATTATTTAATTTAAAGAAACTGATTATTCCAATAGTGCTAATTCAAGACTCCCCTACTTAAAGAGGGCAGATACCAAGCTTTGGGGACCATCTATCATTCTTGGTTATTATCATTCCATTATGGTAGTCCAAGAAAAGTATTTTGCTCCAAGAAGCTGAAGCAGGCTTACTTAGAAATTCTAAGAAATGAACCAACAATGGATCTAGGGCCTCTACCTCTCATTGCATGTTGGAACCAAGCTCGGGGGGATCCAGATAGAACCAGATCGGTTCAAGGGTCAAGGTTGGGAGGAACGTGGTAGCCCCAAAGTCATTGTAACATATCGGCTGAGCTTAAAGGGCTCTACACTAATTGTTGTTTGAGTGTGCAAGTTACTTCAGGAAGGGAGCAAGATACAAAGTAATCATGTTACTTCAGGAAGGGAGCAAGGCACAAAGTAATTAGGTATGAAATGTGAATCTTCCAATTTAAGTTATAGTAGAGTTTAAAATAAGTAATACAGGGTGCTACCCCAGCATCATTGGCCTTGTTTTTCTTTCATTCTAAAATCATTTAAATATAGACTTTATGATAGGAACAAACAGAGAGCATTGGTTGTAAGCTAGGATTACGTTAACTTTAGAAGCTATGATCAGCAGAATGTCTAGTAGGTCCAGCTAAGCTATCCTGTGCTAGACATCCTAGCAAATCCACAACCTAGAAATCTGTTCTCAAGAATTTAAATAAACTCAGATTGCTCCTTCAGGGTAGAATTATTCTATTTATATATATGTTCTCCCATTTTCTGAAACAATGTTTGATTTTCTTAATCTTCGTATAGCTAAGATGTGAATGTTGTTCACATTAATGTTTGTATTTATGTTATTTCCACTAAAACCCTATCTCAGATTTTAAAACATCAAAACATCTCAAAACTACTAACCCTTACAGGAAATAAGCTTAGACTTCGAAATCCCCAAGTATTTCATGCATCAAGTTCTGGAGGCTCAAGACTACACATTGTTATTTCCACCTACCGTGACGATAAAAATATAGAATTTACTCATCATGCATTGACCAACAGCAACCCAAAGCTATTATCGAAATTATAGTAACAAGCAGTAAAACAAAATACAGTATGCTCCCATAGCGTTTCTTTATCAACACGCCAGTCAACCACTACAATGAAAGTATCACAGTCAACTCATCACAAATACTTAACGCATCACACAGGCTTTACAATTTATAAACTTAGTATCATACATTTCATTCCTACAACCTAAAATTTTGAAGAAAAGCTCAACGATAATCATTTCAGAAATTAACAGACCAGCATAGTCAAAGTATAGCAACCCTTACCCCTTCAAAGGTAAATCGAAACCGTAGTTAAGGCTACGTCTCTAAATAAAAAACACAGAAGGGTTACATAGCAATCTCTAGCCAAATATTTACACGGTAACATGCATAGAGGTGTTACTCATAAACAATGATACAAGGATCGATTCCCACTACCTTTCCATTTAAAACCCTTCGGTTTTCTACCTACATCAAATCACCAAAAACGTAACAGTAAAAATACCCAAATCTTAGAGTATGGCAGGCGTATAAATTTAGCCCCAAAGTCACAAATTGTACCATCGAAACATTCATAATAGCAACCAACATCTTGCGAAAATTTTAGATACAGATATCACCCATATAAATTAAAACGCATAGTTTAATAGGGTACCAAACCCTGATGAATTTTACATAGAACGACGATCCAATGCCCATACAAATACATTATGCAAACATAGGTAAACCCCAATTCATTTGGGTACTATTGTTAACATTGAGAGTTCAATAAAATTCAGACATAGAGCCGGATGGCCAAAATCTCCCACTAGAACCTTTAGAGCCTGCAAATGACAATATATACATTGTTTCACAATAGTCTAGCCAACGATGATTTCCAGGAAACTCAAACTTGTCGCAATGAACTCAATAGTGCTCATCAAGTTCCTCATAACAAACACTAGACACTCCACAGAGGCGAGAGGAGGAGGGAAGTTAAGGTGGACTATGTACTTACCAGCTGAAGACACCTCCAATACTAAGTCATGATCATTAACCAGTACCCACGTAGATGAAGGAGACCAAACCACTCACCTGTCAAGCAAATAAACATTTCAAGTCAGAAACTGTTCATTATCGTCACTATAAAAATATAAAAGTTACAAGTGAACAAGAAGGATATTTACCTTCTTCCATCGTCAGGTCTGCATAATGAAACCCTCGTAATGGGAAGACCATGAGCCAAGCTCAGGTCAGACCACCAAACCTTCAAATGCATTCAACATACAGACAGAGGTAAACGAGCCATGAATATCGAAACCCTCAATGGTGTAGTATCCAAGAACAACCCCTGGCTTAGATGGCAGTCATTGGCATGTGTTATCATAGGGTGGCTTTTATTACCACCACCAACACCAAAAATTCACTACAAAGTCGTGATCTCTATAGTGGTGAGGGCATTCACGACTCAAATGTAATTTAAACACAAGGGTGTTACTGTAATGCCCCTAAAATGACTATGGACTTTAAGAGCACCTGTCGAGTGACCCGGCGGAACTGAATTCACTAAAGTGGCCCTTCGAGTTAGGATGTGTCTTAATAAGGGAGAATCACATGATGATGTGCATGACTATAGTTGATAAATGAATTAATGAATTGAATTAGTGGACTGGGATAATTGATTGATTAGTTCTTACTTAAATGCTTAGCCTTGATTGGTCAAGTCAAAGTATTGTAGGACAGCTACAGCCCTAGCTTTGTGACTTGGGAGGACGCAACTGAGATGTGTCATAGCTTTCCGCATTTATTCCGAACTTCGGGACGAAGTTCTAAATAAGTAGGGGTGTATGTAGTGCCCCTAGACTACTGTAGACATTGAGGGCACTTGCTTAGTGACCCGACTGTTTGAAACATTAATAAAATAATCCTTTGATTTTATTTTGAGTATATTTATGATTACGATTGATTGTAAATCAATAAAATAATGACATATGTTTGTGAGAAATGTGTGTAGCGACAGGTGAAATGGTTCACTGAAGGACACACAAAGGAATATGAAGGGTCGTAGAGTACGGGTAAATCACACACAGGGGGAGCGAAGACGATGTCGACTTCCGACAGGAATACCACGCATGAGCAGATAAGCACTGATCCGCTTGCTCAAGAGGAATGCGTGAGGGCGTACGAGGTAGGCCACGACGGAGCTGGTCACGTACGATTTGAGGGGCGCGCAGTGAGAACGGACTCACTCCTCAGCGCCATTAGTCCCTATATAGCATGTAGACGGAGGATGGATGGTAACGATTCCTAAAATCCCTACAAGAGTTCCCGCAAGTCAAAACGGAAAGATGGTGGCAGAAGGACCCGACGATGCGGTACCCTGTCGAGAACGGAAAGAATGGACGCAAGGACCCAACGATGCAGTACCATGCCAAGGAATGGAAACCATGGATGACTGGACCCAACGGAGTGGTGCCATGTCAGGGAATTAAAATTAAGGAACTAGGAGCCCAACGGCGCGGCACCGTGATCCTAGTGAGTTTGATTGTTAAATTTAACTGCATAAAAAATTATAAGAATAACTCTAGATTATTACTTAGCAAATGCATAAAAATAATTTAGGCATTTGCACATGAATAGTTATTTTTGTTGAGCATTTAAAATAATAGAAATCATTATTTAGGAGCAAAATAGAATCCTAAGATTAGACACCTAGTCAACTAAAAGCTAGGAGTTAATTAAAATATCTGGGGGGACAAACTGGAGCAAACTTAGGGGTGTTGGTGCACTTCCCAGAGAAACTGACACTTGGATGGGTGAGTGTTTTAATTAAATAATTAATTAAAAATATTTAATTATGCATGAAGCGACATGTGTCGCATGAGATTTTCCTTTATAAGGAAGGCTTGGGGAATGGGTAAAGGGCCCATAATTTGGACGATTTTAGTAATTTTCGAATGCCTCAAAGACTTGCTGCTATCTAAGGGTTTGGCTTAGAAATCCTGGTGGGAAGGGAAGCCCAAGCTGAATTTATGAAATACTTGTGTGAGCTCTACGACCCAAAGCTCGGGGGAGGCCATGTGACTGAAAGCATGAGCCTATGGTTGGGTGGCGAAGCTAACGGTTGCTTCGCCTATGGTTAAACGAGCTTTGCTGGAGGGATCCTACGGAAGACGCAGACAACAATGGACCAGCTGGATCGGGTTGATAGGTTAAGGTTTGCTTATTTTTGTTAAGTTATTCACTCTTTTATTTTATTTTTCCAATAACTATAATGGCTAATTTGTTTGTATTAAGTTTTTAAAGTTTCAGGTTCAGTTCAAGGGGACCCTAAAGGAGGGGTCCTACATTTGGTATCAGAGCCGGTCGACCCTTGAGGGAACTGGACTCATATTAGAGGGGTTGTCGGTATCTTCGGCAAACATCGGATTGCTCTGGACAACCAAATCATCCGCTTCTACAACGGTTTCAAACTCGACAACCCAAATCAGGTTCAATGTTTTCAGATTTTGTTTACCAGTATTTGAGATTTGTATTTCAGTTCTGTTTCAAAAAAAGAAAAGGGGCAACAATCTGAAAATCGATTTATTATGGCTGTGGATTATAAGCTTGTTTTATTAATTATGTAACTATAGAATTCTGTGTGAATTTAGATGTCGAATCCACCTAGTTTCCTTATTTTCCTTGTGTGTGAAATTAATATTTCAGATCGAAATGCTCGGTTATTTTATTTCTTTTAAATTAAAATTTTTCTGGGTTAAACTGAAGATGGCTAATCCAGTATAGATCGAATTGCTAGAACTCTTTCTTTTATCTGAAGTCTCTGCGTGGTTGGAGTCGAAATGTCTCTGCCTTAATCGAAAATTTAAATCTTGTTGTTCATTAAAATTTCTGGACCTCCAGGTCAATCCTGATTTGAATATCTCTGTATGTAACGATCTTCGATTCGATTGAATCCAGACCATCTAGATCACCTGCTCCATTATTTTCTTCTTTCCTGTACATTTATTTACATTATCAATTCACGAAAACGCATAAATTCAATTTATTTGAAATCGAATCTCTCGGGTTAGTAAATCCCTTATACTCGGCTGTATTTGTATTTTTCTTTTTTTAAGCATCAACTTCTGTTCAATGTACCTCACCGGTCGAATCCATATCCCCAGATTGCATATTTGTTTCATTATTCGATTGGGTTCAATTAGATATTCAAACCCTGGGAGTATACCCATTCGAATTTAGCATTGATATTTGCACCCTCGATTTCCAATACTCTATTTCGGATCTGTATCTGACCCTTATATCTGTGTTTTATTGTCGAATGGAAAGAGCATTGCAGATCCACAATTGTTTTCATTTTCAGATTCGATTGTTGGCAGTCGATCTACCTTCTGGGATTTAAAAACCCTGTTTGTATTATGATTTCGTTTCCAGATTTCATTTAAAATTGTTTTCCCCTCATTCGTTGTATATCAAATACCCTGAATATCGATTCATGGTGTCTCAGATCTAATAATCGGTCTTACAAACTGATATTTAAGGGACTGCGATAATCCCATCTTTTGATTCTTCTAGATCTAAACATTTGAGTTACTTCTAATCTTAAAGGGACTGCGTTGATCCCAATCCCTGACGTTTCTAGATCTAGTAACTGGATCTATAAATAACTCTGAAAGGTATTCGAATTTGGAACTTAACTTCTTCAATTTCAATTCATAGTATCTCAATGGAGATCCTGGCGTTTCGTTTTGAAAACTCAAGAGCATTATAAATCAAACCTTGGCATTTGATTTTAAATCTCAGTGGTTGGTTTCAAACTAATGGCGTTCCCAGATTTACCAGATCGACTTCTCCTCTGTGTATCCTTTCAAGTTGTTGATGTTTGGCATTTTAATTATTTTAAAAATCTCAGTCTATGAAAAGTCTTCAAATCAAATTTCTCCTCTGCATATCCTTTCATAGTTGTTGGCATTTAGAGATTTCAAAATCCAATCATAATTTGACCTTAAATATTTATCTTGTAATTCGAAAGGCGTTTTCCAGATTCATAATCCGATTTGTATTGCATTTTAAAAGGATCTTTGTATGATTGTTTCGGAGTTGGAAGAACGTATCCAAAATTCATAATTGGAATTGTGACTAACCTTCAAAACCTCCATGCGGATTCATTTCTTGGCAATTCCAGAACCTACAAACGAATTGTATTGATTTTTTTTATCCTCTGTATGGATCCATCTCTTGGGCGTTTTCAGAATTCTTTGAACGGCTTGTAACTGATTGTCAAATCACTGTGCATTCATTCTCCTTGATGTTTTCAAAATCTACTGTAACTCGAACCCAAATTTACTTTGTGTATCTGTTCAAGCAATTGTTGGACATTTCTAGATTTATGAATTGAATTGCAGCATGTCCACCCTGTAAATTAATACTGTGTATGAATGTGTTCTTCCTGCAAATCCCTTATATTATCAAAGAAGGGAGATACGGCGTTGATCTTTTCCTTTTGTGTGAATTTTGTTTTGTTCATAAATTGTATTATTAAGAATGGAATTATAGCATTATCCCTTTGAATCAACCCTGTGTGTGTTGTGGATACGCCCAATCACCCTTGTTAAGAATTTGCGTATCTATTCAGAGTTTAGGGTTGGCGTTCTCCCGGAAATTTGTTCTATGACCTGTAAATTGTTTCGTAATTGTAAAATCGATCCACTGTTGGAAATTGTAACTATCTATTTCAAATTTGGGGGTTGGCACTTTCCACAGTTCGTGTTTGATATGTAATTTGAAGTAGTTAAGTTATGCCTTTAAGACTAAATTTTTCAACCGTACAGAGCAACTCTGTGCATCCACTTCTGCACCTGTGTAAGTTATTTATTGAGATTCTGTAATTTTCTTATTCTAAATTTGTGTACTCTTAGACTCAGTTTGTCAACCGTCCAGTTTAAGAGAAAGAGGTACTACTGTTAAAAATCTTGTTTTGGGGATAGAGATATCACCTGTTGCGATGAGTATTGGGGAATCTCTGTCATATTTTGCTGTAGAGACTGCTTCAATAATTCGGTAGGAGGCGTAGCTACTTCAGGGGAGTTTCTCCTCCATCGTCATACCCTAGAGAAGGTTGTATCTTACAGAAAGGATCGTCCCTGGGTTACCCCCCTACACTATGCTGCAAATCTCGCATTTCTCAGGTTGAGTGTCCAAGCCGAGGAGGAGATCTCTATGTAAATTGGTATGCTGCAACCTCGAGTTCATTATTGTTTGACTTTTGAGGTAAGTGTTGATTCTCCCGTGTTTAGGTTGCCAAGAGAATCTTTAGTTATGCTATGCCGTTGTGTGGAGTACTGTTTATTTTACGCTAAGTGATTTAAGTCATCCTTTGATCTCTATTTCATAATTATGTGGGAAAATGGAGAAAGATCTATCCTCACAGGCGTTGGGGATCAACGTAGTTTAAATACTGTTTGCATTTTTCTTTTTGGAAAGAAATCGTTGTTTCAAATATGTAAGATGGCAGGCGGTTGAGTAGCATGATTGATTTTAGCTTTTAAAATTGTTATCCATTGCCAAAAAAAATAAAATCAAGAGCTTTGTCTTAATTATAGATCTCGTGGGAGTGCTGAATTAAAATGAATACCAATCGTGGCCTCTGATTCCGGATCTCTGTTTGGATTTTGAGAAGGGTAGTTTTTGATGTTTTCTATTCATTAACGCGCATACAATATTGGTGAAAGACCTGAAAGTCTTCTGTAGAAGTGTTTGCTACTGGTTTGAAAATACAATGTAGAGATTATCAAATATAAAAATTAGATCTGCATTCGCCATGTTTAGTTGAAGACCTGAAATAGGAAAACATGGAGACTAATCCTCTTTATAAGTTCAGTTAAACTATCATCTTTTCCTATATACATATATTCATACACTCTTCTAAATTCCGAGGTAACGATGTCAGAAATTCTAACTTTGTTGTAGTATCTATAATTATATATACATCTGATAGATCTTTGAATCACACTACACCAGGGAAATGCAGCTAGTGTAGAGGTCTCGGTAACAGTGCAGGTCAGTATTTCAGATGAATATGATAGCATTCTCATGTTTTCTGAAGGCGTTGGCCTCTAACAAAGATTAAGTCATAATTTAAATATTGTGTTGTTTTAGGATTAAACTTTGTAAAATCTATTTATAATTGTCGAAGTTTTAATTCTTAAAACTGCAGAATTGAATCCCGTCGAGTTTAAGTATTATGTGTCATTACTATTATCAACCCAAAATCCCAAATTCATTAGGGAACACTGATGCAACTTAATACATACACGTCTCTTTGTGAAAAAGGTTCTCCCAAGTTTACATAACATGCCGTTGGTTGAAATAAGATCCATTACTTGTATTTGCAATAAATAGGGTAGAAAAGGATTGAGTAAATTATGGATGCATGTATAAGATATACTAAGGATGTCGATATGTGGCAAGATGTTAATACTCCTTTGAATCTATACTTGAAATATAATCAATAAGCTTAGGAAGTTAGACTATACTAATATTTAGTGTTTTTATAAAAGAGATATCTTTTACACAAATAGTTTGTTTTACCTATATTCTTTTGTTAATCCTCTCACACATATATATAATAATAGACCTTACCGTAATAATATAGCTCTTTCGTATATTCCAATATACATTAAGCATAATCATCCTTGTATCCAAACTTGGCAATCTTTAAAGCATCAATTATATAAATATGTGTACATCCAGTCTACCACATCCACGTGGTGGCTCATGAAAACTCATTAGAAAACCGAACGCAGTCGATTGATTCTTTAAAGAATTAAGACCTCACTCTCATTTATTTTCGATTATAATTATTTGAAAGGAGACATTGTATGTTCCAATTATAAAGGAAAATAAAATGTTTATTTAGTCGTTGAATTTAGAAGAACTTTATAATTGATTACAAATAAAATCATACAATCTCATTTGGTGAAAAGGAAATCTCTTCACTTATACTAAGGGAATTATGCATATTAAAAATAAAATAAAATAAAATAAAAGACAAGGTTGGATCGTAGAAGTCATTTGCTTTTATATACAATTTAAGTGGAGTTTGAAAAGTAGTTTTAATATTTATAAATTGGATTTCAAGTGTCAACAAAGCTTGAAGTAGAGTTATCATTACTTATGCATATTGGATTACAATTTATGCATTTAATACTTATTGAAAATAATTGTATCCACTTATAGTGTTGAGAACTATGTATATTTTCCATCTTTTATCTACATTGGGAAGAATTGTATTTTAGATATTTTGAATTGAAATTTGTAATTTTTGTATTCCTTTTATATTGAAGAGAAAGTTAAGAGAAAGCTTATTTTAGTCATATAGAAAATGAATGTATATTTATTTCATAATGAAAAGAATTACAATTTAAAAGGTAAGAAATATACTTTTGATATCTTATAGGAATTGAAGGAAATAATTGTAAATTAGATATGTGTATGTCTTATACATATATTGGAAGAAGGCATATTTTATTAAATAATGCATTCTATGAGTATGCAGATTGTATTCTATAGCTAACTTAGGGTGGAATTACAGTTATATTTAACTGGTCCAATGCCACTAGTATCTTGTTAGGACCCGTCAAAATTAGATCAGTACATGGGACCGGATAAAAGAACAATTGATTGAGCTAAGAATTGAACACATACGATTATAGAAAAGAAGATCCAATTGATTTGGGGATTGGTCCTATCACTAATTATCAAATAAATATAAACATGGACTTATAAAAAGCTTGATGTAACCAAGACAACTTGGGAATTTGACATCGAAACCTTGATGGCATGATTTCCGATGTCCGGTAATGACGAGTATTAATTCCCCTATTTACTAGAGAAGTATAGCACAATGGTTTATTTGAACAAAACCTTAAGGTGAAATATGTGATTTGGGGAAAACAATCATTGAATAAAGAGTGTTGCAAGACATATAACAAGGATGTAAGTTGATATAACTTTTAACGAATAAAACACCGAGATATTCAGATTGACGAGACTTTGAAAGATAGTCGAGAGGGTGAAACAAATTTAGGAATTCGAAAACAAGATATTGATGCTACTATCATAATGAGCTAAGCCGAGCGAAACTAATTTCTAGCATGAAAATAATGTTAATGAGGACGAAAAAGTACAAACTCAACATGACCATGGAAATTGTAAATGACGAATTATTAATGGGGAAAGTTCCCCAAAAATGCCAACTCAAGACGACTAGACCTTAAGACAAGACTCAATGAGACTATACAGATACATAAGAAGAAACTTGGGAAGTCCACCGAAAGGACCAAATGAAGACAACTTTAGTAAAACGATGTATGGAGATGATCAACACACTGAACTGAACGTAATGCAGCTAACCTGAGGACATAGTCAACCTTTGATGAAAAGACAACTAACCCCGATATAGAACTCAATGAGGATGAGAAAACGAACATAGTACGAATTGATGAAACTAACAAAGTGGTCTTATAACAACATGAATGATGAATCAAGGTAAGGATCTGATAATCTTGACTAATGATATTGACGAAAGGACTAAGAGATAAATTTTAATATGTCTGACTAAACCGTTAAGTTCCAACCCTAAGAATCCTTTTGATTTGAGAACCAACATTTAGGGTTTTTTGGAAGTAACCTTATGGAAATTGGTTTTGAAATATTTGAGGGTTTCTCTCTCTTGATTTGTTAAAAATGTGACCATGTCTTACCCATCTTCGATTGATAGAATATGTTTTGATGTTTACCTTCTCGTCTTGGAGGGAATGATGACCAAATATATTTGGAATCTTGCATGATGGTGATTTTCTAACTAATGGGTGGCTATTGATGCTGTATAGCTTGTAAATAAGTTTGGATATCGGAGACCTTTGCAGATCTAGGTTGGTATTGACATTTATGAAGGCATTATTGGATTTACAATACACTGGTTATGATTGAGTTCATAAGGATGTATTGGAACCAGGTTGGATGAAAAAGAAAAACTTACGATTAGAGTCACTAGTGCTTAAAGCCTTGATAATTGGAGAAAAATAGAAGAGAATGACAAGAAGATGAGAATAGGAAATTAAAAGTTAAGCCTAGTGTTGTAAGGGTGAGAACAAAATTTAAACTTCGGGACGAAGTTCTATACAAGAGGGGGTGTATGTAATGCCCCTAAAATGACTATGGACTTTAAGAGCACCTATCGAGTGACCCGGAGGAACTGACTTCAATAAAGTGGCCCTTCGAGTTAGGATGTGTCTTAATAAGGGAGAATCACATGATGATGTGCATGACTATAGTTGATAAATGAATTAATGAATTGAATTAGTGGACTGGGATAATTGATTGATCAGTTCTTGCTTAAATGCTTAGCCTTGATTGGTCAAGTCAAAGTATTGTAGGACAGCTACAGCCCTAGCTTTGTGACTTGGGAGGACGCAACTGAGATGCGTCATAGCTTTCCGCATTTATTTCGAACTTCGGGACAAAGTTCTAAATAAGTAGGGGTGTACGTAGTGCCCCTAGACTACTGTAGACATTGAGGGCACTTGCTTAGTGACCCGACTGTTTGAAACATTAATAAAATAATCCTTTGATTTTATTTTGAGTATATTTATGATTACGATTGATTGTAAATCAATAAAATAATGACATATGTTTGTGAGAAATGTGTGTAGCGACAGGTGAAACGGTTCACCGAAGGACACACAAAGGAATATGAAGGGTCGTAGAGTACGGGTAAATCACACACAGGGGGAGAGACGACGATGTCGACTTCCGACAAGAATACCACGCATGAGTAGATAAGCACTGATCCGCTTGCTCAAGAGGAATGCGTGAGGGCGTACGAGGTAGGCCACGATGGAGCTGGTCACGTATGAGTTGAGGGGCGCGCAGTGAGAACGGACTCACTCCTCAGCGCCATTAGTCCCTAGATAGCATGTAGACGGAGGATGGATGGTAACGATTCCTAAAATCCCTAAAAGAGTTCCCGCAAGTCAAAACGGAAAGATGGTGGCAGAAGGACCTGACGATGCGGTACCCTGTCGAGAACGGAAAGAATGGACGCAAGGACCCAACGATGCGGTACCATGCCAAGGAATGGAAACCATGGATGACTGGACCCAACGGAGTGGTTCCATGTCAGGGAATTAAAATTAAGGAACTAGGAGCCCAACGGCGCGGCACCGTGATCCTAGTGAGTTTGATTGTTAAATTTAACTGCATAAGAACTTATGAGAATAACTCTAGATTATTACTTAGCAAATGCATAAAAATAATTTAGGCATTTGCACATGAATAGTTATTTTTGTTGAGCATTTAAAATAATAGAAATCATTATTTAGGAGCAAAATAGAATCCTAAGATTAGACACCTAGTCAACTAAAAGCTAGGAGTTAATTAAAATATCTGGGGGGACAAACTGGAGCAAACTTAGGGGTGTTGGTGCACTTCCCAGAGAAACTGACACTTGGATGGGTGAGTGTTTTAATTAAATAATTAATTAAAAATATTTAATTATGCATGAAGCGACATGTGTCGCATGAGATTTTCCTTTATAAGGAAGGCTTGGGGAATGGGTAAAGGGCCCATAATTTGGACGATTGTCGTAATTTTCGAATGCCTCAAAGACTTGCTGCTATCTAAGGGTTTGGCTTAGAAATCCTGGTGGGAAGGGAAGCCCAAGCTGAATTTCTGAAATACTTGTGTGAGCTCTACGACCCAAAGCTCGGGGGAGGCCATGCGACTGAAAGCATGAGCCTATGGTTGGGTGGCGAAGCTAACGGTTGCTTCGCCTATGGTTAAATGAGCTTTGCTGGAGGGATCCTACGGAAGACGCAGACAACAATGGACCAGCTGGATCGGGTTGACAGGTTAAGGTTTGCTTATTTTTGTTAAGTTATTCACTCTTTTATTCTATTTTTCCAATAACTATAATGGTTAATTTGTTTGTATGAAGTTTTTAAAGTTTCAGGTTCAGTTCAAGGGGACCCTAAAGGAGGGGTCCTACAGTTACAAAGACCCCAAGTGGGGTACAAAGTCAATGAGTAATGATAAGGACCTTATGTTATGAAGGCTCAATGAGGATTTCAGCATTTCCAACAAAACATTTCAAAGGGACAACCACCACACTTGATAAACAGTAGTATTAATTAAGTATGGAACTTGCAAAATGAGCACCATAAGTAGGCACCTCCGTAAGTATACCTGCAAACTAGGAAAAGAAGAGAAGGCATTAGCGAAAGCATTAAGTAAGTCAAGAGTGTCCATTTTCTTACCCCTACCTCTCGGAATCCCTGCCAGGGTACCTTGCCTTTTTAAAAGACCAAGTATCACGTTATGAGCATCAATAGCCACCAATAAAGGATCCATTCCACCTGAATTACCAGTGAAACTTTAATACATATGCATTCAAACCTTTACAGCCGTAAGAAGGAGATTCACATTATTGCATTCAATACATTGTACACATGCGATAGTTCATACATCTAAAACATTTTTAAAAACACTTTTGCAAAGCTGTAGAACTTTATAATCAGCAAACCATGATACTTATGAAGCTAAGACATTTCAAAGAGTAGAAATCAAATATCAGTACAACAAGTACTTATCAGTGCTGAAGATAGTATTCATCATATCTTTTATAGTTTATTCTAGTGGCAGAAAATTTTTAAATTTTTTTACTATTTTAACGAATATTACAAGTGGTATCAGAGCATAGTTACAAAACTAAGTGACCTATTGGGATCATTACAAACATCCGTTGCAGATACACAATAAACAGAAACATACATTTACATTTTATTTTATTTTATACGAGAATAAACTAACATGATTTTCTTTTCTCTATACTTATATAACATTTCAGGTACAAACACTGTTTGAAAAATGAATGCAGAACAGGGCAGCAACATTCACGGGAATATGGACTCACCATCTCGAGAGCAGGAGGTGGTGGTCGAACTAAACTCAGATTGGAGACAGTCTATGCAAAACCTGCAGGCAAAGTTCCAAAGCTTCCGAGATGAAAACATGCAGGAAAGAAGAGAACAACAAGCCATAAATGAGGCACTACTTCAAACCTTAACAAAGGATAACCCTCTCGGACAACCCACACTCTCAGTCAACACCCCCAAAAACGGAAACAGTCACACAAAAAGGACTGCCAGCCCTAAGGGAGAATAGTAGGGAGAACACATACCAAATTCAATGGAAAGAGATTGTAAGAGCTCTTCCAACGATAAAGGTTCACCACCTCCTTGCAAGAAAAGGAGGAAAAGTGACGATAGTCTGCAAGGGGAATTTAGAAAGATAAAAGCCCCAACATATGATGGAGAGATTAACTATAGGGAAAAAGCCGAGGAGTGGCTGCTAGGGATGAATAAATACTTTAAAGTTCACAACTACTCCAGTGAAATGCAAGCCCGACTAGCCATATACAACCTAAATGGTAAAGCTGCCAGATGGTGGCGGGACTTGAAACACACCAAAGGAAAAGAGCTGAGAGACATAACCTGGGATATTTTCAGTAGAATATTCCAGGACAAGTATATGTCCGAAATATTCTTTGATTATGGAAGCATTCATAAACCGATTCTTAGACTTGCCGCACTATGTGCCATACATTAAAGACGAGAAGGTCAAAATTTAGCAGTTCTTGGGAGGGATGCCACCAAACTTTAGAGAAAAGATAGAGTTTGACATGCTCAAAACCCTTGATATAACCTTAAATAAAGCAAGGTTGTGTTATGAACACGGATAGCCAAAGAACGACAACATCAATAGAAATAGTGATAGGTTCAGAACCTTCTCGGACAACCACAGACCGGGTTTTAGGCCTCCACCTTACCGGAAACATAACAACAGTTTTCCGCCGAATAGAGGCTTCAACTGACCCCAACCACGACCAAGTGCGCTCCCACCACCTGTCAACAGGACAACATTCAACAAAGGGACCAAAGCTGTCCCACCAACTATTTTTTGCTAGAAATGCCAAGGGCCCCACTACTACAGAGACAGCCCCAGCAAGTCAGATGGAGTCTTACACAACATCCAAACAGAGACTACCATAGGAGACATGGAAAAGACACCAAGGATCTATGCCTCTATCGATGGTCCACAGGCAGATCACCAAGTCACCATGGTGGAATTAGAGGGTAAGATCTCTAACACTATAGTTTCAGTTTTAATAGATCTCGGCACTTACCGAAGTTATATCTCCCCTAAGTTAGTAGACACGTGTAAATTGAATCGATAACCTCACGAGAAACCGTGGCTGGTACAACTAGCCACCGGTACCAAATGCAAGGTCTCCGAGTTAGTTAGGACTTGTGAGATAGACTTAAATGGTTTCCAAACTAGGTTAGAATTAAACATTCTACCCCTAGGGTCGTACGACGTACTCATTGACATGGATTGGTTGGAAGAACACCATGTCCTGCTAGACTGCTTAAATAAATCCTTACTCTGCAGGAATGACCAAGGGATTCAGAAGACGATTTAGGGTATCCCTAAGAAAGTGTCGGTAAGATAGATCTCCTCCTTACAAGCAAAGAAATGTATCAGAAAGGGTTGCAAACTTTTTTTCATCAATATCCAAAACATAGAAACTGATAGAGAACAGAAGATCAAATACTTTTCAGTCCTCGTAGAATTCAAAGATGTATTTCCCGAAGAAATACCAAGATTACCGCCTAAACGAGACTTAGACTTTTCCATCGAACTAACACCCGGGTTAGTACTAGCTTCTAAAGCCCTGTACCACATGAGCACACCAGAATTGGTGGAGCTCAAACTTCAGTTACAAGAACTAATTTACAAAGGGTACATATGACCTAGTGTGTCCCCGTGGGGCGCACTGATACTCTTCTTCAAGAAGAAATACGACACAATGCGGATGTGCATCTATTACCACCAACTCAACAAGATGACCATTAAGATCCGCTACCCACTCCCTAGTATCGACGACTTATTTGACCAAGTCGGAGGGGCAAAGATCTTATCGAAGATTGACTTATCATCCGGATACCATTAGGTGAGGAGCCGTGATGAGGATATCAACAAGATCGCATTTCGAATCCATTATGGCCACTACAAGTTCGTAGTGATGCCCTTTGGGTTGACGAACGCACTAGCCAACTTTATGTGCATGATGAACAGTATCTTTAGTAAATACCTCGATAAATTCATTCTAGTCTTTATTGACAACATTTTGATCTACTCCAAGAACGAAATAGAACATGAGGACCACCTCCGAATTGTTTTACGGATACTAAGAGAACATGAGCTTTACGCCAAGTTTAGTAAGTGTGATTTCTACAGACCCCAGATTCAATACTTAGGACATATCATTTTCGAGAAGGGAATAGCCGTCGACCCCGAAAAGATCAAAGCTATCAAAGAATGGCCCACACCTACTTGCGTATTCGACATAAGGTCGTTCTTAGGATTATCCGGCTACTACCGAAAGTTCATTGAGAATTTTCACGGATTGCATGTCCCATGACCACCTTGCAGAAAAAGGCAAATAAGTTTATCTGGATGGATAAGTGCGAAGAGAGCTTTCAAAAGCTAAAAAAACTACTGATTAGTGCACCGATTCTGTGTATTGCGGATCCCAATGGGAACTTCGTATATTGCATGGATGCAAGCAAGGAAGGACTCGGGGGAGTCCTTATGCAAGACAATTTTTCCATATGCTATGAATCGAGGAAACCAAAAGAACATGAACATAACTACCCTACTCATGACCTCAAACTAGCCACCATCATCCATGCTCTGAAAATTTGGCAACATTATCTCATGGGAAAGAAATTTCTATTGATGACGGATAACATGAGCTTGAAATACCTTTTCGACCAACCCAACCTAAATTCCAGGTAGGCTAGGTGGTTAGCCTTCCTTACTGAATACCATTGAATGAACTAAAGCATATAAAAGGAAAGGAAAACAAGATTGCGGATGCCTTGAGCCGTCGAGAACATAGGATTTACGAGGTCACAGTAAGCCAAACTGACTCCGACTTACACCTCAGAATTCGAACGACATGTAAGAGTGACCATTATTATATGGAAATCCTTGCAAAGATTCAGGAAGATAGAATTTTCCAGCAACAAAAAGAATATAAGATAGACGAAACAAGACTACTGTGGTCGAAAGACTGACTTTACGTCCCACAGAGTGGAGACATTAGATCAAACATTCTCACCGAGTTTCACTAGAAACCCTATTCAAGACACCCTAGATATCAAAAGATGATATTGGCCGTAAAGAAGCATTACTTCTAGCCTAAGCTAAAAGCTGACATCGCAATGTTCATCGCGAAATGTCAGGAGTGCCAATTGGTCAAAGCAGAACACCAACACCCCTCCGGATTACTTCAACCTTTACTAGTATGGACTTCATTACAGGCCTACCCAAGAGTAAGAAATTGAATGACTCCATCTTTGTAGTGGTAGACAAGCTGTCTAAAGCATCCCACTTTATACCGGTGAAATCTACCTACAAAGAAGTTCACATCGCGGAAATATTCTTAAAAGAGATCTTTCGATTGCATGGGATACCCAAAGCAATCATTTCCGATCGAGACATGAAGTTCACTAGCAACTTCTGGAGAGCATTATTCTCCGGTCTGGAAACCCAGTTACAATTCAGTACCGCATACCATCCCCAGACTGATGGACAAATGGAACGAGTAAACCAGATCCTCGAGGACATGTTAAGGATGTATGTCATGAACAACCCCACCAAGTGGGAAGATTATTTTCATCTCACGGAGTTTGCATACAACAATGGTTATCAAACCTTGGAAAAAATGAGTCCATTTGAAGTACTCTACGGCAGGAAATGTCAGACCCCCATGACTTGGGATAGCCCAGTAGACATACTTATGTTAGGAACTGACCTATTAAAAGACTTGGAACAGCTAGTTTCCAAGGTACAACTGAACTTAAAAGAAGCACAAGACCACCAATAGAGTTATGCAGACAAGAAAACAAAAGACAAGGATTACCAAGTCGGCGAACATGTGTTTCTAAAAATAAAAGAAAAACGAAGCTCGTTGAGCTTGGGATGTTGCGGGAAACTAGCCCCAAGATTTTGTGGACCTTTAAAAATACTGGCCAAGAAGGGCCCAATAGCTTATGAGTTGGCCTTACCAGTGCATATAAAATTTCATAATGTTTTTCATGCTTCATTACTAAAGAAATATGTATACGATACTAAACATGTTATTGATTGGTCCTTATTATAGGTGGAGCCCGAAGGGGAGTTCATGCCAGAACCACTCCACATTCTGGACAAGAGAGAGGTCCAGCTTAGGAGGAGGACCATTACTCAGCTGAAAATGCAATGGAGGCACTTTGGACCAAATGAGGCTACTTGGGAGAATGAGGCCACCATGAAAGAGGCATACCCCGCCTTGTTTCATGACCTCATTACTAGTACCTAGAAACACCGGGACGGTGTTGTTCTAAGCGGGGATGGATGTAATATCCCGAATTTTGGACTGACTATTTTATGATGTTATATTGGGCCATGGCCCCAACACATATGATTTATTCTGATTATTGGGAAAGAGACATAGTACATATGATTTATTCTTTTGTAGATTGACATATTGGGCATGGACCCTAACTAAATTTCATTATTTGATTATATACTAGGCAAGGAAGCCCCAATGTTATGATTCATGTTTTTACCATATGATGTGGGTACAAAACCCTAATATACTGCGATGATCTTTTCTTACATACTGTGCAGTGATGTGAATGACATAATTGATTTATATGGTGTGTTGAGCGTGGACTCAGGAACACACATATTACCTACATACTGAGGAAAAGCCCCGATGTACCTAGAGGAAATATTATGTACTGGGAGTAAGCCCTGATGTACATTGAGTGTTGGGCATAATCCCTGGAGCACTCCAAGCTTGATAAACGAATACCGGATCCGAGGCAACTTAAATATTCTAGATGTGCCTCACAACCACATTCTAGCACTAGAGTTGAGCATGGACTCTGGAATTGCACTAGAGTAATGCCCATGTGAGAGTGTTGAGTTAAAAGGCTTTGAAGAGCACTCGGGGTTACGAAGTTTCAAAGTGTTGAGTCGGAAATACTCTGAAGAGCACTTTTACACATTTATTTAATTTGACTAAATGATTCATCTTTTTATCCATCATCACCTACTGTGAGAGCTACCATGTTAAACAAGGGAATCCAACATGCAAAGAGAGAGACTAGAGGTACCTAACCAAGCTGACGGAGACCATCCAAAAGAAGCGGACCTTACCCTTAAAAAGTTGTTAAACAAAGTATCTGGTGAAGATACAAGATTAAATATTATTATTAAGAATTCAAATTTATAATGAAGTGTTTATCTATGTTTAAAAGACACTTATTGCATATAGTTTATGCATGGTGGAATGCCACATTTTTCTCATTATGATTAGTATTATTATTATCATTATTATTATTGTTATAATGTATTAAATAAGTTAAGTGAAATATAATTATTATTATGATAATTATTGTTATTATAATTATTATGGAAAGTTTAAATTAAAATCACTCCTAGTTAAAACAAAAGGAAGAGTCCTAGTTCAAGAGGATTAGTGAGTGAGTAAATAATACCTTTTAAATAAATATTAATAATTTAATTTAAAGAAACTCATTATTCCAACAGTCCTAATTCAAGACTCCCCTACTTAAAGAGGGCAGATCCCAAGTTTTGGGGATCATCTATCATTCTTGGTTATTATCATTCTCTTATGGTAGTCCAAGAAAAGTATTATGCTCCAAGAAGCTGAAGCAGCCTTACCTAGAAATTCTCAGAACTGAACCAACAGTGGATCTAGGGCCTCTACCTCTCATTGCATGTTGGAACCAAGATCAGGGGGATCCAGATAGAACCAGATTGGTTCAAGGGTCAAGGTTGGGAGGAACGTGGTAGCCCCAAAGTCATTGTAACAAATCAGCTGAGCTCAGAGGGCTCTACACTAATTATTGTTTGAGTGTGCAGGCTACTTCAGGAAGGGAGCAAGCTACAAACTAATCAGGTTACTTCAGGAAGGGAGCAAGCCACAAAGTAATTAGGTATGAAATGTGAATCTTGTTGGTTGTGGAGCCTGATCTCAAGATTCAAAGATATTATTATTCAGTCGTGTCCGTACCCCAGGTTTTGTTATGATCCCGGCATGACCCTAGGGGGGTCCGGGGGAGTGTCCACTCCCCCAATTGGGGGGCGTGGGGGCCAGCGGGCTCCCGAGAAAAATTTTTGGGGTTTGTTTTGCCACTAGTTTTCAGGCGCATGGTTTTGGGTAACCCGTGGTATTTTCCCATTGTATTTCCCTTATAAAAGAAACACATTGTAATATGGCTAGGGTTGAGGTATTAGGTTTTATGCATTGTAAAGATATTTGAGATCAAAGAAGAGAGACTGTGAGACAGTGAAGAGGAAGTGTAGCGGTTGTGCTGCAGGTTGTATCCCTTCACTTTGCTGGACGGAATAATAATAAGGACTAACAACTTCAGTGTGGACGTAACCCAAGTTGGGGTGAACCACGATGTATCTGTGTCTCTCTTGTAATGTGTGTGTGACTATATTTGCATTTATGTTTATTGTTATTTCTTTGCGATCCTGTTTTTCTAACAAATCTTCCAATTTAAGTTATAATAGAGTTTAGATAAGTAATACAGGGTGCTACCCCAGCATCATTGGCCTTGTTTTTCTTTCATTCTAAAATCATTTAAATATAGACTTTCTAATAGGAACAAATAGAAAGCATTGGTTGTAAGCTAGGATTACGTTAACTTTAAAAGCTATGATCAGTAGAATATCTAGTAGGTCCCGCTAAGCTATCCTGTGCTAGAGATCCTAGCAAATCCACAACCTAGAAATCTGTTCTCAAGAATTTAAATAAACTCAGATTGCTCCTTTAGGGTAGAATTATTCTATTTATATATATGTTCTCCCATTTTCTAAAACAATGTTTGATTTTCTTAATCTTCGTATAGCTAAGATGTGAATGCTGTTCACATTAATGTTTGTATTTCTGTTATTTCAACTAAAACCCTATCTCAGTTTTAAAACATCAATACATCTCAAAACTACTAACCCTTATAGGAAACAAGCTCAGACTTCGAAATCCCCAAGTATTGCATGCATCAAGTTTTGGAGGCTCAAGACTACACATTGTTATTACCACCTACCATGACGATAAAAATATAGAATTTACTCATCATCCATTGACCAACAACAACCCAAACATATTATCAAAATTATAGTACCAAGCAGTAAAACAAAATACAATATGCTCCCATAGCATTTCTTTATCAACGCGTCAGCCAACCACTACAATGAAAGCATCACAGTCAACTCATCACACATATTTAACACATCACAGAGGCTTTACGATTTATAAACTTAGTATCATACATTTCATTCCTACAACCTAAACTTTTGAAGAAAAGCTCAACGATAATCATTTTAGAAATCAACAAACTAGCATAGTCATAGTATAGCAACCCTTACCCCTTCAAAGGTAAATCGAAACCGTAGTTAAGGCTACGGCTCTTAATAAAAAACACAAGAGGGTTACATAGCAATCTCCAGCCAAATATTTACACGGTAACATGCATATAGGTGTTACTCATAAACGACGATACAAGGATCGATTCCCACTACCTTTCCATTTAAAACCCTTCATTTTTCTACCTACTTCAAATCACCAGAAACGTAACAGTAAAAATACCCAAATATTAGAGTATGGCAAGCATATAAATTTAGCCCCAAAGTCATGAATTGTACCATCGAAACATTCATAATAGCAACCAACATCTCGCAAAAATCTTAGATACAGATATCACCCATAGAAATTAAAACGTAGAGTTTAGTAGGGTACCAAACCCTTATGAATTTTACACAGAAGGACTATCGAGTGCCCATACAAATACATTATGCAAACATAGGTAAACCCCAATTGATTTGGGTACTATCGTTAACATCGAGAGTTCAATAAAATTCAGACATAGAGCTGGATGGCCAAAATCTCCCACTAAAATCTTTAGAGCCTGCAAATGACAATATATACATTATTTCACAATAGTCCAGCCAACGACGAATTCCAGGAAACTCAAACTTGTTGCAGTGAACTCAATCGAGCTCATAAAGTTCCCCATAACAAACGAAAGACAATCCACGGAGGCGAGAGGAGGAGGGAAGTTAAGGTGGACTCTGGACTTACCAATTGAAGACGCCTCCAAGACTAAGTTATGATCATTAACCAGTACCCACGCAGACGAAGGAGACCAAACCAGTTACCTGTCAAGCAAATAAACATTCCAAGTCAGAAACTGTTCATTATCGTCACTATCAAAATATAATAGTTACAAGTGAACAAGGAGGATATTTACCTTCTTCCATCGTTAGGTCTGCATAATGAAACACTCCTAATAGGCAGACCATGAGCCAAGCTCAGGTCAGACCACCAAGCCCTCAGACGCATTCAACATACAGACAGAGGTAAACGAGCCATGAATATCGAAACCCTCAATGGTGTAGTATCCAAGAACAACCCCTCGCTTAGCTGGCAAGCATGTGTTATCGTAGGGTGGCTTTAATTACCACCACCAACCCCAAATATTCGCTACAAAGTCGTGATCTCTATAGTGGTGAGGGCATTCACGACCCAAATGTAATTTAAACACAAGAGTGTTACAAAGAGGATTTCAACATTTCCAACAAAACATTTCAAAGGGACAACCACCACACTTGATAAACAATAGTATTAATTAAGTCAACGAGTAATGATAAGGCCATTTCCAAGTGGGGTATAAAGTCAACAAGTAATGATAAGGCCCTTATGTTATGAAGGCTCAATGAGGATTTCAACATTTCCAACAAAACATTTCAAAGGGACAACCACCACACTTGATAAACAATAGTATTAATTAAGTACGGAACTTGCGAAATGAACACCATAAGTAGGCACCTCCATAAGTAGACCTGGAAACCAAGAAAAGAAGAGAAGGTATTAGCGAAAGCGTTAAGTAAGTCAAGAGCCTCCATTTTCTTACCCCTACCCCTTGGTAGCCCTGCCAGGGTACCTTGCCTTTTTAAAAGACCAAGTATCACATCATGAGCATCAGTTGCCACCAATAAAGGATCCATTCCACCTGAATTACTAGTGAAACTTTAATACATATGCATTCAAACCTTTACAGCCGTAAGAAGGAGATTCACATTATTGCATTCAATACATTGTACTCATGTGATAGTTCATACATCTAAAACATTTTTAAAAACACTTCCGCAAAGCTGTAGAACTTTATAATCAACAAACCGTGATACTTATGAAGCTAATACATTTCAAAGAGTAGAAATCAAATATCGGTACAGTGAGTACTTATCAGTGTTGAAGTTAGTATTCATCATATCTTTTCCAGTTTATTCTAGTGGCGGAAATTTTTTAAATTTTTTTACTATTTTAAGGGACATTACAAAGGATTATTGCTGGTTAGATTGAGGGTTGTTTGATGCTAATAAGTGCCCATATAATTCTCCACCAAGTTCCCTGACTTGTTGTTCTTGCTTGAAGGTTGTAATGTGCCCATAACTTCCATCTTCCTTGTTCAAAAATTTATCCCTTCCTTTATAGGACCTTGGCTTACTGCTTTTTGGGGAAGGCATGGTGGATTATGCTTTGTTAGTGCTAGCTAAAATGATGGAAAAGGACTCCAAGCCTAGTATATCAATTTGTTATTCTTTGGTGAGCATACTTTGTGGGGAAAATAGGAATGAGATTGAAATTCATTTCGAGAGGGTTTTTAAGACTCCAAAGCACCGGAGACAAGTATGCGTTCCTTTTCTGGATGCCAAAATAAGTGTATAATGGATTCCTCAAGACTAGTTTTTATCTTGCATTGAGTACATCCTTTGTTCCTAATGCATGATTCTCAATTCTATATTATTTAATAAGAATGTTTTTTTATTGTAGGGAAACACAAGTTATGCAATATAAGATTATTTTTAGGAAAATTAATTCCTTTGTTCAAATTTCAAAATTTGAAGGGAAAAATAAAAAACTAATTGGTGTTTCACATATAATCAAAAATTCTTTTTTGTTTAACAAATAAGTATTATACACAAGTTGAAAATAAAGCCATATAAATATAGACATTGAAGCTCACTTTTTTGTTCTAGATATAAATATTGGTAAAAGTAGGGAAATATTTGTGATACCAACCTTGTAGGCCTTGATACTGATTTTGATCTCTTGGGATATTTTGACTTTTAAGATGTTTCAAGGTAGTTTATTGTTGATACTAGAGGATTATACTCTCATTTCTTCTAGTTATCTCAGTAGAGTCGATTAACATTCATTTGAGATTCATTCTTTTGAATTTTTTGTAAACATGAGGTACAATATTTTCTATGTGGACATAAAGCTTCATTGTAAAGGTAGGAAATCTTTGATAAGTTTGTGAGACCAATACTTTTCGGTTTTTGAAGTATTACAATATTGAAGAGTTGGTTGCATTTCCAACACTTCTTTACAATTTCTTTTCCACTTGAAAAATTAAATTTGAATGACCAACTGCATCTATCGATGAATTCTATTGCCTCTATCCATATCTATCTTGACTAATTTTATCCTTACATTGCTAAAAAATTCCAGACTTTCTAAAAATTGGTACATCTCTGAAATTTTATTTGGAAGATCTCTGATTCACTATGCTTGGAAGTAGCTTCCCTTCTAGAGCAAGGGCCACCTACAAGAATGTTATCAAGTATCATTTCTATTGTGCAAAGGAGACCAATTTTACATTTATCTTGTTGGCGAATTTATCATCGAGCATCTAGTATCTAACATATTCGCAATATTGGGGAAAATATAAAAAATTATTGGGAAACTTGAAAACACTAAAAAATAATGATTTTTTAAAACTTTTTAAACATCTAAGGAAACGGCAACATCAAACAAACATTTTTCTACATAAATATGAAAATAAAATTGATATATAAGATTTACAAGATCATGTCAAGTGGTACATCACACATCGATACTGAAATATGATATCCATCCTAAACCCTGAGTCATAAATCTTGAGAGGATGATACAAAATCAAATCAAATAAAAAATAAATGTATCTTATGAGATGAATCATCATGAGGCATATAGTAGACGTAGTCTTGATGATTCATCCCATGAATTGGATTAGTATTGTGTGTTTTAGAGACAAGATGAAAATCATCGACTCATGATAAGTACTGAATCCATAGCAATATATTCACTTAATGGAAATGAACTTTTGTTAGACAAATAAAAATTATGTTTCCTGCCCTTTGAAAGTAGAGAAAATTGAAACCCCTGTATGATGTGAAGAACTAGTTCTGAAGGGCATTGAAATTTTTAGAATAACTATTTGCACCTAGGATATATATACTATTTTTTTACAATTTCTACTTACAAGTGAAACAAATTAGTCAATGATGTCTTCGAAATTGACAAAGACATTGTGGTAGTTTGGGAAGGAAATAATTATTCCATATTTACTTTTTCCCTTGCATAAAATAGTACTTTTTCTATCTTTTACATTTGAAAAGTGTCTTATGTCTTAATTATAAGTTCTGAGTTCTCAATTTTGTATATCTAAATTTCATTTTTCTTTCTCTAGATTTTATATTGAATATGTCCTAATGTGTTATTGTTATGTCATCAGGATTACAAATGGTCTTGGTATTAAAAGTATTGGAGGTATATATAAAATTTATATTTTTTTGGTAAGGTGTGGCATGCATTTTATATTTAATTTCTAAAACAACAAAAATGTACATCAAGAATGGTACATCATGAATCCAAAGGGATGTCATACATGTTCCCTCTCACATAAATGAGGAAAGGTAGCATGTCCATTTTTGTTCCAATATGAAGAGAATCTACATCTTTTCTAAAAATGTCGATCATTGGTGAGATTTGCATAGCCATTTCCAATCTGAAAGTTGTTATTTCTCCCAGATGGAATAGATTAGTCATCTTATGAAAGGTTGTTCAACACAATATTCTCAATAAGGAGATCCTTTTCTTTCTGCTCACATCTCACATGCTCATGCATGTTTTTCGGATCATCTTATTTTAAACTATGAAGCAAGAGATTCATGTTCCTTTTTCCACCTAGATCATATTGTCGATTCAGCTCATGCCTTGTTCTTTCTAGACTATGTGGTTATAGATTGAGCACACGGCTCAATCTAAGAGTGTATTTCTACATACATTATGTAGAACGAGAATTGTGAAAGTGTGTAGACCACATTTGATATTGTTTTTGTTCACTTTCGTCCTTCCTTTTCCATTGTCCAACTTTCTTTAAATATTTATCTTGGACTCTGACTCTTCTTCCCAATGACTTAAATGTAACTACTAGTGGAATTTTGATTGAATATTATTGTATTGATCTTATAATATTCAATGATAACTAATTAGAAAGTCTATTATGTTCATTGCAATTTAGCTTGTAAAGAGGACTAGCAGTTAAGAAAATTGTTAAGAGTAAAATTTTCAAGTATCGATTCTCTAGAAAATGATGTAGGACTGAATCCAGAGTCTAAAGTGGATGACAATGGAAGAAATAACCCATTAATTACAATTATAGTGGGAATTGTGGTTTTCCTTTAATTTGCTTGGGTGTTAAGATCTATCGTATTGTCAATAGATGGTCATTTCTTAAAATAACCTTGCCCTTAATCTTTGGAGTATGTGATTTGTGATATCGGGGTAGACATCTAGTTATTCTAGGTGTACCTAGGTGTATATCTAATTTGTTTTTAGTTGTGTTCACTATGAGTTTGCATTATAATTTTGAATTTAATTTCAATAGCAGTTTCATTAGTTTCTCTTAGAATGAGATTGAAAATAATAATTTCTTTAAAAAAAGAATGTCAATATTTTATGGTAAGATTGTTGATCTTGTTACTAACAAACAATAGAATATTATCTTAGTCCCATATGTTGGAGAGACTATATACATCAGATACACATTCACCCTTTTCTCACAAAGAAGTTTCACAACTCTATTCTAACAATGTGCCAAGCCTATTGTACAAAAATAGAGAATGCAACTAGAATACCTCATGGATGACCATGTTCAAATACATTCATAAGAATTGTCCTCCAAAAGTTCGAGCTTTAAATAGTGAAAAATTAGATCAAGCTAATGGAATACCTTGCATGGCTATATTGTTTGTCAAGGGACATTATAATCCTCTATCCTGTAATCCAATCTCTTCATGGGGTTAATTGAAATTAAGTTTTTTATGGTGTTAGTAGAGCAGTGTTTTCCCAAGAAATTTAGAAGTTGAAAATTCTTAGATCATTGATGTAAAATTATATAATATATTATATTTAAGGGTGCTAGATCAATGGAAGAACACCTGCCTTATAGGCAAGATGTTGGTGGTTTGATTCCTCCATGCCCTATATATATATAAAATGAATACAAATGACCAAAAAGAGATAAATGACCATTACAAAAATGAGAGATAAGTTACCAAAAATGACCAAAATTTGCATATAAATGACCAAATGGAAACCACTGGTAGAAAATTAGCGGTCATTTATCGCGCGACCAAAAATGTGGTCATATTTAGCTTGGTTGTTTATAGCTTATCATGTGGTAATACAATTGTTCGTATATTTGTTCATTAATTTGGTTGTATTACCAAATTAATTGGATTATGAATCATAGGCAGCTACTTGGATTATGAATCATAGCCCACTAGTAGAAAAATTAGCAGTCATTTATCATGCAACCAAAAATGTGGTCATATTTAGCTTGGTCGTTTATAGCTTATCTTGTGGTAATACATTTGGTCGTATATTTGTTCATTAATTTCACTGTATTACAAAATTAATTGGATTATGAATCATAGCCAGCTAGTAGGATTATGAATCATAGCCAGCTAGTAGGATTATGAATCATAGCCCACTCTGAATAAATAAATAATACATCATTTTTGTTACTATATTTGTAATTATTCTTCTTCTACTAAGTTATACTTCCACCATGCTTCAATGTAATGGCATTTTTTACTATACTTCACTGAAAAATGAAATAAATTCACTTATGTAAGTCCAAATATGATCATGTAAGTTGATCTAGGTAGGTAAGACCTAAGTGGACCCATTACAAGTGGTTTTACATAAAACAGTAACCATATAGGGTCGTTTGGAACTGTTTGGAAATACACTAGATATGCTATCTCGATTCTTCAATCACCTCCAAATTGATCCTAAGTTGAAACCATTGGTAGAAAATTAGAGGTAATTTATCACGTGACCAAAAATGTGGTCATATTTTAGATTGGTCGTTTATAGCTTATCTTGTGGTAATACATTTGGTCGTATATTTGTTCATTGATTTGGTTGTATTATCAAATTAATTGGATTATGAATCGTAGCCAACTATGATTGTGAATCATAGTTATGATTCACAATCCAGCTAGTTGGACTGTGAATCATAGCCAACTAGTTGGATTATGAATCATAGCCACACTTTGATGTTATCTTCAGTCATAGTAGATGTTTTATTGTTGACAAAGGGAGCAAAAAGACTATCGTTATGGCCCTAGAATATAATACAACATGTGATGAATTCTTATTAATATTTTGAAATAGTAATATCTTCAGAAAATAATTATCATTTAGTCATTGAAAATATTTGTCATATGTATGGAAAATCTCTATGCACATGTCGATGCTTGTACCTCTTAATTTGCAGTAATCAGCGATTACAGACAATCTCTCCAGTTCCAAAATATAAATGAAGAGAAGCGAAACATTCAACTTCACGTGCATCTTCCTATCACAAAATTCTTGTGTTGTTTAAGTTTCTTATAAATACATGTGTCTCTACACAAATATGGATTGCTTGATTTGGTAATGAGTATTAGGTTTTGACACTAATTTTGCATTTCCTTTTTAGGTGATCAGAGGTGGAACAATATGTAAAGATTCTATATTTGATAGATTGTTGTTGGTGATGTTCTACCCTCAATATTGGCGATCGGGTATCATTACAATTCCCTTTTTATTAATAGTATCAATGCCTTGCATCTTATTCAAATTGAATAACTATATTTTGAAAGATTAATCTTTCTTTTCGAGGTCCCTTCTAACTAGCCCATATCACCACTTTGTCTTTGTAAAGAACGAGGTGTAAAAATTTTCCTCGACATCAAGCATCAAGGTATTAGTCATATTATATACAAGGTCATATATGTACTCCAGTGGAAATTAGTATTGCATATAACACTTGTTCAATCATTACATTTACCTCGTTCCATAACACTTACACATTAAGCATGATTATCCATATTTGTATAAACATCATTATTAATCCATCCTGAACAAATTAGTACATAACAATACAAAAGGGTAAACCCTGAATAATTCTCAAGATCATTATGCCATCAAACCTCCACAAGTAACCCATCATTTCACATGTAAACTTACGTAATAGATATTTAACATTATTCATTGAATTTCACTTTCTAATGACCACCTCAACACTTATGATTGATTTGATTATTTTAGAATCATGATTGATCAGACTATTTTTTAGACCTACGATTGATTTGACTATTGAGGGCACTGGTTTGAAGTGACTCGGAATTATAAAAACTTAGACCATGAATGATTGCTTTAAATTTTATATGTGAAATGAAAATGGTTAGATAAATGATGATTGATGAATATACTCAACTGACTGAGAAAAAAAAAAAGGATGAAAATGCTTTAGAATGGAAAATGATGAAGGTTGAAATTACTTGAAATAAAAATGATGTATGCTCAATTGATAGAGATATAATGTTAAAATGATGAATGTTTAGTAGACTCGACTGACTGAGATACTGAAAAGAATAATACAAATGTTTTATAGTGCAACGCTACTAATATGCGTTTGAGTGTGTGCAGTGGCAGGTGAGACAATTTACCAACTGACCCACAATGGAATTATCAGGGTCATAAGAATGGAAAGAACACTTAGGGGTACGACAACTGACTGTTGACCCTGAATTAGTAATCCACGCATGGGTGAAGCCGTTTCAGCTCACCCGCGGAAGCGTATGCCGTACGGGCAAGACCATAATGATTCGGTCGCGTACGATGAGTTGAGGGGCGCGCAATAAGGAGAGCCTTATCCCTCAACATCCCTTAGTCTCCAAGGCGCATAGTTGAGAGATCGCGGTAACGACTCCTGATCGCTACGCAGTGCTCCCCATAAGAAGAAAGAAAGAGACTATCGGAAGGGCCCGCCGAAGAGGTACCTAGACAAAGAAAAGTGGGAAAATAAAATTATTCATGCACGCATAATTAAAAATAAAATATGTGTGGAGATTCTAGAAAATTTAATAAGAAAGGAATTAATATTTTATTGTTATTATCATGATGGTTATATTATTATCTATGAGAAAGAAGATTGAAAAGTTGAAAAGTCAATGATCATTTCTTTTATCTTTAGTCGAAATATATTTCTTTTTGTTTTAAAATAAAAAGAAAGAAAATAAATAAAATAGAAAATGTTTTGAATAAAATATTTTTTTTTTAATTTTAAAAGAAAAATAAAATAAAAGAAATAAATTAGAAAACATTTTGTTTTGAATAAAATATTTTATTTATAAAAAGAAAAAGGAAAGAAATCTAGAGTGAACATGTGGTTAAATACAACAACTATATTTGAGAAGACAAACACAACTATGACTCTCTTAAAGACAACTACACCTACTTTGCACTGATTTAGGGAATTAGGTGTACACTTGAGTTAGAAACAAACACTTGTAACTTGAGAATAAAATTAATAAAATATTAAATTAAATAATATATTGTGCATGTGAGGACACATGGCACCTGGATTTTTGTTATAAAAGAAGGGAGGAGAAGGAGAAAGGGATCTCTTGCTCCCTAATGCTGGATGGTCATCATAATCTCGAATTATGTTATGATCCTTGGAGTTGGGATTAGCCGGAACGGAGATTAGGAGATCCTTTTGGGAGGCTAGCTTGTGTGTTCCTACGACCCCATTAGCTCGGGGGTTCGAGGTGAAGAAGATAACCTCGATACGGTAGGGTGGTCAACCGAGGGGTTGTCGGTAGCTTCGTCAAGTGGATCAACCGGAGCACGGATTCAACTGCAACTACAACGGGCTTTCGACCTCGAATTCGACAATCCAAATCAGGTTCAACAAATTGTATTTCTAATATATCATAAAGCTTTAAATTCTGTTCTTATAAATATATATATGCTGAATTCATGTGAAGATGCATAGATATTGGTTCTGGTTTCCTTAAAGTTTTAATGTTGTTCTTAGATTTTTATATTCAGAATTCATGTGAACTATTTCCGGTACTGAACAGCGCTTTCCAGAATTATAAAAAGGAGTGTAAGTGGGTCTTTTGGAAAACTCTGTTATGATTTTCTTAAAAGTTTTAATTCTGTTCTTAGGTTTTTATAATCAGAATTCTGGTTAAGATACAAATATACTAAATATAGTTTCAGGGTTTCTTAACTCTGTTCTCATTACTCTCATATCTCTGAATCACTGTGAATATGTGGAGGTCCCATAAACAAAAATAAAAATAAACAGCCATATCCTTATTCGATCTCCTCTGCAATTACCAACTCCGCTATGGAATTAGATCGAAATCGCCTTCACTAATCCATTATTGTGATCAAAACTCAGAGTGGCTCGGACTAAAAACCATGACGTTACCGTACTCTGAGATCAGAGATCTCTACCTCGATTTTCTCCCTTTGTTCCTTGTGCTAGTAGAACCATGAATTTAATTTCAGTCAGGACGTTTGGATCCGTGTTGCTATTCGCCTTAAGATTTCGATTCCAGATTTGCTCTATCAAGAAACCAGTTGGGTTCTTTTTTATTTTAAATCTTGTCAAAAATATTCATTGTGTTTACAGATCTCCTTATCAAAAATTGATTTGGATTAAAATTATTCAACCCTGTTGTGATCCAGTTAAGCGTTCCAGTTCTGCTCTGTCAGAAGTCGATTGGGGTCCATGATATGATAATTCATTTTGTATTGTTCTGTTCTGTCTATGGAATTGTAACTTTTACTTTATCTCTAGATCTGTGATGACTGAGAGTATGCTATGCCACCGAGCAATCCGTTCACCCTTCTCTTAAATTTTATGGACAACCCAGGCGTATTAATAAAATCAGCCTCTATAGATCCTTCCGCGTTAAAAACAGGTTTATAAAGGATACCTGGACCCTTCGCTGCAAAGATTTAGACTCCTCTCTGACAGTAGCATTGGTACCAATGTATTCCTTGTTGCGTTGTGCAGCCGACCCTGTTACAGTCCCTTCTAGAATGCTACTAGAGTTTCAGTTTTCCTAGAAACCGGCGTGCTTGAGATAGCAGAGATCCGATAGATACCTTGTTGATTAGAATTTAGTCTTAGTTAATTATTATCTATATCTTTGAAGCCATTGAATTCTGTGTCTCCAGTGGGATGGTCGACATGGAAATCCTTTTCATTTATGTTCTGAATCATTTAATTCCCCACCTTAAATCTTTAACAACTAGACCGTTTGTATTAAGTAATGAACTCTAGTTCCATGGAATTCGACGCATGCCTTTGGTTATTTATGAATATATTTGTGAGAACTCAATTATTCTAAATATTTGAAACTGATAAATGATGTATCCTTATTCCAAATAATTTTAGGTAATTAAATCAAAATTTTATGAATATTCATTTGCACATGAAGAGATAGCAAGAATTTAGTTATATATATAACTATATCTTAATTGCATGTGTTATAGTCGTAGGCTTTCGTTTTCCTTTCAAGTTAGTTATATTTCAGCATCGTTTTACTTTACATAATGAATAGTGGAATATAACATCTTAGTAAAGCATATGTACCATCCGTGAACCTTATCATGTTTGCATATTTAACTTTAACATTTGTAGGAAAAGAGATTTAATTTGTATGTTATTTAAATGTAGAGATTCAATGTGAATGTTATTCAAAAGGATAATATTAGATTTTGTAAACCAAAGGGAACGATATGTTATTTAAACGTATATATTATACTTTGAATTTGTAGAAAAAGAGATTCAATTTGTATGTTATTTAAATGAGTAGACTCAATTTGTATGATATTTAATTATATAATATTAGATTTTTGTAAATCAAAGCGAAGGACATTTTAATTAATAACGTTTAAATGCATATTCGAATTTTACTTTTTTATGGTAAGAAGATTAAATTAAATGTTAAATTATATATATATATATATATATATATATATATATATATATATATATGACATTTAAATTGAGAATGAAAAAGGTTTACAAAATTATTGTTACTAATCTGTATACTTGTGTTGAGAGTAATAAAACTGAAATCATTGGATTCGTGTCAATCCTTAGATTGGAATGGAATTAATTGATTGAAAGGTATTATAGTTTTTGGTCAAATATATTTCATGAAATTTAGATAGTTGATTATAATGTTCGCATTTACATCGATCATATTCCATAACAATAATATTGAATGAGTTAAATTCCTACTATCAAATTATGTGTATAGAATTGATAGCATCTAAATATAACGTTTTTTATATGCCAATATTTTTTATAGAATCAAAGTGAAGTTTTAACAACAACAACAACAAAAATCACTTGCTAGTTTAGATAGACCTTACACACTTACCATTTTAGATCACATTTATCAAGTAAATTTAAACACATCAAGTACACATGAGTAAGAGACCTACATACCAGGTTCACCCAACTCTTTGGGCTACGTCCACCAAGGAAATGTCTCATCTTTATTATCAAATAGAGGAGTACAATCTACGACACAGTATGTGCAATATTTTTTACTTTCTAAAACCCCTCGCCAAGAGCACTATCCAAAACATTGAACAATCCAACTTAGAAGCATTATAGGGATTCTCTCCCAGAATAATGATTTATAGTTTGAGACATCATCCTTTCCCAAAGGGTTCTATGACATAGACATTAAAAAAAACATCAACAAGGGTTACATGGGGTCATTGCTTCCATGGAGCCTTTCCTTCTCATGGACCTACGCAGTAAACAAATCAACATATATACCTGTACAACATATGGATTGAGAGATCCCCTCCCTTCCCAATTCTGGCTGAGAGTAATGACACTCGACATAAAAATATATATAACAAAACTGGAAAATACAGGTATTCTTTTCCCTTTTACTGACAAAGCAACACAAGCGCATAAATATGAAAGTATTTATGAAAACATAACACCTACGGGGATCCTATCCCCAAATTGTGATGGTAGTCAAACACCAAATATTACAACTTGTATGACATGTAAGAAGTAGTATGCCCGGTTTCCCAAAGGGCTCTATGCAAGGAAAAACATAACTACATATAAAAAACATATGGCATGCGGGGATCTTTCCCTTATTCTGCGCAGCAACTAAAGCTAGCATGAATGTAAATATGCAATGAAAAATATAAAGGGGGGTTTTCCCCAACCCTGCAAATGGCCTCAGCATGCAAATAAACCAAAACTTGGATACATTATCCAAGATATAGTTGTATAATATATCACCTGTTGAAAATATATGTATCGGCTACCAAAATCTATGCGCAGCACATAAAAGAGCATAAACATGCAACATAACTATAAACACTCGAAAAAAATACAGATTTTTCTCCCTTACCATGGCCCTGGCATTTCATTAAAACATATAATACAATTTAGAAATTGCAAAGGGATCCATCCCCATCCAACGCGGCAACCAAGAGGAAAAACGACTCTCCACCCGAATGCAATATGCAGTAGTGATAACACGTCCAACCAATATAAGTACATTTATATATATAATACCATAACCTACGGGGCCAATCTCCTCACAGCAGCGCAGCAACACAAGAAGAACAAACATGGATACCTGATCCAGCATGAATATATTATACATGCGCAAACCATCTTGCATTTACATGGATGAAGGGTGGAGTTGGGATTGGCTTTCTCAGCCGACCCATCCCTACTTTGTAAAACATAGATCTATACCAAAAACGATAACGCATTCCATAAGCATACGATGGCAGGATTATTCGATATGAAAAGAATGAGGTTTGAATCTGTGGTGTAATACCTACTGACAGATTTAGTATATACTAATATTTAACAAAAGAATAACTGAAACTGCTTCCTAATGAGCAGATACGGATCGGCGAAATAAAACTGGAAACAAATATTACCTCTGTGACAACAGATATCAGACAGTGCATAAAATATTACACCAACAATTGCAAGGTTCAAGCCCATCTTCTTCGTGCTAAGATTGGTGCAATAGGCAGCACATTCCCCATGCCTTAATATACAGAGTTATTTCAAAATAAAGAAGGAAAAAATACAATGACTTCCTACAATAAAACTTCATCCGAGAGGGATCTTTGCGAGTTATCCTAATTCCCATTGCAGCCTAACAAAAAAAACGTATACAGAGAATGAAACAAAACTGAAACAAAACTGAAACCAATCCCCAAAGTACCTCTATGCTGCAAGGAAGGAGGAGTAACTACCCTCACGCTGTAGTAGCAGCGATGATCACCCTCAGCGCAACAAGTAAGGAGGAATGATCCTCTCAACGCATTCACCACCCCCCAAGGCTCTCAATTCTACCCACTTAAATGCACCCTCGAGTGTACGCCCACGATCTGGAAGAATGGACAAGTAGCAGTCTCCACAAAGAAAACCAACATGCAATAAACCTAAATGAAATCAATAGAGTATTCACGCTCTGTGCAGCCATCCAAAGGAAATCCCTCATGCAAAACGAAGCAAGGAAATAGCATGGAGAAGGAAATAGGATTGGGGTCGGCACTCTCAGCCATCCCAATGCCCACAATAGGCAATTCCCAGCAAAACCCAGCAAGAAAGAACCTCAATGAGAGAGATAGAAAGTGTTTTTTTTTTGTTTCCAGCTTCGACACAATGGACAACCTTCCCCAAAGAATAACCCTTGAAAAAATACTTCATAGGTTACCAAATGGCTTCCCCTACCTCCATGTAGTGCCCAAGCTCTTAACGCCCAGCTCATAAAAAGGATCATGGAGGTGAAGGCGTTATGCCAAAATAATGCCAAGTTTCCCTCAAACGAGCTACCAACACTGAGGTATTGGGGGCTCTCCAAAGCCCATAGCGTTGAGCTGTTGAAAACGTGGAGCCAAGCCCTAGGTGGAATCCAGCTATGCTGTAACGCTCAGTTGTTTTAAGAAGATCGAGAAGGTGAGGGAGTATGCCAAACATCAAAGGAAACGTGGAGTGCATTAACCATAAGTTTCAATTTATTAAAAGATCTCCTTTTACGTTATCCCCCCATCAAGGTCATTATACATATATATGTTTTAGATAATTAGGTCATCCTTTTTAGCTTTACAAAAGGTATTATCTTTATATATAATAATACTTTATA
Organism: Larix kaempferi; assembly: GCA_027924585.1. Lineage (NCBI taxonomy): Eukaryota > Viridiplantae > Streptophyta > Pinopsida > Pinales > Pinaceae > Larix > Larix kaempferi. The sequence goes on along the minus strand of BSBM01000316.1, from coordinate 974,742 downwards.
ATGTATTATCTACAAATTCCTTTTGACCAATAACTCCTATATAAGATTTATAAACCAATATTATTTAACTAGTAAATAGTAAATATTTATATACACACCCGTGTATATATTTATCATAATAAACTTTCATTTTAATTAACTTCTCTTTGCCTAAGGCCCTTGTGATATTACAAGCCACTTCACGATAATAAAAAATGCCAAAGCATATAGTTACTTCTATACAATTATATGGCAGTATCAACTCAAATATATTTACACTGTATTGTATATAACATATTAGTGTAGCTAATAATTTATTTCATATATTTATAACATGTATCTTTCTTTACCATGTTGTTTGTATGCACAATTACAAATAATGTAATTAATAAATGATAACTATTCTTGGTTTTAGATCGTATTAATCATCATTTATTCTAATAGCTTAGCTTATGTTAATAAATTAGCTATTGGGTTTTATGAAGAAAATCCTAATGTCCTCTGTCGGGACTAGGATGTCAAGGACATCCGTAGGAGTTTAATAGTTTTACTTAATAGATTTTAGCAAGGATTATCTTAGTGTTAAGCTTTAGGTCTTAGGATGCATTTCCTCCCTCTCGGCGGTTAAGGGTATCTTTGGCATCCCTCTCGTGGATTAACCGACAACCCAAAATAACTCAAGTAACCTTCAGTGAATGTCAATGTTCACTCGAGCGCTTGCAACGAAAAGATAGCATCCATCATCAAAACTCATGGCTTTCAATCTATTTCACATCTTTCCACCCTGGTGGATCCATCTTACCATTAGAATTTACACCACATCACTTTCAATGTTTATTGGTGGGGCCTTGGCCTTGAGCTCCTCACCAGAAACAAGTACAACTTATAAATACAATCTATAAAATAATAGGGGTATAAAAATGGATATTACATCCTCCTCCCCTTAAGAATAATACCATCCTCGGGGTTCATGCCTTTTAACCGCTTGTCTCCCTCTACTAGGTTCCTTTGTACATCATTCATTTGTCATATTATGCTTGCTTTGTTATAGAATTCAAACCTTCACGATTTCCACAAGTTGCTATCATTTGTAACCTGTACTTTTCATAGACAACACAAGTTGTTTTCTAGCATCTTATCATAAATATATGCATACATATAATTTTTCCAAGATCAATTAGAACATAAGTATTCACTTTTTCCTTGCAACATCATGTTGTGGCCTTTTCATGACAAGCCTTTTTAGAGTTTGATGTTCTTACTAAGATCTTGTTCGGAATTTCCTGTCCCTGCAAGTATGTTAGTCATACATTGTATACATATAGATCATGATCTAAGATAATAGCTTCCAAAATCTTGTCATGACACTTCTTTCTATGTACTTTTAGTCTTTCTCTACTTGCTTTTCCTTGAAAACAATATTGTTAATGCTCATAAAATAACATAAGACATGCATACTTCAACATAATTATGCAAAATTTTAAGTATAACAAGTTCAAAACATAAGTATAAGTGTGTACCTCATGCATGTCATATGCATAGTAGGAAACAGTTCTTGGTGTGCCATCTCAACACATGTACTTCAGGATAAACTCTTTCTCCCCACAAGCCCTCTCACTTGAGTCTAAGAAATCTATTTCCCCTCAAGCCCTCTCACTTGAGACCAAAAAAATTTCTCTTTCCCCTCAAGCCTTCTCCCTTGAGTCCAGGAAATAATTATTTTTTTCCTCAAGCCTTCTCGCTTGAGACCGGGAAAATTCTCTTCCCCTCAAGCCCTCTCGCTTGAGTCCAGGAAATATTTTTCCCCTCAAGCCTTCTTGCTTGAGACCAAGAAATATTTTTCCCCTCAAGCCTTCTCACTTGACACCAGGAAAATTATTTTTCCCCTCAAGCCCTCTCACTTGAGTCCAGGAAATATTTTTCCCCTCAAACCTTCTCGCTTGAGACTAAGAAAATTATCTTTCCCCTCAAGCCCTCTTGCATGAGTCCAGGAAATTTTCTTACTATGGTAGACAACCCCTACACTCATTCAGTGCCCGTGAGTTTCCTTGAGTGACCCATGGACTTTTAAGTCTCTGAATCCTGGAGTTAACCTTTACCCTGTTAAGATTTAATATGCTAAGACATAAAATAGCAGCATTACATTCCATTTCACAATAATAGCATATACAGGATCACTGAAGAAACAACAAGCACAGCATAAACATAAGAGACAGAGATTTATCCTGGGAAACCCTCATGGGGTAGAAAACCCAGCAAAGCTTCCTCAATATAGATGACCAGCAATATACAAAGATGAAACCCTGAGACATGATCTCCTCCTCCACAATAGCATACCTCTCCTCCACAAGTGTGCCTCCCTTCAATGAGTGAGTGTGTCAAATGAGGAACACACCTCCTCTATTTATACACTTCACTGAAATGTATTTTACACAAGTACACGTAGGCTCGTATTTAACCAATGGGTTAAATACCCCACTACAACTAACTGGGCCGACCCCTCTAGGGTGGTCTAATAACCCTTTGACCCACACAACACATAAAGGGCCGACCTCCACTAGGGAAGTCTAATAACCCGAGTTACCACATTCTGACGGAGGAATAAACATCTCCGGATATACAATAAGATCTTTACGGAGGAATAAAACATCTCCGGAATAATAAAGTACAATTATAATATTCTTTGAAGTTACAATATCTCAACACTCCCCCTTAACAAGAAGGATATTATAACAGCACCTGCACGAGCAAGGAGTCATCAACATGATACATGATACATCTATAAATCATTGGAAGCTTTCTCAACATCATCAGTAACTCAACCAATTATTGGAACATCTTCAATACTGGAACATCAACATCATCAGAGTTGATAGTACTCAATCATCAGCATCGTCAACACACGATCAACAGCATCGTGATCAACATCGTCATCACATGATCATCAGCATCATCATCACACGATTATCAACATCGTCATCAGCATCACGATCAACATCATTATCACACGATCATCAGCATCGTCATCGCACGATCATCAGCATCGTCATCGCACGATCATCAGCATCGTCATCACACGATCATCAGCATCGTCATCACACGATCATCAACATCGTCATCGCACGATCATCAGCATCGTCATCACACGATCATCAGCATCGTCATCGCACGATCATCAGCATCGTCATCAGCATCGTCATCCCACGATCATCAGCATCATCAAAGGATGATGTAAACCAGTCATGTACCTTTTGAACCGAAGTCCAGGGACGATCCAGTCCTATCATGTTCTCGGAGACCTCACGTCTACGGCTCAGTTTACAGGACCAAAGTCCAAGGATGATCCAATCCTTCACCGTGCTTTTAGGACCTACGTCCAAGGATGACTTAATCCTCAACCGTCCACCAAGGACTTCATTCTCGAAGACATACGTCTACGGCTCTTCTTTCGGACTGAAGTCCAGGAATGATCCAATCCCTTCATTATCGAAGACATACGTCTACGGCTCTTCTTTGGGATTGAAGTCCAGGAATGATCCAATCCCTTCATTATCGAAGACATACGTCTACGGCTCTTCTTTCGGACTGAAGTCCAGGAATGATCCAATCCCTTCTTTCTCGAAGACATACGTCTACGGCTCTTCTTTCGGACTGAAGTCCAGGAATGATCCAATCCCTTCATTCTCGAAGACATACGTCTACGGCTCTTCTTTCGTACTGAAGTCCAGGAATGATCCAATCCCTTCATTATCGAAGACATACGTCTACGGCTCTTCTTTCGGACTGAAGTCCAGGAATGATCCCAATCCCTTCATTCTCGAAGACATACGTCTACGGCTCTTCTTTCGGACTGAAGTCCAGGAATGATCCCAATCCCTTCATTTTCGAAGACATACGTCTACGGCTCTTCTTTCGGACTGAAGTCCAGGAATGATCCCAATCCCTTCATTCTCGAAGACATACGTCTACGGCTCTTCTTTCGGACTGAAGTCCAGGAATGATCCCAATCCCTTCATTCTCGAAGACATCACGTCTACGGCTCTCTTTAGGACTGAAAGTCCAGGGATGATCCAATCCCCTCAACTGTCCACTAAGGACTTCATTCTCGGAGACCTCACGTCTACGGCTCTCTTTAGGACTGAAAGTCCAGGGATGATCCAATCCCCTCAACTGTCCACTAAGGACTTCATTCTCGGAGACCTCACGTCTACGGCTCTTTTTAGGACTGAAAGTCCACGGATGATCCAATCCCCTCAACTGTCCGCTAAGGACTTCATTCTCGGAGACCTCACGTCTACGGCTCTCTTTAGGACTGAAAGTCCAGGGATGATCCAATCCCCTCAACTGTCCACTAAGGACTTCATTCTCGGAGACCTCACATCTACGGCTCTCTTTAGGACTGAAAGTCTAGGGATGATCCAATCCCCGCACATGTCCATCAAGAACATGTATCCTCATCATCATAACATGTATCACCACAACATGTATCATCAATATCAAAACATGTATAATCACAACATGTATCATCATCATCAAAACATGTATAACCACAACATGTATCATCATCATCAAAACATGTATAGTCACAACATGTATCATCATCATCAAAAACATGTATACATCTAATCATCAAAAGCATCTAACATCAAAAGCATGTATACATCTATCATCAAAAGTATCTAACATCAAAAGTATGTATACATCTATCATCAAAAGTATGTATACATCTAATCATCATCAAAAGTATCTAGCATGTATACATCTTATCATCAAAAGTATGTATACATCTAATCATAAAAAATAAAGAATATAAGAGTCCTAAATCTAAATAATTCTAGGTGAGTAAGTGCAAAGAAAAATAAGTAACCTCATCATTGATGAGATAGGTTTGTCTGTCTCATACTGTGCTACTGCCCCTTTCGAGGAGGGTCCTTTTGAGCTATACCAAGCTTGTCTCGGAAGTATTCAAATTTCACTCAAGACAGAGGTTTGGTTAGTATGTTGGTAACTTCTTCACTTGAGGTAGAGATTTGGTTAGTACATCGGTAACCTGTTACAAATTCAAAATTTAGTTCCTTCTGCATCATATCTTATTAGATCCCTATGTTCTTTGACTTATCATGGAACACTAGATTCTTTGTCATCTTCATACAACTCTATTTGTCACATAGGATCACAGTTGGTTCTATCTCTAATTCAAACCAATCCTGAAGCCAAGCTTCTTCACAACTAGCAGAGCAAGCAGCCATATATTCTGCTTGTGCTGAGAGAGCCACACTAGACTGCTTCCAGCTAAACCACGAGGTCATGGTTAATCCCAGACAATAACATCCTCTTGATGTGTTCTTCCTATCTGATACACTTTCTTCCCAACCAGCATCTGATTATCCATCTAAAGTCATGATCTTCAAGATAGCATAGATCAAATTCTATCGTGTCCTTTATGTGCCTCATCACATGCTTTGCAACTATCAGGTGAACACATCTAGTTTCCACTAGATACTGACTCAAGGTGTTCACAACAAAGCATATATCTAATCTAGTATTTGTTAGATACATCAATGACCCAATAATTTGACTGTACAGAGTTATATCCACTAACTCTGATGAGTCATCTACTAACAGCTTCAAGTTGGAATCCATAAGAGTGGCCATTCCAACATATCAAGTCTTCTCAAGATTTCTCAGCATACTTTCTCTGGTTGAGAGAGATTCCTTCTGAGACTTTCCATACTTTTAGACCTAGAAAGTAATGCATCAATCTGAGATCTTTCAATTTCATTTCTACAGTCATCTATCTGTGCCATCTCTCATCAGATGGGTCTATTGAAATGAGCCTCAACATCATTCGAACTCTGTGGTGAGTTCCTTCTTGCATCCATGTCATATGTGTATAGAAGCCATATTCAACCTTGTAGCAAAGGTTGAGATCCATATCACCCATGGTGATCATTAAGCTCATCAATTGATTATCGATCCTGGGAACCATATAGAACCTGATTCACACTTCTTCTTTAATTACACCATTAAGAGAATGGTCTTATCTTAGCCACTTGGAGCAAACATCTCATCATGATTCTCTTCCTCTTTCTAAGAGAATCTTCTAGCCATGAGCCTTCTATATTTTGTTTGATTTGTAAATCTTCTTGTTGAACATCCATTGCTTGTTCAGTGTTCATCATTCATCATGATCTTTCCTACAAATCAAAATTAAGTACAGGATTAGTAATACTTCATAATCATCAAATCATATTGACATGGTAACCTATTATGCATACAGATATCATTTACATAGTGATGCAACTATTTTGACCAATACTTTGGCACAACACTTTCCCATATCCTGTATGCATACAGTGGCTATCTAGATGCCTTCCATCTCTACCAGAACATACTATCGAGAGTGTGCACAACTCTCAGCATGTCAGCCAAGAGGTTTCATTCTAGACAAGCAACAATGGAATGTTTGTCCAACTTACCAATCATATGCATATTAGTAGTATACTGTTCAATGTTCTATGAATATTTACACTCAGCATGATATATTATAGGAATACAAATATGCATACAATCTATTACAGGCAATATCATTTACTATTTCAAATAACAACTCAAATACTTATCTTTTATGTTTGTGTGGTTTCCTCCCGCTTGATCTTCTGTATGTCTTTTGAACTTCTATTCATTCTGTACCACTGTGCATGTTCAAGTGTCATCCTCATGATCTCATACACAAACATACACCCATTAGTATGTTCTAAATGTTATCAAAACATTATAGTTCTAAATTCTTGAAAATGTATAGTCATGGTTAATTAGTATTCAAGATTTCAGGGAAGTATTCTTTTACTCATGCATATCATCAATCAAGATAAAAGACATAATATGCATAATCCCTTGATTACTAATTTTATGAATAAGCATAGCCAATCATACCAAGTATACTTATATAAGGGATCCTAACACAAGGTAAGATTCATGGGAAACATACCTGGATTAGTATACCTATTTAGTTATGTACAACATACCTAAACAATCTCTTCAATGATTTAGAGATCCTGAGATAGAACCTGCATGTCTCATAGGTTAAGCATAATATAACAAAGTCATACATACCTCGTAAGTAGAACAAAGATTATGGATGAGTCTTTGTCTTCATGTTTTCATGGTCATGGAGCCTGATTTGTCTTTTGTGATGTACCTATATCTTGTTAGCAGACAACATCAACCTCACACAACATCATAATGCATTAGTACAATCATAAGTGTCAACACCCTAACCAATGAATATCTTCTATCATGCATTCATAATTTTGTTAAGGTGATACAACAAATCTAAAATCAAGATTGTACTAACCGTAATAACATGAAGACAAACATACCATAAACTTAATCATGAACAAATCTCAAAACATACCTCGATGAGTCATACCTGTCGAGATCGCTTGTAATCTCCTTATGTAAAGCCTTAGCCTCATCTCCCTCTGAAACAGGAACTCCTTCACTTATGCAGGTGACCAATCCATCTTCTTCTAGGATTAACCCTATCCACTTGATTTGCAAGAACTGGACCTGGAGCTGGATATGGGTTTGTCAGAGAAACCCCAAAAATTCAAACTTTGAATTTCAAACTTCCGAAATGATAGAAATATGCGCCTTGATGAGCTGATCAAACTGATATATTCAGAATTTGAAAACTGCAAAGTTTCACTCCTCAATTTTGCCTTTGAAACTTCCGGATTCACTGGACGTGACCCTGAACTGGGGTTTGATGAATCCCACTCTTCTGCCCAATCAAAATGTTTGATCCAAAGCTCTAAGCTTCTATTTTTCTGAGGAGCTTCCAGCCATGGTCACAGATTTCAAAAATTCCCATTTTTACAGAAGCCCTAATTTTCCACTTTTCTAATCAAAGTCCCGAACTAGGGTTTGATCAAGCCCGGCCTTCTGCCCAACCAAAAAATCTGATCTTGGTCTCTAAATTTCTATTTTGATGAGTAGCATTCAGCCGTGGTCTTCGTTTACAAAAATTCCAACTTTCTTCAAAGCCCTAAATTCCAGAAGCCATGAATGAAGGTACTAAAAAATAATTCTGTTTTGACAGAAATATGTACCTGATTTTTTCTGGTGTAACTCCAAACTTTTCAATCCACAGGGTCTGAAAAACGTTTTCTCAGATAGCCTGACCTGTTATCTTTCCATCCTGATAGGTCTGACCTCAATTGGATTCTCTGAGAGAGAGTTATGTCAAATGTCGCAACGTGACCTGTTTTGGGATAAAACAGAAGAGTGAACTTGTACGGCGTGCCACGTGTCACTGTTTGAACTTCGGCCTCTGAAAAACTTTTCTGAGGAAGCTCGTCCTGTTATCTTTCCATCCTGATAGGTCTAACCTCAATTGGACTCTCTGAGAGAGAGTTATGCCAAGTGTCGCAACATGACCTGTTTATGGGATAATACAGGAGAGCGAACTTGTACGGAGTGCCACGTGTCACTGGTTCAAATTCGGCCTCTGAAAAAGTTTTCTGAGATATTAAAGACTGTGTACTACCTGTCACTTTTTACGAAATTTCATTTGGAGCTTCCTAGCCCAAGATATGACCTTCTTCCCAAGGTCACCTGATTTTGACTCAGATCTGGAAGAGACAGAAACCCTATATTGTACAGATCATAAATCACAAAGTACAACGAATTAGAGGTTTTCCTTTGGACACAAGGTACCTGGAGATTTAATATTCGTCCTGTAACAATTTCAGATCCGACAAATTCGCCAAAACGGATTTATAGCGAAAGTGCTACGATGACTGGTTTTTGCTATGTAAAACCCTAACCTTCAAATTGTTGTAAGTAAAGCAAGTGTCTTTAATGCCATACCTTGTCTTCCTTCAGGTTAGCTCTGATACCATGTTAAGATTTAATATGCTAAGACATAAAATAGCAGCATTACATTCCATTTCACAATAATAGCATATACAGGATCACTGAAGAAACAACAAGCACAACATAAACACAAGAGACAGAGATTTATCCTGGGAAACCCTCATGGGGTAGAAAACCCAGCAAAGCTTCCTCAATATAGATGACCAGCAATATACAAAGATGAAACCCTGAGACATGATCTCCTCCTCCACAATATCATACCTCTCCTCCACAAGTGTGCCTCCCTTCAATGAGTGAGTGTGTCAAATGAGGAACACACCTCCTCTATTTATACACTTCACTGAAATGTATTTTACACAAGTACACGTAGGCTCGTATTTAACCAATGGGTTAAATACCCCACTACAACTAACTGGGCCAACCCCTCTAGGGTGGTCTAATAACCCTTTGACCCACACAACACATAAACGGCTGACCTCCACTAGGGAAGTCTAATAACCCGAGTTACCACATTCTGACGGAGGAATAAACATCTCCGGATATACAATAAGATCTTTACGGAGGAATAAAACATCTCCGGAATAATAAAGTACAATTATAATATTCTTTGAAGTTACAATATCTCAACATACCCACCCTCACAGGGTATTGCAGTGCTCCTACAATTAATTGGTAGTACTCCTACCTAAACACATCTTGTGTTTCACTACCTCACAGGGCATTGCATGCAAATTGGTAGTGCTCCTACCAGAACACTTCTCGTGTCCAATTCCTCCTTCAATAAATTGGTAGTACTCCTACCAAAACACTTCTCATGTTCAATTTATCATTCAATAAATTGGTAGTACTCCTACCAGAACACTTCTCGTGTTTAATCCATATCCTGTTGTGGTTGTTCTGATTCAAGTCTGTGCCTCCCTCCCCCTCCTGCTTATCTTATTAGGATGAGGGTTTTTATTGTGTGTAGAATTATCTTTTAATTTCTCTTGATGCTCTCAATATTTTCACTTCTCTGGTCACACTTTCTCATGTGCATACAACAATGTCCCATAACATTGTATTAGTGAACTCTTGGTTCACATTGTAGCTCTAATGCCACTATCATGGCCAACAGTGCCTTTTGCGAAATCCCTTTGGTTTTCGCATTCCTCTTTCCATTGATTAGCTTGGTTCTGGAACACCAAGCCCTTACTTCGTGTGATCGAATCCTCGCACACATAAACCAAATAGGTACATTAGATAAAATCCTCATTTTCAAGTGTTATTCACAAAACACAATCATAATAACATGATCATAGTTCTTTGCAATTTTATCTCAGATTTAAATATATTTCTTATTTCAAAAAGCTGCAATAACCTCAAAGTTTTGTTAGTCACCACAACATGCGACATAATTTGATAAACAATAGACCTTCACCTATTTTCTTATCTTACTCATGCTCTGAGTATATTTCTCCATGAGTCCTTGAATATGCTTACCATACTTTATGCATAATGTGCATCATGCCCTTGTCTTCCAACAAGTCCCGCCGATATTTACAATCTTACGGCCATAAAATGTAAGGTTAGCACACTGATCATTCTTTATTAACTTTCATTTCTTATGAGGCGTCATAGCTTATCCCCTGATAAGTTTACAATCAATCCAACTGGTCATTCTACCATTCGATTGTTTTCAACTTCTGTCTTTATTCATTTACAAGGTGATTGCCAAACACTTTGTATATATATACATATCTCGGTATATATCAGGAATATTCTAGAGAACATTTTCAATGTATCAAGCGTAAAATCATAACACAAACTTCCACTTCTCGACACTTCAACATAGTACCATTGACTAAAGAAAAACGAAAGCATTACTCCTTATGCTTATAGGTTTAATCCTTTTTTTTTTGTTATTCAAGGTGATAACACACCTCACCATGATTTGAACATTTTCATCTATGAGGAAGATGGTGTGGAACCTTTCTTTCCTTTATCTCGACATTAAAATACAATACATTACTCACCATGCTTATTGAATCATATTCATACACTTTTGACAAACTTTTCCCTACATATACTAAATATGCAAAAACGGATTCAACTATTAGCATGAAATCACAGTCTACTATATTTCCCAAGTCCCATTATTCATAAATCATTCCTTTATCCAAGAGACCATACACTCGTATTAGGAGGATGCTACTCCTTAAGTACTATGTTAAAGTACACATTACTATTACAATGAAGAATGAAACATGGTAGTATTACCTTGCTTTCTCGTTTCATACCCCGTGCTGAGACCACATAGGCCCTAGTGCTGAAACTTCAGCTCTGATACCACTTTGTAACATGCCCATATCACCAGTTTGTCTTTGTAAGGAACAAGGTGTAAAATTTTTCCTCGACATCAAGCAATCAAGGTATTAGTCATATTATATACAAGGTCCTATATGTACTCCAGTGGCAATTAGTATTGAACTTGTTCAATCATTACCTTTACCTCATTCCATAACACTTACACATTAAGCATGATTAGCCATATTCGTATAAACATCATTATTAATCTAGCCTAAACAAATAAGTACATAACAATACAAAAGGGTAAACCTCGAATAATTCTCAAGATCATTATGCCATCAAACCTCCATAAGCAACCCATCATTTCACATGTAAACTTACACAATAGATATTTAACATTCTTCATTGAATTTCACTTACCATTTTAGATCACATTTCTCAAGTAAATTTAAACACATCAATTACACATCACGAAGAGACCTATATACATGGTTCACCTAACTCTTTGGGCTACGTCCACCAAGGAAATGTCGCATCTTTATTATCAAATAGAGGAGTACAATCTGCGACACTGTGTATGCAATATTTTCTACTTTCTGAAGCCCCTTGCCAAGATAACTATCCAAAACATTCAACAATCCAACTTAGAAGCATTATAGGGATTCTCTCCCAGGATAATGATTTATAGTTTGAGACACCGTCCCTTCCCAAAGGGTTCTATGACATAGACATAAAAAAAATATATATCAACAAGGGTTACACGGGGTCATGGCTTCCATGGAGCCTCTCCTTCTCATGGACCTACGCAGTAAAAAAATCAACATATATACCTGTACAACATATGGATTGAGAGATCCCCTCCCTTCCCAATTCTGGCTAAAAGTAATGACACTTGACATAAACAATATATAAAAAAAATGGAAAATACAAGAATTATTTTCCCTTTTACTAACAAAGCAACACAAGTGCATAAATATGAAAGTAATAATGAAAACATAACACCTACGGGGATCCTTTCCCGAAATTGTGATGGTAGCCATGAGGATACAGGGTTGTGCTTTTCCCAAGCACCTGTGTAACAGCCAACAGGAGCAAAGTAATACATATGTATATGATATGAATTTATAACCTACAAGGAAACTCCCACATCTCCACGCTAATCACAAACACCAAATATTACAACTTGTATGACATGTAAGAAGTAGTATGCCTGATTTCCCAAAGGGCTCTGTGCAAGGAAAAACATAACTACATATAAAAAAAATATGGCATGCGGGGATCTTTCCCTTATTAAGTGCAACAACTAATTCTAGCATGAATGTAAATATGCAATGAAAAACATAAAGGGGGGTTTTCCCCAACCCTGCAAATGGCCTCAGCATGCAAATAAACCAAAAATTGGATACATTATCCAGCATATAGTTGGATAATATATCACCTACTGAAAATATATGTATCGGCTACCAAACTCTCCGCACAACACATAAAAGAGCATAAACATGCAACATAACTATAAACACTCGGAAAGGAATACATAGTTTTCTCCCTTACCACAACGCTGGCATTTAATTAAAACATATAATACAATTTAGAAATTGCAAAGGGATCCATCCCCATCCAACGCAGCAACTATAACATACCCCTTTGTTAAAACATTTTATTTTTGAAGAAAACATTATCTTAACTTTTATTGTAAAGTTTTATATTTGGCCAAGTGGCCAAGGATGATTGTAATTGCACAATATTATTATTTAATAAAATAAAAATAGGAGACACTCACCCAAAGAGACTGTTGAAAGAGTGTTTACTAACCCACTAGGTGGAATGGAATCTGGGGTAGAACGAAATGGACAAGTGGCAGCATCAGGAACTTAGTAACTAGTTGTTGTTATGGGACAACTCCCTTGAATTGTGGTCAAAGTTCCCTGAAAGATGGGACTGGAGCTTGAGGATCATTTATTTTGGAAACTGACCACTAAAGACCTAGGCATATTTATAAGCCATTGAATTTGATTAGAGGCTCACACTTTTTCTGACGAGAAAATTTACCTTGTGGTTCTTCTATATGCACACAAGAGATTCAATGAGGGGATGCTATGCTTTGAGTTGTGGTGTAATTCTGTTTCACTTCTGTTAAGTACAGAGTTTACTGCTGAGTGCAGAGAGTTATTTTGAGGTGTATTGCAAGTCTCCATTGATTGATGAAAGGACAACCTCAGTACCTTGCTTCTACACAGAGTCTTCTACCTAGTGGTTCAGCAAAATAGGATCGAGGGTTTAAAGGAGCAAGAGATATTGGCTGCTTCTTCTCGAGAAGGTTGGGAGGAACAGGCCTCTTTGGGTGTTTGTCCACCCTGTCTACATTTGCAAGTTCTACTTGTTATTTCATTTCCTAGGTAGTTATAATTTATTTTCTTAACACTGTTGATTTATAAAGTATTGGCTGAATGTTAATAGTTATCATCATGTAGAAGTAAATAGTTGATTATGATTCTTTAAATTGTTGAGGAACTTATATGAAATGATAAAATATATTTCTTCCTTGCATTTTTCCATGTATTGTTCTTGTACTGTACTCTAGTACAAGGAAGGGTGTTTAAAAATAGATAAGAATTATGCTATGCAGTAGACAAAATGATTGAATAACTACCATAGATAGAACTCTGCCATGTTCTTGTAAATTTCTAATATGTCTACATTTTGTATTCAAATTTCTTATGTTGTTCACTCATAGAAATATTATAGCAATACTTAATTTATGCAAACATTATAATATTTTTATAATTATAGTAATAGAAACAACATCTCTTATTCCGCACAAAACCTAGGGTTTACTTATAAGATTAACTATTTTCCTTACAACAAAGTAAATATTGTACATTCTCTTATCATTTCTTTTCATCCTGCTAATGTATCTTATCATCTAAACTTCACTATAGATTGTCATCAATCTTCATAAAGTTTAAAAGAATTGTTGAAAAAGTAGTAAACAAACATAGTTATGTTATAGAGATGCGAAGCAATTATCTCATCATTATTAACGTACCAAACAAACACAGACAACATCTATTTTGGACGAATATCCTAAAAATCCCAAACATTTATAATTATCTTTAAAACTGAATTGGATTTTCTTATCATTTCGAAAATAGAAAGACACAGCTCGATTTCTTGAAAAACCTTATAGGTACAAGTCTTCATTTAAAACTCTTATAATTTACACATTAAAGACATTTAAAATATCTCTTAACACTGAGTAGGGTTCGCGTCCTCATGGCCGAAAAACCTTACACCTCTCCTAACATCAAAATTTCACTACAACAGCGTTTTATTTAAGGTTTATCGTCCTTGTGCAATTTTAGAATTAACACATCCATACTCGGTACAAACCTAACCTAAACGTAGAGACCACATTGAAAACATTACACTTCCATATCTTCAAGCACACCTCAAATAACAACTCATCATTGAAGGAACATAAGAAACATACGAGACTAGGTCTCAGCTTTTGCAAAGACCAAAACATTTCGAAACCATCTTTTTACAAAAACAAGAGTTAGGGTTTGAAACTACAAACAAGTGGACATTTAGCCATTTCGGCTCTCGGCCCTTAAACAAAAACTCAACATGTTCAGGAATTGGGCTGTAGCCCTTGTCATTGTATTTTAAACATCATTTAAACACAATAACGTTGCCTGCCAGGAGCATTTTCTCTCAGGCGCATATAGTATCCAAAAACCTTAACCTTTCTCTTTAATAAAACTGTCAGGGTTGAAACCCTTTCCACACAGATGTTACAATTTTACAACAAAATGATACACAGCAAAACGAGGTAGAACCAATGAAGAAATAGGTCGAGGATGCCATCCTCCCCACACTTTCCAAATAACTTTTAAGCTTTACAAATGACAGTGTAATCCACAGCTAAACCACGAAGACCTAAGCTTCAGCTAAAACCAATTAAGGACCAATAGTTTCCAAATTGACACCTACAGGAAACCATTGAGGCTTACCAGGCTTCGTAAAGCTTCCAACTATGGCATTGCAACTTTCAACATCCAAACCGAGAAGCACCTGCCACAGAGCACACAACGTGGTTGAAAACTTGGAAGATGAAGTTTAAAAACAAAACACATACTATTATACATCATTGAAACTACTCAGGATAACTTTTAAAGGGACTGAACTTACATTTAAAAGCACTGTGGCTTGAAAACGAATGCCCCTGCAAGTCGGCGAGTTCCAGAGTCACGCCACCTACTAAACATGTGCAGAAATCTTCACTTCATAGATCGACTCTTAACACCTTAACAAGTGACAGTATCCTTCCTCAGGTCGCATTTTTGAATCTTGGGAGGTGCTCTCAAAAACAAGAAATGAAACCCTAAAGACCTGCAGGCGTGTCGGCCTCTCTACCACACCACTCCGGGAAAATGAATGCAAAAGGTTATGCCATCGAAATGGAAAGCTGAGAGCAATTAGGTTTAGCACCATAACCAAGGAGACCATGTGAAGGTCACCACGTTGGATGCCATTTGGCATTCCACTTAGAAACCCTTTAATGCACTTTATTAACACATCTACCACAAGTACGAAGAACCATAAGCACAACCATGCAACACGATAGTGGATCGAACTCCTATATAGTTAAACATTGCAATATTAATATAGTATAGTCACCAAAAGACCCAAAGTCAAAACATTATCACATAATCCAAATGTGTTACAACATTGTTTAATGACCTAGATAAGACCTCGACCCTCGACTTGTAAGGTTATAAACTTAGACAATATAGTTGATGTCATCACTAAGGTATCATGTGGAACATATAAAACCTTTTTGTATTGTATCAAGACAATATGACACATATCGCAACTATAGTATAAGCTATTGTTACAATGCTCTAATGGTTATAGTATCAATGGTATAAACTATAGAAGAAATGCAAATAGCAATAGTATTAACTATATTACAATAGTCAAGTATGAAAATTGCCATCGTATAAATTAGTAGAAGAGCATGCTTAGAATGTATAGTCACAACTTTAGAATTATATTATATAATAACATCACACTATATGTTATGCATATAATTACATAGGATCAAAGATGAGCATAGAATTACAATAGAAACATTTGAGTATTAGAATATGAAACTATTAATATAAATTATTGATCTCACATTGTAATTTCTTAGGTGTAGGATTTGATATTCTAGCCACGATAATCAAAAGTTTTAATACTTCACTTCATACGAGACAAATGTAATAATAATAATTATTACATTATGAGGTTCCAAACTATAGTTAAAAGTACATAAACAACTGAGTAACTGCAAGATCAAACTAGAATGGATCTCACCCTGACATGTTTGCAAGTAATTCTATTTCTCTTTTTAAACTTGAAAAGCTAACTGATGATAAATAGGATTTCTGTATTTACGTTCAAAACACTTTTTCTCTTACTTGTAATCTGCGACAGAACATTCAAATGCTTTAGCTAATAACTAAGTAAGCCTTGGGGTTTCCATAGGACCCCTTCATCATCAATAAGAAGAACAACAGTTAGCACATATAAACAATAGCAAGTAAATTTATGAAGCATCGACATCAAATTCTAGTAATCATAATTAATCTAGGATTCACGATTGAGGCAAGAAAACATCCATCGCCATTCTAATGAAGACATAAATACATTTCACGCACAACGTAAAAACAATACACATGCATGATCATTATAACATTTTATTTCAACATGACGTTTAAATTAACAAACCAGCATTTATTATATTTCTGCATAGAAAGTGTAGCAATTAATGCTACATTGAAAAATTTTAAATTTTTGTGATTTTCAGGATGTTACATGTGGTATCAGAGCGTGGTTCAAACTCTAGGCTTGAAATAGGCTCACATGCACAAAACAAAAAATTTAGTTACTAACTTTTATTTAATTTTGTTTCTATACATAATAGTTTGATGTTTAATTTGCAGGTATGGACATACCGGAAGAATTAGAAGAGGAGAGATCTCCTCATAATGAACATAATAATAGCAAACATGAAAATATTAATGAAGGAATCTACGTAGAACTTAATGATCAATCATCTAAATTATTACGTACTGTTAAGGATTTAAAAAATGAAATAAAAAGTGTTAAGGAAGAAAACGAAAATATTTTAAGAGCACAAGAGGAATTAAATCATACTTTATTGGATAAGTACCATCAAGATGAAAAAGATAAGAGAACATAAGTAAAAACTGAATCTGAGACAATGTCCTACAAACACAGAGATAAGAAAGAAAAATACTATAAAACTGAAAGTAACTCTTCTTCTTTTGAATCTGATGATAAAACTTATCGCAGAAAACATAATTCTAATCAGGACAATAGTGGTAATGACTTTGGTCCTAAGAAAAGACGTAAAAATTATGAAAAAATTTCAGGAGAGTTTAAAAATATAAAACCTCCAACTTTTAATGGAGAAAATGAAAAGGGAGAGGCAGCTGAAGCATGGCTTTCCAGAATGAAGAAGTATTTTCAGATTTATAACTACTCATATCAATTAAAAGCTAAGATGGCCATATACAATCTGACCGGAAGGGCATACATTTGGTGGCAAGATATCAAAAGAGTTAAAAGTCTTAAGGACAAGAACATAAAATGGAGTACATTTAAGAAAATGTTTAAGAAATTTTTTTATCCGAACAGTACTACAAAGATAAATCAAAGGAATTTTATGATTTAAAGATGGGTTCTATGACCATGAAGGAGTTATGTAGCAAATTTATTAGGTTGTTAAGGTATGTACCTTACCTAGCTGAAGAAAAACCTAAGATACAAAGGTTTCTAAGTTGCTTACCCTTCCACATAAATGACAGAATTGAATATGATAATCTTCAACTCTTGAGGAAGCCATGAGGAAGGCTAATTTCTGTTTTGAACAGAACAAGAGAAGAGAAGGTGTATCTAGTTGGAGGAATAATAAATCAAGTAATTATGAGCATAAGAAGAAAAAATTTAATTTTAATAATTCTGGAAATAATAAAAATTTCAATAACATAAATTTTCATAATAATAATAATTACATAGGTAATGCACCACAAAATTTTATTGCTGCAAGGAATGTGCCTAATAATAATAATAATAATAATAACACCATAAATGTTGAACATAGGCCACCTTTGAAGTGTTTTGACTGCAATGGACCACATACCAGAGCAAAATTCCCACTCAGAAGAAAGGCAACCAACAACATTCACACCATACAAGTGGAACCAATAGTTGGCGATGTAGCAAGAGAAATGCCCATGATTAACGCAGCGCTGGAAAATCAACAAGCAGACCATCAAACTTCTATGGTCGAGATCGAAGGTATGATACAAAACAAATCTATTTCAATTTTAATAGATCTAGGTGCAATTTTGAGTTACATTTCACCTGATTTAGTGAAAAGTTGCAAGTTAAAGGTAGAAAAATTTGATAATTCATGGTTAGTTCAGCTAACAACAAGCACTAAAAGAAAAGTTACAGAATTTGTCAAAAGTTGTGATTTACTTATGAGTCAGCTGAAAACGCAAGTTAATTTGAATGTTTTGCCATTAGGGTCATATGATGTGTTACTTGGCATGGACTGTCTTGAACAACATAGAATAGTAATCAACTTTTATGAAAAGTCTTTTACTTGTTTCAATAATGAAGGTAATACTGAAACAGTAAAAGGAATTCCTAGGAAAACATCTGTAAGACAAATTTCTGCTTTACAACTAAAGAAAGCTGTAAGAAAAGGTTGTAAAATGTTTGTTGTGAATGTGATTAATGACGAATGTTCATCTAAAGAAGATAAGATAAAACTGGAAGACATACCTATTCTTAAGGACTTTTATGATGTATTGCTGGAATAAATTCTAGGATTACCTCTGAAAAGGGAACTTGATTTCACCATTGAGTTAGTACTGGGTGCGGTATCAAACTCAAACGCTCCTTGCAGAATGAATATTCTGGAGTTAAGTGAAATAAAATATCAATTGAAAGAATTAATAGATAAGAACTACATAAGGCCAAGTGTGTCTCCTTGGGGAGCGCCAGTTATCTTTGTTAAAAAGAAGGGCGGTACTTTGCGACTGTTCATAGATTACCGCCAACTTAATTATATGGCAATTAAGAATTAATATCCCTTGCCCCGCATTGATGATATATTCTATCAGGTACGCGGAGTAGAGATATTCACTAAAATTGACCTAACTAGGTCTGGGTATCATCAAGTTAGAATAAAGGATGAAGAATTTTTCAGAACGGCTTTCAGAACTCGTTATGGACATTACCAGTTCGTAGTGGTGCCTTTTGGGCTAACTAATGCACCGGTATTATTCATGTGTTTAATGAATAACATTCTACATAAGTACCTAGACAAGTTTGCAATTGTGTTCATTGATGATATTCTAATTTATTCAAAAACTAAAGAAGAGCACGACGAACACTTAAGAATAATTCTGCAAGTTTTAAGAGAACATCAGCTTTACGCTAAGTTCAGTAAATGTGACTTTTATAAAGATAAAATAAAGTACCTAGGTCATATCATATCTAAAGACATAATTTTTGTCGACCCAGATAAAATAAGAGCAGTTAATGAGTGGCCTATCCCTAAAGACGTAACTAATGTACGGTCATTTATGGGAACAATAGGTTACTACAGAAAGTTTATTGAAGGATTCTCTAAAATTGCGAATCCCATAACTTCTTTGTAGAACAAGAGAAAGAAATTCGTGTGGGATAAAAAATGCGAAGAAAGTTTTAAGAAGTTGAAAGAGTTATTAACAACACTAGCTATATTAGAAATTGTTGACCCTAATAAGGACTTCGTTGTATGCACCAATGCATGTAACGATGGACTTGGTGGGGTCTTAACTCAAGAAGGTCATGCTATTGCTGATGAGTCTAGAAAGTTAAAAATCCACGAAAATAACTACGCAACTTATGATCTAGAGCTGGAATCCATGATACATGCACTAAAAATGTGGCGCCATCACTTAATTGGAAGGAAGTTTACACTAATGACAGATAATAAAGGCTTAAAATGCTTGTTGGATCAAACAAATATTAACGTAAGGGAAGCTAGGTGACTAGCTTTCCTTAGCGAGTATGATTTTGAAATTCAACACATTAAGGGTAAAGAAAACAAAGTTGTTGATGCCTTGAGCAGAAATGTCAAATTAAATTTTGTGGCAGCAATCAACACATTTAAGACAGATCTGGAAAATCAGATCGAAGAAGGAATTAAGCAAGATGAAAATGATCAAAAATTGCATGATAAGGTTGTTGAAAATTTATCTCAAAAAATTTAATAATAGATTACTGTATTAATGGAAAGGGCTTAATGATGTATAAAAACATAATTTATGTACCTAATGTGTCAAAAGTTAAATTGCTAATTTTGGATGAAGTTCATAAAAGTCCTTATTCGGGACACCCTGGTTATCAGAAAATGATAACTATGTTAAGAAAGGATTACTTTTGGCCCAACATGAAGAATGAAGTGGTTGAATACATAGATAAGTGTTTGGAATGTCAGACAATTAAGGCTGAACATCAATACCTAGTTGGCCTATTGCATCCATTTCCAATTACGGAATGGAAATGGGAAATTATAAGTATTGATTTTATAACAGGTTTACCTAAGAATTAAAAACAAAATGACTCAATAATGGTGGTGTGGATAAAATTAGTAAATCTGCTCATTTTATTCCTGTTAAGACTACTTTCAAAGCTTCTAACATTGCAGATGTGTTTATGAAGCAAATCTTTCTCTTACATGGAATTCCAAAGGTAATTATTTTTTATCGAGATTCCAAGTTCACTGGAAATTTCTGGACAACATTGTTTAAAGGTCTAAATACTAAATTGAATTTTAGTACTTCTTTCCATCCACAAACTGACGGACAGATTGGAAGGGTTAATCAGATTTTAGAAGATGTGTTAAGAATGTATGTTAAGGATTAGCCAACTAAGTGGAAAGATTATTTGCATTTAGTTGAATTTGCTTACAATAATCATTATCAAGCATCTACTAGACTTAGTCCATTTGAGATTTTATATGGAAGAAAATGCAGTACTCTTATTTCTTGGGATAACCCTATTGACAGATTAACGTTAGGACCATATTTGTTAAAAGAAATGGAGCTAACCGTGAAACAGTTACAAGGCCACTTAAAGGTTGCACAACATAGAAAAAAAAGTTATGCAGATCTAAAACGCACTGAAAGAGAATTTCAGGTTGGAGATCATGTCTTTGTAAAGGTAAAACCCAAGAAAAGTTCTTTTAAACTTGGGAGTTGTGCTAAACTAGCACCAAGTTACTATGGACCATTTGAAGTCTTATCAAGGATTGGACTTGTTGCATATCAGTTGGCTCTGCCTTCTAATTTAAGAATCCATAATGTTTTTCACATTTCTGTTTTAAAGAAGTATGTGCACGATGCTACTCATGTGTTGAATTGGAATGACATGCAGGTGGAACCCAAAGGCGATTTTCAGGTGGAACTGGATTGTATTCTCGACAGGAGGAAAATTATGCTCTGGAATTGTACCATAGGGAAGGTAAAGGTGCAATGGAAGCACCTTAGCCCTGGTGAAGCTATGTGGGAATTGGAAAGTAATATGCAGGAAGCATATCCACTTTTGTTCCAGGGAGGCTCCGAGGAAGAATAAGCAACATCGAGGACAATGTTGAGCTTAAGTGGGGATGTTTGTAACATACCCCTTTGCTGAAACATTTTATGTTTGAATAAAACATTATCTTAACTTTTATTGTAAAGTTTTATATTTGGTCAAGTGGCCAAGGATGATTGTAATTGCACAATATTATTATTTAATAAAATAAAATTATGAGACACTCACCCAAAGAGACTGTTGAAATAGTGTTTACTGACCCACTAGGTGGAATGGAATATGGGGTAGAAGGCAATGGACAAGTGGCAGCATCAGGAACTCAGTAACTAGCTGTTGTTATGGGATAAATCCCTTGAATTGTGGTCAAAGTTCCCTGAAAGATGGGACTGGATCTTGAGGTTCATTTATTTTGGAAACTGACCACTAAGGACCTAGGCGTCTTTATAAGCCATCGATTTTGAGCAGAGGCTCACACTTTTTCTGACGAGAAAATTTACCTCGTGGTTCTGTTGTATGCACACAAGAGATTCAGTGAGGGGAAGCTATGTTTTGAGTTGTAGTGTAAGTCTGTTTCACTTCTACTAAGTGCAGAGTTTACTATTGAGTACAAAGATTTATTTTGAGGTGTCTTGCAATTCTCCATTGATTGCTGAAAGTACAACCTGAGTGCCTTGCTTCTACATAGAGTCTTCTACCTACTGATTCAGTAAATAGGCTCAGGAGTCCAAAGGAGCAAGAGATATTGGTTGCTTCCTCTATAGAAGGTTGGGAGGAATAGGCTTCTTTGGGTGTTTGTCCACCATATGTACATTTGCAGGTTCTACTTGTTATTTCATTTCCTAAGTAGTTATAACTTATTTTCTTAACAGTGTTGATTTAGAAATTATTAGCTGAATGTTAATAGTTATCATTTGTAGAAGTAAATAGTTGATTATGATTCTGTAAATTGTTGAGAAACTTATATGAAATGATAGAATAGATTTCTTCCCTGCATTTTTCGATGTACTGTTTTTGTACCATACTCTAGTATAGGGTAGGGTGTTTAAAAATAGATAAGAATGATGTTATGCAGTAGACAAAATGATTTTATAACTATCATAGATAGAACTCCGCCATGTTCCTGTAAATTTCTAATCTGTCTACATTTTGTATTTAAATTTTTTATGTTGTTCAGTCATAGAAATCTTATAGCAATACTTAATTTTTGCAGAAATTATAATATTTTTTTAATTATAGTAATAGAAAGAACATCTCTTATTCTACACAAAACCTAGGGTTTTCTTATAAGATTAACTATTTTCCTTACAACAAGTAAATATTGTACATTCTCTTATCATTTATTTTCATCCTGTTAATGTATTTTATCATCTAAAATTCACTATAGATTGTCATCAATCTTCATAAAGTTTAAAACAACTTGTCAACACCCAAATCATACCCCATAGGTTGTGGGAGAGGGCAAGTTGGGGTAACCACTAACCACTTTGGACTAATGCTACTGACCCAACATAGTCAGAGAGGGCTCCCTCTACAAACTTATGAAAAACTGGAAACAATCAAAGTTGTCAACAATGAAAACACATACCAGCATTCATTTCTCAAGATAATCATTCAAGCACATCCAGAAGGCTAGACTTCTATTAGGATAGATCGTTTGTGGTTGGAAAACAACGTGGATCTATATTGGGCCAATGGATTCAAATTAAACAAGACATGAACATCATTGACAAACACTTTGTAGATACATTCATACAGGGGCAAGGTAGCCACCAGCGCACTATCAAAAAGATTTTAGTTGGTGATTTGGAAGAGAAATGAACAGTCCATCAATATAAAGCATGGAGACATGAATTCTATATTGAATTTAGAAGAAAATAGTAGTGGAATGCTTGGTATGATATGAACAGAGCATAATTTCTATGAATTCAATTCAAATACTACACTGAACCAAACATGAATGAGCAATTACAAACTGGATTGACAAAGAAAGAAACACAATTCACATGGGAAAGAGAAAGAACAGACTACAAGACCAATCACACAGGAATCCTTGATAAAACACCTGCTTGGCTCTGTCAACTTTATTCAAGATAACTCAAAAATTTTTACACAGAGCAATATACAATTCTCCAAAAAGTTTTCAACTCTTTTTCATTCAATTACATAGCATATATAGCTTCCTAGAGCCTCCTGCTCGACCTCCTCATACTTGAAAATAGTTATAACAAAATGCCACCTCATCAATACATATTCTCCACTATAAAAATGGGTGAAGCAGGCCTAACTGTTTTTCATATTCACCGGTCCTTTTACTAGATGACTTCTAACTTCAAAATAAAAGACAAAAGGATAGTAAAGTAATTGCACCAGCTGGCTATTCCCAATAGTTGCCTCAAAAAATATTACAAATTACTTCAGAAATGAAAATGTTTCGGAAGTATTTGAAAATAACAACAACTCTTTGAAAAATAAAAAATCCCAACGACTACTGTGCAGGATGAAGCATGTATCTCATTTTTCCATATCTTTCCACAACGGTCCATAGCTCGCTAGATGGAAGGTCATATTCCACTATTTCCTTCACCATAACCCTTATCCTGATGTGATCTGAATAGGAAGCTGGGGGAAGTCTCTCGCCAATAGCGACCAACCTGTTTATGATTTCAAAGTCTTCTGCGATCTTTTCCATCATAATTTTTCCGGTGAGTAGATGGTTCAAATGTTGGAATTTGGCATGATCCATTCTTATGTTGAAAAGCAATTTTTTATACCCATTTTGGGAAATCAGCTCCTGATTATCATCCCAGGACGTGGGTAATCCCATTTCAACCATCTTTCCAAACTATCCTTTGAATTCTGCTACCTGCCTCTTCATTTGCTCTGACTTGGCTTCCACACCTTCGACCTGCGGATGCTTCCTGAGAACCCTTCTTTCCGCCGCCATTGCCGTGATCCGGTTTCCAATATTCAAGGTTTTCCTTTCCTCTACTGATAAACCATTTAGAAACATAATACCGTTCTGTGCTGTATCTTTGGGCTTTTGGCTTAGAGTTTCCCTCATGGCCACACAACTTGTAAGAGCATCACTGACTGTTTTCTCCTTTATTCTCACAAAATCTAGGTACGGCCTAAAGTCTTCAGCTACTTTAATAATCTGATCCCAAACCTAATGTTTGCATCCTTGCATATCCTCCTGGTCTATAACTTGATGAGCAATATTTTCATTAACTTCCCCTAGGGTGTTGTATTTCTCTTACAGGGATCTCGTCTCTTCTTCCCTTTTTGCACTCTCCTCTTCCAACATCCGAGCTTTTTCCTTCAATTCTCTGATCTCAACATCCTTCAGACTAATATGGGACATAGCCTGCACAAGGATATTAGTATCACCTTCATATCCACTTTGATTCACACTTGACAGTCATATGTCCAAATTCGACAAGTTACTTTTTAAATCATTTATCTCATTCTCCAAGCTTATTTTCTCCTTTTTCCAATTGTCTTCTTTCTCAACAAACTTTAGCAACCCTGCTTTACTATCACTCAATTCTTTAGATAAATTATCTTTTTCTATCTCCAGGTTTGTCTCCTCTAGAGCCTAGATCAATTGTATATTTGGGACCTTTCCCCTTTTCTATAGCTTCTGAATCAGGTTATCCTTTGCTATCAACAACTGCTTGCTGGCTTTTCCTCCGCTGTCACTTTCAACTAAGTCAAGTTGAAGCTTCTTGACTTGTTGTTGAAAGGATTTGTTTTCTAATCTCTCCTGCTTCAATTGGCCTTCTAAATCATTTACAGTGACCTCCAATTTATCAGCCTTCAATGATGCTTCTACGAAATCATCATATATGAATTCTCCGATCTGCTTGTGAAACTGGATCTTATCAGGCACCGGTATCTTCTTCCAATTGACCTTCACTTCGGTCACTTTGTCCTCTGTCGATATTTGCCAGGTTCAAAGTGTTGTCCCTTGTATCTCTATTGGCCATCAAAGAAGCTATGGAACAAGACAAACTCCCAGCTCTTGGCATCAAATCAAACAGCCTTTGGGCCAAGGCCTGTTTATTTTGTTCATACTGTTTGCACAGGTCAGCACTGGACCGAAATTTATTGGCTCCATCCCCTTCCTTAACCTCTTGAAAATTGTATTCTCGAATTTGGACCTCTAGAGCCGAAGGCTCTTCTTCCTCACATTTAACATTGCCAGCCAAGGTCACCAACTCATCCCGCATCCCGACATTTAGTCCTTGGTCTTCACTCCATCTTTCATTTCCTGCCAAAACAATCAGTTCATCCGAGGTCTCCATTTTAAACCTTTTTTCTTCATTTTCTTCCTCAGCATCTACATCCAGAACTTCATGCAAGTCCCTTTTCCTTCCAACCTCCAAAGTGTTGAGCACTTACTCCACATCCATTTCCAAATATGACAAAACTAGGTCGCCTACTTGTAAATTCACGACCTCCTCCTCCTCAGGTTCACAACGAAGCAAATTCCGCCCCTTCAACGATCCTTCTGTCTCCTGGTGTTCAAAAATTCTTAGGTTACATAATTTTCTCCTCTTAGAAATAATGTGCAAGGGATCATATGCAATTGCAACATCTTTTTTAAACCCCATAATTTCCAGCAATTTCTCTACCTCTACCCTAGCGTCCTTGCTTTTTATAACAAAAGGGCCCACTCTCCACGGGTACTTTACATCCGTGCCTTTCTTGAATTTCAAGAATTTTTCATTCTCCAAAATTAACTTCTACCTAACGAACTCGAGAGAAAAAACCCTCAGAGTTAGGAAGGCAGGTAAAAGATAGGGCTTGTGCATGAAGTCGTATAACCTAATCACTGTAGCATCCTTCAATAGAAACCAGTCACCAACTGCCAGTTCCTTCTTCAACTGCATCATTGATTCCATCTCTGGAAACACCCTAGGTATTTCTTCCCCAAAAATGACTTTATAAACAACAGACAAAATATAGTTCACGTAATTAAAGACATTATCTTCCAAACAATCTGTGTCAAGTAATGGGGAAAACTGCAAATACTCTACACTGCTACACAGAACCATTTTCACTAGCTGTGTCTAATACCTGAAATACCTAGTATTTGGGAATTTTCTTAATTGTACATGTATTTTATCTGCCAAAAATTCCTCGAACTTGACGGATGGGATGAGCCCATTTTCAGACCCCGACGAACTAATGCTAATCATAAAAAGAAGACTCAACTGAAATTCGGTTACCCACAAATCTATATCTAATCCTAGAAACTGAGCCAACAAAGAAAGGACCAATTGGGAATTGTCATAAAAAAGGCTAACCTATAAAGGGTAAGGGGTTTCTGTGACTTTTAAGCCGAGTTTTAGACATGTAGCTAAAAAATCTTAGCAGCTTTTAGGGGTAATTTGGAGAAACAAGGCGATGACCGACTCTTCCGAAAAAACCCTCTAACTCAAGGTCCTGTGACTTAGGAATGGTAAAAGAGCTGCTAATGACTAAGGCATCTACTGTACAGACGATTCTAGATTGAGGGGCATCCATGATTATCCTTTGGGGTTCTGAGTAATTTTTTGAACACCATGACATGAACTCAGGGAAAGGCACTACCTGGTCAAGGAAAAGGAAGATAAATGACGACCTAAAAACCCCATGTATATCTAGACCTTGCTCAAGCAAGGCCTTCAAGCTTTTCTTAATCTCAGGGACAGGGAGCCGAACGTTTGTGTCGAACACATCGGGGTCTCTATCCTCTAGGGAAACCTTAACCCTAGAACTGGTAGAAACCTATTCTTCCTCCATTTACGACTATAAAAAGACTTGGATTTCCAGAAAATGGCGGTTACAAGGTCTTACCCATCACTGAAAGCCCTGAGCGCACCTCCTCCTATCATCCTCTTTGGCTTTCGCATGTCCAAAAGCTTCCGACTGTGACAGGGTTGAGGAGAAAATGTCAACCCCCTTTTGTGCACTTATATATATATATAACCCTGTTTACATAACCCCTGGCCTCCTTCGCCAGCTGTCCACCTCTCCTATCTGTTGATCTCGCGTGTGCCGATATCGGTTGTCCAAATCTACTCCCCTTTAACTAATTTGACCACCATTTTATCTCCACCATTGGATCATCCTTCTAGCCCTCATCTGTGACGTTCATCTTGTTAGCACGGGTCCATAGGGCGCCATCGCATACACCTAAAGTGGTTTCTCATACCACCTTCTGGCTTGCGACGAGCTCTGGTGCTGACACATGCCCAGCGGGTTTTCTCCTCGCGACCGCTTTGCCGCTTATTCTCCCCGCAAGTTCTTGATGTGACGATCAACATAGACCGTCAATCACCTCCAATGCCATGCATCCTCGGTGGGGATCCGCCATGTACTTAATTCCTTCAATTTCTTTGTCAGTGGGGTCCTTACCACTATCTTCCGTGCAACTATAGCCCCCATCGCCTTTGATCAGGTCCCTCGTATGCCGCACTATTGATCCATTGGAGAAATGAGCCTTTACTAAGGCTCACTATCCCGAACCATCAGATCCCATGATGATGAACCTCCGTCGTTGATGCTAGCTCCTTGTCCCCACCATAGCGGCATTGCATGTGTTCGAGACGATTTTTATCACCGCTCGTCCTCCTTGCGATGCCCTCCGGAGCCGACACCTATCCGGTGGTATTACTCATCGCAACTTCCTATCTTCCATCCCTTCTGGGAAACTCAGCCATGCGATCATCCATGATAACCATAGATCCTTTATCTGTGTCCGATCGATGGTTCCAACCTATGCATCACTTAACCTTTCACATTTTTTCCCACAGACTATAGGTTTTTGGGTCTTCTCACATCCTTTTGTCATTTTTATTTGCCTATTAATACCCTTACTTTGAAAAATTCTTATCTTTATTACATTGGATCCTTCTAGTCCATTTCTTTTCATGCCTTAGCATCTGGCTATGGAGAATGGAGAGTACTGTAGGCTTCCATCATGTAGCTTTCTAACCCTCCACCTTTCACCTTTAGTATTTTATGCTGCAAAGTAATTAAATGATCATTAAATGAACAAACCAACATTTATTATATTTTTGCACAGCAAGTATAGCAATTAATGCTACGTTGAAAAATTTTAAAGTTTTGTGATTTTCGGGATGTTACAACAACCAAGAGGAAAAACGACTCTCCACCCTAATGCAATATGCACCACTGATAACACGTCCAACCAATATAAGTACATATATATAAATATAATACCATAACCTACAGGGCCAATCTCCCCACACCAACGCAGCAACACAACAAGAACCAACATGGATACCTATTGAACATGCAAGTTCAACCCATCTTGAAGTAGAGCATAAAAACACACACAGATAAACCATCAAGAAGACACGATATGGATAGAACGTTCAGTCCTCTTATTCATTCATTGAGGTAGTATTTATACAATAAATGGAGAGGTTGGAGTAGTTACACCTGTTCCAACCGCTCATTAGTTAAACACACATTAATACATGATGATACCAAAGGGCGGCTAAATGGCCCTCTCAACATCTCCCTCACCAACAAAGCACTTCTTCATCCCGAAAAAGACATGCAAAAACAACCATGAGTCTGATTTATTTATCCTTCGTCAACAGTCTGGTAGTGGAAGATTAGAAGGAGACTGCGTTAGGTAGTTAAACTTGTCGGCGTTTTGAGCCACAAAGTAGGGCTCATCATCAGGAGAAAAATTATCTCAGGTTAGTGTAGGTATGGAAATTAGCCATTTAATAGATGTAAGGTTATTAATTAATTAATTTTTTAAGGGTTTCAGCTGACAGTTTTAATTAATGATATTATTTATTAAATATTCCAATTTATTGAGTTTAATAGTTATTAAAAGTTTGAAAGAAACTTTAATTTAAAATTTAATTTAATTTAATTTTTTTTTAATTTTTAAATTTTTTTTTTTTTTTTAGAGTAATGTTCATTTGATCATGGTTTAGAGATTAATAATTAGTTTAGATTGTTTAATAATAATTAATAATTAGATTAGATTTTTGTTTTTTTTTTGAAATTATTATTAGTTAAAAACTAAACTAATTATTAATTGTTATAAAAAAAAATTCATCTAATTATTAATTATTATTAAAAAATCTAAACGAATTATTCATCTCTAAACCATGATCAAATGAACATTACTCTAAAAAATAACAAAAATTTAAAAAATAATAAAAAATTTTAAAATTTTAAATTAAATTTCTTTCAAACTTTTAATAACTATTAAACTCAATAAATTAGAATATTTAATAAATAATATCATTAATCAAAACTGTCGGCTGAAACCCTTAAAAAATTAATTAATTAATAACCTTACATCTATTAATGGCTAATTTCCATACCTAAACTAACTTGGGATAATTTTTCTCCTGATGATGAGCCCTACTTTGTGAATCAAAATGTCGAGAAGTTTAACTACCTAACGCAGACTCCTTCTGATTTTCAACTACCACTGCGTAACAACCATGAACAGTCTGGTAGTGGTCAATCGAGCCTCACCCTTTCACCTTCCTGCTGGCTTTCAGCTCTCGGTCCAGGAACTTTTGGGCTTCCACGCTCTACCTTTACACCAACTCACCAACTACCTTCAAACTTTTGAAAACATATTGACGAGATGTCTTTGTATTTCAGCACCAAGAGGTTCAATCAGTTCAAGTGTTCTTTGTGGCATCATCATGTGATCATTAAGCTCTTTCTTGTGTGTGGTGTACGATGATTGTTGCTTGAATATGGTCTTCATAGACAACTTTTGTCGTGGGGCTTCCTGCAAGTTTAAATGTGTCACTACTGCTTGTGATCGATACCGACTTGACTCGACTCAACATGACTTACTAAGTCGTCTAGAGACTGACTAAATTACAAAGAATTGACCAAAATATAAAATAACCTTAAAAAGATGTTGAGCTTGACTGAATGTAGATACTAACCATATGATGCATCGACTCAAACTAGAAGTCCGACCATGTTATATCGACAATATTTTTAAATAATGACCCAAACATATTTTACATACTCGACCAAATAACTCTTTTGATATCCATATAGACCTCCCATGCTTTACAAATGGCTTCTTTCAACCAAAATGAGGAGTCGACCCAATTTACCAGCCAACTATAGAGACCATCGACCAGAACTATAATATCAACCATATCGACTATCAACTTATAGCAATATCAACCACAAATACGATCGACCATATAACAATACATTCTTTACTCGACATACCTTTAACTTGAATAAACTGACTCGTCAACCCCTTTATAGTCCCACAAGTTTTCATAAATATCAACTCAATATGCTTTTAACCATTGCTAACTTCCTAAGCCAAGTCAGTTCTTACATTTATAAAAATTCGACACTTCATTACACAATCAATTGTCTTTTCCATGATTTTCCATGAACCCTCGACAAGTATATTGGAAGCCAGCCCTGACGGACTGAATAATTGCATGAAAGTCGAATGGATGGAAGACTGTCGTCACACACTCCACCAACGAAGGCCATATGGGATACTCCACTGGAATTCTGAATTCAAATGCCGATGGGTCAATGGATGCTCTGGCCGACGGTTCTTAGTCGATAAACATAGCCAGCCTTTATGAATATATCAACTTCATTCGAAGACCAATAAACAACATAGAACAACGGCTCCCATATACGACTGCTGAGGTCAACGAATAGTTGGTGTTAGAATCGACAGGTGCCTTTTGTGACGGATTGCTTTTACCGGATAGGATTCCATAAGCAGAAAAATCACAAGTATGTTCTTGTTTTATGCATCTCCGGTTGGTCGACTAAATGGAAACTTTGTAAACTTGAATAATTATCAACACAATCAACAGAAATGAATTCCTTGCTTGTCGTATTACTATAGCTTGCTCCTAGTTTCTCGACAGAACCGAGCAACGTGTCCTTCTGCAACTGCTGCTGTACACAGGTAAAAATTTAATAAATTTGGTGGATATAATTTTCAACCTTGTAGTGCACGCGGAATAGCTTCTTCTAGTCTGCTCCATCAAGAAAATGCTCGATTCGACGGATTGGCAAATCGATTGACAAGCACGTGTAAATGGTCGATGCAACCAGCCTTGTCATGATTCCAATGCTCGACGGTTATAGACAAATTCGGCCAGAGATGCCAATCGATCCCATGTTCATTATTTCAGTAAGTTTGAATTGGAATTCTACTACATATTTGTTCTAGTTGATAGAAGTCCCAGTTGCAGCGTGAATCTATGCTCATCAAAGAGCCTCAACTATCAAATTTGAGAAGTGGTTTGAACTTGGATTAGTTAGTTTCTTTGATTTCACGCACGTCCAGCAACCTTATGATGGAAAAAGTTTCTTTGAAGCCATACTCGGGCGAGCAATCTTTATTTGCAGGTTGTATTTTCTTCCAGGTTTGTTGACAACCGTCACCATGAGTCTTCATGAACGCGTTATTTATCTTCGAGTCTGGACACTTCTTCATACTGACGGAAGTTATGGAAACCGATCATACGCACGAACTAACAGTATACAATCTTCCTTGCAGGATCTTCAGCGATCATCACTTCTTTCTTTACAGCAACATAGCGCAGCATCAGCATTTCTGAGCATTTCTTGCAGAGTTTCTTTCTTCTCACGATCTTTTGCATCTTTTTCAGGTTCGATCCATCTTCGACGCACTGCTGTTGTCACCCATACTGCATGAAAGAGGTAATGGCGCCAGATGTTGAACGTGCAGGTTCAACCCAGAACACACACAAATAAACCATCAAGAAGACACGATATAGACAGAACTTTCGGTCCTCTTATTCATTCATTGAGATAGTATTTATACAATAAATGGAGAGGTTGGAGCGGTTACACCTGCTCCAACGGCTCATTAGTTAAACACATATTAATACATGATGATACCAAAGGGCGGCTAAATGGCCCTCTCAACAATACCTGATCCAGCATGAATATATTATACATGCAGCCAAGCAGAATCAAAATCATACTTATGTGAACCATCTTACAGTTACATGGATGAAGGGCGGAGTTGGGTTTGGCTTTCTTAGCCGACCGGTCCCTACTTATTAAAATATAGATCTATACCAAAAACGACAACGCATTCCATAAGCATACGATGGTAGGGTTATTCGATATGAAAAGAATGAGGTTTTACTCTGTGGTGTAATACCTACTGACAAAGTTAGTATATACTAATATTTAAGAAAAGAATAACTGAAACTCCTTCCTAATGAGCAGATACGGATCAGCGAAAACAAACTGGAAATAGAGATTACCTCTGTGACAACATATATCAGACAATGCTTAAAATATTACACCAACAATTGCAAGGTTCAAGCCATCTTCTTCATGCTAAGATTGGTGCAATAGGCAGCACATTCCCCATGCCTTAATATACAGAATTATTTTAAAATAAAGAAGGAAAAAATACAATGAACTTCCTGCAATAAAACTTCATCTGACAGGGATCTTTGCGAGTTATCCTAATTCCCATTGCAGCCTAACAAAAAAAACGTATACAGAGAAAGAAACAAAACTGAAACCAATTCCCAAAGAACATGCACGCTGCAAGGAAGGAGGAGTAACTACCCTCACGTTGTAGTAGCAGCGGTGATCACCCTCAGCGCAGCAAGGAAGGAGGAGTGATCCTCTCAACGCATTCACCACCCCCCAAGGCTCTCAATGCTACCCACTTAAATGCACCCTGGAGTGTATGCCCACGATGTGGAAGAATGGACAAGTGGCAGTATCCACAAAGCAAACCAACATGCAATAAACCTAAATGAAATCAATAGAGTATTCAGGCTCTGTGCATCCATCCAAAGGCAATCCCTCATGAAAAACGCAGCAAGGAAATAACATGCAGAAGGAAACAGGATTGGGGTCGGCTCTCTCAGTCATCCCAATCCCCATGATAGGCAATGCCCACTACCAGCAAAACGCAACAAGAAATAACCTCAACGAGAGAGGTATAAAGTGGTTTTTTTGTGTTTCCATCTTCCACGAAATGGACAACCTTCCCCAAAGCATAAACCTCGAAAAAATACTTCATAGGTTACCAAATAGCTCCCCCTACCTCCGTATAGTGCCCAAGCTCTTAATGCCCATCTCATAAAAAGGAATCAGGATCGTGGAGGTGAAGTCGTTATGCCAAAATAAAGCCAAGTTTCCCTCAAATGAGCTGCCAGCACTGAGGTAGTGGGAGCTCTCCAAAGCCCATAGTGTTGAGCTGTTCAAAACGTGGAGCCAAGCCCTAAGTGGAATCCAGCTATGCTATAACGCTCAACTGTTTTAAGAAGATCGAGAAGGTGAGGGAGTATGCCAAACATCAAAGGAAACGTGGAGTGCATTAACCATAAGTT
The DNA here is from genome assembly GCA_027924585.1 of Larix kaempferi. Classification (NCBI taxonomy): domain Eukaryota; kingdom Viridiplantae; phylum Streptophyta; class Pinopsida; order Pinales; family Pinaceae; genus Larix; species Larix kaempferi. The sequence continues at coordinate 940,555 of BSBM01000316.1, read as the reverse complement.
TCAATTTATTAAAAGAGATCCTTTTACGTTATCCCCCCATCAAGGTCATTATACATATATATATATTTTAGATGAGTAGGTCATCCTTTTTAGCTTTACAAAAGGTATATATTTATCATAATAAACTTTCATTTTAATTAACTTCTCTTTGCCTAAGGCCCTTGTAATATTACAAGCCACTTCAGGATAATAATAAACGCCAAAGCATATAGGTACTTCTATACACTTATATGGCACTATCAACTCAAATATATTTACAATGTATTGTATACAACATATTAGTGTAGCTAATAATATTTCATATATTTATAACATGTATCTTTCTTTACCATGTTGTTTGTATGCACAATTAGAAATAATGTAATTAATAAATGATAACCATTCTTGGTTTTAGATCATATTAACAACAACACCTATATTAAAAATTACATATCCAAATAAGGACTTCGTTGTATGCACTGATGCATGCAACGATGGACTTGGCGAGGTCTTAACTCAAGAAGGTCATATAATAGCATACAAATCAAGGAAGTTAAAAATTCATGAAAAGAACGACACAGCTTATGATCTAGAGTTGGCACCCGTGAAACATGCCTTAAAGATGTGGCTCCATCACTTGATTGGTAGGAAGTTTTCATTAATGACAGATAATAAAGGTTTAAAATATTTGTGGGATCAAACAAATCTAAATGCAAGGCAATCTAAGTGGCTAGCTTTCCTCAAAGAATATGATTTCAAGATTCAACATATTAAGGGTAAAGAAAATAAAGTTGTTGATGCCTTAAGCATAAATGCTAAATTAAATTTTGTGGCAGCAATTAGTACTGTAATGTCCCTAAATTAGTAAAATTTCAAAAAAAAATCTATTACTGTAATACACTAGATAAGAAGTGATTATAAGCAAATTAATTTCAGCACTGATAAATACTTACTATACTGGAAATAAGTTGCGACAGTTAATGGGTCCCAGCTTCCTAATTTACAAGGTCTTACTGGTTGATATTCCTACTGCTTTGCGGAAGCGATGTAAAGGGTAGAAATGAAACTCTGTTTCTAACAATACAAATATTTTAGAATAATATAATACAAATCCCCTTCTTATTGTTTCAATAGTTTATGAGCATATTTCTGAATATATTAACTGATTCTTCAGGTATGATGGACCCTTGTTGGTGACTGTTGAGGCCCATGATGATATGCTTGGTCCTTTAAGGAGAAAAGTACCCTGGAAGAGCTGTCGAGAGGTAGGGTGAAAGAAATGGGGACTCCAGACTTACTTAACGTCATTTCTAATGCATTTACTTGTTCGTGGTTTGCAGGTGTACTTATGAGACATCTACCGGAAATGTCTACTCCACCCACCTAGCAATTATTTAAGTCTCAAGTGTGAGAGCTTTGAAGATTGACACCATTTTTTTTTGTAAAGCCTTGTTTGGAGTTTATGGTATTTTTGAAACTACACTACTTGTTCACCTTTGTAATTATTTAATGGCTCTAGGTAGAGTTTGAGGTTGTTGAATTATTTGATTAGAATTTGCAAACATTGGAATGGTCCTAAAACTATAGAGCGATGGGTCATCATTGAAATAGTGGTAGTAGGTAGTAGTATTTAATGCACCTCTGTGAAGGAACATGGCCTGCTTCCAGTTGTGATGGGGGTTTACCCTAGGATTCTACATCAACAAAGGACAATTTCGTGATTCACTTCACTGGTCTGCTATAGGTGTATTGAGGGTTTCGTTGTTGATCTGAGTTGAGGCTCATGGTCAGCACACCCAATGGAATGACATTGGTGACTGCAAAACGTTGAAGGTAATTATTCTCAAGTTCGATTCTTTATTACTTCTATTGCATATTAGATGATTTGGGATATAAATTTCAGAGCCTGACTTTGTTTGTCGTGGTTGGTTACAGGTATTGACAGGCGTTTCTCTCCTGCGTGGCCAGTACTCAACAATGGCGAGGTTATACATGGTAAGTCCATAAATTGCCATCTCTTAGCTCCTCCTTTCGCCTCTGTGGAGGGGGTTTACTATTGGTATTTTCTTATGAAGAACCTTGTAAGCCCGATTTGGGTTTCCTGCCATGAGTTGTTGGGTTCTTCGGGTCGTCGTTGGCTGGACCACTGCGAAATGTGTCTTTTGGTTTCTATGGCACTGAAGGGTTTTGGTTAGACAGCTCAATGTGGAACTTTGGTAGAAATTATAATTTTAAAAGTGCCCCAAAGGTCAAGCTAAGGTTTATGTAACAATCCTTGGACTTGTGGAACAGAGTAATGGTCTTTTGCATAAAACTATGATTGATTTGTGTAATGTCTGGTCTCTTCGTTTTCTTATGGAAATTGTAGTTTGATGTTTTTTATGCTACTGTCACCTCTATTCTCGGGTGTGAGGATTTTGTACCTGTAATATGACTTCTTAATCTTAATCATGGTTTGCGTTTGCTATGGGTCGCTATTGCCTCTGTCGTGATTTAGTCTCTGTGTTAGTTTTCTAGGTTACGTTGAATCTTGGGACTAAATCTCTGGTTCATTCCTCTAATTGAAATAATGTATGGTTGTTTTTCATTTCACCTAGCTAATGTGGCTCTTTAAGTGGAAGGGTCTAGATTCTCAGTTTTTATATTCGTTGATAGATGTTGCTTAATGTGTTAGAACACTTGCTTGAATTTCCTTATAAGTATTTTCGTTTCTCTTACTGCGTTTTCTAGCAGATTGACTGTAAATGGGGAAAAGAGGGATTCGATCCCTTGCTTGTAAATTATGTCGTGGGTGTTGTCTAAAGGTAGCAAAAATGCCTTGGCAATAAAATGAATGTTTTTGTCTAACTACTATTTTTAATTGAACACGACCTTCGTGAGATTTGAACTTGTGACCACATTCTTGATGGAAAAAATGTAATGAGATTAAATGGTATGAGTAGCACATGTTTTGGTAGTGAGACTCGATTTGTGTAGAAAACTTCTATGTTTTTTATTTGATATAATGTTTAACTAGTTGGTTGAAATCGTGGATTTATTGATGATGTGAAAAAGATACCCTAGTTTCGAAAGAACAACTATACTTATTTTCTGTTTAATGTTTGAAAACCATGGTTGAATGTATAACATGGTTAAGATGGTCGATGTCTAAAATACTACTGTTGTCATTGTAAATGATACTTCCTAAGCATGGAAGGGATGATAAAAGAATTAAAGATTGAATAGGAAAAATTAAACTCTATTGACAAAATGATTCAAATAGATATTAAAATTAATTTTAATAGAAAGACTAAATATCTTAACCTAGAGTCTAGTATAGGTTGTCTAGCAAAGGCTAGCTTAGCTAGGCCTTCTAGATCCTCCACTAGTTTCTGGGTAGAACCTTGAATCCGAATGGGTAAGGAAAATAATGACTGACTTTACTATAACTGAAATTGGAAGCATTAAATACCCCATACCTGGCAGCTTGAGTACTTGGCCACTTCCTGTAGAAAAATCTAGTTGCTTGGAACTTGATTTCTTCTTGTAGAAACCTGCACACTCAACAATAATTAATGCAAAGCCAGATGTATCTTGATAACCTGTTAGTATGATTGCCTTAGGCTGGATGACTTTGGGGATACCATGTTCCTCCCAACCATGATCCTACAACCATTCCTGGTTCTATATGGATCCCCTCGAGCTGGATTCCAAACTGCAAAGAGAGAGATAGAGACCCTAGGTCCACTGTTGGTTCAGATCTGAGAATTATTAAGTGAGGTTGCTTCAGTTTCTTGAAGCATAATACTTTCCTGGGATTACCATAAGAGAATGATAATGACCAAGAATGATAGATTGTCCCCCAAACTTGGGGTCTTCCCTCTTTATATAGGGGATTCTTGAATTATGACTGTTTGGAATAGTTAGTTTCTTTAAAATAAATAATATAATATTTAAAGATAATAAATATCGAGTTCTTTTGAACTAGGACTTTTCAATTGTTTTACTATAAGTACTTTTTGAATTAATATTTTTCATAATATTTACAATGATAATAACTCATATTTACGAGCTAGCTACTGATACATTATTATTTAATAATGTAGTAGTTTACTAAATACTAGTTTTTTTTTATACTATTTAAAAGAAATGTGGCAGCCCACGTATGCATAAACCATATGCAATACATATATATGAAACTTAATACGATCATATTATTTAAAGCTCTTAACAATAATCTTTAGCCTTGAGTCCCTTATGCATGTCAATCCTAAGAGACTACCCTTAGTCAATCCATGCTTAAAGCTAGGGTAATTATCTTTTAATTAATTATGTAACTTCTCAAGATACTTCTTTATCTTTTAAGGGCACAGTCCAATTCTTTGGATGTTCTTTCAGTAAGCTTGGATAGGCACCTCTAGTCTCTCTTTTTGCATGTCGAATCCCCTCGTTTAACATGGTATCTCCCACAATAGGTGATGATGGATAAAAAGATGAATCATTTAGTCAATTAAATAAATGTGATAAAAGTGCTCTTCAGAGTCCTTCCGACTCAACACTTTGAAACTCCGTAACCCCGAGTGCCCTTCAAAGCCTTTTAACTCAACACTCTCACATGGGCGTTACTCTAGTGCAATTTCCAGAGTCCCTGCTCAACACTAGTGCTAGAATGTGGTTGTGAGGCACATCTAGAATATTTAAGTTGCCTCGGATCCGATATTTGTTTCTCAAGCTTGGAGTGCTCAAGGGATCATGCCCAACACTTAATGCACATTAGGTACTCCTAGTACCTCATATTTCCTCTAGGTACATCGGGGCTTTTTCCCAGTACGTAGGTAATCTTGTGTGTTTCTTAGTCCACGCTCAACACACCATATAAGTCAATTATGTCATTCACATCATTGCATAGTATGTAAGCAAAGGTCATCTCAGTATATTAGGGTTGTGTACCCACATCAAAACATAATCAGAACATTGGGGCTTCCTTGCCCATTATATAGTCAAATAATGAAATTCAGTCAGGGTCCATGCCGAATATGTCAGTCTACAAAAGGATAAATCATATGTACTAGGGATCAGGCCCAATAATCAGAATAAATCATATGTGCTCGGGCCGTGGCCCAATATAACATCATAAAATAGTCAGTCCAAAATTCAGGATATTACAAGTATTTATAAAACATATCTCAAAAATCAGCTCGATAAAGGAATTAAGGAAGATGAAAATGATTAGAAATTACGTTGAAGGTAATTACTTTTGTCCAAACATGAAAAATGAAGTGACGAAATACATAGCTAGGTGCTTTCAATGTCAGCAAATTAAAGCTGAACATCAACACCCAGCTGGCCTATTACAGCCATTGCCAATTTCGGAATGGAAGTGGGAAATTATAAGTGTTGATTTTATAACTGGTTTTCCTAGAAATAAAAACAGAATGACTCAATAATGGTAGTTGTGGATAAGCTTAATAAAGCAGCCCATTTTATTCATATTAAAACTACTTTTAAAGATGCTAACATTGTTGATGTGTTTATGAAGCAAAACTTTCGTTTACACATAATTCCTAAGGTAATAATTTCTAATCGAGATTCTAAGTTTACTGGAAATTTTTGGACAACATTGTTTAAAGGTTTAGATACTAAGTTAAATTTCAGTACATCTTTTCACCCACAAACTGATGGAAAAACTTAAAGGGTAAATCATATTTTAGAAGACATGTTAAGAATGTATGTTAAAGATCAACCAACTAAGTGGGAAGCTTATTTACATTTAGTTGAATTTGCTTACAATAATCACTATCAAGATTCTGCTAGACTTAATCCATTTGAGATTTTGTATGGAAGAAAATGCAATACTCCTATTTCTTGGAGTAATCATGTTGACAGATTGATGTTAGGACCATATTTGTTAAAGGAAATGCAACTAACCATGAAACAGGTACAAGGCAATTTAAAAATTGCACAAGATAGACAAAAAAGTTATGTAGATCTGAAACGAACTGAAAAGGAATTTTAGGTAGGAGATCATGTTTTTGTTAAGGTAAAATCCAAGAAAACTTCTTTTAAGCTTGGGAGTTGTGCTAAACTAGCACCCATGTATTATGGACCATTCAAAATTCTATCAAGAATTGGACCAGTTGCATATGAGTTGGCTTTACCATCTAATTTGAAAATACATAATGTTTTCCATATTTATGTTTTGAAAAAGTATGTGCACGATGCTACTCATGTGCTAAATTGGAATGACATATAGGTGGAGCTCGAAGAATATTTTCAGGTGGAACCAAACTGTATCCTCGACAGGAGGGAAATTATGCTCTAGAATCGCACCATAGGGCAGGTAAAGGTGCAATGGAAGCACCTTAGCCTAGATGAAGCTACTTGGGAATTGGAAAGTAATATGCAGACAGCATATCCAATTATGTTCCGAGGAGGCTCTGATGAAGAATAAGAAACATCGAGGACGATGTTGAGCTTAAGTGGGGGTGTTTGTAACATACCCAATACTTGAAACATTTTATGTTTGTGGAAAAAAATTACCTTCACTTTTATTGTAAATTTTTTAAAATAGGAGACACTCACCCAAAGAGACTATTGAAAGATTGTTTACTGACCCACTAAGAGGAATGGAATCTGGGGTAGAAGGAAATGGACAAGCGGTAGCATCTAAACTGAGTAACTAGTTGTTGTTATGGGACAACTCCCTTAAATTGTGTTCAAGTTCCCTGGAATGTGGAACTGGAGCTTATGGCTCATTTATTGAAAACTGACCACCAAAAGACCTAGGCATCTTTTATAAGCCATCGAATTTGAGCAAAGGCTCACACTTTTTCTGACGAGAAAATTTACCATGTGGTTTTGCTGGGAATTGCACACAAGAGATTCGATGAGGGGAAGCTATGTTTTGAATTGCAAAATAAGACTGTCTTACTTCTGTTGAGTGCATAGTTTTCCTGCTGAGTGCAGAGGTTATGGATATGTATGCAAGTCCCCATTGATTGCTGAAGTACATATGTGATGTGTGTATGCAAGTCTCCATTTATTGTCGAAGTACAACCCGAGTGCCTTGATTCTACACAAAGACTTTGGTTTAGTAAATAGACTCGGGGGTCCAAGGGAGCAATTGATTTGGCTGCTTCTTCTGGAGAAGGTTGGGAGGAACAGACCCCTTTGGGTGTTTGTCCACCCTATCAAGTAATCAGGTTCTACCTGTTATATTTTATTTCTTTTATGAACTGTTGAACTAATTCTGAAAAATTGATTGTTTATTAGATACAACCAGACTATTTTAAATGTATGATTTCTATACTGAATATTACTTTTACAAATTGAATGAATGATCATATTTTGAATAATGAATGATAGAAGAATAAATATCTCCATGTATTTTTCCTTTCACCTGAAGGTGATGTACTCTAGTACAAAAAGAGAGTTAATTAACAATGATTAGATATGATTGTCAAAGAGTAAATAAAGATATATGTTATCTACCTTTATGCTAAGAAAATGGTGGTTATATTGAATTATGCAATTCAGAATCTATATCTATTTATTCTTCCGAATAGTATAATTCATAGAGTAAATAATATATAAAAAGGAAATAGTTTATATTGTTGCCTCTGAATAGTTAAACTTGTAGAATCATAAATAGAAAACATAGTTTATACTTTACATATGAACCCCTATGTCCACATATATTTGATTTATAAATAGAATCACAGTAGTATAATTAATACCAATAATTATACTTAAGTATTATATAGTTTCCAAGTAAATATGTTATTTTACGAAACTCCAATATGAACCCTAGAATTATAATCGTTGCATTTAGGTTTATATTTCATTGAAAAAATTTACATTATTTATTACAAAAAAATTTATACAAGTAATATGACAAGATACTATATTTATATTAAGCATAAAAAATCATGCATTATAAACCAGCATCGAGTAGAAACATCAATGAACACTTAGTACTGGAAAATACTCACATCTATGCACTTGAAAATAATTATATTATAGACACCTGTGATGCTAGTATAATACAAAGAGTAGGGCACTTATGTCAATGGTTTAACCACTATTTTTTTTAATTTCCAACTAAGTCCTAAGACTATCGGGTTAATGCATAGCATTACCTAGAACTCAAAACAAGTAAATCTTTTACAGTACTTTAATAAACATTAGCACAGGTAAATAGAAGGCCACAGGTTTCAACCACTATAAGAGGCACACCCAGGTTGGCTAGTAACATGTTATATTCCTACACAAAAAACAATAAGATTCAAGTTTGAGACCTATGGGCTCACCCGAAGATTTATTAAAATGTTATGAATCGGTTTAAATTAATTTAGTCATTCACATAAACTACAAATATTGTTAACATCAACATAATTAAGATTGATGGCATCCATTGCATCATCGCTCCGTATCAATACACAAGCTAAGAAAAAGTAATACACAGGTTCGAATCTTAACCAAGATCATGCCCAGGTAGGGTCTTAGCAACGCATAAATTACAAAGAAGAAATATTATAGTAACCCTGACACAAACGAAGCTATAGGATTAGTTTTTAAAAACCTAAATCCTTTCATATATTATTTAATTACAGAAGAGACAATCTGTCAGGAAGTCGAAAGATATTGCTAACTATTTATTTTACACAGGAAAACCGTAGACATAGCATCGAGATAGAGACAAGGGTTAAAACCCTGTAACTTCCAAATCACCGAAACATTGCATTTTGATAGAATGGCAAGAGCCGAGAAAAAAAATCTCCATTTTACTCAACACAGTAAATAAAATTTTAAAACGAAGGATCCATTATACTTTTGTTTCGAAAAAGGAGCATCGTAATCGCAGTTGAACTACTGAGAGAGTCCAAGGGTTCTTATGCCACTAAAAATCCTATACAAAAACTTTTAATCTAACTTGATAATTGAAAACCCCAAATCCCAAGTTCGTTACCAAGAAAAAACACCTACAGCAGCAATGCTGCTCCAAATGACTTTTGTGCCTCATTACAAACAAGTTACACTGGAAGAGAAATGAAACAACAACAAACCCCTAAGTGTCGACAGAGGTATCACTTTGGGATGAGACCGAGACTTACCGAGGCTCAAACTCCTTTTGAAATCCTTTTCTTTTTCTCAAGCTTCCAACAACGAGTATTGAACCAATCCCTGCCTTTACAAGTGAATACGATTAAGAGTTGTACACTGAAGATACCAAAACAATTCACAAACTGTAAATATTTTTTTGAAGCTCAAGATATTAATAAAACTTACCTTGCAGGTTTTGAACCGGGGCCAAGAAGTGAACCAGGTAACAAAAACTCCAAGCACGTTGAGATAACCATAAAGACCCACGACTAGCACACTTATAGTTGCAAACACCTCTGCGAGTGGTGCTTAGTGCCAATAACCATGTCGGTTGAGAGAAGCTCGACCCACCATTCCACCGTAGAGCCAAGCAACAAAATGTAAAAGACAAAAAACTGAAGCTTCGTAGTAGGGTTTTGATACCCGACACAACTTTAATGAAATCCACGTGATTGCATTAAATTACTACCCAGTCATCCACCAACTTGTGTTACAAACCAACAAGTATATAGTTGAGGATTTCCAAAAACCCATCGAAGCATATAACCCTGACTCCAGTTTGAATGCGACCCACATATTACATAATCTATAGTTTTGTTTTTAAATACCCATCCCATTTTGTAATTTTAACACTGGTTTGATTATTGAGCCACCACATTATGCATAATACATAGTTGGTGTGCATAATTAATAAACCATAACAGTAGTTTGATCATACCTTTATATAAGTTTAGGTTCTTTAACATAGAGTTTAGTTAGGAGTAATATCCCTAACTGGACGAATCATAAACTCTATTAGGCATGGTATAATCTTGCCTTAAGACTATCTTAAAAGATTTTGCAATCAAATCCTTACTAGCATTTAAACTTGTAACCTGGACAAAATCAAGAGAAACATTGCTTTAGCATTAAGATAAGTAAGCCTCAGGCTTACACCAAGGTACCCCTATCAAACAAAAGGAATTTTATTATCAATTCTTAGGGTTATATCCTCAACATATCTACATTAAGTTAAAGCACGCTATAAGATACATAAATGCAAAATAATAAAGCAACATCTCAATTTAACTCTTCGATTATGATGGCATGTAGGCCCATAACCCTACTGTCTCACATTAATATTAAAGGACAATACTTTTATAAATATAGTGATAATATCGCCAAGACATAGGTCCCTTGGACATGTATGTTCCCGTAGAAAGTGGCGACTTTTAAATAAGTATTACGGCATTAAATACAAACATAGGAGTACTCATATATTTAATGGTTGATAAGACAATTAAAATGTTTAAAGGTTATAAATGTCGACATTGGAAATGAAAAGACCAAGTGAGTTATATTCCATAAGTTTATGACGATAAAATAAGCAATAATACACTATTCAAATATAGAATTATAGATTAAAGTGAATGTGTTATGACATGCTTTTAATGACAATGATAATTAATGAAAATTTATGTAGATGATAAAATGTCCCTTTTTATATAAGCAGTAAAATTAAATGTTGAAACTTTATACTTCCACATAGCATTTATTGGCAAATAGACCCTCTAGGAAAAAAATTAATTTTTACGATTTTGGGAATGTTACAAGAGGGTGGATTATGCTTTATTAGTGCTAGCTTAAATGATGGAAAGGGACTCCGAGCCTAGTATATCAAGTTGTAATTATTTGGTGAGCATCCGTTGTGGGGAAAATATGAATGAGATTTATATTCGTTTCAAGAGGGGTTTTAAGACTCCAAAGTACCGAAGACGTGTATGTGTTCTTTTTTTGGATGCCAAAATAAGTGTATAATGGATTCTTGAAGACTAGTTTTTATCTTGCATTGAGTACATCCTTTGTTCCTAATGCATTATTCTCAATTCTATGTTATTTAATAAGAATGGTTTGTTATTGTAGGGAAAAGCATGTTATGCAATATAAGATGATTTTTATGAAAATTAAATCCTTTGTTCAAATTTCAAAATTCTAAGGGAAAAATAGAAAACTAGTTGTTGTTTCAGATATAATCAGAAATTGTTTTTTGTTTAAGAAATCCGTATTATACACAAGTGAAAAAGCAATCCATAGAAGTGTAGACATTGAAGCTCATTTTTTTCTCTAGATATAAATATTGATAAAAGTAGGGGATTATTTTTTATACCAACCTTGTAGGCCTTGATACTAATTTTGATCGCTTGGGATATTTTGATTTTTAAGAAGTTTCAAGGTAGTTTATTGTTGATACTAGAATATTATACTCTCATTTTTTCTAGTTATGTGGGTAGAGTTGATTAACATTCATTTGAGAGTCATTCTTTTGAAAGTTTTGTAATCCTGAGCTACAATATTTTCTATGTGGACATAAAGGTTCATTATAAAGGTAGGAAAGGTTTGATAAGTTTGTGAGACCAATATTTTTGGGTTTTTGAAGTATTACAATATTGAAGAGTTGATTACATTTCCAACACTTCTTTACAATTTCTCTTCCACTTGGAAAATTAACTTTGAATGACCAACTGCATCTATCGATGAATTGGATTGCCTCTGTCCATATCTGACTAGACTACTTTTATCCTTACACTGCTCAACAATTCCATACTTTCAGTGAAAACTACTACATCTCTAAAAGTTTATTTGGAAGATCTCTGATTCGCTACATTTGGAAGTAGCATCCCTTCTAGAGAAAGGGCCACCTACAAGAATGTCATCTTATTATTTTTGTTGTGTAGAGGAGACCAATTTTAAATTTATCTTGTTGGTGAATTTATCGTCGATCCTCCAATATCTAACATATTCACAATATTGAGAAAATATCAGAAATTATTGGAAAACTTGAAAAAATACAAAAATCATCATTTTTTTAATTTTTTTTAAACATCTAAGGAAACGACAATATCAAACAAACACATTGCTACATAAATAGGAAAATAAAATTAATATATAAGATTTACATGATCATATCAAATGGTACATCAAACATCGATACTGAAATATGATATCCATCTTAAGTCCTAAGTCACAAATCTTAACAAGATGATACAAAATCAAATCAAATAAAAAATAAATGTATCTTACGATATGAATCATCATGTGGCATATAGTAAATGTAGTCTTCATGATTAATCCCCTGAATTGGATTTTTATTTTGTTATTTAGAGACATGATGACAATCATCGACATGTGATAAGTACGGAATCAATAGCAATAAATTCACTTGATCGAAATGAACTTCTATTAGACAAATAAAAATTATGTTTCCTACCCTTTGAAAGTAGAGAAAATTTGACAATTTCTACTTACAAGTGAAACAAATTAGTAAATGACGTCTTCGAAATTGACAAAGCCATTGTGGTAGTTTGGGAATGCAATCATTATTCCATATTTACTTTTTCCCTTGCATAAAATATGACTACTTTTTCTATCTTTTACACTTAAAAACGTGTCTTTTTCTCAATTTTGTATATCCGAATTTCATTTTTATTTCTCTAGATATCATATTTTAGATGTACTAATGTGTTATTGTTATGTCATGAGGATTCCAAATGGTCTTGGTATTAAAGGTATTGGAGGTATATATCAAATCTATATTTTTTTGATAAGGTGTGGCATGCATTTTATATTTAATTTCTAAAACAACAAAAATGTACATCAAGAATGGCACATCATGAAGTGAAAGGGATGTCATACATGTTTCCTCTTACATAAACGAGGAAAGGTAGCATGTCCATTCTTGTTCTAATATCAAGAGAATCTACATCTTTTCTAAAAATTTCGATCATGACCGAGATTTGCATAACCATTTCTGATTTGAATGTTGTTATTTATCCTAAATGGAACAGATTAGTCATCTTATGAAAAATTGTTCAACAAAATATTTTTTATAAGGAGATCCTTGTCTTTCTCGGCACATCTCACGTGTTCATGCCGGATCATCTTATTTAAACTATGAAGGAAGAGATTCATGTCCATTTATCCTTGATGGAACAGATTAGTCATCTTATGAAAGGTTGTTCAACACAATATTTTTTATAAAGAGATCCTTGTCTTTCTGGTCACATCTCACGTGCTCATGCCTACTTGTTGGATCATCTTATTTAAACTATGAAGGAAGAGATTCATGTCCCTTTTTCCACATACATCATATTGTCAATTAAGCTCATGCCTTATTCTTTCTAGAGTGTGTGGTTAGAGATTGAGCACATTGATCAATCTAAGAGTGTATGTCTACATACATTATGTAGAATGGGAACTCTGAAAGTGTGTATACCACATTTGATATTGTTTTTGTTCACTTTCGTCCTTCCTTTTCCATTGTCCAACTTACTTTCAATATTTATCTTGAACTTTGACTCTTCTTCCCAATGGCTTAAATGTAACTACTAGTGGAAGTTTGTTTGGATATTCTTGTACTGATCTTATAATATTCAATGATAACTAATTAGGAAGTCTATTATGTTCATTGCAGTTTTAGCTTGTAAAGAAGAGTGGTAGTTAAGAAAATTGTTAATAGTAAAATTTTCAAGCACCGATTCTCAAGAAAATGATGCAGGACCAAATCCAAAGTCTAAAGTGGATGACAATGGAAGAAATACTCCATTTATTACAATTATAGTGGGCATTGTGGTTTTCCTTTTATTTTCTTGGATGTTAGGATCTATGGTATTGTCAATAGTTGGTATTTTCTTAAAATAACCTTGACCTTAATCTTTGGAGTATTTGATTTGTGCTATCAGGGTAGACATCTAGTTATTCTAGGTGTACCTAAGTGTATATCTATTTTTTTGTTGTTGTTGTATTCACTATGATTTTTCTTAGAATGAGATTGAAAATAAGAACTTCTTTAAAAAAATAATGTCAATATTTTATGGTAAGATTGTTGATCATGCTACGTATACCACATTTGATATTGTTTTTGTTCACTTTTGTCCTTCCTTTTCCATTGTCCAACTTACTTTCAATATTTATCTTGAACTTTGACTCTTCTTCCCAATGGCTTAAATGTAACTACTAGTGGAAGTTTGTTTGGATATTCTTGTACTGATCTTATAATATTCAATGATAACTAATTAGGAAGTCTATTATGTTCATTGCAGTTTTAGCTTGTAAAGAAGAGTGGTAGTTAAGAAAATTGTTAATAGTAAAATTTTCAAGCACCGATTCTCAAGAAAATGATGCAGGACCAAATCCAAAGTCTAAAGTGGATGACAATGGAAGAAATACTCCATTTATTACAATTATAGTGGGCATTGTGGTTTTCCTTTTATTTTCTTGGATGTTAGGATCTATGGTATTGTCAATAGTTGGTATTTTCTTAAAATAACCTTGACCTTAATCTTTGGAGTATTTGATTTGTGCTATCAGGGTAGACATCTAGTTATTCTAGGTGTACCTAAGTGTATATCTATTTTTTTGTTGTTGTTGTTGTATTCACTATGATTTTTCTTAGAATGAGATTGAAAATAAGAACTTCTTTAAAAAAATAATGTCAATATTTTATGGTAAGATTGTTGATCATGCTATGTATACCACATTTGATATTGTTTTTGTTCACTTTCGTCCTTCCTTTTCCATTGTCCAACTTACTTTCAATATTTATCTTGAACTTTGACTCTTCTTCCCAATGGCTTAAATGTAACTACTAGTGGAAGTTTGTTTGGATATTCTTGTACTGATCTTATAATATTCAATGATAACTAATTAGGAAGTCTATTATGTTCATTGCAGTTTTAGCTTGTAAAGAAGAGTGGTAGTTAAGAAAATTGTTAATAGTAAAATTTTCAAGCACCGATTCTCAAGAAAATGATGCAGGACCAAATCCAAAGTCTAAAGTGGATGACAATGGAAGAAATACTCCATTTATTACAATTATAGTGGGCATTGTGGTTTTCCTTTTATTTTCTTGGATGTTAGGATCTATGGTATTGTCAATAGTTGGTATTTTCTTAAAATAACCTTGACCTTAATCTTTGGAGTATTTGATTTGTGCTATCAGGGTAGACATCTAGTTATTCTAGGTGTACCTAAGTGTATATCTATTTTTTTGTTGTTGTTGTATTCACTATGATTTTTCTTAGAATGAGATTGAAAATAAGAACTTCTTTAAAAAAATAATGTCAATATTTTATGGTAAGATTGTTGATCATGCTACTAACAAACAATAGAATATTATCTTAGTCCCAGAGGTTGGAGAGACTATCTACATCAGATATACATTCACCCTTTTATCACAAAGAAGTTCCACAAATCTATTGTAACAATGTGTCAAGCCTATTGTATAAAAATAGAGAATGCAACTAGAATACCTCGTGGATGGCCATGTTCAAATACATTCATAACAATTGTCCTCCAAAATTTCGAGCTATAAATAGTGAAAAATTAGAGCAGGCTAATGGATTAGCTTGCATGGATACAATGTTTGTCAAGGGACGTTATAATCCTCTATCATGTAATCCAATCTCTTCATGGGGTAATTGAAATTAATTTTTTATTGTGTTAGTAGAGCAGTGTTTTCCCAAGAAATTTAGAAGTTGAAAATTCTTAGATCAGTGACATAAACTTATATAATATATTCTAATTAAGGGTGTTATCTCAATGTAATAGGGGAAGCAAAAGGACCGAAGATCCTCAACAGTTTCCCAAGACTTAAAACGGATTCCAATAATTTCGAGGGTAGACGTACTAAGGAGCATACCTCCTTTTCCCTTTTCCCTTAGTTTGATCATAAACTTCATTTTCCTTTTTACCTCTAATAAAAGCAAGATATAGTCTTAATTGATTAGAAGAGTCATCAAAATTTGTATGAGCCAAGGGAAAATACTAGATATAAAATATTATTCCCACAATATTACTATATCTTGCTATTGGTTATGTGAAATTAAGCATAGTAAAAATTTTAATATTGCCTCAGGTGTCCATCCTGCAAGGGAACCTACCATATTTTCTTTTTACCTGACCATGGACTCCCAAGATAGTTGGAGAATCCCGGTGTAAAGATTGAACCATCACAGTAATAAGGCCTTAGTTGCTAGGGTACTCCTTATTTTCCTAAGTTAAACGCACTAACCCGTTGGGACTACGAATACCGAATAGTGAGTGATGAATGCTTACCACCAAATCGTTATGATCACTAATATTGATTCCCCCATACATTCTCTATCGGTTCAAATAATAAAAGAGGCTTGAAATAAAGAAAGGATAAAATGTTTTTTAACCTGCTTGACACTTACCCTATATTGCAATTATGTAAATAGAGAATAGAGAAAGAATGAATGCTAACTCACCTCCTACGCATCTCTTCCTCTATGAATATGCAAATTCTATACAATGAAACAAAATTAAAATTAAAAACAAACAAACAAACAAGAAACGGAATAGAAATTCCCATACCATTTACCACATGCCCAAAAGAAACGGAATAGAAATTCCCATACCATTTACCACGTGCCCAGATATGGCTTAAGTGCAAGGCCAAATTCACTAGGTATGGTGAAAGAAGAATGAAAAGTTCCTTTGGACATACTTTATCATTTAAATAAATTTATTTTATTGAAAAGTATGTTTTATCTTTCTACGTACTTTATCATTTCAATCAATTTTATTCCTAAAAAATTGATATAAAGATGGAAGTTTAAATTGGAAATGAATGGAAATTAATATTAACTAAAATAAAAATTAAATATTTTTAGAATATCTATAGGAAATAATGACAATTCATGATTTATATTTATACATAATCTTTGTTGACCTTTGTAATAATGAGACTCCAATAAAGCAATTCATTTAAAAGTTGTTTATAGAAACTAAGTATAATTAAGAAATTAGTTAACAAATTTAACTAATCTAGATTGAAATAACAATTGAAATAGATAACTCTACAGATATTTATTTGGTCATAGATTCTAATAGCCAATAAATTATCAAACTTTTTAAAAAAGAAGTGTTATATAAATAATAACATAAATTTAGATATTATTTTTTATGATTATGTATTTAACTATAAAATTTAACAAATTACTCAATACATATAACTAACCTAGATTGAAGTTATATAGACGTAAGATTTGGTTATAATTTTATTAAATTTCATTCCCAAAAATTGATATAAGATTTAGTATGAAGTTTAATCAAAACCATTCTATTAATAATATTATAATAAAATTCTAAGTTGGAAATGAATGCAATTCAATATTAAATAGAAAAAATAATTTTTATTTGAATAAATCACAATTAAGAAATAGTGACTATATATATATATATATTCTTAATAAGGTACAATAAAATAATAAAATGCATTGCAGATGATAAAATATATTTTTTATTATCATTGTGTATTTAATTATAAGATTTAACAAATTACTCAATAAATATAAGTAACCTAAATTGAAATAACAAATATATGATTATATAGATTTAGTTATATATATTAATAACATAAATTCATATTAATATAAATCTTTTAAAAAATATTAAATTTGTATATTGATTTATGTTTGATCTTTCTACATACTTTATAATTTTAATAAATTTTATTTTCAAAAAATTGATATAAAGATGGAAGTTTAAATTGGAAGTGAATGGAAATCTAAAACATATCATTAATGATATCAATAAACAAAAGCTTAAATTATGGAACTCAGATATAATTACAATTAAAGAAAAAGAAAGTTTAAACTAAAACTTAAATATATCTAAAAAACAGTTCATTTGAAAGTTGAAAATAAAGTTGATATGAGAAACTTAACAAACTTAATAAAGTGTTATAAAACGACCTACAATAATGAAACTGTAAATCTGTAACATTAATGAAACTATAAATTAAAATAACAATATTTTATAAATGGATAAGTATTATTAAAAATCAGTTGAAAATTATTATTCAACAAAAAAAAGGGCACCAGCTAACCTTTTTAAATGCAAGTAATGAATATATATCACAAAGAGTGGGGTGGTGGGGTAGAAAGGGCACTAGTTAACCTTTTAAATGCAAATAATGAATATATATCACAAAGGGTCGGGTGATGGGGGTACTTTTCCACATCATCCTTATTTACTTTTACTATTGACATGCACATCATGATTTACTTTTACTATTGAAATGCAACCTCAATCAATGTACCGACATATTTTCATCAATGTACCGACATATTTTCATCTCAATCTCATCAATCTTAATGACAACCCCTTTCAACTCAATAATGCATATTTTCATCTCGAGTTAATTTTTCATCCTCTTTCTCTTAGTCAATGGGCATTATTTAAACCTCAGCGAGTGAGAAAAGTCTCATGATGGTTTAGGTTCGAATCATAGACCATGAGTGCTAACGCACACAGATATCAAAGCTCAAATGTCGGAAGGCGTTGATGCCCTGTGGGATGGTTACGAGGGAATTCAGAACGTCCTATTTTAAGGTTGTATAATAGTATTTTATACAACACAGATAGCATTTTTTAACATTTTTTTATTGGAATGCTCGCGATTTTTCACACAGAAACTTCATTTCATCTTTTGCCAACTTCATTATTTCCTAAACCTCGGCGAGTGAGGAGAATCAAGTTTCAAGATGGTCTAGGTTTGAATCATAGACCATTAGTGGTAACGCACACAGATATCAAAGCACAAATGTACCAGAAAAGTTTTGAATTTGTGGGCAGGCGTTGACACCCCGTGGGATGGTTACGAACTTACGAGGGAACTCAGAGAGTTTTAACATTTTTTTTATTGGAACGCTCGTGATTTCTCACATAGAAACATCATTTCATTATTTTTCCAACTTCACAAGTACATCAGATGGATATGGTAAACCCTATATCAATCCCCTCCATACGTGGAACAAAGATTCAGGATAAAACCCTAAAAACAGTACAGTCGGCATACATTATTTGTAACCTGGGAAATGTGATTATCGGGATTCCCTATAGAAGATGCATCACGTCGTGGAAATTAACGCTAACCCTAAATGACCAGAGCAAAAATAACTAAATCTTAGTAGTTAGTTGCGGGGTCGAATCCAACTAGAAATGAAAAATAATTAGTGGTATGATCGGGATTTTAATGCTTAAGACTATGGAATCTGAATATGGATAGACAACCAAGGATTCCTAAAATGGCTTAGAAAATGTAGAGGAAACTCAACTTTGATGAAAAACCATAGAGCCTCAACCAACAAAAAACAAACACTGCAGCGTGTGTGAGATGTATACCGCTCAACCCAGCATTCGTACAATATAGACACAAACATTTACATTCAAACCCTCCTTGAACGGATTCAGATTCGAACCCTATGAAATATAGTGAAATATAGTGAGCCAATCTGTTAGAAACGCGTGACAACCGACTATGACGGTAACTATGTAATTGACTAACTAAATATGCAGTTATTAATAACCGTGTAAGAAATGTATATGTTTCTTGTATTCTCGTAAGAGAAGATATTGGAGAGTTGTGAGTTGTTGTAAATCTTCAGATTCTGAATAATAAGATACCGATACCATTGCTCCGTGGATGTTTCCCTAAGAGAGGGTTTTACCATGTAAATCTCTGCGTATATCTCATGTGTGTGTATTTATTTTCTTTCTTGTTTTATTTGCTTCCGCTGCATATTGTGTTTTGTGGCTGTTAGATCCAACAAGTGGTATCAGAGCTTGGTAGAAAGCCACAGAGAACGAGAAAGCCGAATGATCATTGTTTTGAGAAATTTAAATTCGTTTTACGAGTCAAAAGTTACCGGAGGAGAGAACCCTGAAGCCTGACGAGAAGGGGCGGTAATCTTCAACTACCGCGGGTCCATTGCTTACCCGGGCGCGGTAGTGGGAGTTATAAGGTTTAATATATTATTTCTTGATTGTTTAAAAAATAAATAAAAAAATAAAACCTTTATTCCATTGTTTTTTGGAATTTTTAAATTATAAAACCTTTATTCCATTATTTCAAAAAGGGTTTCCCTTATAAAGTTTTTTGACTTGGTGTTTTCTTGAGAAAATGGCAAAAATGCAGAGTGTTAAGTTTGAAATTGAGAAGTTCAATGGGAGCAATAATTTCGAGTTGTGGAAGGTCAAGATGCGGGATATGCTCATGCAGCAAGGAGTGGCGAAGGCACTGGCAGGGAAAATAAAGAAACCCACAGATATTTCAGATGGAGACTGGAGCGAGATGGATGAAAGAGCTCTCAGTGCTATTCGTCTGTGCTTGGTCGACGATGTTTTATTTAACATCGTGTCTGAAACTATAGCAGCAGGTCTCTGGAAAAAGTTGCAAAGTTTGTACATGACTAAATCATTGACGAATAAAATCCTCCTGGAGTGGCAGTTGTTTACCTTGCGTATGAAAGAAGGTACAAAGATTTCTGAACACTTGAATGCGTTCAATACTCTTATTTGTCAGTTGACTAGTATGGAAGATATTATTAAATCTGAAGACAAGGCGATTTTACTGTTGTGCTCTCTGCCTGAGTCGTGGGCACATTTTGTAACCTCTATCAGTTTTAGTTCTACTGAGTCTATTACCTTCGATGAAGTTGTGGGAGCCTTACTTTCTGAGGAAACTCGAAAGAAATCTAGTCTTGAAACCTCGACATCAGAAGTAATGGTGGCCAGAGGAAGAACCAGTGAAAGAGGACAACATTCAAAGGGTACATCAAGGTCAAAGTCGAAGGGAAAAAAGAGTAAATTGAAGTGTTGGTACTGCAATAAAGCAGGACATCTGAAGAAAGATTGTTGGAAACGCAAGAGAGATTCTGAGGAGGAGGACTCTACAAAGGAGGCAAACATAGCCGAGAATGATTCAGGTATGATCGATGAGGTATTATCTACATCTACTGTTTCACAATACCATTCTGACTGGTTAATTGATTCTGGAGCATCTCACCACATGTGTCTTCATAGAAATTGGTATTCGTCATACCAATCTATAGATGACAGGGTAGTTTATAAGGGAAATAATGTTACATGTAAAACTGTTGGGGTAGGGAGTATTAGAATTAAAATGTATGATGGGACTTTTAGGACTCTAACAGATGTGAGACATGTACCTGAATTAAGGAAGAACTTGATATCAATGGGAGTTCTTGATGATGCTTGTTACAAGTTTACAGTTCAAGGTGGAGTTATGAAGATATCGAAAGGTATCTTGGTTGTTATGAAAGCAAATAGAGTTGAGAACCTATATAGACTTGAAGGGAGGACGGAATTTGATCACGCAATAGTAGCATCGGTTGGTGCAGCAGCAGACATCACTCGTCTATGGCATCAACGGTTAGGTCATATCAGCGAAAGAGGTATGAAGGTACTTGCTGATCGAAAGTTGCTTCCTAGTTTAAAATCTGTAGATTTGAAGTTTTGTGAGCACTGTATTTATAATAAACAGGCTAGACAAAAATTTTAATCTGGAAAACACACTAGTAAAGGTATCCTAGACTACATACATTCTGATCTTTGGGGTCCATCTCCAAAAATTTCTTATGGGGGATCGTCATATTTCGTCAGTTTTATAGATGATTACTCGAGGAAAGTTTGGATCTATTTATTAAAGAGGAAAGCTGATGTTTTTGATATATTTAAGTAGTTTAGAGCTTTGGTTGAAAAGAGCACTGGCAGGTTCATTAAATGTCTTAGAACAGATAATGGAACCAAATTTACTTCGAAGGAGTTTGATAATTATTGCAAGCAGGATGGGATTGAGAGGCATAAGACCACTGTTTACACTCCGCAATAGAACGGCATTGTTGAACGCATGAATAGGACTCTTCTTGAAAGAGAAAGGAGTATGCTCAGTAATGCGAAGTTGCAGCAGGAATTGTGGGGAGAAGCATTGCTTACAGCTTGTTACCTGGTCAATCGATCACCATCAACAGCAATTGACTGCAAAATTTCAGAAGAGGTATGGACAGGTCAATCATGTGATTATTCTAATCTTAGAGTATTTGGTTGTGAAGCCTATGCACTTATTCCGAAAAATCAGCATTCCAAACTAGATCCTAAGTCAAGAAAATTGATCTTTGTTGGATATGGTGACGGTGTTAAGGGATATAGGTTGTGGAATCCTAATGTCCACAAAATCATCATAAACAGAGATGTAAAATTTGATGAACTTTCTCTAACAAATTTAGATGTAAGTAATGATTTGAAACAGGCTAATGTACCACAGTTTCAGCAAATTCAGTTTGATATACAGTCATCTGCGAGGGGGACTCATGAGGATGTCCAGGAAGAGGATATTCATGAGGACACTCCTCAGGAAGAGGATGAGCAGACAAAAATAGAGGAAATACCACAGGAAACTCTACGGAGATCTACGCGGAACAGAACTTTTCCAAAGAG
The DNA here is from genome assembly GCA_027924585.1 of Larix kaempferi. NCBI lineage: Eukaryota > Viridiplantae > Streptophyta > Pinopsida > Pinales > Pinaceae > Larix > Larix kaempferi. The sequence goes on along the minus strand of BSBM01000316.1, from coordinate 918,196 downwards.
GTATGATGATTTTGTTTTCATTTCTAATGAATGAAAACCTAACAGTTATAAGGAAGCATTAGAAGTGTCTGACAGTGACAAATGGAAACATGCAATGAAAGAAGAAATGGATTCTTTGGCAAAGAACAAAACGTGAGATATTATGGAACTTCCAGAGAGTAGGAAAGTGCTTGGCTACAAATGGGTGTACAAACTGAAGAAAGGAGCTGATGAAACTTTTTCGAAGTACAAAGCGAGACTGGTTGCAAAAGGATTTTCTCAGGAAGTAGGTATTGACTTTTATGATATTTTTTCACCAGTTGTAAAACTTGTTTCTATCAGAATTTTGTTAGCACTAGTTGCTTTATATGATTTGGAGTTAGAGCAGCTAGATGTCAAAACAACTTTCTTACATGGAGATTTAGATGAGGAAATTTTCATGGAACAACCAGAAGGGTTCGTTCAAAATCGCAACAAGAGGTTTGTTTGCAAGCTCAAAAAATCATTGTATGGCCTGGGGCAGTCTCCCAGGCAATGGTACAAGAAGTTTGATTCTTTCATGATGAGTCAGAATTTTACCAGGACTGAGTATGATCATTGTGTGTACTTTAAAAAGTTGAAAAATGACATGTTCATTATTTTGGTATTGTATGTTGATGATATGCTTGTCGCAAGCAAGAGCATGTTTGAAATCAGCAGGTTAAAGGCTCAGTTGGCTAGGATGTTTGATATGAAGGATCTAGGAGCAGCAAATCAGATCTTGGGCATGCAGATACACAGAGAGAGGAAAAATGGCAAGCTGTGGTTATCACAAAAGAAGTATGTGGAGAAAATACTTCAGAAATTTGGTATGGATAAGGTGAAACCTTTTAGTATCCCTTTAACTTCTCATTTCAAGCTTTCTTCAGGTTTGAGTCCTAAAAATGATGAAGAAAAGCAGTATATGTCTTGTGTACCATATGCTAATACAGTAGGAAGTTTGATGTATGCGATGATAAGTACAAGACCAGATATTTCACATGCAGTTGGTGTTGTCAGTAGATACATGGCAAATCCAGGAAAAGAGCATTGGGCAGCAGTGAAATGGGTGCTTCGGTATCTTAGAGGCACAAGTGACTATTGTATCACTTTTGATGGTCGCATTGATAAAGTCTGTGGTTATGTTGATTCTAATTTTGCAGGTGATTTGGACAAGAGGAGGTCCACTTCAGGTTATGTTTTTACTCTTGTAGGTGGAGCTATTAGTTGGATGTCAAAGCTTCAGAATATTGTTGCTTTATCTACTACAAAGGCATAATATATAGTTGCTTCACATGCTTGCAAAGAGGCAGTCTGGTTAAAAGGTTTGCTGGGTGAGTTAGGAAAGGTTCAGAACTCTATAGAGATTTTCTGTGATAGTCAAAGTGCTATTCATTTGGCTAAAAATCCAGCTTATCACAGTAAGACAAAACATATTCCTGTAAAATATCATTTTGTAAGACATGTTATTGATGAAGGTGGAGTGGTTCTTGAAAAGGTCCACACTCAAAAGAATAGTGCACACATGTTCACGAAGCTAGTTACTTCAAAGAAGCTACAGTGGTGCTTAGCTTCTCTAGGCTTGCAGGAAAAGTGATCAATAGAGCAATGAGCAATGGTATCAGGTAAATTGTTGTCAAGGTGGATATTGTTAGAAACGGGTGACAACCGACTATGACGGTAACTATGTAACTGACTAACTAAATATGCAGTTATTAGTAACCGTGTAAGAAATGTATATGTTTCTTGTATTCTCGTAAGAGAAGATATTGGACAGTTGTGAGTTGTTGTAAATCTTCAGATTCTGAATAATAAGATACCGATACCATTGCTCCGTGGATGTTTCCCTAAGAGAGGGTTTTACCACATAAATCTCTGCGTATATCTCATGTGTGTGTATTTATTTTCTTTCTTGTTTTATTTGCTTCCGCTGCATATTGTGTTTTGTGGCTGTTAGATCCAACACAATCACATAAACCCTAAAAACAGTAGAGTCGGCATATATTATTTGTAACCCGGGAAATGTGACAATGCAGCGTGTGTGATTTGTATACCGCTCCTATTACAAATCTATTAAACGCCATTCACAAATCTATTATACAGTAAACTGCACAAATCCATGAGAGTTGGGAGCTGAAGCAATGCAAAATGGTGTAAAGAAGTTTGAATCCTGATAAATGAACCCAAGGTTACCAAAAGTAAGATGCTAACTAGCTGATAATTTAATTAACCCTCTGCATAGGGGTTTAACTGCTAAAGTCTACAGAGGTGTACATTACTTTCTAGGAAGGAACACATGTTCTTAACTACTAGGCCCACTCAAAAGATGAAACAAGTGTACGTTCTATATTGAGATTATGATAGTGGTTCTAAATTTGAAATAAACAATTATTAAAAAAATGATATAAAAAATAACTAGTAACTATACATGAATAATAGCTGATACATAATTATTCATTCATGTTGTCATTGATGTATGGATAACTAACACATGTACAACTACATAAAAAGAACAAACTACTTGTTTGTGAAATAAAACTCATATCCTATTTACCAACCACAATTTAATTAAATGTGCTTATAACCAATTTATAAAAATGAATCTCTTTCTAAATTTGAATATTCATTGCTTCACGATTAGTTTCTGTTTACGAACCTGAATGAATGGAAGTACAATCCATTCGAACTCGTTTCCCAAGCAAAAAAGAAATGACGGTCTAGGTTCCCTCAGCAGTGAGAGACCCGTGGCGAGAATGTTCTCTAGAATATAGATTCAACCAGGATAAACGGATGTTCTAATTAAGGGTTCAATAGACTCGCCAATAAGCTCAACACCTTCACATGCTCCTCCTCCTCAACCTTCGCCATCGTCCACCTGCAAAACTGAAAAAAAATGAGGGCACAATTATCTCTGGATCAATGAATGTCTGTCCCGCTTGCCTGAATGCTTGGCGAGCGTTCCAGATAGGTAGTTATATATAGAGTGCCGGAACCCTCCATCTATACCTCGAGTGCATATGCGATTACGTCACAACCGGCTTTAACATATCCACGGACCACCATGCAGGGTCCATGCAGGGTTAGTGCATAAGCGATTACGTCACACCCCATTAATAATGGCCGTACCTGACAGCCTCGCAGATAAAAATGTCTCCACATTATACATACCCTCGTTTGTTTGACAGCTTCCATTAAAAAAATGTACCAATCCGTTGATTTAAAAAGAATTACAATTTTTTATATAAATTATTAACGTTGTAAATTGTTTTTATTATACATTATTCATTTTCATTATCACTTAATATAATTTTCCAATTCAATTGATCAAAAGAAATGGTGTGAGTCTATCCCATAAAAATAAAAAATAATTACAATCACTTTTAAATTATATTTGAGTAAGGTGAGGAAGTATCACTCTATCCCATAGAAGTAAAAAATAACCACAATATATCACTTTTAAATTTTATGCAAGAAAGTATGACTACCATATTTTGAACAAAATATAGTTATTAAAAATAATTATATACCTAAGCTTCCTTTATGGCGGAAGTTTTAGGTTTTCTCCCTCAACCTTGCTCTTAGCTTCAAGATCTATACATAATATTGAAAAACTTCTTAATGTCATCAACATCCCACTATTTAATAAGTGAAGGATATATTTTGGAGGTCATTTGTGGTGGGTTGAGGTGTTGTTACTAGCCCTTTTTGCATAAATGTTTATTTTAGGGTGTAAATCCAATATTTTATTTGTAAACCATGTTCATAATTATGAGACCCATATCTATTATTCAAAGCCTTCTAATGTAATTAATATCTCCACTAATAGGTGAAAGATTCCCTTGATAGGTCATGTGTGGTGATTCAAGCCATTGATATGGGCCTCAGGTGTATAGAATATTCATTTAGGGCCCAAGGCCTAAGTTTGGACTCCATTGACCATGTTAAAGGCCTTGAGACCCATGTCTATTGTGTTGGAGATAATTACTCCCTGATGACATCAGTTAGATGTTGAGTTCCTAACAAGCAGTTAGATGAGTCTTAGTTAGAACTATAGACAGTCAGTTAAGTCTAAGATAAAGAGTCTAGGTTTAGCATGTGATACTTCTATATATACAGACCTTCGGGTCCATTGTAAGTATGAACTTTTATGTGAATAGAAAGCCGCAGCTTGTTCCTTAAAATTCATCATGGTATCAGAGCTTTATTAAGTCTTTTGGAGAGCATATTGATCCAAGAGCAGATCCAAGGGAAGAGGGATTCTTCCATAGTGAAGAAGGCAGCCAAGCTTCTGTATTGAAGGAGGTGCCATCTATCTGTTCATTGAAAAGAGCAGATCCACTTGCAGATCTGAAAGCAAATTTGTGAAGAAGGCAGCCAAGCTTCTGTATTGAAGGAGGTGCCATCTATCTGTTCATTGAAAAGAGCAGATCCACTTGCAAATTCTGAAGCAAATTTGTGAAGATAAACACCCAGCCAATAAGCAAGATTGCTGGAGCAGTGAAGAAATTCCAACCGTTGTTGGAAAGCTTGAAGGATAGCAGCCAGGATCTGATCCGCAAGTCGTGAAGACAAGATTTGATCCGTGAAGACGAGACAGCAGTCTTGAGGAGCCGTCCCAATCCACGAGAGGAGAGAATCCGCCGTGAGAATCTGCAGAGAAGGTATTTCCTGCATTAAGGAGATTCACATCTGCAAGTGAAGAATCCACAGGGTAGAGAAAGGCAAGGCTAGCAGTGAGCCTGTGTGAAGAAAAGACTGTGCATTTGCCTGTAGTGAGATCGCCAGTTGAACTAAAATTGCCCGTTGAATTCTAAATCCGTGAAGGAAGAAATCGTTGGAGCCATGCTAGGTGAAAGCGCGTGAATAATCCACCAAGATAATTGTGAAGAGCCAGCCGTGAAATCCGCTGCAAGTCCGTCCGGAGATCGTGTTGAGGAGATTCAATACATTTTTTCCAGCCGTGAAGGGGCAAATCATGGAGGAGATCGTCCGTGTAGAAATCGTTGTTTAAAGACGAGCCATCTCAATGCTCACTGGGAGGTGAGCCCGATTCGCATGAGGTGAAAGATCTGCGCTGAAGAAGGCAGCCAATCTGCCTGAGAGATCCGTGTGAGAAATTTGCATTGAAGGTATGCAATTTCTGGGAATCGTGAGTCGGTTCAACAAATCCGTTGCTGAGGGTTTGATGGTATGCATCTTTATTGAAATCGCATGAGTCGAAACGTTGGGCGATTGAAGAACTCGAGGTTCTGGGTTTCGACTTGTGAGTGCCGGTTCCGTGAACATTGTCTTGTTGTCAAAGTCAAGCTGTGTGGTTAACAGCTCGTTGATGAAGAAAGAGCCGTCTCCATTCACATGAAAAGTAAGTTTTAAAAACATTTTTTTTAAGACCGTGAAAGAGCTTTTTCTCATATGAAAAGTTAGGAAAGTCTTTTAAATAATTTAAAAATAAGAAAGTGTGAAAGGGCATTGAAAAAGGTTTTGTAAAGGCTTGCTTTGGAAAATACGGATATATTCTTATTTTGTGTTTTAAGATTGAAATCTTTGTATAAAAAGAGGATTGAATCCTAAGTTGAAACTTCAAGTTGAAAAGAAGAATTGAGATCCTTCCATTAAGGGAGCGCGTAGCATATCCTTGTTTGGAAAAGTGAAGTTTGAAACCCTTGCATGAAAGTAAAAGGCCGTAGCCTTGAAATTGAAAGAAAGAGTTCAGATTGCTAGATTTGGGGGAAATTTTGCATTAAGGGAGCGCGAAGCAAATCCTATATTTTTTTTAGGGAGCGATAAGGAAGGAAGGATGTGGACTCAAGAGAAGGAGTCCATAGTCCTCAATGAGCCTCAGCAGATGGCGAATAGACAAGTTGTTAACCTCTTAGCAATAGAGGTTGAAGAACTTGAACCAGAGTATGATGGTGAACACCTTTCTTATGAAGAAAGAGTGACAGTGCTACAACAAAAGAAACTCATTAATGAGTTGTTGTTTGGAATGGTAACCCTACTTGAAAGTGACGATCAAGTGGATGATGTCTTTGTAGCAGTAGCAACTGAGGAGGATGAAGCTAAAGTAACCAGTTTCGAAGAAGATTTGGCATTCATTGAGGATTGGCTTGAAAAGCCAAAAGAAGTTGTAGATGACAACTTACATTCTGTAGTAGCAGAATCTGAAGAAGAAGCAAGATATGCTATGTACCTAGTTGAAAAGTTGGAGGAAGAAACATGCAACAAGTATTTTGCAGGAAGCATTGAAGATGTTGTAGATCACCAGTTTTTCAACCAGAGCCATGGAAAAAAGAAAAATCCATGCAATAACAAGAAGAGATATCCAGAGTTTAAAGTCTGGAGCACAAAGAAGAAGAAAAGCATTGAAAGCTTCAAAATTTGGAGCAGAAAGTATGAGAAGACGTTGCATCAGCACATTGCAGCAAAGAAAGTCAAGATGAAGATGTTTTGTAAGCCTAGCTGAGACATAGACCAGCAGGCAATCTTTTTTGATGAAATTTCTTAGAGGCAGTATCTTTTAACTTGCAATTAGATAGTATGTTTAGCGGTTGTAATTAAGGGAGAGTGTTGGAGATAATTACTCCCTGATGACATCAGTTAGATGTTGAGTTCCTAACAAGCAGTTAGATGAGTCTTAGTTAGAACTATAGACAGTCAGTTAAGTCTAAGATAAAGAGTCTAGGTTTAGCATGTGATACTTCTATATATACAGACCTTCGGGTCCATTGTAAGTATGAACTTTTATGTGAATAGAAAGCCGCAGCTTGTTCCTTAAAATTCATCATATTGCTTAGTTCCTTCGATCCTAATGGAATCAATATCTAAACTCATATATCGAGGATACCCTCAAATGTTCGTGTATAGTCATTTGAAGTGTCTTTCTTAACCATAGATTCATAGATAGTTCCTTTAGTATCTAAAGTTCAAGTTTCCTCTGTTTTCGATGTCTACGGCCCCGGGACCCATACCTAGTCCTTAAAACCTTGCAAATTCCACCCATATCCCTATTATAAGGCCAACGATCCCCTTGAGAAGTCATGTCTTGTGGTTGGAGGTGTCTACATATCTATTAGCCTTGAATCCCTACAAGCATCATTTAGTGGCTAAGGCTTAGCTTCCTCCCTTAACCATGTAAATCACTCCTAGTCCCATTTGTACTTATCAAAATTTTATAATAGTATTGATATCCACACACAAAGGCAAAGAATACCCTCACAAATCCATGTATAGTGGTTTGAGGTGATTTTATTGGCCATATATATTTAGAAGTTTCCTCCCTCAACCATGTCTAGGGCCCCGAGACCCTACATAATGCTCAAATCTTCCTTCCTAGTGGAACTAATACCCATAAAACAATTGTTAGAAAAACACGATCGCAGAGCAATAACAATAAATAAAAATGCAAGTATAATCCCACATACACATTACAAGAGAGACACAGATATATCGTGGTTCACTCAACTTGGGCTACGTCCACACTGAAGTTGCCAGTCCTTATTATTATACCATCCAACAAAGTGAAGGGATACAACCTGCAGCACAGCCGCTGCACTTCCTCTTCACTGTCTCACAGTCTCTCTTCTTGATTTTAAAGATCTTTACAATGCATAAAACCTAATAGATCAATCCTAGTCATATTACAATGTATGTCTTTCTTTTATAAGAGAGATACAATGGGAAAATATGATGGGTTACCCAAAACCATGGGCTCGAAAACTGTTGGCGAAAACAACCCCAAAAAAATTTCTTGGGGGCTACGCACCTTGAACCCCCATTTTCTCAAGGGGGGTTGCATTAAATTGTTATATATATGGTGCAAAACATGATATTAAACAAATTTATTTGCTTGAATAAAATAAAATATAAATCATTAAAGTGGGTTATTTAGAAAAATAATTACTTCTAAATTTGTTTTATGGTCAATGCAAACCCTCATAATTAAAATTTATTTGTAAGTTTCAATGTGGCAAATGACTTATCACCACCTTATTGTGCTTGTCAAAGTATCATACACCACTTCTCTAATTAACATATATTATGTGGCATGCCATTTTCAACAAGATTAACAAATACTATCACCACTTTAACACCATATAATGTAAGTGGTGTTAATATCCTCATATTAACACCATATAATTTAAGTGGAGCTAATTTGTGGTGCTAAAGATGGACTTAAGCTAGTGATTAAAACTTAATAATGATACTAATGTCCATCAACAAATTTAATAAGCTTAACATAAAAAATTTCAATTGAATAATCAAATTTCAATTTGAGTAATTTTTATTGCTACTTTATAATATTAATAATTAAAAATGGTTATTTTTATTGTTTGTCAATATTAAGAGTCCTAAGTATTTATTTTTTAAATAGCATTAAAAATGAATAATTTAATACAACTGAATCACCTAAATTTATTTATTTAAATAGTGTAAAAATAAGAAATTGAATTTGTTGGGACTGTGGTGCAAAAACTCATAAATTAGTTTTGATTATTTATTTGAATGAAAAAATTATAAATAATTAAATTAAATTATTTACAAAATAATTATTTGTGAAATGGTTGTGTTTAAGGTGAAAATCCTCATAAATGAATCCTACATGTACATGTCCATATGACAAATAATTATTAGCACCACTTTTCTACTTGCCAATATGGCATTTCTTTTACTTTAAGTATTTTTTATTACTACTTTATAATATTAATAATTAAAAATGGTTATTTTTATTGTTTGTCAATATTAAGAGTCCTAAGTATTTATTTTTTAAATAGCATTAAAAATAAATAATTTAATACAATTGAATCACCTAAATTTATTTGTTTAAATAGTGTAAAAATAAGAAATTGAATTTGTTGGGATTGTAGTACAAAAACTCATAAATTAATCTTGATCATTTATTTGAATGAAAAGTTATAATTAATTTTGTGTGAAATGGTTGTGTTTATGGTGAAAATACTCATAAATGAATCCTACATGTACATGTCCATATGACAAATAATTATTAACACCACTTTGGTACTTGCCAACATAGTATTTCTTTCTATATACATTATTAAAAACATAATTTTCAATAAACTTTAACACCACAAAAAATATGTGGTGCTAATACCACCACTTTAACACCACAAAATTGTAAATGGTGTTAATAACAACACTTTAACACCATAAATTATAAGTGATGCTAACTTGTGGTGCTAAAAAATGGATTTTCTTATTGTGAACTTAATTAAATAGACTTATAACGGATTTATAAAAATGAATCTTTTTCTAAATTTCAATATTCATTGCTTCCCCCGATTAGTTTCTCTTTACGAACCTGAATGAGTGGAAGTAAAATCCATTCGAACGCGTTTCACACGCAAAAAAGAAAGGACGGTATAGGTTCCCTCAACAGCGAGAGACCTGTGGCGGCAATGCTCTCTATAATATAGATTCAACCAGGATAAATGGATGTTCTAATTAAGAGTTCAAACGCACTCGAATTTCAATATCATTCTTGATACTGTAACATACTAAAAATGGACAACGGACGCAACGATAGCAAGTCCAGTCCAGATTCCAGACAAGACTCGCTATTACAATGATTATAATAACCACATACATATTAAAATTTTAAACTCTATAACACCGAAAGACATATTAAAATCTTCAGTCGGGGCCCACAAATCTGATCTTTCTCACGCAAACTGCAAATTCTGCAATCTTGTCAGGATGGGGAAGGATTTTCTTGACGCTCTCTCGCTCCATACACGCATTCACCCACTCATGAAGCTTTGGAAACTGAGTCTCCAATGGTATCTTCCAATTTCCCATTGTTTCATAGACGAGGAACCAAGCCGCAAATGGAATAAATACAATATCCATGAACCCAAACTGCTCCCCTCCGAAATAAGGCTTTACGCCATCGGAAAGCTCATTGAGTGCTCCTTCCAACAATCCCAGGTCCTCCAAAAAATTGCGCTTAGCATCTTCCTGGGCTTTTCCTTTGTATCTCATAATGGGAGCAGCACAAATTAAAGCAATTTAGTACGTACCATTAATTGATCTGAGATGAAATGAAGGATTGCTTCAAGTAATGAGAACATCTGAATATAAATACCTTCTTATCTACAAAGTCTGCCCAGAATCTTGCACGGGCTCGCTCATATGCGGTGGCGGGCAGAAAAGGATTGGAAGCAGGCCAGGCCTCGTCGATGTACTCAAGAATGATGAGAGACTCGCAGACAGGCTTGCCGTTGTGGATGAGGACGGGTATCTTCTTGTGAACAGGGTTCATCCGCAGCAAAAGGTCGCTCTTGGTTTAGTTATTTCTTATCTAAAACGAATGTACGATGTGGTTTTGATGTGATTCATAATTCATGACTTTTAGTGCAATCTAAATTTTCCCATCTTCCATAAGATATGTTGGCACCAAAAGCTTCAAGCTCGAACGAGGTAAGTGTTAACAAGTAAAATTTGATCAACAAGCATTGTACAAGCTTAGTAACCTTCATATATCAGCATATCACTTCATTCATGTCCATTTGACTATGGAAAATCAATCTAAAAATCCTAAAAGTTAAAGCTAAGCTTCAAAAACTCTTCATAACATAGGTCGTTCTTAATCCCTCAATAAGAGAGACCCGAGTCACACATAATCTTTAGATATGCACGATTCAAGTCGCACAAAATCGCTAAAAAAACACAAACCAACAATCGGCTTGGATTTTATCTCCTTTTTCTTTATGTCCGACAAAAATAAATCCAAAGTGATACAAGTCCCTCATCAGTTATAAAAGAGACACCAAGGTCCCTCATTCAACACACAACTCCTTTCCATTTGGTCATAGTCGTCACTCTGTCGAAATTCCGCCAAGACTAAAGTAGACCTTTTCTTGTTTCTCTCTCGCTTTTGTTGGAGATCCTATCTAGTGACGTGTGGTCAAAGAACCAGAAGGACGTGAGGAGAACCAACAGACCCTCCCTCCAACAACTCCGATGAATTTATCTTCCGTGATTGTTCAGGTGCTCTTGGTTCTTGTATTTCTCTTTCACATTTTGAATTTAGAAAAATATTTATTCTTTCAGCCTTTGTATGTTTGTTGATGTAGTTTGACGAAAATAAAAAAAAATGTTTACATATTTGATTTCTACCCACACTCGTAGTTTAATTTGTTAGGTCAATAGTTTCTTATATTTTTATCTCTATGAAACTATGTTGGAGTTCACAACCTTCTAGTAGGTGTTTTTTTGGCACATGCATGTGCAAACGAACACACCACAGTTTTTGGTTACTCCACTAGGGAATATCTCTATATTTCTGCAGTTGTGTGTCCATTTTTCCGGTCTTTTGTTTGTCTTTGCACCTCTCTGTTCAGCCTCTCTTTTTTGTTTAATTTTGGCAGATTAGTTTGCTGAGAGAATTCCCGCCCTATAAATTTCAGTGTTTGTCCAAACTGGGTTATTTCTTCTCTTTTTTGGAATTCTTGTTCATAGGTCACGCTTGTTTGGCGATTTTAAGCGACCTAGGTCACGATTTTTCCCTCGAATTGTGCAACTTAGACCTAGAATTCCTAAATCATGCTCATCTTCCTATTTTGAGCGATCCTAGTTTCGCTTGTCCCTTTGAAAGCTACAAATCGTTTGTAAATTCTTTTTTAGAGTTTTTTTGTTGAGTTTTATCTTTGTCTAAGTTGATCAGAGTCGGTTTATCACTGAGAGTCTGTTTTCAGTCCCTATTAGTCTGTTCATAGCCTCTCTTCCTTACTGTAGTAGTCATTTTGTTTGCTTGCCGTGTCAGAATTTTGGGTGAAGAAATTTTATTTCAAAGTGTATTTTTCCCCTCTTCGAACTTACTATCGTAGCTTGCTTGCTTGATGCATTTAATTTCATTTTCAGTAAGGATTGATGAACTTATCTTTCTAGATAGTTAATTAATTTGTTTGCTTAAAACATTGTTGGATTAAGAGCCTCTCTTTTGATCTTTGCAAGTTGGTTCTTTAATTATAAAATATTTGCTTGAAAAAATATTACTTTATCCATTTTAGATTGTTCATTTCAAGAGAATATTTTCAAAATGAAATTGAGTATTGAAATCGTATTGTCTATTTTTCAAGCAAGTCCATTTTCAGCTCTTAGTTGTAGTACACACCACACATACACATGCCTACATTCCCTAAATTAAACTATCACTTGGTTCATGCCACCAATGAAACCTTAAAAATAAACCATAACTTAACACACATTAAACTCACTTGAGGACAAAAATAATCTTGTAGTTAAGTTGGGACTCTGGGGATATGCATTCAAATAATCCCCTTTGTCACTATACATCTGAAACATAGTGGTTGTCTTTTTAGGGAGCTAAAATCCTCTAGTACTTGGGACACGGTTCGAGGCCAATTTGTGGGGTGAGCCTCTACCTTAGGAGGGAAAATGTCTATATTGGAATCGAATGGATGGGTGGTACATTGTCCACACTCAATACTAAAGATCATACACATCGTTGCATTCAGACTGAAGATATGGAATATTCATATTGACGTGACTTGATTAAGGTAGCCTAGAAACCATTATTTTTAGGTATCTTACCCAATGGTGGTCCCATTCAGTGGGGGGATACCTAGGATAGACGAAGTCAGTTGTGGCCCTAGATTTGTAACCATCCTTTCTACCTTCACTCAATACATCTGGTTAGTCTTGAGATCCCTATCATTAGTTAGTGTTTGGAAGATCCGACTCGAATTCCTGATTCTTTTTACTTGATGGGGAGGTGATGACCACATAGAGGAAAAATTTTAGAGCCTTTTCTTATTGCTTGTGTAGATATTCTAGACTAGTGGGTCTTTTCTTTTTTAAGATTGCTCCTTTTTGTTGGTTTGATTTGTTCTCGATCACCTATGGCACGCTCGATTGCAATGGTTTTTTTATCTTTTAGATTTGAGATTCACCCACTTTTTAGCCTTAATGAGTTGTTTTGACTTTATCACTATAGATCCTACAAGATTCTCTCAAACACTTGAGCGGATTCCCCCTCAATATGGTTTCTTGAACCGCACGATCGACTCCATAAGTCAGATCCTAGTCCAGCACACTGAATGATCCACAGATGCTGAAACCTCATTGTCATGGCCTTCTTCACATATGCACACTTCCAAGATCATGAATGGGACCATTTCCACCTCCCTTGACATGCCCTTAAGCCCCCCTTCAACGAGCATCCCGACTGTGAGTATTTCCACTGTTACTGGATGAAACAACATCGCTACGATAAGAAAGATGATTCGCAACCCTATGGGAATCCTTAACCCTACCTTTAACAAAACCAATATCCCTCAAATGGGTGGAAATTCTGGTAGTGGACATACTATCGGTGGAAACACTAGTGGAACTTCTAGTGAAAACATTGAAAGAAACACTAGTGGGACCATGACCAACATCGTCATTGGTCCTAACACTTCAAAACCTAGTTCAAGTATATCGTTCATGTACAGCCTCAACATACTAGATTTAGCAAGAATAATTAATGAACTTATATGCCACGATCCTACATGGCCCCCCATGCCAACCAAGCTCCCATTAAATATATCAAAATTTGAAGGGAAGGAGGGAGAGGACCTGCATAACCATATTATGTCATTTAATTTATGGTGTTTGCCAAGCAACATTGTCATTGATTCCATTAGATTGCACTTATTCCAAAGAACCTTAACCAGTGTAGCGACAAAGTGGTACATCGATCAACCCCACAAGATACGTCCTAGTTTCATATCCCTTGCCTCAACTTTCGTGTAGTTTTTTCAAATTCCTATTCATTATGATGAAGGACTAGAAATCCTTTTATCCTTTAGAAAAGACTCATCTATGCACAACATGGATCACATCCATGAATCACTAGTAGAAAGGGCAAGACAAATGACTAAAAAAACTACTAAAAATTGCATATAAATGATTGTATTTAGTCACGTGACTAATAGTCATTTATTTCCAGTCACTTATAATGCAACTAAATACGTGACTAAAAATTTTTAGTCATTTATTGGTTGTTTTGATTGGTTAGTTTGGTCATATATTTAGTCACTGTTTTAGTCATTAATTGTTGTTAATTGGTCATTTATTTATTCATTGATTGTTGTTAATTGATCATTTGTTTAGTCATTGATAGTTGTTAACTGGTCATTTATTTAGTCATTGGTTGTGGTTAGCTGGTCATTTAGTTAGGCATTAAGTGTAGTTAATTTGTCATTTATTTAGTCATTGATTGTTGTTAACTGGTCATTTATTTAGTCATTGATTGTTGCTAATTGGTCATTTAATTAGTCATTGCTTTCTGTAGATAGAGAACAAATGAATCGAACCACCAACCTCCTTCCTGTAAGGCAAGTGCTCTTTCATAGAACTAGCACCCTTAAATAGAATATATTATACAATTATACATCGGTTATCTAAGACATTAACATGATGAATTTTCCATATACTACAATGACGAACAAAAAATCTAATAAATCTCTTTTTCAATAAAAAAGTTCATCAACAAAGGAAATTGCATATAAAGGAAATTGCATGTATTGATGACAACAGGGAGACCCATATGAATTTTCTTGTTAGAAAATAAATTTGGTAACCTTTGCTATTGATAAGCCCAAAAGAGGCCAGTAGAGAATCCAAGAAATTTGAATTTACTGTATCAATTTATGCTACTGGTAAGCCGAATATAATAAGGCATGTTGGCGATGTTTGCCCTATAGATGATTTATTTTAGAAAGGCCAATTGCTTCTACTTCATTTTCTCCCATGTTTAGAAATGGTTAAAAATCTATCCTTACATCACAATTGCCTTTGATAATTATTCCTTGGGTTCTCGAGACTCAAACCATCATGTTTTTAGATTGGGCATGGATGATTTTAATTATTCTCCTCCTCCTATGGGTATGCCTCTGAGATTCATGCTTAAACTCAATTCCATGAAGGTTTATTCTCTACCATTTTTAGCCATGGATTACAAGACTAAGCATTCCCTATCAAACCTAAACAACATTATATGAATTTTGAGTCACAAACATATTGACAAAAACACAGTTCATTGACATTCTATACATATCTAAGATGCTAATAAGCATCTTTCATTGACATTTCATACCACTTCAATTAAAAGCAATCCATCTACAAAATAACAATATAATCTAAACAACCTATGATCAGAAGATCCGTCAAAGGATGAGAAGATACACCAAAATTATTTTCATGCAACCTCAACACATGTAATTTGTTTATTCTAAAGAATGTGCCCAAGTTGACTAGCATATGTGAAACATTGAGATGTAAATTATGCATATGAAAAACCTCTCACTAAAGAATCGTTGTGCCATTTCCCATAGGAATTCTTAGAAGGCATAATAAGCAGAACATTATCCTCTTCCATCTTCGTGTTGAACATAGGATTATCCCAAACAATAGATTTATCAATAAATAACATAGATTTACTTGATGTAATGTGCCAACAAGGGTTGATGACACACTAACTCAATCTCATACCATACTCATTTAAAACAGTGGATTCAGTGGGCTAGTTTTACTAGAGGTAGGCAAACTCAAGCACTCTGGATGGGAGGAGGACTATGATAGATGATAATACCTTTGCAAAAAGTACTGGGACCATTGATGGTTCGAAATCAGCAAGGATTAAGTATACTACAATTCTCCTGGGCACCCCAACATATGCAAACTAGTACTTCACTAATCATTGCCTGGAAGCTACTGGTGGACAATTTTAAGATTAGGAGGATAAATAAAATAAATTTACTGTCAATATACAGTCAAGTTTCATTCCATAAATTTTTATACAGTTCTTATAAAATCTCACAAAGATACAATGAAAATTTCCTACTGGGATTGCACAACTAGTTAGAATTCAGGACTTCCAAACACTCAATGAAGGCTCACAAAAGTATGATATGAGAGTTGGAATAACTCATATGACATATCATACAACTCCAAAAACAATAATTACTTCATTTGGATCAATACTCATTCATTTATCAAATGCATTCTGGAAACTACTCAAATTCTATGCAAATCTAGAAGGGGTGTAGAAAACTCATAATACTTTAGACTTATGAAATATTAAAATTTATGACTGATATAATAGGATCATAATGAATTTAATTGCATAAGGTGGGAGCCAAAAGCATTCTAAAATTAGCACAAGAACACTCCTCCTCTCAACATAACAATCTAGCACTGGAAATAAACAAGAAGCTTGAATATTCGAACCACGGACTTCATGACACTCCTTCTGATATTCAAACCATACTTGAATTAGATACAGGAACTATAATAAAAAAATTTACAATGGTTGAATTCCATCGTCCTCTCATAGGAAGTAGGGGCACATCACCTAGCTTGGACTAGGGGCACATCTCCCAAGTCGCTAAGGTACAATTGCTCTCAAACTAATACTCAAAATGACAAAAGATGTGAAGGGGGTGCACAATCCTTTATTTATAGATGGAGGATAAATTTAGAAGCAAGTATCCTTGACTAATGAGCCCTCATGAGTGGAAAAGGAAAACTAACTTTCATTCATTTTTTTTTTGCTTTGCTTTCCTCCTTTTTCCTTTTCTGCTTTATCTTTTTCTATTTTTGTTGGATTTTCTGACTTATCTTATTTTAATAGAATTTCTTTCTTTTCTGATTGATCCTTCTTTCTGCCTTTGTGCTGCTTTTTGCTTTATGTTGTTTTTCTTGATATTTTGTTGTTTTTTTTTATTTGCACCATCTTTCTTTCTTTTTTCTTGATTTTCTAGATTTGGATGATTTCTTATAACTTCTTGTACAAGTCATCTCCAAATTCAACCTCATACACTAAGACACACTTGCGGAGCATTATCCTCTTTTATTTATGATAAAATTATTTAATTGATGAAAAATAATTATTTCAAGTGCATAATAATCTTTAGGAAACAATAATTCACACTCCTAATTATTAAATGCATGGAATTCAAAATTAACTCCATAGTAAATGAAGTTGTCTCCTCAACCCAAGGGATTGGTTGGGTTAGGAAATTGATCCAATGATCACTGTTGAGGGGACATGACACTTGAAGCCCAAACATTTAGCAACATTCTCTTCTCATATGATGAAGAGCACAATTTGCAAAAATCACTCTCAATAAATTAATTGTACAACATAGTGAAAATACTGATTACACCAAACACATAGATAACGCATACATCTAGCAAATGGATAAACAAATAAACCTTGAATGAACACTCTTGCCATTGTATATTCCTTTGGAATGATGCTTTTTTCATTTTTATTTCTTCAACCCACATGACTTGATTTCCCTTTGTGCTTGTGTTTATGACCCTTATTTTTTTATTGGTGCCATTGATGATTTTTAATAGTATGAGATATAGAATTGATCTGAGGTTCTTGAACATTAGGTGCCACATTTCACAGAATGTTTGGGTCTATGGTCCAAACCATTATGTCCATGAACTCCTCACATTGCTCACATTACTTCAAAAGAAGACTGAAAAGGAGCACACACACAACTACAGTTATTTATGCCAAAAATAGAAGAATACCCAAGTGTTGGATTAAACAATAGTAAGCTACTAGAATATATCTATCTTAATCGTGGAACTACTAAGCACTGAGAGGGATGAAAATAAACATAGGTGTAAACTTTTTCCACTTAGAATATCTGGGGTTATGATGGATCTGTGCTAAGTTTAATTACTTTTCATTAAAATTAAATGTCAGGCACTGGTTTTATTTTAATTCTAGTTACCATTACCCTTTTGAAATGACATGTCTTCTTCCACCCCAGGCTGTAAGAGCACCTCACTTCTCTCAATGCACTTAAATCATACAAAAACTATATAAAAATTACTTCCATTGGATCCCACCATATGCATGCTTGTATAATCCTATTTTTAAATAAGTCAATAGAAGGTTATAAATAATTGTTATGCTATCTAAACTTATTTAAAGCAAATTGAATTTTGAAAATAAATACCAGTAGGTTTAATAAGCCATTGCCACAAGATAAGTGCAACGGTTTTACTAGAAGAGAACTTGTCCGACTAGAAATGGTATTCTTCGATTTGACAGGTTTCTCACTACCCACAATCACATTCTCAATCCTCTCATATTTCTTGTTAGAATTTCCACTGGGTGACAGATATAATTGCACAAAACATGGAAATCTCGCATACCGTGACAAAATATGGCACTGTTACAATGTAATCTTCCACCCTGTGAGCATCAACATTCTTTGGCCTGCAGGATCCATTTCACTGACTCAGATCCACTTTATATCCTTCAAATACTATTTTGCCCTATTTTTATTCCTACCCGCTTGTTGCATCAATATAGCAAGCGTACCCGCGAGTTGCATCTATATAGCCCGCGGGTAGCATGTAAAATGGTAAAAATCACTAGTTTATTACTTTTTACTCCCAAAAAGCGGTCATTGGGTGATGTTTGGCTCTCCATCTGCCAAAGAAATGTCTCGATGTGTACTTTCACTTACCTTTGAGAGGACTATATATTGAGCACATATGGCTTAGGGACGCGGGGAGAAAGAAGAGCAATAGAACTCTAGTGGATTTTTTCCCTATATTGACTCTACACTCATTGATCCTTGTAGTTGTGAACCCTTTATGTTCACCTTCCAAACTCCTATCTAGTTTGAGTTTTCCATTCATGGAGGATTGAAGTGGTGGAGGCACAAGTGGATTGATCCAGATCTTGGTTTGGATTCGTTGTCGGCAAGAGGTCGTATCACATTGTACTTCTTCTTGTTTATTAATAGAAATACTCATATTCGCGTCCATTAATGCTGTAAATGTTATTTATCTTACATTGGGTTGCATTTACTTGTTATATCATGGACCATTTATATTGATGATGTTAATGTCGTTTATATATATTATGTACTTGTTGTATATTGGTTGTCAAGACTAATTTGTAGATTCAAGTGCACGGATTGAAAAATCTCCAACGAGGATCTACATCAAACATTTGGATCGAGGTTGGTTATCTTCTTCATTATCTTAGCATTGTCATTTATAAAGCATAGTTCTGAGAATTGAGTTGATTTCTGGTAGTCATCTGTCTGTTGTGGTCTACCCCAAACCATAGTGAGTTTTCTTCAACACAGAAATGGTGAATTCACTGGGGAAAACATCCATGTTTGGGGATTTTTTGAGCATTAGTCCATAATTAGAGTTGTTGTTTGTCGAAGCTCTGTGTCACTTATTTTCCGTTGAGATACACTATAGAAAACTTGCTTTTTATGAGCCATTGGAATCCCTGTTTGCCAATTTTCCTTTCCTCACCCGCGGGCTAACCTAAATCAGCCCGCGTATACCCGCCTTTGTTTACTCTACTGCTCGAGGGTACCTGCAGGTATTCCTTCGAAACTGTTGATTTTAAAAAATCTTCCACAGATTTCCATTCATTTACTAGTTACAAAACTGTGGAGTAATGAACAACTAAATAGCAGCCCTCCATGGAAGGGATACGCTACAAAAAATCCGTCTCTTTGAATGCACGAGGATGAAGATCTCCCACAGCGCAACAGACCTGGTCTTCTTAAAAAACTGCCGTGATAATAGAATCATTCCCTGCTTTGCTAAAATTAAACACCATCTAAAACGTAACAACGAACACGCTTTCAAAGAATTAAGTTTATCAATCATCCGGAATGAAATAAGACGCAGTAGAAGGGAGCTTGATGCACTGTCCTTGAAGGCATACAATCTGCACACTGCGTTAGCAAGAGAACTCAGGATCGACTTTTGGATCAGTGTTGAGGTTACAACATCTCTCAAAGCTGAAAGAACCCTGGAGAAAGCCATTGATAAACAAAACCGTAAGTTTAAAAAACTACAAGTAGAACAAAAACCTGACCCCGTTAAAAGCAATAACTGCGTTGTTAACCTGGCAAATATCGAGCTGGATAGTAACACTAATAAAGTCTTGCAGCGTGGTTTAAATTTTGCAGTAGCTCCTAAACGCATCCCACACGAAGAGATAATCTGCGCTGTCGAAGAGACTATTAGGGATTTCCCAGAAGAAAAGGCTGAAGATATAAGATTAGAATGTGCCACGATTTTAAACAAGCAAAACCACTGAGATGTAACATTACCAAGGATGAATCGATTGCCTTAAAGAAGTTGAAAGAAAACAAAAATGTTATGATCATGAAAGCTGATAAAGGTAATGCCACTGTCATTATAAAAATAGAAGACTATCAACAAAAGATGGTCCAGCATTTGGAGAGTGGCTGCTATAGAAAAATTAAAAAGACCCAATGAAAAAGGTAATAAAAGATGTTACCAATGCGATAAAAAAATCTTCTCTAAGTGATGAAATAAAGAAAAAAATCATCCCAAAAAATGGAATTATGCCACGCCTATATGGATTTCCAAAGATAAACAAAGAAGGCATCCCCTTAAGACCTATTGTAAACACAATAGGCTCACCTACTTATGATCTAGAAAAATACCTAGCTAAGATCCTGAAACCTTTAGTTGGTAAAACATTCTCATTCATTAAGGACTCATCCCAACTGGTGGAAAAAATGAAAGACTGGGAAATAGATAAAAATGATTCATTATTTAGTTTTGATGTTGTATCTCTCTATACTAAAATTCCCATTGATAGGGTCATTGAAGTAATAAAAAAAGTATCAAACCCTGAGATAGCCAAACTTGTGTAAATTTGCTTAAAGTCTACCTAATTATGCTTTCAAGGTGAGATTTATGAACAAACAGATGGTGTGGCCATGGGATCACCAATTTCCCGCATTGTTGCAAATCTTTTTATGGAAGATCTTGAAGAAAAAGGAATCAATACATTTTCACATAAACCAAAGAGGTGGCTTAGGTTTGTTGATGATGTTTTTAGTAATTGGCCTCATGGTGATGATAAACTAAATGAGTTTTTAAACCATATGAATAATCAATGTGAGAGCATTAAATTCACCATAGAAAAAGAGGTACACAACTCCCTTCCTTTCTTAGATGTTCTTATCACAAAACAATTGGATGGTTCTCTTTCTCACCAAGTATATAGAAAGAAGACTCACATGGATAGATACCTCCATGCCAACTCACACCATCATCCAGCCCAGAAAGTTGGGATTATAAACACGCTAGCCACACGCGCATGGCGCGTCTCAGATCAAGACCACTTAGAAGATGAACTAAAGCACCTCAAATAATCCCTCATAAACAATGGCTATACAAGTAAACATATTAATAAAGTCTTCCGCAACATAAAAAATAAACACAAAAACAAAATCAAGAAAAAAGAATTTGACATAACGTGCCCGAGGATTACTCTCCCATATATACATGGCACCACTAACAAAATTGCAAGTGTTCTAAAAAAGAATAACATTATGGTGTCATTTACTCCTCCCAATTCCATGAGAAACATGCTTGACAAAGCCAAGGACCCCATGGACCCCCAAAACCAAAAAGGTGTATACAAAACACCGTGCTCATGTGATGAATCCTACATAGGTGAGATAGGTAGGTCAATCGCAATTAGATTAAAGGAACATAGCGCAGACCTACGATATGAAAGGGTAAAAAATTCAGCCCTAGCCGAACACGTTCACAACACGAAACATCATATATGTTTAGAAGACTCTAAAGTCTTAGCCATCGTTCCTCAATATTACAGAAGAAAAACCCGCGAAGCCATAGAAATTGAGAAATGTCAAAAAACTTTCAACCGAGATGATGGCTTCAAACTAAACGATGCTTGGAAACCTGTAATTCACAAACTAAAAGACCACTTAAACAAATAAGTCGAACCAAACATATACATTTAAAACATTAAAAAGCTACTTGCTTTTCTTTTACCTACAA
This sequence comes from Larix kaempferi, assembly GCA_027924585.1. Classification (NCBI taxonomy): domain Eukaryota; kingdom Viridiplantae; phylum Streptophyta; class Pinopsida; order Pinales; family Pinaceae; genus Larix; species Larix kaempferi. The sequence goes on along the minus strand of BSBM01000316.1, from coordinate 896,329 downwards.
TCAAGAATCTTAAATAATATAGACTTACTTATAAACATACTAAAAGATAAAAATCAAATTGAAATTGTTTATTACAATACACAATAATTCATCTAAAAAATAAATTCCACTCAAACTAAAAATTAAACTAATAATCATATGAATAATCATCGCTAAAGACTTTTATCTTTGTTGATTGATTATTTAATAGTTTAATATTACAACATATTCCTTTATAATTACAATCCAATTAAAATTATAAAATATTTATTAAAGAGATCAATTTGAATGTTTTCATACTAAGCAAATTCTAAATTATTAATTTGAAAAACTTTATTAAAAACAAAATATGTTAGATATACAATCCATTTAAAATAAAAAAAATTAATATCATTGTTTTAATATATATTATTAATATAAAAAATATTACATAAGAAAAATAAAAACAAATATATCAAATTAAAATATAATCAAATTAAAATATAATCAAATTTATATATATAAATTAAAATTATATATATTTTATATTTATATAAATTTTAAACTCTATTTCATTTATAAAACATTATATTTTTAAACATTTTATAAATTTAAAGTTAATATAAATATACACAAAAATATTAAAAGATAAAAATCAAATTGAAATTGTTTATTACAATACACAATAATTCATCTAAAAATAAATTCCACTCAAACTAAAAATTAAACTGATAATTCTTTGTAAGAAATATACAATTGATCGACATATCTCAAACCTTACCCTAAAAAACTAAATAAACAAACATAACAATATTTATTCTTCACCTTCCCAACAAAAAAAGAGTGAGATTTTTGTTTCTCCTGAGGATGAAGCTGCTTAAGAGGTTCGAAACTGTTGATTTTAAAAAATCTTCCACAGATTTCCATTCATGTACTAGTTACAAAACTGTGGAGTAATGAACAACCAAGTAGTGTACAACTCCGGCTTTGGTTGATTTATGACCTTTGGTTGTTGCTGGGTTGGTTTTGGTTGATCCCAAGTCTTTGTTGGCCTGTTTCTTGACTGTTCTATGCCTTGGTTGTGACCAGAACTCTTTGTTTCTCTTGGTTGAGCCTTGTTGATTTTTTACCCATCTTTGGATTTAACCTTGTTGTTTTTTTCCTTTTGAGTTCATTCCTTTGGATGAGTCTTACTGTTTGGTATCCGTCTGGTTGTCTTAGTGATCTCCTTGGAATATCAGTGACTAGATAGTAGGATTTTGCTTGCATTTTTCATTTCCATATATTGAATAATACAAAAAAATGCACATAGTTTTGCATTTTCCTTTTATTTATAAAAGAAAACAATTTTTTTTTGCTTTTATGTATTGCATCTTGCATTGAGTGCTTTCTACCTTCATTTAGATTCTGATTGTACATTGAAAAATATAAAAGGTATGCATATTTATTTCGAAATCGTTGGTTTGATTTTGCATATTAGTGGCATTGTTTTTATTGGATAGATGAGTCTAGGATTTGACGATTTTGCATACTATTGAGTCTTACACATCACTAGTTTCACAATCATATCCCTTGAGTAATCACAGCTATTAAAATTAACACTTAATCTTAAAATTGATTAGATCGATTTTATTTATAGGGTACACCAACTAGCATAGGTTTAGAGTCTTGGAATAGATCATTGTGAGTTAACAATCCAAGACTACTAGATGAAACATTAGGTGTCTGACCAGGGAGTGGAGGAATCCATGGTATAGATCGGCGTTCTCAGGAAGCTCTACTCAAGCCAGAGTTAAGCACGAGGTCACGCGAGGTTGGTTGAAGGGATATCCCTCTCATACGAGCTGAACATGGGACATATTTCCAGGATTTGTTCGTATCTAGGGACTCTTGGGGGATTTGACCCTCATTGATTTTAGGGCTTAGCTACCCTGCCCATACGACGGATCCCACCTGCGACTGTCCCCCTGAGAATTGGTTATATTACGGTGACCATAGTTGCCTTACCTAGGTATTGCATAGGGTACTTGCAGTGGTTATATTTTTTGTGTCTTGAGTCATATAGGGATTGCAGTTGTTTGTTGCCGAGGGTTACAACCCTTTGCACGCAGAGAAGCCTAGGTGTCTTTATAACTGATTCTATTACCTCTTGCTATAGTTTGGGAGTCTCAAGCCTCTCCTAGGCGAGACATACCGGCTCTAATGTCGGGAGCTCATTTAGCCACTTTGTTTGTCTGCTCTTGGATCTAGTTTCTCTTGGTGTGTGCTTTTGATTGACTGTTTTTTATCGATAGTTGGCCTTTAGGGGACATTTTGATTATATATTCTCTTTGGAGATATCGTGGAGAAGAGCCCTACTCTCTGCCGATCCCATCGGTTGGCTGGTCTAGAGCCTACCGAACTTTCATGCCGTGTTGCTAAGGGATGTCGGAGGGCTCCCTCTGAGTCTTCGGATTCCTACGAGACATATGTCCAAGACATCATGACTGCTACACATTCTGATACTGAGTAAAAACCTTCGACTCCATCAGGTAGAGTTGAACACACTTTCGATCCCCATACTCCTCATGAGGCATGGGGAGGTGATCCACCTGAGACTCAACTGGTTCGATTTGGATGAATCCACCTAAACAAGATCCGTTCTATCCTTCGAATCTGGATAATTATCTTCACGGAATGCCAACCTAACCTGAGGATGAAGAACAGGATGACACGTCTGTTCCTTCATTTCCACGCAGTTATAGATACAGGATGCCAGAGTTACATGACGACACTAGTCCTACAATCAACCCAACCGCACTCTCTTTTGGTATGCCTAGTTATAGTGCAGTTGAACCTTCCACTATGTTTGGTAGTCATGCTGGCACCAGTCATGGTGTTAGCCATGCTATACCCACTGGGGGCACTATGTTGTCCACTCACACACATACTATGTGGACTGGTCATGTTTCTCCTAACAATGATAATGTTGGAAGAAGACCACGTCCTAGGATTTCCCAACCTAATAGGAATGTTCTTCGAAACACAACTCGCCATCCACCACCTAAGACACATGTCGCTACTCGTCAACCTAGGACTACTTTTATGAAGGTTAATGCTCCTCCTAACTACGGGGGTGGACATATACCGCATACTTTTGCGTCCACTACCGCCACTAGTAATGCTGATGTAGGGGGGTGGGAATATATCCTATCCACATGGACATAACACCACCATCTCTGCTATTAGTAACACCAATATTGGGGTTGGGAATACATCTCATGCTTCTGGTCACCACACGACTGCTTAAGCTAATCCTAATGCTGGGGGTGGGAACATACCATACCATTATGGTCATTACAACATGGTTCCCACTATGAATAGTATATATATGCCCCATACTCATGGTGGAAACCCTTACTACAACACAGCCGGTGCTGGCCACCCGTACAACCCACCACCCCAATATGGTGCCCAAAACACGCACATACTTGCTTACTCTCAAATGGGTCAGGCAAGAGGAGGTTATCAATCCTATGGCCATGGGAAAGCTTATGGTCCGTCAGGTCCTTATTATCAACATTTAATCCTTATGGTCAAGCTTTTGGTCCATCTTATAATTTAGTTCCATTTAACCAACCTTTTATGGGGGCTTATAATCAAGCTTTCTATCCTTAGCTCCCATTCCTTGCATGCTTGAATCTTCCAGATCTTTCGAAGCTCACGAATGATCCAGTGTGTCATGACCCTACTTGGCCCTCGGTCCCTACCAAGCTCCCTTTGAACATTCCTAAGTTTGAAGGGAAAGGTGGTGAGGACCCGGGAGATCATGTCCAATTACCAACGGGCAAATATCAATTTTATTTCAATTATATAAACAATATTTGACATATAAATTTAAGTATTCATTTCAAATCTACAAACTGACAAGTAACATATAAATTCAAATGTCCATTTCAATTTCATTTCAATACTATAAACTAACAAGTGACATATGAATTCAAATATCCATCTCGATTTTATTTGATTCCATTTCAATTCTATGACTAACAAGTGACATATAAAATTCAAATATCCACAATATAATATTTCGTAAGACACAATTAGTAATGACTGAATACTAAGGGTGAATTTTAAGGATTAATTGATTATGAGGATGAGCTGAAACGCCAATCAGCATGGGGTTCGATGCAGCTACTTCAAGGATCAAGATTTGTTCCAAAAATAAGTCAATTCACAATTGGACGCAGAGATTACAAGGATAAGATAGGTCTGAACATGAAGGTGCCAATCTAAAATGAAAACAACCACCGAGAAACCAAGATCAACCCCGAGTTTTAAATGTGACATAGAGTTGATAGTTTTCAAGGGATCCGAGATCGATTACCTTGAGACCTGATTTGCATTATCGGAAATTAGAATACCTGTATGTTGAAAAGAGGATCGCAATTTCCATAAGACCTCATATCGTTTATACTAAGAAAATCTCTTCAAAACTCAGACAAGGGAGACGCGTCGACATTGAACAGGAAGGTCGAATTTCCATATTTTTGTGCAACCCAAAATATACAGACATATACAGATTGTCTTACACAGTCCAGATCCATTCGCACAAATCAAGTATACAAATTTATGAATTAATTAATTGCACAGCTCTGGATCAATTCTTTCAACCAAATATGCAGACTTGTGAAATATTTGACTACACGGTTCAGTCGAGATCAAGTAATGGCTTGAACAATACGATACCAAGAAAAAGAAAGTATTACAAATTAGATTCGATTGCTCGGTATCAATCGTTTACATAGAGGTATCGGAGAATGAGTAAGGCTAAAGCAAAATTTAACTAGATCGAAGTAGTTTGGATCTGAGTTCCTGTAGCTCAGCAGGAAGATTCGAGGGTGATAAAAACAATGAAAGGAGAGAGATTCGATTTTGTCGACTCGATAGGGGTTTCGTAAGAATTTACACATGAAATAGTTTCAAAAAGAAACTAACCTCCCAGATCTAAATTCCATAAATCAATCACACAGGAAGAAGAATACAGTGTATTACTAGGCAGTAAACAGTAGTGGATCGATCGGTTGTCGGACAACTTGACACATTCATAGTTTGGAAAGGGTACTGTCCTTCCATTAAAACGAAATGAATTGCAGATATATCAACACTCCAACACTATTCGTATCCGATCGATCATATCTCTGAATTGAATAAGTTGAATACAGAGTATTACAAAAGAAAACAGTAATCTAATTTCGAGCTGCAATTAAACGAAACACCCAAAATCAATACACCATCCGCCATCAAATTCCTAGATATAATGAAAAGAAACAATCCAAAGTTCATCACACGGTTCGCCATTGAATTTTCCAGATACACTTAAAATGGATCCATCCAAAGTTCATCACATAGTGATATAAAAAGGAAAAATTACCATAAAACAGACTATTAAGATCCTTTAAAAAAAACCCAAACTAATTACAATTTATAGAGAAACTGTATGTGGAGTCACGCAGGGTTTTAATAAGAAAAATAATATAGAACTAATTTATTCCATAACCATAAAATAACAAATGAAAATTTACTTCTAGGAAAAGTACCTGCGAATAGTATCTTTCCCAGTCATAGATGTCCTTTTCGAAGTCGTAGCTCCAGTCCATCGTCCGATCTCCACAAATTACCGACCAACACCTCGGTTGACCTCTCTACTGTATTGGGAGTAGTCTTCTTTTTCCCAAACCCCCGAGCAAGCGGGGTCGTAAGAACACACACAATAACCTCCCGAAAGGATCTCCCAATCCCCGTTCCGGCTAGTCCCAACTCCAAGGATCATAACATAATCCGCGATTATGATGAGCCTTCTCTCCTTCTCCTCCCTCATTATATAGTAATTTCTTGTGTGCCATGCGTCTGTTCATGGACATTTTTAAATTAGTTTAATATTTTAAATTACAACATTCTCAAATACATGTGTCTCAATGTCTTCAAGGTGCAGTTGATTCCCTAAATCAGTGGGAGTTAGGTGTAGAAAAGTCCTACTCTTCCCTTGGTTCTCTTTTAGTTTACTTCATTTTTTATAAACTAAGTGTTTTTATTTATTTAATTTCTTTTAATAGAAAAAAGATTATAAAGAGATTATTTATCTTATTTGTTAAAATCTAAATCTACACCAAGTTAAAATGTTATTTTTATTATTATATACATATATAATATATTTATATGTTTTTCTTATAATATAAATATATATATATATATATATATATATATATATAAATTTAAATTCTTTATAAAAAATATTTGCAAACTTTAAAATCCACACTTTTAATAGAATTTCACTTACAAAGCCCTTAGTTAACTTTGGTTTTTCTTTTTTCTTTTTAAAGTAGGTAAGTGGGATATTTCAATCTAAGCAAATTGTTTGTTTCTGTTTAGTTCTCTTTCAAATTTTCTTTTTATAAAACTTCTTTTCTCCAAATAAAATAAGGAATAATATTTTTTCTTTAAATGTCTTTTAATTTATAGTTATTCAAAATTATTTTTCACAAGTTCTTAATTTCTTTCCTTAAATAATATTATCTTTTCATGTTCAGGTGCCTCTTCGGCGGGCTCTTCCGACGGTTCCACACTTTTTTTTTTATGGGGAGTACTACGTAGCGACCGGGAATTGTTACCACGATCTCTCAACTACGCTCCTTCCAGACTAAGGGATGTTGAGGGATAAGGCTCTCCTTATTGCGTGCCCCTCAACTCATTATACGCGACCAAATCATTATGGTCTTTCCCATATCGCATATGCTTCCCCGAGTGAGCTGAAACGGCTTCACCCGTGTGTAGATTACTAGTTCAGGGTCGACAGTCAGTCGTCGTACCCCTAAGTGTTCTTTCCGTTCTTATGACCCCGATATTTCCATTGTGGGTCAGTCAGTAAATCGTCTTAACTGCCATTGCACACACTCAAACGCATATTAGTAGCGCTGTATTAATAAACATTTCAACATTCATCATTTTCAATTTCTCAGTCAGTTGAGTATAAACAAATCATCATTTTTCATTTCAAGTAAGTCCAATATTCATCATTTTCATTTTTTGAGTGAGTTGAGTATAAATAAATCATCATTTTTTATTATAAGTAATTCTAATATTCATCATTTTCATTTTCTTAGTCAGTCGAGTATAAATAAATCATCATTTTTCATTTCAAGTAATTCCAATATTCATCATTTTCATTTTCTCAGTTAGTCGAGTATAAACAAATCATCATTTATCTAACCATTTTCATTTCACATATAAAGTCTAAAGCAATCATTCATGGTCCAAGTTTTTATAACTCCGGGTCACTTCAAACCAGTGCTCTCAAATAGTCAAATCAGTCGTAGGTCTCAAAAGTGGTTTGATTAATCATAGATCTCAAAATAATCTAGTCAATCATAAGTCTAACATAATCAGAATCAAACACAAGTGCTGAGGCGGGCATTACAATTCGACATGCACTCAAGCATACAATCATGCAACTGAAAGAGGTCATAAGAATACAAGCATCATGATCATACATAAGAAACATAAGACACACATTTGACATGCACACAAAGCCTTCAACACACAACCACAATATGTCCTGCATCATGAATAGGTGTATGTACATAAGAGATGCCCTCGACATGCAAAAATGCATTCGACAAGCCATCAAAGCATAATGACATACTAACATATCATGAACATGTGTCAGTAAGGTTCCCGATTTCATTCGACATGCCACCTATGCATTCGACATGAAATGACGAGGTATCAGACGGAAAAACAACATAATTTACATGCATGAACAACAAGATGCATTTGACATGCGACAATGCGTTCGATACGCAACAATACGTTCGATACGCAACAATGGACGTAATGTGCTACCAGCATTAATTTCTATATATATAAGCTTAACTCATTGCATAAGAAAATTTACTGCATTAATCATACACACCCATAATATGATCTATATATAGTTCTTGCTTATATGCTTATACCCAATGCATTATTGGTATGTATAATAATCACTTTACACCATATATAAAACATGACTATTTTATATGATCTATATAAAGTATAACCATGGTATAAGAATTAACATTATATAATGTATTTATATAATGGGCATACCATATGTATGAAACGTGAGCATTTTATATCATCTATGTAAAGATAGCCACCGTATAACTTGACCATGTATAACATGACCTTGTTATACAACATTTAAAGATGTGACCAATGTATAAAATCTATGTGCATCACATTACTCTTTTACGTGAAAAGTAACCCATAGCCATTTTATACTCTAAATACAATACAATCATTGCGTAAAAAAATATATCTAGGTAGCCATTTTCACCAAGTATATAAAGCAACACCAACATCTTTTTATAATATATATATATATATATATATAACATCTCCCTTTATACTATATAGATATAAAAAGAATTACCATCGTATAATATAACCATTATATAAGGCTATTAAAGCACCAATCCCACATAACAAAAAATATGTTTTCACGCAAGCCATACATATAAGGCTTCTGACATGGTTCCAAATCGGCTTGGTGATAGCTTGCTTTAAGCATGCACTACACATAAAGTAAACTTAACACACACCTGGGAAGTTGTACACACAGGAAGTTCGCAATACATAGATGCTCTGTCATCAGCAAGGAATAATGTTATATGATTTATGACAGCTAGGGATCTTTTTTCCCCAGTCGTTCTGAAATACCAAAAGTTTGTCACTCGAGCTTATTGAGGAAAGCAGAGTGCCCAAAACACATACAACAGACTTTTCCCAGCATGCAATAACATTTTCTCGCCGGGGAGTGTACAGGGTTTTTGCCACACTCTTCCTTCCGGAAGTTGTGAGCATTAATAAAAACAAGAGTGCCTAAAAGAAATACCCTGGCATATAAGTAAAATAACAAGAAGCTGCGCAAAATACTTGCCAAGCATTAACACTGCAATAGCAGCACTCCAGTCATAACATATAACACTCAAGAAAATCGTTTTTACCTTTAAATGTGGAAACACAGAGCATTTAAAATGCTTCCAAATAGCAGAAGGGAAACACTAAACAAGTTTTCATCCATCAATGTGAAAACGTAGGGCGTACCAAGCTTCCAGCCATCAATGAAAAATAGCACACCAGTTCCTCAGTAAATAAACACATGAACCATACCGTGGAGTGCAGAGCGACAGAGTTCTTCCGTCACTACCATTTTCCAGGCAAGCAACGCAGCACACCAACCGATGGTGCCATCAACGCAACAAGCAAAGATTCCACATATGAGCCAGAGAAAGGCCAGGGACAGAGGACGTATTACAGAGGCCAACGTTTTTGCTACGCCATCACTCTGAAAAGCGTAGAAGCTTGTGATAATACTTCCAGTTGGAGCAAGATGCAGCGTAGCTGCTTTCATTGGCGTTCCCATTTCTCAGTACCAAAAAAAAGGGCAACACTTAAAAGAAAACAGAGCATGGAGCTCTTCCATGCTTCCATGTTTTTCACCCAAAACAATGTTGAAGCTCAGCACCAACCCGGGACGAGTCCCTCCGCTGCCTCGGCGTGAGGCTCAGCACAAGAGACACCCAAAAAAAACACGTCTCCTTCCCCCGCAGAGAGTTCTTGAAAACTCTCTTTTGTTTTGTGTGTAGGCTTTCTCCGCGGCCGAGCTAGGTTAAAAAAACCGAAAACTTTTTAATATTTCCATATATTAATAATATATGTGTTTCTCAAGGTTCTCCTCCAAAGTTTTTTGATCGCCTAAAAGAGAGGCCAACGCTAGGCTGAGAGGTAATATATATATGTCAATCATATATATATTATATATTGAAAAGGAAATAATGAAGAGTGAGTATATATATATATATATATAATACATTTTATATATATACACTTTCTTATTAAGAGGAGCATAAGGAAAAACGCAATTATATAAAACACTAAAATGGAGGCACTTTATGACCACATAAGCATACACTATATGCATTTAATCCTTAAATGAAATTTAACAATGCAATACACATTAAACCTTAAATTCCACATTTTAGAGGAGTGCATATGTAAAATATATATCACATAAAATAAAGTTGGTATAATATATTTGGTCTATGTTTTTATATGAAAACACATACTTCCAACAAAAGTGCCATTTAATATAATCATCACCACATAATATGTATATACCTTTCACATAAAAATGAAAATACTATGCAACACTAAACCTTTAACTTACTTCTCACTAAAAAGTACATATAAACCTATATGTTTATTTCCACATAGAAACAACACTAATTATAAACTATATATAAACAAACATATATATATAGCTTTTGCATAGTGAATAAGGTATAAATATCAACTTAAAATGTATGCCTCTTTATAGTTATCAAAGCATACTTATATATAAAATTATATGATCATAATATAATATGGGCCATAAATACTAATGCACTTCACAATTATATAATACACATTTTAATAAAATCAATGTATACACAATTGTATGGTTTGGTGTTAGGTTTATACTTATGGATTTATAATCATATAATATAAGCTTTTCCACTTAAATAAAGATGAGCCTAAGCATACCAACCACCATGCCAAACACAAAAATAACTTGACTTGATTTCAAAAGCTAAACCAAGCTAAAGACCATGACGATGTTTACGATTTTAAGATTCTTCCCCTTGTGGTTCAGCATGCCCTTTTTCACTCTTGGTTGCATTGCGGGAAAATAGTTTAGGATTCTAATTAGTGTCATCATGCAAATAGACAAAATTAAATAATTAAAAGCTTTTACCTGAGATGGAGACGTGACAATGCTTGTATGTGCCATTTTTGTTGGTCTCGTAGTTTCTTGGCCTGTTATCAAGCAAGTGAATTTTCCCAGAGGCTTGTGATGCTAATGTTTGTAACATTTTCTCGAGCCTATGAATTTATTTTTGTTTTTATTCTATGTTAATAAAGATAATAATAATCCCGTTATGATTTTGGCTATAAGGTTGTAGATGGATATGGTACCATACTAGTGAGTTGCAATTCCTGTTTATTTGTTTGCAAACAATTATTCTTCCTGAATGTTATTTAATGTGTTAGGCTTCTCTATCAGTGGTGTTTTCTTTTATGTTTGATAATAGGTGGTTGGTTTGGACTTCTATTGCCTAAATTTCAGGTAACTAGTGTGGTATTAAATACTGAGCGGGGTTTCATGGGGGATATCATATCATAGGATGATGGGGAACAAACTACCCTACATGTCTATATTCTCTGACTTGTTTAATTTACATTATATTATTTTCCATGAGTGTTAGCATTACAAATTTCACACTCATAGAGTGTATCCTATTTATAATAGATCTGTTAGATTACTATTCTACGAAGTGCCCCTTCATATGTGATTGGATCGATGTAAAAAATAAGAGTGGACATTAAATTGGCAAGATGAGTTTCACAATGGGGATCTACAAGTATAAGTAAGTTGCAAGAGGAGCCACTTTTTGTTGCTGATGTGTGCTGGTTAGGATTATTGTTGGTTATATTGAGGGTTGTATGATGCTAATAGGTTCCCATAATTCTCCACGAAGTTCCCTGACCTATTGTTCATAGCTTCTTAGTATTTCTTGAAGGTTGTAATGTGCCCATAACTTCCATCTTCCTTGTTCAAAACTTTATCCCTTCCTCTATAGAAACTTGGCTTACTGATTTTTGGGGAAGGGAGGTGTAACTTACCCAATACTTGAGACATTTTATGTTTGTGGAAAAACATTACCTTAACTTTTATTGTAAAGTTTTATATTTGGCCAAGTGTCAAGGATGATTGTAAATGAATAATATTATTATTTAATAAAATAAAATAGGAGACACTCACCCAAAGAGACTACTGAAAGAGTGTTTACTGACCCACTAGGAGGAATGGAATCTGGGGTAGAAGGCAATGGACAAGTGGCAGCATCTGAACTGAGTAACTAGATGTTGTTATGGGACAACTCCCTTAAATTGTGGTCAAGTTCGCTGGAATGTGGAACTGGAGCTTATGGCTCATTTATTGAAAATTGGCCACCAAAAGACCTAGGCATCTTTTATAAGCCATCGAATTTGAGCAGAGGCTCACACTTTTTCTGAAGATAAAATTTACCTTGTGGTTTTGCTGGGAATTGCACACAAGAGATTCGATGAGGGGAAGCTATGTTTTGAGTTGTAGAGTAAGACTATCTTACTTCTGCTGAGTGCAAAGTATTCCTACTGAGTTCAGAGGTTATGGATATGTATGCAAGTCCCCATTGATTGCTAAAGTACATATGTGAGGTGTGTATGCAAGTCTCCATTGATTGCTGAAGTACAACCTGACTACCTTGATTCTACAGAGAGACTTCTTCCTGGTGGTTCAGTAAACAGTCTCGAGAGTCCAAGGGAGAAAGTGATTTGGCTACTTCTTCTGGAGAAGGTTGGGAGGAACAAGCCTCTTTGGGTGTTTTTCCACCCTATCAAGTTATCAGGTTCTACTTGTTATATTTTATTTCTTTTCTGAACTGTTGAACTAATTTTGAAAAATTGATTGTTTATTAGATACAACGAGACTGTTTTAAATGTCTGATTTATGTACTGAATATTACTTTTACAAATTGAATGAATGATCAGATTTTGAATAACGAATGATGGAAGAATAACTATCTCCCTGTATTTTTCCTTTCACCTAAAGGTGATGTACTCTAGTACAGGAAGAGAGTTAATTAGCAATGATTAGATATGATTGTCAAACAGTAAATAAAAATATATGTTATCTACCTTTATGCCTAGATAATGATGTTTATATTGAATTATGCAATTCAAAATCTATATCTATTTATTCTTCTGAATAGTATAATTCATAGAAGTAAATAGTATAGAAAAAGGAAATAGTTTATATCGTTGCCTCTGAACAGTTAAACTTGTAGAATCATAAATAGAAAACATAGTTTATGGTTTACATATATTTGATTTATAAACAGAATCACAATAGTATAATTAATACCAATAATTATATTGAAGTATTATACAGTTTCCAAGTAAATATGTTATTTTACGAAACTCCAATACGAACCCTAGAATTATAATCATTGCATTTAGGTTTATATTTCATTGAAAAAATTTACATTATTTATTACACAAAATTTATACAAGTAATCTAACAAGATACTATATTTATATTAAGCATAAAAAATCCTACACTATAAACCAACATCGAATAGAAACATCAATGAACACTTAGTACTGGAAAATACTCACATCTATGCACTCGAAAAGAATTATATTATAGACACCTGTGATGCTAATCTAATACAAAGAGTAGGGAAGTTATGTCAAAGGTTAAACCCTATTTTTTTTAATTTCCAACTAAGTCCTAAGACTATCGGGTTAATGCATAACATTTCTCAGAACTCAAAATAAGTAAAGCTTTTACAGTACTTTAATAAACATTAGCATAGGTAAATAGAAGGCCACGAGTTCCAACCACTATAAGAGGCATGCCTAGGTTGGCTATTAACATGTTATAATCCTACACAGAAAAAAATAAGATTCGGGTTCGAGACCTATGGGCTCACCCGAAGATTTATTAAAATGTTATGAATCGGCTTAAATTAATTTACTCATTCACATAAACTACAAAGATTGTTAACATCAACATAATTAAGCTTGATGGTATCTGCTGCATCATAGCTCCATCTCAATACACAGGCTAAGAAAAAATATTACACAGGTTCGAATCTCAACCAAGATCATGCCCAGGTAGGGTCTTAGCAACACATAAATTACAAAGAAGAAATACTATAGTAACCCTTACGGAAACGAAACTACAAGATCGGTTTTCAAAAACCTAAATCCTTTCATATATTCTTTAATTACAAAAGAGACAAACTGTCAGGAAGCTGAAAGATATTTCTAAGTATTTCTTTTATGCAGGAAAACCATAGACATAACATCAAGACAGAGACAAGGGTTAAAACCCCATAACTTCCAAATCACCAAAACATTGCATTGTGACAGACTAGCAAGAGCCGAGAACAAAAATATCCATTTTACTCAACACAGTAAACAAGATTTTAAAACGAAGGATCCATTATAATTTTGTTTCGAAAAGGATCATTACAATCGCAGTTCTACTGCTAAGAGAGTCCAAGGGTTCTTATTCCACTAAAAAACCTGTACAAATTTTTTTAATCTAACTTGATAATTGAAACCCCAAATCCCAAGTTCGTTACCAAGAAAATACACATACAGCAACAATGGTACTCCAAATAACTTCTTTGCCTCATTACAAACAAGTTACACTAGAAGAGCAAGGAAACAACAACAAACCCCTAAGTTTCAACAGAGGTATCACTTTGGGATGATCCCAAGACTTACCGGGGCTCAAACTCCTTTTGAAATCCTTTTCCTCTTCTCAAGATGCCAGCAACGAGGATTGAACCAGTCGCTGCCAGTACAAGCGAATAAGATTAAGAGTTGTACACTGAAGATACCAAAACAGTTAGCAGACTGTAAATATTTTTTAGAAGCTCAAGATATTAATAAAACTTACCTTGCAAGTTTCGAATCGTGGCCAAGAAGTGAACCAGGTAGTAAGAACTCCAAGCATGTTGAGATAACCATAAAGACCCATGACTAGCACACTTACAGTTGCAAACACCTTTGCGAGTGGTGCTTAATGCTAGTAACCATGGCGGTTGAGAGAAGCTTGACCCACCATTCCAGCGTAGAGCCAAACAACAAAATGTAAAAGACAAAAACCTGAAGCTTCGTAGTAGGGTTTTGATACCCGAGACAACTTTAATGAAATCCACGTGATCGCATTAAATTAGTACCCACTCATCCACCAACCTATGTTACATTTACCCACAATTCTATAGTTGATGGTTGCCAAAAACCTATCGAATCATATAACCCTGACTCCAGTTTGTATGCGACCCATAAATTACATAATCTTAGTTTTGTGTTTAAATACCCATCGCATTTGAAATTTTAACAATGGTTTGACTATTGAGCCACCACATTATGCATAATACATAGTTGGTGTGCATAATTAATAAACCATAATAGTAGTTTGATCATACCTTTATATAAGTTTAGGTTCTTTAGAATAGAGTTTAGTTAGGAGTCATATCCCTAAATCGACAAATCATAAACTCTATTAAGCATGGTATAGTCTTGCCTTAAGACTATGTTAAGAGATTTTTCAATCAAATCCATACTAGTATTTAAACCTATAACCTGGACAAAATCAAGAGAAACATTGCTTTAGCTTTAAGCTAAATAAGCCTCAGGCTTACACCAAGGTACCCCTGTCAAACAAAAGGAATTTTATTATAAATTCATAGGGTTATATCCTCAACATATCTACATTAATGTGAAATAATAAAGCAATGTCTCAAATTAACACTTGGATTATGACGACATGTAGGCCCATAACCCTACTGTCTCACATTAATATTAAAGGAGAATACTTTTATAAATATAGTGATAATATTGCCAAGGCATAGGTCCCTTGGACATGTATGTTCTCGTAGAAAGTGATGACTTTTAAATAAGTATTATGGCATTAAATACAGACATAGGAGTACTCATATATTTAATTGTCGATAAGACAATTTAAATGTTTAAAGGTTATAAATGTTAACATTGGAAATGAAAAGAATACACTATTCAAATAAAATAAGCAATAATACACTATTCAAATAAAATAAGCAATAATACACTATTCAAATATAGAATTATAGATTAAACTAAATGTGTTACAACATGCTTTTAATGATGATTATATACTCAAGTGATTATGACACTATCTATTTAATTGCCATCTAGAGAATTGAATAATTAATGAAAATTTATGTAGATGATAAAATGTCCCTTTTTATATAAATAGTAAAATTTAATGCTGAAACTTTATGCTTCCGCATAGCATTTATTGGCAAATAGACCGCTTAGAAAAAAATTTAATTTTTACGATTTTGGGGATGTTACATGTGGTATCAGAGTGCGAGTTCAAACTTTAGGCCTGAATATGGCTCCATGCGTGCAACAGAAAATATAGTTTACTAATTTTGTTTCAATTTGTTTATGTATAGAATAGTTTTATATTTAAATTGCAGGTATGGAAGTACCAAAAGAATCTATCGAGGACAGTTCTCATCATAGTGAATGTAATAATAATGAAAACGAACAAGTTAACAAAGAAATTTATGTAGAATTAAATGACCAATCATGAGAACTTTTATGTACTGTTAAAGGTTTAAAGGATGAGATAAAAACTGTTAAATAAGAGAACGAAAGGATTTTAAGGGCACAAGAAGAGCTAAACCAAATTTTACTCTATAAATATCATAATGATGAAAAAGATAATAGAACATAAATAAAATCTGAGTCTGGAACCATGTCCTACCAACATAGAGGTAAGAAAGTAAAATACCATAAAAGAGAGTGATTCTTCTTTTGAATCTAATGATAAAAATTATAGAAGAAAACATAAGTATGATCAAGACAACAATGACAGTGACTGCAGTCCCAAAAAAAGAAAGTACAAATCTTATGAACAACTTTCAGGGGAATTTAACAAGATAAAACCCCCAATGTTTAATGGTGAAAATGAAAATGGAGAGGTAGCCGAAGCATGGTTGTCCGGCATGAAGAAATATTTTCAAATTTAAGACTAGTCTGATCAACTAAAAGCTAAGATAGCCATATACAATCTGACTGGGAAAGCAGATATTTAGTGGCAGGATATTAAAAGAGTAAAAAGTATTAAAGAAAAGAGCATAACTTGGAGTGATTTTAAGAAATTATTTAAGAAAACGTTTTTGTCCGAACAGTACTACGAAGAGAAGGAAAAAGAGTTTTATGATTTAAAATTGGGTTCTATGAGTATGGAGTTGAGCAGCAAGTTTCTCAATCTGTTAAGGTATGTACCTTATATAGTAGACGAGAAATCTAAGGTACAAAGGTTTATGAGTTGTCTACCTTTCAACATAAAGGACATAATTGAGTATGACAACCCTTCAACTCTTGAAGAAGCCATGAGAAAGGCTAACTTTTGTTTTGAACAAAACAGAAAAAGTGAAGGTATATTTGGCTGGAGGAATAACAAATCTAGTAATTTTGAGCATAAAAAGAAAAATTTTAATTAGAATTATGGAAATACTAAGAGAAATTTTAATAACATAAATTTTCAAGGCAATAATTACACAAGTAATGCACCACAGAATTACACAGCTGCAAGAATCATGCCTAATAACGATATTAATAATAATAATAATAATAATAATAATAATAATGCCATAAATAATGAGCAAAGGCCACCTTTAAAATGTTATGACTGTAATGGACCACATACTAGAGAAAACTGTCCACTCAGGAGAAAGACAGTCAGCAACATTCATACAATGCAGGCAGAACCTACATTTGGTGATATAGCAAGAGAAATGCCCAGGATTAACGCAGCGTTGGAAAACCGACAATCAGAACATCAAACTTCAATGTTCGAGATTGAAGATATGATACGAAACAAATCTATTTCTATTTTAATTGATCCAAGTGCAAGTTTGAGTTACATATCACCCTATTTAGTAAAACGTTGCAAGTTAAAAGTAGAAAAATTTGATAAATCATGGTTGGTTCAATTAGCAACAGGAACCAAAAGAAAAGTTGTGATTTGCTTATGATTCAGTTAAAGACACAAGTTAAATTAAATATTTTATCTTTAGGGTCTTATGATGTATTAATAGGAATGGACTGGCTTGAAAAGCATAGAGTAGTGCTGAATTGTTTTTAAAAGTCTTTTACTTGTTTAAATAATGAAGGAGAAACTGAAACAGTAAAAGGGATTCCTAGAAAAACTTATGTTAGGAAAATTTATGCTTAACAAGTTAAAAAGGCTATAAGGAAAGGGTGTAAAATCTTTGCTGTAAATGTAATTAATAATGAACATACAACTAAAAAAGATAAGTTAAAACTGGAAGACATACCTATTCTAAAGGACTTCTATGATGTATTCTCGGAATAAATTCCAGGACTACCTCCGAAAAGGGAAATAGATTTCACCATTGAGTTAGTACCGGGTGTGGTACCAAACTCAAAGGATCCTTATAGAATGAGCATTCTGGAACTTAATGAACTGAAATCACAGCTAAAGGAGCTAATTGATATAAATTACATAAGGCATAGTGTGTCTCCTTGGGGAGCATGGGTTATATTTGTTAAAAAGAAGGACGCCACCTTGCGTTTATGCATAGATTAACGTCAACTAAATAAAATGACTATTAAAAACCGATATCCTTTGCTCCGTATAGATGATCTATTTGATCAAGTATGCAGAGCAACGATATTTTCTAAAATAGACTTGAGGTCTGGATACCATCAAGTCAGGATAAAAGACGAGGACATTTTTAAAACTGCTTTCAGGACCCGTTATGGGCATTATGAGTTTGTAGTTATGCCTTTTGGGATAACTAACACTCCAACAGTCTTCATGTGTCTAATGAATAGTGTTCTACATAAGTATCTATATAAGTTTGTAATTGTTTTCATTAATGACATCATAATTTATTCTAAGACTAAAGAAGAACATGACGAACACTTAAGGATAATTCTGCAGGTTTTAAGAGAACACCAACTTTATACTAAATTCAGTAAATGTGACTTTTATAAAGATAAAATACAGTACTTAGGTCACGTAATATCTAAATATGGGATCACAGTCGATCTAGATAAAATAAGATCAATTAATGAGTGTCCTATCCCTAAAGAAGTAACTAATGTATGGTCATTTAGGGGAATCACAGGTTACTGCAGAAAATTTATCGAAGGATTCTCCAAAATTGTGAATCCCATAACTTCTTTGCAGAAAAAGAGAAAGAAATTCATCTGAGATCAAAAGTGTGAAGAGAGTTTTAAGAAATTAAGAGAATTATTAACAATAGCACCTATATTAAAAATTGCAGATCCAAATAAGGACTTCGTTGTATGCACTGATGCATGCAACGATGGACTTGGCGAGGTCTTAACTCAAGAATGTCATGTAATAGCATACGAATCAAGGAAGTTAAAAATTCACGAAAAGAACAACGTAGCCTACGATCTAGACTTGGCAGCCGTGATACATGCCTCAAATATGTGGTGCCATCACTTGATTGGTAGGAAGTTTTAACTAATGACAGATAATAAAGGTTTAAAATATTTGTGGGATCAAACAAATCTAAACGCATGGCAATCTAGGTGGCTAGCTTTCCTTAGCGAATATGATTTAAAGATTCAACATATTAAGGGTAAAGAAAATAAAGTTGTTGATGCCTTAAGCAAAAACGCTAAATTAAATTTTGTGGCAGCAATCAGTACTGTAATGTCCCTAAATTAGTAAAATTTCAAAAAAAATTCTATTACTGTAATACATTAGATAAGAAGTGATGATAAGCAAATTAACTTCAACACTGATAAATACTTACTATATTGGAAATAAGTTGCGACAGTTAATGGGTCTCAGCTTCCTAATTTACAAGGTCTTACTGGTTGATATTCCTACTGCTTTGCGGAAGCGATGTAAAGGGTAGAAATGAAACTCTGTTGCTCACAATACAAATATTTTAGAATAATATAATACAAATCCCCTTCTTATTGTTTCAAGAGTTTATGAGCATATTTATGAATATATTAACTGATACTTCAGGTATGATGGACCCCTGTTGGTGACTATTGAGGCCCATGATGATATGCTTGGTCCTTTAAGGAGAAAAGTACCCTGGCAGAGCTGCCGAGAGGTAGGGTGAAAGAAATGGGGACTCCGGACTTACTTAGCATCATTGATAATGCATTTACTTGTTCGTGGTTTGCAGGTGTACCTATGAGACATCTACCGGAAATGTCTACTCCACCCACCTAGCAATTATTTAAGTCTCAAGTGTGAGAGCTTTGAAGATTGACACCTTTTTTTTTGTAAAGCCTTGTTTGGAGTTTATGGTATTTGTGAAACTACACTACTTGTTCACCTTTGTAATTATTTAATGGCTCTAGGTAGAGTTTGAGGTTGTTGAATTATTTGATTAGAATTTGCAAACATTCGAATGGTCCTAAAACTATAGAGCGATGGGTCATCATCGAAATAGTGGTAGTAGGTAGTAGTATTGAATGCACCTCTGTGAAGGCACATGGCCTACTGCCAGCTGTGATGGGGGTTTACCCTAGGGTTCTACATCAATGAAAGACAATTTCATGGTTCACTTCACTGGTCTACTATAGGTGTATTGAGGGTTTCATTGCTGATCTGAGCTAAGGCTCATGGTCAGCACACCCAATGGAATGACATTGGCGACTGCAAAACGTTGAAGGTAATTCTTCTCAGGTTTGATTCTTCATTACTGCTATCGCATATTAGATGATTTGGGATATAAATTTCAGATCCTAACTTTGTTTGTCGTGGTTGGTTACAGGTATTGACTGGCATTTCTCTCCTACGTGGCCAATACTCAACAATGGCGAGGTTGTACATGGTAAGTTCATAAATTTCCATCTCTTAGCTCCTGCTTTCGCCTCTGTGGAGGGGGTTTACTGTTGGTATTTTCTTATGAAGAACCTTGTAAGCCCGATTTGGGTATCCTGCCAATAGTTGTTGGGTTCTTTGGGTTGCCGTTGGCTGGACCACTACGAAATGTGTCTTTTGGTTTCTATGGCACTAAAGGGTTTTGGTCAGACAACTCAATGTGGAAATTTGGTAGAAATTATAATTTTAAAAGTGTCCCAAAGGTCAAGCTGAGGTTTATGTAACGATCCTTGGACTTGTGGAATAGAGTAATGGTCTTTTGCATAAAACTATGGTTGATTTGTGTAATGTCTGGTCTCTGCATTTTCTTATGGAAATTGTAGTTTGATGTTTTTGATGCTACTGTCACCTATATTCTCGGGTGTGACGATTTTGTACCTATAATATGACTTCTTAATCTTAATCATGGTTTGCGTTTGCTATGGGTCGCTATTGCCTCTGTCGTGATTTAGTCTCTGCGTTAGTTTTCTAGGAGGCATTAAATCCTGGGACTAAATCTCTGCTTCTTTCCTCTAATTGAAATAATGTATGGTTGTTTTTCGTTTCACCTAGCTAATGTGGCTCTTTAAGTGGAAGGGTATGGATTTCTCAGTTTTTATATTCGTTGATAGATGTTGCTTAATGTGTCAGAACACTTGCTTGAATTTCCTTATAAGTATTTTGGTTTCTCTTACTGCATTTTCTGTAGATTGACTGTAAATGGGGAAAAGAGGGATTCGATCCCTTGCTAGTAAATTATGTCATGGGTGTTGTCTAAAGGTAGCAAAAATGCCCGGGTAAGAAAATGAATGTTCCTGTCTAACTACTGTTTTTAATTGAACACGACCTTCGTGAGATTTGAACTTGTGACCACTTTCTTGATGGAAAAAATGTAATGAGATTAAATGGTATGAGTAGCGCTTGTTTTGGTAGTGAGACTAGATTTGTGTAGAAAACTTATGTGTTTTTTATTTGATATAATGTTTAACTAGTTGGTTGAAATCGTGGATTTATTGATGATGTGAAAAAGATACCCTAGTTTCGAAAGAACAACTATACTTATTTTCTGTTTAATGTTTGAAAACCATGGTTGAATGTATAACATGGTTAAGATGGTCGATGTCTAAAATACTACTGTTGTCATTCTAAATGATACTTCCTAAGCATGGAAGGGATGATAAAAGAATTAAAGATCGAACATGAAAAATTAAACTCTATTGACAAAACGATTCAAATAGATATTAAAATTAATTATGTCATTCACATCATTGCACAGTATGTAAGAAAAGGTCATCTCAGTATATTAGGGTTCTGTACCCACATCAAAACATAATCAGAACATTGGGGCTTCCTTGCCCATTATATAATCAAATAATGAAATTCAGTCAGGGTCCATGCCCAATATGCCAGTCTACAAAAGGATAAATCATATGTACTAGGGCTCAAGCCCAATAATCAGAATAAATCATATGTGCTGGGGTCGTGGCCCAATAAAACATCATAAAATAGTCAGTCCAAAATTCGGGATATTACAAGTATTTATAAAACATATCTCAAAAATCAGCTCGATAAAGGAATTAAGGAAGATAAAAATTATTAGAAATTACGTGAAGAAGTTGTTGAAAATGTATCTGAAAATTTAATAAAAGATTATAGCATTAATAAAACATGTTTAATAACGTATAAAAATATACTTTATGTGCTTAATGTGTAAAAATTTAAGTTGCTAATTTGAGATGAAATTCATAAAATTCCTTATTCGGAACACCCTAGTTATCATAAAATGATAACTATGTTAAGAAATGATTACTTTTGTCCAAACATGAAAAATGAAGTGGCAAAATACATAGCTAGGTGCTTTCAATGTCAGCAAATTAAAGCTGAACATCAACACCTAGCTGGCCTATTACAGCCATTGCCAATTTCGGAATGGAAGTGGGAAATTATAAGTGTTGATTTTATAACTGGTTTGCCTAGAAATAAAAACAGAATGACTCAATAATGGTAGTTGTGTATAAGCTTAGTAAAGCAGCTCATTTTATTCCTATTAAAACTACTTTGAAAGCTGCTAACATTGTTGATGTGTTTATGAAGCAAAACTTCCGTTTACACGGAATTCCTAAGGTAATAATTTATGATCGAGATTCTAAGTTTACTGGAAATTTTTGGACAACATTGTTTAAAGGTTTAGATACTAAGTTAAATTTCAGTACATCTTTTCACCCACAAACTGATGGAAACACTGAAAGGGTAAATCATATTTTAGAATACATGTTAAGAATGTATGTTAAAGATTAACAAACTAAGTGGGAAGATTATTTACATTTAGTTGAATTTGCTTACAATAATCACTATCAAGATTCTGCTAGACTTAATCCATTTGAGATTTTGTATGGAAGAAAATGCAATACTCCTATTTCTTGGAGTAATCATGTTGACAGATTGATGTTAGGACCAGATTTGTTAAAGGAAATGGAGCTAACCATAAAACAGGTACAAGGCAATTTAAAAATTGCACAAGACAGACTAAAAAGTTATGTAGATCTGAAACGAACTGAAAAGGAATTTTAGGTAGGAGATCATGTTTTTGTTAAGGTAAAACCCAAGAAAAGTTCTTTTAATCTTGGGAGTTGTGCTAAACTAGCACCTAGGTATTGTGGACCATTCGAAATTCTATCAAGAATTGGACCAGTTGCATATCAGTTGGCTTTACCATCTAATTTTAAAATACATAATGTTTTCCATATTTATGTTTTGAAAAAGTATGTGCATGATGCTACTCATGTGCTAAATTGGAATGACATATAGGTGGAGCTCGAAGAAGATTTTCAGGTCGAACCAGACTATATCCTTGACGGGAGGGAAATTATGCTCTAGAATCGCACCATAGGGTAGGTAAAGGTGCAATGGAAGCACCTTAGCCCAGATGAAGCTACCTGGGAATTGGAAAGTAATATGCAGACAACATATCCAAATATGTTCCGTGGAGGCTCTGATGAAGAATAAGAAACATCGATAATGATGTTGAGCTTATGTGGGGGTGTTTGTAACATACCCAATACTTTAGACATTTTATGTTTGTGGAAAAACATTACCTTAACTTTTATTGTAAAATTTTTAAAATAGGAGACACTCACCCAAAGAGACTATTGAAAGAGTGTTTACTGAACCACTAAGAGGAATGGAATCTGGGGTAGAAGGAAATGGACAAGTGGAAGCATCTAAACTGAGTAACTAGTTGTTGTTATGGGACAACCCCCTTAAATTGTGTTCAAGTTCCCTAGAATGTGGAACTGGATCTTATGGCTCATTTATTGAAAACTGACCACCAAAAGACCTAGGCATCTTTTATAAGCCTTTGGTTTTGAGCAGAGGCTCACACTTTTTCTGACGAGAAAATTTACCTTGTGGTTTTGCTGGGAATTGCACACAAGAGATTCGATGAGGGGAAGCTATGTTTTGAATTACAGAGTAAGACTGCCTTACTTTTGTTGAGTGCATAGTATTCCCGCTGAGTGTAGAGGTTATGGATATGTATGCAAGTCCCCATTGATTGTTGAAGTACATATGTGAGGTGTGTATGCAAGTATCCATTTATTGCCGAAGTACAACCTGAGTGCCTTGCTTCTACACAAAGACTTTGGTTCAGTAAACAGGCTTAGGGGTCCCAGGGAGCAAGTGATTTGGTTGCTTCTTCTGGAAAAGGTTGGGAGGAACAGGCCCCTTTGGGTGTTTGTCCACCCTATCAAGTAATCAGGTTCTACCTGTTATATTTTATTTCTTTTCTGAACTGTTGAACTAATTCTGAAAAATTGATTGTTTATTAGATACAACTAGACTGTTTTAAATGTTTGATTTCTATACTGAATATTACTTTTACAAATTGAATGAATGATCAGATTTTGAATAATGAATGATAGAAGAATAAATATCTCCATGTATTTTTCCTTTCACTTGAAGGTGATGTACTCTAGTACAAGAAGAGAATTAATTAACAATGATTAGATATGATTGTCAAAGAGTAAATAAAGATATATGTTATCTACTTTTATGCTAAGAAAATGATGTTTATATTGAATTATGCAATTCAAAATCTATATCTATTTATTCTTCTGAATAGTATAATTCATAGAGTAAATAATATATAAAAAGGAAATAGTTTATATTGTTGCCTCTGAATAGTTAAACTTGTAGAATCATAAATAGAAAACATAGTTTATACTTTACATATGAACCCCTATGTTCACATATATTTGATTTATAAACAGAATCACAGTAGTAAAATTAATACCAATAATTATAGTGAAGTATTATACAGTTTCCAAGTAAATATGTTATTTTACGAAACTCCAATACAAACCATAGAATTATAATCGTTGCATTTAGGTTTATATTTCATTGAAAAAATTTACATTATTTATTACACAGAATTTATACAAGTAATCTGACAAGATACTATATTTCTATTAAGCATAAAAGATTCTGCATTATAAACCAACATCGAATAGCAACATCAATGAACACTTACTACTGGAAAATACTCACATCTATGCACTTGAAAATAATTATATTATAGACACCTGTGATGCTAATATAATACAAAGAGTAGGGCACTTATGTCAAAGGTTTAACCACTATTTTTTTCTAATTTCCAACTAAGTCCTAAGACTATCGGGTTAATGCATAGCATTAACCAGAACTCAAAACAAGTAAAGCTTTTGCAGTACTTTAATAAACATTAGCACAGGTAAATAGAAGGCCACAGGTTCCAACCACTATAAGAGGCACACCCAGGTTGGCTATTAACATGTTATAATCCTACACAAAAAACAATAAGATTCAAGTTTGAGACCTATGGGCTCACCCAAATATTTATTAAAATGTTATGAATCGGTTTAAATTAATTTAGTCATTCACATAAACTACAAATATTGTTAACATCAACATAATTACGATCGATGGCCTCCATTGCATCGTCGCTCCATATCAATACAGAAGCTAAGAAAAAGTAATACACAAGTTTGAATATTAACCAAGATCATGCCCAAGTAGGGTCTTAGCAATACATAAATTACAAAGAAGAAATATTATAGTAACCCTGACACAAACGAAGCTACAGGATCAGTTTTTAAAAACCTAATCCTTTCATATATTATTTAATTACAGAAGAGACAAACTGTCAGGAAGTCAAAAGATATTGCTAACTGTTTATTTTACAAAGGAAAACTGTAGACATAGCATCGAGACAGAGACAAGGGTTAAAACCCTGTAACTTCCAAATCACCAAAACATTGCATTTTGATAGACTGGCAAGAGCCGAGAAGAAAAATCTCCATTTTACTCAACACAGTAAACAAAATTTTAAAACGAAGGATCCATTATACTTCTGTTTCGAAAAGGAGCATTGCAATCGCAGTTCTACTGCTGAGAGAGTCCAAGGTTTCTTATGCCACTAAAAACCCTGTACAAAAACTTTTAATCTTACTTGATAATTGAAAACCCCAAATCCCAAGTTCATCACCAAGAAAAAACACCTATAGCAGTAATGTTTCTCCAAATGACTTATGTGCCTCGTTACAAACAAGTTACATTGGAAGAGAAATGAAACAACAACAAACCCCTAAGTGTTGATAGAGGTATCACTTTGGGATGAGCTCGAGACTTACCGGGGCTCAAACTCCTTTTGAAATCCTTTTCCTCTTCTCAAGCTTCCAGCAACAAGGATTGAACCAATCTCTTCCATTACAAGCGAATAAGATTAAGAGTTGTACACTGAAGATACCAAAGCAATTCATAGACTGTAAATATTTTTTAGAAGCTCAAGATATTAATAAAACTTACCTTGCAGGTTTTGAACCAGGGCCAAGAAGTGAACGAGGTAACAAGAACTCCAAGCACATTGAGATAACCATAAAGACCCACGACTAGCACCCTTACAATTGAAGACACCTCTGCGAGTGGTGCTTAGTGCCAGTAACGATGGCGGTCGAGAGAAGCTCGACCCACCATTCCAGCGTAGAGCCAACCAACAAAATTTAAAAGACCAAAACCTAAAGCTTCATAGTAGGGTTTTGATACCCGACACAACTTTAATGAAATCCACGTGATTGCATTAAATTACTACCCAGTCATCCACCAACTTGTGTTACAAACACACAAGTATATAGTTGATGGTTTCCAAAATCCCATCGAAGAATATAACCTTGGCTCCAGTTTGTATGCGACCCACATATTACATAATCTATAGTTTTGTGTTTAAATACCCATCCCATTTTGTAATTTTAACAATGGTTTTATTATTGAGCCACCACATTATGCATAATACATAGTTGGTGTGCATAATTAATAAACCATAACAGTAGTTGATCATACCTTTATATAATTTTAGGTTCTTTAACATACAGTTTAGTTAGGAGTCATATCCCTAACTCGACGAATCATAAACTCTATTAAGCATGGTATAGTCTTGCCTTAAGACTATCTTAATAGATTTTGCAATCAAATCCTTACTAGCATTTAAACTTGTAACCTGGACAAAATCAAGAGAAACATTGCTTTAGCATTAAGCTAAGTAAGCCTCAGGCTTACACCAAGGTACCCCTATCAAACAAAAGGAATTTTATTATCAATTCTTAGGGTTATATCCTCAACATATCTACATTAAGTTAAAGTACGCTATAAGATACATAAATGTAAAATAATAAAGCAACGTCTCAAATTAACTCTTGGATTATGACAGCATGTAGGCCCATAACCCTATTGTCTCACATTAATATTAAAGGGCAATACTTTTTTAAATATAGTGATAATATCGCCAAGACATAGGTCCCTTGGACATGTATGTTCCCGTAGAAAGTGACGACTTTTAAATAAGTATTACGGCATTAAATACAAACATAGGAGTACTCATATATTTAATTGTCGATAAGACAATTAAAATGTTTAAAGGTTATAAATGTCGACATTGGAAATGAAAAGACCAAGTGAGTTATATTCCGTAAGTTTATGATGATAAAATAAGCAATAATACACTATTCAAATATAGAATTATAGATTAAAGTGAATGTGTTATGACATGCTTTTGATGACAATGATAATTAATGAAAATTTATGTAGATGATAAAATGTCCCTTTTTATATAAACAGTAAAATTAAATGTTGAAACTTTATACTTCCACATAGCATTTATTGGCAAATAGACCCTTTAGAAAAAAATTAAATTTTTACGATTTTAGGGATGTTACAAGAGGGTGGATTATGCTTTATTAGTGCTAGCTAAAATGATGGAAAGGGACTCTGAGCCCAGTATATCAATTTGTAATTATTTGGTGAGCATACTTTGTGGGGAAAATATGAATGAGATTGATATTAATTTCGAAAGGGGTTTTAAGACTCCAAAGTACTGAAGACGTGTATGTGTTCATTTTGTGGATGCCAAAATAAGTGTATAATGGATTCTTGAAGACTACTTTTTATCTTGCATTGAGTACATCCTTTGTTCCTAATGCATTATTCTCAATTCTATGTTATTTAATACGAATTCTTTGTTATTGTAGGGAAAAACATGTTATGCAATATAAGATGATTTTTATGAAAATTAAATCCTTTGTTCAAATTTCAAAATTCTAAGGGAAAAATAGAAAACTAGTTGTTGTTTCAGATATAATCAAAAATTGTTTTTTGTTTAAGAAATCCATATTATACACAAGTGAAAAAACAATCCATAGAAGCGTAGACATTGAAGCTCTTTTTTTTCTCTAGATATAAATATTGATAAAAGTAGGGGATTATTTTTTATACCAACCTTGTAGGCCTTGTTACTAATTTTGATCGCTTGGGATATTTTGATTTTTAAGAAGTTTCAAGGTAGTTTATTGTTGATACTAGAGGATTATACTCTCATTTTTTCTAGTTATGTCGGTAGAGTTGATTAACATTCATTTGAGAGTCATTCTTTTGAAATTTTTGTAATCCTGAGCTACAATATTTTCTATGTGGACATAAAGGTTCATTATAAAGGTAGGAAAGGTTTGATAAGTTTGTGAGACCAATATTTTTTTTGTTTTTGAAGTATTACAATATTGAAGAGTTGGTTACATTTCCAACACTTCTTTACAATTTCTCTGCCACTTGGAAAATTAACTTTGAGTGACCAATTGCATCTATCGATGAATTGTATTGCCTCTGTCCATATCTGTCTTGACACTTTTATCCTTACACTGCTCAACAATTCCATACTTTCAGTGAAAACTGCTACATCTCTGAAAGTTTATTTGGAAGATCTCTGATTCGCTAAGTTTGGAAGTAGCATCCCTTCTGGAGAAAGGGCCACCTACAAGAATGTCGTCTTATTATTTTTGTTGTGTAGAGGAGACCAATTTTAAATTTATCTTGTTCGTGAATTTATCGTCGATCCTCCAATATCTAACATATTCACAATATTGGGAAAATATCAAAAATTATTGGGAAACTTGAAAAAATACAAAAATCATCATTTAAAAAAAAAATTTAAACATCTAAGGAAATGACAATATCAAACAAACACATTGCTACATAAATATGAAAAAAAAAATTAATATATAATATTTACAAGATCATATCAAATGGTACATCAAACATCGATACTGAAATATGATATCCATCTTCACTCCTAAGTCACAAATCTTAACAAGATGATACAAAATCAAATCAAATAAAAAATAAATGTATCTTACGAGATGAATCATCATGTGGCATATAGTAAATGTAGTCTTGATGATTCATCCCCTGAATTGGATTTTTATTTTGTTATTTAGAGACATGATGACAATCATCGATATGTGATAAGTACGGTCTATAGCAATAAATTCACTTAATGGAAATGAACTTCTATTAGACAAATAAAATTATGTTTCCTACCCTTTGAAAGTAGGGAAAATTGGACCCCTTGTATGATGTGAAGAACTAGTTCTGAAGTGCATTGAAATTTTCAAAATAACTCTTTGCACCTCGGATATATATACTATATTTTGACAATTTCTACTTACAAGTGAAACAAATTAGTAAATGACGTCTTCGAAATTGACAAAGCCATTGTGGTAGTTTGGGAATGCAATCATTATTCCATATTTACTTTTTCCCTTGCATAAAATATGACTACTTTTTCTATCTTTTACACTTAAAAAAGTGTCTTTTTCTCAATTTTGTATATCCGAATTTCATTTTTATTTCTCTAGATTTCATATTTTAGATGTCCTAATGTGTTATTGTTATGTCATGAGGATTCCAAATGGTCTTGGTATTAAAGGTATTGGAGGTATATATCAAATCTATATTTTTTTGATAAGGTGTGGCATGCATTTTATATTTAATTTCTAAAACAACAAAAATGTACATCAAGAATGGGTACATCATGAAGCTAAGGGGATGTCATACATGTTTCCTCTTACATAAACGAGGAAAGGTAGCATGTCCATTCTTGTTCTAATATCAAGAGAATCTACATCTTCTCTAAAAATTTCGATCATGACCGAGATTTGCATAACCATTTCCGATTTGAATGTTGTTATTTATCCTAGATGGAACAGATTAGTCATCTTATGAAAGGTTGTTCAACAAAATATTTTTTATAAGGAGATCCTTGTCTTTCTGGTCACATCTCATGTGCTCATGCCAGATCATCTTATTTAAACTATGAAGGAAGAGATTCATGTCCATTTATCCTTGATGGAACAGATTAGTCATCTTATGAAAGGTTGTTCAATACAATATTTTTTATAAGGAGATCCTTGTCTTTCTGGTCACATCTCATGTGCTCATGCCTGTTTGTTGGATCATCTTATTTAAACTATGAAGGAAGAGATTCATGTCCCTTTTTCCACCTACATCATATTGTCGATTAATCTCATGCCTTGTTCTTTCTAGAGTGTGTGGTTAGAGATTGAGCACATTGATCAATCTAAGAGTATATGTCTACATACATTATGTAGAATGTGAACTCTGAAAGTGTGTATACCACATTTGATATTGTTTTTGTTCACTTTCTTCCTTCCTTTTCCAGTGTCCAACTTTCTTTCAATATTTATCTTGAACTTTGACTCTTCTTCCCAATGGCTTAAATGTAACTACTAACTTGGAAGTTTGTTTGGATATTCTTGTAGTGATGTTATAATATTCAATTATAACCAATTAGGAAGTCTATTATGTTCATTGCAGTTTTAGCTTGTAAAGAGGAGTGGTAGTTAAGAAAATTGTTAATAGTAAAATTTTCAATCACCGATTCTCAAGAAAATGATGTAGGACCGAATCCAAAGTCTAAAGTGGATGACAATGGAAGAAATACTCCATTTATTACAATTATAGTGAGAATTGTGGTTTTCCTTTTATTTTCCTGGATGTTAGGATCTATGGTAGTGTCAATAGTTGGTATTTTCTTATAATAACCTTGACCTTAATCTTTGGAGTATTTGATTTGTGCTATTAGGGTAGACATCTAGTTATTCTAGGTGTACCTAAGTGTATATCTAATTTTTTGTTGTTGTTGTATTCACTATTTTATGGTAAGATTGTTGATCTTGCTACTAACAAACAATAGAATATTATCTTAGTCCCAGAGGTTGGAGAGACTATCTACATCAGATATACATTCACCCTTTTATCACAAAGAAGTTCCACAAATCTATTGTAGCAATGTGCCAAGCCTACTGTATAAAAATAGAGAATGCAACTAGAATACCTCGTGGATGACCATGTTCAAATACATTCATAACAATTATCCTCCAAATTTCGAGCTATAAATAGTGAAAAATTAGAGCAGGCTAATGGATTAGCTTGCATGGATACAATGTTTGTCAAGGGACATTATAATCCTCTATCATGTAATCCAATCTCTTCATGGGGTAATTGAAATTAATTTTTTTATTGTGTTAGTAGAGCAATGTTTTCCCAAGAAATTTAGAAGTTGAAAATTCTTAGATCAGTGATATAAACTTATATAATATATTCTAATTAAGGGTGCTATCTCAATGTAAGAGGGGAAGCAAAAGGACCTAAGATCCCCAGTAGTTTTCCAAGACTTAAAACGGATTCCAATAATTTCCAGGGTAGATGTACTAAGGAGCATACCTCCTTTTCCCTTTTTCCTTAGTTTGATCATAAACTTCATTTTCCTCTTTACCTCTAATAAAAGAAAGATACAGTATTAATTGATTAGAAGAGTCATCAAAATTTGTATGAGACAAGGGAAAATACTAGATATAAAATATCATTCCCACAATATTACTATATCTTGCTATTGGTTATGTGAAATTAAGCATAGTAAAAAATTTAATATCACCTCAGGTGTCCATCCCGCAAGGGAGCCTACCATATTTTCTTTTTACCTGACCATGGACTCCCAAGATAGTTGGAGAATCCTGGTGTAAAGATTGAACCATCATAGTAATAAGGCCTTAGTTGCTAGGGTACTCATTTTCCTAAGTTAGACGCACTAACCCATCGGGACTACGAATACCGAATAGTGAGTGATGAATGCTTACCACCAAATCGTTATGATCACTAATACAGATTCCCCCATACATTCTCTATTGGTTCAAATAATAAAAGAGGTTTGAAATAAAGAAAGGATAAAATGTTTCCTAACCTGCTTGACACTTACTCTATACTACAATTATGTAAATAAAGAATAGAGAAAGAATGAATACTAACTCACCTCCTACGCATCTCTTCCTCTATGGATATGCAAATTCTATACAATGAAAAAAAAAAAAAAAATTAAAAACAAATAAACAAACAAGAAACAAAATAGAAATTCCCATACCATTTACCACGTGCCCAGATATGGCTTAAGTGCAAGGCCAAATTCACTAGGTATGGTGAAAGAAGAATGAAAAGTTCCTTTGGACATACTTTATCATTTAAATAAATTTATTTTATTGAAAAGTATGTTTTATCTTTCTACATACTTTATCATTTCAATAAATTTTATTCCTAAAAAATTGATATAAAGATGGAAGTTTAAATTGGAAATGAATGGAAATGAATGGAAATCAATATTAATTCATGATTTATATTTATACATAATCTTTGTTGACCTTTGTAATAATGAGACTCCAATAAAGCAATTTATTTAAAAGTTGTTTATAGGAACTAAGTATAATTAAGAAATTAGTTAACAAATTTAACTAATCTAGATTGAAATAACAATTGAAATAGATAACTATATAGATATTTATTTGGTCATAAATTCTAAAAACCAATAAGTTATCAAACTTTTTAAAAAAGAAGTGTTATATAAATAATAACAGAAATTTAGATTTTTTTTTTATCATTATGTTTTTAACTGTAAAATTTAACAAATTACTCAATAAATATAACTAACCTAGATTGAAGTTACAAATTGATGACTATATAGAAATAAGATTTGGTTATAATTTTATTAAATTTCATTCCCAAAAATTGATATAAAATTTAGTATGAAGTTTAATCAAAACCATTCTATTAATAATATTATAATAAAAGTCTAAGTTGGAAATGAATGGAATTGAATATTGAATAGAAAAAATAAATTTTATTTGAATAAATCATAATTAAGAAATAATGACTATATATATATATATATATATATATTCTTAATAATGTACAATAAAATGCATTGCAGGTGATAAAATATATTTTTGATTATCATTGTGTATTTAACTATAAAATTTAACAAATTACTCAATAAATATAATTAACCTCGATTGAAATAACAAATATATGACTATATAGATTTAGTTATATATATTAATAACATAAATTCATATTAATATAAATCTTTTAAAAAATATTAAATTTTTATATTGATTTATGTTTGATCTTTCTACATACTTTATAATTTTAATAAATTTTATTTCCAAAAAATTGATATAAAGATGGAAGTTTAAATTGGAAGTGAATGGAAATCTAAAGCATATCATTAGTGATATCAATAAACAAAAGCTTAAATTATGGAACTCAGATATAATTGTAATTAAAGAAGAATAAGAAAGTTTAAACTAAAACTTAAATATATAAAAAAAAAACAGTTCATTTGAAAGTTGAAAGTAAAGTTGATATGAGAAACTTAACAAACTTAATAAAGTGTTATAAAAAACTTGCAATAATGGAACTATAAATCTGTAACATTAATGGAACTATAAATTAAAATAACAATATTTTATAGATTGATAATTATTATTAAAAATAAGTTGAAAATTATTATTCAACAAAAGAAAGGGCACCATCTAACCTTTTAAATGCAAGTAATGAATATATATCACAAAGGGTGGGGGCGATGGGGTACTTTTCCACATCATCCTTATTTACTTTTACTATTGACATGCACATCATGATTTACTTTTACTATTGAAATGCAACCTCAATCAATGTACCGACATATTTTCATCAATGTACCGACATATTTTCATCTCAATCTCATCAATCTTAATGACAACCCCTTTCAACTCAATAATGCATATTTTCATCTCGAGTTATTTTTTCATCCTCTTTCTCTTAGTCAATGGGCATTATTTAAACCTCAGCGAGTGAGAACAGTCTCATGATGGTTTAGGTTCGAATCATAGACCATGAGTGCTAACGCACACAGATATCAAAGCTCAAATGTCGGAAGGCGTTGATGCCCTGTGGGATGGTTACGAGGGAATTCAGAAGGTCGTATTTTAAGGTTGTATAATAGTATTTTATTGAAAACAGATAGCATTTTTTAACATTTTTTTATTGGAATGCTCGTGATTTCTCACACAGAAACTTCATTTCATCTTTTGCCAACTTCATTATTTCCTAAACCTCGGCGAGTGAGGAAAATCAAGTTTCAAGATGGCCTAGGTTTGAATCACAGACCATTAGTGGTAACGCACACAGATATCAAAGCACAAATGTACGAGAAAAGTTTTGAATTTGTGGGCAGGCGTTGATACCCCGTGGGATGGTTACGAACTTACGAGGGAACTCAGAAGGTTTTAACATTTTTTTATTGGAACGCTCGTGATTTCTCACACAGAAACATCATTTCATTATTTTTCCAGCTTCACAAGTACATCAGATGGATATGGTAAACCCTATATCAATACCCCCGATACGTGGAACAAAGATTCAGGATAAAACCCTAAAAACAGTACAGTCGGCATACATTATTTGTAACCTGGTAAATGTGATTATCGGGATTCTCTATAGAAGATGTATCACGTCGTGGAAATTAACGCTAACCCTAAATGACCAGAGCAAAAATACCTAAATCTTAGTAGTTAGTTGCGGGGTCGAATTCAAGTACAAATGAAAAATAATTAGCGGTATGATCGGGATTTAAATGCTTAAGACTATGGAATATGAATATGGATAGACAACCAAGGATTCCTAAAATGGCTTAGAAAATGTAGAGGAAACTCAACTTTGATGAAAATCCTTAGAGCCTCAACCACCAAAAAAAAACAGTGCAGCGTGTGTGACATGTATACCGCTCAACCCAGCATTCGTACAATATAGACACAAACATTTACATTCAAACCCCCCATGAACGGATTTAGATTCGAACCCTGTGAAATATAGTGAGCCAATCACATAAACCCTAAAAACAGTAGAGTCGGCATATATTATTTGTAACCCGGGAAATGTGACAGTGCAGCGTGTGTGAGTTGTATACCGCTCCTATTACAAATCTATTAAACGCCATTCACAAATCTATTATACAGTAAACTGCACAAATCCATGAGAGTTAGGAGGCAATGCAAAACGGTGTAAAGAAGTTTGAATCCCCATAAATGAACCCAAGTAAGACGTGAACTAGCTGATAATTTAATTAACCTTCTGTGTAGGGATTTAACTGCTAAAGTCTCCAGAGGTGTACATTACTTTCTAGGAAGGAACACATGTTCTTAACTACTAGGCCCACTCAGAAGATGAAACAAGTGTACGCTCTATATTGAGATTATGATAGTGGTTCCAAATTTGAAATAAACAATTATTAAAAAAATGATATAAAAAATAACTAGTAGCTATACATAGATAATAACTGATACATAATTATTCATTCATGTTGTCATTGATACATGGATAACTAACACATGAACAACTACATAAAAAGAACAAATAAAGAACAAATAACTTGTTTATGAAATAAAACTCATAACCTATTTACCAACAACAATTTAATTAAATGTGCTTATAACCAATTTATAAAAATGAATCTCTTTCTAAATTTGAATATTCATTGCTTCACGATTAGTTTCTGTTTACGAACCTGAATGAATGGAAGTACAATCCATTCGAACTCGTTTCCCAAGCAAAAAAGAAATGACGTAAAATCCATTCGAACTCGTTTCCCAAGCAAAATATAAATGACGGTCTAGGTTCCCTCAGCAGCCAGGATAAATGGATGTTCTAATTAACGGTTCAATAGACTCGCCAATAAGATCAACACCTTCACATGCTCCTCCTCCTCGACCTTCGCCATCGTCCGCTCTGCAAAACTGAAAAAAAA
This sequence comes from Larix kaempferi, assembly GCA_027924585.1. Lineage (NCBI taxonomy): Eukaryota > Viridiplantae > Streptophyta > Pinopsida > Pinales > Pinaceae > Larix > Larix kaempferi. The sequence continues at coordinate 860,321 of BSBM01000316.1, read as the reverse complement.
TGAGAGCACAATTATCTCTGGATCAATGAGTGTCTGTCCCGCTTGCTTGAATGCTTGGAGAGCGTTCCAGATAGGTAGTTATATATAGAGTGCTGGAACCCTCCATCTATACCCCGAGTGCATACGCGATTACGTCACAACCGGCTTTAACATATCCACGGACCACCAGGCAGGGTCCATGCAGGGTTAGTGCATAAGCGATTACGTCACACCCCATTAATAATGGCCTTACCTGACAACCTTGCAGATAAAAATGTCTCCACATTATACATACCCTCGTTGTTTTGACAGCTTTCATTAAAAAAAGTACCAATCCGTTATTTAAAAAGAATTACAATATTTTATATAAATTATTGACGTTGTAAATTGTTTTTATTATACTTTATCCATTTTAATTATCAAAAGATGTGGGAAGTGTCCAGCTCTACTTAAAAAATAAAAAATAAATAAATATGAATGTATATATCAATGTGATGTAGCATAGTACAGTCCCGGTGAAAGAAGTGGTGTGAATTTCCCATAAAAATAAAAAATAACTACAATCACTTTTACATTATATTTGAGCAAGGTGACGAAGTGTCACTCTATCCCATAAAAGTAAAAAATAACCACAATCAAGTTTAAATTCTATGCAAGAAAGTATGACTACCATATTTTGAGCAAAATATAGTTATTGAAAATAATTATATACCGAAGCTTCCTTTATGGCGGAAGTTTTAGGTTTTCTCCGTGAACCTTGCTTTTAGCTCCAATATGCATACATAATGTTGAAAAACTTTTTAATGTCATCAACATCCCACTATTTAATAAGTGAAGGGTATATTTCAGAGGTAATTTGTGGTGGGTTGAGGTGTTGTTCTTAGCTCTTTTTGTAGAGATGTTTATTTTAGGGTGTATATCCAATATTTTATTTGTAAACCATGTTCATAATTATGAGACCCATATCTACTATTCAAATCCTTCTAATGTAATTAATATCTCCACTAATAGGTGAAAGATTTCCTTGATAGGTCATGTGTGGTGATTCAAGCCATTGATATGGGCCTCAGGTGTATAGAATATTCATTTAGGGCCCAAGGCCTAAGTTTGGACTCCATTGACCATGTTAAAGGCCTTGAGACCCATGTCTATTGCTTAGTTCCTTCGATCCTAATGGAATCAATATCTCAACTCATATATCGAGGATACCCTCAAATGGCCGTGTATAGTCATTTGAAGTGTCTTTCTTAACCGTAGATTCCTAGATAGTTCCTTTAGTATCTAAAGTTCAAGTTTCCTCTGTTTTCGATGTCTACGGCCCCGTGACCCATACCTAGTCCTTAAAACCTTGCAAATTCCACCCATATCCCTATTATAAGGCCAACGATCCCCATGAGAAGTCATGTCTTGTGGTTGGAGGTGTCTACATATCTGTTAGCCTTGAATCCCTACAAGCATCATTTAGTGGCTAAGGCTTAGCTTCCTCCCTTAACCATGTAAATCACTCCTAGTCCCATTTGTACTTATCAAAATTTCATAATAGTATTGATATCCACACACATAGGCAAAGAATACCCTCACAAATCCATGTATAGTGGTTTGAGGTGATTTTATTGGCCATATATGTTTAGAAGTTTCCTCCCTCAACCATGACTAGGGCCCCGAGACCCTACAAAATGCTCAAATCTTCCTAGTGGAACTAATACCGATCAAACAATTGTTAGAAAAACACGATCGCAGAGCAATAACAATAAACATAAATGCAAATATAATCACACATACACATTACAAGAGAGACACAAATATATCGTGGTTCACCCAACTTGGGCTATGTCCACATTGAAGTTTCCAGTCCTTATTATTATACCATCCAAAAAAGTGAAGGGATACAACTTGCAACACAGCCGCTGCACTTCCTTTTCACTGTCTCAGAGTCTCTCTTCTTGATCTTAAAGATCTTTACAATGCATAAAACCTAATAAATCAACCCTAGCCGTATTACAATGTATGTCTTTCTTTTATAAGGGAGATACAATGGGAAAATATGATGGGTTACCCAAAACCATGGGCTCGAAAACTGTTGGCAAAAACAACCCCAAAAATATTTCTTGGGGGCTAAGCACCTTGAACCCCCATTTTCTCAAGGAGGTTGCATTAAATTGTTATATATATGGTGCAAAACTTGATATTAAAAAAAATTATTTGCTGGAATAAAATAAAATGTAAATCATTAAAGTGGGTTATTTAGAAAAATAATTACTTCTAAATTTGTTGTATGGTCAATGCAAACCCTCATAATTAAAATTTATTTGTAAGTTTCAATGTGGCAAAGGATTTATCACCACCTTATTGTACTTGTCAAAGTATCATACACCAATTCTCTAATTAACATATATTATGTGGCATGCCGTTTTCAACAAGATTAACAAATACTATCACCACTTTAACACCATATAATGTAAGTGGTGCTAATATCCTCATATTAACACCATATAATTTAAGTGGAGCTAATTTGTGGTGCTAAAGATGGACTTAAGCTAGTGATTAAAACTTAATAATGATACTAATGTCCATCAACAAATTTAATAAGCTTAACATAAAAAATTTCAATTGAATAATCAAACTTCAATTTAAGTAATTTTTATTGCTACGTTATAATATTAATAATTAAAAATGGTTATTTTTATTGTTTGTCAATATTAAGAGTCATAAGTATTTATTTTTTAAATAGCATTAAAAATGAATAATTTAATACAATTGAATCACCTAAATTTATTTATTTAAATAGTGTAAAAATAAGAAATTGAATTTGTTGGGATTGTGGTGCAAAAACTCATAAATTAATTTTGATTATTTATTGGAATGAAAAAATTATAAATAATTAAATTAAATTATTTACAAAATAATTATTTGTGAAATGATTGTGTCTAAGGTGAAAATCTTCATAAATGAACCCTACATGTACATGTCCATATAACAAATAATTATTAGCACCACTTTTCTACTTGCCAATATGGCATTTCTTTTAATTTAAGTATTTTTTATTACTACTTTATAATATTAATAATTAAAAATGGTTATTTTTATTGTTTGTCAATATTAAGAGTCCTAAGTATTTATTTTTTAAATAGCATTAAAAATGAATAATTTAATACAATTGAATCACCTAAATTTATTTGTTTAAATAGTGTAAAAATAAGAAATTGAATTTGTTGGGATTGTAGTACAAAAACTCATAAATTAATCTTGATCATTTATTTGAATGAAAAAATTATAAATAATTTTTTGTGAAATGGTTGTGTTTATGGTGAAAATCCTCATAAATGAATCCTACATGTACATGTCCATATGAGAAATAATTATTAACACCACTTTTGTACTTGCCAACATGGCATTTCTTTTTATATACATTATTAAAAACATAATTTCCAATAAATTTTAACACCACAAAAAATATGTAGTGCTAATACTACCACTTTAACACTACAAAATTGTAAATGGTGCTAATAACAACACTTTAACACCATAAACTATAAGTGATACTAACTTGTGATGCTAAAAAATGGATTTTCTTATTGTGAACTTAATTAAATATACTTATAACGGATTTATAAAAATAATTTCTTTTTAAATTTAAATATTCATTGCTTCCCCCGATTAGTTTCTCTTTACGAACCTGAATGAATGGAAGTAAAATCCATTCGAACGCGTTTCACACGCAAAAGAGAAAGGACGGTATAGGTTCCCTCAGCAGCGAGAGAGCTGTGGCGGCAATGTTCTCTAGAATATAGATTCAACCAGGATAAATGGATGTTCTAATTAAGGGTTCAAACGCACTCGAATTTCTATAACACTCTTGATACTATAGCAAGTCCAGTCCAGATTCCAGACAAGACTCGCTATTACAATGATTATAATACCCACATACATATTAAAATTTTAAACTCTATAACACCGAAAGACATATTAAAATCTTCAGTCGGGGCCCACAAATCTGATCTTTCTCACCCAAACTCCGAATTCTGCAATCTTGTCAGGATGGGGAAGGATTTTCTTGACGCTCTCTCGCTCCATACACGCATTCACCCACTCATGAAGCTTTGGAAACTGAGTCTCCAATGGTATCTCCCAATTTCCCATTGTTTCGTAGGCGAGGAACCAAGCCGCAAATGGAATAAATACAATATCCACGAACCCAAACTGCTCCCCTCCGAAATAAGGCTTTACGCCACCGGAAAGCTCATTGAGTGCTCCTTCCAACAATCCAAGGTCCTCCAAAAAATTGCGCTTAGCTTCTTCCTGGGCTTCTCCTTTGCATCTCATAATGGGAGCAGCCCCATTACCATAAAGCTGCACAAATTAAAGCGATTTAGTACGCACCATTAATAGATCTGAGATGAAATGAAGAATTGCTTCAAGTAATGAGAACATCTGAATATAAATACCTTCTTATCTACAAAGTCTGCCCCGAATCTTGCACGGGCTCGCTCATATGCGGTGGCGGGCAGAAAAGGATTGGAAGCAGGCCAGGCCTCGTCGATGTACTCGAGAATGATGAGAGACTCGCAGACAGGGTTGCCGTTGTGGATGAGGACGGGTATCTTCTTGTGAACCGGGTTCATCTGCAGCAAAAGCTCGCTCTTGGCGGCGAGATTCTCTTCTTGGTATTCATATTTGACGCCTTTCTCTTCCAAGGCAATCAAAACCCTCATACCGAATAGACTCGCCCATAAGCTCAACACCTTCACCTGCTCCTCCTCATCAACCTTCGCCATCGTCCGCTCCGCAAAACTGAGAAAAAATGAGAGCACAATTATCTCTGGATCAATGAATGTCTGTCCCGGTTGCTTGAATGCTTGGCAAGAGTTCCAAATAGGTTATATATAGAGTGCTGTAACCCTCCATCTATACCCCGAGTGCATATGCGATTACGTCACAACCAGCTTTAACATATCCACGGACAACCATGCAGGGTACGTCAAACCCCATTAATAATGGCCGTATCTGACAACCTCGCCAATATAAATGTCACCACATTATACATACCCTCGTTGTTTTGACAGCTTCTATTAAAAAAATGTACTAATCGGTCGATTTAAAAAAAAAAAATCATTTTTTTATATAAATTATTAACGTTGTAAATTGTTTTTATTATACATTATCCATTTTAATTATCACTCAATATAATTTTGCAATTCACTTGAACAAAAGATGTGGGAAGTGTCCTTCTCTATTCAAAAAATAAAAATAAATAAATATGAATATATGTATTTTTAAATTATATTTGAGTAAGGTGAAGGAAGTGTTACTCTATTCCATAAAAGTAAAAAAATAACCACAATAACTTTTAAATTCTATTTGAGCAAGAAAGTACATGACTACCATGTTTTGAAAAATAGTTTTTACTACCATGTTTTGAAAAATAGTTTGTAAAAAATAGTGTCGCTACCATATTAAAGTAGTCTTTGTGTTTGGTTCAAAGTCTAAATTATGTTTGTTTACAAATTGATCATCGTCAATGTTATTGTCAATGTAACTCATGGGCATCATATTTTGAATAAAACACATTTAATAATAATAATAATTTATTTTTAAGGTCATAGTCAAAGATAAATTGCTAAAATAAACGCCCCCTTGTTTGTGGGACAAGAGATAAATACAAATTGCTAAAATATTAATCATTAATCCCACTCAAGTTCCAGTTAGACTAAAAGGTTGCTTGATACTCACCATGTGGTTGACATATTGTAATCGGTCACTTGCCAAATAATTTTTATTTTGACTTTTAATTACTTTAAAATCTATTAAAGAAATTGTGAAGTTTATCAAGTTTTGGTAAAACTATATATTAATTTTACACATTGGAAGTTCCTTTTAAAATTTATATATATACATGATTAATTTACAAATTAGTTAATGCGAATGAATTGAATTTAATATTCTATAATTAAAAATGATTTAAAAAATAAAAGAGTTTAAAAAAATCTACAATGGCCAAGTAATTGCTCATCCCACCTACCTAACTATGTGGTGATTTAAAAATAATAATGATAAAATTGATAATAGCCACTTGTTTAGTGATCTAAAACGAATGTATGATGTGGTTTTGATGTGATTCATAATTCATGACGTTTAGTGCAATCTAAATTTTCCCGTCTTCCATAAGATATGTTGGCACCAAAAGGTTCAAGCTCCAACGAGGTAAGTGTTAACAAGTAAAATTTAATCACGAACCATTGTACGAGCTGAGTAACCTTCATATATCACCATATCACTTCATTCATGTCCATTTGACTATAGAAAATCAATCTAAAAATCCTAAAAGTGAAAGCTAAGCTTCAAAAAGTCTTCATAACATAGGTCGTTCTTAATCCTCGATAAGAGAGACCCAAGTCACACATAATCTTTCGATATGTGTGATTCAAGTCACAAAAAATTGCTAAAAAAGCACAACCCAACAATCGGCTTGGATTTTTTCTCCTTTTTCTTTATGTCCGACAAAAATAAATCCAAAGTAACACAAGTCCCTCATCAGTTATAAAAGAGACACCAAGGTCCCTCATTCAATACACAACTCCTTTCCATTTGTTCATAGTCGTCACTTTATCAGAATTCCGCCAAGACTAAAGTAGTCCTTTTCTTGTTTCCCTCTCGCCTTTGTTGGAGATCCTATACAGTGACGTGTGGTCAAAGAACCAGAAGGACATGACGAGAACCAACAAACCCTCCCTCCAATAGCTCCGATGAACTTATCTTCCGTGATTGTTCAGGTGCCCTTGGTTCTTGTATTTTTCTTTCACATTTTGAATTTAGAAAAATATGTATTCTTTCAGCCTTTGTATGTGTGTCGACATAGTTTGACGAAAATAAAAAAAATGTTTGTATTTGATTTCTACCCGCACTCGTAGTTTAATTTGTTAGGTCAATAGTTTCTTATATTTTTATCTCTATGAAACTCTGCTGGAGTTCACAACCTTCTAGTAGGTGTTATTTTGGCACATGCATGTGCGAACGAACACACCACAGTTTTTGGTTACTCCACTAGGGAATATCTCTATCTTTATGCAGTTGTGTGTCCATTTTTCCGGTCTTTTGTTTGTCTTTGCACCTCTCTGTTCAACCTCTCTTTTTTGTTTAATTTTGGCAGATTAGTTTGCTGAGAGAATTCCCGCCCTATAAATTTCAGTGTTTGTCCAAGCTGGGTTATTTCTTCTCTTTTTTGGAAGTCTTGTTCATAGGTCACACTTGTTTGGTGATTTTAAGTGACCTAGGTCACACTTTTTCCCTCGAATTGTGCGACTCAAACCTAGACTTCCTAAATCATGCTCATCTTCCTGTTTTGAGCGATCCTAGTTTCTCTTGTCCCTTTGAAAGCCACAAATCGTTCGTAAATGCTTTTTTAGAGTTTTGTTTGTTGAGTTTTATCTCTGCCTAAGTTGATCAGAGTCGGTTTATCACTGAGAGTCTGTTTTCAGTCCCTGTTAGTTTGTTCATGGCCTCTCTTCCTTATTGTAGTAGTCATTTTGTTTGCTTGCCATGTCAAAATTTTGGGTGAAGAAATTTTATTTCAAAGTGTATTTTTCCCCTCTTCGAACTTACTATCGTAGCTTGCTTGCTCGATGCATTTAATTTCATTTTCAGTAAGGATTGATGAACTTATCTTTCTAGATAGTTAAAATTAATTTGTTTGCTTAAAACATTGTTGGATTAAGAGCCTCTCTTTTGATCTTTGCAAGTTGGTTCTTTAATTATAAAATATTTGCTTGAAAAAGTATTACTTTATCCATTTTAGATTGTTCATTTCAAGAGAATATTTTCAAAATGAAATTGAGTATTGAAATCGTATTGTCTATTTTTCAAGCAATTTCATTTTCAGCTCTTAGTTGTAGTACACACCACACATGCACATGCCTACACTCCCTAAATTAAACTATCGCTTGGTTCATGCCAACAACGAAACCTTAAAAATAAACCATAACTTAACACACATTAAACTCACTTGAGGACAAAAATAATCTTGTAGCTAAGTTAGGACTCCAGGGATATGCATTCAAATAATTCCCCTTTGTCACTATACATCTAAAACATAGTGGTTGTCTTTTTAGGGAGCTAAAATCCTCTAGTACTTGGGACACGGTTCGAGGCCAGTTTGTGGGGTGAGCCTCTACCTTAGGAGGGAAAATGTCTATACTGGAATTGAATGGATGGGTGGTACATTGTCCCCACTCAATACTGAAGATCATCCACATCGTTGCATTCGGACTGAAGCTGTGGAATATTCATCTTGACGTGACATGTTTAAGGTAGCCTAGAAACAATTATTTTTAGGTATCTTACCCAATGGTGGTCCCATTCAATGGGGGGATACCTAGGATAGATGAAGTTAGTTGTGGCCCTAGATCTGTAACCATCCTTTCTATCTTCACTCAATACATCTGGTTAGGCTTGAGATCCGTATCATGAGTTAGTGTTTGGAAGATCTGACTCGAATTCCTGATTCTTTTTTCTTGATGGGAAGGTGATGACCACATAGAGGAAAAATTTTAGAACCTTTTCTTATTGCTTGTGTAGAGATTCTAGACTAGTGGGTCTTTTCTTTTATAGGATTGCTCCTTTTTGTTGGTTTGATTTGTTCTCGATCACGTATTGCACACTCGATTGCAATGGTTTTTTTATCTTTTCGATTTGAGATTCACCCACTTTTTAGCCTTAATGAGTTGTTTTGACTTTATCACTATAGATCCTTTGAGATTCTCTCAAACACTTGAGGGGATTCCCCCTCAATATGGTTTCTTGAACCGCACGATCGACTCCACAAGCCGAATCCCGGTCCAACACACTGAATAATCCACAGATCCTGACACCTCATTGTCATGGCCTTCTTCACATATGCACACTTCCAATATCATGGATGGGACCATTTCCACCTCCATTGACATGCCCTCAAGCCCCCCTTCAACGAGCATCCCAACTATGAGTATTTCCACTGTTACTGGCTGAAACAACACCACTATGATAGGAAAGAGGATTCCCAACCCTATGGGAATCCTTAACCCTACCTTTAACAAAACCAATATCCCTCAAATGGGTGGAAATTCTGGTAGTCGACATACTACCGGTGGAAACACTAGTGGAACTTCTAGTGAAAACATTGAAAGAAACACTAGTGGAACCATGACCAACATCGTCATTGGTCCTAACACTTCACACCCTAGTTCAAGTCTATCGTTCATGGACAGCCTCAACATACTAGATTTAGCAAGGATAATTAATGAACCTATATGCCATGATCCTACATGGCCCCCCATGCTAACCAAGCTCCCCTTAAATATATCAAAATTTGAAGGGAAGGAGGGAGAGGACCTGTATAACCATATTATGTCATTTAATTTATGGTGTTTTCCAAACAACATTGTCATTGATTCCATTAGATTTCACTTATTCCAAAGAACCTTAACCAGTGTAGCGACAAAGTGGTACATCGAGCAACTCCACAAGACACGTCCTAGTTTCATATCCCTTGCCTCAACTTTCATGTAGTTTTTCAAATTCCTATTCATTATGATGAAGGAGTAGAAATCCTTTTATCCTTTAGAAAAGACTCATCTATGCATATCATGGATCACATCCATGAATGACTAGTAGAAGAAGAAAGACAAATGACTAAAAAAACTACTAAAAATTGCATATAAATGACTGTATTTTGTCACGTGACTAATAGTCATTTATTTCCAGTCACTTATAATGCAACTAAATACGTGACTAAAATTTTTTATTCATTTATTGGTTGTTTTGATTGGTCAGTTTGGTCGTATATTTAGTCATTGTTTTAGTCATTAATTGTTGTTAATTGGTCATTTATTTATTCATTGATTGTTGTTAATTGATCATTTGTTTAGTCATTGATAGTTGTTAACTAGTCATTGCTTGTGGTTAACTGGTCATTTAGTTAGGCATTAAGTGTAGTTAATTGGTCATTTATTTAGTCATCAATTGTTGTTAACTAGTCATTATTTAGTCATTGATTGTTGCTAATTGGTCATTTAATTAGTCATTGCTTTCTGTAGATAGAGAATAGAGGAATCGAACCACCAACCTCCTTCCTGTAAGGCAAGTGCTCTTCCATAGAGCTAGCACCCTTAAATAGAATATATTATATAATTATACATCAGTGATCTAAGACATTAACATGATGAATTTTCCACATATTACAATGACAAAAAAAAATCTAATAAATCTCTTTTTCAATAAAAAAGGTTCATCGACAAAGGAAATTGCATATAAAGGAAATTGCATGTATTGATGGCAACAGGGAGACCCATATGAATTTTCTTGTTAGAAAAGAAATTTGGTAACCTTTGCTACTGATAAGCCCAATAGAGGCCAGTAGAGAATCCAAGGAATTTGAATTTACTGTATCAATTTATGCTATTGGTAAGCCCAATATAATAGGGCATGTTGGTGATGTTTCCCCTATTGATGATTTATTTTAGAAAGGCCAATTGCTTCCACTTCATTTTCTCCCATGCTTAGAAATGGTTAAAAATCGATCCTTACATCACAATTGCCTTTGATAATTATTCCTTGGGTTCTCGAGACTCAAACCATCAAGTTTTTAGATTGGGCATGGATGATTTTAATTATTCTCCTCCTCCTATGGGAATGCCTCTGAGATTCATGGTTAAACTCAATTCCATGAAGGTTTCTTCTCTACCATTTTTAGCCATGGATTACAAGACTAAGCAATCCCTATCAAACCTAAACAACATTATATGAATTTTGAGTCACAAACATATTGACAAAAACACAGTTCATTGACATTCTATACATATCTAAGATGCTAATAAGCATCTTTCATTGACATTTCATACCACTTCAATTAAAAGCAATCCATCTACAAAATAACAATATAATCTAAACAAGCTATGATCAGAAGATCCATCAAAGGATGAGAAGATAAACCTAAATTCTTTTCATGCAACCTCAACACATGTAATTTGTTTATTCTAAAGAATGTACCCAAGTTGACTAGCACATTTGAAACCTTGAGATGCAAATTATGCATATGACAAACCTCTCACTGAAAAATCGTTGTGCCCTTTCCCACAGGAATTCTTAGAAGGCATAATAAGTAGAACATCATCCTCTTCCATCTTCATGTTGAACATAGGATTATCCCAAACAATAGATTTATCAATAAATAACATAGATTTACTTGATGTGATGTAACAACAAGGGTTGATGATACACTAACTCAATCTCATACCATACTCATTTAAAAACAATGGATTCAGTGGGCTAGTTTTACTAGAGGTAGGCAAACTCAAGCACTATGGATGGGAGGAGGACTATGATATCTGATAATAACTTTTCAAAAAGCACTGGGACCATTGATGGTTCGAAATCAACAAGGCTTAAGTATACTACAATGCTCTTGGGCACCCCAACATATGCAAACTAGTACTTCACTAATCATTGCCTGGAAGCTATTGGTGGAGGATTTTAACTTTAGGAGGATAAATAAAATCAATTTACTGTCAATATACAGTCAAGTTTCATTCCATAAATTTTTATACAGTTCTTATAAAATCTCACAAAGATACAATGAAAATTGCCTACTGGGATTGCACAACTAGTTAGAATTCAGGACTTCCAAACAGTCAATGAAGGCTCACGAAATTATGATATGAGAGTTGGACTAACTCATATGACATATTAAAAAAACTCCAAAAACAATAATTACTTCATTTGGATCAATACTCATTCATTTATCAAATGCATTATGGAAACTACTCAAATTCTATGCAAATCTAGAAGGGGTGTAGAAAACTCAGAATAGTTCAGACTTATGAAATATTAAAATTTATGACTGATATAATAGGATCATAATGAATTTAATTGCATAAGGTGGGAGCCAAAAGGATTCTAAAAATAGCACAAGAACACTCCTCCTCTCAACATAACAATCTAGCACTGGAAATACACAGGAAGCTTGAAGATTCGAACCACAGACTTCATGACACTTCTTCTGATATTCAAACCATACTTGAATTAGATACAAAAACTGTAATAAAAAAATTTACAATTGTTGAATTCCATCGTCCTCTCACAGGAAGTACGGGCACATCTCCCAAGTCTCTAAGGTACAATTGCTCTCAAACTAATACTCAAAATGGCAAAATATGTGAAGGGGGTGCACAATCCTTTATTTATAGATGGAGGATGACTTTAGGAGCAAGTATCCTTGACTAATGTGCCCTCATGAGTGGATAAGGAAAACTATCTTTCCTTCCTTTTTCCTTTTGATTTGCATTCCTCCTTTTTCCTTTTCTGCTTTGCTTTCTGCTTTATCTTTTTATGCTTTTTCTTGATTTTCTGACTTATCCTACTTTACTAGAATTTGTTGTTTTTCTGATTGATCCTTCTTTCTGCCTTTGCACTGCTTTTTGCTTTATGTTGTTTTTCCTGAGATTTTGCTTTTTTTTTTTTTTATTTGCACCATCTTTCTTTCTTTTTTCCTGATTTTCCCGATTTGGATGATTTCTTATAACTTCTTCTGCAAGTCATCTCCAAACTCAACTTCATACACTAAGACGCACTTGTGGAGCATTATCCTCTTTTATTTATGATAAAATTATTTAATTGATAAAAAATAATTATTTCAAGTGCATAATAATCTTTAGGAAACAATAATTCACACTCCTAATTATTAAATGCCTGGAATTCAAAATTAACTCCATAGTAAATGAAGTTGTCTACTCAACCCAAGGGATTGGTTGGGTTAGGAAATTGATCCAATGATCACTGTTGAGGGGACATGACACTTGAAGCCCAAACATTTAGCAACATTCTCTTCTCATATTATGAAGAGCACAATTTGCAAAAATCACTCTCAATAAATTAATTGTACAACATAGTGAAAAAACTGATTACACCAAACACATAGATAAAGCATACATCTAGCAAATGGATAATCAAATAAAACTTGAATGACCACTCTCGCCATTGTAGATTCCCTTGGAATGAGGTTTTTTTAATTTTTATTTCTTCAACCCAGATGACTTGATTTCCCTTTGTGCTTGTGTTTGTGACCCTTATTTTTTTATTGGTGCCATTGATGATTTTTAATAGTATGAGAAATAGAACTGATCTGAGGTTCTTGAACATTAGGTGCCATATTTAACAGAACGTTTGGGTCTATGGCCCAAACCATTATGTCCATGAACTCCTCACATTGCTCACATTATTTCAAAAGAAGACTGAAAAGGAGCACACACACAACTACAGTTATTTATGCCAAAAATAGAAGAATACCCAAGTGTTGGGTTAAACAATAGTAAGCTACTAGAATATATCTATCTTAATTGTGGAACTACTAATCACTGAGAGGGATGAAAATAAACATAGGGGTAAAATTTTTCCACTTAGAATATTTAGGGTTATGATGGATCTGTGCTAAGTTTAATTACTTTTTCTTAAAATTAAATGTGAGACACTGATTTTATTTTAATTCTAGTTACGATTACCCTTTTTAAATGACATGTCCTCTTCCACCCCAGGCTATAAGAGCACCTCACTTCTCTTAATGCACTTAAATCATAAAAAAACTATATAAAAAATACTTCCATTGGATCCCACCATATGCATGCTTGTATAATCCTATTTTTAAATAAGTCAATAGAAGGTTATAAATAATTGTCATGATATCTAAAGTTATGTAAAGCAAATTGAATTTTGAAAATAAATACCAGTAGGTTTAATAAGCCATTGCCACAAGATAAGTGCAACGGTCTTACTAGAGGAGAACTTGTCTGACTAGAAATGGTATTCTTCGATTTGATAGGTTTCTCACCACCCACAATCACATTCTCAATCCTCTCATCTTTCTTGTTAGAATTTCCACTAGGTGACAGATATAATTGCACAAAACATGGAAATCTCGCATACCGTGACAAAATATGGCACATCACCAACTCTATCGAATCTACAAAAGGTTTTTTATGTTCCATATTCTTCATTGTTCATCAATGGCAACAAAATTTAGTTTAGGTATTTGAGGGGATACTTTGGGATTTTGAGGCAATCCTTTGTGCACTTCTATTTTCTCATCTTTGCATGAAACTAGGTGAACCATCTGTCTCTGATTTCCATTGCAGTTTTTCTTTTCTACAACATCAATATGCAAACTTGCTTCAAAAGCATGCCGCAAGTCTTGTACTAGAAAATTTTCTAAATATACAATGTAAATTCTAACTCCCATATTATATGCATTAAAACCTTCTTTAATGGGATTTCTTGTGGCACATTTTGCATTAACATACATATCTTTCTTGCTGACATTTGCATTGTCAGTTTTTCTTTCATCTACAATACAAAGCTGCTTTGGAAATTGAACTTGCAATTTAGAATGCTTCTAAATATCAAATTAACACCTTCAAGAGACAAAGAACTTCTCTGATTCTTAGAAGCGTCCATTGAATAACTCACTTGAAAATTTGTTTCTAGGACTTGTCAAACTATTATCAATAACCAGATATTGTCAGTGAAAAACTGATCCCATTCTAAAAGCCAATTTAAGTTGAATTACCCAAAAATGGAGAACCAAATTCTAAAATAAAAGGATACATACTAAATACTATCTTACCAGCATAAAAATTAAGAGGTATTCTCTAAAAAATTAGAATATCCTAAATAGTAGTATGTGTTGAGTGTGATTGTCATTGATGTCAAAGGAATTCATTAATGACAAACGATAACAAAAGACATGATGGTAGAGAAAATTGAGTGAATGGTAAAAGAGTAAACAAAAGAATAACAAAGGAAGTGATGAGGACATATGATAGTGTTCTAGTGACATCATGAATTCATTGTTACAATATGACATCATTCTGTAAAAATATGGCATGTTGGTGAAAATATGGAAATTGACTAAGTGTTGTAGAACTGCCTAAGTAGCCTCAAGAAAATGCCCGCCACCTTCTGTATTTGTTTGATTAATTAATTATGAGGATATAGGAATGTAGATTGTTGGTTTATGCATCCAACCATATGATTATTTTTCCAAAACAATCATTGAAGGTGAAGATATTAGCTTGCCAAAAATGCCCTCCCAGTAAAATGCCCGCCAATGAGAGAGGATGGACTTGACATGGATGGAATATACATGATGTCCCCCATGCTGTGGATTCTTCATATTTCCATATTGGTGAAAATAAAAGTCATCTTATTTGACCTAGGGTTTTGAAAAAATGTATAAGTGTTCAATCCAAAAGTTTGAAGGGCCATTTATAAATTCCCGCGATATGCTCTCGTTTTGTAAATAAATTTATCAAATGGTATGAGGTTGTTCCTTGATTATTTCTCCATCCATCCATGATCTTGGTTTCCTCCTTGATGGTCACACGTGTGAGATTATGGTCTTCCAAAACAGAGAAAGAATATGGTTATTCACACTTTACAATATGCATGCAGGGGTGTGAAATATTCCCGCGGGTTTATGAAGGATGACTACAATGATATGCCCGCATAAGGCATAAGAATATGCCCGCATAAGGCATAATAATATGCCCGCGTGAGGAATAAGGATATGTCTGCATAATGCATGAGGATATTCCCACAGGCTCAGGAATTATGCCCGCAAGTGAATGAGGATATGCCCACAGGTGAATGAGCTTGTAGGATATGCCTATATGCCCGCAGGTGAACAAGGTTATGCCCGCAGGTGAATGAGGATATGCCTGGAAGTGAATGAACTTGTAGGATATCCATAATGAAGGAAATCCACGTTGTTGTTTGAAGAATAAACACGTTAATTAAAATTTTGTGCACGTGTTAGTATTTAATCAAATATAAGTTTGAAAGGTTTCTCTTATTCTGGATATGAAGAGGCATGATGATTAGATGATAACAAAATAAATTTATAACATGTTTGTGAAGAGACACAATGTTTTGTTGTGATGTTTAAATGAAAAGGAACGATGGCTCCATTTGAAATGGTGTATATAAAAAAATATTTGATCCAATGGTAGAAGTGTCTATGTGGTTCCAATAAGCAGATTAGAAACAGAGGTTAAAGACATAGAAGAGTAACAACAGTTCTTGAAGAATTTATAAAGATTCTTAAAACAAAAAATAAGGTCGGTTGGGAGGTGCAAGGACAAGATGCAATCTTGTAGGGGGTAGTATCCTCCTTCCAGTTGGTGTTGTTAAATGGGGTGTTGGACATGCATCCTTCAGTTCTAGCTGAAAATTTGGGTGTTGGTGCATCCAACAATTTGGTGCTTGCAAACTATTTGTAAATATAATTTTGTAGTAATAGAAAGTATTGGTGGTTTTCCCAATTGGGTTTCCATGATAAAATTGTGTGTTCTATTTTTATTGTTGATTATGTTTTAAAGTGATAAAAATTTAAAAATATAGATTAATACTAATTCACCCCTCCCCCCTCTTAGTATTACTTGATATTCCAACAGTTGGTATCAAAGAAGGATCTTCACTAAAATTTTAACCACTTCAAGAGAAATATTTTATCACTATGGATCAACAAGTAAAAATGTCCTCCAAGGTTCCAATATTCAATGAAGAAGGTTATGCTTTCTGGAGCATCAGGATGAGAATCCATATAATGTTTATTGGATTAGATGTTTGGATGTCTATAGAAACAGGGTACACATATCCCAAAGCCCCTCCCACATATCTTGAAGGAATAAAAATATTTGGAAGCAATGCCAAAGCTGTTAATGCAATCTTGGCTGGATTAGCCAAAACAGTCTTTTCCAAAGTGAAGCATTGCAAGACAGCAAAGGAAATTTGGGACAAATTGCAGACCATCAATGAAGGAGAGACCAAGGTAAAAAGGGAAAAAATCCAGACTTTTAAAACCCAATTTGAAAGTCTAAAAATGAAGGAAGAAGAAAACATTTCAGAATACTTTGAGAGAATTGATGAAATTGTGAATGCAATTCAAGGGCTAGGAGAAGAATTGAAAGAAAAGGAAATAGTTGAAAAAGTACTAAGATCACTTCCAATGATTTACAATCCTAAGATTTCCACACTAGAATATATAGAAAATCTTGACAAACTCACCATGGAAGAGCTATATGGAATTCTTACAGCTTATGAAATGAGGATTGGGAAAGACAATTCTCAAAAGAAGGAAGCAAATTTTAAAGCTTCAAAAGTAGATAAGAAATCTAAAACGAAATTTCAATCAGAAGACGCTGATGATGAAGAATCACTTCTTGTTAAAAATATTAAGAGATGTACTGGTAATTTCAAAGGGGAATTGCCCTTAAAATGTTTTAACTATGGGGGAATTGGTCACTTTGCTACCAAATGTCCTTATCCCAAACAAGAAGATGATGGTAAGTGCCCTGATAACTTCAAGAAAAACACAAAGAAGAACTTTTATTCCATGGATGACAACTGCTCAAATGAGTCTAGTGAAGATGAAGAAGCAAAAGTCTTATTCATGGGAGTAGAAAATAAAATCTTTGAAGAAGAAGTAGAAGGTGTGGTAGATCTTAAAGCAGAACTTGAAAATGTAGTCGAAGAATTGAAAGAATTATTATTGACTTAAAAAATCATCTTTAAGAAACCAAAGAGGATAAAAACAATCTAGAACAACAACTCAAGAAACAAGAAGAAAAGCTAGAAAAGATCGAAGCTAAAATGATCTTGCTTAGAAAGAAGACTGATGAAGAATCCTTTCAATCAAAATTTAAGAGCAACTCAAAAACTCTAGATGCCATCCTAAGTTGTCAAAGATCATTCAGTAATAAAACTGGACTAGGTTATGACAAAGGAAAGAAGTTAGAACAATCCTCTTTTATAAATAAAGAAGGAAATACAAGAATTTATACTGATGCATTTATGAATCCAGTTGTAAAGGAATACAGTCAAAAAATTTCTTACTCTAAAAATAAAAGAAGGACATATAATGTGCCAAGTAGACATCAACAACTCTTTTTGGGAAATTGTTATGCCTGTAACAATTTTGGACATATAGCTATAAATTGTAAACTAAATGCTCCTATTGGAAAAGGTATTACATCACACTCTCTGTTGTATAGAAGAATGTCACTAGAAGCAATCTAAAAGGAAGAAGCTATAACTCTTTTTCTCCTCTATAGAATTATAGTATAGAATGTCACAAATGTGGGAACCTAGGACACATAGGCAGAAATTGTAAACCAGTGATTCCTATGAAGAATGACACCACAAAATCTCAAGGCAATAAGGAAAAGAAGGTTTGGAAGAAGAAGGAAGACGTGGAATGTTCAATATATCTATGTGCAACAGAAAAACAAAATATGTGGCATATGGAAAGTGGATTTTCGAAACATATGACAGGAGATCCACACAAATTTATAAGCCTAAAAAGAAATCAAATAAGGACATTGGACTTTGGATCCAGTAACCCAAATTAAAATCTCATTTGGACCTTTTTTATTGTTTTGAAAAATTTGATAACCCACCATGTTCTCTAACTTGTAGCTTCAAGGCATCTTTTCTTTTTGTTCTTTTGCAAAATTTATGATAATCCACTATCTTCTATACATTATCCATTTGCAAAATTGATGATAACCCACGATGTTCTATAACCTGTAGCTTCAAGGAAGATGTTATTTTTTATTGTTTTGCAAAATTTATGATAATCCACTGTGTTCTATGCATTAAGCTTTAGCTTCAAGGAAGATTTTTTTGGTTTTTATTGTTTTCCAAAATTTATGATAACCCACCGTGTTATACATTAACCTACAGCTTCAGGAAAATTCTAATAAACCTACTGGACACCTAGGCAGGGATTTTAGCTTTGTAATTTGCATAGGAATATTAATATCAGTCGGTTGAATGGCTATTTAAAAAAAATTAAACAACAATTCATAAGTACAACTCTCTCTCAAACAGATTCTAAGATAACCAAATTCATGAAAGAATGGATAATTATGCCATTGAACTGAAGCACAACATAAGTGTTTTATGGAGGGTAAATAAGGGTGGCTGAAGGCATGTTGGATAAAAAACAATTCATAATAGTTGGCTTTCAAATAGATTCTTAGATAACCACAATCATTTCATAGGTAATTATGACATTGAACTGAAGTGAAGTATAAGTGTTTATTGGAGGATAAATAAGGGGTGGTTGAAGGCATGTTGGCTTAAATTGAAGTTTTTTGTGTGCCATTTTGGTAAGGAGATGGTTTCTAAGAGGTGAGGTAAGGAGTCACCTTCTAATGGAAGGAATAACAGGTCCTCAATATCCAAGTAGGTGTTAAACACTGATCCAGATGTTAGGAGCTATCATATCCAGGGGATAGCCACATGCTGGAGAGAATCAAGGTGTTCAACACTAATCCAGATGTTAGGAGCTATCATATCCAGGGTATATTCATTGTACTATTTCCTGTTTATTTCTCTTCTTATAAGGATTATTGTTGAGATTCCTTTTCAACTTCCATGCTTAAAATTGATGCCTTTGTTCAGGGTAGAATATGTCTAGTATTAAAGGAGAGATTCTTGGTGGTATGTAGGATGTGTTGATTGTTTGGGGGGAACATGACTAGATTTTTCTAGTTGACAAGGCCTTCCAACTCAATAGGTGAGTGAGTCTATTCCAATTGTGTTTCATCATGTGTTCGTATTGCTAGTATTGCTACTTTTGGATGGTAAGCAGTGCAGGGTTAGTCTAGTGTCAAACTAGTTTCTTGTGCACTTTTGTATTGTTGCATTTGGCACCCTAATCTAGATTCCTTTTAGCTCTCCCTGGGAATTAATACGCCTCACACACACTTATGAATTGAGGATTCTACATTGTTGTAATGCACCTAAATTGAAGTAGCAATGCAACTAACCAGAACACAGCTGATCGAGTGTTTACGCAAAGGTAATAACTCAATGCCATGGACCTCACAAGCCATAGTAAGAACATGGCTGGATAATAAGGATTTTTTTGGGATAAAGTTTTTTGGAATTTAATATAATATGGATTTTTTTTTTGCCCTAAGTTTTGGGTGAATATTTCACCTTGAAGAGAAATAAATATACATTAAATTGAAAACGAAGCTTTGAAGAGCAATAAATATAAAGTAAATTGGAAAAGAAGAGTAAAGCGCTGAAAATTGCCTATAGAATGAGTCAATATTGACAACCAATCATGAATCAATTAATGACAACCTATTTTTTAATTCCTTAGTCTTATTTTTATTTTTAATCATCTTAATTTTTTTCTTTCTATATTTTTTATGGTTTCAAGTTCTTTAAGCTTCTGCAACTTATTGTTTTTATCTTTTTTATATTTGCTCCTGAAAATAGTGAAATGTTCACCCAAAACGGTAGGTAGAAAAATATTGCAATACCTTCAAAACATATTCTCATAGAAGTAATGTTCCACACAAAATGGTTGGTAGAAAAATATTTCAATAGCTTCAAACATATTCTCATGGAAGTATGGAGTTAAAGTTAAGCTTTGAGCTTTCCTAATATTGTCATAGAAATTTCATGTCTAAGTCTATACTCATCGCTATACAACTTTTGCATCACTGATCAACTACACATTGCTCTTTCTTGGAGTGAGTGAACATATGTATATGTATATAATTACTTAATGTTGGGACTAAGTGGAAATAATTTTTGGTGTATGATGTAATGGAAAACCCATTGTGGGAATGAGAATGTCTGTCAGCAGCTGCTCTAAAGTTGTCTTGCTTGGTTGTGCAAACCAAAAAAACAGTATAACCATATTATTCTTGTATAATCAAAAACTCTTGTGGATAAGAAAGATTTAGGGGAAAATCAATAAGGTTTTCCTATTTAAAAAAACCAAAACAAAACTGCATAAGTTTAAAGCTCTCTACGGGAATGAGAATTTCTGTCAACAGATGCTTTGAAGTTGTTCTAGCTTTTCTTGCGAAAAGCATAATTTTATTATATTTTTATACGTCGGTATCTAAGGCCATACCAAGTAGGTGTCTTGTATGGACAACTCCAGGTGATACATCTTAATGAAGGTACATCTGAAACAAGTTAGGATGAGAATTTTGGACTTACTGTGGCAATGGTAATCTATTGCAATAATAAAACTGTTGTGGCGCTGCCCTGTGGCTATTAGTGGTCACTCCTATGATAATGTGAATCAATGGCTAATAACATGCCTCTTCACCCAAATTTATAAAGAAAACTTTAAAATACACTTCAAGCATGACATATCTAGATAATCCATCCAAAGCAGACTTGAGTGAAAGGAGAAAGCAAACCTCTCGATACACTCAATCCTCAATGCAACATGCTTCCTTCCTCAACACTCAATCCTCAATAAATTCAACATTTACGTGATCACTTACTTTCCACCCACCAAAGTCGCCCACCTGGCCATTGTTCATTAATATCTCAACAAGTATTATGAATTGAACCAGAAATAGTTAGCACCATACCAAGTTCCCCGAGAAATGAAAAAACCATATATGATGAATAGTTGTGGGAAATGATTTGTTTCATAAGAAACAATTTATTCGTTCTAGACATGAGAACAATCGTAGAAAACGACGGTTTTAATTATGTTTCCATTTCTACTATGTTTTCACAAAAAAACGCAACCCCCTGTCACGTTTCTGGTGGCAAGTTAGAGTTAAGAGTTGTCACTCGAAAATTAACTCCTCCGTTTAGGATTAATCCTATCAAATCCAAAAGGGGGATGGGCCCTAATAAAGAAAATCTAAGTTGTTTAATCTAAAAAGCGAAAAAGCAACCTTTAATCTATGAGTTAAAAAATATGATGATAAATACTAAAACAACAAAGACTTCCACAGTAAATTTAAGTAACAACGTGCATGTTTAAACAAGATACATTATGACATTGTGTAGATTGATTTAATCAAATATATTGAAGTATTGACCTGTGCCGATTTTATGAAAATGATGCTGCTGTGTTGTGTCATGAAAGTATTGCAAAGTCTTTTTTTCTGTTTTAAAATTATTAGTGAGTATTAGAGGAGTGGTTTTATTGGGGGTTTGGCCCAAGTAAACATAACCTTTTGAACTGAGTGCTATAGTGGTTTAACCAAGTGTCCAACAAAGCAAGGCATAACCTGCTTATAGTACCCTTCTGACTCTATGGTGTGAACCCATGCAACGTCCCGAGTTCTTGAAGTTTCATCTTAATTGGATTTTCCACTTGGTTAAATCTACTTCTGAGAATCTCTTTTCCGGTCGAATTCCAGTACTCGATCAAGCTCTTTCTATGGAAAGAGAGGACAATATTACTCTAAAATCCGAAAATTGTTTAAAAATATGTGAAAATCTAAATCCTGAGTGCACTTTTGGTCCACCGTTTAAACGAATCCAACAAGGTAAATTTTAATCCTATGTTGATTTTATTAGTTGCAAAAATGGAAAATTAAACTAAATATCAAAATCTAAAAGTGAGGTCCTAAATACTCTTGTGGTCTATTGTTGAAACAAAACCAACAAGTTTAGTTTTAGTTTATTTGTTTTATTAAAATAAAAAAGAAATCTAAACTAAGAAAAGCAAACAAAAAATTTTGAGGCGACACGGATCCCCCCTAGGGGGATGGGGCGTGGGAGTTGGGTAGCCCACTTGCTCTCATTTAATTATTTATTTTTTACAACACTTTTAGAAAACAATTGTAGTCCTCTGAATATTAGGAGTAACAAGTTTACAATAATGGAAAATAAATGAATAGAAACAAGCAGAGGGTTCTCGGAATGCTCCAGATGGCTCAAATCATAGAAATTCCTCCAGCATGCCTCTCTTATTTATCACTAAAACCTGAAAAAAAGAAAGAAATTATTAGTAACTAATGCCCAAAGACACTTTAAAAGTGTCTTGGGACATACAAAAAAAAACCCAAAAACAATTATGAAAAATACTAAGTAAAAAGTGCAAAAAGGAGCTAAGTAGGACAAGCTATAAGGCTTGCCTCCTTAGGATCTTTGCATGCTCAAAAAAGAAGAAAATTAGAAGCTCTATAACAGCCAAATAAAACTTTAAACCAATCTAAACATACTACTTTCTCAAGCCTTGAAATATGCAAAATGTAACATGTAACAAAAGAATGCTTATACTAGAACTAGATTTGAGATTTATACCTTACAATAACTAAGATCTAGTGAAAACAAATCATATATATTTATAATAGTTCAAAAAGGAGTATATTTGAGAAACGCAAACCAAGGTAACGAAGAAATTTTGAAGTTTGGTGACAAGAAGAGATAAGAGGAAAATGCCTTCAAACTTGGGTTACGGGGTCCTCGAGAGTGGGGATTGGAGGTACTAGTTCTTTGTAGATCTATTCTGAAAGAAAATGGAAGCAAACAAGATACACAAAATCCTCATATTGGAAACCTGTAATCACAAAAGAAACTCACACAAGAAGGATCAAGAGCATTTGGTGTATACTAATATAAATATTTAAAGAAAATCATTTAAACAAAAATGACTTTGTTAATTTAATATCTCTATGATAACCTGACAGATAAATAATGGATGAAATAACACTACTTCACCTTACTAAGATCTAGATCTCCTTCAAAAACCAACCTTTGATCAACAATCAAGTGCAAAAGAAAATCTAAAGAAACATATTACCTCATGCATGCATTAGAACATGATCATCAACACACTATAGACCCACACACCGATTTGCCTCCAAATCCTTTATTCACAAAACAATATTCCTCACAAAAGATGTACAATGCTTAAGAGCAGAGGTTCCACCTTCTCATACTCAACAATGGAGAAGTGGTTTCCTTATATAGAAATTACAAAGAGAGGAGGGTGCAAAATATGAAGAGATACTTTACTTGAAGTTGAATGAGATGATTGTGGGATTGAATGGATCTCAATCCCATGAGGATGCACCACCTTTCCATGAGGTAGGCGACATCTCCTTGAACTTATCACATCCAATACAACAAAAACACGTGGAGAAAGTTTCCCATATTTGAGAGGGCGCATATCTTGATTCAATGGTTAACTCAAGCTCCAAAATGGTGATTTGATATTTGATTTGGAAGCCAACCTAAGGGAGTATGCCACCTCTCCATGAGGTAGGTTCCCATTCTTTTGAGTTATCACAAATCAATAACGAATTTCCACATGAGAATATGCCCACGTGAGAGAGGGGCACATCTCTAACTTGAAATTGAACGCTAACCTTATGATTTGACTATATAAGGCATGCATTATCCTTTTAACTAAGTCGTCCACCATTTACCTGGATGAAATTCCAAGTTATTTGGAACATGCGCATTCCCTTATTTAATTATTTGATTTGTGACATTTGTGTCATTGTGTCGCTTCTTTAGAATTTCTTTGCCATTTTGTCGCCCTTCTGAGTAAAAATGCTCTAAGTGATAATTTAATCACCCGAAACATAGGAAAAGAGGGTCCTGGGGTAAAGAGGATGATATGAGTGTGAAAATGATCATACACGTGCCAAATTCCATCTCCAAACCAAAATTTTATTACAATTT
The DNA here is from genome assembly GCA_027924585.1 of Larix kaempferi. Lineage (NCBI taxonomy): Eukaryota > Viridiplantae > Streptophyta > Pinopsida > Pinales > Pinaceae > Larix > Larix kaempferi. The sequence goes on along the minus strand of BSBM01000316.1, from coordinate 835,850 downwards.
GAAATTTCCCAATTAAACCATTTAAAAAATGGCCTAATTTTACAAGAAAATTATTTTTCTTAGAATTGACTCAAACTCCCAGGGGACCTAGTGCATGTCCATACGACTCATTATTGATGGCTAGCATGTAAAAAAAACATAGAAACTTAGGATTTAATAACCTCCCAATGTTTTACCACCAAAGTAAATACTCCATCTTTGGAGGTGTGATTGAAAACATAGGAATTATATGTCACTAAAGTGCAACACATAATTCCTAAGGAATAAAAACTCTAGAGTATCCCCTTGACAGATAAACCTAGGGCAAGCTAATCCTGTTACAAAAAGACCATGCTTATACCAACTTATTACAATTCCCCATGGGGGTATGGACATGCAATATAGTTTAAAAAGGGGCCCTGAAAAAGCCCTGATGGACTTCAATATCGCTGAAAAAGAACATGTAGCATGTTCATCTTTGGCACTCTTGCTTGAAAGTCGAGCTAAGTGCAACTTAACTGGTAACAATATGCAGGTGATGGATTTACATATGGAGCAGAATTTTTCAAAGGTATTTCTAACCCATTTTTGTGATATAAGTTTTCATCATGCATTTCCTTCCATTATTTGCTACATCGGTAGAAACCAATCTAGACCCATGTTTGATTTGCACCTCGCAAAGCCCTAGGTTGAGCTTTCCATTACCAATAGCTATTTATGTGAACTCGATATTGCATCCTCCGGCTTCACAAATCAATCCCATGATTAGATAGGTAATGGATAGTGCCCAGATTTAATGCACCCAATGCAACATCCAGATCTAATGCACCCAATGCAGCGTTCAAATCCCCCACCCCACTGAGGCTATAGAGCACCTCACTTCTCCCTATGTAATAATTTCTTAGTCTCTGTAAATGTGATTGAAATGTAGAGCTATTGTTTACTTTTAGGTTGAAGGGGGCTTGGGAAATGATCAAATCCTTTGTAGGTGGATAGATTTTGGTGTTGTAGCCCTATTTTTCTAACTTTCGTGGGTACTAAACATTAGAATATGCGATTCCATGGGGACTAACATTCTGGTATAGACTGGCAATTGCCACCCATAAACTCTGACGATGTAACCTCTGCAATCTTGATATGAATATTTATTTGCTTCTACCTTTTCATAGTGCTTGACTGAAAAAAATGAAAAATATGTCAATAGCCATTAATAACCCATAATCAGATGTTGGGGAAGCATTTGGTAAGGAATTGAGATTCATAGATGACATAAATATATCTATATGGCAGCTTGTTCAACAAAAACTATTTTTCTTGCAGAGATTCGAAGATTTTATCCCATAGTTAGGTTGTTGTCAAATTATTTGAATCTTGATATAGGGGTTCAAATAATTTCCGCAATACTGGGAGGAGACATTTTCTTAAGATACAACTAAACGGGGATTACTAACTAGCATTTGGATTAAAACATTACTAAAAGTAGAATTTCTTTTGGAATGGTTATGTTTCATGCATGAGCTGTGACTTCAATTTAACCCGTCCTTTAAGATGCATAAACTTAACCTCTCTTTCTGTTCGATGGGAAAAAATAAATTCTTTGACAAGTGAAATGGTTGTATTAGTATTTCTGCTTAAGAAAAATGAAAATATTCTCAATGTTGGCCAACCCTTAGACTTGTAATCTAATTCAGTGAAGTTCACATCAGTAATGAAAAACTATGTGCCTGAGAATCCAATGACCAAATATATTTTGGTGCACAATGAGTATTGTTTATGCTCACAGAGCAGGATTAAGTATCGACTTATAAAGTACTTAGTCATGGTTTGGTTCGTGAAGTTGGAATTTCAATAAAAACATAGCCAGTGTTCATTCAATTAGCTCTTGGTAGATTTAACTTTGATCTATATAGTTAGACATGCTCTGTTGAACATTGAAAGAGTTGAAGTTCTTCATTAGGTTCTTTTTCCTTTCCCTATCTAGATCATTTATGTTGGTGGAAGATGTATTGAAATTCCTCATAAAATACTACTCATTATAAATTTTTCCTCATGAGTGAATTTTTCCTCATGGGTGCAGTTTCCTATCAATTTTTCTTGTCAATAAATATTACAAGATGTTGTTGAGTCAATGCAGCAATGCAATTATGTTGAGTGAGATCTAACTTGACGTTTTCAAATAATAAATGATGATGTTGTAAGGGAAGGAAGAATACATATCACAATCAAAACTTGTAGATGGTGTATCAAACATATATGCAATTTTAAAACAGAGCCACGAAAATGTCTTTTTAACGGAATGAACAAGCAGAACCAAATATTCTTGTCATGCTCCTGGAACTTATTTTTGTCATTTATATGGCTATGATGACGGGAAAGTTGATAACAAATGAGAATAAAATGAAAACACGTATTTGCTAATGCTTACTAATAATGAATAAGGTTGATGGCACTCGAATGAAGAACATATAATACCAATTGTCAATGAAATTGCTGAGCATCTCCTATATAATGTGATAGAAAAGGATAAATAAGAAATATTACTATGTGTTTATCCTTACTCTTCAACTTTCCAAGTCATAACAAGTCTGAGTTGTGTGACTTTGATTTCACTACGATAAGGGTCTATCTCTTTCCATCTTGTGGTGGGACGATATGTAACTCATTATGGGTTGAAGCTGCCCCTCTTCTAGACACTATTACTGAGTTGGAAGACCCATTAGCAAGTTGTACAGCAACAAAAATCCATGGTTGGGACCAGATTGGGCAGTTTGGATAAATAGGGTAGGTCAGTCAGGAGGGTATTTAAAAATCAATTGACTAGTATGAATGCTCCTAACTTTTTACTTTGTAATTAATTTTATGACTAGTACATTTTTATAGGTGAATCTAGATGTATCTTGTGGTGGGAAGAACTAAGGATAAATCACTAGAATTACCAACTTTATAATGGGTGAAATAATCATATTGCTAAGACTAGGAGAAATGTATATAATAAGTATTAAAGGGAACTTGAGCTTGGGCTGTTGAGTTAGAGTTTCATCCTTTAAATTTTGATTTGCAAAAATATGCTTCCAATAGATACACTATATAGTAGAAGGTGAGTGAACTTCAAAAAATGAAGAGGCCCAAATTAGGGCTAGATTGAATTTGAAAAAGAAGGGTGATAAAAAACAAAAATATAATTCATGGATTTTACGCAAAAACATAGATCATAAGCAATAAAAAATATGCTCCTTCTCAAGATAGATTTTGAGTTGATATATATAGGGCAGGATGGCCTTTTATTCTTTCATTTCCTATGGATGGCAGTTTTATCTCTTTTTTTTAATGCCATATTTTCCCTATTTGTAGAGGCTTCAAATTGAATCACTGCACGTGGTTGTTTCTCTGAGATATTTTAGTTGTTTGGTTCAGTTAGGCATGGTGCTCTAGATCCCCCATCTTTAGATTTCATTGTAGTTAATGTTAGGTACATCTCTTTGAAAACAACGTTATCTTAGGTATGATGATTGATTAGAAGAGTTTACTTGCTTAACTCTTCCAAGCAACTTATGTATGATATATTTTGTATGATTCGTTTATTATCATTCAGTTGACCATTATACAATGAAGCACATTGTTACATTTTGCTAATATTTTGGGTCCAAAATGCATTTTTTTACGTTTGCTTTTTGCTAGAAATAGATCATTGACAAATCCTCCCAAAAAATTAATTTAAAAAAAATTAGATACACATTAAAAATATTTAAAATGAAAAAAAGTATGAGTGGTTTGAGCCCAAACATCTCCCCCATACTAGGATGTAGAGCACCTCGCTCCTATCAGTTCAATTATAGTTTGTTGTTTTCCCATATTTGATAAAACAATGATGTAGATTCAAGAAGGTTTTTTTTTTGTGTATTTTATGTTAGTGTTTCCAGTAGAATGTGTTTGTAGATTATAGTATTTGTATATTACAGTTTTCATAGGTGTTGTTCAGGATTTTAACTTGATAGTGAGGAGATGGACACTAATGACTGGGCGGGGTTGACAGGTAAATACATTTATTATATTGCAATTAGTTCTCATAAATGATAGAGATCAGGATCTCGAAAGACATACCTTTAATCGACGGCTGGTCCTAGCTTTCACTTGATCTCCTACTTGATCTCCCGCTTGATGAACCTGCAATACAACAGAGACCTTCCGCAGCGTATCTTGACTATATATAAATATGATGAAATCAGACAGTAATTTAACATCAAATATTAATCCAAATAGACATACAATCCAATAGACATCTGATTTGGGACAGGAAGGGTATTTCGACATTTTTATTGTCAAAGAAACATGAACAGTACAGTATACCTAACGTGTCAATATGTTTCTGCAATCGAGTCCTGGGATCTTCCTCTTCACAATGACTTGGGACTTTCCTCCAGCGTTACAACCCTTAATGCATACTTTATAGGTCCCTCTCTCATGGATCCTCCTTGTATTTATGGGACAAGGTAGGCAGTTGTAATCGAGAGGTGGTTGGATTGGGAGGTTGGGGAAGTTGTAGAACCAACTTCAACTAATCCCAATTCGTCAAATTAATATATTTTTGATTTCATATTAAGATGTGTGCGAGTTTCTCAAGTCATAGTAGTGCACAGGGTGCAACTTTTATGTTTTGCAACAAGCGCCTGCAACTTTCCAAGGTGTGCATTGGTTTCCCTTGGGGAAAGTAGGGCATACTAGAAGATGTGCGCTAGTTTACTAGCCAAAGAATAGCGCACATGTCAAAATATCAGGTAAATCATGGAAAATCTCAGCGGGAAAGGGTGAGTTTAGTCCATAGATCATCCAGGGCAATCTATCTCTTCAATCCATGTTGTACTTTTGTGTGATCGAAAGCATAATGTGATCACGGATGGAGAAGTGCATATTTGACCTATAACAGATGCCCCCTAATGTGTGAGGTCATAGGGAAATGATGGCCGAAATACATTATAAGTCCAAGTCAGAGAAGGAGCAAGCAACCGTAGAACCAAGTCACAAAAAAAAATGATCAAGGTCGGCGAGCAATTACAATCTTGACATCATATAGATGTGTAGCATGATCTCCGATACATAACTAGGAGATGCATATACAGAGCATGGCCACTGAAATACAAGTGTGGATCCATGTCAAAATGAGGGATCATAGCCATAGCAACAAGTTGGATCTATGTCTCATGAAGAGCGAAAATGAGTGAGGCTCAGTCTTGCGCAGCTTGGGTGATAACATAAACAAGGTGATGGTATCATAGTCCCAAGGTCTTCATCCAAACAACCCAAGGTACAAACCCTAACCATGGGAATAAATGAGCTGAAGTCGAACATGGGGGGTATCGTTTGATTACCGGTCATTGACGTATACCATTAACAAATGTGAGGACTTCCATCGATAATGATAATGGGGTCCAAGGTACCTAGTACGATCCAACAAGTGTGAATAAGAGGACTTGAAGTCGAACACTTGAGGAACCTGTCAAAAAAGAGACATTGATGTATTCCCTTGTATTCAACATCGAGGGAAACTGTCACTGATGACTTCAATCCCCAAGTTACTAACCGAAACTCTAAACTTTGTTCCCAGAGCATAATGAGCTGAAGTCGATGGGAAGAAGTCCGTTGGAAGGGAGGCCTTAATGCATCCTCCATCATCCAACACGAAGAACACTCATAGGTATGAGATGATGTGGAGTAGGACAAGTAACAAGATGAAACAAACTGACACCAGGATGGCCGACACATGAAGTCAAGGTAAAGTGCAGAATGGCCGACAAAGGCTTTATCCTTGAACAGTGAGCACGACACATAGTGACTTAAGCAGTTTTCAACATAAAGAGGAAGTGATATAAGCCTGCAATGTAGGAGACATTTACAGACCCTCCATATGGTTGGAAGAATTACCAACCGGGGGAGTAAAAACTCGAAGATCAGGTTCACCCTAAGGTCGAAAACTAAAACCCAACTGACATGAAAGACTCAAGTAGGTGTTGTGTTCAAGGATATGACTAACTCAATTTCCTTTGAAACTGAAAAAAGATGTGATATACCCTTCTTATCCCTTATTCTTTTTGGTAAAAGAATGTCATTCTTGTTGTTTTAATGAGTCCAAGAAAGATAGAAAACTCAATAAGCCCAACCATGTAATAATTTTAACGATCCCATGGGAGGAATACTCAGGACCTTCTTCATTGTTTACAGAGTTCGTAGAAGAGATAGAAGAATACTCTATAATACTGATCTCCGGATTTTAATATCGAGCTGAGATCTGTTCTTGCTTGCCGGTGTTTTCAATTTTAAGGAGTCTGAAAAACTTAAACAATCCTCTATTATGCCCTTTCGTGGATTTCACATCGAGCCCGAGTAGGTGAATGCTCGCTTGGTGTTTTCATGTTTAGAGAGCCTGAAAACCCTAAAGAAGGCTCCAAAGGGTCCTTTTTTCGTATAGTTAGTCCCCTCCCTCGAAAAAGTATAAAACAATGAGAGGAGAACTCTTCTAGCCACGTATGACTAGAGTATTCCTTTTTCGTAAGTAATCCGCAAAGGTCCGGAAAAGGGTTAAACTTATACCTAAAAGGATGGACCTTCAATTCCTTTAACAAGCTTGAAGAGAGCAAATCTGCTCGACAATCTTGTTTAGTTTTTCATAGTCAAAACAAGAGCTTAAAACGACTTAAAAGACAGCTTCTAGGATCATAAGTTCATGACCTGCCAAAGAATAGGATCTCAACATTCGCATTAGTAATGATCGACAAAGCTTTTCAATGACATAACAATGACAATATGGTATCTATATTAATCTATCAATAAGAAACTAATTCATATCCGGTTTAATACTAGTGAAAATTTGAGATATTTAGGTTAAACTTACCTCACCAAAGTGTCGAAATATGAGTGATTAAATAGAACATTTTATGTACAATTTTGAAACTATACACTTTTGAAAAAAGTGGGTAAAAATTAAAATCAATTTTATATAACTAATTTCAAATTGAAGACTCAAACATTACATTTGGAAATTGTAGGGAAAATTTGGAGCAAACCCTTGATCTTCTTCCACTCACTACGATCAAACCGGAGTACCAATCGACCTTCTACCTCCACCAGGCAAGTTATTTCTGCCAATACTTTTTAATTTAATGCATTTTTTTGTCAATTTTTATGGTTAAAAATCATTTTCTAGCAATGTACAAATCGTGTTTTGTGTGTGCGCTACTGTGTATGAAGAAAAGTAGGGCATACTGGTAGTGTGTGCTAGTTTTGCTCAAGGACAATAGCGCTCAAATGTGCCTGTCTAGTTTAAACAGTAGCGCACACCCTCTAAAGTTGGGTAAAAAATGACAAGGGCTAAAAATTTGACCTTTTCTTGGCAGGATGGTGCTTGTTTGGATAGAAAGAGAGCATGAGGATATGGATCAGATCACTTTGCAAGATCCAGGGACTCTTCATATGCTCCGAAGGTGTCAGTTATTGAAATTCTATAGAACCGTTAACATGAGGGCACAAAACCGCTTGCTTCAGAGGCTTGTTCAGTATTGGGATGTAGATGCCATGGTATTTGATATCTGGGGAAAAACATTAGAACTCACTATGGATGACATTTACTTTGTCACGGCCTCTCTCGAATGGGAGATGAGGTGAACCTGAAAGGGTCCTCACGCAATGTGGGTGCCTTATTCGTGCAAGAATATGTGAATACTTACTGCGTAACGGGAAAAAAGAAATATGGTAGTCAAGTTCTTATCTCGACCATTGTCAGCCTTTCTCTCAAAGTTATTATGAGTATACTGAATCGGATGGGAGGAAGTGCTACACAACATTTAGCCTCGAGACACTATATGCATATTGGTGTTGAATGCTTGTAGCGGCATGTATATGACTGGTGTACTAGTCTTTTGGCAAACATGAAACTTCAAATCTCGGGATGTAAGACCGGGAGGATGAAGAACTTTGGATATGGGAGCATACTTTGCACTTTCTTTTTTGAGAGAGTGCCTACTATCAGTTTGGGCATGGCTTTTCCCCTAGTTATTCCTCGTGAGCCAAGACTAGCTTGTTGGGGTGACATATTTCTCCGCCAAGGTGGTGGTGAGAGCAACTTTTGGTACCACGAGGATGATTTTTGGAGCTGGTGGGAAAGACAAGTGCCAACATTCGAGCAGTTTCCATATGATGGTATGGACTTCCGAGGTGACACTGAGCTGATCCTTCCTCCAGGTGCAGCCTGGGGAGAGATAGGTATGTTTATGCTTTTTGAAAAATTATTTATTTTATTCATTTTGCATATATGATTTTTATGATGAGTTTTAAATACCGAGACAAAGTGTCAAATGCAGATGTTGGACCAGTGCGCCCTGAGGGACATCCATATACTTTCGTGAGACCAGTGGAAGTGGGTGCAGCTGATGCCACGCTGGGAACCATAGAGAGGAATATGAGTCGGTTGACTCATGACATTCCTACATATCGGATTGAGTAGATGCCGATTGATATGTAGGCATATGTAGTTGTTCTGCCCCATCCTGGATTAGGTTATAGAAAAGTAGGATCTCTAACCTGATAAACACCCATTAACTAAAAAACAACTAACTGTGAGTCGAGCCGTACCTCCAAATGTGAAATTCCATGAAAGATGGCATCTCGGAGTAGCTCTATGACTGCAGTATATTCAGCCACAATGTTCATTGTGGGACCTAAACAAGCCCCTCCCGAAGACACCAGTTGACCAGTTGGTGAGTAAATATCCCAAGCAGTCGAGGCCAACTAATGGGTGTGGAGGCTAGTGCCATTAGTAAAACCTATGAAGTGTTCAGTCGACATCTAAAACACAAAACAATGAATGCATAAGATGAACTACAACTGTAAACAAAGCTAACTATACAAAATATACAACTAAAAATACATGAAAGAGCACAAGTGCCTAAACGTAGTACTTCTTCAAGTAGGATCAATGCCTGAGATCTCTTAATGAGGGCGAGAAAAGACATCACGGAAATCAGTAAATAGATTGGTATACGGAATGATCTCATCAAGATAATAGTCCGCTCCAATAAAAATATTTTATGTAACCCCAAGTTCAGTGGAAATGTTGATCGGGATGGTACTCGTCGTATTCCCTTCGGAAAAAATAGCTTGTGAAGTGGAAGGGACAGAGGACCAATCAACATTCTCACAGGGTATCGAAGGGAACTCACCTCTCTCTATCGAGTTTAGAACAGGAAGTGAATAGGACCTAGGGTTTAACTATTCCCAAGGGTGTCTCAGGCCTATCATAGCTTCAAAAACTATTTCGTCCGAAGGAAAAACTGTGTCCAAACTATCAGGAAAGAAGTTGGAGTCTGCTAACCATGTAGGAGTGCCGTCCATATCCAACTCGTTAGAGACCAACGGAGTCATGATATGTTCTGTTGCGGGTTGTTTTGAATCCACATGAGTTATCTCTGCAACAGATACAGGCACAACTGGTTCTGATTCAATAGGGAGAATCCGCGGATATGTCGTTGGACTGACCGTGGAAGTCTCAGAAGATGAACATTCTTCAGAACCAAGAAACAAGGTAGGAGCAGAAAGGTCAAAAGTACCTATCAAGGACCCATAGAGACCTGCTCCTAAGCTCTTAGTGACTAGGCTGGACTGATCAATCAATGGAATGGATGAATCCGATGAAGTCTCGTTGGTCTTCCGGGAAAATGAAAGTTGATCAACTGTGATGATCTTGCCTTCGTGAGGGAACATTATAACTCGGAAGACAGCTGACGGCATTGCTTGCATGGAATATGTCCAACTCCAACCCAATAATAAGTTGTAATCGAGCGGAGCATCCAGAACTTCGACCTCTATTGATACTAGTTTGCCTTCCAATTCGACATCAAAAGATGGTAAGCCTCCATGTGGATGGAAAGATATTCCATCAAAGGCAGTAAGTATCATGTTCGAGGGGGCTAACTCAGGTTCTCCCAAATATTTCTAGCAAGAGATAGACATTACACATGTTGATGCGCCCTCATCTACAACAGCTCGTCGAATGGTCTTGGGACCATGGACGACCTCTATCTGGAGAGCAACATGATATGGCAACCAGTACTTGATATCTATCATATCAAAACGTGCAAGCATGGTAGATGAATCAACACTCCCAATCGCTGCGAGGAGTGCATTGCGTTGCAATGGGAAACTTTGCAGTACCTCCAAAGTAGACATGGCAAAGGGGGTTTGGGTTAAGTCCTCCACAACATTGTAGTTGGGGGAAGCCCACGCATTGGGGTTATGCACAACACGTTTGAAAACAACTTTCGGTATCTTCGGCACCGTCTCCACTGGAATGTGAAGAGGGGTAGAGGATTCAGGAGCATCTTTCTGCTGCGGATCTGAGGTATAGTTCCTTGCTCGAGTTTGCAGTAGAGCATCTGAGTTAACCATGTTAATGAATGACTGATCAATAGAGGTGGCACGAGTGGTGCCCCCAGCACTAGAGCTACCAGAAGCTGAACTCTGTCTGTGAGGAGAAGGGTCTTTTAAAACAGCTGGTTTCTTCTCACAGATCAGCTTCTGGGATTCTTCCATTAGAGGGCATTGATGGGTAAGGTGGTCCTCTTGACATAGTTTGCAAGGGAACTTAGCCTTCCGTTTCTATTTTTTACCCTCCTTGGCATTTTGATTGTTGTTGGGATTTTGTTGGTTTCCCTCCCCTTTCTTGCCCTTTCTTTTGGGATGCCGAGAGCCCTTTTGGTTTGTCTGCGCCTGCTGTACAGACTCTGTAGTAGAAGGGGAGGATGCAACAAAAGTTTCTTCTGCAGCAGACTATTTGATTGACAAGGCGTGAACCTGCTTTGTTAAGGCATCAAACATGCAGAATCGACTGAACCCACAATGCCATCGGCATGCGGTCCAGGTTTAGGTTTACCTAAGTCTATATTAGACCTCGGTGCATCAGGAAGAATTTCGTACAACAACCCAGACTGAGCGTAGACCAAGTTGAGCTATTGAGTTCTCAAAATAAATTCCTCTTCGGAGGACACCCCTGAAGTGGCAACTTCCTTAGAGATGTAAGGAAGAAGTGACTTAAGGTACCATTCTAATAAGAATGCTGGGGGGATGTCGGCCTTGATGAGCCTCTTTCATCTTCGCTACTCCTGAATATGATCAGATAGGTGAGTGGCCTTGTTCTGCTGAAATTTCGACAAAAGGTCTGTACCGGCATCATACCAGACAAGAAGTTGAAAGTGGTTAAAAAACACAATAGCAAGATCCTGGAAGGTGCCATAGGCAGCAGCAGGCAATTCGATATACCGCTTGGCTGCAACACTTGTTAAGGTTCTTTGAAAATGCCTCAACCTTATGGAATCATTGTTCAGTGAGTTGGAGGAACACCAGAGAGGAAAAGTTGTGACATGGTCACCAGGGTCCTCACTAGTCTTGCCTTCAAACTTCGGAATGTCCGAGGGAAACTTTATGGGGATGGGTGGCCATGCAGGGTCATGACGCACGGGGTCGTTCGTAAGCTTTTAAATATCTGGCAAGTTTAAAGTTGTCAGAAACGGTAAACGTGGTTGAGCCGATGGCATCTGGTAAACAAGAACCTAGTATTGGGAACCACCTATCACCTGGTTCGTGTACTGTTGGTTAGGGTTTCCCCCAACCATTGGTTGTGAAATGAAAGGATTGAAATTACTCCACCCAAAATAAAGCGGATTAAAACCCTGTATGTTTGTCCAGTGTGGCTGGGTGTTAGCCCCGCCATACTACTGGTTAAACATATTACCCCCTCCTCCAGCAAACAAAGAGAAGGGAACACTCCCTGCAGGTACGTTCAATGGATTCACATTGTACCTTGCATAGGGGTTGAAACCAGGTGTGGTTGTAGCGGACGGCATTGTCATGGTGCCCATGGCAGGCATAGTTGACGAGGGAATCGATCCTATAATGGAAGTGGAAGAAACAACTTGTGTTACACCTTGAACCTACTATGTGGCAGAAGATTTAGTGAAGTTCACTAGTGTGGGTATCCCTGACAAAGGGACATTGTTTGGTCCAAACGTTGGTGTGGAGGCTGAGGCAGATGTCGAGGCTAATGAGCCTGGCATGCATAAAGTGCTAGCATTGAAACTAAAGGACGGAGTTGAAGCAAAAGTAGTCTACAATGAACTCAGGGTAGTAGTGTTTGTGAAGGAAGGATTAGCCATCCTTGTATCCATAGAAGTTGTAAGAGTTTGTGGAAATACTTGCTCGTCTCCTGGGTTAACCATGGTATAACCCGGTGTAAACAGATAAGCACTGTACTCGGGCTATTGGAAACCAACACGTACCAAAAGTGGATCGTTGGGTCCTATAAGAGGAGGGTTAAAAGTAGTATTAAACGATGTAGTAGTTAGATCCTCAACCTCGATAGTATCGAAGACTTGTCGATCCGGTGTTCTAGGATGTGGTTCTCCAAGAACCTCTGTGTCACCCGTAAGTTCAAAAGAACCACGGGAATTTGTTCTCCTAGGTTGTGGTGGCGGTGGAGGCTCCACTATGAGTGGGGGAAGGTTTCTCAACCTCTGAGACCGACGAAGATGTTTGTCCTCCACAATTATAGCAAAATAAAACTAAGTAAAAACTTAGTGGCCACTACAACTAAGGGGCAAACATCAAACCACTACAAAAATTCCTAAGTATTCAAACCAGGCAAACAATGACAAATACTCTCAAAAGTAAGTCTGGGATGATTAGGGTCGAGAACAGACTAACAGAGTATCGACGGTCAGTTACGTGGCATCCTCCGGAGGTCCACTAGGTGCAAGCACTTGAATCACCTAACCGCTTTCCCGAGATTACTACCAGAGGGTTACCTTCCACATCTGTCCGAGGTGAAGTGGGAATAACCTCCCAGTCTACCTATGTAGAATCCTAAAGGTATGATACTAAGGCTACCATCAATACGAAATAACCTGGTGGGATAGTCGTCAGCCTAGTCAAAATGCATGGGAAGGGTAGCAAAGTCTGAAGTCCGAAAGGACCTCCGTAGGTGAGTCAAATCTTGTTTATGGTTGAGAGGAAAGTGAGGGGCTATCCTCAACAATTCTAATCTCCCATGGCCTCGTGCTTAACTCTGGTTTGAGTAGATCATCCCAGGACTATTTCATAGATATGGATTTACCTAAATGAAATTCGTAGTACGATTGTTGAGTAATGAAACCAGTTCTGAGCAGTTTAAGGTGATTTAAGCTCGAAACTCTAGCCTAAGCTAGTTGATGTCATGTATATCTAAAAAGAAAAATGTTGCTAATAAATTTTATTAATAATTTATTTTAAGGGCTACTTGTTACTCAAGGGTTGTAGTGCGGTGTGTGGAATGGTTTGTTATAGAAAGTAAAGTACTTGTAAAACAACGCTTTCAAATTGACAAAATTTTTCTCTTTTCGTTTATAATTCTTTCAAAACTCGAAACCTAAGAAAACCTAAATCAAAATATTTTTGTATTTTCTTTTAAATAATTCAAAGCAAACTAAGCTACTTCGAAATGATGCAAGACCTTACTACTAAGCTATTTAAACATTTTTTGTCTTTTTTGATAAATGTAAAAGAAAGAGAACTTGTACAAAAGCAAGAAATATCTAAATGTGAAGTGTGCATAAGATAGACATCTAAATGGTTCAAAGGAAACGAATCAAAAGACTCGATGAAGACTTGACTTACCAAGTTTTTGCAAAAGAAAAACTTAAGGCTTGGAAACATAATGTAAAATAAACAGGGACAATAGACACTTGTAATGGAAAGGAAAACCTAAACAGGTTCCTCCAAAGCATCAAAACCCTAAGAAAACACTAAGCCAAGCAAAAAGTAAGCAAGTGAACCAAGAATGGATTTAACAACACACGGACTCAACAGAAAGATAACTAGAAAGATTTGACTTACTTAGACTGAACTGATAATCCAATCAGAAAGTGTCTAAACCAAGCAACCTTTCGAAAGTAATCCTAAGGACTCAAACTTGAATCCAAACCATAATGGAAAGGATAAGACAAAATGAAAACGTGCTAAATGTTGCAATAGACAACACACATTAAGAATGCAGGTATGTATGACTGCAACAACAAGTAGGATAAAAGCATGCAGCTATGTCCAAAGGAGAATAGTGAACGAACTTCAAAAAGGGCTACTAAGCAGCAAAGACACTTAAACAAGTAATCAAGCAACCAAAAACATACTAAAAGTCTCAAGAGAGGTCAACAAGACTCAAAAGAGACATGGGAGTCTTAGGGGTCAGTCAAGAAGGAAAATCAATAGGCTATAAATGGAATGAAACCACTTGAAAACAAACCCTGGCCAAAACCGGACACTGCAGGAAAATGCACTACTGTGCAGTGCAGCAACCAGCGCACATTAAGATGTGTGTGCTATTATGCAGTGTAAAGAGAAGCGCTCATCAAGTAGTATGCGCTACTCTTAGTAGGGAAGACCAATGCACCTGTCACAAAAGGACAAAGACAAGCTTTGCGACAGCCAATTGAGATGAATCAAGCAGTAAGGAACGGGAAACACATACCTACCAGACTTCTCAGAGAATCAAAAATTGAAAAAGGGACTGGCAGAAACCCTAAACTAGGTCTCCTAGAGCAGAATAACTACCAGATACTCCCCAGTGGAGTCGCCAGTCTATTGTTCAGGATTTTAACCTTATAGCGAGGAGATGGAAACAACCAATTGGGTGGGGTTGACAGGTAAATACATTTATTATATTGCAATTAGTTCTTATAAATGAAAAAGATCGGGATCTCGAAAGACACACCTTTAACCGACGGCTGGTCCTAGCTTTCACTTGATATCCCGCTTGATGAACCTGCAATACAACAAAGACCTTCCTCAATGTATATTGACTATATATAAATATGATGAAATCAGACAGTAATTTAACATCAAATATAATCAAATATTAAGCCAAATAGACATATAATCCAATAGACATCTGATTTGGGACAGGAAGGGTATTTCGACCCTTTTACTGTCAAAGAAACATGAACAGTACAGTATACCTAACGTGTCGAGATGTTTCTGCAACCAAGTCCTGGGCTCTTGCTCTTCGTAATGACTTGGGACTTTCCTCCAATGTAACAACCCTTAATGCATACTTTCTAGGTCCCTCTCTCATGGATCCTCCTTGTATTTATGGGACAAGGTAGGCAGTTGTAATCGAGAGATGGTTGGATTGAGAGGTTGGGGAAGTTGCAGAACCAACTTCAACTAATCCCAATTCGTCAAATTAATACATTTTTGATTTCATCTTAAGATTTGTGCGCATTTCTCAAGGCATAGTAGCACACAGGGCACAACTTTTTTGTTTTGCAACAAGCCCCTGCAACTTTCCAAGGTGTGCGCTGGTTTCCATTGAGGAAGGTAGGGCATACTAGAAGATATGCACTGGTTTACTAGCCAAAGAGTAGCGCACATGTCAAAAGATCAGATAAATTAGGGATAATCTCAGTTGGAAAGGGTGAGTTCAATCCATACATCATCCAGGGCAATCTAGCTCTTCAATCAATGTTGTCCTTTTGTGTGATCGACAACATAATGTGATCACGGACAGAGAAGTGCAGATTTGACCTATAACAATAGGTTTCAGTTTTTAATTTATCTGGGGTTTAATTATTCTTTGATTGCATAATCTATTTACCATGACTTGAGAAATTTCTCAAATATTTTACTATTTCTAGTTATTTACTGTTTTGATTTCACTTTTCTGGTTGTTGTTATAAACATCAATGCCAATTACTATAGAAAAAATCTGCATCTGAACATTTAAAAATTCTCTCTTTTGAAGTGTGTGCTACAAAGGACGGTAGCATAGCCGATGACAAAGAATGTAGTACCCATAAATTTGTCGTAAAAATTGTCATGTTAGATGTTGCTATGTTAGGCTAATCTGTTCTTAATAGTTAATTTGGTCACATTTTTTGTAAAATTGAATTGACATATTTACAAGCACGATTCCCAAAAATATGAGGTAAATTTTAAGATGAAAACTACATGTAACATGACTAGATTTTGAATTTTCCAAAATTTGCAATAACTAATAGTAAACAATATGTTTTTCAATAAGAAATTTCTATAACATATATAATCATGATCAAATCTGGTTGGAAAACATAGATTTACTATTTGAGTGTAATCAAATAGATAGGAAATGTATATATTATGAATCCATTTAACCACTAAACTAAACTAATAGTCTCAGAATTGAAATGTAGTACCTTAAACCACTATAATTCCCTAATCATGTGTTGGAGTATTTAGACCAATGCTATTGCACAAATTTTTGGGGATGAGCAATATTGCTTCTAGAAATTTACAACTGTCCATTTGGCTAGGCACAAGTGCTTGGAGCATTTTTATCATCGTTGGGTGAAATTTGAAGTGCTTGGAAAAATATTGAATGTCTGGGACGTTTTTATCATAATGGGGCTAAATATTGAAGTGCCTCAAGCATTTTTATCATCAATTGCTGACATATTCAAGTTCCTAGGGCGTTTTTATCATTGTTGGGCGAGTTACCAAATGCCATAGGATGTGATTCCTCTTACTAGGGATTGTATACATTGATGTGCAAATTCCATCTTGGGTGAATTCAAAAGGCCACAATCCCTTCTAACAACTAGATAATTCCCTGCGTTGGATGCTCACTTAGTCTCAAAGATAAATGGCTCATGTTACAGAGATGTTGCAATTAATGAGGAAGTTTCTAAATTGGTCACTTTGGTGAACGTTTTTCTCTTTGATGGGCATTTATTTCTTTAAAAAAACATGTTTTTCTCATTGACAACATTCTCCCATTGCCAAGCATTTAATTCCTGGAGTAAATTTGTCTTCTCTCTTTTCTGGATGGTATCCCATCTCCTCCTAATAAATTACTTGTTGGGAAAATTCCAATTGAACCTTAAGCTATCCAAGGTCTGAATGCCCCCTTTGTATCGAATTTCAATGTCTACAGTTTCCCATGCATCCATATGCAATTGTATGAGTCGATACATTGTTGTGGGAGGATGTTTGTCTGTTGGGAGAGGCACATTGAATTGCTTCTTCTCTACATTGATTTTTTATATTTTCCCTAGAGACCATTTGCTATGAGAGGATTCCAAAGATGATTCATATAAAAATTGGATTGGTTAGTACTTAGTAGACATGCTATAAAAATATGAGAATGAGTTAGCATTTAGCCTCTATGTTTGAAATTCCTTTCTCAAACCATTTAATATCCATTCTAGATGCTTTTCTGTATGAGTATGGGGTTTTGATTGAAAAATAGAGTTCAATGGTAAAGGTTTTTGGTTTTTCACTAGAGCAATTGGTTTTACAAGTACAATTGAAAGCTCTTGTTGCAACATCCTTTACACATGTCGTTTATCTTTGCATGTGTGAGTGAGAATGATGATAATCTGCTATATATAACGTCTAAAATTATAATGTAGAAAGAATCAAGTTCCATTAAGAAGATAGCCCAAATAATGGCCATGAGAAAACTTCATTTCAATTTGTTTTCGAATCCTCATTCCACTTGAAATCTAGAAGTTCATTGAAGTCTGAACATGATGATTGCATCTCCTCAATGTCTTGTTCTTTGCCACAAAACCAAAAATTGAAACCTAAGTGCTAGTTGGGTTACTACCTTTAGCCATAACATAATTTGGTTTAGCTACATGGTTTAAATAAAATTTGTCAAACCTGGAATCAAGTACTCTGTCAACATGCCTTGGTCATGTCAATAACCAAACATTAAAATGTTAATTGCTTCAATTGATATCCATATTATAAGCTTATATTTTAGTTTTCTTTATTTTTGATTCAGGAGATATTGCGCATGCTACTATTCATTTATATCTTGCTTTATGAAATTTCATGTCCCCTATGTTGCCAATGTGTTCCTATATTTCATTATGATGTCCTTTTGTTCTCATTTATCTCCATTATGGTTGAGACTTGAAGAAAAGGTGGCAGACTTAGAATCTCATAATGAATCCATTTTCCAAAACCAGAGTATGGTTGTGTCTACATATAGTTATATAGTTTATTTAACATCCATATCTATTGGAGAGTGATATCTGGTAAATTTATATACATTTGTGGTTTTATCTTCACATGAAACCCCTTTTTCTTTGGTATGGTGGAAATTGACTCTTTTTTTAGAGTTTGTGTACTTAGTCCTAAACCTGCTTTGCATTGAGTGAAGATTGGAAACTTGTGAAAAGCTCACCTAGGGCTCACACTCATCCTCATCTCTATATAAAACTATGTTAGCATAGGGATAAACACTGTCTTGTTTTGAACTAGGTCATTATCATTGTAAGAATTCAAAATTTTCACTTTGACCATGGTTGAACACTAGACACACACATAGTTGCACATGTAGCTCAATGACAATTTTGCTAAGATCCAAGCAATGTTTTTTCATTAACTCATTACTCCATTATTTTATTTTATTTTGTACTGAGAGCATGTAACCATGGAGTTTCATCTCGAACATGTGATATTTTACAGGATAGATCACACAGCTAGAGTAAACCTCACAAATCACACTCAAGAATTGCAGAGAAGAAGAAGAAGAATTGAATCAATATTCACTCATAAACTCAGAAATGGGGAAATATGCAGTATAATCATACATCAGTTGTAATCTGGTACTGTGAAACTTAATACAAACTCAATACTATAAAGTGAATTCGAATTAGCCAATGGTGATTCGAATTCTCCTCAATGTGTGGCTTGGATAGCATTGGAGACATCACCCAATCAGTAGTAGTAATCACAAATAGTCAAATATAAGTCAAATGAGTCTAACTGAGTCTAACAGAGCCATGTGAGCACAAATCAAGGGAAGGAGACTCCAAGTAGGGTGCATGAGGATGTCAGTAGGTCAAGTGGCACTCTGATACAAACAATTGGAAGCTACAGGCAGTTAAATTGAGAAATAAATGCATGAACTGGGAAATCAATGCTGCAACTGACTATTGGAATCCAAGTAGGTGTAGTAGGGCGCATTTGTCATCTAGGTGAGGAAACAAAGGCGCACTAGGTAGGTAGGATGGATATCGAGGGCTAAAAACATGCTCTAGGGGGATGAAAATAGGCTCCAGGTGTTGGGGAGACTACCATACTGATGACTGGATGCATGCAGTATGCATGCAAAATGATGGTGAGAATATTCCAAAATCCCCTTGCAATCCAAACTATGAGGAAGTAGCTAAAAAATAGTAGTAGGGCCCTGGTAACTTAGACCATAGGTCATCCTGTACAACAATATAAATAAATAAAGTGAGGAAAGAGGGAAAACCCAGTGGGAAGAAAGACCGCCCCAAAAATAGACTGTAGGATGCTAATGTAGCATGGAATCACCTACCCCAGAAGGAGGCAAGTGGCCTTCTTGACCGAAGAAGGACCGATCAACAAGAAATGGATCACTGTGTGTATGATTAATGTGAGAAGGATGAAACCTAGTTTCTATTCTGAAAATCAGATCTGGTTCTCCTTTGATCAAGTGGATCACCAACAAGATATCTGACAGATATAAGAGTAGTAGCTTCCCATCTAGGAAGAGGAGGATCTGCAGGTTGTATCTCATCATGTTCTTGTTGATCTGGATATTCTATTCACTCATCTTCACTATCAATTGCTAGATATTCAGGTTCTTGTGGATATGGCTCTAGCATTCGCTCTTCATCATATTCACTTTCAGATTCAGAATCTGAACTCTTATCGGATGAAGCTTCTCTCTCTTGCTCATCAAGCAATGGTGGTGTGGTAGGAAAGCTCTCTTTCTCAACAGGATGAGCATCATGTAGTGGCCATTACTCAAACTGTACACTCCTATCAAGGAATTTTTTCATAGTAGAAGGATCAAGAAGCTTGTAGGCCTTTGCACTCAATGCATAACCCACCAGTATACACTCTTTTCTTTGTGGATCCAGGGCTCTCCTTTTCCCTGTTGGAATCCTTTCCCATGCTCTGGATCCAAACACTCTAATATGGGATACATTAGGTTTGTATCCCATCCATGCTTCGAAAGGAATTATATTTTTCAGTCCTTTGTTAGGGACTCTATTCTGAAGGTAGGCAACACAGTTGATGGCTTCTTCCCAAATACTAGGGTGCAACCCTTTCGACTTCAGCATGCAGGTTGCCATCTCTTTTAATGTTTTGTTATTTCTCTCTGCAACACCATTCTGTTGTGGTGTGTAGGGAAAAGTATGTTGCATCTCTATGCCTTCATCAACACAAAAGGATTGAAAATAACCTTTGACATACTCTCCTCCATTATCAGTTTGAATGACCTTGATCTTTCTATCTGAAAACTTTTCTGTAGAAGAATTGAAAAACTTAAAGTATCCAAACACTTCTGATTTTAATCTAAGAAAGTATACCCATGTAAATCTTGAATAATCATCAATAAAATTAAGAATATACCTTGCCTTGTTCAAAGATAGATCAGTAAATGGCACTGCAACATCACTATTAATCAAATCTATAGGTTGTGAGGCTTTCATTGCCTTTCCTTTCTCAAACTTCTTGTCTGGATGCTTTCCCATCAAGCAACCCTTAAAGTTTCCCTTGGAAAACTTGATTTTGGGTAGTCCTTCAACCCAGCTCTTGAGTGTGCATATCTTGTAGGTACTTGTAGTTGAGATGCCCAAATCTTTCATGCCATAGCCTACTCTCTTCATTTGCATGTGTGTGAAGAGAAGACTATTTGGAGAGAGGTAGAAAGTGAGAGAATTCATATAGTTTCGACTAGTGGTTTTCAACATCTTTTGCAATGATATTACCTGATACCATGTCTTGTATTTCGACCTCATTTTGAGAGAAGATCACCCACTTGGTCTCTCCAATATGGGTCATCTGGTAGCCTGAAAGTAGATTGGCAGTAAGTGTAGGAACATAGAGCACATATGAGAAGTATCCATGATCAAGTTTGATCCTTCCAATCCCTAAGAGGAGACCTCATAATCCTTCCCCAACATGATTGAAGGGACAACAATGCATTCGAAACCAGAAAAGAGTTCTTTGGAGGAAGACATGTGCCTTCATGCTCCTAAATCTATGATGAAGGAGGACTCTCTTGATGCACCTTCCATGAGAGCATGGCATCTCTCCTTGTCCTCAGATCTTGAATGTTCAACTTCTTTATTCCTAGCACATGCAGGTAATGGAAGGTTATTCTTTTCAAGTAACTGAGCCATACAATCTATAGTCTTCTTCATGTAGGCACTCTCAGGATGAAATCCTCTATTGAAATAGGTACATTTGGATTTCTCCTTATGAGATTGCTTTCCCTTCTTGGAATTTGAAGCCCCTTCTGACTGATAGGGAGCCTCCTTTTTCTTCTGCTCATTTGAATTTTTGTCAAAATTTTTTTGCTTTCCTTTTCCATTTTCTCTCTTCACTTCAGCAGCTTCAAGTGTTGAATCCATATTGGGTTTGATCATTCCCATATGAATCAACTTCTCCTCCTCTTGTGTGAGAGACTGGATGAAGTCATCAAGAGTGGGAAACTTCCATTTTGGGATGGATAGCTTCAATGTCTGAAAGGTAGAGAAAAATATTGAGTAGTTGGGGCCCAGTTTTGATAGTATAGAAAGGATGAGTTGCTTCTCTTCTTTCTCTATTCCATATCTCTTCAATTGTGAAATCTGATTTTTGAACTTGGTAAGAAACTCATTGATGGAGTCGAAACTGCAAGGGCTCAATGAGATAAGATCATTTTCCAACTTGTGACCTTTCAAGTCATCCTTCTGTCCAAAATAGATTTGAGCTTGTCCCAAAGTTCTTTTGGAGTGGCAAGATCATTGACATGAAAATGGAGGTCTTCAGAAATGATAAGGAGTAGCAATCATACTGCTTCATCAAGTTTATCTAGGTACTTTTATTTCTCTACTGCACCAGTGGGTTCGACTGTAGTCCCATTCAATACTCTAGAAAGGATTTTGGACTTCATGAAGAAGTCCATCTTGGCTTTCCATTCGACATAATTGAAGGAGTTCAGTTTTAGATTCATGGTAGCTATTGAAGTCAAATTGAATATGAATTCGAATGATAGAATAAACCTGCAAAAGAAATGAAATTGTTGATGGATATTTGCTGCAAATCGAGAGAAGACTACCTTGGGACAATGA
Source organism: Larix kaempferi (assembly GCA_027924585.1). Taxonomy (NCBI): domain Eukaryota; kingdom Viridiplantae; phylum Streptophyta; class Pinopsida; order Pinales; family Pinaceae; genus Larix; species Larix kaempferi. The sequence goes on along the minus strand of BSBM01000316.1, from coordinate 813,717 downwards.
GAACATGTGACTAGATCCTTCACACCTGGCTAGACCTCACTGGATTTCTCCGGTGGATTCAAGACAATTGCACTAGGAATTGTTGTGGAAATCCATAGGCTTCTTGTGCTCAATGAAAGACAGTTGCTCAATGAATTGCTACAACTGTTGCTGCGACTACAATTCGAATAGCTGACTCCAAATATGATACCATGTGATATTTTACAAGATAGATCACACAGCTAGAGTAAACCTCACAAATCTCACTCAACAATTTCGGAGAAGAAGAAGAAGAATTGAATCAATATTCACTTAGAAACTCAGAAAAGGAGAAATTTGCAGTATAATCATACATCAGCTGTAAGCTCACACTATGAAACTGAATACAAAATCAATACTGTAAATTGAATTCGAATTAGCTAAAGGTGATTCGAATTCTCCTCAATGTGTGGCTTGGATAGCAATGGATACATCACCCAATTAGTTGTAGTAGTCACAAATAGTCAAACATCAGTTGAGTCTAACTGAGTCTAACTGAGCCATGTGAGCACAAATCAAGGGAAGGAGAGTCCAAGGAGGGTGCATGAGGTTGTCAGTAGGTCAAGTGGCACTCCGATACAGACAACTGGAAGCTATAGGCAGTTAAACTGAGCAATAAATGCATGAACTGGGAAATCAATGTTGCAACTGACTATTAGAATCCAAGTAGGTGTAGTAGGGTGCATTTGTCATCCAGGTGAGGAAAAAAAGGTGCACTAGGTAGGTAGGAGGGCTACTGAGGGATAAAAAAAGGCTATAGGGGGCTGAAAATAGGATCCAAGTGCTAGGGAGACTACCATACTGATGAATGGATGCATGTAGTATGCATGCATGCATGCAAATATAAATAATGATGGTGAGAATATTCCAACAGAACCAACTCGCTAAGATGAAATTTTGTGTTGTTTCCATACCATAGATATTTCCTTAATTACACTCTAAAGGATACTTCTCTGCTCAAGTTACAATCCTATTGCTTCTTGAGATGAATACCATTGATGATGGAGTTTCATCTTCAATTATTTTGTATTAACTTCCCAAAATACGTATGAGTGTTTTGTTCTTTTATTGTTGTTTCCTATCACAATAGATACAAATGATATTATATATTTCTTAAATCAACTAACCTAGTACCTCTTATCCTGAGTTTCATCGTGATGTATTTTGAAATAATTCAAAATGGTATAATTGTTGCATTCAGTTGATCATCACTAGAAATTTTAGTATCTTATTGATCTTATATATTTCTTTAGTACAACTAGCTATATGCATTGATTAAGTATTTATTTAATAATCATTTAAGTATTTATTATTGTTTCCCATTAAGTACAAAACCCAATGAATGACCTAGTGTGCTTGCCATTGGCATATAATATCCCTGGTAAACATGGTTCTCTTAAGGGGAAGAAAGGTCTTTTAGCAACGAGAGGTATTTTAAGGGGCTAGTCTTTACTATTTTGACGAATATGAAAATGAAATGGGGGTTGTTCTACTTTTTTATTGCACTAAGAGGTGCATTATACAATGCAATACAGGGGATATATGTCACTTATGTCCATAATATTGATGATATGTCATAAAAAATATTACTTAAAAGCTTAAAACGTAATAACAATAAATATGATTCCCTAGATCCGTCTTAACACATGATCTATTAAACACTGAGGGATCCAATCTATCAAGTCAAAAACGTTTTTTAGAGTGCCAAAAATTGAGGAAGGGTTTGCATCTTAAGCGATTTGATCCTTCTCAGTGCTAAATAGATCAAGGGTTAAAATGGAGCATTTTTTGGAGTGCACAAAATTGACTAAAGGTTTGCACCTTGAGGGATTTGATCCCTCTCATCACTTACAAGATCAAGGGATGGATCTTGGATGGTAATGCATAGTCAGGGCATTAATATTTTTGTATGTATTTGAAAGAATTGTGTATCTCAATTGATTAGAAACTTTATGGGTTTTGGTTACTCCATCCCGAAGTAGTTAGCATATTGGAATAGTGGATTAGGATTGTAGTTTGGTTATAGCAGGCCCAATTGGCTTAATGTTAGGATCAACAATGTTTATGTGCCAGTTTTAGATAACGTTTTTTAGACTTCTATAATGAGCCTCATTTTTAAGGCTAGTTTTTATTATAAGGCTATTTTTTATTTTAGTTAGATGATACACTTGGCAGATGGTTCATTTGTGAGTGTATTACTAATTTGAAATTTTTATATAACTCAACATTCTTTTCTATTCGCAGATCACATATCTAGGACCAATTTACCCTTCTAACATGTACTGAAAAATTGATCCTTATCAACCATTTGGGAGAATCCTCAACCAAGGTTCAAATGTACTAAGCATGGAATTTCATCCTAAGTAATGGACCACTCTATTAAGTGATCCTACATTTCATTTTCCAGAAGTATATACTCTATTAAGCTAGTCAAGTTTGTTTCTTAACTTGATGTTTTGTTTAAATGTATTGTAATGATGAAATGATTTGTAAGCATAGTTAAATATAGGACTATTTTCAATTGAAATTGATGTTGGTGATATTGTAATTTGGGAAGTGCGATCATGTTAAAATTTAGCTCATAGGTCATTCAAAGTTTGGAATTCCTTAAATTACACAATGGATGCACAAGTGTAAATATTGTATTTTGTTTTCATTTTAAAATATTTGGGTTAACGGAAATATTTTATGATTTATTTGGTTGCAATACAAGTGCTTTAAATAAGGTGATTCTTAGCAACACATAAATTTGGATGACTCACATTTTTTGTTATACTTGTTTAGGTGGTCCTTAAGAAAGAATCAACCATGTTAGTGAACAAGTATATTTAGAACCCAAATGGAGTATTGGTTGGAATGTCAATATTCCTTTAAGGTGTCAATGTTACATTTCATGAAAAATTATTCATATGGTATACAAGTGCAACCATTATTAATATAACAATGTTGAAGACGAATTCTTCATATGGTATACAGATGAATCTATTATTACTATAGCAATAAATTTATGGGATATATTGTTCACTGATATAATTTGATTTGTAGGACTAGCAGTTTTCAAGCAAATTGTTCACATCTATTCTTATATTTCCACATGCCATTTGAGGTAACAACTTTAGGTCTATATTAAAGCTCAAAGAAGGGTTTCATTTTGTGGTAGTTTCCTTTTGTGATACATGGTTATAGTGACAATACTAAATTACTAATACAACTTTGCAGATTGGTGCACATATTGGTGATGTGAATGAGATTTCCTTCATATACCCTAACAAACAATAATGTGTTGTAACTTGTCGGGATGATATGACCATCAAGGTAAATTTAGTACATGCTTCTTTACTTATTAATTTTATGCATTCCCAATGATCACTTAGTGCTATCAAAAGTAGCCAACTTGAACCTATTTTACTATCATGCATGTTCTTCAGTTTGATCATTTGTTAAATGGGCTTGTTATCTATTTTGTAGGTATGTGAAGCAGAAACAAGTCACAATTAGTATACATGCGAGGGTCAAATCACCTATCTAGTGTGTTTCACTTAATCATAAAGAGAATATCCAGGTACTTGATTTCTCAAGTCTTATGTTAATTAGTTATTATAGTGGTATGAAGATCAATGACAATATTTTTCCAAGGGGTTTGAATTTCACAAGAAGTTGGCATTTAGGTAGTATGAGGATTACTTGTAACTATTTTTTCTATAAGAGGTAACTTATAAGACTCAAGTAGCATTAAAATGTACTATTTTTTCTTTTTTTGACATTTCTAATAATCTTAATTCATTGCTTTAATCTCTATGTGCCTAAGTAGATTATAGGCTTACATATTTGTGAAGATACAATGATTTGTGATGACATGCAAAGAGGGATCTCTAATGGGAAAAATAAAGTGTGTCACAACTAGTATGTGTGCTAATCATATTGAAAATTGTTTAGAATAAACTAGACACGTGTATGTAAGTAAATATATGGTTAATATGCACAAAAATCATTATAGTTTTAAAATAATTCTTAAAATATTCATTTTGAAGGGGAGATGATTTTTGAACCCACCAAAAATATATTCATTGATGAGATCTCAACAAGACTCGACAACTCTATCACATATCATATAGGTAAATGCTTGTAGTAGATTACTTAAATGCAACAATTCTCACGCCTTTATTGTGGCCTACACTGGAAGCATTTGATCTCTTTGATGACATAATATTCTTACCTAGATGCAGCAATTCTCACATCTTTATTGCAACCAACACCGGCAGCATTTGATTTATTCAATGACATAATATTCTTATCAGGTTACACGTCACTCTTATCAGGTTACATTATACATGCATTTCCTTGCAAATATTCCATGGTTACAGGTTCCATTTGAGAAGGATCAAGAACAATACTAGGCAAACAATAGATGGCCTTATGGCTATGCACATGTCAAGTAATTTGTTTTTAGATTCAAGTAGTTTAACACAATTTTGGATTTGGAAAATGAGTTATCAGTCCCTTATAAGAAGAACATAAATCACTATGAAGATTTGGTGTTCAATGGCAGCCATGTCCTCAAAAGGGAGACCTTCAAGGTCTCTTTTACAAAATAATTGTGTCTTGTCAAGTGGGATTTCTTAGTTTACATTTTCAAAACTATACATATGAAATGTTTCAGTCTTTGATTCTTTAAAGAGTACTAGCTCAATGATAGAGCATCTGCAAAGCAGAAAGTTGGTGGTTCAATTCCATTGTATCCTACTATAAATCAATACAATATAAAAGATAGTTTGTTTTTAATAAAATAGTCTTGAGTGGATTTTGGTCATTAACACTCTTGATACTATAACATACGAAAAAATGGACAACGAACGCAACAAGAGATAGTAGCATAACTCTACACCAGGCAAGTCCAGTCCAGAGTCCAGAGAAGACTCGCTATTACATTGATTATAACACCGACATAGATATTAAAATCTACACTAGGCAAGTCCAGTCCAGAGTCCACACGAGACTTGCTATTACATTGATCAAGCTTCCCCTGCATGATTCGTGCCCTCTGCAAAACTGGAAAAAAATGAGAGCATAATTATCTCCGGATCAATGAATGCCTGTCCCGGTTGCTTGAGTGTTTGGAGAGCTTTCCAGATAGGTAGTTATATATATTGTGCTGGAACCCTCCATCTATTCCTCGAGTGCATATGCGATTACGTCACAACCGGCTTTAACATATCCATGCAGGGCTGGTGCATAAGCGATTACGTCACACCCCATTAAAAATGGCTGTGTCTAACAACCTCGCTGCGTGGTGAATCTGGTGATCGCCGATAAAAATGTCACCCCATACCCTCGCTTTTTGACAGCTTGTATTAAAAAAATGTACTAATCCATTGATTTAAAAAAATATTCAATTTTTTATAGAAATTATTAGCCTTGTAAATTGATTTTAGTATACATTATTCATTTTCATTACCACTTAATATGATTTTGCAATTCACTTTTAATAAAAAATAGGTAAAAATAGGTTGGAAAGGGTATCTTCCAACTAAATAAAACTAAATAAAAAATAAGAATGCATGCTTTAATGTCATATGTAGTATAGTGGAGTCTAAATGAGGGAAGTGTTCGTCTATTCCATAAAAATAAAAAGTAACCACAATCCCTTTTAAATTTTATTTGAGCAAGGTGAAGGAAGTATCCATATATGCCATAAAAATAAAAAAAATAATCACCATCACTTTTAATTTTTATTTGAGCAAAAAAGCATGGCTATCATATTTTGAATGCAAAATAATTATTAAAAAATGGTGTGCCTACCATGCTAAAATAGTCTTTATTTACAAGTTGGTCCTGGTCAAGGTAACTCATGGGCCACATATTATGAACAAAACATATTTAGTAATAATAATGAGGTCATCGCGGATTTGAATATGTAACTTCGAAGAGAAAACACATGTTATTAACCCTTAGGCTCCTCACCCACTAATACTAAAACATTGCACGCAATTATTAATAAAGACCAGTTTAAAAACTACTATTTTTATTTGCACTTATATTGTAATAGCTCACTCGCCAAATTATTTTTATTTTTATTTTTAATTCTTTGGAAATTTGTTAAAGAAACTATGAAGTTTATCAAATTTTGGTAAAACTATATATTAATTTACATATTATGATTTAAAAGAAATAAAAATTATATATAAATGTTTAATTTACAAATTAGTTAATGTGAATGAATTGATTAGTTTTTTATAATTTTATGGCTAAATCTATAATTAAAAATTATTTTAAAAATAAAAAATTTTAAAAAATTCTATAATGGACGACTGTCGTAGTGATTAATTACTTATCCCAATGATAAATAACAACAGCAACAACAACAACAACCACTTGTCTAGTTATTGCTTTTCTAAAACAAATATGTAATGTGGCTTTGATGTGATTCATAATCCATAAATTTTAATGCAATCTGATGTAATTTGAAGCAAAAATCGCAGAAATTCTCTTGAAACAATTAATGGTGGAAATCCTAGAACATTGTCTTCAGAAGAGGTTAAGTTGAATGAGCCTCAACCACTATATTTATTAGCAAATTTTTGGAAATTTTGGAGTCTTTACATAATATAATATGATATATGATATATGTTGTTTTTCCTCTATTCAACGTGGTTGAGTTTACAAGTGTGAAAATTGAGGAAGTTTCATAACATTATATTTATTTTTGTTCTTTATAAAGCTAATTTCCAAAGTGTGTTTATTTTCTAGATAGATGTTATGTTGCAACCTATGACATTGTTCAATATGTTTGAATATGCATTTGGTTCCTTGTCACTCCGAAGTAAAGAGATGTGGCTAATAAGAAGTTCCAAAGTTGAACAATTGTGTTGTTTTTTACATCTCTAATTGTTCTTCTTTTAGTTTGGGGTTGGGGAGGGTACTTTAGAATAAATCAAACCGTGCCCCATGACAACCAAGAAAAGTGATATCAATCTTTGTTGGCTCACTCGAACCAAGAAAAGTTAGATCAATCTTTTTTCACTAATTATTTATAACATTTTTACATTGTGGGTTAGGAATAGTTCTTAGATTGAGTTATATTTGGCACATTAATAATTGTACTTTCAATTATTATATGAAAGGCATTTGTCGAAATATTGTATTGGAATTGATATCAACATAGGTGAAAATCTAAATCCTTATTTACAAACCTTATGTGATATCATTACCATGAAATGATATCATATAAGTTCCATCATCTATGTATCTTTATAACTATTGCATGCTTCAAACTTAATAATGGAGATTTTTCTCTTTCTTGTAGAGATATAAAGAACTAGATATAACCCAAGAAAATGTGATTAATGTTGTTAATTCCCTTGATTGCAAGAATAAATGCAGAGAAAGTGGAGGAAATTCATTGCATCTTGTGAATGACTCAATTCCAAGCTATGCACATGAACATACGGTGTTATTGAAAGAAAGAGGAATTTTCCTATGTTCATTTGGCTTCAAACATCAATGATGTTTGTTTTGATAGGAAGGTAGGGAAGCCCATCTAGAAAGGGTTTCAATTTTGCATGTCTATGGAGTGTAATTTGTTAAGCTTATAGAAAAGATTATCCCGTTGTGGTTATACTTGTATTTACATGATATAAAATTGGTAGGATAGTAGATGTGAAACATATTCAATTCTCATATTTTCTAAGCATTGCATTGATTATTGGACTATAAGTCTTTTTCATTCCTTGTTACATTGGTTTCTTGATTGGATTACATTTTATGCATTTTTCCTTCTCCATTATTATTCCATATCGTCTCTCACAATCCAACTCTACAAATCAATGAGTCACCCCTACAATTAGTGGGATCATTATTAGCATTATACTATTATTTTATTTGTCCTCATGTTTGCTTAAACTAAGATGTGTTAGAGATCTTGATTGTTACAACTTAATAATATGATATAAAGTGGTATTAAAAATAGGTTGATAAAAAAGGATACCTTCAATATCTAAGTATCTAATAAAAATAGCGATTTTTTTAATTGGAAAACTATGTTGGAAGAGGGTTCAACAATACAATTTGGAAGACATTTTTCAATATTTAATGAAATTAGTAATATTCTTTAATATCCTACTAATTTTGGTACTAGGTAACAAGTTCCCCAAGTGAATAATATGTATGTAGATACATATATTCTTCATAAAACAAAAAAACCAACAACATTTGGACTGCACGAACATTCAACCTATAAATATGTTCAAAAGTAAGATATCTTTGAATGGTCCATATATTCTTGCTTGACAATTAGTTTCTCTCTTTACGAACTGAATGAAAGAAAGTAAAATCCATAGACCCATGGCAAGGATGATAAGAGGATTTCTACTTAGGCAATGGTCACCGAGGGAAGCATGAACATCGTTCAGTTAACTTATTACATCTTGGATTTGTGTCTCTCCATAATAAAGAGAATAGCACATACAATAGAAAATAAAAACTCTAATATCATTAAACTACACTGCCATGTTTTTAATCTACCACTTTATCATTCATATATATATAACCTTGAAGAAATATCAGTGACATCAAAACTTGTTTTTAATCTACGACTTTATTATATATATATATATATAACCTTGAAGAAATATCAGTGACATCAAAACTCTGTAGAGAGATTCAACAAGGATAAATAGATGTTCTAATTATGGATTCAAAGACACTGGAATTCCTATAACACTCGTGATACTATAACATACTAGAAAAATGGACAACGGACGCAATGATAGATAGTAGCATAACACCGACATAGATATTAAAAGCTACACTGGGCAAGTCCAGTCCAAAGTCCATACAAGACTCGATATTACATTGATTATAGCAGCGACATAGATATTAAAATCTACACTAGGCAAGTCCAGTCCAGAGTCCAGACAAGACTCGCTATTACATTGATCAACCTTCCTCTGCATGATTCGTCCCCTCTGCAAAACTGGAAAAAAAATGTGAGCACAATTATCTTGGCATCAATGAATGTCTGTCCCGGTTGCTTGAATGCTTGGAGAGCTTTCCAGATAGGTAGTTATATATATAGTGCTGGAACCCTCCATCTATTCCCCGAGTGCATATGCGATTACGTCACAACCGGCTTTAACATATCCACGGACCACCATGCAGGGTCCATGCAGGGTTAGTGCATAAGCGATTACGTCACACCCCATTAATAATGGCCGTGTCTAACAACCTGGCCAATAAAAATGTGACCACATACCCTCTCTGTTTTGACAGCTTCTATTAAAAAACTGCACTAATCCATTAGTTTAAAAAAAAAATCATTTTTTTATATAAAGTATTAACCTTGTACATTTTGTTTAATATACATTATTAATTTTCATTATAACTTAATATAATTTTGCAATTCACTTGGAACAAAAGATGTGGGAAGTGTGCTTATCTACCAACAAAATAAAAATTAAAAAAAAAGAACATAAGATTGTATTTATTAATTAATGTGATGTAGTTTAGTGGAGTCTAGGTGGAGAAGTGTTCATCTATTCTATAAAAACAAAATATAACCACAATCGTTTTTAAATTTTATTTGAGCAAGAAAGTATGGCTATCATATTTTAAACGGAATAAAGTTATTAAAAAAATAGTGTGCCCACCATATTAAAGTAGTATTTTTTATTTACAAATTGGTCCTTATAAATGTAACTCATGGTCGGCATATTTTGAATATAACACATTTAATAATAATAATAATAAGGTAATCGCCGAGACATTAATTTGGTGTATGAGACTCCCTTGTTTGTGGGACAAGAGACCCATACTAACCACTAAAGTCTTAACCATTAGGCCCACTTAGGTCCTTCAAATGGATTTGAATCTGTAACCTCCTAAGAGAAAACACATGTTATTAACCGTTAGAACCACTCATACTAGAACATTGCACACAATTATTAATACAGATCAGTTTAAAAACTATTGTTTTTATTTGCATTTATATTGTAATTGTTGGCCAAATTATCTTTATTTTGACTTTTAATTACATAGAAATTTGTTAAAGAAATGATGAAGTTTATCAAATTTTGGTAACACTATATATTTATTTACATATTGTTTTTTTTTTAAAATTATATATAAATATTTAATTTACAAATTAGATAATGTGAATGAATTAATTAGTTTTTTATGGTTTTATGGATAAATCTATAATTAAAAATGATTTAAATTTTTTTTTTTTTTAAATAGTCTACAATAACACACTATCCTAGTGAGTAATTACTCATCCCACATCCTAGTGCTTAACTATATGATGATTTAAAAATAATAAAATTTATAATAGCCACTTGTTTAGTTATTACTTATCTAAAACAAATGTATGATACATGGTTTTGATGTGATTCATAATCCATGACTTTTAATGCAATCTAAATTTTCATGTCTTCCATTAGATATGTTGGCACCAAAAGATTCAAGCTTAAACGAGGTAAGTGTTAACAAGTAAAATTTTCTCTCCTACCATGGTACCAGCTCAGTCACCTCCATATATCACCATATCACTTCATTCATGCCTATTTGACCTTGGAAAATCAATAAAAAAATCCCAAAAGTGAAAGTTAAGCTTCAAAAAGTATTTATAACCCAGGTCGCTCTTAATCTCTTGATAAGATTTACCTGGGTCGCACATAATCCTTTGATATGCACGTTTCAAGTCACACAAAATCACTAAAAAAATGCTACCCAACAGTCGAGTTGGCTTTCAGCTCCTTTTGCTTGATGTTTAACTAAAAGAAAATCGAAGTGACACGAGTCTCTATGTGGTTAACAATTTTAGAGCAAAAAGCTCAGCTCTAGATTCCCATCACCGGTTATAAAAGAGACACCAAGATCCCTCATTCAATACAAAACTTCTTTCCAATTGTTCATAGTCGTCACTTTGCCATATTTTTTCCGAGATTGAAATAGACCTTTTCTTGCTTCCCTCTTGCCTTTGTTGGAGATCCTATCTAGTGACATGTGGAGGAAGAACCAGAAGGGCATGAGGAGAAGTGAAGAACCGTCCCTCGGATAGCTGTAGTGTCCCCCTCTTCTACAATTGTTCAGGTACTCTTGGTTCTTGTATTTCTATTTTTTGAATAGAAAACTCTTTATTCTTTCAACCATTGTATGCTTGTTGACTGAGTTTAAAGAAAAGCAAAAAAATCACTACAGCGAAAAATGGAATTTGCACCAGATTTAGCACTGAAATTTAGTGTAATTTTTTTCCCAATTGTGGTGAACAATTCCGCGCTAAACCTAGTGTTGTTTCACAATTTTGTAAATTATCAACTTTTGCATCCTTTTTTGTGTCCTTTTTAATGTTTTTTTTGCATCCCTTTTGTGCCTTCTTTTGCACTTTTCTTTATGCCCCTTTTTTCATCTAGTATTGCATCATTTTTTGTGCCCTTTGTTACATCCTTGTTTGTGTTCCATTATGTGCCCAATTTTGCATCCAATGTTGCATTCGATTTTGCACTTAGTTTTATGTCAACTTTTGTGCTCATTTTTTTGCCTTGCATTTCGTCCAATTATATGTCCAATTTTCCGTCTACGGTTGCATCCATATTTGCATAAAATTCTAGCCCCAATATTGTGTTAAGATTCAATATGCTAAGACAGAAAATATCAGCATTACATTTCATTTCACAATAATAGCATATACAGGATCACTGAAGAAACAACAAGCACAGCATAAACACAAGAGACATAGATTTATCCTGGGAAACCCTCATGGGGTAGAAAACCCAGCAAAGCTTCCTTAATATGGATGATCAGCAAATACAAAGATGTAAACCAATGACATGAGCTCCTCCTCCTCCATAGCAGACCTCTCTCTCACAAGTGCACTACATTCCGAGTGAGTGAAGTGTGTTAAATGAGGAACACACCTCCTCTATTTATACACATCTCCGACTTGTACAATATATTAACTAGGTCGGCCCCAACTTTACCACTGGGTTAAACACCCCATTACAACTGAATGGGAAGACCCCTCTAGGGTGGTCTAACAACCCTTTGACCCACATAACACATACAGGGCCGACCCCCACTAGGGAAGTCTAATAACCCAAGTTACCACATTCCGACAGAGGAATAAACATCTCAGGATATACAATAAGATCTTCACGGAGGAATGAAACATCTCCGGAATAATAAAGTACAAATATAATATTCTTAGAAGTTACAATATTTCAACACTCCCCCTTAACGAGAAAGATATTATAGCATCATCTGCAGGAGCAAGGAGTCATCAACATCATACATGATACATCTATAAATCATTGGAAGCCTTCTCAACATCATTAGTAACTCAAGCAGTTAATGGAACATATTCAATACTGGAACATCAACATCTTCAGTACTGAGTCTTTAGCTTCTGCAACACTCGAAAAGCTACAACAACATCAACATTTGGAACCTCACGATCATCAGCATCATCATCACACGATCATCAGTATCTGGATCATCTCGATCTACATCATCTGGATCATCTTGATCTACAGCACTTGGATCATCTCGATCTATAGCATCTGGATCATCTCGATCTACAACATTTGGATCATCATCTCGATCTACAGCATCTGGATCATCATCTCGATCTACAACATCTGGATCATCATCTCGATCTTCAACATCTGGATCATCTCTATCTACAGCATCTGGATCATCTCGATCTACTGCATCTGGATCATCATCTCAATATACAGCATCTGGATCATCATCTCGATCTACAGCATCTGGATCATCATCTCGATCTACAGCATCTGGATCATCTCGATCTACAACATCTGGATCATCATCTCGATCTACAGCATACTCTGTAATACACACGATCATATTATAGGATGATCAATTCTGCTCTCTTTACGACATAGGTCCATGTATGATACAATCCAAATCAAGTTCCAGGATGATCAATCCTTATCTCTTTAATACATGTCTCCTATCTAGGGACGATGTAATCTTAATCAACTTCCAGGAGGATCATTCCTTATCACTTTAAGACAAGTCTCATGTCTAGGGATGATGCGATCCCAATCACGTACCTTTTGAACCGAGGTCCAGGGACGATTCAGTCCTATCATTCAATTCTTGGAGACCTCTATCTATGGCTCAATTCAAGGGACCATAAATCCAGGGACTATCCAATCCCATCCTTTCCACTAGGGACTTCATTTTCGGAGACATCATGTCTACGGCTCAATTCAAGGGACCATAAATCCAGGGACGATCAAATCCCATCCTGTCCACTAGGGACTTCATTTTCGGAGACATCGTGTCTACGACTCAATTCAAGGGACCATAAATCCAGGGAGGATCCAATCCCATCCTGTCCACTAGAGACTTCATTTTCAGAGACATCGTGTCTACGGCTCAATTCAAGGGACCATAAATCCAGGGACGATCCAATCCCATCCTGTCCACTAGGGACTTCATTTTCAGAGACATCATGTCTACGGCTCAATTCAAGGGACCATAAATCCAGGGACGATCTAATCCCATCCTGTTTACTAGGGACTTCATTTTCAGAGAAATCATGTCTACGGCTCAATTCAAGGGACCATAAATCCAGGGATGATCCAATCCCATCCTATCCACTAGGGACTTCATTTTCGGAGACATCATGTCTATGGCTCAATTCAAGGGACCATAAATCCAGGGACAATCCAATCCCATCCTGTCCACTAGGGACTTCATTTTCAAAGACATCATGTCTACGGCTCAATTCAAGGGACCGTAAATCCAGGGACAATCCAATCCCATCCTGTCGACTAGGAACTTCATTCTCAGAGACATCATGTCTATGGCTCAATTCAAGGGACCATAAATCTAGGGACGATCCAATCCCATCCTGTCCACTATGGACTTCATTTTTGGCGACATCATGTCTATGGCTCAATTCAAGGGACCATAAATCCAGGGACGATCCAATCCCATCCTATCCACTAGGGACTTCATTTTCGGAGACATCATGTCTACGGCTCCTTTTAGAACATGTGTTCAAGGATGATGCAATCCCCTTGTCAACTTAGACCCTGTTTAAGGACCATCTACCAACCTCTCTGTCGGCATTACCAATATAGGTATCCACATCATCGACCTCACTATCGATGCAGGCAATATCATCATGAGTGACCACATCACTCCCCCTTTCGAGGAGGGTCCTACCAAGCTTGTCTCGGAAATACTCAAACTTTTCTTTGAGGTAGAGGTTTGGTTAGTACATCAGTAACTTGTTACAAATTTGAACTTTATAGTTCCTTTCTGCACCATATCTTGTATATAGAAATGTCAGATCTCTATGTGCTTTGACTTATCATGGAACACTGTATTCTCTGCCATCTTGATACAACTCTGTTTGTCACATAGGATCACAATTGGGTTCACTTCTAAGTCAAACAATCCTGAAGCCATACCGCTTCACAACTAGCAGAGCAAGCAGCCATATATTCTGCTTGTGCTGAGAGCCACACTAGACTGCTTCCTGCTAAACCATGAGATCATGGATGATCCCAGACAATAACATCCTCTCGATGTGCTCTTCCTATTTGATACACTTCCTACCCAATCAACATCTGTGTAGCCATCTGAAGTCATGATCTCCAAGATAACATAGATCAAAGTCTATCATACCCTTTAGGTACCTCATCACATGCTTTGCAACTATCAGGTGAACACATCTAGTTTCCACTAGAGACTGACTCAAGGTGTTCACAGCAAGGCATATATCTGGCCTGGTATTCGTCAGATACATCAACGACCCAATAATATGTCTGTACAGAGTCACATCAACTAACTCTGAGGAGTCATCAGCTAACAACTTCAAATTGGAATCCATGAGAGTGGCCATTCCAACACATCAAGTCTTTTTAATATTTCTCGGCATACTTTCCTTGGTTGAGAAAGATTCCTTTTGAGCCTTGCCATACTTCCAGTCCTAGGAAGTAATTCATCAATCTGATATCTTTCATCTCAAATTCTGTAGCCATCTTCTTCTTTCCAGTCCTAGGAAGTAATTCATCAATCTGAGATCTTTCATCTCAAATTCTGTAGCCATCTTCTTCTTGATTTCCATGATCTATTTCTCATTTCATGTTAGAAAGAGATCATTCTCATATAGTAATAGTATCATCCATAACCTTAAGGTAAAGGTTAGGAACAACTTTACTTCTGGTAAAGCCCAAGCTTGTCAAGAAACTGTCAATTCTCCCTCTATGATTGAACATCATTAACACTCTGCATTGAGTGATCTTCTCCATATCTATCTGATCCATCTCTCGTCATATGGATCTACTAATATGAGCCTCAATATCATTCGAACTCTGTGATGAGTTCCTTCTTGCATCCATGTCATAGAAACCATCTTCAACCTTGTAGCAAAGGTTGAGATCTACATCACCCATGGTGATCATTAAGCTCATCAAATGATTATCGATCCTAGGTGCTCGAACAGAGCTTCTTCAATTGAATCTTTGATTCGCACTTCTTCAATTACATCATTAAGATAATGGTCTTATCTAGCCACTTGGAGCAATCATCTCGTCGTGATTTTCTTCCTCTTTCTAAGAGAATCTTCTAGCCACGAGCCTTCTATATTATGTTTGATTTGTAAATCTTCTTGTTGAACATCCATCACTTGTTCGGTGTTCATCATTCTTCATGATCTTTCCTACAAATCAAAATTAAAAACATGATTAGTAACACTTCATAATCATCAAATCATGTTGACATGATAACCTATTATGCATACAGATATGATTTACATAGTTATGCTACTATCTTGACCAATACTTTGGCACAACACTTTTCCATATCCTGTATGCATACAGTGGCTATCTAGATGCCTTCCATCTCTACCAGAACATACTATCGAGAGTGTGCACAGCTCTTAGCATGTCAGCAAAGAAGTTTCATTCTAGACAAGCAACAATGGAATGTTTGTCCAACTTACCAATCATATGCATATTAGTAGTATATTGTTCAATGCTATATGAATGTTTACACTCAACATGATATATTCTAGGAATGCAAATATGCATACAACTATTACAAGCAATATCATTTACTATTTCAGAGATTAAAATAACAACTCAAATACTTATCTTTTATGTTTGTGTGGTTTCCTTCCGCTTGATCTTTTGTCTGTCTTTTGAACTGCTATTAATTTTGTAACAATGTGCATGCTCAAGTGTGCACTAGTGTCATCCTCATGATCTCATACACAAACATACATTCATTAGTATAATCTCAATATTATCAAAACATTGTAATTCTAAATAATCTTGAATGTGTATGGTCATGATCATTCAATACATGGGTATACTAAGATCCTAGCACAAAGTAGGATTCTAACTTGACATAGGAAAACATACCTGGATTAGTATACCTGCTTAGTTATGTCTAACGTACCTAAACAAAATCTTCTTTGTTCTCTTCAATGATTTAGAGATCCTATGCTAGAACCTGCATGACTCATAGGTTAAGCATAGTAGAACAAAGTCATACATACCTCGTAAGTAGAAATTCTATGTGATCAAAGATTATGGGTGAGTCTTTGTCTTCATGTTGTCATGGTCATGGAACTTGATTTGTCTTTCGTGATGTACCTGTATCTTGTTAGCAGTCAACATCAACCTCATACAACACCACAGTGCATTAGTACAATCATATAGCCCTAATCAATGAATGTCTTCTATCACTCACATGCATTCATACTTTTACTAGGGTGATAAGACAATTCTAACATTAATCAAGATTGTACTAACAAACATATTATGAACTTAATCAAGAATCAGATTTCAAGACATACCTGTATCTCCTTAAGTCATACCTGTCGAGACTTCTTGTAGTCTTCTTATGTAAGGCCTTAGCCTCAACTCCCCCTGAAACTGGATCTAGAGCTCGATTAGGGTTTGTTAGAGAAACCCTAAAAATTCAATCTTTGACTTTCACACTTCTGAATGGATGGAAGGATGTGTCTTGCTGAGCTGATCAAACTTGCATACTTCAATTTTGAAATCTCCAAAATTTGACCCCTCAAAAATTGCCTTTGAAACTTATGGATCTTCTGGACAGGATCCCGAACTAGGGTTTGATGGAGCCCACCCTTCTTCCTAATCAAAAGGTTCGATCCAAGGCTCTAAACTCTTATTTTTCTGAGGAGCTTCGAGCTGTGGTCACAAACTTCAAACATTTCAACTTTTGCTGAAGCCCTAATTTTCCATCTTTCCGATCAAAATCCCGAACTGGGGTTTGATCAAGCTCGGTCTTCTACCCAACCAAAAAATTTGATCTTGGTCTCTAAATTTCGATTTTCCTGAGTATAATTCATCCATGGACTCCGATTCCAAAAAATCTAACTTTCTCCGAAACCCTAAATTCTGGAAGCCATGAATGAAGGTGCTCCAAAAATAATTCTGTTTTGGCAGAAATATGTACCTGATTGTTTCTGCTGTAACTCTGAAATTTTCAATCCAATGGGTATGAAATTTTTTTTCTGTGGTAGCCTGAACTGTCATCTTTCCATCCCGATAGGTCTGACCGCAATTGGATTTTCTAAGAGAGATTTATTCCAAGTGTCGCAACATGACCTGTTTATAGGATAAAAAAGGAGAGCGAACTTGTACGGCGTGCCACGTGTCACTGGTTCAACTTCGGCCTCTGAAAACATTTCCTGAGATAGTAAATTCTGTGTACTACCTATCACTTTTTACTAAATTTCATTTGGATCTTCCTAGCCCAAGTTATGACCTTTTTCCTAGGGCACGTGATTATGATTGAGATATGGAAGAGGGAGAAACCCTAACTTGTATTGATCATAACTCACAAAGTACAATGCATATGAGGGTTTCCTTTGGACACAAGGTACATGGGGATGTTATATACGACCTGTAAACTTTTCAGATCCTGAATCTTCTCTAAAATGTATTTATAGCGAAAGTTCCACGATGACTGGGTTTTTCTATATAAAACCCTAACCTTCAAATCGTTGCAAGTGAAGCAAGTGTCATAAGTGCCATACATTGCCTTCCTTCAGGTTAGCTCTGATACCATGTTAATATTCAATATGCTAAGACATAAAATATCAGCATTACATTTCATTTCACAATAATAGCATGTACAGGATCACTGAAGAAACAACAAGCACAACATAAACACAAGAGACACAGATTTATCCTGGGAAACCCTCATGGGGTAGAAAACCCAGCAAAGCTTCCTCAATATGGATGATCAGAAAATAAAAAGATGTAAACCAAAGACATGAGCTCCTCCTCCATAGCAGACCTCTATCTCACAAGTGCGCTACATTCTGAGTGAGTGAAGTGTGTTAAATGAGGAACAGACCTCCTCTATTTATACACATCTACGACTTGTACAATATATTAACTAGGTCAGCCCCAACTTTACCACTGGGTTAAACACCCCATTACAACTGACTGGACCGACCCCTCTAGGGTGGTCTAACAACCCTTTGACACACATAACACATACAGGGCCGAACCCCACTAGGGAAGTCTAATAACCCAAGTTACCACATTCCGACGGAGGAATAAACATCTCCGGATATACAATAAGATCTTCACGGAGGAATGAAACATCTCCGGAATAATAAAGTACAAATATAATATTCTTAGAAGTTACAATATTTCAACATATTGTGTCTAGTATTACACCTAATTTTGCATCAAGTTTTACGTCTAGTGTTTCATCCCATCTTGCGTCCAATGTTGCGTCTAGTTTTGCGCCTTTTTTGCATCCAAGTTTGTGCCCACTATTGCATCATGTTTTACATCTTTTCTCATCCAGGATTGCACCTAGTGTTGTTCCTAATGTTGTGTCCAGTTTTACGTCTAATGTTGTGTCCAATTTTATGTTTAGTGTTGTGTCCCATCTTACATCGAATTTTCCATCCCATTTTACATATGTTTTTGTTTTGTGCCTAGTGTTATGGCTAGTTTTGCACCCCATTTTGATAATTGAAATTAATAGTTAAATATAGAAACTTTTAATAGTTAAATATAGTTAAATTGATATATAGTTAATTTTTAATTTAAATATAGTTAAATTTCAATTATTAATAGTTAATTTCTAATTTAAATATAGTTAAATTTCAATTATTAATAGTTAAATATATCAATTTTTATTGATTTTGCATTGATTTTATTAATTTCAATTAAATATTGAAATATATCAAAGTTTTTAAATATCATTAAGAATTCAAATTTATAGCATAACATTCGTGAAAAAATTTAAGGGAAATTCACATCCATCAAAAAGTAGTAATATCATCATACATAATAATTCTCCATCAAAAGAACATTGACAATTTACAATATATATAAAGTAACAAGACAATATCGATAATATCATCATCTTTAATCAAAACAACTAAAATTCAAATGTATGATCAACATATCAAAACCTTTCATGTATATCATTTTCGTAAGGTAAAAGGAAGTTAAATTTAAATACCAATCTGACAAGAAATAACTTGTATGTTCTCCATATATAAATATAAATTCAAAATCATATCTATATATCTATATAATACAAAATGTAGCATGCTCATGCATAGCATCAATAGCTAGCTAGCACCACCAACATTCTCAACAAGATCATGGTCATGATCCTCATCATAATCGTCAAACTTTCCATCTTGATCAACCTTGTCACCATTGTCGTCATCTTCTTCTTCTTCTCCTATATCTAAAGTAGGCTCAACATAGTTTAGATCATCATTTATGGGGTCATCAATTGTCGTGGTCTGAAAAAAATTCAATATTAGATGTTAGTACTAATTTCATGCTACAACGAATATTTCTATTATATTTCTAATATTAACTCATACCAAAGTTAAAAAAAGTATAATACAATTGCAATTAATATGTGGATGTGTACTAATATGACTACAAAAGAAAGTGCAAAAAATAGAACTAAATGACAATTTTATTAAAAGATATAAACGAATTAACTAGTTTAAGAAGTATTAAATGGCAATAACAATATTGATCTGCTCCATACTTTTATGATTTTAAGATTAATACTAAAGTGATAGATTTGACCTAGTTGTTAAAGATGGCTTGCCACTTCGACCATCCAGATTTCCTCCGCTCAACAAATCATGAAAATAAATGATAGTTTGATACAAGAATCTGAGGTAATTGAAATTTAATACATTTGGTTTTGTCAAAAATAATGAAATCGAACAAGATAAATTACTATTCTCTTTCTTTTTCGCGACATTACAAATTGGTTCTTATTACATAGATTATTAAATGTTTTTTTATATATTGTATATAAAATGTTATAGTTTATAGCTTGTTAATATTAGATAGATACATTATTAAATGTTATATATATATATAATGTTTTTTTATGTTTTATGTTATACATCTTGTAGCTAAGCTAGAGTAAGGTATCCTTCATTTGGGTTATGCTATGTCTTTCAGTATCTTTCCGCTTATGAGCTTCTAGTTTCTCTCCCTATCTCATCTAGAGCTCTCTAGCAGCAAGAGGAATATGAGTCTTCTTTCTTTGTGCATCTTGGCCAAAATTTTAAGTAGAATACATTACACACTTTAATAGACATAGGCCAGAGATAAGGAACTACATGACAGACATCAAGTTCCTCCTTTTCAATTTCATAACAGTGTGTGGCCTCATTTGGACACACACAAGTTGAAAAGATAGCATCATCACAAGCTCAAGCCAATTTTTCATGTGACATGTACCATCACACAATAGGAAGGTCATAATAACTTCAAATTGGATCTTCCACCTTAGCTAGAAATCTATTACATAGTGAATGTGAGTCAACTCAAGATGAATGATAAACACCACAATTGTAGGAAGCAGTTCCAGTCATACTATTAGTGATATTATCAGTCGAAGGGAGGTCCATCGCTAGATCGAAAGAGGACGTCAGAGAAAGGAGTTAGAGCAGCAAAAGGCACGCATAAACCTAAATACTTCACGCCATAGCAGCTAGAGGGTATGTGGTCAAGGATTAGAAAGGTTTGGCATGGGCCAACTTAAAGCAGGCACGGTCAGGACTGTTAGACGTTCTTTATTGTTTTTAGCCCGGATGGTCCCTGACATAAAAACCACTATTGACACATGTCGGGTTTAGAGATATTCAGGGACCTCAAGGTGGTATCAGTAGACCACTTTTTGAGGGCCCTGAAACCACTAAGCCATCACGACGGTTTCAAAAATTATAAAGCAGCTGACAAGGAGGCCTTGCGCCAAGCGGGACCCATCTTAAAGGACTTGCATCTTCTTGGCTCAGATATCGATATTTCCTGACGAAAAATCAATGGTCAGAAAAGCGTCAGGGGTTAAAACCATGAGAAGTTTACCACACTTAGTTCGCCCCTTATTCAAAACCGCGGTCTCCACGTGGCAGTCCTAGGATCATTCAGGAGTCCTGGAGTGGGTTTCCTAATCCACTTTTCGAGGGGCATGAAAACCGCTAATGGGTTTCTGTCTTGTCATCTTCGCTGTCACTTTGAAGTGAATCTTCCCAGTAATCATTTATGCCGCCGGCACCGTACGAGCTGGAGTTCACTCCCAGCGTGCGAAGCCTGAAAGGGTGGTTAAGCAATTATTGCGGAAACATAGGCTCGCTCACCAAGGATAGTTCATACGGCTCTATAAATACCCCCGAGTTGGCCTATTTTGTATATTGAGGCTCCTGCACTTCACCAATCTGGAACACGAAGTCGAAGACGTGCAGATTGTTCTAGATTTATTAAATTCAAATAGCCGAGTGACAAGGGTTTTTCAATAGTGCATTTCATCTCGAAAGGAGGCTCACCAGGAGCACCGGGGATTCGAATGACCAACGTCCATGAACAGCCTGCAGATGCACACTCGCAAGCAATCAGAAAGGATAAGCTCGAGGTCTCACCCGAGATGTCTAAGGAAGGTTAAGCTATTTCGTCAGTTCAAATGGAGAGGGGCTTTCTGTATGTAGGAGCACGAAAGAGGGGGATATGTCGGTACCAGCAAAGGATGATCAAATGGTGAAGCAATAGCACCTGAGTAGTTGTAACGAAGCAATGAAAGAATCAGGTCCTGTTCCACAGCTCGACATCAGAGTTAAGCTTTTGTCCCGTCGAGAACAAGGTCCGAGAGAAAATGGCTTGGATGGGATGGAAGAAATAGGCAGCAGAGGTCTGCAAAGACGCATTTTTCAGTGGCATGGTCGCAGCTACGTCTTCATGAGGCCATAGATGGTCCAACAAGTGTTTAAAGGGTTGTTGATAGCTCTGAAAGATGTTACGTCATTCATACCTTAAAATTTAAGGTGATGTGAACTTCGTCAAGCCGGACGAACTACTCTGCTAACAAAGTGGTCCCGGGTCATGGTCATGGGATAACCAGTAGCTTTTGTATGACTGATATTGTAACAAACTTTGTTAAGATGTATAAACAGAAAAACTTAAAGCTGTTGAGCTGTAACTGATTATAACAATTTCTGTTTTGTATAGTAGGAAGGATATATATAGCCAAGTAGGAAGTAGCCAAAGGGTCGGCTCTCTTTTGTGAGAAGTATTACTTCTATATTGGATAGTTTGATCAATACAGAAAGAAACATATTATTTCCCTATCTTGGAGGTTGATGGATTCAAAGTTTTGATGTGCATAGTTAGTACCTTCTATTTTTTTTCATCTCTTTCATTTATGTATGATCTGCAGAGTTGTTCTGAATGTTATATGAGTTCTTATGCTTAAATGTATTTCTTCTAAGAGGATTGGTAATTGAAGTATTCATGTTGATTTATCTTAAAGTGATATTCTCCTATTACTTAGTGGCGTTCTGTGTTCATTTTGTTAAGGCTATTGAATTTTTCTCCTAGGCTCAACACGTCATGCTGTAAATGTAGGATAAATCTTTACTTTTACAGTACCTTTATCTTGCACCATTTCATTTTCCATTTACCACTCAAATTATGATTTCTTGGAAGATTGAAATACTACCCATTCATATTTCAAGATTGGAATTCCACATTGTTTTTCGGTAGCTATGTTTTGATTCAGTAAGGTTTTCAGAAGTGATTATTGATGCTCAGGCACATTTCTAAAAGATAGATTTAGAACGTCTCGAGGACTAACATATTTTTTGGTGCCATTTCTGGGGACGCAATCAATAAGATAGATATTCCCTAGGTATAATGACAAAATTATACGCTCTCAGTTTCATGGTGGATGAAATTGTGTTGCAGGCTGTTATCCACCTGGCGACTCCACAGTAAGTAAACCTGGAATCTGGATGAAGACATACTCGCTAGAACCCAAGCCACGAAAAATTTGTGGCCCTTGAAGACTCAGTTTCTTGGAGACATAGACATGGGAGATACCAATCTACTTCACCAAGTTATCAGCGAAGCTTCTCCTCCCCTCTATTCGGCACCCAATTTTCTCCTTCTGAATTTATTGTCTGAACCCCAGCAAGCAAACCTCTTTCCCTAGATCCTCATACTCCTTGTGATTTTACTAGTTTCCTAAAGATACCTGCTGTAAACGAAGAAGATTCAGCTCGTACCAATCGGGCCGATCCCCTCATTACCTCACAAGCAGTAATCCCAGACACCAGCCAGCTCATGTCAAGAGGAGGAAGCAGAGGACCACCTCCACCACCACCCAGAATGCCAAGATGGGTGGCAAGCCGTCACAGACCCCTGCATTTACCCACACCCCTAAATGACATGCCTACTCATTACCTGAAGCTATTGCCAAAGTATGATGGCAGTAAACAGACATCTCCGAGGACCATGTGGATCGATTTCAAGATTTCACGGATAACATCCTGATCGAGCACGATGATGTATTCATGAGAATTTTTGCTCAGTCACTAGAAGGAGAGGCCAGAAAATGGTTCAGATCTTTACCTAATGCCTCCATTAGCACTATGGAAATATTGGAATCTAACTTTGTCAAGAAATGGAGAGTTAAATGGGACAGTTTATATGATCTAACATAATTCTTTGTCCTGAAGAAAAATGGATCTGAAAATGTGGTCAATTTCACAGCAAGGTTTAACAAACACTATTTCAAAATCCCTGAGGACATTCGTCCTACTAAAGCCGCAGCTCGGGTCACTTATGCAGTCTCCTTCCCTTCATATTTCGCCATAACGTTAAGGGAAAGAAGACCAGTCTCACTCAGTGATATGTAAGATGATGCCATCCATGTCAAAGGGAATCTGAGAGTAGGAGGCAAGATTATAATTACTAGTGATACTGAACCCAAAGACAAAGGGAAGGATAAGGAGGAAGGGACATCTTCAGAAATCAGAGACTCCCAGGACGCAAAGATCGATGAGATGACTCGTATCATCAAGAACCTATCAAACAAGGTCACTAGAATGGAATTGGAGGGTAGCAGTCCTAATTGACAGTCCCCTCCCCATCCTCCGAATCAGTTCAGAAGACCCTTCAATCCACAGATGGAGTATAGAGAAAAAAGAAATGATGAACAACCACTCAGGCCTCCTGTTCGCGAAAAAGAGAACAATCTGGTCGAGATCGCTGCGGAAGAAGGTTATGAAGATTTTGAAGAACAACTAAATTGGGTGGAAGAAGATTCCCACCTCATGCACCTTACCAGAGAGGACTGTGAGAGTTCACTATTATATGAAGAAGATGGCTCAGATATTCTGTATCCTAAAGAAACTGACGAGTTCCCTAAGGATCATCTTGTTTCTTGTAGGACTCATCCTTAAAAAACATAAAAGAAGTACAACTTAATACCAAGGCTAGAATCGAAGCACAAGCAGAGTTTACCTATTCCTACAAAATCCCCATGGAAGTCACCCCAAACAAAGCCTCCTCAAGAAACCCCCTTACCCAAAGAAAAAGACCTCTCTAAAGATAAAGAAGTCGAAACCATGATCCGAGATATCCTAAATCAGCCAAGCATAAGCCCCCATAAAAGAATTGAACCAATCCCCAGAGAAGGGCCCACCTCTTTATGTTTGGAACAGGAGCTGAAAAAGTTAAAAATAGCGGTTCCTTTGACTGAGTTAATAAGAAATCCTATGTACCAGGGCCAGATTGACAAGATGCTGCACCGAGCCGAAAACATTGATCAACAGGACTCCATAAACCATAATGATGAGGCTCCCTCTTTTCAGTGTGGTCCATGCATTGATAGTAAAGAAGAGCCCACTACCCCGTTTTACGTCACCCTGAACGTACATGCGAAGCATCTACATAACTGCATGCTTGATTCTGGGGCATCTCACAATTTAATTCCCAAAGTTATCATGGAATAGCTGGGACTTGAAATCACCAGGCCTTACCATGACCTTTACAGTTTTGATTCCAGAAAGGTAAAGTGCATAGGAATGATAAAAGACATGGTGGTCACTCTTTCCCAGATATCAGCCAAGAGTGTAGTGATGGATGTGGTGGTAGCAGATGTCCCAGCTAAATATGGTATGCTCCTATAAAGAAGCTGGGCCAAAAATCTAGGAGGAACCATGCAGATGGACATGAAGTATGCTACGATACCTGTTTTTGCTGGAGAGACCAGGCGGTTATACAGGGAGGCCATGTTCGCCTATGTTATAAGTGACCAGGATAGTCCAATGAATTATCCTATATACACTGTTGATGAAAACATGGGCTGTTAAAGACTATCAATAGGAGACCCGGTTGAGGAAGAGATCACACATGTTCAAGTGACAGAACCAGTCGCCGAAAGTGTTCGGAACCAAGTCTGGAAACTCTTTTTCGATGGGGCATCCGCCAGAGATGAGTTTGGAGCCGGTGCGGTATTGACATCACCATTGGGGAATGAAATCAATTTATCTTACAAGCTAGATTTTGACACCACCAACAATGTCGCGGAGTATGAAGCACTCATCCTCGATCTCTGAGCAGCAAAAGACTTGAAAATTGCTAATCTGGCGGTTTTCGGAGACTCTAAACTTGTTGTAAATCAGATTAGAAATTTTTATCAGATGAAGCATCCCAGACTCAGAGCATGCCGCAACCTTCCTTGGGATTTGATTGAGAACTTCTTTGATGCCTTTAACATTACTTTTGTCCCTCAGGAATAAAATCAACAAGCCGATGCTTTAGCCATGATGGCAAGTTCTTTCAACCGTCCCAAAAAGCTGAAGCTGAACTATGAAGTCAAAATGAGGTACCATCCCTCCATTCCCGACAACATCAAAAGTTGGCAGGTTTTTTAGGATGACCAACAAATTAAGCGCTTCTTGCAGTTGGTCACGGAATTCTCAAGTACTGAGATGCATGGCGATTCTAGAAAAGTAGAGGGGAGTAATTCACAGGTAAAAGATACAGAAGGTTCCAAATTCACACAACAGATCGCCGGTCACAAGGTCCTGCAGCTAAAAAATAATTTCATTCTGAAAGATCAAGTTCCATTAGACCAGTTGTTCGACAAAAATGATGTCTCGGTCAAACCAGCAATACAGCCAACCACGGAGGCCATACATGAGGTAAATCTTGGTACTGTGGAATACCCCAAATTCATCAAACTCTCTCAGTCCCTCACGAGCGAGCATAGGAAAAAGTATGAGGAATTGTTTAAAGATTATGCAGATGTATTCGCATGGAAGTATGAGGACCTCAAAACCTATGATACTACCCTAATACAACAAAGGATCCCCTTAAAGCTTGATGCTAAGCCAGTAAAAAAAACGTTGAGGCAGGTAAACCCTATCCTATTTCCAGTGATTGAAGGGGAAGTAAGAAAGCTCCTTGATGCAAAAATCATTATCCCCCTAAGATATTATGAGTGGGTGGCTAACCTAGTACCGGTCAGAAAGAAGAACGGTGAGATCCAACTATGCGTCGATTTCAGAAATATGAATAGATGCTCGTTGAAGGACAACTACCCCTTGCCCAAAATGGATCATATTCTGCAAAAGGTGGTAGGGTCAACCCGAGCATCTATGATGGATGGGTTCTCAGGATATAACCAGGTAGCAATGCAGCATGATGATCGGGAAAAGACGACCTTCACTACACCATGGGGAACGTTCATGTATGACAAAATTCCTTTTGGACTTATGAATGTTGGGGAAACATTCCAAAGGGCCATGGACATAGCATTTATAGGCGAAAAGGATAGATTCATTGTTATATACCTGGATGATATGACAATTTTTTCTAAATCTGACCAGGTGCATCCTCAGCACCTAAAGCAAACTTTCGAAAAGTGCAGAAAATATGGCCTGTCTCTCAATCCAAAGAAGTCCTTTTTCACCATGACGGAAGGAAAGCTTCTTGGTATTATTGTTTCCAAAGACGACGTGAGGATAGACCCAGAGAGAGTAGCCTCTATTAAGCTGCTTGATCTTCCACGAAATAAAAAGGAGGTACAATCTTTCATTGGTAAAATAAAGTTTTTACGAAGATTTATCCCTAACTTTGTTGAAATAATGAAAGAGATTACTGACATGTTAAGAAAGGACGGTGAGATAAAATGGACCACAACCATGAGAAATTCTTTTAAATAGATAGAGAACTCCTTGGGAGAGGCACCTTTGTTGACCAGCCTAGACTACACCAAGGATTTCTTAATTTTTTCTTTTTCCTCTGAAGTCACTATTGCAGCAATCCTTTTGCAAAAAAATCAGGAAGGGCATGAACAACCTATTGCTTTCTTTAGTCGAGCCTTGAGAGATGCAGAATTAAAATATAGAAAAATGGATAAGCAGGCCTATGCACTGGTCAAAGCACTCAAGTTTTTCAGGAGCTACGTTTTGCATTACAATATCATTGCTCGTGTCCCGGGGAGTACCATTAAGGATATCTTATTCCAACCTAATAGTGAAGGGAGAAGGGGAAAGTGGATCTCCAATATCTAGGAGTACGATATGGAGATTAAACCTACCAAGTTGATAAAAGGGCAAGGGTTATCTAAACTGCTGGCAGAATCGAATTATCAATCCCTAGAAATAAATTTGTTCGACCAACTCCTTGAGCGAGGAAACGGGGAAGATCAACAAAACCTTCCCGATTAGATTTCCAAGAATTTTATAAATTCAGAATGGTACAGGGACATCGTTTACTATTTGGAGCATCTTACTTATCCCCCTGAAATGGAAAAATCTAAGATAAGATCCCTCAAACTCAAAGCTGTCAAATACTGTGTTCTGGATGGTTACCTTTTATGGAAAGACCCATTGGGAACCCTGCTCAATTGTACTGTTGAAGAGGAGATCGAGGGCATAATTAATGAATTTCATAAGGGTATGTGTGGAGGACATCATGCGTGGAGAGCGACCGCTCATAAGATATTGCGAGCGGGTTATTTTTGGCCCACTCTATATTCTGATACCAGCAAGATTGTCAGGGCATGCAAGGAGTGTCAAATGTTTTCCAGAAAGCTAAAGCTACAACCGTTACCTCTAAAACCAATTAGGGTAGAAGCTCCTTTCCAGCAGTGGGGCCTTGATTTTATCAGAGAGATAAATCCTCATTCTAGTGGCCAGCATCAATGGATTCTTACGGCCACTGATTACTTCACAAAGTGGGTAGAAGCTATTCCCACTAGGAACGCAAATGACTCA
Source organism: Larix kaempferi (assembly GCA_027924585.1). Classification (NCBI taxonomy): domain Eukaryota; kingdom Viridiplantae; phylum Streptophyta; class Pinopsida; order Pinales; family Pinaceae; genus Larix; species Larix kaempferi. The sequence continues at coordinate 785,126 of BSBM01000316.1, read as the reverse complement.
ATTATCATAAGCTTCCTGGAAGAAAACATCTTGGTAAGATTTGGTTGCCCAAGGAAAATACTTACGGATAATGCTCCAGCTTTCAAGCCATATAAGATGATGGAATTTTCCCAAAATTATAATATTGAATTGATCCATTCAACTGCATACTACCCATAGGGAAATGGCTTGGCTGAATCTTCCAATAAGAGTTTGGTCACTATTATTAAGAAAATGCTTAGTATAAACAAAATGGCCTGGGACTCCCATTTGAAATTTTCATTATGGGAAGATAGAATCAGCGTCAAAAGGGCTATAGGCACTTCATCGTTTCAGTTGTTTTATGGAAAGGAGGTTGTTCTCCCGATCTAGTTGAGCCTCCCGGTAATGAAGTTGTTACAACCAGAAAACGAGGAGATAGATGATATGGAAAGAAGAATTCAGTAGTTGATAGAAATTCAGTAGGTCAGGGAACAACTGGATGACTCCACTAAAATATACCAGGACAAGATGAAAGAAAATTTTGACCGAAGGGCGCTTCCTCAAGATTTGCAGCCCGCATATCTTGTTCTGAAATGGGATTCCAGAAGAGAGCCAAGGTATAAAAATGGGAAGTTCGATAACCTATGGCTAGGTCCTTTCAAAATCGTCATAGTTCAGGACAACAATACATATGTTCTTGCTCAACTGAATGGTGAACGTTTTGGGAACCCTGTGAATGGGAGATTCCTAAAGCGGTTATTTCATTACTAAGTTCCATATCTTACCCTGTGAACGAGACCATTGTATCATGCTTGTAACATATTTTTATTTCTTTTCGGTTATTTAAAAAGTTATGGGATGTTTTTGTAGCCTATTCTCTGACTATTTTTCTATAGTTATGTTTCTATTTTGAATAGTCATGACTCCAAAACTCAATGGTATAAAAGGCACTTATCTACTGTTCTCAACCTCTTCTAGAAGAAAGAGGTTGTCCCCGCTAAATCCAATGTTAGTGATATTATCAGTCGAAGGGAGGTCCATCGCCAGATTGAAAGAGGACATTAGAGAAAGGAGTTAGAGAAGCAAAAGGCACGCCGAAAGCTAAATACTTCATGCCATAGCAGCCGAGGGTATGTGGTTGAGGATCATAAAGGTTTGGCATTGTCCACCTTAAAGCAGGTGTGGTTAGGACTCTCAGATGCGCTTCATTGTTTTTATCCCAAATGGTCCCTGACAAAAAAACCACTATTGACACATGTCGGCTTTATATATATTCAAGGACCTTATGGAGGTATCAGTAGACCACTTTTTGAGGGCCCTTAAACCACCTGGCCGTCACGGCGGTTTCAAAAATTATAAAGTAGCTGACAGGGAGGCCTTGCTCCAAGCGGGACCCATCTTAAAGGACTCGCATCTTCTTGGCTCGGATCTCGAGATTTCCTAACGAAAAATCAAAGGTCAGAAAAGCATCAGGGGTTAAAACCACGAGAAGTTTACCATGCTCAGTTCGCCCCTGATTCAAAACCATGGTCTCCACATCGCAGTCCCAGGATCGTTCAAGGGTCCTGGAGTGATTTTCCTAAACCACTTTTGGAGGGGCCTGAAAACTGCTAATGGGTTTCTGTCTTGTAATATTCATTGTCACTTTGAAGTGACTCTTCCCTGTAATCATTTATGCCGCCAGCACCGTACGAGCTGTAGTTCACCCCCAGCGTGCGAAGCCCGAAAGGGTGGTCAAGCAATTATTACGACAGTACAGGCTCGCTCACCAAGGATAGTTCAGATGGCTCTATAAATACCCCCGAGTTGGCCTATTTTGTATATCGAGGCTCCTGCACTTCACCGGTTCGGAACACAAAGTCAAAGACGTGTAGATTGTTCCAGATTTATTAAATTCAAATAGCCGAGTGACAGGGGTTTTTCAATGGTGCATTTCATCTCGAGAGGAGGCTCATGGGAGCACCGGGGATTCGAACGACCAGCATCCATGAACAACCTGCAGATGCACACTTGTAAGCAATCAGACTGGAGAATCCCCAGGTCTCACCCGAGATGTCTAAGGAAGGTTCATCAATTTTATCAGTTCAAATGGAGAGGGGCTTTCCGTATGCAGGAGCACAGAAGAGGGGGATGTGCCGGTACCAGTAAAGGATGATAAAATGGTGAAGCAATAGCACCTGAGCAGTTCTAACGAAGCAATAACAGAATCAGGTCCTGTTCCACAGCTTAGAATCAGAGTTAATCTTTTGTCCCGTTGAAAACAAGGTTCGAGAGAAAAGGGCTTGAACGGGATGGAAGAAATAGGTACTAGAGGTCTGCAAAGCAGCATTTTTCAGTGGCATGGTAGCATCTACGTCTTCATGAGGCCGTAGATGGTCCAGCAAGTGTTTAAAGGGTTCTTGATAGCTCTAAAAGACATTACATCGTTGATACCTTATAGTTTAAGGTGATGCGAACTTCATCAAGCTGGATAACCAGTGGTCCCAGGTCACAATCATAGGATAACCAGTAGCTTTCATATGACTGATATTGTAACAAACTCTATTAAGGAGTATAAACATAAAAAATTAAAGTTGTTGAGCCGTAGCTGATTATAACAATTTATGTTTTGGATAGTAGGAAGGCTATATATATCCAAGTAGGCAGTAGCTGAAGGGTTGGCTCTCTTTTGTGAGAAGCATTACTTCTATATTGAATAGTTTGATCAATACAGAAAGAAACATATTATTGTCCTATATTGGAGCTTGATGGATTCAAAGTTTTGATGTGCACAGTTAGTACCTTCTATTGTTTTTCATCTCTTCCATTTATGTATGATTTGCAGAGTTGTTTTGAATGTTAGATGAGTGCTTATGCTTAAATGTATTTCTTCTAAGAGGATTGGTAATTGAAGTATTCATGTTGATTTGTCTTAAAGTGATATTCTCGTATTACTCAGTGGTGTTCTGTGTTCATTTTCTTAAGGCTATTGAATTCCTCTCCCAGGCTCAACACGTAATGCTATAAATGTAGCATAAAGCTTTACTTTCACGATACCTTTATCTTGCACCATTTCATTTTCCATTTACCACTCAAAGACTGATTTCTTGGCACATTGAAATAATGCCCATTCATATTTCAAGATTGGAATTCCACATTGTTTTCTGTCAGCTATGTTTTGATTAAATTTAGTTTTTAGAAGTGATTATTGATGCTTAGGCATAGTTCTAAAAGACAGCTTTAGAACGTCTCTGGGACTAACACACACATTGTGAGGAAACCATCCCCTATAGTTGACCTGTTCTTGAAGATAGTTCTTTGATGTTAGCACATGCACTACAACAAAACCCTATGATTAGCATCTCTTTTAGCTCCCTTTTTGGAATCCACTAACACTTTTAGTGTAATTTTATTCATTTTCTAGGAAAAGTTGGTGTTATTTCATGAGATGGTGCTTTTCTTAGCATTTTTTGCATCCTTTTTTGAAATTAGGCGCTAACATAGACACTAATTTCATCCACTTTAATGTCCACTTTAGCGCCTGGAATAATGCCAGTCATAGCACCCTCAATAGAGCCTAGTTTTGCTTCCTTTAGTGCCAGAAATAGCGTCATCCATAGTGCCAAGCTTAGTGCAAAGTTTAGCTTCCTCTTTCATGCCAATATTTAAACCAAGAATTGTGCCTAGTTTGGCTCCCTAAGTTGCACCAAGATTCAAGACAAAATTAACATCATGTTTAGTGCCTAATTTAGCTTCCTAATTGTCGATAGGTTTAACACCAAGTTTTGCATCTACAATAATGTCTAATATAGAATCTAGTGTTTCTCCCAAAGTACCACCATGTTTTTTTTCCTAGTATTGTGCCTATATTTGCTCCCAAAAAAGAATTGAGTTTTCCTCTTAGAATTGAGCCTAGTTCAACATATGAGTTACTTAATTGATGGGATAGAGGCTATTGGTTATTGGAGTTGAGGGTTAGATTTGGGAGGGTTTTGTTAGACATTGATGTTGATGTCTATGATGATAAGGAGACGACGATGTTGATGACGATGTCGATGATAATGATGATGATGAGGATGATGCATTTTATTGCATTATTTGACCGCGAGTGACCCTAATTGAACCTAAGTGGTCCTTTTGGAAACTAAGAGACAGTAATTAATCCTAAATGACCCTGATGGCATATGAGTGTCCCTATCACATTTGAGTGACTCTAACAACATGGTGTTGAGGATGTTGTTGCATCCTGAAAATGATAAATATAACTTTGATGACCTATATGATGTTGACTAGGATGTTGATGATGAAGATGATGTCAATTTAAATAATGATGATGTAGGTGATTATAGCACTATTTGATCTTGACTAATCCTAGTGGAACCTAAATGAACCTAATGTCAACTGAGTGACCTTAATAACACCTAAATGACCCTAATGGCATTTCAGTGACCCTAATAGCACCTAAATGACCCTAATCGCATCTGATTGTCCCTAACAACATTTGACTGACCCTAATGGAACTTGAATCACCCTAACAACGTGAGGATGATGTTGATGATGCATGATGAAAATTATGATGGAATTGATGATGATTTGATTACAATATGGTAACAATGACAATTATGATCACTACATTGACAATGACAATGATGATGACTATGGTGATAATGTCGATCTCTATGATGATAAAAATTATGATAACGATAGTGATTATGATGAAAATGAGGATCATGACTATGTCGATGTCAATGATGATGATGCATGTTATATCACTATCATATCTTAATTGATCCTAATGGAACCTAACAACTCTATTGGTCTTTGAGTGACCCTAATGTCACTTAAATGATCCTGAAGGAATCTAAGTGTCCCTAAAAACATTTGAGTGATCCTAATGACATTTGAGTGGCCCTAACATCATGATGATGACGACGATGATGCATGATGACAAAGATGATGTTGTTTATGATGATTTGGTTATAAGATGATAATGATAACACTTGATTCCTACATTCCCAATCAGAGGAAAAATCTCTTCTATGAAACTCATTTGATGAATACGTGGTTGGATGCCTTTATCATCATCATAATGATCATGATGACTATAATCATGACATTGAATGGGATAATATATGATGACAACACTAGTTATGGATATGCTGATAATTTCGATGTCTAGGACAATGGAAATGATGATAATGACTGTGATGATGATGATAGTGACGATCATGACAATTACTAATTCTTAAGACCCATCAACCAATTAGGCGAGGGAAAATGTCCTTTATGAAATTCTTGAAAGGTAGTAAGATGTCTTGTTCATCATCACGATGTGGTTGACATGAATGACTATGATCACAATGATATATGACGATGAAAGTGATGATGATGATACTGATGTAATGTATGATTTTCACAATGATGATTAGGATGATGATTACGACGACGATGTCGATGACAATGTTCGTGATCCATGTGATAGAAATTATGGATCTCGATTGATCCTAATGGCACCTAAATGACCCTATTGTCACCGAAATGGCTCTAATGGAATTCGAGTGTCCCTAACAACATTTGAGAGACCCTCACAAGTACAAAATGAGAGATAAATGACCACACATCCAAAAAATTTGGTCACCACAGTTTTTTCAAGGGATAAATGACCAAAATTGAGTGAGCCAACTAAAAATGACCAAGATAAATGACCAATTTGGTCATGAGATAAAATACATGACTAGATAACAAGTAACTAAACTAAAAATGACCACATAACAATAACATTAAGAATATGAATTGGTCATTTTTAGTTGGGACACTCCAACAATGGAAAGTTTTAATTTTGACAATGAATTTATACAATTTACAAAATTTTAACACTACAGATGGATTCAGAGACACCCTTAACACTACAGATGGATTCAGAGGCCCCCGCACATGAGGGTGTAGTGTTAAAATTTAGTAAATTGTATGCCCCCTCATGTGTGAATTAATAAGGGGTCTATGAATCCATATGTAGTCTTAAAATTTAGTAAATTGTAGACCCCCTCATGTGTGACAGCTAGCGAAGAAAGATTTTTTGGGATCATGGTTGGAAAGAATTGGAGACTTTGGTGGGAAGGGGTTTTGATAGTCTTAAGGGATTGTGTACAAGAAAGATCAATTTTTTTAATATGCAAATATTTCCTTCAAATTTTATGCTTTGCTTCGCTTTTTCTCAAAATTTTACACAATTTTTTTGATAAATGCATTATATTAACCACTTTAAATAATAAAATAGTTCCAACAATATCATATAAAGAATAACCCAATCTACAAATACGATTACTTATAAATACTAATTCAATAAAAAGACCCCAGTGGGTCAGCGAGGACATCCTCAACCTTAAAACTGACTAATGTCCTACCAGAGAGAGAAGATATGCCCTAGGGAGGGGAGGGGACAAGGAAAGGAAGGACCAACAAGATCTTTAATACCTTAATTAGTAGTTGGTATTCATTCCGGGCACATACCCAAGGTTTGCAAAGGAAGCATCCCACACCTCAGCATCAACAAAAAATATGGAACAAAAACTATCAACCACCTATAGCACCCAAAACAGGCATCATGTGCACCATAGTGATGACAACCTCATGTTCTCAAGAGCTATTTTTGATTTGAAAAGAGAAGGAATAAAGGTAGCAAAGATAATGGGCTATCAACATCCATTCCTACAAGTATGAGATCTCAACTATTAAATTCTCTCCATTTTTACACTGATAGGCATACTTATTTCAATACGAACTGGGTGGGAACTACAACCTTTTAATTATGTTTATGAATTTAGTGATCATGATTTGATAATCAGAAATATTAAAAAATTAGATACTTGGTCATTAACCTCCAAGGTTTTATAATTTTATCAAACCACCAATGTGATGATTTTATAAAACATAATTTTCTAGATGTTGTGGATATCCATATTTTTTTCCACATATCTATATAACATTCTCAAATTCATGTGTGTGTGTGTGACAATTCAACAATTGTATTGATTAACCTTTGAAAAAAAATCTAACACTATTAATCGATTTGTTCCATCTCTAAAGATGGGAAGGGATTTGTTTATTTTCTTGATTTAAACTTGATGATTCATGATTTTATTTTTCCTTACAAAATCACAATCATACAAGGATACTTATCCTATAGAACAAGTTTCCTAAATAACACACACACACACACACGGATATATATAACCAACATTATCAAGGGCTTTCACGAGGTCATTATCTATAGCAACATGCTTACTAGTGGTTCAATATTAACTCCCTTCATTTGTTAGGAGGATGTCCCACTCTACAACTTTTTAGATCAATAATCCTTACCTTTCATATATATGTTTGTAGTGGAAATAGATGTTTTCATATTCTAATTTGCATTCAACTCTACATGTGCATAACAATTTTGCATGTAACAATTTTGTCAACAAGCATTGTACTCAAATATACAAAAATGCATAGTTTTCCATGAGTTTTGTGAGACATCTAATTTATTTGTGGAATTAGGGTGATACACTCATATAATTTATCATTGATAGTTGAAAAATATCTGTATCCCAAAAAAGATGAAATTTGTAAAAAAAGTAGACTTTCGTGCTACCATCCTTAGTACTTTGGGGAAGGGACATATGTAATCTCATTTTTAGAGATCCAAGAGATTTGGATTTCATGGAGTGTGGGAATATGGTTAGGATATTCACAAATTTGAGAGTCGCGACTACCCTGATACCCAACAAAATGCATGAAATCCAATGCAAAACACATGAAAAGCCGAAATAATAGAGAACAAAATTGGGATTTATTGAAGCAGAGCTAGAGGAAAAACAGGATATGAGCGGAGAAGGAATGGTTCTGTATCCAACAAAAATGAAATTTGTAAAAAAGGGAGACTTTCGCGATACCATACTTGGCACTTTGGTGAAGGTATTTATGTAATCTCATTTTCAGAGATCCAAGGGATTTGGATTTCATGGAGTGCAAGCATCCGGTTATGAGAGTCATGAATTTGAGAGCCACGACTGCCTTGATCCTCAACAAAATGAATGAAATCCAACACAAAACGCATGAAAACATTGAACAATAGAGCACAAAATTGGGATCGATTGAAGCAAGGATAGAGGAAAAACTGGAGATGAGCGGAGAAGGTGAGGTTCTAGTATCTGTGCCAAAAAATTGATGCAACTCAATTAGCTCAATTATATTGTAATATTCCCAGTTAGATACAATGACTAATATTATTCTGACGCCCTCTCTTCCGAAGACTTCACCAAGATCAGTAAAAGTAAATCTCTTCATCATTTCATTTCTTCCTTTTAAAAGGGAGAATGAGAAATATTCCTTTTCCAATGGGAATGGAAGCTCATACTCACAGCAGCCCTAGCACACCGATGACTCTGATATTTGTAGACACTAATACAGACACCCATCCGTCGCTCTTAGCATCTCCCTTAGGGACTATTGATGATATATTTTGAGGAAGGTCAGAGGCCATACAGTCCTGAAGAGGATTTTGTTGAGGGAAGAAGATCAAATAAGTATAAGAGGAGCAGTGAACGATTAAGCTTGAAGGATTCAATAATAAAGTGTAGGGAAGATAAAGAAAGGATAATTCATATCCAGGAGCATAGTATGAATGATTTATAATCATTGAATACCATCCAAATATCTGCTGAAAAGAGTCATAGAAGAGGTTATGTGAGATCTATATCATATTAAAGGAGACCTCATCACTCAGAGAGGAGGAATCGGTATGCATCAAGCAATATAGACATTATTCCTAAAAGATCTCTGTTGAGATACAAGAAGAGGAGGTCTACCTAGGATGAACTAGTAGGAGAGTTGAGAAGAATCAAGCCCCCAACTTTTTATGGAGAATTAAATCATGGAGAAGATGTGGAAGCATGGTTGTTAGGACTAAGGAAGTTTTTCCAGTTGCATGAGTATACACCTAATATGGAAACAAGAGTAGCCATATACCATCTGCAAGGTAAGGCATCTATTTGGTGGGATCAACTAGTTAAGCTAAAAGAAATCAATGAGGATAGAATCTCTTGGAATAAATTCAAAAGTTGTACTTCCAAAAGGAATATCTCTCTGAGCATTTCTATGAAAAAAATATGCAAGAGTTCTTTGAGCTCGAATTGGGGAGAATGACTATGGATTCCTATGAGAAGAATTTTCTGGAAATTTTGAAATATGCAGACTTCATCAAAGATGAGAAAGTAAAGATTCAAAGGTTCCTAAGTGGTCTTCCTGAATCTTATAGAGACAAAATCCAATATGATAGACCAAAGAACCTTAACGATGCCATCTCGAAGGAAAAACACTTATATGAATAGAATAAGAGCAAGGCCCCATATCAAAAGAATTGGAAGCATATGAAGAAGAACAAAGAGGAGCAGAGAAAGAAAGGTTTCCAGCCTTCAAAATTTAGAAATGGTAATTCTTATCAACAAGGACAACCAAGGAAAGAGCCTTAAGGGAAAAGACCACCTGTGGAATGTTGGATATGTAAGGAAAATCACTTTTCCAATCAGTTCCCATGTAAGAAAAATAACCTTCACAACATTCAAGAGGCTTCAACTATTGGATATGTAGGTGGAAGTGTGCAGAGGATCTATGCAGCCCTGGATGGGAGGCAAGCTGACCACCAGTCCCGAATGATTGGGGTAGCAGGTAAGATTGCTAATAAAACCATAATTATTTTTATTGATTATGGAGCTAGAAATAGTTACATTGCACCTAATCTAGTTGAAAAATGTCACTTGAAAAAAAGTAAAATTGAAACAACAATTCTAGTACAGTAAGCCACAGGAGCCAAGAGGAAAATCACAAAATTTGTGAAAATGTGTCCCTTAGAAATGAATGGATTGAAAACCTTTGCAAACTTAAGCAGAATACCCGTAGGTTCATATGATGTATTAATTGGCATGTATTGGTTGGATGCATACCATGCCATATTGTAGTGTCATAATAAAACTTATACTTGTTTGAATAAAGAAGGAAACCGAGTGATAGTCAAAGGTATACTAAAACCCATATCCCTAAGGCAGGTCACAGCTCTACAATTGAAGAAATGTCTCAGAAAGGGATGTTATTTATATGCAATTCATGTGGAAGAACCAAAAGAAGGAAAAGACCAAAACTACAGGATTATCCAGTACTACAAGGATTTGCAAACATATTTCAAGAACTGTTAGGAATTCCTCCTAAGAGGGACATTGATTTTTCTATCAACTTGGTGCTAAGGAAAATAACTTCATCTAAAGCACCTTATAGAATGAGTACTCCAGAGTCAAAGGAATTATAGATGCAGCTAGAGTAGCTACTAAATAAAGGTTACATAAGACCCAGTGTTTCACCTTGGGGAGCTCCTATGTTATTTGTGAAGAAGAAGGATGGAACTCTAAGACTTTGCATAGACTATAGACAATTGAACAAAGAAACAATTAAAAACAAGTACCCCTTGACAAGGATTGATGACTTGTTTGATTAGTTGATAGGATCCAAAGTGTTTTCGAACATAGATTTGAGATCGAGATACCACTAGATTGGGATTAAGGATGAAGATATCAGTAAGACAACATTCAGAACAAGGTATGGACATTATGAGTTCACTGTGGTATCTTTTGGGTTAACAAATGCACCTGCAGTATTCATGATCTTGATGAATGGGGTTTTTAGAAAATACTTAGATGAGTTTGTGATTGTATTCTTAGATGATATCCTTATCTATTCCAAGACAGAAGAAGAGCATGAATAACATCTAAGACTAGTAATGCAAGTGCTTAGATAACACCAGTTGTATGCCACGCTAAGCAAGTGTTCTTTTTATCAAGGAAGAATGCATTACTTAGCACATGTCATATCTAAAGAAGGTGTTTCAGTAGATCCTGAAAATATAAGAATCATTATGGAATGGCCAATACTTAAGAATGTATCAAAAGGAAGATCTTTCATGCGATTAGCTGGTAACTACCAAAGGTTGATTGAAGGATTCTCAAATTTAGCTCATCATATCACATCTTTATAGAATAAGGGTGTGAAGTTCGATTGGACTTCTAAGTGTGAATATAGTTTTCAAAGACTTAGGGAAATGCTTACTAGTGCACATGTTCTAAATATTGTAGATTCTAAAAGAAAATTTGTTGTGTGCACAGATGCATGTAAGAAAGGAATTGGTGGAGTATTGATCCAGGATGGACATGTGATCAATTATGAATATAGAAAGTTAAAGGAGCATGGAAGAACTATGCCACCCATGACTTAGAGATTGTAGCTATCATCCATGCTTTGAATATGTGGAGACATTATTTAATGGGTAATAAGTTTGAGTTAAGAACTGATCATGATGGGTTAAAGTACTTGTTTGAGCAGCCTAATTTGAATGCAAGACAAAGGAGGTGCATGGAGTTATTATGTGAATATGAATTTGACATCAAGCATATCAAAGGTAAGGAAAATAAGGTAGCTGGTGCACTTAGTAGTAAGATACATGTGATGCATGTAGCAGCTATTAGCACTAGTACATCAGATTTAAAGGGTAAGATCAATGAAGCCAGTGTTACAGATGAACTTTATCAACAGGTAAAAGAAGGATTGCAACAACAAAAAATTACATAGAAATTTGATAAGTATAAGTTGAAATAAAATGGTATCCTCATGCATTGAGATGAGGTTTATGTTCCCAATGCTGGAGATATATAAGGAAGATTGTTCTAAAGGAAATGCATGATGTTCCTTATGACGGAAATTCAGGTTATCAAAAGACAGTAACAATAGTAAGGAAACAATACTATTGGCCAGGGATGAAGAATTATGTTGCAGAATATATAGCTAGGTGCATGGAATGTCAGAAAGTTAAAATTGAGCATCAACATCCAGCGGGATTGTTGCAGCCCTTTCCAATACCAGAATGGAAATGGGATATAGTGACGATGGATTTCATCACCAAGTTGCCTAAGACAAGATTGAAAAATGATTCCATCATGGTTGTGGTAGATAATTTGACTAAGGAAACCCACTTCATTCTAATAAAGAAAACTCATAAATAAACTAACATTGCAGATATTTACATGAGAGAAGTAGCCAGATTGCATATAATTCCCAAGGCTATAGTATCAGATGGAGATTCTAAATTTACTTCTAACTTTTGGAAAGGATTGTTTGAAGGGTTTGGCACAAGTCTAAACATGAGTACATCATACCACCCTCAAACAGATGGATAGATAGAAAGAGTTAACCAAGTGATTGAAGATGTGTTGAGGATGTATGTCATGGATCAACCATCTAAGTGGGAATATTATTTACACTTGGTGGAATTTGCTTATAACAATGGATATCATTCCTCTTTGAAGATGAGTACTTACGAGGCCATGTGTAGAAGGAAGTGCAATAATCCCATCAGTTAGGATAACACAACAGATAGAGTCATTGTTTTACCATAATTATTAAAGGATATGGAGGATCAGATGGTTAAGATAAAGAAAAATATAAACGCAGCTAAAGATAGGAAGAAAATCTATGCAGACCAGAATAGGACTGCTAGACAGTTTCAAGTTGGAGATAATGTGTTCTTGAAAGTTAGATCCAAGAAGAGTTCCTTAAACTTGGGGAATTGCTCCAATCTAGCTGCCAGATATTGTGGACCTTTTGAGGTCTTATCTAAAATAGGACCCGTTGCTTATGAGTTGGCTCTACCCACTTGCATTAGAGTACATAATGTATTTCATGTCTCTTTATTGAAAAAGTATATACCTGATGCTAACCATGTAATTGATTGGAATGTGATCCAGGTAATTAAGAGTGCTTTTATTTTATTTATTGATATATATACACGTTTATACATTGTATTAATCATGTGATCGAATGGATTCTGATCTAGGTGGAACCAGAAGGGGATTTTTCGGTACAACCTGTTTCAGTTTTAGGAAGCAAGGTCAAGTTGTTTCAGAATCGAGAGATCAGATAGGTAAAGGTCAAATGGACCCATTACAGCACTAAAGATGCAACTTGGGAGTTGGAATATGCTATGAGGGAAGCATACCCTCATCTATTTTGAAATATTGTTTTTTACGGCATGCATGCAATAAATATGCATCGAGGATGATGTGCTTTTTAAGGGGAGGGGGCTGTAATATCCCGGTTGTTAAGTCCTAGAATTATGTTCTATTTTTTAATATGAATATGGACTTATTCTCATGATGTGATTATGGACTTTCGAATTATTATTAATTGTTAATGTTGATGTTGTTATTATTGTCATTATTGTTCTCTTTGAATGATTGTTGCTATTTAATTAAATAAACAACTGGCTAAGCAAAGGAAACCAAAAGAGTATGTGAGACCATGGATCTCACGGAGTGAGGGGGAATGGGGGACATCCCTAGCACCTTATATCTTGTTGTTGGATGGTATTTTTATATCCTATTTTATTTTGTGCCTTGGTGACTTTAATAGTGTTGGTCACCCAAACATTGTACAACGGAACCCATTTTCAATTTTTATGAACTCTAGAGTTATTATTCCACCTTATACATGCTTTAGTGGGCCCCTCTTGCCTAGTGTACCCTCCGTGGGATAAATTCCCTCCTATTTATTTGTTTTTGTCATTTATGAGCGCTCTTCCTAGATTCTAGGAGCTGTAAGCTAGAATTTAGCTTCCACCTCCTCGATTTCTTCCTCCACCTCCATAAGCGCGCCCCACTCCTCCATTCATCCCTATTTTTCTGCTTACATGACATTTATGACCCTATTGGATCCCCTCTATCACCAAATTTACCCTACTTCATGTTTTGTAACCTCCCATATGCATTAGTGCACTTGCTTTTGTTCGTCATGGTTCCACTCCTTGGTTTTTTATAACTTTTCCTCATGGTGCTAATATGAGAAAGGGAATATCCTAACTAGGACACCACTTTACTAATTTGAGTCACGTTTCCATGATGAATCCAAAACAAACTCAAATACGTTATAGTTGGACACCATGGGTTCGAATTTCCCTCCTTAAGCTATTTATACATGTACTCTCTCCTTGTTGAAGCTAATACTGAGCCTTGGATCACTTGTCTTGTGTTATCTCATCATGTTGGGAATATTGTTAGAATTGAGAGTGTGTTGAGACTTAGAGGTAGTCTAGTCATTTTACTTTGCTTCCATTATATCACTCTAGTAGTCCAAGTTCTCACGCAGTAAGATAGGAAATGGGTGGTGAGAGGAGTCACTTCCCATAGGAAGTGGAGATGGACAAGAAAGTAGTAGTGGGAAGCATTGTGGTTTTCAGAAGAGGTAGTTCTGAGATTTTCTAGACTAAGTGTTCCTCTACCCGTGGATGCATGGTATCATCTCAAGGGTGACCTATTCAAGCGAGGAAGGCTTGACCATGTCAATGGCTAGGAGGAAAGTTGTCCTGTTGCAGCTAGTTGCCCTTATTTTGAGATAAGTATATCTCTTATGTTTCGTTTCTATTACATTATTTTATTTGGTATATGTGCAATGGTGGATGAATTGGTTGTATGCATTTTCATCTATTGAATGCTAGGTTCTATATGCAGGAAGGATGAATTTCATATAATATGCTGCTATGCTCATCTCCTTCTTTTTATTCTTCTTTCTTTTAATCTGAAATTTGTAGTTTTGGCTCGATGATATTGAGAGTGGCGCAACCATAGGTTATGTTTCTCTCATTTATTCTCATTTATAATTCATGAGACCTATTCCATTGTGTCCGTAGTAGCGATTCCAGTAAGGATAAAGTTTCATTTTGTCAAAAAAGCCTTCTAGATGACCAAGATATGTATGTTTCAGTCCAATAGTTTTGTCGGTGCCAGGATGAGCACGCTAATTATTAGATTCAAAATGTCCTATGCATGGATCTGCTCCTATTTGTAGATATGATTTTGAACAATGTAATATGAATGTAATATTGATTTATAGATGGAAGGAGGAAGCCATACAATCTGAAATTTATTAGTGAAGAATGGTTGTAGGAGGAAACCATCGAGAGCTAATTTTGTGGGCTATGATTGCAGCCGATGCCTTTTGTTTTTCCTGATTGTAGTGTGGCTATAGGATATGGAATACGTATGTGTCTTGATGTGTTATTTTATTACTTTTCATCCTTACTAATAACACACACATAATAACACAAAAAATTAACTTAGTTTGTGGAAAATTGATAACAACAATACTCAACTACTTAACAATCATGGTTTTAGTAAATTATAATGCATGAATGGCTTTTAGGACCTTATTCTCACTAAGGATGACAAATATTATGCCTTAATAATGTTTTTTTGAGATTATGACCGTAGGTAATTAATTTAGTTAAGTGTTGCAATTAACTTAATTTAGTGTCGTGATTATCTTAATTAAGTAATTAATTAAATATCGCAACTTTAAACAAGTAATTTGACTTTAGAATGTGTAGTTGGAGTATTTGAAATGTTGAATACTATCATTTAGTCTCAATAGGTTGTGCTTAACTTAACTTAATGTTATCACCCTTAACATTGTTTAAGGGTTGGGGACATTACACCAAATTTGTAGAATGGGCTATGGAAATTGAACATAAGGGAACACTGGAAGAAGAGAATAATAAGCTATGCGAAGAGAAAGAGGAGGTAATGCAGGAGAAGGAAAAGCTGCAACAAATAGTGGAGAGAATATACAACGCAATTATGGAGGATCAAAAGGAGGTAGACATTCCAGTGGGAGAGAAGGTGCTGAAAATAAGTGAATCTACTCAAGGCTTTTGTGAAAAAATCATAGGCTTAGAAGCAAGGATGTTTCCAAGTAATCCACTAGAGGAAAGACTGAAAAGGGAGAAAACAACGTGCGCAATAGAAGCAAACATCAAGACCCCGGAAGAAAAGTGCACATAGATGTATGAGGAATGCACAAACATTTGGACACAACTCATTGATAATGTGGAATTGAAAGACATAGAACAAAAGGTGCAGGTTGTGCACACAAGTGCACAGAACCTAAAGGACATGATGGGAAATATACCAATAGTTGAGTGTATGACTGCTTCGAGGTCACATAAGAAATTGAAGGAGGAAGTTAGAACCACTTCAAGATGATGTAATTAAGGATCTTTTTGTAGTGCAAGTAGTTGTGAAGCAAACCATTCAAGTCAATAAGGAAAATATGAGGTCATTACTGATAGTGCAGATAGTAGATGGTATTGCAGAACAGGATGCAAAATAAAAGGAACGGGTTGCAACTATGAAGGAAACACTTCATAAGATGAGGGAGATAGTGGAGGAAGCACAACAAAAGGTGTGAAGTGACGTGGGATAGTAAGCACGTGTGTCCATGAGTAGCAAAATCACTGACCAATATTTTGAAATGATAGCATATTGGCATCAAATCCAGGAAGTCTGAATAGACAGCTAAGGAAAATCATGACACAACAGGTCACGCTACTTGGTAAGTCCTTATAAAAGAAGTAGCGGGCTGAAGGTGGAGAAATTTAGTTTTCCTTTTCTATTTTTGGGTATATACTATGTAGTGGGATATATGTTGTAAATATGCAGAGCCTAAGGATAATCCAATGTTGCAAAGTAACGAAGCAAGGCCAACGTTATAGGAATCAGAGTCACCATAAGTCGAGAGGTGAGGTAATCGAGGTAGAGGTGATGCAGAGAGCTATGGCACCACCAAAAGTATTATGGACAGTATAGAGAGAAACCTAACAAGAAGAGATCAATGATGGTCGGGACTCTGCTCATCTTAATAATCTCGGAACTAAGCCTAAAGAAACTTGATGAAGATGGTGGATGGGAATTTTTGAATATGGAAGCTAGTGAGTTTAATTCAAAGGGGTCTAAATCTTATTCCAAAGGTGTTATACAGTAGTAGGAACACTACTGAGCCAAATAATCTTGTTTAAAGAAGTAAGCATAATAGCTGAAGTTTCTCGGTACGAGCAACATGTGAGTGTTGAGGGCCTCTTGGAGTTGGTTTTTGGACCTGTCTTGGAATCCATGCACCAGAAATGGATCGTGTGACAACTTAGTGAATTGACCAAAGCGGGAAAAAGGAGGAAGTTAGTTAGAAGCTATTTGGGAATTTGTGTCCACTTTGTAATGGGCTAAGCCCCTGCTGCGATGTATAAATATGTAAGTGATTTTTGGGTTAAGGATAGTTCTTCAGTTGTTATTGAATGCTAATTTTTGGGTTAGTGTTGAATTGTTGTTTGATCTTCAGTAGCTGTTGTGGATTTTTTCATATTTGTTGTCTTGTTGTGTAATGCTGGGTGGTTTTGGGTCTATAACAGAGAGTTGTTTCACACTGCGCAGGGTATGTAAGACCCTTCCCACTGATAATATGAATGAATTGAATCTGTCTTAATCATATTTTTGATGTATTCCATGTGATGAATGCTATGTTTGTTGCACACATGGATGCTTTGCTTATGCTTATGTTTTGAATGAGATATCATTCGTAGGTGTAAGTTACATGTTTATGTGCAATATATGAACAAATGGTAGATCTCTTAAATGAATGCTCATATCCCTTTAACACTGTGGAAGCTTGGTTCCTAAACTCCCCCTAGATACCTCGGGTGAGACCGCATCTTCTTCTAGGTGATGTTGAAATGACCGGTGTCTTTGGTTTTGTTGGTGAATTTATGTTGAACCTTGGTTCTACCCTCCTCGCACAAACACTACCTCATTTTCCTAAGAAAATTTCACGGCCCATAACCCTTAAAGATGGGTACTTTAGGGGAATACCATTTTCATTGCCATGTACAAGAATTTCTTTACCAAATGATCCTTTATGCACTAATCCCTAGAATTATACCCTTATGTTTCTCTTGGGCCAAATATTCATTGTGAGGATTCATATTAGTGTGCACGCATGCATTCATGACCAATTTCCATTCCTTGGCATGTAAATCCATTCAATTATTCCATTATCTCACCGTTGGTATAACATGGAAAAAATTTAATACACATCTGAAATAAATTTAACATGGCAATATTTTATGTTGAATCTCTACTGTAACTGTTCAATTTAAAATTTTAAAATTTTAGATACTCATGTCATTATTTGTTACACTATTTTTACATTTTTTCATTTTTAAGAGATGCCATTATACCATGTATATCTTTGTAATGATTTATTTTATGAATTTTTTACTGCAGTGGTAGGTATGGATCCAAATGCAGATATATTGAGAGAGATTGCCAGACTTAGAGAGATTTGGGTCATGTCGAGGGGTGAGACCAGCTCCACCACTCATTTGCATAAACTCTAGATGCCATTATACACATCATTACGCAATCAAATGGTGCTCTATACGACATTGCATCATATAGAGAAAGGAAAATGAAACAATATGCTAATGTATTCGATTACAATGTCGTAAAAAAGATAAAGATCACAAAGGAGTGCATCTTTGCATTATTTAGAGATCCTTGAACATGGGAAATTCCAAGCACAAACAGATCCCACATTTCTATTTAGTGTTGCACCTATCCACCATTCCAAGATAATTGGATGGACTAGTGGTACATGGCTTTTGATGTGCCATCCCACAACAATGTAATATCCCTGATCAAGTTGGAGTTGATATTATGCAAAATTTAAAACTTTACAACACAATTTGGACAAGCATAAATTAGTTAACAAAACTAGTTAGAAAAGAACTAGTCAAGGACACAATTAGATGACTCTAGGATAAATAATTTGGGATATTAAGGTTCTTCCAAATGTATGGGAATGTGTGTAGCAGAAAACATGATAGAAACAGGGCCAATTTCAGAGTCCTATGCACAAAGCACTAGGGCCATTTACATTTCGACAACAGTTTCCATTGGGGTCTACTTTGAGGCATCCTAGTCACTCAAGCATATGCATACTAGACTCAGTTGTTTACACCTGAATGTAACCAATGGTTCATGTCAGACATTAAACTCCCAATTAAATTATGGACAATATTTTTAGGGAATTTGGGAGGTTCTGGGTGAGTTTGGGAAAATAGGTTGGATTTCATATTTGTCTTCCCAAGAACTAAATGAACATCTCTAATTAGTGTTCTAAAGATGGAATACAATTCATTATTATCCAAATAATTCACATCAACTTACATAATTGAATTTGATTTCATATAATAGATTTTACAGGCAAAACAATTGAAAATTAGCTAGTTGCACTGAATGACTAGCTCGATTTCTAGTGGACCCAAAATTTCTACGACCTCAAATAAATTTTATTATGAAACTTGGTATGGATTAATTATGACCTTAATGACCTACATAACTTTACAGAATGACATTTGGAATTATATAATTCACTTTACAACCCTTTTGGAAAAACCAGTCAAAATTTCTAGTATAATGAGCATAGGTAGGAAAATGACTCAATTACTTGTAGAATTTGAAAGGAATATTTAAGACTAATATTAAGGATGGTTTATTGGAGAATATAAATAATATTACAGATATTTTTGCAGCACCAAAATGAATCTAAGGGTCTTAGTGACCTCCAGCATGAACCATGTCTCAGTTACATCAAAGAAAGCTCCATTGGTTGGAGTCTGGAATACATAGTGAAGGTAGGTTCCGAGAAGCATGAGTAGACCTGATGTAACTTCAGTGAGAATATATGGAATTCTCCTCCATCATGGCATAAGTCGAATCATCACAGGTTGATTCCCACACAGAATTATAGAGACTGAATAAGATAGAAGGTTGTTGCAGGAGAGGTTCCTTCTTCAATATTTTTGGAGTATTCAAGGAATTTTGACCCCAACTTGACATCAGAATTGAATGGCTACAAGATGATTTTCATTGGTTGTACAATAGTTTTAAGTACCTGTACGAGAGAGTGGAAGATATACTGGAACAATAATGGCTAAGGGGAGCATCACTCAAAGCAAGTTTGAGGCACATCACTCAACAAGAGAAGCTAGAGCTCTCACATTCAATTACAAAATGGTCAAAAGATGTGAATTGGATTTGGAATCATTATTTTATAGAATTTAGGGTGACCTACTAAGAAAGTTGAATAGCTTGGTCACCTGTGAGAAACCTTCCACATGGGACACCCATGAGTGGATATACTTGCCTTGTTTTTTCCTTACAAACTTTTATTTCCTTTAGAAATTGTGCCCCCCTTTGTCTCAATATGTTTCCTGCTTTGTTAGAGTTTACTGCTTTGTAATCTAAGCTCCCTTTTAGAAACTGTGCCACCCCTTTGTCTCAATATGTTTCCTGCTTTGTTAGAGTTTCATGCTTTGCAAACTGAGCTCCCTTTTGGAAACTGCACCCCCAGTTTTTTGTGGATATTTCTAATTTCCTGCTTTTGGAAATTTCTTACTCCTGCCTGCTTTTGGAAATTTCTTACACCTGCCTGCTTTTGGAAATTTCTTACACCTGCCTGCTTTTGATATGCTTCTAAATCCAACAAGTTGCTTTATCCACATTGATAATTTCTTGTCCTCGGTTTCGATTTAGCAAGATTATCCTTATGAGGGCGCCCTCCTGGCCCACTTGCACAATTTTTAGGAATCTTTATTTATAAAAATAATTTAAAAATAGTTAAATTATCTCATCTACCAGACTTACGATAATTTTATTCTATGATTACAAAATTGAATAAAATTAATATCCCTAGCGACAAATTTGTCCCCTTTACCCATGGGAACTGACTGAATCAAAATTGGGGACATGACAAGTCGTCCCTTCCCAAAATTGCTTGTCCTCAAGCAATTGAATTTATGGAGGATGAACCTGTGCACCTTTAAAAAAATTTCTACTTCCAATCAAAATCATCTCTTGTGCAATTTTGAAGTAGTGGACTCTGTGAACCAATTTTATGCAAGGTTCCACCATTGTTTTTGTTGCTCTACTCTGATTTTAGTCCCCATACTACCTTTTTTTTAAATTCTTCAAACTTGAGCATTTAAAATCAAAATGATCCTAGGATCCAAACTGAACCTCTGCAGTATTTCTTTACTTAATAATTTTGAAAAATTGTACTGCAATGATGAACTCAAGAGAACAAAGATTGGCTTTCACCAATAATCCAACAACTAGAGATCTATTCCTGATGAACTGAAACAACAATGCCAGGGTCCCATTGCTTGTTTTTCATTCCCATGGAAAGGAATACTTTTGCAGTCCAACTGTTAGGAAAAATAATGCCTAGATCCCACTGCACCCACTGCAAGTATCTATATGGCAGTGTCAAAAGTGAAAAAATTTCATCCCGTGGAATGCTAGGATTCCATTGTACAATCTGCATCTTTCCAAGCATTAGTGAAAACTAGAAATTTCCATCATTATGTAAAATGCTAGGGAATATGGAAACAACATGCCACCAAACAATAAGATCATATTTAAATAAGCAACTTGGTAACTTTGAAATCCCCATCAAAATATGGAACTCTCCAATGTAGGACTGACTCAAAAGAATACTATTCATCACCAAATATCCCTTCAAAGAGGGAGGCCAAAATTCAACAAGTCTTTCCTTTCCAACTAAAGGGTTCTTATGTGACCAATGCACACAAGAAGCAAACTGGTGTTATCCATGAAAATCAAACGACAAGGGTGAGGATCCCATGTCCTATAATGATGATCCAAAAGAGAGTAAGTTATATCAAAATCATCCATGTGTATGGCTTCCTCAAATAAAGAGATCTCATTATCTCTATGGAACCCAAAAGGTGCTTCCCTCTTCATCCAATGGCTCAACCCTCTTCCATTGATCCAAGGGTTCAAGACTCCATCAAATGACCCACACATTGAATATACATGTAGATCTGATGCCTTCTTGTCAAAAGAGGCTGCAAAAAATAGGCATGGGGTCCCTCAACT
The DNA here is from genome assembly GCA_027924585.1 of Larix kaempferi. Classification (NCBI taxonomy): domain Eukaryota; kingdom Viridiplantae; phylum Streptophyta; class Pinopsida; order Pinales; family Pinaceae; genus Larix; species Larix kaempferi. Next base: position 763,320 of record BSBM01000316.1, on the reverse strand, counting down.
ACTACTGGGAAGGGAACATATCATCTGTATCAATTATAGGAGCCTCCTGCTCCTCATGTGGCACAAAAAGGAAGAATCCATTTACCCAATTTTCATCCCTATGTGTGTTGGATTCCATAGGTTTGTGGAATGAAGGAAAATGACCCAACTCTTGTAAGTAATCATTCATCTCACTTATGGTTGGCCCAATCAAGGTGAGAACATGTGCCTCTTCCAAAACCATGCAAATCCCTCCTAGAGGCAACTCATAATCTCTCTAGAGATGAACAGGTACTTGGTCTTCAATTTGCTTGTATTCCAACTCCTCAAGCACATGAAAATCAGAATTTACTTCACGTTCCACCATCACATGAAGTTCTCTTTTTGCATCATGTATGTTGTCGAGCACCCTATATGCAGATAAATTATCACCAACACACAGAGCATGCGAGATTCATTGTCAACCCGAGAAAGTATTTTATTTCAAAGGATAAATGCACAGTATATGCTTAAACATCAATTCATTATAATTGCCTACTGTTATACTCTAACAACTATGTTCATCCCAAGGGGATGTGTAATCCCAATTGATGTCTAATTACTATTCTACCATGCATCAACAAGAAATCAAATAAGCTTCAAAGACAATTGCAGATACAAAGAAATCCTATTCACATCCTAGAACAAGTAACTCACTTCTTCAATCTGATCACTCTTAAAAAAAAACCATAAGCAGAAACTGAATATTAATCTAGAAATTCAATTGCAAGGGTTGAGTTCAGCTGTTCTAAGAAATTGAATTGTAGGAATGAAAATCAACAATCATACAGGAAAGATGAATTGTAAAAGGGCTCATGGGATCACAACTTAACTGTAAAATGAACAAGGCTGTGTACAACTACCAAATGAAACGCATAAAGCAATACCTACTCAGTCGACTGTTACTCTGCACCATTTACCAATCTCAAAGAAATATAATCTTAACTATACTGAAGATCCACATCACACTTACTACTGCTGCGTACAAAGAAAATATCATAAAGGAAACATCACACAACAATAAATTCAAGAATCCTAATTTAACTCAGCAATCTCTGTGGAAGACGGGCCCGGCCTTCACACAGAGACGCTGGCTGAACAACACAAATTCCTTTAACTCAGCAGTAACCCCTTATGTTAACAGAAGAATGATTACACAGTTTGCCTTGGCTGCTAATACAATGAATTAATTGTTTGTTGTTCAACCCCCTGGGTCGAGGCAACTCCCCATATTTATACATACAAATCATAACATCCAATCCTATAATCGGGCAGCCATGAAGATCTCTGATCTTCAGGCGCCCTAAATAACTAGCTGTTACAATACGTGGCAGAATAGAGACATAAAAATATGAGAAAGCTGTCGATTGACCCAAGAGTGGCTATCCTTCCAGATCACAACTAGACTCGAGCAGCAACATACTCAAGATAGCGCATTCTGTTACAGCTGCCCTGTCACAGCTCCACCTAGGATGTTGTATTAGAACCATGTGCCTTAATTGATGATTCGAGCCCCGAGGATCCCTTTGCAAGCAACGAACATCCCTTTTTTCACGACTTGTTCAGCCCCACCTTCCCGCAGTCCATTTATCTCAACTACCTTCATAAATCATAACATGTTAGCACAATTAAGAGATACACAGATTTAATTATCACAACCATAATCATTAATAAGATAAAACAATGATCAGTCATACCTTGGCAACTTGGGGGAATAAAGTAGGGACAATAGGTCTGATTAACATGGCAAGTGGTGTAGGACAGGGGCAGGAAAGATGATTAAGGATGATTAAAAAGGGCCAATTCTGGGCTCAACATCTCCCCCCAACTACCCTGTTGCATGTCCTCATGCAACAACCTGCATCATTCAGAATCTGAGTCCTGTACTGAGCTCTATCCAAGGAGAGAGGAAGGATTGTAGGAAACTCAGGCACTTTATCTGTCTTTTGAAAAGCCTCTGTGAGTAACCCAATACCTTCCAGCATCAATGTTCCCCTTCCACTGCTACTTGCTGGTGTCTGAAAATGCAGTTGGTGTAGTGGGAATCTTCATGCAGTCTCATTATGTTGTGCCTGGGGGATTGAAAGGAAATCTTTAATCTGAATCTAAATCAATGACATTTCCAGGAGGTAGAAGCACTGGTTCTTGTGGGGCAGTGTCTTCTAGCACATTTAATTTTAATAAGAGAGTTGCTGGTTCTTGTGTAACAGCAACATTCTTTAGACTCTCTTCAGCAGCTACCCTCATTGCTTTTAGAGACACTGGTTCTTGTGTAACAGTGTCTTCTTTGTCCTTTTGCTGCTGAGATTGGATATCTTTCTCATTGTGCATCTCCTCCTCCAAGATTTCGGTGTCACCTGAGCATGGTGTCTGTACCTGTTCATCTTCACTCCACTATGTATCGGGAATGATATCCACTCCAGGGTTATCTTTTAAATGAAATTCAGGAGTTCCTGTTGCAGCTTCCAAGGATGTTGGTTCTTGTGTAACAACATCGTGGCTTGCCTCTTCATCCTCCTGTTGTTGCAAATCTTCTCCTATGAGCTCTGTGTCATGGGAGTCCTCTGGGGTTACAACCCAGAGTTCATCATTAAACTCCAGAGTGTCCTCTATCCCAGGTTCTTCTCCCATCTGTTTGGTCGATTGGACAAGTATATTCAGGTTTGTTGGTTCTTGTGTTACAACATCCTGTTCCAGTTTATCACTGTCCTTCCTTTGTATCTTTTCTTCTAAAATTTATGTGTCCTGGCAGCATTCTGGGGTTACGGTATAGAATTCTTCATTGGCCTCCAGAGTGTCCTCCATTCCAGGTTCTTCTCCCATCTACTCTATAATCTCTGTATCATGGGAACATTCTAGAGTTACAGTATATTCCTTATTAAGCTCCAGAGTGTCGGCCATCCCATGTTCTTCTCCTATCTATTCTCTAATCTCTGTGTCATGGGAAGTGGCAGCTTCAGCAAGGATATTCAAAGATGTTGGTTCTTGTGTGGCAGCACCTTCTTTTTCTGTTGCTTCCTCTATTGTGGTCGCGCGCTGTTGTGCTGAGCAAGTATTAAGTATAATTTTGTGGCTTGCTACCTTGAAGATTTCTCCACAGGTGGGACAAATTACACGTTCATCCTCCTTTCCAAGCTCAGCAGAATCTGATTCCTCCAGTTGGTCTGCAGCCTCTATCAATGTATACATTTTTCTTTCACCCTGTTTTCTGCAGGTTTCCTTCCAGATTTCCAATTCCCTCCTGAGCACTTGGAGGTCCTCTTTTAACATTGCATTCTTAGCCAGAAGTCCTTCAATTCCAGGTTCTTCCTCCATTGGCTTTTTTGGAGCATCCATTGGTCTTGGTACAAGGATTGGGGGGTCAACCTATGCCTCTAGGGTTGCCCATCTTTTTCTGGCTGCCTCTGCTGCTGTAGCTGATCTAGTTCTTTTCTTTCTGATTGGTGAGATTAGGTTAAATTCATTAATTGCTCTCTTTCTTTTCTTTTGTGGTGTTTTCTTTTGTGGAGCTGGTACATAGGGAATCAAAGCTGAAGTCGAAGGAATGTTTTCTTGCCTCTCATGCTGTTCTTCTTCAATTACAGCTCCTCCTTCCCACTCAGGTGAGGACTCAATTGTTACCAGCTCAATATTCTCTGCTACTGCCCTGGCACTGTCATCTTCAGGTTCCATTGTCGCAGCATTTAATGCTGCTCCAATCTCACCTTCTGCTGTCGAAATTGCCCTATTGTCTGCATTTTCCACCAGATTTTTATCTATACCTTCTCCTGATGGCTCTGCCTATGATGGAGTTTCATCTCCCCCAAATGGCTTTGTTGGTAATGGAGTTTCATCTCCCCCAAATGGCTTAGCTTGTGCCGGAGTTTCATCTCCCCCAAATGGCTCAGCTTGTGTCCCCGGTTGCTATTCTTCTGCAATTTCATCCCCCCCCCCAACTTTAGTGGAGGGACTCCGGTCCTCCTGTTGTGGTGGAGCTCCTATCTACTGTAATGGGACAACCCGCAAGGGAACGGGTTGTTGAGCTCGAACTAGGAATTGTTCCCAGGTTATATGATGCTCGGCAAGGGTTCTTACAATGATTAATTTTATAAGGCCATGGTGGGTGAGAGAGGAAAGTGGGTGCTTAGCAGACTGAACAAATGCCACCATATGACGCAAGTTGTGCAGTAAATAATATGGAATGTTCAATAAAATGCCATGGCGGAGATGAGAAAGCAAAGGAAGTTCAGAGTTATACACAGTTTGATATCTACCTTCACAAGTAATGTACTTCTTGAGAAAGACAACAACCTGGTCCCATGGCCGCGACAGTGAGTTCAGTGCGATCCCTCTTCTGGATGCTTCAACTTGCTCCCCTGCGAGTAAAAAATCTTCTCGTGCATTCGTTGCAGGGACTCGTCGGTTAAACCATGGTTTTCCCACCAGCGGGATGGCTGTAACCTCGGATATAATGGTCTCAGAAACTTCTATGCGCAGCCCCCACACCGTGGAGTGAGTTTTGGTAAGATTCAAAGCAAATTACAAGGCTACATCCCGATCGAATCCATCTAGTCACTCAAAGAATTCGAGTCAACCGGCTGCTTGAAAGATGGCGAGAACTTGAAGGTTTCTCCTGAGTTCTCCTGTATTGAAAGGTTCATGATGGAATGGAATCCCCATGGTCATGGCTGCAAGCTGAAGTTGCTATTCCACAAATTACAGGATCCTAGAATGGAAGTTGCAGCACAGAGAATGCACGAATCGCTGAGCGAGACATTGAGAGAATGGGCAAATTTGGAAAGTTGAGCACAAAAAAACGTTTGAAATTTCCATGCCGAATTGGGGAAGGTGGCAGTTATTAGTGTTACGTCGTACGAGGGAAAGGTTTAATCAGGTATAATGGTGGTACGAGTGAAGGTACGACTAATATTGTTTAAATGATATCAATACTGAATCACGTGATAAATGAAAGCCATACCTCATAAGACTGTGCGTCGGATAACCTGCGGGAATGGTGGAGCGTGCAGTTGGTGACATTGCGAAGCCGAACTCATGCACAGTCAGAAGTGTGATCATGATGACTCGGATAAGGCAATAATTTCTTCCACCGGTGAAACACAAACCATCGCGTCCTCGGGGTCGGAATGATGAGTTCGCTGACACGACTAAGGTGAATCAGCATCATGATTTAGCAGGTTTGGAGCAATTCTTCCGTTAACACAGGAGTTACCACTGCAAGTTGCCAGAAATGATAGCACAGCCGACGAAAAAGAATTGCAGCCGCCAGGAAATATGTTGCAGTCGCCGGGAAAGCAGTTGCAGCCACCAGAAAAGAATTCACGGCAGCCGGGAAAAGAATTTACAGCATCGGGAAAAATTACGGCTGTCACGGAAAAGTTTTACGACGGCGGGAAAAAAATACGGCTGACGGGAAATATGTTGCAGCATGTTGGAAAAGTTGTTGCAGCTACTAGAAAATGGTTGCGGCTACCGGAAAATAGTTCACGTCTGTCGAAAAAAGTTCACAGCTGCCGGGAAAAATATTTTACCGGTCGACAGAAAATGATAACACAGCCACTGGGAAATGATGTTGCAGCCGCTGTGACATGATGTTGCAGCTGCCGAGAAAAGTTGTTGCAACTACTGGGAAAAAGGGTTTACGGCTGCTGGGAAATGATGTGGCAGCCGTTGGGAAATGAGGTGGCAGCCACTGGGACATGGTTTTGTAGCTGCCGATGTTGCAGCTGCCAGAAAATATTCACGGCAGCCGGGAAAAAGGATATTACGGCCGCTGGGAAATGATGTGGAAGCCGCTGGGACATGAGGTGGTAGCCGCTGGAACATGGTGTTGCAGCTGCCGAAAAAGATGTTGCAGCTGCCGATGTTACAGCTGCCAGAAAAGATTCACGGCAGCCGTGAAAAAGGATATTACTACCGCTGGGAAATGATGTGGCAGCCGCTGGGACATGGTGTTGCAGCTGCCGAAAAAGATGTTGCAGCTGCCAGGAAAAATGTTGCAGCTGCCGGGAAAAAGGATTTGCGTCCGTGGGGACAACAATTTTACGGTTGATGGGAAACGATATCGCGGTTGTCGGAGAAGATAATGCAGCTGCCGGAAAAGATGTTGCAGCTGCCAGAAAAGATGTTGCAGCTGCCGAAAAATATGTCGCAGCTGCCGGAATTTTTTTTTTTTTTTTTTTTATAAGGCAAAAGGGAACTTCAGCACAGGACGGCACAGGGCCCAATCTGGTCATTCTCCTGGCGCTTCCCTGAATTTTTTTTTTGAAAAATAACAGCAAACGAAAAGATCAAATGCAAAGAGAAAAAAAAACAACAATTATACGCTACAGCAGGAAATTATTTATGTACAGCAATTTAAAATGCGATTTTCAATTTAAGGATTGGCAAAGGCAGAGAGGAATTCCTGCTCTGGTGCCAGCTGATAATATGGATCAGCGGCAATTTGCGAGATGAATGCATCTTTCGATATGGGCTTACGATACAGTCGCAGTCTGTGGCCATTAGCAAGTAATGGTATACGGTTTTCATCAATGGTCACCAGGCGAACAGTGCCATTGTCAAATACCATGTCGACCAAATATGGACGCAGCCATCTTGTATGTAATTTACCTTTAAAATCCTTCTTGAATATGGACTCGTATAATAGCGCCCAGTCTCCTTCACGGAAGATTTTCTTTTTTATGAATCGGTCATGCCAGTTGGATCTCTGTTGCTGAAGCAACACAGTCTGGTCTACTGCAGCTAACCGTTTCTCATCCAATTCATTTAATTGATTTAATCTTCTCTTCTGGGCTTCTGTTACATCCAGATTCATTTCGGTGGCTGTTTTCAGGGTCTTGATCTCAAATTCAATTGGAAAGATGGAACTCTTTCCATACACTAGATCATAGGGAGAGAACCCTGTAGTATTGCGCCAAGTTGTGCGATATGCCCACAGTGCTTCCGGAAGCTTGTCAGCCCAATCCCTTCGATGTCTCTTAACTGTTTTAGTAAGGATTGCTTCAATAACCTTATTAGTACTTTCCACCTGACCATTGGCCTGGGGGTGGTAAGGTGAAGCCACCCTATGCTGCACATGATACTTCCAGAGCAGGGATTCAAATTGGTGTGAGATGAATTGCGGTCCCCCATCTGTAACTACTTCCCTTGGTACCCCAAAGCGGGTAAATATTTCACTGTATAGAAAATCAATCACTGCCTGGTCATTAGCCTTAGCCAAAGCTACAGCCTCTACCCACTTGGTCATGTAATCAGTACAAACCAGAATGTAAACCTTCTGTCTGGAAGGAGGGCTGATAGGGCCAACAAAATCCAATGCCCATCTATCAAACGATTCAAGTACCACTTGGGGCTGTAAAGGCATCTGATCTGTTTTATTAGGTTGGCCCATCCTTTGGCAGCTGTCACAGGACTGAACATATCTTTTAGCGTCCCTGAACAGATTCGGCCAATAGTATCCCATCCGCAGCGCTTTATGCCCTTTTCTTTTGTCTGCAAAGTGTCCTCCACAAGGTTCATCATGGCAGGCCTTCAGTATATGAAAGATCTCATCTTCCCTTACACATCTCCTAATCTCAAGATCGGGTCCTGTGTAGAAGATATGACCATTGATCCAACAATACCTGGCACTTTGCTGGATAATTTTTCTCTTCTCTCGTTTAGACATGTGTGGCGGGAGCTTCCCTGCGACCAAATAATTAGCAACGTCTGCATACCAGGGGGAATGAGCTGAGAGTGCGAAGAAATGTTCATCTGGAAAAGAATCCTCAACAGGAGAACTATCATCACTGTTAGTAAAACGTGATAAAAAATCAGCAACAACATTTTCTTTTCCAGGTTTATCTATAATGGTAATATCAAATTCCTGCAATAATAAGAGCCACCTGGTCACTCTGGCATTGGTGACAGGTTTATTCATTAAATATTTAATGGCAGAGTGATCAGTGTGCACAAACGTAGGATACCCAGTAATGTAATGCCGAAATTGATTAATAGAGTAAACAATAGCAAGGAATTCTTCTTCAGTAACAGTATAATTAAGTTCAGCAGGGGCTAAGTTTTTACTAACATAATAGATAGCATAAGGTACTTGACCATCCTGCTGTCCTAATACTGCTCCAATGGCTGTATTGGAAGCATCTGAAGAAATGTGGAAAGGTATGGTCCAATTAGGTCCCCTTAGGATAGGGGTTGTGGACAGCTTCTCTTTAAGCTTATCAAACGATGTCTGGCATGCTTCACTCCACACAAACTATGCGTCCTTCATTAACAACGAAAACAAAGGAGAAGCAAGTTTGGAGAAGTTTTCTATAAACCTCCTGTAATATCCAGCATGTCCCAGAAAACTTCGCACCTCTTTCTGAGTTGAAGGAGTTGGTATATTTTTAATCACCTTAATTTTTGAAGGATCCACCTGAATGCCATCGGTAGAGATGAAATGTCCTAATACCACCCCCTCACTCATCATCATATGGCATTTTTCAGTGCTTAATGAGAGGCGATCCTGTTCACAGTGAATTAAAACCTTCTTTAAATTTTCCAGTGCCTCCTCAAAATCCTTGCCATAGGGAGTAAAATCATCCATAAAGACTTCCATACTATCATTAACCAATTCAGAGAATATGCCAATTACATCTCTTTGGAACATTGCTGGTGCATTACATAAACCAAAGGGAAGAACTCTGTAGGCAAACGTTCCCCAGGGGAAAGTGAAGGTGGTCTTATCCTGGTCCTCAGGAGCAATCTGAATTTGGTTGTACCCACTGAACCCATCCAAGAAGGAGAAGAACTTCTTCCCTGATAGGGTATCAAGTACTTGGTCAATAAAGGGCAGAGGGAAATGATCCTTTTGTGTAGCTTTGTTCAGCTCCCTATAATCAACACAAACTCTCCATTTACCATTTTTCTTGGGCACGATTACAAGTGGGGAAACCCACTCACTATCTGAAATAGGGTAGATAAATCCTGCTTCCAAAAGTTTCTGGATTTTCTCCTTCACTATATCCCTCAGATTGGGGTTCATGCATCGTTGGGGTTGACACACAGGCTGGGAGTCATTTTTAATGTAAATATGGTGGGTGCACAGATTAGAAGGGATACCCCTCATGTCTGTATATTCCCAGGCGAATGCCCCCTTATGTTCCTTCAAGAGACTAATTAGGTGCGTCTGTTCTTCTGAGGAGAGACCAGGGTGATGTTCAAACTCCTTCCAGGCTCTACCTCAATAGGAATACTTCTTGATTTTTTCAAAACTGGGATTATGTTTGCGTCACCGACTAGTGCTTCTTCCGTGAGATTTTCTTGTTCTTCCTTACTAAGGGTAATGTTCAGGATTTGATAGACTTCTTTATCCACTGAAGCAGGTTCGCTAATGAAATTACAGATGGCATCGTCTTCTGTTTCATTTTTAAAAGTTAAGGCCTTCCCTATTGTTAATAGTGGCTGAACATCCTCCTCCTCCTCCTGCTCTATCCAGAGAGAAGTTTCAGCCTCTAAACTTGGCCGAGCTGGAGGATACAGGGTGAGGTTTTTAATCTCTATACCATCAGATATAGTCATGGACCCAGATCGACAGCTGATGCAAGCATCAACTGTGGCCAACCAAGGCCTCCCTAGGATCAATGGATGTTCCCCCAGCTGTGATTTTGGTTGCAATATCAAAAAGTCAGCAGGGTATTCCCATGAATCTACTGAGATGACAAGGTCATCCAGAATCCCTTTGGGTCTAATGGTGGATCTATCTGCCAATTCTAAAATGGTAGGGATCGGTCTAAAATTAGTGAGTCCAAGCTTCCTCACAGTCTCAATTGTTATGACATTGATCGTTGCTCCTAAGTCGACTAGCACGTTAGGTATCTGCGTTTTTCCTATATGTACAGTGCCAGTAGGATTGCCAGGGTCGTCATACTTGGTCACAGGGGTTTTTCTTTTTATTAAAGCAGATAAATTCCCTATGACGTGAACAGTGGGAGGGTCTCTAGGTTTCCTCGGTTTCTTAGTGCACGTCTTGAAGGCCTTGCAGAGGGGGGATTTTAACGTAAAGATTCTTCAACTCTCCTAGGAGGTTGAACTGAGGTTGCCCCCCTATTTTTGGTAGCATTAGTCTCTTGGGATATGGTGGTTGCCTTGCCAGCTGGGTAGGCTGCGTATTATCTGATTTCTCATTTAATGTTTCAGCCGTCCCATCTAAGGGATGCTCATCACCTTCAGTGATAGGAACCGGATCGGATGGATGCTGTGAACTCTCTCCTTTTTCATGCGCAGAAGGTGGAATATCTTCTGTAATTACAGGTTCTATTATCTTCCCAGATCATAGACGAATATCATTACAAGGTACAGGGGAGAGAGAGTAGGCCGGCATATTGACATTTTCCAATTGATGGACTGTTTTATTATTCGGGTTAGGATTAGGTTGGGCAGGCAGCTGAGGCCGTATTGGTATAATAGGAACATGATTATTCTGCAGCTGCGACTGCTGAGGTGGGTATTGAGGATATTGAGGAAATTGAGGGTATGGAGGAGAATATGGTAACTGTTGAGGTGGAGGTGGTTGAGGGAAATGGTTCCCGAGAGGAAAGTTCCTCCATCCAGGAGACCATGACGTAGGTTGATGTGGTGGCTGTGTCCAAGGACCCCATGAGTTAAAATTTTGCATTGCAGGTTGGGGAGGATTCCACTGAGCATAATTTGAAGGGAATTGTGTAATCACATTTTGCATGTTATTATTCCAATTGCTCATATTATTCAAAAATGGAAACGAGTCCAGAGGCATACCTTGATTTCAAGCCTGCCAAGGTTTCTTCTGTGCAATGAAATAGGCTGATTCCACTTCTAGAGTTGATGCATGCAGGACAGCTTTCACTTGGGGAAGTGTGGGACATTCCTTCATGTCATGGTTCAGCTCACACAGCTGACATTCTTGTATTTTGTCAAGAGGGCATTCTTTCAGCAGATGATTCTTTCTACATCGGGGACAAAACACACCTAGTGTGAGATCCTCCACTGCCTGTTTTTGTTTGGCCTTCAGGACATCAATCTCTGAAGAGATGGAGCTCATCATTTCTGTTTTAAAATTTTCAAGGAGATTTCCTATCTCTGCATGTGTAGCTCCTCCATTGGATGACTTCTGAGTTCTGTCGAAGACATCACGTTCCAGCTTATCCCGTTTATCCCGCTTATTATTCCTGGAAGATCCCCTGGAGTATCTCTTACATAATTCCACAATCGTCTCAAAAGGTTCTTTGGAGATATCTCCCTTTCCTAACATATTTAACATGTCTAAACAATCATCCCTGATCCCTCGAAGCAAGATTATCTTGAGCACGTCCAACCCCATGTTCGTCTGCCCGACTCTTTGCACATTGTACAGCAGCCTTTCTACAAAATCCTCCAGACTTTCATCCTCCTTTTGCACCATCTTGAATAATTCCTCTCTTTTGTTCCTGGTGTTGTAATATTCTTGATATTTCTCTAGGAATACTTGCTTCATCTTATTCCAATTAGCAACAGTTCCTCCCCCAAGGCTCATGAACCATCGTAATGCATTGTCCTTCAGGGTGGCGGGAAAAATTTTCAGCTTTTGGGCATCTGTGACATAATCATAGCTGCGATAGAGGATATCAAATTCAAAAAGGAATTTGTCTGGATATTCTGTCGCCCTGCCATGGAAGCGAGGCAACACTGATGGTGAGATGTTCTTCATAGGAGTTGTCCCCTCTGGCTGCTGAATTGGAAATTGTAATGTAGCCGTAGTTCCTTCTGGCAGGGAGTAATTTTCATGATGGTATTCTACCACTGCCTCTTCTTCTTCGGTCTCATGTCTGTTATTCATCTTTTCTTCTGTATCCTCTTCTGCGTTCTTTTCCTCAGTTGTAACAGCTGTGTATTCTTCAGTTGTAACAGCTACGTACTCCTCAGTTGTAACAACTACGTATTCTTCAGTTGTAACAGCTGCGTACTCCTCAGTTGTAACAGCTGCGTATTCTTCGGTTGTAGCAGCTGCGTATTCTTCAGTTGTAACAGCTGTGTATTCTTCAGTTGTGATAGCTGTGTACTCCTTAGTTGTAATAGCTACGTCAGTTGTACCTTCCTTAGCAGGGGTATATTAGGGAGTCACGCCTGCTCTTGTATTCTCCACCGTGGACGTTGGCGTTCCAAAATTGGCAGGGTTTCACCTGATAGGAGTTTCTTGATGACGAGCCCTGATGGATGAATCAGTTATGTCAACAAGATCGTCGATGAATGTTCTTCTGCCCAATTGTTGTCCTCGACCACGACCCGAACCACCTGCGCTGTTAGTAATTTGTGGGGTTTTGGGAGTTGGAGGTGATCGCGTTTTACCCTCCTTGTATTCATGCGAACCAAATCATTTCAGCAAAGAAAAGACTGACTAGAAACAATTACCAGATGCAACTAATGATCAATGTTTAATTTTTATCCTTCCCCGACAACGGCGCCAAAATGTCGAGCACCCTATATGCAGATAAATTATCACCAACACACAGAGCATGCGAGATTCATTGTCAACCCGAGAAAGTCTTTTATTTCAAAGGATAAATGCACAGTATATGCTTAAACATCAATTCATTATAATTGCCTACTGTTATACTCTAACAACTATGTTCATCCCAAGGGGCTGTGTAATCCCAATTGCTGTCTAATTACTATTCTACCATGCCTCAACAAGAAATCAAATAAGCTTCAAAGACAATTGCAGATACAAAGAAATCCTATTCACATCCTAGAACAAGTAACTCACTTCTTCAATCTGATCACTCTTAAAAAAAAACCACAAGCAGAAACTGAATATTAATCTAGAAATTCAATTGCAAGGGATTGAGTTCAACTGTTCTAAGAAATTGAATTGCAGGAATGAAAATCAACAATCATACAAGAAAGATGAATTGTAAAAGGGCTCATGGGATCACAACTTAACTGTAAGATGAACAAGGCTGTGTACAACTACCAAATGAAACGCATAAAGCAAGCCCTACTCAGTCGACTGTTACTCTTCACCATTTACCAATCTCAAAGAAATATAATCTTAACTATACTGAAGATCCACATCACACTTACTACTGCTGCGTACAAAGATAATATCATAAAGGAAACATCACACAACAATAAATTAAAGAATCCTAATTTAACTCAGCAATCTCTGTGGAAGACAGGCCCAGCCTTCACACAGAGATGCTGGCTGAACAACACGAATTCCTTTAACTCAGCAGTAACCCCTTATATTAAGAGAAGAATGATTACACAGTTTGCCTTGGCTGCTAATACAATGAATTAATTGTCTGTTGTTCAACCCCCTGGGTCGAGGCAACTCCCCATATTTATACATACAAATCATAACATCCAATCCTATAATCGGGCAGCCATGAAGATCTCTGATCTTCAGGTGCCCTAAATAACTAGTTGTTACAATACGTGGCAGAATAGAGACATAAAAATATGAGAAAGCTGTCGATTGACCCAAGAGTGGCGATCCTTCCAGATCATAGCTAGACTCGAGAAACAACATACTCAAGATAGTGCATTCTGTTACAGCTACCCTGTCACAGCTCCACCTAGGATGTTGTATTAGAACCATGTGCCTTAATTGATGATTCGAGCCCCGAGGATCCCTTTGCAAGCAATGAACATCCCTTTTTTCACGACTTGTTCAGCCCCACCTTCCTGCAGTCCATTTATCTCAACTACCTTCATAAATCATAACATGTTAGCACAATTAAGAGATACACAGCTTTAATTATCACAATCATAAGCATTAATAAGATAAAACAATGATCAGTCATACCTTGGCAACTTGGGGGAATAAAGTAGGGACAACAAGTCTGATTAACATGACAAGTGGTGTAGGACAGGGGCAGGAAAGATGATTAAGGATGATAAAAAAGGACCAATTCGGGGCTCAACATATGCAATCAACCATATAAGAATGATTGTCTCCAATGTAGGGACTAAACTATGATTCTCGCAACTTCTCATGTAGTTGGTCAACATACTGCTCATATTCTTGAAGGGCTCTGTGAGTATTCTTCAAAGAATCCTGGGTGGATTCCAAATCAAGGCCGATCTTGTCAATATTTTCTTCATCCGTGAAGGATGTGCCATGATACAGCTCTTCAAGATCCAGTAAAATATCTCTATCAGAAAGCAGCTAAGAAAAATTTCCTCTTAGGCTTCCTATTCCCTCCTGAATGTGCACAAAATATTCAACAATGGGTTGCTCCTCCATTGATGTAGTTCTCCAACAACAGTGAGAGATAAAAGCACAAATTTCACGGAGGTTTTCATGGATTCCATGATATTTCCCTCACTCATTTTCAATGGCTCAATCACGGAAATAAGTTTTTGTTGGTGAACCTCCTCTTCTACTTCTTGCAATTCAATCTCCTTTGATTCATGAACCCCAATACTGGAGGAATCAACTAAACCAATCTTCCCACTAGAAGTGGCTTCCATTTGCGGCTGCAATAAAGGAATACAAAAATCATTATTGTATCCATACCTTTGTGCTCAATTCTCCTCCTCCTGTGATAGTCTTATGTCAACAGGCTTCTTCTCCAAATTTTATGATTCACACCCCACTGATCTTTGCTTGTCTTCTGCTTCATTATGTAGCTCAAGTGGTGACTGTGAATCTGTTTTATGTTCTTCTTTTGGATCTGATCCAAAATATGTCTCACCACCATCAACAGAACTAGCCTCCTCAGCATTGATCTTGAAATCACCAACAAAGAAGCTTGGGTGTCCATGATTGGATTCAATCTCAACATCGTGAAAAACCTCTTGCATTGTAGCTTGGCCTACCCTCTTGCAATGTTCCTCAATCTATTTTGTGGTTAACTCAGTAGAAAATTTTTCAGATTGATGCAAGAAAGAATTGCTGCTACAAAAATGAGATTTACCTCCTTTTCTTAGCTTGAAGTCTTCCTCTTCCTGCTCAATGTACTCACTAGGGGAGATACCTGGGTCTTCCTCTGGAAGATTTCTTCTCTTCCCCTTTTGAGGATGGTTTGATTTTGGATCTTGATTTTCTAAGAAAACTAATGAACTTTCCTCCTTTGTTTCCTTAGGATTAAAATTCTCGGAGACTCCTCCTGAAGAGGATCCAAAAATTCTCATTAAGTAGGAGGCAGTTGAATCCCATGTATAGTCATCTATTTTGGCTCCTCTAGGTTTATTTCGATCCTCGGTCAATTTAGACCTTGGTGAAAAAGGTCTAATGTCCTCATCATATCTCTGGTCACAAAATTAACCATCTTCATCTCGAAGGAGGCCTCCATCTATGTAGAGGATTTATGCTTCCTCATATGGCTCGAACTCTTCATCTTCAATGACCGGAACTAGTCCCATAGCTGCAATTTTGAGTTATGATCTGCAATATTCCTCAACAGTGAGATTATTTCTATCCACAGGGGTGGAGGAAAGTGATTTGATACCACTATAATATCTATGATCAGGTTGGAGTTGATATTATGCAAAATATAAAACTTTACAGTGCAATTTGGACAAGCAGAAACTAGTTAGAAAAGAACAGGTCAAGGAAATAATTAGATGAATCCAAGATAAAGAATTTGCGATATTAAGGTTCTTTCAGATGTATGGGAATGTGTGCAGCAGAAAACATGACAGAAATAGGGCCAAATTCTGAGTCCTATGCACAAAGCACCGGGGCCATTTACATTTCAACAACAGTTGTCACTGAGGTCTACTTTGAGGCTTCCTTGGCACTCCAGCATATGCATACTAGACTTCGTTGTTTACACCTGAATGTATCCAGTGGTTTCTGTCAGACATTAAACTCCCAATTAAATGATGGACAAGAGTTTAAGGGAGATTGGGAGGTTCTGGGTGAGTTTGGGAAAGTAAGTTGGATTTCCTATTTTCCTTCCCAAGAACCAAAATGAAATTCTCTAATTAGTGTTATGAAGATGGAATATGATTCATTATTATCTAAATAATTCATAGCAGGTTACATAATTGAATTTGAGTTCATATTATATATTTTACAGGAAAATAGTAAAACTAGCTATTTGGACTGCCTGACTAGTTTGACTTCTAGTGGACCCAAATTATGTACGAACTGAACTAAATTGCATTCTGAAACTTGGTATGGATTAATTATGACTTTAATGACCTGTAAAACTTTACAGAATGACATTTTGATTTGTATAACTCATAGTCAAAATTTCTAATCTAATGAGCATAGGTAGGAAAATGACTCAATTACTTGCAGAATATGAAAGGAATATTTATGAATAATATTAAGGATGGTTTATCAGAGAATAAAAATCATCATACATAGATTTTTGCAGCACCAAAATGACTCTAAGAGTCTTAGTGACCTCCAGCATGACCATGTCTCAGTTACATCAAAGAAAGCTCCATTGGTTGGAGTTTGGAATACATAGTGAAGATATGTTCTGAGAAGCATGAGTAGACCTGTTGTAAATTCAGTGAGAAGATATGGAATCCTCCTCCATCATGGCATAATTCAAATCATCACAGGTTGATGCCCACATAGAATTAGAGAGAAGGAAGAAGATAGAAGGTTGTTGTAGGAGAGATTCCTTCTTCAATATTTTGGGAGTCTTCAAGGAATTTCGACCCCAACTTGATATCAGACTGTAATGGCTTCAATAGTATCTTCAGTGGTTTTACAATAGTCTTCAGTACCTGTAAGAGAGAGTGGAAGAGATACTGGAACAATAATAGCTAAGGGGAGCATCATCCAAAGCAAGGTTGAGGCACACCACTCAATAAGAGAAGCTAAATTTCTCACATTCAATTACAAAATGGTCAAAAGATGTGAATTGGAGTTGGAATCATTCTTTTATAGAATTTAGGGTGACATGCTGAGCAATTTGATTCGCTTGGTGACCTGTAAGAACCCTTTCACATAAGCCACCCATGAGTGGATATACTTGCCATTATTTTTCCTTACAAGCTTTTCTTTCCTTTAGATTCTGTGCCCCCCTTTGTCTCAATACATTTCCTGCTTTGTTAGAGTTTCCTTCTTTGTAAACTGAGCTCCCTTTTAGAAAGTGCCCCCCCCACCCCACTTTGCCTCAAGATGTTTCCTGCTTTGTTATATTTTCCTGCTTTGTAAACTGAGCTCCCTTTTGTAAACTTCACCCTCCTTAGCTTTTCCTAGAGATTTCTAATTTCCTGCTTTTGGAAACTTCTTACACCTCCCTACTTTTGATCTGCTTCTAAATCGAACAAGTTGTTTTACCCACCTTGCTAATTTCTTGTCCTATGTTCCAATTTAGCAAGCTTATCCTCATGAGGGCACCCTCTTGGCCCACTTGCACAATTTTTAGGAATATTTATTTATAAAAATAATTTAAAATTAATTAAATTATCTCATCTACTAGACTTAGGCTAATTTTATTCTATGATTACAAAATTGAATAAAATTAATATCCATAGGGACAAATTTGTCCCATTTACCCATGGGAATTGACTGAATCAAAATTGGGGACATGACAAACAAGAGGGAACTTCCTTTATATTTCCTTCAAAAGATGTATCCAAAGTTCATGTTGGGAAAATATATAAACTATTTTGATACCTTAGAGTTCAAAGGAATTGGTTTTGGGATGCCTCAAAGTCGTCCCAATTTCGGGCATTGAGATGCCAATCACCCAATCCCTCCACCTCGCGGGAAGTTACCTATGCTAGATATGCCATATGGACATAAGATGATAGCACATACATATGAGGAATTTCTTAGTGTGGCACATGCGATTGTCTACCATAGCACCATTATTGAGTGTATTAGCGACAACTCTATCGATCCTTAGCTCTACTTAGCATAAGGTTGGCTACATCCTTGTCCATTATTCATGTTTCTCTGGATGATGCTTCTATTAGGGTTATCTCTACGATGACAGATATGGTTAGTTATTAGGCTTATTTCCCTCGTCGTTCATGATGTGGTGTTCAACATAACCTTGTTTTGAGTGGTTGTTTTGTTTCTTTTCTGCCCTTCATCAGAATTGGATTATCTAATGTTGTTGGTAACATAATCATGGTTCGTATGAAGAAAACTGAGTGTCGAATTCCTCAAGGATGTAGGAGAACACATATGTCAAGGGACCTCGCCGAACAATATAAAGCAAATTATAGTTTCCTTAGGACGGTCTCGCCTGCTACCAAACACCACATGAGAAATATGTATTATTGGGTTCAATGTCGACATGGTGAACTAAATTTAGAAGACCTGGTAGCTGATTATGGGTGGATGGCTAAGGATCCTATCCCTTCTTGCTCCCATGAACCTAGGTATATTAATACCCTCAAGATTTTGTGGCATACTAAAAATCTTCTAGGTTGAGATTTGATGGATTCCATTGGAGGTATTGGTGAAAGCAGTGTCCAAGACTCTCCTGTGATAGCTCAGCTTGATCAGCTCGAAGGATGGTTGCAAAACCTAGTGAAGGCTCATGCATACCTCGAATCAAAACTTAGTCATCTCGTGCGTATAAAAACTGAGATGGTGTTTTGCAAGAAAATGGAGTAGGCTCATGATGGGAACGTCACCAATAGCAAAGAGGCTTCCCACATAATGATTTTTGATGATTCCTAGATTGCAACATTCGCCCTCTAATAGGCTAGTATTCTCATGTGGTTTTTTGGTCTTTATAAAGTTGGTCCTATTAGTTATATTTTTTGTAATTAGTTATGACTATTTTTTTTGTATACACCCCACTTGACGGGGATGTTTAAGTTTGAATATCTAGAAATTTATAAACTTGAGTACAATGTTTTAAATTTTCATATTAGTAGTAACTCTGACTGGAAGATGGTGGAAAAAGTAATATGGTTGTGTGGCTAATATGGTTTCCCCAATGGTAGGCGAACCTCTGTAACTGTTTTTTTCACTTGAATTTTAATTCTCTAATATGATGCGAGCTTTACAAATCATATTAAAATTTTAAACTATATAACACCCCTACAATTTGTGGGATCATTATTAGCATTATACTATTATTCTATTTATCCTCTTGTTTGCTTATAGTATGGTGTCTTAGGGATCTTGTTTGTTACCACTTAATAATATGACATAAAGCCACTATTAAAAATGGGTTGATAAAAATGGATACCTCCAATATCTAGTAAAACTAGGGATTTTTTCCAATATTTAGTGAAATTAAAAATATTCAGATAGCTATGCTATGCTATATAACACATTCACTAAGTAAACTCTTTATGAATCCATATATTCTTCATAACACAAAAGACCATCAGCATTCCCTCAAGCCTTATTCCCTAAAGCCTTATTAGAGTGCCAATCTGCACGAACATTCAGCCTATAAATATGTTCAAAAGTAAGATATCTTTGAATGGTCCTTATATTCTTGCTTGACGATTAGTTTCTCTCTTTACGAACTAAATGAATGAAAGTAAAGTCCATTCGAACTCGTCTCCCACGCAAAAAAGAAATGACGGTATCGGTTCCCTCCGCAGCGAGAGACCCATGGCGGCGATGATGAGAGGATTTCAACTTACGCAATGGCCAGCGAGGGAAGCATGAACCAGGATAAATAGATGTTCTAATAATGGATTCAAAGAGTACACTGGAATTTCTATAACACTCTTGATACTATAACATACTAAAAAAATGGACAACGGGCGCAACGATAGATATTAGCATAAATCTACACTAGGCAAGTCCAGTCCAGAGTACAGACACACCGACATACATATTAAAAATTTTCAGTCGGAGCCCACAAATCTCTTTCTCACTCGAACAGCGAATTCTGCAATCTTGTCAGGATGTGGAAGGATTTTCTTAACGCTCTCTCGCTCCATACACGCATTCACCCACTCATGAAGCCTTGGAAACTGAGTCTCCAATGGTATCTTCCAGTTTCCCATTGTCTCATAGGCGAGGAACCAACCCGCAAATGGAATAAATGCAATATCCATGAACCCAAAGTGCTCCCCTCCGAAATAAGGCTTAACGCCACCGGAAAGCTCATTGAGTGCTCCTTCCAACAATCCCAGGTCCTCCAAGAAATTGCGCTTAGCTTCTTCATGGGCTTCTCCTTTGCATCTCATTATGGGAGAAGCTCCATTACCATAAAACTGCATAAATTAAAGCGATTTAGTACGCGCCATTTATTGATCTGAGATTAAATGAAGAATTCGTTCAAGTAATGAAATCATCTGAATATAAATACCTTCTTATCTACAAAGTCTGCCCAGAATCTTGCACGGGCTCGCTCATATGCGGTGGCGGGCAGAAAAGGATTGGAAGCAGGCCAGGCCTCGTCGATGTATTGGAGAATGATGAGAGACTCGCAGACATGGTTGCCGTTGTGGATGAGAACGGGTATCTTCTTGTGAACTGGGTTCATCTGCAGCAACAGCTCGCTCTTGGCGCGGAGATTCTCTTCTTGGTATTCATATTTGACACCTTTCTCTTCCAAGGCAATCAAAACCCTCATACCGAATGCACTCGCCCAGAAGCTCAACACCTTCACCTGCTCCTCCTCGTCAACCTTCGCCATCGTCCGCTCTGCAAAACTGAAAAACAATGAGAGCACAATTATCTCTGGATCAATGAGTGTCTGTCCCGGTTGCTTGAATGCTTGGCGAGCGTTCCAGATAGGTAGCTATATATAGATTGCCGGAACCCTCTATCCATTCCCCGAGTGCATATGCGATAACGTCACAACGGCTTTAACATATCCATGCATGGCAAGTGCATAACCGATTACATCACACCCCCATTAAAAATGGCCGTGTCTAACAACCTCGCCCATAAAGATGTCACCACATACCCTCGATATTTTGACAGCTTCTATTAAAAAAATGTACTAATCCGTTGATTTAAAAAAATCTTCAATTTTTTATATAAATTATTAAGGTTGTAAATTGTTTTTATTATATATTATTCTTTTTCATTATCACTTAATATAATTTTGCAATTCATTTCAACAAAACAAGAGAAAGATGCGGGAAGTGTCCCATCTCTAAAAAAAAATATAAAAATAACATTGCATGTATTAATGTGGTATAGCATAATGGAGTCCAAAATAAAAAATAAGAATGCATGTATCAATGTGATATAGCATAGTGGAGTCTAAAATAAAAAATAAGAATGGATGTATTAATGTGATATAGCATAGTGAAGTCCAAAATAAAAAATAAGAATGCATGTATCAATGTGATATAGCATAGTGGAGTCCAAAATAAAAAATAAGAATGAGGTAAGTTTCCATCTATCCCATATATAATAATAATCGATTTATAAGGTCATTGCCAAGTGAGACGTAGGTCTTTCCGATTTGAACTTGTGACATCCTAAGAGAAAACACATGTTCGTAACAGTCAGGTCCACTTAGACTAAATCATTACTTACTACTCACCATATGGTCAACAGATCTTTTAACTAAAAAAACATTTATTAATAGAGATCAGTTTAAAAATAATTGTTTTTATTTTCTTGTTATATTGTAATCGCTCATTGGCCAAGTTATTTTTATTTTGACTTTTAATTACTTAAAAATGTGTTAAAGAAATTACTAAGTTTATCAAATTTTGGTAAATTTATATATCAATTTAAGTATTGGAATTTTTTTATAGATAAATGCTTAATTTACAAATTAGTTAATGTGAATGAATTGATTAATTTTTTATGATTTTATTTCTAGATCTATAATTAAAAATTATTTAAAAAATAAAAAATTTTAAAAAAATCTACAATGGCGAATTGTTTTAGTGATCAATTACTCTTCCCATCTAACTATATGATGATTTAAAAATAATAATAATGATAAAATTTATAATAGCCACGTGTCTGTTATTGTTTATCTTAAACGAATATATATGATGTGGTTTTGATGTGATTCATAATCCATGACTTTTAATGCAATCTCAATTTTCTTGTCTTCCATTAGATATGTTGGCATTAAAAGCTTCAAGCTCGAACATAGTAAGTCTTAACAAGTAAAATTTTCCCTTCATTCATGTCCATTTAACCTTGGAAAATCAATCTAAAAGGCCCAAAATTGGAAGCTAAGATTCAAAAGGTCTTCATAATTCAGATCGCTCTTAGTCCCTTGATAAGAGTGGCCTAGGTCGCACATAATACTTCGATATGTGTGAGTCAAGTTGTAGAAAATCACTAAAAAAATGCAACCCAATAGTTGGCTTGGCTTTTGTTTCCTTTTGCTTCATCTCCGACAAAAGGAAAACCAAATTGAACTCGAGTCTCTACGTGGATGACGATTTTAGAGCCCAAATATCAACTCCAGACTCCCATCATCAGTTATAAAAGAGACACCAAGGTCCCTCATTCAATACACAACTCCTTTCCATTTGTTCATAGTCGTCACTCTGTCGAATTTCCACCAAGACTGAAGTAGACCTTTTCTTGTTTCCCTCCCACCTTTCTTGGAGATCCTATCTAGTGAAGTGTGGCCAAAGAACCGAAAGGGCGTGAGGAGAACCAACGGACCCTCCCCTGGATAGCTGTGAAAGCTTCCTCTTCTATGATTTTTCACATGTTATTGGTTCTTGTATTTCCCTTTCATATTTTGAATAGAAAATTATTTATTCTTTCATCCATTATATGCTTGTTGATTGAGTTTATAGGAAAAAAAAATATATTTGCAATTTATTTATACCTGCACTTGAAGTTTAATTTGTTAGATCAATAGTTTGTTTTATTTTTATCTCTTTGAAACTCTGCTAGAGTTCACAACCCTCTAACAAGTGCTCTTTTGGTATGGGAGTGTGCGAAAGAACACACCATATTTTTTGGTGACTCCGTTGAGGAAGATATTTACACTGGTACAAAATGACGAATTAATGACTAAACAAATGACTAAAATTCAGCTATAAACGACTATTTTTGATCGGTAACTAATAGTAGCTAATTTCCACTATCTTATAGCTAGTTGCATTTCACTTAGTCATTAATTGGTTGACTTATTAGTCATTCATTTAGTCATTGATAGTCACTAATTTAATCACTGATGTAGTCATTGATTTAGTCATTGATTGCCACAATTAATGACCAAATATATGACTAAATAAACTACTTACTATATGATAACATATTAATGAATAAGCTAAATACGACTAAACGTTAGTCACGCTATAAGATACTGGAAATTAGCTACTAATAGTCGTCTATATGCAAATTTAGTCGTTTTCTTAGTCACTAATTTATGATAGGGTATGAAGGAATCGAAGAGCCAATCTCTTGCCTATAATTAGATAGGTACTATA
This sequence comes from Larix kaempferi, assembly GCA_027924585.1. Classification (NCBI taxonomy): domain Eukaryota; kingdom Viridiplantae; phylum Streptophyta; class Pinopsida; order Pinales; family Pinaceae; genus Larix; species Larix kaempferi. Next base: position 740,049 of record BSBM01000316.1, on the reverse strand, counting down.
CCATGGAGCTAGCACCCTTTAAGAAGTTGTTATTGCTTGACAATGATGATTTTCAAACAAATTTTGCATCATTCAAGCATACAAAATAATGATTACCAAGTTACTATAGATCCATAATGGCTTACCTTGTACTAGTCCTTCAAGTTTTTCAATTGCATTTATTAAGAGCAAATATATTTTTGCACTTAATAAAAGCAGTTGAAAAACTTGAAGACTAGTACAAGGTAATCCATTATGGATCTATAGTATCTTGGTAGTCATGATTTTGTATGCTTGAATGATGCAAAATGAAAAAATCGCAGAAATTTATAGAAATGGCAAGCATGCATCCATTGTTAAACTATCTACCGAGTCGTCTAGAGAAGTGCCAAGATATCTAAATTTGACTAAAAATTCTTAAGTAACTTGAAGATCATGGTGGATGATGCCATGGAAAGGAGAATTTCAGTTTATATAGAAGCAAAGGTTGAACAAATGGTGTCCCAAAATCATCTTCCTCCAATGTGGGCCAAGCCACCATCTGTTAGGAACCCATGTCAACCCTTCTATTTACTTTGTTAGTATATTGTTGTTGGACGCATATGCTTTGTAAGTCGTCCCATAGTATTTGTTGATCCATAGTTTGTATTATTGTTGTTGGACACATATGCTTTGTAAGTCATTTCGTAGTAATTATTGATCCATATTTTGTATTGGCCCATGGTTTGTATTGACACATGGTATTGACCCATGGTATTAGCGCCTAGACTTAGTATATAATTTTGTGTTAAGACCAATGAAGGTACCATGAATTTATTTGTATTGAGCTTGATCAAAGGAGGTTGCCCCCTCGAAGTGGCCTGCTATCAATATAAAAGTGATTCTAAGTTCTGTTATTTCTGCTATTGTGTGTGTTTTCATTAATTAATTATTGCAGGTTCTTCACACTATCCCTTGTAAAATGAGCACAGGTGCATGTTTCTCTTAGGTTCCATGAACATATTACACAACCTTCAGGTAGTTTCAATCATATTTGGATGTCCATCTTAACTTCAAAGGACCAAAACTTGAACTAGTAAATTTGGAATATTTAAAATATATGTACAAAAAATAACCACATCTAATAAACCAATTTTTCCTCTGATTCTAGAGGGTCAATCACTTGAATGCCTCCACTAGTCAAGCCAATGGAAAACTGATTAGGTTCTGATGGTTGTGCAGCAACCACAAGCGGATAGACATTGCCACTGCACATATAAACCAACACAAATCCATTAGATAATTTGTCTCTTGTATGGAAATGCCATTGAAGTTTTCAATTTTGCTATGAGATATCTAAAGTTGCTAACCTGCTGAAGCCTAGCTGTATATATATGGAAGGTGCAACACAAAAATGTGGTCTCAAGCTTTCTGAATCAAATACTCCAACAACACCATCCATGAAACTAGCATAGACTAGAAGGTTGTCACATGAGTATGTTGCACTTGAAATTGGTGCAAACAGTGAATCATGGGGTGTCCACTGCAATGCAGAAAGCAATCATGCATCATTTTATCAACTCTTTGGTGTGTCCCTAGCAATCTTTATGTTATAACATGATACAAAAATCAATCTTGCTATCTAGCGATAAAAAGTAAGAAACAATGAACACTTATCTAAGTTTTACTGCATATGACTGATCATGTTATAACACGTTATATCAAAAACTCAGGCTTACGAGGCACAAGCGATCCAATTTAGAAGCATTCTAAATAACAAATTACAATCTGGCTCTCATGCACAACCAACAACTGAACTTGATCATTATGGAATAATACTCTAGTATCTACATCAACTGAAGATGGGCTTGTTGCCTGCAACTGAATAGACTTTGAATTTTTGCTTATCCCATCCATCTATACCCCATACACAAAGCTGCATATAGAGATTGATATGTGAATTTACTGGAAGGTTATACTTCAATATGTTACCCAAATGCAAATAAGAAGACATAACATGGATATTTATATCAAGTATAGGATGTACAATAAGCATCATCCCCAGAAGATACTAAAACATTGAGAGAATGAGAAAATGCGAGACAAGTGATTCTCTTATGGTGGCCCTTCAGCTTTGTTTTCACCTACAATCAGGAAATTGAAGGGATCATTACATTTTGCAGAATCAACTTATCCATATTGTCAACAAAGTAACGAGGACTAGATAGAATTTATAATTTAATATAATGTAGCACCTCATCAAATCAGACATTGTATATCTGAATTGTTGAATCCTCCATTCCAATAGCAATGATATTATTATCTTGAGGATGGAAAGCAAGAAAGGTTGTTGTGGGTGGGGGTGGCATAAATGTTGTCATGACCTACAAAGAACTAGGTGTCAATGGTCTGAAAACATCTCATGAAGCTCGTTAAAATAAAATTAACTCCAAACACAAAACTGCTTAAGTTCATATTAAAGGACATGTTCAAAGCCTCAAGAGAGAACTAGAGTGTAAAAGCCATGATTTACTAACTCCGTGGAAACCTATATGGATGAATATCTTCTTCAATATGTGATAATTTGGGAATCATACATAGCAAAATTATAGTTTAAAATTAACATGACGAAGCATATTAAACCAAGATACAAGACACCTATTCATGCTATACAAAATCATTTCATCTTAAATGTCATCATGTTCAATAGGGACACCTTCCCACCAGAAGCAGACATAACATAAGAATCATTCTTTGAAAAGGCTATACATGAGACTGCTTCTTCTATATTTGTATCACTCATATCATTTGTCATAAGGATTCCACTTGTTGGCATCCACAGTTGCGGTGCAGTATTTACTGTGGCCTGAAAAATGAATTTCCAACTTTCAAATGCTTGCAAATGCTTATTAAAAGCATAATTCTAAAACTAAAATCAAACACTAGGTTAGGACACTTTTAGAACTGTACCTTGCCATATGGATTGCGATCATTACGCAACCATTTCCAAAGCTTGTGAACAACATTGGAGGAACGAGCTAGGAGAACAACCTTTGAATTTTTGTATATTAATCTGACTACCTGTAAAACACATTTGTAATGTTATATCCTGATTCAAGCACAAAAACCTTATAAGATACATAAAATGAGGTCCAACAGCTATGTTATGTCCTTGTTTTTTCTGGGTATAAAAGGAATCATGCGCACAAATTGCCTTTCCAGTAGGTAGCGTATCTAGCAACCTAAGAGACCTACACTGTGTGATATCAGTTATATCTTCCAACTTCGAGTTCTTTCTCTTATCTACAGCCTCATCAAGGAGCCTAGGTTTCCCATATGTTGTCTGGCTGCAGTCAAGAGTATTTTGTATACACGGTGGACAACAATTGGTTGATGGTTTTTAAGTTATTTTATTAAAGAATTCTAAAATAAACCCCATATTGAAAAGCAGAGTGGTTCCAATAGATAGAAAAGGAGAATCCAATGTAACAAGTAAAGCCCAATTTTCCTATAGATTAGTTTGGTCCAATTGCCAAATATTCAATCCTTCAAGTGGAATGATTCTTACAATGGTTGAAATTGAAATTGATGCAACAAGAGGAACCCTTTGTGACCGTTCTATCAGACCAGGAAGTGAGGCAACTGTGTTTACCATAGAAGCCATGGAATTTGTTGTTGGATCCTACAAAAGGGGAAGTAATACTGAGATCTAGAAGTTTGGGTAGACACATGTTCAATTTAAAGGGAGGGCATTGTACTACCTTTGTTTCCACCACCTCTAGCGTATCCATTTCCCTTAAAAAACCCTATTCTCAAGCATACAAAGCAGACAGACTCCATCAACATTTGCTAAAATCTAGATCCCGTTATCATTTGTAGTCACATCAAGTAAGGACCCTTCCTTATTGAAACAAAGGCGAGGGATTTCCTGCAAAATTCAAAAAGACACAATCCAGATCACATATATCTAATCTAAAATAGATACAAATCAGATTTTCATATATGATATTTGATCATAACCAGAATAGAAAATATCTTCTTACTGGGAAACAACCATCAACATCAGTCGTCGTCAAAATGTTGATATTATCCATGTCCCAAAACTTAATTTAAAAATTCATCACCAGCTACAAAAAACCTGTTTCTCATTGTATCAAACTGCACAACTCCTAAGGACTGTTTTCGAAATACAGAATAGGTTCGCTTGATTGCCCTTTCACTCTCATTCCACTCAACCAAGTACAAATCACCTTCTTTGCTTGTTCCACATGAGAAGAGCCTAATCCCACAATGAATTAAAGAAGCATCCTTAGTAGTCTACCAATGACATCGAAATTAACATTATATGAATTATTCATCATGAAAAACATGAGTTTAGAAAACTTAATCATACCACGTTCCATCAGCATTGTAATCCATTATAGTACACCAATGCCCAGGGGCATCATAATTAACTCTAGATCCCAGTCGATCATAGAGCCAAGCATTGATCTTTCCATCAATAGCCGTAGAGAAAATGAACTGCCATCAACCACGGGAAATTACAAGAGAAAGTGCACAATTCAATTGTAAGGAAAATAAAATTGATGTTTTTCGACAGTGTATTCGAGATCCAAAAAGTGAGGTGAATGAACTGCATATATGGTCAAGTTAGGCATGATCATCGTCGTGCATCTATTGGATCTCTAATAAAAGCAACACCAATTACCTGAATTATTGATTCTATGACAAAATCATTAACACGTTGTGCAACATTGTAGTCAAAGAGCAGAACATCATCCTGCATTAAAATACACATGGACATAACTAAAAGAAAGATATAACTGAAATTAGTGTGCATATTTCAATCTGCAATTTACCCATAGAAAACACACCTGAGTTGGAGGAGAAATATCATTAACATCAAAATGAAAACCATATGGAGGACTATAGTGAATAGGAAATGCATCAGTAAATATTTGCAATAAAAATAATTAGTGATCAGAATACCATCTAAATAGCATAGTATTCTTGATGTTTGCAAGAAGCATACAACACAATTAGACTGTATGATTACCTAAGAAGATGGAGCAAATGTCTTGGAGCCCCTCCATACAACCTCCAAGGTCTTTTGATCTTTTTGCTTTGCTCTGTTCTAGTAATCAATCTGTGCAAAAAAGAGAGAGTCGAACCCAAGCTACAAATAAAAGAGAGAAATGCAATTATTAAACACACAGGACATAAACATGAAATATATTCAAGGAATATTATGAAATCCAACACTTAGAAGTGCAAAGAATAGCATCCATAACCCAGGAACTGACGTAAGTATTTTATTCAGATGTTCATGCTTATCTATCGGAAACCAATGGAGACTGAGACATTGAACTTTAGACTTCTAGATTATTATTAAAAGGAACCAAAGTTCCATTAGCTCTATGACATGAAACTTATGAGCATTGGTGAACACTGGTCTCAAAATACAATCTTACCGATTGAAGTTTTAACTAGCAAGGAAACCATGTCACCCTACACAAACAGAGAAGCGAATCACCTATCCCAAAAATATGATTGTCCTACATCAAGGATATGCCAAAAATGCCAAGGCTAAAGACAACACTCTGATGTGTGGTATCTATTTTCCATGCTCACTCTAAAATGCAAGAAAATAACATGAAACTAGTCATAGCTCTAATATGTCCTGAAGTAGGAGAAACCCAAGGAGTTACTTCTTCATCAAAGGTAAAGAAAAGGCAACTTAGAAAACCATGAAAAACTCATAATTGAGATTAACAAAGATGTATTATAATTCTAAAAAATATATTAGAAGAAGCAATGGAAAATGAGAAAGAGAGCACCTCACTTACACCCAATAACATATTTACATGCAATTTAATAAGTTATTGCAATATAAAAAGCAGAAGGCATTTCCAGAATCATCAAAAAAGCTCTGTGCCTAGCAAATCAGCTTGAACTGCAAAATGTCCAAAAGGATCAATCTGCCATCCAAAATGTGGGTTTTTATTAAATTGTTGCTTGATAAAAAGATGTCCAAGTGTTGTTTTATCGATCATATCTACATAATGTGTTGTTGCTTCATCATGCATACACCAGCCACCATTTCTATAGTTTGAAATACAAAACCGAATCAGCACAACCACTAAGTGATATTAATCCTTTTAAAAGAACACGTTTGTTTGCAGAGAAAAGAAGAGTACATGAATTCCAACTGGCCTGAATCAACTAGTTTCTTTCCTTGTCCCTGCTTTTCCTTACGTTTCTCCCTCCACCACCTTTGAAAAAATGCATGCAACCACCACACTAAAGGATTTGACACCCATGTATCAAATGCTAATGCTGCTGCTTTGTGAAGATATTCAACAATAGGAGGGTATCACGTATAGTAAAACTGATTCTCCTACCAATATGAGATTTGCATGTCTTAAGAGGTTCCATTTGACAACCAAAATTCATGACTTCAATCCAGATGGAATAATAATGTAGTAATCCCTAAGGATAATAATGGAACTACCCATGTGTGGAAAAGAAGAGATGCAATAATCAGCTAGGGAATATTTCTTGGGAAGATTTTGTTTTTCCTCTTTGTCTGACACAACTATAGTGGAGCAATGTGTTTGAATTTCCTTCACAGGCATGTCATCTAAAAGAGTCATGCCACAACTCTAGTGGTGGTTGTCCTTGATGATCCTTGGTGCTGCCATGAATCTATCTAGAGTGTCTAGTAGGTAATCAAGACAGACACTTTCACTTCTTTTGGTGAAAGAGAGGTAACAGAACACTTGAAAATTCACCCAAATAAAAGGAAACTAAAATGGATAAATTTTCCATTTTGGACATAGCTATTCAATGTTCAACTAATATGATCACCTTAAGAAAAGATTGTGAAAATCTAGATGTAAGACCTAGATCTACTGCATTTGACCTACTTGCATGGATAGGTAGGGATAAGGCTATTTTGACATAATGATGGTTTAGCATGTATACTTTAAAGTTTGAAGCAATGACATATGCATCCCTTTCAGTACTATAATTATCAGGTTTTAAAAAAATCATATAAAGAATGGAAGGTGTAATGCACGGTGTTTAGCTTAATAAATAGCCATGTAAAGGATAGAGGAGACCTTAACTTCTGTCATCCAATATTCTCAGTTAAAGGAAAATCAGTCTAATGCGTACTGGGCAGAATTTATAACTATTCCATATAGACATGCTTACCAAAAAATATAGGCCCCAGATGAAACTGCAACCACTGTCATATGATAATCATATAAAAAAGGTTTTCCTGAAAATATCAAAAGACTTGAATTTAAGGGACTATGTTTTGAATTGAATTTTTTTATTGTTCAGCAAATCTAACTCTTGAGAGTAATTTTATTTTTTTTCAAGAAAAACCTTTTTGGATCCCCCTCTTCCTTGGAATATCTAGATGAAGGATGGCTCAACTGCTAGCCACAATAGCAGTAGGTAACCTAGTGGGATTCAACTGGATTTGAACCTCAGCCAGACCAAAATATAATACCTCATGACTTGGCCAGACTAGAATCAGAGACCTCACAACGCCTAAATAGTGTGTTCAAACCTGCTCTTGATAGTAAATATTTACCTTCATTATTCAATAGAAAAGATGGAGAATATTTCTGATAACTTCCAATCTCTGGACAGACATGGGGATTTTGGCCAAGTCATCCCAGCCCCCAACAAAATACAAGCATGGACTAGTACCCAAAGAAAGAAACCTCCAACATTACAGGGAGGCTACTCAAAAAATATATTGATAGATTTCTTATCATGTTAATTAGATCATAAACGACCTGGATATTCTCCTTATGATGAGGGAAGACTGAAAATACAGGTGCTTCATTACCTTCAAATGTGTACTACTTGGTGCCATTTGTTGGTTGCTTATATTGTTCTTGAGGTTTCCTAGAAAGACCCAGTTTCTGCGCGGTTCAGGGAACCAACAAACCCCCTTTTCACTGGCCCTTTCGGCAACAATCAGCGAGCAGACTGAGGTCTCACCCAAGGAAAAGTTAATGGGGAAGTTGCAGAATCAGGTTTCCACAACCATGTGATGAGCACTTAGCAGACTGGCGAGCAACGCACTACAGGACTCGTGCTGTGAACTGGGGACTACGCGAAGTTCACTTCTTCGCAGTTAATTCTTATACAAATAGCACATCGACGAACTGTGCCGCTCAGAATGACTCTTTGAAAATGGGACATCGCAATTGAGACTGTGCTTCCTCTTCAACACTTATGCAACTTTGATAGACTTACTTACTGTAAACTGACACATTTAACAAGCATAATAGACTGCAACCCTTATGACTTTAAACAATATGATGGACTGTAATGTTACTGCGCACTTCCGGTGCTGCGCTCAGCGAATCACACTCTACAGACTTCGCTGGCTAAGTGTTTACCTGATTAACTTATGTATTCATCTGACTTAGAAATACTAGTGCATTCGACATTCATTCACACATTTTGTTACTTAACATATTATCCCCATATTTATCCTTATGGAGAATACATATACAAGAAAGAACACATGCATTCATAAAAAAGATCTTAACCATGTACATTAGCAAATACACATATATCAACGCATAATCAATCACATAACACAGAATTTAACGTGTTTCACCCCTAGGATGGGAGCTACGTCCACAAGAACTGTTGTTATATTATTTATGGGAAGGGTACAACATTTCTAGTCTGTGCACTCAGCTACAGACTCTCTTCTCTCTCAGTAGGTCACTGCTCACACAGCTACAGAGCCTCTTACAATCGGTCTCTCAACAGAGATTAGTATTCAATAATAACCAAAAGAATATTAACCCTTTCCCTTACAAAATTGCCCTTTATATAGAGATCGTGCTCGTAGGTCACGCCTGTTACAATGCATAGGACAAAAACCCTTAGGTTACAAAATGGTGTGGTTACCCGCCAAATCATCCTGTCGCAGTCGACAACTACTTTACATGCGCCTGGACGCTCTGCTGGACCACTCGCAGCTTGCATGCCCTTCTGACATCCGCAGTCTTCACAAAACAGTTATACTGCGTCGGGGCGTGCCGCTTTCCGCCCCTCTGGCATGCATGTCACTGTCGGCTTCATGGCTTAGCTTCTAACTATTTTCCGCCACTCTCTTGATAGATCGCTTTCATTCGCCTTCACGCTGCTCCATACCCTGTCGATGTTGTGCTGCGCTGTAACCTCACAGCTTCCCAAAATTATCTTGACAAAAATTCCTTACTTGGTCCATGCCCAATAGGCCCCTAACACTTACATGTGGCTCGTCCCCAAGTAACTTTCGACTTATGGTTCCATGATCTGCTCTTCCTCTTGCGGAGCTATTTTGACAGTGAATTCTTGGTAAGTTGCACTCAACTTCGCAACTGTATCCTTGGCATCCTGTTCAATTGCTATAATGGTTTCCAACACATATGGTGTTAAGTCATCCTAAGTTTTCTCTTGCACTGAATCCTGTGCGTCGCGGAGTTCCCTTAGTTTTTCTTCAATCTATTGCGTTAGTGCATGGGATTCCTCCTTCAGGGTCTGTGACTTATCTCCGGATTCAGCGTCCTGTTCTCTTAGCACTAGAAGTTCTCTCTTTAATTCCTTAAATTCTAGAAATCCATGGAGTCTGTCTTTTGGTAGTAGGGTCTTCATCTCCACGTTAAGAGCGTCTAACGCTGCTTGCTTTTCCTGCAAACTGGTTTGGACCTGCAATAGCTCAGCGTCCTCTTGTAGTGTAGTAAACACTCTCGTAGCTTCGTCCAGCAAGTGTTGACACTTAGCCACTTCACTGGATATGCTTTCTATGGCAGCTTTCGCTTCTGCTTCTCTGAGCTCTACCTAATTTGGTGGTGTCTTTGGTTAACTCTCTACTTCCAAGGTGGCAATCTTTGCCTCATAATCTATCTCTATGTCTTCCATTTCAGACTTAATATCGCTGACTACCGAGTCGATCTTCTTTATAGTATACGCGAGCTCTAGTTGCTTGTCACATTCTGGAATCTCCATGCAGACTGAAGCGATAGTCTGCTCTATTCTTCTTCGCTCCTCATGTGCAGTATCAAGTGCTCTAGCCTTCTTTGTGGTTTCTTCCTGCATCCTTTTGTAATTTGCTTGTAATTCGTGGTGTTGGTTCAAAGTTACCATGTCTTTATCATGTATCTCCTCCACAACCTGCAGCTGTAGATTGTGTAATCCCTCTAGTGGAAACACAGCTATATCAATGTCCACATACTCTACTCTCTGCGCACCCGCAGCTAATTCATCACGTGATAAGATGACACTGAGTGGGTCAATGCGGACGTGGTTTTGGTGCCAAGGTCAGGGCTAAAGGTGTTTTCTTTGGCTGTGAAGTGTCCCCTTACCTTCCTTCCGACTCTGATTCTCGATTCAAAGCCAAGTTGCATTGGACTTTCTCAAACTTCGCTGCTATGCTTTACAGCGCGGTGAGATTCTGTTGCACATTTGCTTGAATCTCCTCGTTCTTAGTGTCTTTGAGGTTCAGGATGTCTTCTAGGTGCGCGGTGACCGTGGATGCGATCATCTCATAATCATCATCATGCAACTTCATGTCCAATTGGCCCTATGAATCTTTCTGCTTCTTTTTATGGACTTTCTCTGGTACTAAGCTTTCGGGCTCCTTCCTTTTCCCTACTGGTGACTCTTCAACAATCGTTGTTGGAATTGGATTACTTTCTTCAGAGTCATTGTTGATGATCATAGGTCCTTCAACCTTCCATTCATCTAGCCATTCCTTCATAATGAGATTGATATCTTCTTCATCCATGTGATAGTTCCCTTGGAACCATTCTGGGTTCTTTCTCTGTGCCCTCACTGAAATGTAGATGAAATGCATGTCATCGCAAAAATTTAAAGTGAGAATATACTTAGATGTTACCTCTTTGGAGATGCGCGGTGTGCGGACGATGAAATCTCATAATATGTGTAGAAAACTTCATTCGACGTGCGCTGTATTTCTGGCATCAAATTTTCCCATAGATTGGCATACCTGGGTCCTCGACAGTCATTACTGGGAGAGGTGAGGACAACATAGTGCCTTGGGTCCTTCCATCCTACAAAGGCAATCAGTACAATCAACCCACTATAATGGAAAGCAGCACCATTGACCTGAGTTTCACGAACATCTTCCAGAAACTTATTCAGTAAATATTGGCACCAGTTAAATATTCCTCCCTACGCTTCCTTGGCCCCAAGGAGCACTACACCAGCTGGTACTTCTAAAGGTCTAGCCTTCGGCAATACTTTTTCTGCTAGCAGTTGTACTACAAACCATGCAACATCATCTTTTATATCATCCATGACGAACCCTCTCTTTCCTTTGGGAATCTGATATTCCTCCTTCATTTGCGCGGCGACTTCCTTGCCTCTGGTTTTGCCACAAAGAACTTCTTAGGGTATTCGCCCCGCTTGGTTAGCCTTGTGATCCGATGGATCAGGTCGATGTTGAGGTCGACGTTTCTATCCATCCAAAGATAGCCTTGGTGTGTGCTCGATATGAGTGTGTGCACCACCGCGTTAAGTTCTGGGCTCCGGACGAAGTGCGGGAGCCTCAAAAGGTTCAACAACCCTTATTCCACTACTTCAGACAACCAACTCTGGGCAACTAACAACTGGTTGTTTTTCACTTCCGTTTTCCAGCACATATATCTATCTGGCTGAAATTGTGGGTATTTCGGCTCGTATGGATGCTTTTGTTGTTGCAGTAAGTCGTAATAGTCGAACTTATAGTCTGCGAGCTTACCTAGCAGATTTGCTTCTGGTTTTACATGTTTGGATATGGGCATAAGTGGTATCTCATACTTCACGTTTCTGGAGAGCTTTACCGTTGGTGCATCTGTTGTGCGCGGAGAGATATACTCTGGCGTCAAGGTTAATGGTAGCTCCTTATCCCCTAGTGGAACTTCTAGTATCTTGGAGCCCATTACTTTCACCTTGACTTTCTCAACTACGGGTTCCTTACCCTTGGTTTTCATTTTTGCCAAGTGTCGTGGTGATCAGCTTGATCCTTTCCCTTGTACTGTAACAACCTTGTAACAACCTTCTTAGCAGGGGTTCTCATCAACCCTTCAAGCCCAATTTGCTTAAACACCCTCACAACCTGCTCCACTGTGTACTCTTTCTCAACTATAGAAGCATCACAGTTGAACCGTCACTAATAATTATTAAAAAAGTCAGGGTTATTTCAAGAGGCACCACACTTGTTTGATCAATCCAGGTGGTTTAATCATGAGTCCGCTGGGAATCCAATCTATCCATAGGGGAAAGGACAGTTAACCCGTAGGGTGGGAATCAATCATTTCAGTTGATAGTTTTTTATTCCTATGAAAAATCATTCAATCGTTTCAGTGATAGTTTTAGCTTCCTATGAAGAATTCCTTATTTGAACATTTAAATTCAATTATTTAAATGTTCTGCAACCACTTTTAAATTCCTAGAAGTATAAACCTGTATTGATAGAACTGTAACTCGATAGTGCGTTCAACATGGGGAGAATGGACCTATCACAAAAATTATTGCATTGGATGAGTGTCTTCGCCACAATTTTTTCCAAGTTTTAATCTACGCATATTACCAACAAACAAATAAGATGCTTATTACACTTTCCTTTTTTTCTACCCCTTTGCTGAACCAGGGTATTGAAATAGAATCTGATGCAGGGCCGCATGAGATCCATTATGACATTGCTGAGTTACTTATTCTAGCACTTTGAAGAGTTCCAATAATTTCATTTGTTTTATTCTAGACCTAGATAAGAATATTGAATAATGGCATCCGGTAGATTAAAATGCAGTATTATAGTGATGTTGGCTTTTGCGAGAACTTAGGTTTTAGGTATAGGTACTATTTGTGGGAACATAGTTCTCGGTTCCAGTAATAACGTGGTTCCTGTAGCTATATTGTGCAAAGGTGGAGCTTAAACCCAATTTCAAAGAAGCAATCTCAGTGGCAAAACTTAGATAGTGTATATAGAATTTACATAGAATATTCATCAAATTGCAATAAAAAATTGGGTTGAAATTTCAATAAAGGTTATGCTTCGTCGTATAACATGCCTGGGTTTGAAGTTAGACTTGTTTCTGGTCTAAGTAAATTAATGATCGATTCCCAAAGTTTATTATTTAATACATGAAGATAGTAACTTACTCAATTTCGCAAGATCATTATTTAGATTTTGATTATAAAGCCGCTTGTTCATTATTATGGTTTTATAGACCTTCTCCATATACTTTGATTGCTCTCTCGATAACCTCATTATCTGCATGTGAACCATGACATGGTAATACATCAAATTCAAATTGCTACATGGAAATTTTACAAGAATTGCATGATCATAAATAACAAGTGAAATTAGCAGCAAAGCAGTTTATACCAGCTTCTTAAAAATGTTTTAATGTAATAGTTTAAAGATGTTTTAATATAGTAATGTAATAGTTTAGATGGGGAGAATGGTAAAGGAAATTAAGCTCATCTAAGATATAAATAGTATTGAAATTAAGCTAATTTATTAGTGTTATAATAAATTAAGAAAATGGAAAAAAGAGTAGGGAAGGTGGTAAAAAAGGGATTAAGAATGATTAAGTTAGTGTAACTTATGTGACTTCTCTTTAGGGACGTTTGAGTTGAAACCCAAGTAGCTCTTTATTCTAGTTTTTGCCAAAGTCTTTATTTTTAGTCAATTTGATGCCAAATGTATGAAGAAAATGAGCCCTCGTAACCCTCTACTCTTTGGAGCTATGCCAACTAATGTTGATCTAAACATTTTGGGTCTCCAGACATCTTGGCCCTTGCTGAGTCACAAGTTTCTAGTATATCTAGATTGCGGGCCGTTGGATATACCCTTGGGAGGTTGGTGTTCCCATGGTTAAAACAAAAATGTTGATCTAAACATTTTGTTTAAATTGTTATTTGTGGGTCATAAGAGTGTTTCTATTCATGAATATCTATTTAGTTCAACTTAATAAGATGTGATTGTTTCTTTATCTTGTTTTTGTAATAAACCCTAAAATGCTCAATTGTTCATATTCTAATTTCTATCGACTTGTATTTAAAATGAACACTTGTAATGCATTAAATAAGCAATTTCCTACCACATATGAAAATTTTTGTAAGTGGAGCAAACCATACATTTATGTCCATTTGTAAGTCTAAAACATGTATTTTCAATTTGCATCTTGTTCTCAAATACTTGATGTTTTCTCTATGATGCTTCATTATAATTGTGTTTTGATTGAAATTATAGAAGTTCTAATTACAATAAACTGAAACTGAAAAATAGTGTGTTTATATAGTAATATGGTGTTGATACAAAAATAATTTATTAAAAATATGTTATGTAAAACCAAGAGAAAAAGAAAAATAGTGTACAATGTATACTTAAAATTATGTGCAACTACTAGATTTGATAGCCTGGGTTTTCTAATTAATTGTTTAATTCTTTGAATAAATAATCCTGAAATTTTAAAAAACAATTTCATATTTAATTCTTACTAAAGTATTTTTCATAAAATATAGTTTAAAATTAATGTTATACAAAAGAATTAAATATCAAATCTAGTTAACAAGTTAATAAATCATAAAAGCAAAATCAATAAACTATTATATTACTATATTTTATACTAATTTTTTAATGATAATGATTTTATAAAATAATTGCATAAAAATAAATTTACTTATATAATTCTATTTTTTTATAATTTTTTTAAAATTTTAAATATTAAATAAAAACATTTTCCAACCTTGAGACAATCATGTAATTTGTGCTCAACATAGAATTGATACATAACACTCTAATACAATAATAAAATATTAATTAAATAAAATTTGACAACTTAAAATTGGAAAAAAATGTTTGATAAAAAAATAAATAAAAAAATTATATTTCTCTTTATATATATATTACTTTATTTCAAATAAATAATTTGGTAGCTTTGTATTTTGCTTATCTACATCCTCAAGCTTTTAATATAACATATTAAAATATAAATTTCAAATAAATATTTTCTTTAAATCAATAATTTTCATACATGATAAAAAATATAAAATAAATTCTTAAAATTATCATTTAAATCATAAATCTATCATCATTTAATTTTAGGAAAGATATTGTTAAGCTCTAGCGTAGGGATTTACCATTATATAAAAGAATGGTAAATATATATGGTATTAAAATAGCTTTTAGTCATGTCAAATTTTTAAGCCAATCAAATAAGACATAAATATGAAATACAAAGATTTATAGTAAATAAAAAATATTAATTTTAAATTTTTAAAATTAAATATTATGTAAACAAATTTGTTTGTGCAAATTAATACAAGGTCTAAAGTATTTTACCATATTGCCATATACTTGCCGAGGAATGTATAATAAATAATTACAGAAATGCAATTTCAACTTACCCCGTGGATTTTAAATCCAAAGCAAGTTATTTCCTTCAC
Organism: Larix kaempferi; assembly: GCA_027924585.1. NCBI lineage: Eukaryota > Viridiplantae > Streptophyta > Pinopsida > Pinales > Pinaceae > Larix > Larix kaempferi. The sequence continues at coordinate 724,614 of BSBM01000316.1, read as the reverse complement.
TAATTTTATTGGCTCTCCTTGGTTACCAAAGTATAGGAATTTTAAATCCAACGCAAGTTATTTCCTTCCCCAATTTTATTGGTTCTCCTTGATTAACCATGTATAGATTATATTTAAAACGTTCAAAAATTATTTTTTGAATATTTGCAACGGATCAAGCAACGTGATAGACCTTAAGCGAGCCTTCCCAGCATGCTTTACCATGGCTGCCATAGTTGCATTTACAACCATGTATGCCGACATATGTTATTTTAATAAAGAATTTAACCTATTTAAGAAAAAATACCAATTACTATTTATTAGTTTTAAACATTACAAACTAAACTAGTTAGAGCATAGTATCTCCATGAGCGAGGAAGTAGGATAGTTGCCCTTTTCCATGTTGTGTAATGACTAGATCAAGCATTCTGCAATTCTAATTTTCAATTTATTTCACCATTTTCCATTGAAAGCAATCTTGAAACAATATATGATAAAAAAATTCATTATTTTTTATTAATTTTGGTTTAAAAATTTCATATATACAACACAATAAATCCAAACCAAAATTTTCTTATTTAAACAAACACAAATAAATAATATGATAAAAAACTCCTGGTTTAAAAAATCCATATATACAACATAATGAATCTAAACCAAAATTTTATTATTTAAACCAACACAAATAAATAATATGATAAAAAACTCTTCAGGTTTCAGACCTCAGGTAATGTCCAGGCGGTAAATGAAAGTTTTTGTGTTTTGTTGTACAACAATCCCTTCAAACATATCTCAATACAATGGTGTTGGAATTAGATTCCATTTGCCACATCATCACGTTGGAAACCACCATTATCATTCCGCAAATGTCCGGCTATTGTGCATTTATGCAAGATGGGTTGCCATGCCTCTTGGTAGTTGGCATCTAGAATCGACTAGATACGTGGATCTTTCTCTATAGAAAATTCACCATGTATAAAATACAATATGTTATTGGTTAATGAAATGTACGAGGTTTCTGGGCATTGGCCCTCCATATCCGTTGTGCCCCCTCCTTCAATTGGTGTCAAAGCTTAGCTTGATCCAGTAAGAGGAACCTACCTACAGTGAATTTGAAGTGAGCGTTGAGCCAACATTTGTAGAGCGCATTACAGGTTCTGTGAATTAAGATTGCCTTAGCAGTCAGCCAGTTGTCAGAGCATAGTCCATTTTGTTCTTTGAACAAATATCAGATCGTGGGTGAGGTATCAACCTCCTGTTTCATCCTATCGTAGCAGTGCTTCTTTTTAATAATTCTTGTGCAAGGATTCCAGTTTTGAAAAGGTTGGGTTGCTCTGTCCTCCGCTAACATTTTCACTCCATCCTTCGCATAGCAAATCAAGATCCCGTAGCTCGTCCCTATGAACCTACAAATAGGAAGAAATGTCGGAGGTGGAAAGGCCCGTCTTTGAGTTTCAAATGCAAGTCCGACTCACCAGTTGGAGAGAGATGGGTGCTAAAGTAGTGTTAGTGTGTTTATCTGACCTCCAGATTCAAACGATAAGGTCTGGACAGAAGCAATTCGTTGGAATTTTGTTGATGGCCGCATGTGGGTAAAGGGCAGAGTGGGATCTGTTATGAATGTGAGAACCGACCCTTAGAGATCCCCACAAATGTGTAAGAGGAGCTTGAAATCTCATCAGGTTGACAACCTTTCTGCAAGGGTTCTTTGAAAGAAGTAAATGCCACCACAGTTGAGAAGGAGAATCCACTGCAGTTGTCGAAGGTGTGATACTGTTGTATTGAAGGAGCCGTGAGGGCTTGAAGTTGTACGAGCCAAGCTATGGGGGAGACCACCTTCAATTGAATTTTATTGGTCCCTCTTCCGTCGGTGTGTAGTTTGAGACAAGCTACGACCTGGGTGATTTGCATAAGCGCAGTCTATCGAATGGTAAAGTACCTTCTCTGGTCATATAAACTTCCACCTACACTCTTAATTCGAAGAAGGAATGCTTGAGGTGAGGTCGCCTGAAGAAAATAGGAGTAGTTCGTTTAGCGTTGGCGAAAGTGAAAACAAAGTCCTTGGTCCTCAATTCTCTTGGGTTATAGATAATGAGCACCCAGGTTTTTTAATGGTTGATCAAAGTGAAGTGGAGTGCTCCCATCCTTAAGTGGATGAGCAACATTGTGAATCCCACTTACTCTTGCGGATGAAAACTACGACGGCTGAAGCGTCGAGTTGAGCTTTGAGTTGAGTAAATGCTTGGCTCATGTGCATTTATGTAAGATGGGTTGTCATGGTTGGCACTGATATAAGTTCAAGCTTCTCCAAGTAGCCATCTAGAATCGACTAGCTGCATGAATCTTTCTAGAGAAAATCCACCATGTATAAACTAGCAAGTCATATTAATTAATTAATATGGCTTATATACGTCGATCAAGGTATATCAATCATGGCTAGACATTTTAAAGTGTTTGATATACGTCGATCGACGTATATAAGTGTAACATCCCCAGAAATTCACTAAAATTTTAATTTTTTTTTGTACAATAAATGCTTGTGTCGCTTCACTAAAAGTGTTAACTTCAACACCACTAAACATTAAACAGCGTACTTAACGATAACAACTCATAACATTTAATACCAGTGACTAAGAGTTTAGATTACTTATGAATCTCATCACGTGTCTTAAGAACTGTTAGTTTAAATAGCGTTTTAAAAAGTCATAAGTCATTTATCGTCAAGTCAACGTCGGTTGTTGGACTTAATTGTTTGTATGCATATTGTCACTTTTGTCCTATGTTATGCATTTAGTTTTCTAGAGACTAAATGTTCTTCTTGATGAAATGAAGGGGTCCTTGAACAACCCCGAGGCTTACTTAGCTAACACTCCTGAATTCTATTTGCAAAGATGCAAGTAAGACAAAATATTTCAAGTGAAGCATGAAAACGTATTCAAATAATACTTGTTGTACAGAGTTAGTTTCCAAGATTCACGTACGAATGTTTTGAGTAATTTTTTGTTCTGCAAGCTTCTCAGGTATTTAATGTCAATGGATTATTCCACTCAGTGTACTATACTTAGCCATAGAATTCATTGTTTTCACTAATAGATTTTTTATTAGCAACCTACTCTGATCAAACATTAAGATGATGTTTACACATTTCTAATACATGTTATTATCCAACTATGGAATAATCTTTGTGTTACATTAGCTATAACAAATTTGTATTTTAATACATTATAATTATAACAATTATAATATTTATGTTATGCACTTGGGCAAAGTGTGACTTATCAATACTTATGGTTTAGTGTGAAATTTACAATTTTTACAAACAATAAGCATAAGTCTAAATGCATTATCTATATGCAATAGAACAAGTGTGATAATACATTGCTTGACTTAAAGCATATACAAAACAAATATCCCGAAGGTGTGAACTATATGCATCATCCATGCATAAATGATATATTTGAAAACTATGATTGTAATTTAGATGCATGTAACATTTCTTATGGTATAAAATCATATAACCCTATCCTAATGGTTCTATGCTTAATTACGATCATGATCAAGGTTGTTAACATAATGGTCATGCGTTAGCAAGAACTCAAACCCAAGGCAGTGTTATTAATGTTTCTAATTACCATCGTAGTGGATTTGCTTCGTGGTTGTTCTCGTGGTAAACTTCACGTGAAGGAACTAGAGGTAAGGGGTGTGATCGTTTGTAGCAGTGTAAAAGTCGTCGAGCCGTGCATGGCTTGAAAAGGAAGAGTCTTAGCTGGACCTCGATGTTGGTAGGAAAAGTCGACGTTGATTGACAGTAGTGTTTAATGCAAATTAATGCAGTAGGGGATCGTAAAATGATGTAACTTGGTGGCATGGATATTCACTGTTGATCTTATGGTGTTTCTCGGGTTTTGGGATAAACCCTAACCCAATGAAATATACCATAGAGACCGTCGTTTGTATCATTCAATCTGCATGAGTGAGTGAGGAGGGAGGCCGACAGACCCTCCGATTTCTAACATTTGTAACTACCTCTTTCTTTTTCCTTCCAGGGTTTCGATGGCGCGACCACTACTTAAAACAGGTTATGAGAAACAAGTGTAAACTACAAGGTTGAAATCCACAAGTACAGTATCCGGGGTTTGGTGTACTGCACCCAGTTTCTATTAGGGTTCTTCTAGAGTTTCTGGTGGTTTTTGCAACATTTGTAATCAGAACTTTTAAGTGTGTACGATGATCAAACTAACCCTGTAATGATGTGAGCCTTTATTTTTTGAAGTTGAAGCAACACTTCATGCAATACAGTCTATGTTGAAGGAGCCGAGAAAGAAAACAAACGCAGGTGATGTACTAAACTATAAATGTGTCCTCCCAAGGTTTAACCGATGGCACTGTCTTTTATTTTAAGTTTTTCTCTTCTATCTTTTTAACCCTATGTGTATTGTGTTGCTTGGAAGGATGCTTCTTGAAAACAAAGCTGGAGATGATCCGAAGGATGTGAATGCTCGATGCCACGGTAAGCCCCGGTGACATCCTTCAGGGGTTTCCTTGTTGTTGCATTGCTCTGGCATAATGTGAGTTCGTCGTTTAGCCGAGAGTTGGTTTAATTTAAAATGTTGTTTTCATCGGGATTCGAAATGTTCAGAGTTGATTGCACTGTATCTAAGCCGTAAGGCATTTTTGTTTCAAGGTTATAAACCTTTAAGCTATGGCTCACATCGATTCACGATGTTTTGCAATTGTTGCAGTGTGGTGTTTGCTTGACATGTATAAATAAAAACATTGTTTTAATACTCGAAAATGCTTGGTTTAAAGTCCAAATTAACACTCGACAAAGGTTTTGTTGTCTTGTTATGGAAACCCTACTGCGCAGTTTCGTTTAGGAAACCGGCTTTGTTTTTAAGTTGAAATGTAAGGAGGGTTAAACCCTCGACCCTAACTTGTAATGTATGCAATTGTTAAAAGTATAAGTATGAACATAGTTTACAAGAATTAGTATGTTTGACAGTCGTAGAGTAATATTTAGCATTCAAATCTATTTGTAAATATTGAAGGTTAAAAGAATACTTAGGGCTGAGCCCATCAATGTACCTTGAAAGTTGTTTAAACACGAGTTGTAATGGTTGGGTTGTAAACTTGTCAAGGTTAAAATGTCGAAGCATGCGTTTTGTATAAACGAAGTCATAGAGGGTTTCGAACCCTCTTTCAGTACATTTCTTGTTTAATAAACATAAGTGTAGTGTTCTCTATAAATTTTACATGGAACTTCGGCTTAGGTTTCTTTAACCTGGAATAATTAATACATCTATTTAATACTATAAATTTATTTTAAATCTGAATTATACAGTATGTGTGATAATATATGTCTACATATTGATGGTGGGAATTTTATGTATATTTTGCTGCAATGCTAAACTTTGTTTAGTTAGAGCTAGTGCGTATAAATTCGATGTTTTCAAGGCTTTAAGTTATTATTTAACTTATAACTGTTTTCTTGAAATGTATTTAAGAAATATGAGACATTCATACGAAAATAATAAAGGGAAAAAGAGATGAGAAACAATTACTTAGAAGTGAATTTATTTGATTTTACATACTAATTTTGCTATAGTTTGAAAAGGGATTACTTAGAATACTATGTTGTTTATAAAATAAAAGATAGGATTTTATTGTTATGCATAAACAATGAAGTATTTGGAATATTTGTATTCTCTGTTTACAATTCTAAGATGTCTATTTAGATAAGACAATAATATAGTACTGAAATAATATAGCTCTGTTTATAAAATAAATCATTTAAATTTATTCAAGGCATAAGATAATTCTAATCTATTCTAAATATCATTTCATGTACTAGAGTACGGCACTGTACCCAGTGTGTGGAAAAATGCAAGAAAGTAATTTTATCTAATCATTCTATCATTTAACTACATCATTCATAGTCATTTTCAGTTAAAAATTGATCAGAAGTAAAAATATTCATTAATAGTATAGAATATCTAAGATTTAATTGCAGAAGTGATAGCATAAGACATTCAGATTTATTTTTACTAACTTTGACATAAACAAATAAGATAACACAATATGAACCTGGAAACTGTAGACGAAGAAACAAACAACCAAAAGAGCCCGTTCCACCCAACCAACTCCTGAAGACAACCAAGCTACTTGTCTTAAGACCCCCGAGCATGTCTACTGAACCACCAGGATGAAGATGTTGTGTGGAGTAATGGAATAAATCCCTCTGCAACTCAGCAGTAGTACTACCTGCCTTTAGCAATATTGAACTCATCAATGTGGCTGCACTAGTTCAGAATGCATACTTAATTCACTCAGTCACTTCTAACCTTCCCCTCATCGAATCTCTTGTAATAAAAAATTATCACAAGGAAGGAATGAACAACCTCCTGTTGAATTCGATGGGTAGATAAAATAGCATGCCTAGGTCTTTTGGTCAATTTATTTTAGTAAATGAGACACCTACTCAGTTCCACTTTCTTGGGGAACATGACCATAAAAGTAGGGAAGTTTCCCCCTGCAACAGTTAGAAGTGAGTTGAGGATGCTGCCAAGTGTCAGTTTTCTCTCCACCCCAGTCCATTCCTCCTAGTGGGTCAGTGAACAGTCATTCAATAGTCTCCTTTGGATGTTTGTCTCCACTTTTATTTATTAATAATAAAATATTAAAAGTAATTAATTACAGTCATCCATGACCCCACTTGGTCAAAAGTCATAAAACTTTACAATAAAAATAAAACATAATGTTTTCTTAATAACATAAAATGTTTAGAACTTGGGTATGTGACAAACACCCCCTTATAAGTTCAACATTGTCATCGGTGTTTCTTTATTCATCATCCTCTTGTTCCTCCTTGAACAACATTGGATATGCCACCCGCATATTACTTTCCAATTCCCAAGCAGCTTTGTCCGGACTAGGGTGCTTCCACTGCACCTTAACCTGTCCAATGGTACGATTACGAAGAAAAATTTCCCTCTTGTCGAGGATACAGTCCGGTTTCACCATAAAATCTCCTTTTGGTTCCACCTGTACATCATTCCAATTAATCACATCAGTAGCATCATGCACATACTTTTTCAAAAGAGAGATGTGAAATACATTATGTACTTTAAGGTTCAGTGGCAATGCCAACTGATATGCCATTGGTCCTACCCTGGAAAAGATTTCAAAAGGTCCACAATACCTTGGTGCTAATTTAGCACAACTTCCCAATCTTAGGGAACTCTTCTTAGGTTTTACCTTGAGGAACACATGTTCACCAACCTGGAACTCTTTCTGAATTCTTTTAAGATATGTCTCACTTTTCTGTCTATCTTGTTCAATTTTCAAATTGCCTTGAACCTATTTCACGGTTAGTTCCATTTCTCTTAACAAATCAGGTCCTAGCGTTAACCTGTCGACTGGATTACTCCAAGAAATAGGAGTATTACATTTTTTCCATATAAAATATCAAAGGAACTAAGCTTTGTTGAAGCTTGGTAATGGTTATTTTAAGCAAATTCAACAACATGTAAATAACCCTCCCATTTACCTGACTGATCTCTAACATACATTCTTAACATGTCCTCAAGAATTTGATTAACTCTTTCAGTATGCCCATCTGTTTGTGGGTGAAATGATGTACTAAAATTCAAAGTAGTATCTAAACCTTTAAATACATATTTCCATAAATTTCCTGTAAACTTCGAGTCTCTATAAAAAATTATAACTTTGGGAATACCATGAAAACGGAAAATCTTTCAGCTTTAACTTTTCTTTCAGGAATACATCATAAAATTCCTTAAGAATGGGTATGTCTTCCAGCTTTAACTTTTCTTCATTAGTGGACTTTCCATTATTAGTTACGTTTACAGCAAGCAACTTACACCCCTTTCGTACAACTTTCTTAACTTATAATGCAGAAATTTGCCTAACAGATATCTTTCTAGGAATCCCTTTTACCGTTACAGTTTCAAACGTGTCATTTAAACAAGTTAAAGTTTTTGCGAAGCAATTTAACACTACTCTATGCTTTTCCAACTAGTCCATTCCAATCAGAACATCGTAAGAACCCAAAGGTAACACAATTAATTTAACATGAGTCCTAAACTGATTCATCAGTAATTCACATTCTTTCACATAATCAGTCACCTTTCTTTTCGTGCCAGTAGCTAATTGAACCAACCATGATTTATCAAACTTATCTACTTTCAGATTGCAACATTTAACTAAATCAGGTGAAATATAGCTAATACTTGCCCCTGGATCAATCAAAATAGAAATAGGTTTATTTTTCAGCATACCTTCCACTTCAACCATGGAAGTTTGATGATCGGCTTATCTGTTCTCCAATGCTGCATTTATCCTAGGCATCTCTCTCGCTAAGTCACCAACAGTAGCCTCCTCCTGTATAGTATGGATGATGTTGACAACCTTCTTTCTGAGTGGACAGTTTGATGCATAGTGAGGTCCTTGGCAGTCCCAACACTTAACAGGTTCCTTTTGTTCATTATTTTTAACAAAATTTTTAGGTGGTTCACTTTTTCTTACATCTGTAAATTTTGACTATGTATTAATTGTTGCATTATTTCCTGAAAACTTTCTGTTAGAGTAATTGCATGAATTAATTTTACCAAAGTTACGATTAAAAGAAAAGTGCTTCTTCCTTTGTTCAAAGTTATTAGGCCTTTTCTTCTTTCCATCTTGGTATGCCTTATCTTTTCTTATTTTGCTCATAACAGATGTTTTCCTTCCTCATGGCCTCTTCAAGAGTTCGAGGATCATCATACTCAATACTGTCATTTATATGAGAGGGTAAACAGCTCAGAAATATCTGCACCTTAGGCTTTTCTTCAATGATGTAAGGCACATACCTTAGTAAATTTAAAAACTTACTGCATAACTCTCTCATATCCATGAAACCTAGCTTTAACTCATAAAACTCTTTAGCTCGTTCCTCATAATACTGCTTTGACAAAAACTTCCTTTTAAAATATTTCTTAAAATTACTCCTATTTACACTTTTATCTTTCAAACCTTTTACTCGTTTCAGATCTTGCCACTAGATGTCTGCTTTTCCAGTTAAATTATAAATTGCCATTCTAGTTTTTAGATGACTGGAGTAGTTATAAATCTGGAAATACTTGTTCACACCGGACAACCATGCTTCAGCTATCTCGCTCTTTTCTGTTTCTCCATTAAAAGTTGGTGGTTTGATCTTTTTAAAGTCTCCATAAATTTATTCGTAGGGCCTGTACTTCTTTTTCTTAATGTAGTAGTCACTGTCACTATTATCACTAGAATACTTGTGCTTTTTCCTGTGTGCCCTTTCATCAAATTTAGAAGATGAACTACTGTCATAATTAGTTAATTTTCCCTTTTTATCCTTACGTTGATAGGACATTGTTTCAGATTCAACATTATTTGTTGTTTCGTTATCTTGATCATTTTTATGAAGATTATTCAGCAGGATGTGATTCAGCTCCTCTTGAGCTTTCAAGATTCGTTCATTTTCTTCCTTAAATGTTTTTATCTCAATTTTTAAATCTTTTACAGTCCTTAATAATTCAAATGAATTATCATTCAATTCGACAAATAAATTTTATGTATTTATGTGTCCTCGTTCATTATTAATATGTTTGTTATTAAGGGACTTGTCCACAAATGACTCTGTTGGTCCTTCCATACCTGCAGACTCAAATTATAAAATGCTGAAACTGAAAACAAAATAAATTAAATTTGTAATTTGTAATTCTGTTATAGATTTTTATTTGCGTGCATGATCCACTTCAGGTCTAGTATTTGAACTTGCACTCTGATACCACATGTAACATCCCCAGAAATTCACTAAAATTTAAAAAAAAAAATTGTAGCAATAAATGCTTGTGTCGCTTCGCTAAAAGTGTTAAATTCAACACCACTAAACATTAAACAGCGTACTTAACGATAACAACTCATAACATTTAATATCAGTGACTAAGAGTTTAGATTACTTATGAATCTCATCAGATGTCTTAACAGCTGTTAGTTTAAATAGTGTTTTAAAAAGTTGTAAGTCATTTATCATCAAGTCAACGTCGGTTGTTGGACTTAATTGTTTGTATGCATATTGTCACTTTCGTCCTATGTTATGCATTTTGTTTTCTAGAGACTAAATGTTCATCTTGATGAAATGAAGGGGACCTTGAACAACCCTGAGGCTTACCTAGATATCGCTAGCTAACGCTCCTGAATTCTATTTGCAGAGATGTAGGTAAGACAAAATATTTCAAGTGAAGCATGAAAACGTATTCCAATAATACTTGTTGTACAGAGTTAGTTTCCAAGATTTACGTACGAATGTTTCGAGTAATTTTATGTTCTGCAAGCTTCTCAAGTATTTAATGTCAATGGATTATTCCACTCAGTGTATTGTAGTTAGCCATATAATTCATTGTTTTCACTAATAAATTTTTTATTAGAAACCTACTTTGATCAAACATTAAGATGATGTTTACACATTTCTAATCAAACATTAGCTAAACATTAAGATGATGTTATTATCCAACTATGGAGTAATCTTTGTGTTGCATTAGCTATAACAAATTTGTATTTTAATACATTATAATTATAGCAATTATAATATTTATGTTATGCACTTGGACAAAGTGTGACTTATCAATACTTATGGTTTAGTGTGAAATTTACAAATTTTACAAACAATAATCATAAGTCTAAAAGCATTATCGATATGCAATAGAACAAGTGTGATAATACATTGCTTGACTTAAAGCATATACAAAACAAATATCCTGAAGGTGTGAACTATATGCATAATCCATGCATAGATGGTATATTTGAAAACTATGATCGTAATTTATATGCTTGTAACATTTCTTATGGTATAAAACAATATAACCCTATCCTAATGGTTCTATGCTTAATTACAATCATGATAAAGGTTGTTAAGTAATGGTTATGCATTGGCAGGCACTCAAACCCAAGGTAGTGTTATTAATGTTTCCAACTACCATCGTAGTGGATTTTCTTCGTGGTTGTTCTCATGGTAAACTTCACATGAAGGAACTAGAGGTAAGGGGTGTGACCATTTGTAGCAGTGTACAAGTCGTCGAGATGTGCATGGCTTGAAAAGGAAGAGTCCTAGCTGGACCTCGGTGTTGGTAGGAAAAGTCGACGTTGATTGACAGTAGTGTTTAATGCAAATTAATGCATTAGAGGATCGTAAAATGATTTACCTTGGTGGCTTGGATCTTCACTATTGATCTTGTGGTGTTTCTCAGGTTTTGGGAGAAACCCTAACCCAATGGAATACTACCATAGAGACTGTCGTTTGTATCATTCAATCTGCATGAGTGAGTAGGGAAGGAGGCTGACAGGCCCTCCGGTTTTTGGGGCTTGTAACTACCTCCTTCTTTTTCCTTCAACGGTTTCGATGGCGCGACCGCTACCTACAATAGGTTATGAGAAACAAGTCTAAAGTACAGGGTTGAAATCCATAAGTAAAGTATCCGGGGTTTGGTACTGCACCCAGTTGCTATTAGGGTTCTTCTCGAGTTGCTGGTGGTTTTTGCAATGTTTGTAATCAGAACTTTTAAGTGTGTACGATGGTCGAACTCACCATGTAATGATGTGAGCCTTTCTTTTTTGAAGTTGAAGCGAAACTTCATGGAATACAGTCTATGTTGAAGGAGCCGAGAAAGAAAACAAATGCAAGTGATGTACTAAACTGTAAATGTGTCCTCCCAAGGTTTAACCGATGGCATTGTCTTTTATTTTAAGTTTTTCTCTTGTAGCTTTTTAACCCTATGTGTATTGTGTTGCTTGACAGGATGCTTCTTGAAAACGAAGCTGGAGATGGTCCGAAGGATGTGGATACTCGATGTCACGGTAAGCCTCGATGACATCCTTCAGGGGTTTCCTTGTTGTTGCAATGCTCTGGCATAATGCGAGTTCGTTGTTTTGTCCAAGAGTTGGTTTAATTTAAAATGTTGTCACCGGGATTCGAAATGTTCAAACTTGATTGCACTGTATCTAAGCCATAAGGTGTTTTTGTTTCAAGGTTATAACCTTTGAGCTATGGCTCACATCGGTTCATAATGTTCTACAATTGTTGCAATGTGGTGTTTGCATGAGATGTATAAATAAAAAGATTGTTTTAATACTCAAAAATGCTTGGTTTAAAGTCCAAATTAACACTCGACAAAGGTTTTGTTGTCTTGTTATGGAAACCCTACTGGGCAGTTTCGTTTAGGAAACCGACTTTGTTTTTAGGTTGAAATGTAATGTATGCAATTGTTAAAAGTATAAGTATGAACATAGTTTACAAGAATTAGTATTTTTTACAGTCGTAGAGTAATATTTAGTGTTCAAATCTATTTGTAAATCCAGAAGGTTAAAATAATACTTAGGGCTGAGCCCGTAAGTCATAGAGGGTTTCGAACCCTGTTTCAGTACATTTCTTGTTTAATAAACATTAGTGTTCCCTATAAAATTTACATGGAACTTCGGCTCAGGATTCTTTAATCTGGAATAATTAATACATCTATTTAATATTATAAATTTATTTTAAATGTGAATTATACAGTATATGTAATAACATGTGTTTACATATTGATGGTGGGAATTTTATGTATATTTTGCTGCAATGCTAAACTTTGTTTAGTTAGAGCTATTGCTTATAAATTCGATGTTTTGAAGGCTTCAAGTTATTGTTTAACTTATAATTGTTTTCTTGAAATGTATTTTATAAATATGAGACATTCATACGAAAATAATAAAGGCAAAAAGAGATGAGAAACAATTACTTAAAAGTGAATTTATTTGATTTTACATACTACTTCTGCTATAGTTTGAAAAGGGATTACTTAGAATACTATGTTGTTTATAAAATAAAAGATAGGATTTTATTGTTATGCATAAACAATGAAGTATTTGGAATATTTGTATTCTCTTTTTACAATTCTAAGATGTCTATTTAGATAAGACAATAATATAGTACTGAAATAATATAGCTCTGTTTATAAAATAAATCATTTAAATTTATTCAATGCATAAGATCATTTTGATCTATTCTAAATATCCTTTCCTGTACTAGAGTACGGCACTGTACCCACTGTGTGGAAAAATGCAGGAAAGTAATTTTATCCAACCATTCTATCATTTAACTACATCATTCATAGGCATTTTATCCTAACAGTTAAAAATTACAGAAGTAAAAATATTCATTAATAGTACAAAATATCTAAGATTTAATTGCAGACCTGATAGCACAAAACATTCAAATTTATTTTTACTAACTTTGACAAAAATAAATAAGATAACACACAATATGAACCTGGAAACTGTAGAAGAATAAACAAACAGTAAAAGGATCTTGTTCCACCCAACCAACTCCTGAAGACATCCAAGCTACTTGTCTTAGGACCCCCGAGCATGTTCACTAAACCACCTCGACGAAGATGCTGTGTGGAGTAATGGAATAAATCCCTCTGCAACTCAGCAGTAGTACCTAATAGTAGTACTACCTTCCTTTAATAGTAATATTGAACTCAACAATGTGGTTGCACTAGTTCAGAATGCAGACTTAGTTCACTCAGTCACTTCTAACCTTCCCCTCATCGAATCTCTTGTAATCAGAAATTATCACAAGGAAAGAATGAACAGCGTCCTGCTGAAGTCGATGGGTAGATAAAATAGCATGCCTAGGTCTTTTGGTCAGTTTATTTCAATAAATGAGCCACTTGCTCTGTTCCACTTTCTTGGGGAACATGACCATAAAAGTAGGGAAGTTTCCCCCTACAACAGTTAGAAGTGAGTTGAGGATGCTGCCAAGTGTCAGTTTGCTCTCCACCCTTGTGCATTCCTCCTAGTGGGTCGGTGAACACTCATTCAACAGTCTCCTTTGGATGTTTGTCTCCACTTTTATTTATTAATAGTAAAACATTCAAAGTAATTAATTACAGTCATCCATGACCCCACTTGGTCAATAGTCATAAAACTTTACAATAAAAATAAAACATAATGTTTTCTTAATAACATAAAATGTTTAGAACTTGGGTATGTGACAATAAGCCATATTAATTAATTAATATGGCTTGTTAGTTGACGACCGACGTGTTGGTTAGTTTTTGTGAATTATTATTATTATAATAATAATTAAAAATAATATTATGGCCAGATAATTAATAATATTAATCAATTAATAATAAATATAATGGTTAACCATGGATGACTATTGCTGACCTTGGTTGACCATGGTTGACTTTGGTTAACTATGGTTGAACATCATTGACTTGGGATGTTCATGGTTGACTATAGTTGACCATGGTCGACTTTGGTTCACCTTAGTCAACTTTCATTAACCATGTTTGATTATAGTCAACCATGGCTGAATTTGTTTGACCATGGTTGGTTTTGGTTAAATATGGTTGTTTATGGTTTCCCATGGTTGACTTTGTTTGACCATGGATGACCATGGGTGAATTTGGTTGACCATGGTTGACTTTGATTGAACATGGTTGGCTTTGGTTGACCATGGGTTACTATGGTTGGCCATGGTTAATCATGGTTGATAATGCTTGATTATGGTTGACTATGGTAGACTTTGGTCGACAATGGTCAACCATTGGTTGACTATGGTTGGGAATGGTTTACTATAGTTGTCCATGGTTGACTATGTTTGAACATGGTTGACTTTGGTTGACTTTTATTAACCATGGTTGACTTTGGTTTACCATGTGAATGACTTTAGCTGACCATAGTTGACTTCGGTTAACTTTAGTTGGCTCTAGTTAACCAAAGCTGACTTTGGTTGATTTTTGGTTAACCATGGTTGACTTTGGTTGATCATGGTTGAATTTGGTTGACCATGGATGGCTTTGGTTGACTTTTGTTGGCTATGGTTAACCATGGTTATCCATAGTTAACCATGGTTAACTTTGGTTGACCATGGATGACTTTGGACGACTTTAGTTGACTATGATTAACTAAAGTTGACTTTGGATAACCAAAGTTAACCATAGTTGACTTTGGTTGACAATGGTTTACTTGTGGTAGACCATGGTTGACTTTGGTTAACAATGGTTGACTTTGGTTAATAATCGTTAATAATGGTTGAATTTTGAATGAATTTAGTTGAATATAGTTGACTTTTGGTTGACTTTGGATGACTATGGCCCAACATGGTTGACTATGGTTACACAAGGTTAACTATGGTTCACCATAGTTGACTCTAGTTTACTATTTTTAATAATGGTTGACCGTGGTTGACTTTGGTTAAGTTTGGTTGACCATGGTTGTCTTATGTTGAGACTTTGATTGAATTTCGGTTGACCATGGTTGTATTTGGTTGATTATGGTTCAGTATTGTTGACCATGGTTCACTTTGGATGAGTAGGGTTGACTTTGGATCACTAAAATTGATTTTGGTTGACTTTTGGTGAACCATGGTTGACTTTGGTTGATCATGGTTGAATTTGGATGACCATGGATGGCTTTGCTTGACTTTAGTTTTCCATGGTTGGTTAACTATGCTTGAGCATGGTGAACTATAGTTAACTATGCTTGATCATGTCGACCATGGATTATTGACCATGGTTGACCATGGAATCGTCCACCATGTTCAGCCACGGTCAACCATGGTCCGCCATGCTCAACGATAGTGCACCATGCTTGACCATGGCGAACCATGCTCCAGCATGGTGGTGGACCATGGTCAACAATGGGAAACCATGGTTGACCAAGATCAACCATGGTTAACCATGGTCAACCATGAATAAATTAAAAAGGAATTAAGATTATTTATATGGTTGACCATGGTTGACTGTGGTTGACCAATATCTCTTTGTATCTGACTATGGTTGACCATGGTTTACATTGGTTGACCATGGTTTACTTTGGTTGGTAATGGTTAACTGTGGTTGAATATGATTTACTTTGGTTGACCAAAATTGATTTTGGTTGACTTTAAGTTAACCATGGTTGAATTTGGTTGATCATGGTTGAATTTGGATGACCATGGCTGGCTTTGCTTGACTTTGGTTTTCCATGGTTGGCTATCGTTGACCATGGTTGACTTTGGTTGACCACAGTTGACTTTTGGTTAATTATGGTTGAGCATGGTGGACTATAGTGAACTATGCTTGACCATGGTTGAACATGGTTGACCATGGTCAACCATGGATAATTGACCATGACTGATTATGGTTGACCATGGTCAGCCATTGTCGACCATGCTTAACTATGGTGGACCATGGTCAAGGTCAACTATGGTCCACCATGGCCAACCATGGTTTACCATTATCAACAATGGTCTACCATGGTCAGCCATGGTCAACCAGGTTGACCATGCTCAACCATAGTGCACCATGGTTAAAACCATGGTCCACCATGGTCATCCATAGTTAACCATGGTCGACCATGGTCCGCCATGGTCAACCATGAAAAAATTAGAAAGTAATTAAGATGATTTATATGGTTGACCATAGTTGACCATGTTCAACCATGGTTGACTATGATTAACTATGGTTGACTAATCTCTCTTTTTATTTGACTATGGTTGACCATGGTTGACATTCGTTGACCAAGGTTTACTATGGTTGATTATGGTTTCCCATGGGTGACATTGGTTGACCATGGTTGACTTCGGTTGATGATGGTTGTCTTTTGGTTTACCATGGTTAACTTTAGTTTACCATGGTTGACTTTGGTTTACCTTTAGTTAACTATGGTTGACCATCATTGTGTTTTGTTGACCATGGTTAACTTTCTTGACCATTGTTAGTTATGGTTGACTTATCTATGGTTTACCATGGTTGACTATGTTTGACCATAGTTGAATTTGTTTGACTATCATTTTGTTTTTTTTACCATGGTTGACTTGCTTGACCATGGTTAGTTATGGTTGACTTCTCTATGGTTTACCGTGGTTGACTATGTTTGACCATGGTTGAATTTGGTTGACCATCGTTGACCATGGGTGAGTTTGGTTGACCATGGGTTAGTTTTGTTAACAATGGTTGACTTTGATTGACCATGGTTGAATTTAGTTGACCACAGGTTACTATGGTTGGCTATGGTTAACCATGGTTGCTCATAGTTGACTATGTTTCATAATGGTTGACCATGGTTGACTTTGGTTAATCATAGACAACCATTGGTTGACTATAGAGAACCATTGGTCGACTATGGTTGAGAATGGTTGGCTATGGTTGATAATGGTTGTCTTTCGTTAATCATAGTTTACTTTGATTGACCATGGTTGACTTTAGAAGACCATGGTTGACTTTGGTTTACTTTAGTTTACTATGATTAAATATGGTTGACTTTGGTTGGCTATGGTTGAGCATGGTTAACTATAGTTGAATCTGTTTACCATGGTTTACATTATTTGACTTTGGTTGACAATGGATGACTATGGTCAACTTTGGATGACCAAAGTTGACTTTCATTGACTTTTGGTTGACATTGGTTGATCATGGTTGAATTTGTCTAACCATGGATGGCTTTGATTGAGTTTGGTTTACCATGGTTGACGTTAGCTAACTTTGGTTAACTTTTAGTTTACCATGGTTGACGTTAGTTGACTTTGGTTGACCTTTAGTTGACTTTGGTTGACCATGGTTGACCATAGTAAATTATGGTTGACTTTAGTTGATCATGGTTAAACATGGTTGACTTTTGGTTGTCTATGGTTGACCATGGTTAACTATGGTTGATGACTGATTATGGTTTATTATTGTTATTCATGGTTGACTATGGTCGTTCATGGTTTATGGTGATTGTTCATGATTTATCATGGATTAGCAATGATCTAATCATTGATATCATTACTAAATCTAATCATAATTACTCAGTAATAGGAGAGACCATGCAATATAGATATAAATCTCTTATTTATTCTAATAGATCATTACTTTCTTTCTTTCTTTTTTATTTAATGGGAGAACATTAAAGAGACTCTCTAAAAGTGGTTGATATAAAATGAACATTTTTGTGACTCATTGCACTTTGGGTAAAGTATCATATCAAATGTGTTATGTTCTATGTTTCTTAAGACATCCATGAATGTTATGTTTGAGGTTTATAATGTTATTATACTTTAATATTAATGTTTTCTAATATTAATATTGATAAAATATTATTGTTGATATTAACATAGTTAACGATAATATTAATATTATTAATGATATCAATGTTAATAATAATGTTGTTGTTGTTAATGTTAATGATAGTGTTTTATTAATGTTAATCAATATTAATTTTGTTATAGTTATTTATGATATTATTAATTTTATTAACTATATATCCTTTGATATTATTGTTATTATTATTATTATTAAGTTTATATTAATATTAATGTTAATTAATGTTTTTATTAATGCTAATATTAAATTTAATGTTATTATTATTGTTAATATTAAGGTTTTATTAATGTTAATGATATTATTAATTTTCTTATAGTTATTTATAAAATTATTAATTTTATTAATTATATTGCTTTCCATATTATTATTACTATTATTAATTATATTACCTTTGATATTATTATTATTATTAATTATATTGCCTTTGATATTTTCATTATTATTATTAATTATATTGTTATTATTAATGATATTTTATAAATGTTATTACTATTAATGTTAGACAATATTTTTCTTATTGTTATTTATAATGTTATTAATATTGTTAATGTTTTGAAAGTTAATATTACAAATTTTATTACTTTTATTAATTAATAATATTATTAATGTTTTAAAAGTTAATATTACAAATTTTATTATTTTATTAATTAATAATATTGTTAATTTTTTAACAATATTATTATTATTAATATTAATCAATATTATATTTTTATAATTTTTTTATAAAAAAAACCGCATCTTTACAAAATGTATACCTTCTTTATAAGTACTTAAAAACATTTGAAAACCCTCCTATATCTATTAAATAAATACTTAATAAATATACCATATTTCAGATATATTTATTAAATAAGTATTTAATAACATGTATATTTATTAAATAAGTATTTAATAACATATATATTTATTAAATAAGTATTTAATAAATAAATCATTATGCTATAATTTTATAAACGAGTGTAATTTTAGATTCTGGAAAACTCGCTCTAATTTTAGAATCGATTTTATAATCAAAATTCAAATTCTAAAGTTAACCCTTTTCAATTGAAATAATTTAATAATATTTTTTTTACATCTATTTTAGTTAATTATAAAATAATAGATATCTCTTCAAAAAAGAGAATAATATAATTTTTTGGATTTGTTTCAAATAATATCTAAAGATATTCTTTGAAACCACTTTAGATATCAAGCGTCTAACTGCCTCTTTGCTCTTTACGCGTGAAGTGGAAATTAGCTAAATATATTATTCATTTCATATTTATTTATTTTACAATGCATTCAAGTTAACACGACTTTCTATTTTCAACCTTAGGTTTAAAGTTTTATCCTTAAATCGTTAAAAATTTAATTTAGTATTTCAACTGCTAGTCATGCCTTCCATTCAATTGATAATTACAGAACTGCATTCCACAATGGCACCTAAACTAACCATTCAAAAGAAAATGGCAACAGATTAAACTCCTTCCTAGGGTACCACTTAATGCATTGCATATTTCCACAAGAAGTTAAAGAGGAAGATATTGAAATCCCAAACAAATTTTAAAAGGAGTGATTAAGAAAGGAGTGATTAAGAAAGCAAAGTTAGCATTTATAGAATTTGAACTATTACTCTTTTTACACATTACTACATTGAGTTCTTTTTACACATTACTACATTGAGTAATGGGAGGATTCCAAAACTTAAAAATAAATAGATTGAGCCTAAATTTTAGAACCTACCCAATATCATTAGGTTACTCTAAATTTAAATGAAAAATCTAAAAATCACGGATGGAATATAAGTATTGATACTTTCTGCAAAGAAATTTCCCATATTGGAATAAAACTATTAACAGTTTGTATAGTAAAATAAAAAATCGCATACCCAAAAATACAAAATAATGAATGAATCCAAAGCCGAAGAAAAATAGGCATCTATTCTCTCTACAAATCCACCTTGGAATATTATCCTCCACAACCAAGGGAATATTATCCTCTAGCAATCGCAAGCTTCACGGAATATTATCCTCATAACTCTGCTTTAACAAATCTGATCTGCTACTATATCGATTTCATAGTTTCATCTTATACATTAAGGATAGATAAATCCATTTAATATAATGCAACATAAAGAAGAGATTCAAATCATGCACAGTTTAGCCCTTAGAACTCTATGAAAGAGCGACCGCACACTTTTAATCTCAGCGCTGCGATATGGACTAAATGCTAATGACTATGTAAACTTAATGATTTCAAACTATACAGAATTCTCACAGAGGTGATGGGGTTACTTGGAATGTCTGAAGCCAACTAGATATTTCTGTAGCTTTGTGGATTAACTTATTGGCTTAGAAACCTCCTACCCTATCTCCCCACTTGCTTGACATAGCTAGTTGTGTGTTTGATGACCCTGAGTGATTGTGAAACCAAGGTTGTGAGTGGACCTGAGTAGTTCCTCCTTAGTGGATACACAGCCCCAACTACGGGGTGGTATCTGAGTGCTGAAAGAATACAGGTTGGGAAGAGACTTATGGTTGGGTTGCAACGCTGCAGTCCATAGCCATTTGCTTGGAGATTTCAATTGAAAAATAAGTGTTCTCTGTGATTCATATCATGTTCATTCTATGTGGTTTACTTCTGCAATGATTTAATTATTTATAACAGTTATTGATATGCTGAATGCATGATAGATATGTGTGCTAATAATTTTTCATTCAGTTGTGTTTATTTGAGTAAGCATATGCATCCATGTGTTTTTATTTATATGAATTTGTTCATTGATGAATAGGGATAAGTTTTGTTGAGGCCCGAGAGGTTAAGAATGTTCATTCAGGGCATTGGGGGAGCAATAGATATCCCCTGTTGTGTTCATGTTCCCTCTAAGGGTCTATATTGATGGGAGGAGACATGACATAGCAATATAAGAGCCCTTATAGAGTGGAAAAGAGACCTTGATGAAGTTTGGGGCCACATTTTGGGTTGGAGTGAGGATAGGATAAGAGTCCTCAGGTGTGGTAGAGGATTATGCAGTTGCATAGAGCTCACCGAGAGCTTTCAAACGTTACTAGGATTTCCAAAAATGGAATTAGGATGAGGATGTTATCAGCCTGAGACATTGGAAGTAACAGGAGCATAGGGCCGACTTCCGACTTTCCGAACCCGCATTGCGGGTTGCATATTGTGGAAGTCGAAAGTGTAATTTTTCCCGGAGTTGCAAGTTGTGGTTCCGACTTTCCGATTCCCGCAAGGCAGATTGCAAAATGCGGAAGTCAGAGGTGTAATTTCCCCAGAGTTGTGAATTTCGAGTTTTGACTTCCTACTCCCGCAATCCAGATTGCGGATTGCGGAAGTCGGAGGTGTAATTTTCCCGGAGTTGTGAATTTGGAGTTCCGACTTACGACTCCTGCAAGCCGGATTGCAGATTGGGGAAGTCGGAGGTGTAATTTTACCAGAGTTGTGAATTTGAGGTTCCGACTCCCACATCACGGACTGCGGATTGCAGAAGTCAAAGAGGTGATTTCTTCAGAGTTATGCATTGGAGTTCCAACCTTCTGAATCCCACATGGTGGATTGTGGATTGTAGAAGTCGGAGGTGTGATTCGGCAAAGTTATGTGTTCGGTGTTCCGACTTCCAACTCCTGCATTATGGATGGCGGATTGCGGAAGTTGGAGTCATATTTATTCGACATTGCGTATTTCGTGTTATAACTTTCCGAATCCCTCATTGCAGATTGCGGAAGTTGGAGGTGTAATTCTCGAAGCTATGAATTTAGAGTTCCGAATTTTGACTTCCAACTTGTGGATTGCGTATTGCGGACTGAAGTTGTTGCGGCTCTGCGAAAGTGCATAGTTAAGAAAAAAACTAGCAGGTTGATTCTAAAGAGCTCCCCCATCACCTCTATAGGGAACCGAGGGGATCGGGGACATTACAGGTGGTATCAAATCCCAAGGTTACAGCACTGGGGATTCTTGGAACAAGTCAAGAGCTTACAGGCTTGTTATATCTGCGGAATGAACCAAGATCGTAAGGTGGAGATCGAGACCGAGAAGGATCGACGACCGCGTAGCATTTCGCTGGGTGAATTGCGAGAGGGTTAGTGGAATATTGGTCCACAAAATTCCAAAGGTGAACGTCCCTCATTGATCACAGATCCACGGATGAGAAAGACCGCCAAGGTAATCAACGGCTCTTACAACATTTCACCCGTGTAAGTGGAAGGAGGTTAACAAAACAAGCAGACACAAAATTCCACTGGGAAAGGATTGTTACCTTTGGAATCCGCCTTGAGTTAGTGAGACCCGAAAACCAACATGGACTATCTAATCAGCACAAAAATGTCGATTCAGATCCAGCTAGACATCTGTCCCCTTACCTGGCATCAATATTGAACAATTGCAGTGCAGTGAAGTCCAAGAAAGGCTAAGTTGGACTTGACCATAATTTATGAAAGCAATGTGAGCAATAAGGCATGTGAACCTAGTGCAATGTGAGTTATTGTGGTGATCAATGAAAGCTACATAGGGCTGACAAGATGGTTGCAGCTTAAAATTGGAGAATGATCTCGAAAGAGAAGTGTTGATAAAGAGGGAAATTTCTCGCCTTAAACTATTTCTGTTTATAGCATAAGAATTGCATGCTAGGAAAGTAGCAAGTGTAAATGTCATGCATGTGTATATGTCTTGAATTTCTACTCGGTGAGAAAATCATAGCTAATGATCACTTTTCTTCTTGATAGAGATGCCATGAATTGGACCAGCTATGATGTGGAATAAGAATTCCATGCTATGATGTGGAATAGGAATTCCATTCTATGATGAGGAATTGGAGAGAGAGAATTTATCAACTCTTCTCTTGTTGTTATGTTTATAAATTTAGAGCTTATATATAGAAAATTATGGTATAGGAATGTTGGAAAATGCGAGAGATTAGATAGATGAAATGTGTATGCATAGTAGGCATATTAAGAGATAATGCATACTGCATGTAAACTTATGTGTGCTTGCATATGGTATTGCATATTGATAAATAATGTGATGTTTTACATATGCAATGATCCAGTTATGATAATTATTGTGGTTGATAATAATTATTTTCATAGCAATGGTTGAAGGACCAAGATAATAGAAGCATGGTTGAAGATGTTGATGATGATATTGCATATGAATAGAAGCCTTGTGAAGAAGGGATGGAACACAAATCTATGATAAAAATATCGATGGAATGACTATGTATCCCTTGGTAAAAGGCCAACTGATCAGGTAACATCATATATGTTGATGGCATCCATGCAGATAATGTTTTATTTAGACTAATTGTATAAATGTGGAAAAATGATGGGTAAGAATCCCTTTAACCATGTTTTAAGCATCATAAAATGGTATGCATGTAATATTGAATGCATTATGTGAATGACATCCCTCAGGGTATGGTGAGGTATGTGGTAGTAATGGAAATGAGCAATTTATCATGTGACTGTTTAAAATTTTGAATGCATGCATAAGAAAAAAGAGCATGCCATGTGTGAAACCATGAGGATGTTGGTTTGTGAAGCTTGCAGTGCTACACAAGTATCCCATGAACTCCCTATTGGTGTTAATTTGGGATGAAACCTCTTTTCCAACACAGAGAGAGTGAATGAGATATCATTGTTGTGTTCAAGAGAAGAAGGAAGGCACCCAGATAGTTAACCAATTAATTGGGGAGATGGATGGGTATCGTGTTGAAGCATTGATTAAGATGCCCAACTTACCATGGAAGGACACATGGATAGGCACAAAAATGTTTATTGTTGGTGTCCAATATTGTCACGATTTTTTATTATTTAACTTACTTGAAGTGGCATTATTTCTATCGTTTTTGCTATAGTAAGTTATTTTCTTAGCCATTCAGCTCATCAAATAGTCCAGGTATGCACAAATTCACTTACCATGCAAATCTTGTTATATTTTGTATATTATGGTTTATTTGTGATTTAAATAATGTTTTTGGGCATAATTAACATTTATGGTTTTAATTGACAGGCTATGATTTGCAAATTACTCATCATTGATCCCATGCGCTACGTGCTCAGCCTAAAATGCTTTCAGCTCATCGTTCAGTCCTCCATTCAGCCAGTGAAATCTGTGGTTGACACATCTTAGACCATTGAATGAAGAGAAGAACACATGGGTTCTGTTCGACACGCAATGGACCTGGTTAATGAGCTATTTCTCTAGAAGATCCGTTCTTATGCTTGCCAAGCTTGACAGCACATCTCACATCCACGCGAATGCTGCAAGCCTTGATTCGTCTGCGCATTCAGCCTGGAGTCATGCGTTTTGGCCAAGCTCTCGTTCGTGCCATTATTCTGGAAGGATTCCAGCCGACCACATTTAGCCTGCCAACATAACTTCCACGCCCACGTCAACACTCCACCGCACCTGCTCTCTTATTCGTTTGGCCGGGAGTTACGTACGCATGCTCACGTTCATTCATGTTGTTGTTCTGGAAGGAGTCCGCCTGCCCACGAGTCAGTCTGCTAGCACACTGCTCATCCACATCTGAGTTAGATCGACGTTGCAGCTGCTCTGAAAAGGAACCAATCCCACCAAAGTCTGAAGAACGCCCCCTACGTTGGCATGTATCAATTTAATCAACTGTTACAATCATTTAAACACTTCTATTATTAGAGAGGTCGACTCTGTCGACCCTCTCACCTATTGTAACTTATAAATAATTGCCTCTGTGATTGAGACGAGTTAGCTTCTGAATTTACGATGGTTTTCCAATCTTAGTCCAAGCATTTGCAGTCGTAGATAGTGTGAAGACAGAGTCTATAATTTTTCTCAAGTTAATGGAAGTAGCAGCTTGTTGATATTCTATTGGTAGTCATTTAAGTTGAGCTAGTTCATCCTCTGATTACTGGGAAGGGCCCCTCATCAACTAGAGGTTTTATTTACATTTTCTGCATTTCTTTTCTTGCAATTAACTAATTTATTTCTTGTGTGTATAATTTAATTTGTTTTCCTGTGTATATTACCTTTATCGCTCTGTAATTAATATTATGTTGTTAATACAACCCTCCTTCTTCTGAGTTAGAATGTTCTACCAATAGTTCAGTAGTTTAATAATTTGTAGTTTGTTTTTAGTCCTTTTTCCATCATCATAGATAGACATTGCTTCCAAATTCTTCCATAGTTAGCATTCATTTCCTTCTTTTCTCCTCTGTTAGTTTTTCTTCCTATTTACTGTAGGTTAATTCTCCTTTCTTCTATTCCAACCTTCTCTCTTCTTCTATTCCAACCTTCTTCCTACTTTTCATAGAATCATTCTTTCTCTTAGGTAATGATTTGCATAGATAATTTCTTAGCCTCCAATCATCTCTCTACTACTTCCTGTGCACTGTAGGATCATTTGCATAAATCCAGCTGGTAATTAAATCATCTAAAATTCTTCCTTTTCCTCACCTTAAAACATTTTCCTCCATTCGGATTTCCATTCAGACCGACGTTCAGATCGTCATTCAGATCTGTGTGTTTTCTGTATTATTTTAGGCCTTTTTCCGAATCTATTTTCTTCTGCCTCTTAATCATCATTCTTCATGTTCCTCCTCAATAGTTTGAAATGTAATTTAATCTTGTTTTATGTTACTTTGAGTTTTTAATTCAATTTTCATCATTATTTCCTCCTTTCTTATTTCTTCCTTGTCCTCTTCTTATCTTTCTTCCAACAATCAGTCCTTTAACTAGTTTTGTACTTAGTTACTATTCAAAATGTTGTTTTTAAATGGTTTATTTTCAAATGATAGTTGATGATTCCATTTCGTTGAGTTGTTTGAGTTTGTTATCCTTAAGACTAGTTTCTATTTAATGAAGATGTTCATGTTGCAAGATATGGATTAATAATAAAATATCTTTATCAAGTTTTATACTTGCTTCCAAATCGAATATAGTTCAGTTTAACATCTTTGTTAAGTTTTATGTTTGCTTCTACTTATATTAGTTTCATGTTGTTCACATATGGATAGACAGTAGTTCATAATATTTAAAATTAGTGGTAGTTTGTTGATTTTTAGTTTACATTTGTTTGTAGAAGTTAAGTTAGATTTACTTCCGTTTAGCTTCCTTATTACATTTGAAAGTCATTACGATCATTTACTCCAGTTACTATTACATTTGATGTACGTAATCAAGAAGAGTGGAATTAGAGGGTTTTGTACATTTACAAGTTCTCCCTATTAAACATCTAATATCCGTAGCTCTGATTCTGTTCATAGTCGTTATCTGGAAGTTGAATTGAGTAGTTTCTTATTTTTCTAGAGGTAATTTGTGTTTCAGTATTTGTTTCCATCTTTCTTATTAATTAACCATAGAGGTAGAGTAGTATGATCTAGTACTATTCTGATCTGTGATTTAAATGTATTCTTAAATATTTAACTCAGTTTTTCATTTTGAAAGATCTTTCGATATTTTTCCTTACTAAACATTTTTTAGGTCTGACAAACCTGAAACTTTAGAACTGTTTCTACCTTGGCATATATTTTTCTTTCAACTCTAATTTTACTGATCCTAGTTGATAATTAATATTAGGTGTTGTTTTATTTGAGATAGTTCACACACCCAACATTTTGGCGCTGCTGTCGGGGAGTTGAAATAGGTAGGATTTCTCTTCCAAAACTTAGTGGTAACTTAGATTACGCTGGTGGCAAGTGAGCGGTAAGACGAGAGGTAAGAACCTGCGCATCTGTTATAACAGGCATCCCCAAAACCCAGCAGTAGTAGTTATGAAGTCAAATTTTCTTTTAGTTATAATTTGTTTTCATGAATAGGTCTAGAGATTCACAAGGTATATTTATTAAGACTCAAATTCCTACTAACCTATATGGGGGAGGTGCCACCCCAACTACTAACTCAACAAAAAGGTATCGGAAGACACCTAAAGGGGATAGTCCTACTTGGAAGGCTAAAGAAACCTTCTCTGGAAACATTTTAAAGGAAATCATAGGGACATCAGAATAGTCTGTTCATAAAGAAATTCCACTAGAAGAACTTGAAGCTCGTATTGAGACTGAACTTAGATAAGAGGAAACTCTGAAGGGTAAAATTTTGAAACTTCTTAACCCTCCATTAGTCCAAAATCCCAAAGACACTACTTTTTCAATAGTGGGTGGTCCGGATTTGGTAGATTTTGTCAATCCTGCACAAGTAGATGCTCTTTTTGCAAGCTCTACAAACATAGCCATCTCACAGATTGACACAACAACAGTAGAACCTCATGGAATAGATTCCCATGTAGTTGATCATTCTCCTCCTAAAAAGAAGAATACCCTTCCTGGAAAAGAACGTTGGGATATCCCATATTCACCAAGAATGGAGCCACCTAGATTTTCTCTCTTTGGTAATAGAATCTTCATGGAGGATGAACATGAAGATCGTGTCTGAAAAGATGAAGAAGATGGAGAAGTTAGAACTGAAGGTACCTTCGGGTTTCCCATCTTAGACATTGCACAAGATGTTACTATGAAAAATATCCCTCCTTCCTCACTACCAACTTTCTATGGAAAAAGCAATGACGATCCGGACACATTCTTATTTGAGTTTGACATTTTGTGTAGAAGTTACAATTACCTACAAGATGGCCAAAAACTAAAACTTTTTCCTGCCACATTAAAAGAATCTTCTCTTCGATGGTTCATGGGACTGGGAGAATCTAGTATTAAATCTTGGGAAGACATGAAGAATGCATTTCTTTGGAAATATCAGGATTATTGTAGACCAAAGGACTCTCGCATTGATATTTTTAAAATTCAACAGGTTGAACACGAGAGCTTGGAGGACTATCTCGAAATATTTAACTATGTGTTACACAAATCTAAATATAGTGATCTCTGGGAGGATGCAGTAAGAACACTCTTCCTTAAAGGAATCTTAGAAGAATTCTTGGATAACCTTAATCTCATGGCAGCAGGCGACATTTCCCATAAATCTTTTGCAGAGATTTGTGAACTATGTAGGAATTACTCTAGGAGCATAGGGAAAGGTGGAAGACACTTTCGAGAACCTTATGTTAGAAATCCAAAAGGAAACACATCCAGTCCTGGTGAAGTTACAAGGGTAGAGATAGGGAACCTGTTAGAAAACTTCAAAACATATATTTTAGGAGCTATGGGTTCCCATCTAGATGCATTATAAGCTAAAAAGAGACAGGATGAAAAGCGTGCATCAATGAGTATTTTATTCCCTAGGTGTAGAACTAAACATCCTCAAAGAGAATGTCCATTAAATAATGTTTCAGTTTGTCACCTCTGTACATAAGAGAATCCCACTGATAGTTGTCCATCGTTTCCCGAGTTGCAAGTTGTATACAAGAGTGGAAGTTTTGGTGAAACCTCTAGGAGTCCTTGGCAGCCTAGGGATCAACCTTCGGGTCAGGATCCATCATTCCAATTTCCACCTTACTACCATCCTTATCAACCTCTGCAACAATGGAACACTTCAGGTTGGAAAAATTGGCCACCGCAGTACCCTCCTCAAAATGTTCAACAACAGCAATGGCCTCATGGATGGAGGGGACAAGATTTTGCCCAACCATCTCCTCCTATGCCTAACTATCCTTACCCACCTAATGTTCAACAATTTTTACCTGGATATGCACCTCCTTCACTACCCCCTATCCCAAATCAACCTCGTCATTTCCAGAATATGAACCCTCCAAGACCCACAATATTACCCGCACAACCAATACCGAATCCTAACAATAAACCAACCCAAACTCTTAATAAAATTGGGTTGTTACCACGGGGGCTTCACTCAATAAACCACTATCATAGCACGTTCGTTTGTGGCATATGAAACAATACCCCTAATTTCACTAGATATTGGAAAATACCTACCAAAATTGTTTTTTTAACCCCCTCCCAATATGCCTTCCCAATTTAAAAAAAAACCCTAGTTTCACTAGATATTGTATGTATCAATTTTTTCATTAACATTTTTTATACCCCTTTATATTTCTACCTAGTATATTGATATGATACCCCTCTTATGATCCCACATGCATTCTACAATGCACCTTGCTTCTTTCGATGTATATTGTGGATGCACATTACATCACCCACAATGCAATTACTCAACCACATATCATTATGATTTGGAACATCTAATGGTCTGATGAAGATATAGGAGATCACTTCTTGTATGTCACTAGAGCCAATGCACATAGTACAACATTTAGATTGCATGCTGCAGTTCCCCAATCACTAACTAAGCCTGTTGTGGGCTAGGTATCCAAGCCCCCAGGGCCTGTAACAAGCACTAGGAGGCCTACTAAACCTCCCAAGGCCTATAATAGGCACGAGTGGTCGGGTATTCAATCCCCCGAGGCCTATCGAGGGCCTATAACAGGCCGTGGAGGCTTAGAGCCTCCCAAGGCTATTGGTAACAACTGGATGAGTGTTATTGGTAACAATTGGTTGTCAATGACCACTATCTCTCGACTATGATCAACTAGAAACCCACTTCACCACGAAATCCCCTGGCCTCAAGCATGCCTCAAGACGCGATTTACCTACGTATTGGTAAGCTCGAACCTTGCCTCAACCCGATTTTTCATCCGACCATGATCCCACCATCTCCATTGGGCGGATATTTGTCAGCCTTCCCATATAAAAAAAGACCCCAAAGTATTTTTGTATTGTTACATTAAATAAAAAAAACCCTTTGCCCCTTAATATATAAGCAATCTAATTTTTAGGTTTTCATGAATATTTAATACCGCAATATGAATGAACGTGGTATTATATTGCCTTCTAGTTAAGCCCCTGTGGTTGTTACCTCTTCCATCATATGTTATTTCGTCTGCACCAATACATGAAGTTCAATTGCAGTCTGGAAGAGTTTTGCAAGATCATCCTAAGTCGTCAGTTGTTATTTAAGAAGAAAATATACCTAATGAAATTTTGAACGATGTCATTCTTGAAAATGTGGTTGTTCCTAAATCTTAAACACATAACCTTCCTCATAAAGAAATAATATCGCGAAATAAGTCACCTCCATATCCGGAGCGTCTAATAATAGAAAAACTTGTAACTTACCCAGAATATAACATCATTAATGAATTGAAAAATATTTGTATTAAGATTCATTTACTATAAGACATTAAAGATATACCAATATTTGGTAAAGTAATAAAAGAACTTTGCATTAAGAGACCAGGTAAGAAACAAAAAGACCCTCCAACAATACATGTCATAGGTGAAATCTTAGATTCTATAGCATAACAGCCTAAAATTCCGAAGTATACAAATCCAGGAAATCCTGTAGTAAATGTTCTCATTAACAACACTGCTATAGGGAACACACTCATTGATCTAGGGGTTGCTATTAACCTAATGACTACTACAGTTTTAGCACGGGGGGTTCACTCAATGAACTTGTTACATAGCACGAACGTTCCTAGGATATTAAATAATATCCCTAATTTAACTAAATATTGGAAAATGCCTCCTAAAATTGTATTGTTGAACCCCCCTCCCAATATACCTTTCCAATTAACAAAACCCCTAGTTTCACCAGATATTGTAGGTATCCATTTTTATCAACCCATTTTTAATACCCCCTTTATATCATATTATCAAGTTGTAACAAAAAAGATCCCTAATGCATCTTAGTATAAGCAAACACAATGCTAAATAAAATAATAATATAATGCTAATAATGATCCCCTAGGGTTGCGGGGGTGACTTATCGATTTGTAGAGTTGGATAGTGGAATACCCAACAAAATACTAGTGGAGAAGTAAAAATATGTAAAAGGATACCCAATCAAGAGATCAATGCAACAAAGAATGTAAAATACCGATAGTCCAATACTCAGTGAAATGCTTAGAAAATATGAGAATTGCAGATGTTTCACACTGTAGCCTTCCAATCTACCAATTTTAGATCAGGTAAATATAAGTATAGCCATATAGAACTCATGTTTTCTACAAGATTAATAAATTGGAGGTATGAATTGAGCCCAAGATTTCGAGGTATGAATCCATCCCATAATTTGGAGGTTATTCCTTATCCCATCCAAATAAAATAACCCCCAATATTTATATTACTATGTCAAATTAAAAACTCCCCTTGACCCATTAATATAATGCAATATATTTTTGAGCATTTTAGGAGTATTCAAACCCCCAATATGAATGGACGTGATATGATATTGCCTTGCTAGTGAATCCCCCGTGAGTTTTAGAAGCTCTCCAATTAGGACCATTCTTCTGCCCTACCCCAACAATGTTAGAACTAGCAGATCGTACTATGGTACAACCTATTGGAATATTAGACGATATTATGGTATCAGTAGCCTCATGGGAATATCCCGTGGACATTATAGATATTCAATCAAAAGACCCATCTAGGGGGCATCCTATCATTTTAGGAAGACCCTGGTTGGCTACTGCTAATGCATTCATAGGATGTAGGGATGGAGAGATGGTCATTTGTGATGGGTTATCTACAAGAAGTCTAGCTTTATACCCACCAGCACAGCCCGTAGCTGAGAGGTTATTTTGGTTAGATTGTCCTTTTGGAGAAGAAAACTTGGGAGAACTTTCCCTTGTTAGTGATCTCTCTTGGACACTTCAAGAACAAAATATTGAAAACGTGTTGAATCAATTTATTTCCTCCACCACATGTATAGACTTTCCTCAGTCTTTTTCCCAACTTGACCAGCTTTTTGGAGACGAATTTCAAGAAAACATGAGTCTCTCAACATTTACAAGTACACCTTGTGTCTTTTCAATTGAAGAATAGCTAGGATCTTATACTATACCATGTGAGGTTAGTTCCAAAAAATTTCTACATATAAATGCAAGTTTAGATGAGAGTCAGCAAAAGCAATTGTTAAAAGTTCTCAAAATTCAAACTAGAGCTTTCGCTTGGGAATACACCGATATGAAGGGTATACACCCAGATACTTGTATTCACCACATTTACACAGACACAAGTATACCTCCCGTCAAACAACCCCATAGGAGAATGAACCTAGCCCTCAAAGATATAGTAAAAGAAGGATTGCAAAAAATTCTTAACGTTGGATTCATTTACCCAATTTTCAATAGTAAGTGGGTGTCTCCTCTGGTAGTAGTTCCAAAGAAAGTTACAGTGAAGTGGCGTATTTGTGTTGATTTTCGGGAATTGAACAAGGCAACTCTTAAAGACTATTTCCCTCTACCTTTTATAGATCAGTTGTTAGATACCCTATCAGGGAAACAATACTTTTCTTTCCTAGATGGGTATAGTGGATACAATCAGATATTAGTAGCACCTGAGGACCAAGATAAGACTACCTTTACTTGCTCTTGGGGGACTTATGCCTATCGAGTGTTACCATTTGGCCTTTGTAATGCACTTTATACTTTCCAACGTGCAGTTCTAGGTATCTTTGCTGACCTTATACATGATTGCGTAGAGGTCTACATGGACGATTTCACAGTCTATGGTAATACCTTCCAAGAGGCCCTCGACAACCTTGAGACAGTTCTTATTCGATGTCAGGACACAAACTTAGCCCTTAGTCATGAAAAATGCAAGATGTTATTAACTGAGGGCATAGTTCTAGGACATCATGTCTCTCTTCAATGTATCAAGGTGGATCCTGCCAAGATAGATATAATTGTCAATATTCCTTCTCCAAAGACTCTGAAGGAAGTTAGAAGCTTCCTTGGCCATGCAGGTTATTATAGGCAGTTTATAGAAAATTTTACCAAGATAGCCACACCTATGTTCAAATTACTCATGAAGTACATAGAATTTCAATGGACTGAACCTTGTCAACAGGCTTTCGAAACTTTAAAAGAAAAGTTATCAGTAGCACCAGTACTCAGGGTCCCTAACTGGTCCCCTCCTTTTCATATCTCTATTGATGCATCCAACATAGCGATAGGGGAAGTCTTATGTCAAAAAGAGGAAAAGTTATCTTATGCCATTTATTTCGCTAGTAAAAACTTGACTCCTGCATAATCAAAATACACTGTTACCAAAAAAGAGTTTCTCACAGTAGTCTATTCCATCAATAAGTTTTGTCATTATATCACAGGATATGAAATCTTCATACATACCGATCATTCTGCTTTCATATTTTTTATGAATAAACCAGTTACCAATGGAAGAGTGACTCGGTGGCTTCTTCTGTTACAAGAGTTTAATATTACCATTGTTGACCGTCCTGGTCGAGAGAATGTAGTAGCAGACTTTCTCTCCCGTATTCAAATTGACAATGATGATAGTCCTGTTGATGATAGCTTCCCAGATGAACATTTATTCGTTGTATCTGTTTGAACCCCATGGTTCGCAGACATAGCCAATTATTTGGCAACTGGAAAGATACCAAACCATCTCTCTCCACCTAAAAAACGTAGAATCATAGTCCAAAGCTCTAACTATTCTTGGGTGGATAATGATCTCTTTCGTACCGGTCCTGACCTTATTATTAGAAGATGTGTACGAGAGGATGAAATGGCAGAGATTCTTCATGCATGTCATGGTGGACCTTGCGGTGGACACTCTTTTGATAAAAGAACAACATATAAGGTTTTACATTCTGGATATTATTGGCCAAGCATCTTCAAGTATGCTGCCAAATATGTCAAGGGATGTGATAGTTTCCAAAGAATGGGTAGACCTACGCCATCTAATGAGATGCCTTTGCAACCTCAAGTTATGATTGAGCTTTTTGAAAAATGGGCTCTATATTTTGTTGGACCAATTTCCCCTATGTCTTGTAAGAAAAAGTACATCCTAGTCTGTATAGATTATGTCACCAAGTGGGTAGAGGCCAAAGCTTTATTCTGAGCCACAGAAAAATCAGTGTTAGAGTTTATGTATGAAGAGATATTTACCCGATTTGGTGTACCTAGGGAAATTGTAACCGATCAAGGATCTCAATTCACTTCCAAGTTAATGAAAGAACTTACTAATAAATATGGTATTAGACATTGCAAATCTTCACCATATCATCCTCAAGAAAATGGTCAAGTAGAAAGCACAAACAAAGTATTAGAAGCTATCATGACCAAGACCATTCAGTTACACCACAAGAACTGGGTAGATATGCTCCCAAAAGCCTTGTGGGCTTATAGAATTACTTGGAGAAACACCACTGGCCACACACCTTATGAACTTGTTTATGGAAAACAGGTTCTCCTACCCATTGAATTTCAGGTTAAGACATTTTGTATGGTTTCTCAGTTAGGAATAAATTTAGAAGAGGCACAGAAACAACGAATCCTACAAATAAATTAATTAGACGAGATTAGACAGGATGCTATCCAATGAACAATCTTAATACAGAATTAACGTAAAAAATGGCATGACAGATACATTAAACAAAAACAATTTAAAACAGAAGACTGAGCATTACTTTCGATTCAAGATACAAAAATTTTAAAGGTAAATTGACTACTCGTTGGATGGGTCCTTATGAAATTGTTACAGCTTTCGATAATGGATCCGTTAAAATTAAAACAATTGATGATTCTCAAACTTCCTTTGTTGTAAATGGCCATAGACTTAGACTTTATCACCAACCTATATCTAAACAAGACTTTGTACATAATGCCTTACACCAGCAGGAGATGGAGCTAGTAGAAGAGGAAGTCATTCCTCCTCCTCCTAGTCCCTGAAATTTCTAAAGGATTGTCTTTATTTGTACATATGTAAATATATTGTGTTTTCATTTTAATTATAATAATGAAGAGTTATTTTTGACAAGCTGATTGTATTTATACAGGGAATTCATTTGTATGATCAACTCTTGAAATTTTTGCCATTAAAAACATGAAAAGTTTTCTCCCTTTTTAGATTTCTTTTGCTTTGTTTTGAATAAATCAAAATCATCTAACAATGGTTTTGCAGTTTAATTACAAGGACCTTATCCGCTCATGCAATACTATTGAAAGGGAAGCACTTAAAAAAAAATCAATATAACCTAACCCCTCCTTTCTTTTTTTTCAATTATTGTTGAAATTGACAAAATTTAGCAAAAGATAAAGTGCTCTTTATATTATCTTGCAACCATTTCATTCATGATTTTGAATATGGTATTTGATTCAGGCATGCACATTTCTGATTATCGTTTAGAACTGTTGCTTAAAAGACCTATCTTAATTACTATGATCTTGACAAAAAAAAATACTATCTTACACCTATGGATCATTGGCTTATCCTAGACTCATTATCAAAACTTGTCTCTTAAAGCATCTTTTAAAGGTAACTAAGAAGTGAATTTTATTTTTATTCTTGTGGTGGAACATTACTGAATTCTTATGAAAGAGATAGATATAGATCAAAGAACAACTTTAGGTTATTATCTTTTGACATGATCTTTAACTTTGGCTATTCTAAGTAAAAGTTGCTCATAAAGGTTCGTTCTAATATTTTGAATTATGTATTTAGAAGGCTTAGCACACTCTAGTACCAACCGGCTTCCTTACAATATATATATATATATATATATATACATCATTATACGAAGTAAACCCACTGGGGTACTGAACAAGCCTGCTGGCAGCGGGTCCATGCTAAGTAAAATCTTAAACAAGGAAGCTAGGTGAATGCAAGTAAACCTGCTGGGGTACTAAACAGGCTCGCTGGCAGCGAGACTATGCTTGCATGGTACCAAGATAAACCCATCAGGGTACTGAACATGTCTTCTGGCAGTGGGTCAATATCGAGTAAAAGAGATCGGTTAATGCAAATTCTATGCACATGATTCATATATAAGAAACCTGAGTATACAAACACATGTTTTGGCCAATCATCTATACTGTCATTAGAGAATAACTGTAAGTTGAACTTGGACCTTGTCATCTAATTCAAACAATATCTAGGATGTTATTATCCTAGAAATGGGACCCATAATTATGAAAATCTCACAAGCTTTATGGTACATCTTATCTATATCTTGGGATGACAAGAAATCTTTAAAATGAGTCATGGATGGCTAGTTTTCTTGTGGCATATTTCATATTAAATTATACTATCATTCTTCATATGGTTCTTTTAAGCACTGTTCTATTCTTTATGGTAAATGTACATATCTGAATCATCTACATGTTTAGTTAATATTTCATTTTCTTGAGAAAAGTATTACAACATTTGTTTTCAGCTATTGATAAAATAATTGAATATCTAATGCTCTTTTTGCTGGCTTGAGGACAAACCATATCTTTGGTTTGGGGGAGGATTAGAACTGTTTTAAACTATTTTTAATTGTTTTAAACCTTTTTTTTTTAAATAAAGAAAAAAGTTTATTTATCTCTGAAAGTGATAGATGTTTGCGGGTTAATGCAAAAGCAGAAGGCGAATTGTTTTAATTAAAGACAAACAAAAGGGGACATGACTTAAAAGTTCCAGAAAGCAAAGTTTACAGCATTTTCTGTGCACTAACAACCTTAAAAATTCCTCGCAAAAATCAGTTCCAGTTGGCTTCAGCAATAAAAGTTTGTATAGACAAAAGTTTGTATGAAAGGCTGAATGACGGATCAAATGCCGATCCAAATGTAGTGACGAATGCATCAAATAAGCAATGTTTTGAATAAAAGTGCTCAAGAAATTTTAGCTTATATATTTTAAATAGCATGCTAGATATTTTTGAAAATTCTGGCTAACCAATGATGATAGGGATCAATCAAACGTCAAATCTCGCACTTGGTTTTATTTCCTTATTCATCTTATCTTGTTAAATGAATGAATCTTGTGTCATTAGGAATCATTGTATGACCACTATGGCCTTACCTATCATATAGATTTCCAGCATATGGATCGGATCCTTGTGATCTTCCATGTGTAGAATATCCCAATACGTGAATCTCATTCAACCTATCCAAAGCTTGGCTTTGGACATGGTTGAATTTGCTATATCAAACACGCATCTACTAGATTCACGCACTTCAATACTAGCACCTAACTCAAGATCTTCAAAGTACAAGTGTGATATTTCAAAACACGCTTTACCTATGACCATCCAGCCATCCAAACAGATCTCAATTTAACTAATGGCTGCGTAAAATTTTGCTTCACTCTATTCACCCTTCATTGCTCTCTTTGTGAGTTGCATCCTCTACAAATTCCTTGTATCCCATGCATTTATCTGTCGTTTCCCCCATCCTCTATCAGCAATGCCCAACCGTTGCGAGCCAGGTAGCTACCAAGATCTTCTTCATATCCTTGAGTTTAAAAGATGCCATGAGTTATTCTCTCAAGCAGGTTGGAATCCATTTCTCCACCATCTTGATGGTCATGACCATGAGATTTCGTTGTTGTTTTCCAAAGGTTTCGATGGCAAAACAGCCAAGGTTGGCCATCTTGTTTTCTCTGAAACAGAACAGTCAATAGCGTTAGCTACGAAGCTCCCTAGAGAAGGTGCCCGATGGCACAAGAATTTGTTTCTTCCACGAGAAGCTCACCAATTTTCTCTCAAGCCCGATTTTCAACACATTACTAGCACCAAAGGTTTTCATAGAGAATGGATCAAGCCAAAGTACTTGGATCTATTGACCATTATCATTCACTTAATCACCTGCGAGGGTAAGTTCACTGTTTTTAAAGCTTTCCACGTTAGACTGTTAGCTCATTTTGTCAATAATCAGACCTTAAATTTTCCATTCTACTTTCTAAAGAGCTTGGAAAAGATGTCGAGTCAAGTTAGGAAGAATACCATTAACCCTTCTGGCAGCTTATATCACCATTGTCTCATTAATCTTTTAATCATTCATCAACTAGAGGAGAGAGGTCAAACTTGGGACCATTTTGTTTTTGAGATCTTAAACCCTCATTTATCTAGTGTCAAATCTTCCCCTTCTCAAGAACACCTTCATGCCCAAGAGAAACCAAACACTAAACGTATATGATTTGATGAGAGTTCCTTAGATGATATGCACTCTGTCCATTCAATACATTCTCCTACTGAACCTAGAGAGACAAATCATGACCAGTCCATTGATCAGCCTAACATTCAAACTATCAGTCATCCCTCATGCTCAAATATTCAGTTGGACGATCATACCTTTGATT
Source organism: Larix kaempferi (assembly GCA_027924585.1). Lineage (NCBI taxonomy): Eukaryota > Viridiplantae > Streptophyta > Pinopsida > Pinales > Pinaceae > Larix > Larix kaempferi. Next base: position 686,474 of record BSBM01000316.1, on the reverse strand, counting down.
CATCCCTCCTCACACTAGCTAATGCATCCATTCAGATGAGTGAATCCTGTGCTGCTAGAATCTCTCCTGCATGTAACAAAGACAAAAGCTTTGAAGAACATACTATTCATGTTGAGACCTCTCCAAAAGAGAAGAGTCCTCCAATAGACTTGGAGCATGGCATAGAACAACCTATTTTGAGTCAGCAAAAGTGGGATCAGTTAACCCAAGAGATAGCACAACTAACAGAACAAATTCAAATTTATGTGGAGACAATCATCGAGCTCCTTGAAGAGAATAAGATGTTGCATACACAGTTGAAAAGCATTGAATGCTCGATTCACGCCAAAATAACATCCAATGCTATTCTTAGAGTAAAGTATAATTCCTTAAGGGATCATTTCAAGAAGCTACAGGCCAAGCATGCATCTCCATCATTCAAGTCGAAGATTGCTGCTACTGCAGCTCGAACTTCTTCCTAATTACTTTTTGTTTTGCTCAGTGGGACCTGGCATGACTCCGGTTTGGCGGAATGTTGGTGTCCAATATTTTCACTATTTTTTATTACTTAATTTAATCGAAGTGGCATTATTTATATCGTTTTTTCTATAGTAGGTTGTTTTCTTAGCCATTCAGCTCATCAAACAGTCCAGGTTTGCACAAATTCAGTTACCATGCAAATCTTGTTATATTTCGTATATTATGGTTTCTTTATGATTTAAATAATGCTTTTGGGCAAAATTAACATTTATGGTTTTAATTGACAGGATACAATTTGCAAATTACCCATCATTCATCCCATGCACTACGTGCTCAGCCTAAAACGCTTTCAACTCATCGTTTAGCCCTCCGTTCAGCCCGTGAAATCCATGGTTGGCACATCTTAGACCATTGAATGAAGAGAAGGACACATGGTTTCTGTTCGACATGCAATGGACCTAGTTAATGAGCTATTGCTCTAGAAGATCCGTTCTTATGCTTGTCAGGCCTGACAACACATCTCACGTCCACGTGAATGCTCCAAGCCTTGATTTGTCTGTGCATTCAGCCTGGAGTCATGCGTGTTGGCCAAGCTCTCATTCATGCCATTATTCTGGAAGGATTCCAGCCGTCCACATTTAGCCTTCCAACATAACTTCCATGCCCACGTCAACACTCCAGTGTACCTTCTCTCTTATTCGTTTAGTCGGGAGTTATGCACACCTGCTCATGTTCATTCATGCCATTATTCTGGAAGGAGTCCACCTGCCCATGATTCATTCTTCCAGGACACTGCTCATCAACGTCTGAGTTAGATCGACACTGCAGCTGCTCTGAGAAGGAACTAATCCCGTCAAAGTCTGAAGAACACCCCCTATGTTGGCATGTATCAATTTAATCAGCTGTTACAATCATTTAAACACTCGTATTATTAGAGAGGTTGACTATGTCGACCCTCTCACCTATTGTAACTTATAAATAGTCACCTTTGTTATTGACACGAGTTAGCTTCTGAATTTACGATGGTTTTCCAGTCTTAGTCCAAGAATTTGCAGTCGTAGATAGTGTGAAGACAGAGTTTGTAATTTTTCTCAAGTTAATGGAAGTAGCAGCTTGTTGATGTTCTGCTGGTAGTCATTTAAGTTGAGCTAGTTCACCCTCTGATTGCTGGGAAGGGCCCCTCATCAACTGAAAGTTTTATTTACATTTTCTGCATTTCTTTTCTCGTAATTAACTAGTTTATTTCTTGTGTGTGTAATTTAATTCGTTTTCCTGTGTATATTACCTTTATCCCTCTGTAATTAATATTATGTTGTTAATACAACCCTCCTTCTTCTGAGTTATAATGGTCAATCGATAGTTCAGTATTTTAATAATTTGTAGTTTGTTTTCAGTCCTTCTTCCATCATCATAGATAGACATTGCTTCAAAATTCTTCCATAGTTAGCATTCCTTTCCTTCTTTTCTCCTCTGTTAGTTTTTCTTCCTGTTTACTGTAGGTTAATTCTCCTTTCTTCTATTCCAACCTTCTCCCTTCTTCTATTCCAACCTTCTTCCTACTTCTCATAGAATCATTCTTTCTCTTAGGTAATGATTTCCATAGATAATTTCTTAGCCTCCAATCATCTCTCTACTGCTTCCTGTGCACTGTAGGACCATTTGCATAAAGCCAAGTGGTAATTAAATCATCTAAAATTCTTCCTTTTCCTCACTTTAAAACATTTTCCTCCATTCGGATTGCCATTCAGAACAACGTTCGGATCGTCATTCGGACCTGTGTTTTCTGTATTATTTTAGGCCTTTTTCCCAATCTAATTTCTTATGCCTCTTAATCATCATTCTTCCTATTCCTCCTCAATAGTTTGAAATGTAATTTAATCTTGTTTTATGTTTCTTGGAGTTTTTAATTCAATTTTCATCATTATTTCCTCCTTTCTTATTTTTTCCTTGTCCTCTTCTTATATTTCTTCCAACAATCAGTCCTTTAACTAGATTTGTACTTAGTTATTGTTCAGAATGTTGTTTTTAAATGGTTTATTTTGAAGTTATAGTTGATGATTCCATTTCATTGAGTTGTTTTAGTTTGTTAACCTTAAGACTAATTTCTATTTAATGAAGATGTTCATGTTGCAAGATCTGGATTAATAATAAAATATCTTTATCAAGTTTTCTACTTGCTTCCAAATCGAATATAGTTCAGTTTAACATCTTTTTTAAGTTTTATGTTCGCTTCTACTTATATTAGTTTCATGTTGTTCACATATGGATAGACAGTAGTTCATAATGTTTAAAATTAGTGGTAGTTTGTTGATTTTTAGTTTACATTTGTTTGTAGAAGTTAAGTTAGATTTACTTCCATTTAGCTTTCTTATTACATTTGAAAGTCATTACGACACATTTACTCCAATTCCTATTACATTTGATGTATGTAATCAAGAAGAGTGGAATTAGATGGTTTTGTACATTTACAAGTTCTCCCTATTAAACATCTAATATCCGTAGCTCTAATTTTGTTCATAGTCGTTATCTGGAAGTTGAATTGAGTAGTTTCTTATTTTTCTAAAAGTAATTTTTGTTTCAGTATTTGTTTCCATCTTTCTTATTAATTAACCATAGAGGTAGAGTAGTATGATCTATTACTATTTTGATCTGTTATTTAAATGTATTCTTAAATATTTAACTCGGTTTTTCATTTTGAAAGATCTTTTGATATTTTTCCTTACTAAACATTTTTTAGGTTTGACAAACATGAAACTTTAGAACCATTTCTACCTTGGGATATATTTTGATTTCAACTCTAAGTTTACTGATCCTAGTTGATAATTAATATTAGGTGTTGTTTTTATTTGAGATAGCTCACACACCCAACATTTATAGAAATGGAAAAGTGCATTGGATGAATGTACATTAAGATATTATGTAAATCTTGTTGATTATGCATGCATGTGTGTGGTTACGTATATGTTAATATGCATTGTGTGGATGCATGGTTATGGTATACATTTCATTGATATTAGATAATAGATGGAATGTTAGAGTTATTGACAATTCTAAGATCATTTCATGAGATGCTATGAATGCAAGGGAAAGAAATGCATGAAAAAGGTAGTCATGTTTGATGGCCTACCAGAATGCTCTGTTGGGAGGACAAAGTTGCATTAGAGGATGTGATTGTGCATTCATGGGTATTTAAAATTTTATTTCATTGCATAGATAATGTGCCCATATCATGCAATTTTATTGTGATAATGATGCGTATAAAGAAAATGTATTTCATTGCATTTGAAATAGTAACATCGGTTAATTTTTTTATTATTATGTGTTATAATTCTAACATCACATCATTGATTGTTGTAAACGCTGCAATGGAGATATGATATGTGTGGGTACTCACAACTCGTTTGACTAATTGAAGAATTTAGATCCCAGGTAGAATTTCCTTGCATATGGCAATGCATGTAAGTCCATAATAAAGGATGGGATCTACCGTGTGAAAGCCAAACATTGTGAGAAGGATATCATGGATGTGAAATATGATTTATGTATGAACCATATTTGATATTTTGAATTAATTTTATGATCGGAAGGATCTCATGGTTGCAAAAATATAATTTCTGTAGGAAAACAGATTTGTAAATTTCAAATTTCAATTTTTGCTAATAATTGTTAATGACTGTTAGCTAGTCCAGAATTGTGTCAAGATGGAATGTTGTAGGTGGATGTTTAGGTTATGGAAACAAATGTAAAACCATAAGGGACAAAATTTTACCAATTACAAGAGCCAAACGATATGAGAATGGCCTCATGGTTAAATAAATATAAATTCTGTAGGATACAGAATTGTAATTTCATATTTGAGTTTGATTATTAATATTATTGACTAGTTGGTTGTTTGTGAAGTGCGTCAAAAGGACACATTGCAGGAAGACCATGCGCTATGGCCTACAAGAACCAAATATCATGAGAAGAACCTCCTGTTTGAAAAATATGGTTTCTATACAAACCAGAATTGAGAATTTCCAAGTGAAATTCTTATGATAAATATCTCATGGAAATGAGATGGAACATGTATTGCTTTAGATTTAAATTTTGCTTGAAATTATTATGACAACATCTCATGTGAACTGCATGCTTGTGTGTAACGCGGGTGATATGGTGAAGTTATTCCAATAGGGCATATGTTTTTTATGAAATTGAAAGTGATTGGGGTAACAATACCGGGGGACTGTTAACTCAGATAAGGGAGACCCATTCCTCGCGAAAAGAAGAGCAAAATACATCTACAAACCGATAAGTATTTTGTAACCCTTGCTGAGAATATGCATGTCTAATTATTAGAATTAATATATAGAGCATTTTTTTTCAGACTTTTTTGAATGTGATTAAGGCCTACATGGCTCACATCGGAAAGGGATGCACACCTTTTTGGTTTTGTGTTGTGTTATTGTTGCCAACATTGACTACACCTTAAGGGAATGGACGCATTCCTAGTGTTTCAATATTAGAGAGTGAATTTTTTTATGTAATATGTTACAATTTTGTATCATGCCATTTGGTGTTGCATACTAAGAAGCAAAGTGGAGAAGGGGTACCATCCCTATGTGTGTGGATGGTTGTTGTATGCTTGATAAACCCAGTCAGAGAAGTGGCTTAACATACTGGTTAATGGAATGTCTGATAAACCCAGTCGGTATACTGGCTTGGCATTAGTTGTTTAAATGTTGTGGAGCATCCTACATGTTGCCCAAACATTCATTGAATGCTTGATAAACCCAGACGGAGAACTTTCTTAGCATATTGGTTAATGGAATTCCTGATAAACCCAGTCGACGTACTGGCTTGGCATTGGCTATTTGAATGTTGTGGAGCAACCCGCGTGCTGTCCAAACATTCTTTATTATATCCATAGGTGACCCAAGGCTTGTAAAGCAAAGAAGGAACCTATGGAATAACGTGAAGGCATCCAATACATATAATTATTTGGTTTATCTTGCATCTTCTTGCTTATTTAATATGAATATATGTGTGTATATGATTTGGCTATGATTTTTAAACTCTTGTTTAGAGACAAATCCTATGAAAATGAACTTGAAATGTGAATTGACTCAAAGTTTGAGTGTAGGTATTGTTGGAAGCAAGAACCTTGAAGGCATCCTAAGGATGCATTTGGACATGTGACTTCCCTAGAAAGCTCAGTATGAGTAGCAATGGAAAAGGGTGCTAGTGGACTTGTGTGGGTCCTAGCATCCAAAGGTTCTATAGGAAAACCATGAGGAGGGGTTCCTTGGTTGAGGATCCTTGGAAAAACCTCAAACACTAAGTCTCATCGCAACAACAAGGAAAAGTCAAGTCAAGCATTCACATTTGAAGTGAAAGAGACCAAGGAGCATGGAACCACGTTTATGGTGGGGTTCCGGATTGGAACAAGATTAAGAGGGGGAAACTCTCACTCTTCTCTTTCCTTTTGATTGATGCATTTTAGAAGCATAAAATTGTTGAATGCATGTTATGGTTGAAAGTTGAATGTGTTTATTTTTCTTGGAATAAAGTGTGAATGATGAATTAGTTAATTTCTTGTGAAAGGATGAACATGAATGAATTCATTGTATGTTGGACAAGCATGAAATGTGTGGAAGTATTAGGGATAAAGCATGAAATTCCATGTCAATTGGACAAGTAATTGACTGATCTTAATGCTTATGTTATGCTTGGCATAACAAGATTTGCAATGATGAATATCACAGGTGAAAATTAAACCAATTGGCTGTAGTTGTTACAAGGAAAGTGTTGCTAGAAAACAAATTGTGGGCAGTTGTGCACATTGACCAGGGAAAGAGACCAAAATTTATTTGGTTTGGATGAAAATATTCTTCAAACAATTTTCAAGACCCAAGAAAATGTTAAGGAAGTGCCCAAGCTACAAAAGCAGTAGAATGAGATGAACCACAAGGTTTTCCATGACTCTATTTGTCTGCAAAATGGGTAAAAGTCATTCTGGAAGCTATCAACAGTGGAAAGGACAATGGGTCAATGAAGAGGCATTCATCCAATCAACCCATTAAGAAACGCTCAAGGATGGAAGACTCAAAGGAAATTGAGCAGGTAAAGAAAAAGAAGCCACTAAAATGTTGGGAATGTGGAGGAAATCATTGCCTTTGTAACTTCCCAACAAAGGACAATAAGAAAGATAGTAGCCATAAAGTTTCGAGACTTGTGGATAAGCTGGACAGTAAATAAAAGGAAGGGATTGTTGTCGAGAAATGCCCACATGTGGAGCTGGAAGGTCAAAGCCAGTAGGAGTAGCTTGTAGAAGCCAAAGGACTTGGTCTTGAAAACTCAAGGTAAAATATGAAATGCAAGACAAACCTGCCACATTTTCTAAATTTTGATGTGTAAAAAATGTGTATGTATTCCTAAGTATTGGAACACCAAGGACGATGTTATTATAAGGGGGATGGAATTGTAATACCCACATTTTGACTCTTAGCATATAGTGGATTTTAATGCAAATATTGTATATATGTGATGTATGATTCCTAGCGTGGAGCTCAAGGCCAAGGCTCCGTTAGTGAATGCTCAGCCTTGAAGGGATGGTATTTTATGTTGTGCTATCCATGTGCTAGTAAGCCATGGGGAAATTGTAAAAGCATGAAAATAATTGTAATGCAAACAAAATACCAAGGGGTCGGCTATGGATGCAACTAAATGAGGGCGCTATGGGTATCCACTAGGGAGAGGTGAGGGGGCTGTGGGATTGAACCCTAGGATTCCATATGTCATCTTGAGAACCCATTTTACTTCCCTTGCTGACATTTAATTCTGTTGTAAGGATGTGGTTGAAGAAATCATCTCATGGGAGTGATGGAGTATGGGAAGCCTTGAAATTCGTATGGTGGGGTATGGGCTCAATTTTCTTGACCCATAAGTCACTCCACCTCTTGGTAGGATGCTTTCCTCATTCCTCATTCCATGGTGGGGAAGGTAGGAATCAGTTTTCAGTTTGGGGGGGGAAGAACGCAGACCGAGTAGTAAGAAAGAAAACCATAAATCACAACTTTGAGAGGAGTCACGTTTGGAGTGCCAAGATCACCCAGAAAATTCATGTGGGAAGTGAAATCCGATGGGGGAATCTATAGAGTTGAACCATGGGAGAATATGAGAGCGGGATACACCCAAAAATCCATGATAAAACCCCAAAAATCCTTGATAAAACCCATATTTGATAGCCTGAAATCCCAATTGTGGTATAGATCCTTTCGACCGCAACACTGAGGACATCCCAGGGTGGATCGCGACTGGGAGTGAGGTCGCATTTTGGAGTGACAAGATCTCCCTGGGAATTGTATGGAAAGTGGAATTCGATGGGGAAATACATAGATCCAAACTGTGGGTCAAATCTAAGAGGGTTAGATTCCCAGAACTCGATAGGAGAACCCGGATTTGATAGCCGAAAACCCAATTGCGGAACAGAGCCATTTGACCACAACGTTGAGGAAGATCCAAGAGCGGATCGCAGTGGGAAGAGACTAGGGAGTTTATAATTCATTGTAGAGACAGTGAGGACTCATTTAACCTTCGTTTAGAAGTCAAGACCAACCATAACTTCCCAGGTCAACATTGAGGAAAGGAGCTCCTGAGGGACTATGTAGTAGAGAAGGGGACCTTACTTAGGTTGAGAGTGGAGGTGATGGGGCTACCTGGAATGTCTAAATCCTACTAGATATGCCTATATATCTATGGTTTCTCTTATTTCCTTAGAAACCTCCTACCCTATCTCCCCACTTGCTTGACAGAGCCAACTATGTGCTCGATGATCCTGAGTGATTGTGAAACCAAGGCTGTGAGTGGACCTGAGTAGTTTCTCCTTAGTGGATATATAGCCCCAATTCAGGGGTGGTCTCTGAGTGCTGAAAGAATACAGGATGGGAAGAGACCTATGGTTTGGTTGGAAAGTTGCATTCCATAACCACTGGCTTAGAGATTTCAATGGAAAAATAAGTGTTCTTTGTGATTCATATCATTTTCATTCTATGTGTTTTACTTATGCAATGATTTAATTATTGATAATCATTATTGATATGTTGAATGCATGATATATATGTGTGTGGATAATGTTTCATTTAGTTTTGTTTATTTGAGTATGCATATGCATCCATGTGTTTTTATTTATATGAATTTGTTCAATGATGAATAGGGATAAGTTTGTTTGAGGCCCAGGAGGTTCAGAATGTTTAGTCAGGGCTTTGGGGGATAAATAGACATCACTTGCTGTGTTCATGTTCCCTCTAAGGGTCTGGATTGATGGGAGGAGACATGGAAGAGTAGTATAAGAGCCCTTACTTAGTGGTAAAGAGGCCTTGATGAAGTTTGGGGCCACATTTTGGGTTGGAATAAGGAGAGGATCTGAGTCCTTAGGTGTGGCGGAGGATTATGCAGTTGCATAGAGCTCACCGAGAGCTTTCCAACGATAGCAGGTTTTCCAAATTTTCGATTCCCACAAGGCGGATTGTGCAATGCGGATGTTGGAGGTGTAATTTTCCCAGAGTTGTGAATTTGGAGTTCCAAATTCTGACTCCCACAAGTGGGATTGCGTATTGCGAAAGTTGAAGGTGTAATTTTCCCGGAGTTGTGAATTTGGAGTTCCGACTTTCGACTCCCGCAAGATGGATTATGGAAGTTGGATGTGTAATTTTCTCGTAGTTGTGAATTTAGGGTTTCGACTTCCGACTCCTGCATCGCGGATTGTAGATTGCGGAAGTCGGAGAGTTGATTTCTTCGGAGTTACGCGTTGGATTTTCGACCTTCCAAATTCCGCATGGTGGATTGCGAATTGCGGAAGTTGGAGGTGTTATTTGGTGAAGTTATGTATTGTCATGTCCCAAATTTGGAATTGGGTCACAATGGCCTAATCACATTATCCATATTCATTAGAGTTTGCAAAGTTGATGTTAAGGGTCAAATAATTGCCAAGGAGGAAAATTACTAGTTTCCTAGGTTTGGGGTGGAAGCTTTGGGATTTGGAATAATGGGGATAATAAATGATGTTTGAACATTAGAATGGCATAAATATTTAATAAAGGAGCTAAATAAATATATGCAAGTGAAAATAAAAGTGGCATTTCATCATGAAGACACATGGAGGAAGTGGGACCCACATATGGCTAGATTTCCCCACTACATTTGGCATCATTCTCTCACGAATTCGAATTCAAGGTGAATGGTAACATACATGGGGAAGTCCAAAAGGTATTATTCATGGCATAACTCATCCAAGGTCGAAATATAGAGGAAGATTAACTCCCATGGAAGAGGAAGAGACAATTTGGAGCTAGTGAGACACTTGGGCTAGATTCCCTAGCTCTATGACAACAATGATGAAGATGCTATGACACCTATGACACCAATCAGACCTGAAGGCTGACATATGACATATATGACATGTCAGGGCTAAAAATAGACTCCAAGAGGGCGCTCAAGGGTGTTAGGGCAGCTAAGATGCTTCCACATGTGATTTGGTGGAAGTGGGAGACTAGGAATTGTTGTACAAGTGGCGTTCTTTGGAATCTCTTCCCAACTTGAGTTGGCATGAGTCTCTTGGAAGGAATTCGACCCATAGAGGCCATTAGAACTTTATAAATGTCAATAACAAAGAATGAAACCAGCTTTTGATCATTTGTAGAATTTGCAATTGCATTTGTGAAGAGGGAGAGCTAATGGATGACTAGTTTCTTGCCTTAGCCAATTTCGAGGGTGAAAGATTCCCATCCAAGTTGGTAATTGGAAAGGCCATTCAGACCTTTCATTTGGAGCTTTAATGGAGTCTTTATTTGTAGGTTTAAGCTACAGGGCAGCTCATGGTTTCTTCTATTGCAGCTCACTCCTTCAACCATTTCCGGTTTTGATGGCATATTCTTGATCCTTGAGGGAGGGCATTTTTGGTGAGCTATTGTACTCTTTGGGGAAGATTTTAATGCCCCATTTCTTTTGTAATATGAAGTAAATACTCTGTTCTTCATCTACAAAAAGTTTCAGGTCGAAATTCCAAGTAGAAATGTATAAATCTCATTTTTAATGGAAGAACAATGCCATTTCCCCACTACCTTGTTGTGAGCCAATGTATTGATGATGATTTCGAATGGATGGATGATTCTCTGATATATTTGTGGTCAATATAATTCCATGGATGTCTTCTACAAGTTTCATGTACTGTACTTGAGCATTTGAAGTATTTTTACTTAGTTTAATTGCACTGGGAGAAGAAATAGTGCCATTTCCCCAAGGGTCGAATTGGTGATTTTTGCAGTTGAATGGGAGAGGGTTGGAACAGATATAATAATCAATTAATGGTGCACATGAGACCTTAATAAAATCCTTAATACATTCCCTACCTTTGTTCAGAAATTTGAGTGGCTTTGGAGGCATTTGGGAAGCCATTTTCAATACTTACCCCAGGGGGATTTGAACCCCAAATTACTAGTAAAGTTGCATACTTGGTCCAGAATCTTAAGAGAGTTTGAAGAGGTATTTTGGTGGCCATATATCATCCCTGAACATCATATTCAAGTCTTAATAGCATTCATACACCTTCCTTGAAGATTTGAAGTCATTTGGAGTCAATTCGAGACATAGAGACCAATACTAGTCAAAGGCAAATTACTAGTAAAGTTCCCTACATTGGCCAGAATTGAAAGAGTATTTGCAGAAGTATTTTAAAGGTCCAAAGGCATCCTTAAAACACATATTTATGTTATAATATCATTCATATACCTTCTCAGAAGATTTGAAATCATTTGGGGCAAATTTGGGACCTAGAGATCAAACTAGTCAAAGGTCGAACTAGGGAAAAAAAGTGGAAAATTGCCATTTTAATAAAATAGTTAACAAGGGACATTACAGTGGTATCAGAGCATGATCTTGGCACCTGATGTGGTATAATATTCATGAGGACAATAATTCAGGTACCACCATTAGATATTGAAACCGAAAGTGCTTTTGTTGAAGAAAAAAAAAAGTAGGAGAAGAAGAGCAAATTTTTTGAGGAAACTATGACTAGGGATGAAAAGGGAGCCTCATATGATGGTGAGGAGCATATAAAAATTATGAAAACAATATTTGAAGATATGACCAAGCAACTTAAGGAAGGATTCGAATTGTTTTCTATCGAACTTGTGGAAAAAATTATTGATTTTAAGGAAACCAAGGGGAAAAATGCATCAGCTTGCTTGAAGGAGCAAAAGGAAGAGACATCACAAGATCATGAAGAAGAGTCTATTGAAAATATGGAAGATCATTTCGAGACACCTTCTAGCTTAGACATGAACCAAAGAGCATCTACTGATGGATGCTTAAACTATGAAGGAGTACCTACTGATGGGTGCTCACACCTCTATGTTGGTGACATAGAGATCACTTTTGAAAGTGTTGCTGCAAGCCCAAGTTCCATTAAGCATGATAATGAAGACCTTGCAGCAGTTGAAGAAGAACCAAGATCAACTTCTCCATCACCACTTGAGCTTCATAACATTGGTCCAAGAAAAAATGAAGAAGATGAGGAGGTTCATTTGCAAGAGCCTCATTTTCTTGAAGGGTCCTTAAAGATGAATGAAAAGAAGATCCAAGAGTCCCTCAGCATTCTCCATGACACTCAAGCATTGGTGTCAAATTCTTCTTGGAGAGCTACTTCATTGGAGGAAACATCCTTCCTTGAAGACATGGAGAAGATTCAAAGAGCAATGTGCCACATCAAAGGTAATTTCATGTCTTTGCTTTTTGATAGAAACTATTTGTTTGAGCTTCATGAATTGTTACATGATGCATACTTGAAGAATAATGAGGATATTCATAAGCTCACAATTCAAAATGAGCAACTTCTTGAAAAGTTGCAAGATACTTGTTTTTCCTCCTATGTTTCAGATTGTCAAATGGTAGATTGTTTGGAGGATTCTCATGACATGGTGGATCATGAGAAATGTGAAAACTTGAATGTTCTTGATGTGTTTGAAGATGAACTTGAAGAGATCCAAACACTTGATGTGGTGGAAGATGAATTTGAATTGCCTCTTGATGAAGGTTATGCAATTTTTAAAGAAGAGCATGATTCCTCTACATTGGAACCAAACTATGACAAAGAGTTCACACTTTTGAAGGAGCTGCATGATACTACCCACATGGATCCTTCCCATGATAAAACTCCTGAACTTTTTGATCATTTGGGTGAGTTAGTACATTCTCCTACATCCTACAATTCCATGTTTTGTAGTATTAGTCTCAATGAAGTATGGGTGAAAGGGTTCTTTTTTATGGTGCCACATGAGGAGTATGGAACTCCTAGATTTACTTTTTATGATGATATGGTTGGAGCACATTCTTATTCACATTTGCAGAAGCATACTTTGTTACTTTATGACGATGCACATCTACATGGATGCACCTATGATATGCATTTGAGTCACTTGAAGACTCATGGTTTTTATTGCTCAACACTTGATTCATTTGATGTTGGAGGAACTTCATCCAACACTTGGGTGAATAGATTTATGATTGGAGAACATTTTTGTTGGAAGCCACATACTTTGTTATATCTTTATGATGATGACATTCAGGGATGTATGGGTGAGACTTCTTTGAGTCATTTGAAGTCTCCTTGTTTTTTCTGCTCATTATTTGGTTCAGATTTTAATGGAGATTCTTCATTCACTTCTCGGATGAAAGAATACATGGCTGAATATTTTGATGCATATCACATCCTTTTGGAGTAGCTTTATAAGACATGGGATCCTCACCTATGTCATTGGAGCAGATTTGATTGGTCACTTGAAGTTTGTATGCACTTGGAAAACGGTGGTCTACTTGCTTGGAGGTATAAGCACTTTCATGATTCTTTGATGAAGCACCTCCTTGATATTAATTTTCATTATGTAGTTATGTACTTTGATGATATATATTTGGTACTCATGATGTTTGGAAGAATGCATACAAGAAAATGGGATCCAGGAATCCTCTTATCTAATGGTGTAGGTTGGAGAGCACTCTTAATTGTTGGGGTGCAATACAAGCAATGGGACCCTGGAATAATTTTTATCTCATTGGTTTCAAATTTTTTGGGGAAACAAGCAGTATGGGAGATGGATTTCCCCACTTAATAAAGTGATTTTTATCAGAGTAGTGCAGCGGCAAGCATGTTGGTTCCTCTCTAAAATATTCATGGAAACTCAAAGACTCAAGGTTTGGCAATTCAATGGCAACTTCAAAGAATTATACAGAAAGCAGGTTCTTCAACACCCATGTTTGAAATTGCTTGAGGACAAGCAATATTGGGAAGGGAGGATTTGTCATGTCCCAAATTTGGAATTGGGTCACAATGGCCTAATCACATTAGCCATATTCATTAGAGTTTGCAAAGTTGATGTTAAGGGTCAAATAATTGCCAAGGAGGAAAATTACTAGTTTCCTAGGTTTGGGGTGGAAGATTTGGGATTTGGAATAATGGGGATAATAAATGATGTTTGAACATTAGAATGGCATAAATATTTAATAAAGGAGCTAAATAAATATATGTAAGTGAAAATAAAAGTGGCATTTCATCATGAAGACACATGGAGGAAGTGGGACCCACATATGGCTAGATTTCCCCACTACATTTGGCATCATTCTCTCACCAATTCGAATTCAAGGTGAATGGTAACATACTTGGGGAAGTCCAAAAGGTATTATTCATGGCATAACTCATCCAAGGTCGAAATATAGAGGAAGAGTAACTCCCATGGAAGAGGAAGAGACAATTTGGAGCTAGTGAGACACTTGGGCTAGATTCCCTAGCTCTATGACAACAATGATGAAGATGCTATGACACCTATGACACCAATCAGACCTGAAGGCTGACATATGACATATATGACATGTCAGGGCTAAAAACAGACTCCAAGAGGGCGCTCAAGGGTGTTAGGGCAGCTAAGATGCTTCCACATGTGATTTGGTGGAAGTGCGAGACTAGGAATTGTTGTACAAGTGGCGTTCTTTGGAATCTCTTCCCAACTTGAGTTGGCATGAGTCTCTTGGAAGGAATTCGACCCATGGAGGCCATTAGAACTTTATAAATGTCAATAACAAAGAATGAAACCAGCTTTTGATCATTTGTAGAATTTGCAATTGCATTTGTGAAGAGGGAGAGCTAGTGGATGACTAGTTTCTTGCCTTAGCCAATTTCGAGGGTGAAAGATTCCCATCCAAGTTGGTAATTGGAAAGGCCATTCAGACCTTTCATTTGGAGCTTTAATGGAGTCTTTATTTGTAGTTTTAAGCTACAGGGCAGCTCATGGTTTCTTCTATTGCAGCTCACTCCTTCAACCATTTCCGGTTTTGATGGCATATTCTTGATCCTTGAGGGAGGGCGTTTTTGGTGAGCTATTGTACTATTTGGGGAAGCTTTTAATGCCCCATTTCTTTTGTAATATGAATTAAATACTCTGTTCTTCATCTACAAAAAGTTTCAGGTCGAAATTCCAAGTAGAAATGTATAAATCTCATTTTTAATGGAAGAACAATGCCATTTCCCCACTACCTTGTTGTGAGCCAATGTATTGATGATGATTTCGAATGGATGGATGATTCTCTGATATATTTGTGGTCAATATAATTCCATGGATGTCTTCTACAAGTTTCATGTACTGTACTTGAGCATTTGAAGTATTTTTACTTAGTTTAATTGCACTGGGAGAAGAAATAGTGCCATTTCCCCAAGGGTCGAATTGGTGATTTTTGCAGTTGAATGGGAGAGGGTTGGAACAGATATAATAATAAATTAATGGTGCACATGAGACCTTAATAAAATCCTTAATACATTCCCTACCTTTGTTCAGAAATTTGAGTGGCTTTGGAGGCATTTGGGAAGCCATTTTCAATACTTACCCCAGGGGGATTTGAACCCCAAATTACTAGTAAAGTTGCATACTTGGTCCAGAATCTTAAGAGAGTTTGAAGAGGTATTTTGGTGGCCATATATCATCCCTGAACATCATATTCAAGTCTTAATATCATTCATACACCTTCCTTGAAGATTTGAAGTCATTTGGAGTCAATTCGAGACATAGAGACCAATACTAGTCAAAGGCAAATTACTAGTAAAGTTCCCTACATTGGCCAGAATTGAAAGAGTATTTGCAGAAGTATTTTAAAGGTCCAAAGGCATCCTTAAAACACATATTTATGTTATAATATCATTCATATACCTTCTCAGAAGATTTGAAATCATTTGGGGCAAATTTGGGACCTAGAGATCAAACTAGTCAAAGGTCGAACTAGGGAAAAAAAGTGGAAAATTGCCATTTTAATAAAATAGTTAACAAGGGACATTACAGTGGTATCAGAGCATGATCTTGGCACCTGATGTGGTATAATATTCATGAGGACAATAATTCAGGTACCACCATTAGATATTGAAACCGAAAGTGCTTTTGTTGAAGAAAAAAAAAAGTAGGAGAAGAAGAGCAAATTTTTTGAGGAAACTATGACTAGGGATGAAAAGGGAGCCTCATATGATGGTGAGGAGCATATAAAAATTATGAAAACAATATTTGAAGATATGACCAAGCAACTTAAGGAAGGATTCGAATTGTTTTCTATCGAACTTGTGGAAAAAATTATTGATTTTAAGGAAACCAAGGGGAAAAATGCATCAGCTTGCTTGAAGGAGCAAAAGGAAGAGACATCACAAGATCATGAAGAAGAGTCTATTGAAAATATGGAAGATCATTTCGAGACACCTTCTAGCTTAGACATGAACCAAAGAGCATCTACTGATGGATGCTTAAACTATGAAGGAGTACCTACTGATGGGTGCTCACACCTCTATGTTGGTGACATAGAGATCACTTTTGAAAGTGTTGCTGCAAGCCCAAGTTCCATTAAGCATGATAATGAAGACCTTGCAGCAGTTGAAGAAGAACCAAGATCAACTTCTCCATCACCACTTGAGCTTCATGAAGTTGGTCCAAGAAAAAATGAAGAAGATGAGGAGGTTCATTTGCAAGAGCCTCATTTTCTTGAAGGGTCCTTAAAGATGAATGAAAAGAAGATCCAAGAGTCCCTCAGCATTCTCCATGACACTCAAGCATTGGTGTCAAATTCTTCTTGGAGAGCTACTTCATTGGAGGAAACATCCTTCCTTGAAGACATGGAGAAGATTCAAAGAGCAATGTGCCACATCAAAGGTAATTTCATGTCTTTGCTTTTTGATAGAAACCATTTGTTTGAGCTTCATGAATTGTTACATGATGCATACTTGAAGAATAATGAGGATATTCATAAGCTCACAATTCAAAATGAGCAACTTCTTGAAAAGTTGCAAGATACTTGTTTTTCCTCCTATGTTTCAGATTGTCAAATGGTAGATTGTTTGGAGGATTCTCATGACATGGTGGATCATGAGAAATGTGAAAACTTGAATGTTCTTGATGTGTTTGAAGATGAACTTGAAGAGATCCAAACACTTGATGTGGTGGAAGATGAATTTGAATTGCCTCTTGATGAAGGTTATGCAATTTTTAAAGAAGAGCATGATTCCTCTACATTGGAACCAAACTATGACAAAGAGTTCACACTTTTGAAGGAGCTGCATGATACTACCCACATGGATCCTTCCCATGATAAAACTCCTGAACTTTTTGATCATTTGGGTGAGTTAGTACATTCTCCTACATCCTACAATTCCATGTTTTGTAGTATTAGTCTCAATGAAGTATGGGTGAAAGTGTTCTTTTTTATGGTGCCACATGAGGAGTATGGAACTCCTAGATTTACTTTTTATGATGATATGGTTGGAGCACATTCTTATTCACATTTGCAGAAGCATACTTTGTTACTTTATGACGATGCACATCTACATGGATGCACCTATGATATGCATTTGAGTCACTTGAAGACTCATGGTTTTTCTTGCTCAACACTTGATTCATTTGATGTTGGAGGAACTTCATCCAACACTTGGGTGAATAGATTTATGATTGGAGAACATTTTTGTTGGAAGCCACATAATTTGTTATATCTTTATGATGATGACATTCAGGGATGTATGGGTGAGACTTCTTTGAGTCATTTGAAGTCTCCTTGTTTTTTCTGCTCATTATTTGGTTCAGATTTTAATGGAGATTCTTCATTCACTTCTCGGATGAAAGAATACATGGCTGAATATTTTGATGCATATCACATCCTTTTGGAGCAGCTTTATAAGACATGGGATCCTCACCTATGTCATTGGAGCAGATTTGATTGGTCACCTGAAGCTTGTATGCACTTGGAAAACGGTGGTCTACTTGCTTGGAGGTATAAGCACTTTCATGATTCTTTGATGAAGCACCTCCTTGATATTAATTTTCATTATGTAGTTATGTACTTTTATGATATATATTTGGTACTCATGATGTTTGGAAGAATGCATACAAGAAAATGGGATCCAGGAATCCTCTTATCTAATGGTGTAGGTTGGAGAGCACTCTTAATTGTTGGGGTGCAATACAAGCAATGGGACCCTGGAATAATTTTTATCTCATTGGTTTCAAATTTTTTGGGGAAACAAGAAGTATGGGAGATGGATTTCCCCACTTAATAAAGTGATTTTTATCAGAGTAGTGCAGCGGCAAGCATGTTGGTTCCTCTCTAAAATATTCATGGAAACTCAAAGACTCAAGGTTTGGCAATTCAATGGCAACTTCAAAGAATTATACAGAAAGCAGGTTCTTCAACACCCATGTTTGAAATTGCTTGAGGACAAGCAATATTGGGAAGTGAGGATTTGTCATGTCCCAAATTTGGAATTGGGTCACAATGGCCTAATCACATTAGCCATATTCATTAGAGTTTGCAAAGTTGATGTTAAGGGTCAAATAATTGCCAAGGAGGAAAATTACTAGTTTCCTAGGTTTGGGGTGGAAGCTTTGGGATTTGGAATAATGGGGATAATAAATGATGTTTGAACATTAGAATGGCATAAATATTTAATAAAGGAGCTAAATAAATATATGCAAGTGAAAATAAAAGTGGCATTTCATCATGAAGACACATGGAGGAAGTGGGACCCACATATGGCTAGATTTCCCCACTACATTTGGCATCATTCTCTCACCAATTCGAATTCAAGGTGAATGGTAACATACTTGGGGAAGTCCAAAAGGTATTATTCATTGCATAACTCATCCAAGGTCAAAATATAGAGGAAGAGTAACTCCCATGGAAGAGGAAGAGACAATTTGGAGCTAGTGAGACACTTGGGCTAGATTCCCTAGCTCTATGACAACAATGATGAAGATGCTATGACACCTATGACACCAATTAGACCTGAAGGCTGACATATGACATATATGACATGTCAGGGCTAAAAATAGACTCCAAGAGGGCGCTCAAGGGTGTTAGGGCAGCTAAGATGCTTCCACATGTGATTTGGTGGAAGTGGGAGACTAGGAATTGTTGTACAAGTGGCGTTCTTTGGAATCTCTTCCCAACTTGAGTTGGCATGAGTCTCTTGGAAGGAATTCGACCCATGGAGGCCATTAGAACTTTATAAATGTCAATAACAAAGAATGAAACCAGCTTTTGATCATTTGTAGAATTTGCAATTGCATTTGTGAAGAGAGAGAGCTAGTGGATGACTAGTTTCTTGCCTTAGCCAATTTCGAGGGTGAAAGATTCCCATCCAAGTTGGTAATTGGAAAGGCCATTCAGACCTTTCATTTGGAGCTTTAATGGAGTCTTTATTTGCAGGTTTAAGCTACAGGGCAGCTCATGGTTTCTTCTATTGCAGCTCACTCCTTCAACCATTTCCGGTTTTGATGGCATATTCTTGATCCTTGAGGGAGGGCGGTTTTGGTGAGCTATTGTACTCTTTGGGGAAGATTTTAATGCCCCATTTCTTTTGTAATATGAAGTAAATACTCTGTTCTTCATCTACAAAAAGTTTCAGGTCTAAATTCCAAGTAGAAATGTATAAATCTCATTTTTAATGGAAGAACAATGCCATTTCCCCACTACCTTGTTGTGAGCCAATGTATTGATGATGATTTCGAATGGATGGATGATTCTCTGTTATATTTGTGGTCAATATAATTCCATGGATGTCTTATACAAGTTTCATGTACTGTACTTGAGCATTTGAAGTATTTTTACTTAGTTTAATTGCACTGGGAGAAGAAATAGTGCCATTTCCCCAAGGGTCGAATTGGTGATTTTTGCAGTTGAATGGGAGAGGGTTGGAACAGATATAATAATCAATTAATGGTGCACATGAGACCTTAATAAAATCCTTAATACATTCCCTACCTTTGTTCAGAAATTTGAGTGGCTTTGGAGGCATTTGGGAAGCCATTTTCAATACTTACCCCAGGGGGATTTGAACCCCAAATTACTAGTAAAGTTGCATACTTGGTCCAGAATCTTAAGAGAGTTTGAAGAGGTATTTTGGTGGCCATATATCATCCCTGAACATCATATTCAAGTCTTAATATCATTCATACACCTTCCTTGAAGATTTGAAGTCATTTGGAGTCAATTCGAGACATAGAGACCAATACTAGTCAAAGGCAAATTACTAGTAAAGTTCCCTACATTGGCCAGAATTGAAAGAGTATTTGCAGAAGTATTTTAAAGGTCCAAAGGCATCCTTAAAACAAATATTTATGTTCTAATATCATTCATATACCTTCTCAGAATATTTGAAATCATTTGGGGCAAATTTGGGACCTAGAGATCAAACTAGTCAAAGGTCGAACTAGGGAAAAAAAGTGGAAAATTGCCATTTTAATAAAATAGTTAACAAGGGACATTACATGTATTCTGTGTTTCGACTTCCGACTCCCCCACTGCGGATGGCAGATTGCGGAATTTGGAGGTGTATTTCTTCGACGCTGTGTATTTGGTGTTCTGACTTTTTGACTCCCACATTACGGATTGCGGAAGTCGGAGGTGTAATTCTCAAAGATATGAATTTAGAGTTTTGACTTCCCACTTCCTACTTGCGGATTATGGATTGTGGATTGAATTTGTTGTGGTTGTGCGAAAGTGCATAGTTAAGAAAAAAAATTTAGCAGGTTGATTATAAGGAGCTCCCCCATCACCTCTATATGTAACTGAGGGGATCGGGGACATCACAAAGCTTGTTTCAGTTTCACCTTCTTCAATATATGTTGAGAACTAGTTTCTTCTCATTGTTTCATTAGAGTATCTACCTATTTTTCCAACGAGTCCATCTTGTCATTCTATTCAACAAATTTTAGTTTTAGCTAGTCGTTTTTTATGGGTTCTTCCAACTTCTCAATGCTAGATACCGAATCTTGAATACCCAAATATTTATCTGGAGATTGCATATGTGCTTCTTCATCGAATTGGTTACCACATGCTATGTAGATGTTAACCATCCATTTTGTTTGTTAATATTCTGTACTAGAGAATCCAACCCTTGTATGGATTCATCAATCCTTATCGTTTCCCAAATTAAGAATAACTCTTTGTGCAATTCTTGGTTAGTCCTTCGTAACCTTTTGTTAAGATTCCACATTCTTTTATAGTATTTCTGAAAATGAGAAACAAGATACAAGGGTTGACTTTTATTAAACAAAAATTTATGTCTCTATCTTGATTTTTTGTGATTCACCTATTGTTTGACTTATGGAACAATATATTTATCCTTGTTATGCATTTCTAGGGTTTCTAAAATAGGCTCAGACCCTTCTTTTTCTTCAATTTGTATTAGATCATAAACCCTTGAAAAAATTAGATATTTAGAGATTATTCTTTTCAACGGAGTGTAAATTATTTGTATTTCAAAACTTGTAGACACAAAGAACTATGGACATATTTATTACCAAGGAGTTTGCTCCTCAGGAATTTCAGAGTGTATGTTCATTAATTGTTTAAAATGTATGATGGATGGGATAGTAAATGATTGAACATATGAATTGTGTGAGGTGTCTTCAAACAAATCTTACATATCCTTCGTGGCAGAAACGTACTGAGAAATTAAGAATTTAGTAGTTACAAGCGGATGTAAATGAAATCTTGATTAAGTGTAGACCAATGGAAGCTATGACATTCACATGTAAAACATTAAAGAAACCTTCATTTTCCATTCCATAAGCAAACATACATGAGATATAATAGGTCATGTACATGAAATATTTGTGCCTAGCATAATACTCAAACACTTACACATTCATACCATGAATTTGTTGCAAAAACAAGCTTCCCAAAGCTTTTATTAGATCAAGAAATATTTGCAGAAGCAGAAGTAGTTTTGGAATTACAGAAGAAGAATACAATCATAGAGAGAAGATTATAGGTTGACATACACATAGATGTGAATCGTGTAGATTTTATTTCCTAAATGCATTCATCTAGTAGATATAATATCAAAATTGATCTTGCATCTCTCTAATAGTCCCTCTCCAAAAATTGCAAGATACTTGAATTCAAATTAAAAACACTTTATATTGGAGGTCCAGTATTCCTCATTACTAACCTTTCTTTTATTGAAACTGCCTTGTTTTCTCTTTAATTCCCAAAACTGCTTTCCTTCAGTCCTTTTCAAAATTTAGTTGAGCTCAACTGCCTAACTACCTCTAGTTATATCTCATATGAGGACGCCATGGTAACTTTTTTTTAAGTATTTTAAGATAACATTGTTACAGATGGATCGTCAAAATCGAATTACCAAGTTCACTAGGGAGTCGATTTGGAAGGTAGGAATTGTGCATTGGACTCTTTGGTGTAGAGTCGACATGGAAATTCTCCTTTTCTCAAAGAAGAATGAGCGCTTCTTTGGATTATTTCCCCCTTTAATGACAAAAAAATTGAATTCGCTAGGTGGCCTGTAATTATTGGGGAAATCTTGAGGTGATGTCACTTGACGTCATTTGGGCCCGAGGGCCACATGTCAGCCATGGCTTGGTGCATGTGGAGCCTACTTTTCCTTGGACTTCTTCTGAGGGACTTTAAATGGGTCTCAAAGCGGTGCATGTATCACTTTCGTGGGAACCCACATGGTTTTCGACTGTTGGTGGGAAGGAGGTATAAAAAATGTGAAAGTTGGATTCATTACCAATCAATGAGCACCATGTAGCATGTTGGTTTCAACCTAACGGCTTGATGGGTCGGTGTTAAGGCTCATGCACCTTGGTGATAGGCTATTATGATCAACCGTTGATTTAGCTTCCTGACTGTGGATATGATCACTGAACTGAATTAGCACCTTTCAACCTAGCTCTTGGTCCCAACCACAAACCTGATGATTGATGCATCGATAAAATACTATCATCCGATTGTTCCATCAGGATTTACCAGTGGCATTCCAAAATTGCATCTCTATTTTAACCTCTAATATCAAACAACAAGGAACAATCAATTGTTTCCACTTGTCATCATGACGGATTTCCTTCGTCGGCCCCCTTCCCTTAGGCGGGCTTGTTTTTAATTCCACTGCGGGATCCAAATTTCCAATCAACTACTGCCACTTTTCATCATGATGAGGTTCCTTCGTCGTCCCTTCCCTCGAGCATGCTTGTTTTCAACTTCGTTGCAGGATCCTGGTTTGCAATCAAATGCTACCACATGTCATCATGGTGGGGTTCCTCTATCAACCCTTTCCTTAGGCATGCATGTTCTCAACTACAATACAGGTCCTCCAATGACCAATCGGTTGATGCCACCTGTTAACATGGTGGGGTTCCTTATTGGGGCCTTCCCTTATGTGTGCTTCTTTCACGCTTCTTTTCAAACCAAATGCAGGTCCTCCTCCAACCAATCAGATGCCGCCACTTGTCGCTCTGTTATACTTCTCTGTCAAGGATTCAAAATGAACAACATGTTTTCAACTGCAATACGAGTGCTCTAAAGACCAATCAACTACTGCCACTTGTCATCCTAGTGGTGTTACTCAGTCAAGCCTTCCCTTAGTCGTGCTTCTTTTCAACACTGATGCAGGTCTTCCGATGACCAATTTGCTGCGAAAATTATCCCTCTGTTAGACTTCTCTGTCGGGGATACCAAACAAAGAACATGTTCTCAAATCCAATGTGGGTCCTTCGACAACCACTCCACTAATTCCATGGGTCATCCTTTGATAGGTTATCAACCAATTTTGTCAGAACTCTGGACCATGTCACAAACTTGACACTTAAAACCAAAGTTTATTCAGTCAAATCTTTATCGGGAATATTTGTCAGCTTTTGATCCGATGACCATACACGTTTGATCTTTCATCAAATGACAATGATTTCTTATGAAATGGCAGTGAGTGAATGGACTATGTTTCACCTTGTAAAGTGTTTCCTGAATCTCAGTTGTTCGTACACTCTTGGTGCCCTGGAGAACAATAAACTAGTGCCTTTGCATTGGGTTATGGATTCTACCCCATCTCTTGAAATTCTTTGAGTCAATTCTAGTACTAACATGACCTAAGAACCTTGATGTACTTTACACTATGTTTCTATGTCGTGGCTTTGAATTCTTTGAACTTTTCAAGAGTCACTGATTTGTTCTTCACAAAGTACACCCAAAATTTCCTATTAAAGTTATCAATAAGTGTTAGGAAATAAAGGCTTCCTCCTATGGATTGGGTTTTCATAGGACCAAAAAAGTTTGTATGCACTAGTTCAAGGTGTCCTTTCTCCTTATAAGATGCATTTGGAAAACTATCTCTTGGGTGTTTGACTAAGATGCAAGTTTCATAGGAATTGTGTTGTTCATTTATCACGGGTAGACCTTTGAGCATGGACTTTGTTTGCAAAACAACGAGACTAGTAAAGGGTAAATTCTCATACCTAAGGTTCCAAAACCATGTCTCATCAGTGCTTTGGAAATTCTCTGCATATGACAATGATTGATTCAAGCTTCTCAATATCAAGGAAACATCCTATTTTTGGTCATTTGTACTTGTGGTATGAGTCTCTTACTAGGTAGCTTATCTAGGATTGTATAGGAGGGACCTTTGAATGTGACTAGAAAACCATGCTGAATCATTTGGCCTACACTCATCAAGTTATGTTTGAGATAGGATACATAGAAAACATCACAAATATCATTATTTCCATATTGCTTAGTTAACACTGAAACTACACCTTTACCTTGGTATCTTACAAGATACTCCTAGCTTGATTTTAGATGTGACAGAGCTATCCAAACTTGAAAATAAAATTTTGTTACATGTCATGTGGTTGTTGCAGCCACTATCTAGTAACCATAGATCCTTTTTGTTGATAGTTTCTTTAGTGATCCAACATGAAAGGAATGTATTGATTCAGACGTCCCTTCATCAGCGTTGCTGACATGTGCTTTGCCTTTATTCAAGTATGTTTTATTCTTCCTGCATTCATTCTCGTGGTGGCCAAACTTCTTGTAGTAAAAGAACTGGATCTAAGACTTGTCCTTGAATTTTTTTGTCTCTCCCCCTTTTGTTCTAAAATTATTCCTAATCTTGTTCTTGATCTAGAGCTGATCTCTCTCCTATTTGAGGAATATTTCTACCTCGCATGCCTCTTCTTCTAGTTCCTAGACCTCATCCTTTGCCTCATCTAATGGAGGCCTAGGTCTGAAATACATGTTCTCAAGTGAGGAATTTTCATTCTTGTTGATCGTTGATTTGGGCGATAATATGGATCCCATCAACTCATCTATTGAAAGATGACTCAGATGTGACCACATATTCGAACTTTTGGTTAGGGTTCTGAGAACCTTCTTGAAGCTACCTTTTTATCTTCATCGCACATCTTCAATTGGTTTATTGTGGCCATTACACGGTGCATATATTGATTTATCGACTTTGTTCCCTTCATTTCTAGACTTCAAAGTCCATTATTAGGGTTTGTAGTTTGTCTGTCTTCACTCTAGTGATGCCTTGATTGTTGCTCTGTAAGATCTCCCAGTTGGTTTTGGAGGTTGTTGCAAGGGAAATCGTGGGGAAGATGGTTTCATCCAAGGCACTCTCGATGAGATGCAACACCTTTCCATCCTTAGTTCTATGTTCTTTTAACTGAGTCCTCTAGCCATTCGTCATGTCCTATTCAACTACTTCCACTGCCAGCTCTCTGTAACCATGGGATACATGTTCCCATACATCCTGGGCCTTCAATAAAGTCATCATCTTTATCGACCATACTTCATAATTATTTTTTTCGACGAGAAAGGAAAAAGGGAAAAGATTAGGGTTTTCTCCTTTTTAAAATATCTTTATGAACTTATCCCATTTTTTTAAAACAAAATGAACCTTTTTTAAATTTCCAATCCAAAAATTAAACCAAAATGCAATAATCCTTTCCTTTTTTAACCTTCTAATACAAACAACCGTGTCTTAAATTTTAACGTAGGTGAAAACCCATAAGTCCTAAGACAAAATGAACCTTTTTTAAATTTCCAATCCAAAAATTAAACCAAAATGCAATAATCCTTTCCTTTTTTTAACCTTCTAATACAAACAACCCTGTCTTAAATTTTAACGTAGGTGAAAATCCTTAAGTCAAAAAATTTTAAATCCAATGCCTTTCCATATAAATGAAAGACTTAACTACACGTGAATACTATGTGAAAATTCAAAGCAAAGGCTAAAATGTAATACACCAAAACTCTATAGAGCATCCAAGCTTTTCTTCATAGTTGACACGTCTTCAGCACTAACATAACTAATAAATACAACTAATGAGAGTAATTACATCATTCAACCGAAAAAATGTTTGTTCTTTTGGAAATACTTAGAGAATATAATTTTGAAAATGCTTTATTCTGTTCTCGGAAAAAAAATCTTGGAAGTGCTTTTTCTTTTGGAAATACTTGATAATATAATTTTGGAAATGCTTTATTTTGTTTTGGAAAAAAATCTTGAAAGAGTTTATTGTTTTGGAATACTTGAGAATATAATTTTGGAAATGCTCAAAGCAGTGTTCAAATGTGAATCATTCTCGAGTGTAATTCCAAAGGGTTTTAGCTTTTCTTAGAACTGTAAAGTTGAAATTGATTTTCAAAGTAAATTTAAAATTTGAATTTTATCTTTCTAATTAAGAAGGACATAATTTATATTAACATTTCAAAAGAAGGGCAACATTTGAAATTACTCATCTATATAAATTTCAATTTCTATGTTGAAATTCCTATGATATAAAATTCGTTTTGTCATTCAAAATATTAGAAATATCATAAATTATAACCACTTACTCACGTCACACATTCACTGCTCAGCTACTTAAGATGGCGAGTGATGACTAACGACTGCGAGGCACTAGCCACCGAGATTTGACTCTAACTCTCAAGTCACTTCGAGCTGAGATCTAAGGTGTGACAATGTGTCAATGACTATAGCTGTAACAACAGAGAACCACTGCTAGTCTACTACTAGGCCCAAAATGAAACTGAAACTTTGTGCTTACTACCTATGTGAAGTTGGTTACCATTGTCCATTTGTTTTTCATCAAAATGAAATTAAAATGGTTGGTTTGATGAGTCCTCTACAATACTTCATTTCTTGCATGAATGTCACATACTCATGGAAATTCTAAACAACACTCAATGACATGCAACTAGAAATAATGACATGCATCTAGGACCACAAACCGTGTAGAGATCGATTTATGCATTGATATAGAGAAGTGGCACTCGACACACGATATGGAAAAACAATGAGTTAGAGAAAACATTTGGACCAAAGCACCACAATGGTTATTAATAATTTTTAAAAATAAAAATAAAAATTGGCTCAGGAATTGTCTCAATTTGATGGGAGGAATGATCATGATGTAATCTCCCTCCGTCCTTCCAAACATATGTGGTTTCTCACCACATTTGTCTTTGATGCTTGCCACCAAAATACATATAAAAAGGACATGTCTTTAGTAACATCCTCTTCTCTTTAAATCCTCATCGCTTAGTCATAACTAAGGATTATTCTCACCACATTTGTCTTTGACAGTTGCCACCAAAATACATGTAAAAATTACATTTATTTACATCCTTTTCTCTTTAAATCCTCAATCTCATAGTCATAACTAAGGATTATCATGCATGCACATCCCCACCTTATAATATCAATTGGGTCAAGGCACAAAGACAACCAAATATCAAATCTGTCAAGATGCAAAGAAGAGAAAACTATAAGTAAGTCTTATATTAAATTTACCATATAAGTATTTAATTGACACTATCAACTAAAATTGTACATGTTGGATTGTTGTGATCTTCTTATTACTCCTTATCAATGTGATTGTAAGGCACTCTTTGAAGGTGAATTCCACAATTTTAAGTCTTCTTCCTCATTAGACTCATTGATCCACATCATAGTTGGCATTTGTGTTGAATGCCAACTTTCCTATTGCGACAAGTCATCGACGTCGACACAATTCCGACGAGTCTCGACTTCGACATACTGTGACACACTGCGCACCTTCGACATGTTCAACAACCTCGTAGTTCGTGACATCGACAAGCAACGTTGATATGTGAACAACGACTGTCGAACTTTGACAGACTTTCTCTCTTTCTTCCAGTTGACTGTAACGGTTGAACTGTTGTACCGTTCTAACTTTTTTGTAACTAAACGTAATGGGTAGGAACCCAAGCATCTCAAAATTCTATATAAGCATGTATAATATTGTAACATACATGAATTTACCTGTTTACAGCTAATAGAGAAGAACAGTTTGCATTCCTACATATTGTCTACGCATATTGTGTTTATCTGTGTAGTGTAATCCTTCTTTTGCTCATTTTGTTTCTTAAGCTTCTTCCATAACAGAACCGACTCATTCAGTCGAACTATTGTCTCCCTCGTGCTTCGTGGACACGACTCGTATCATTGGTATCAAAGCAGACTCAAATCAGAGCATTCAGTTTCGTGCTTAAGTTCTGTGTATACACTTCTCCCAAAGTTACCTGACTTATGCTGGTTCAAACTCGCTCGCAATCACATCAATCCAAGCAGATGCTACCTCCAGAAATGAAATAAGAAACAAACCATAGACATGCAGCCGATGAGACATCACAGCTTATTGAGCAAGCTCTAGCTTGACAATGGACTGAAATGTTCGCCCAATTCAACGAAATTCTCATGCAATTTACTTAGACATCTAGAGGATTTTCGATGCGAAATCACTCCGATAAGATCAACCCCTTCAAAGTGCAAATGAATTTGGACATACCGAATCTTGAAGGTAAGATTGACGCGGAATCCATTGACAATTGGGTGCAACAATTGGAATCCTATTACGTTGTAAATCAAGTCTCTGAAGATGAAAAATTCACCATTGCATCCTTGAAGATGTGAACATCTGTGCACTTTTGGTGGGAGAACCTCTCGACAAAGATGGAGAAAAGCAGAGACCCCATTGACGCATGGGATAAATTCACCGAACACATCCGAAAGGAATTTTACCTGCCCAAATACCTCGAGCAGCAGTATAAGAAGTGGCAGCAGCTAAGGCAATGGAAAGACCAATCAGTTCAGAGTTACACCGATAAATTCTACCGACTCACGACTAGACTTGGCGTCCAAGAAGAAGAGAAATTGCTTGTTCTGAAGTACATCAGTGGATTGTACCAGTACATTCAGGAGAAGATGCAATTTCTGACTATTAATACGCTTGCGGATGCATTCCACTACACTAGCAAACTGGAAACCAAGCAGAAAGGGAAAGCACGCTTTGCGATAAAGACGACATCAGAATGACCACCCAATAAGAAGTCACCATCTGACTTCGACAAGTCGAAATATTCTCATCTGACTCCACCAAAGCCAGATCATGGTAAGAATCATTTTCACAAGAGGGAAGTGTTGGCCTGATTTTATGACCAAGGCCAACTAAAACGATTAAGCCCACACAAGTTGCTTACTGCAACTTCCGGTATGTTTAAATTAGAAAAATCTCACAGGTTTTGGTCCTGCTACCATGTGAGTTTTATCCTCTTAAGGAAAAGGTGACTACTTAAACTCAGAAAAAATATTTCCTATGTTAATCTAAAAACTAAACTAATTCCTAATGTAAACTTCCTAGTTTTGATTTCTTAATGAAAGTCTTTGTTTTGATTTTGTTTGAGTTTTTTGAATAAGAAACTGTTTAAGATCTAAGACACTAATTAAATCTAAAATCTAACTAACAACCGCTAAATTAAACTAGAAAAATTTAAGCTAAAACTTGAAGTAAATTTAATCTACTTTTCCATATCTCAGCTGAGAGCAAATCTGTTTAACTAAATTAACTATCCATAATCTCTCTGTTTAATAAAATCTATGATAAAAGAAAAATAAAATAAGAAATCATTTTATTATTCTTAATGTTTCAACACTTCAACATCTGAGTGTAAAGCTGATCAACCAGTTAATCAAAAGACTTGTGAAAATACAAGCATGATTAATCAACAAGTTATCGATTAGAATACTATATCATCAAATTCACTTCATGAAAATTAAAATGAAATGATATATATAGCATATGCCCCAAACAGTAAAATGTTGTGATCAGAGTAATTTAAGATACATTCATACAATTATAACACAGCATAAGTGTATTAAGATCAATTTGAGAAAATAGAATATGGAAATATAGATATATATGTGTCTTAAAACTGACAATACAAAGTGATACCAGTTTTAAACGCAAGCTCGACAACATCCAGGAAAGAAACTCCAACAGGGTTGAGATAGCAAGTAATGTATTATCTCAATATAGAATTCTCTCAGTAATACTCCATCAACAGAAACAACAGAACAGAACAAAGAAAAACACAGTCTCTCTATTCTGCAGCGATTTCCCACCTTTA
Organism: Larix kaempferi; assembly: GCA_027924585.1. Classification (NCBI taxonomy): domain Eukaryota; kingdom Viridiplantae; phylum Streptophyta; class Pinopsida; order Pinales; family Pinaceae; genus Larix; species Larix kaempferi. The sequence goes on along the minus strand of BSBM01000316.1, from coordinate 656,237 downwards.
GAATTGAATTGCTTCTGTTTTTATAGGAAATGAAACCAACAAAAATCGAACTGATTTTCCCAACTGGCCGCAACTGAATAAAAACGTGTCCAGAGAACATGGTAAATCTCCCAAATGGTTCACGATTTTGATAAAAATTCCTTCATACTCAGTCAAATGAGACCATTCTGCTAAAAACCCATGTCTCAGAATTCGTTATTTCGCCTCCATTTGCCGGCAGTTTGCTGCCTAAATCTATCTCCTGAAAAATGACGGGAATCCGGTTCTGTTATCTTCTACAAAATGATCTCATTATATTCTCAACATCTTTAACTTTGAAGCCTGCTGTAACTATCTTCTGTTGCTAACGATCATGTTCTCTGAATTTCCATGCAAATCCACGGAACAAATTTCTTATTTTTCTCCAACTCCGCGTAACTTCCTCATGTTCGTTTATGTTGGTGCACTATCCTCGAAAGCTTATCTTCATAACCTGGTTTCAATGATGTATTAAATCTGGACAACAAGAACAACAAAAAATAAAAATAAAATAAAGAAAAATAAAAATAAATCATGAAGGTGAAATGAATCCAAAATAGATTGATCGCTTAGTATTCCTTTTGACCATGCTTCAAATCGGAATGCAAGCCTCTCGGCCCAAAGATCATACACCACTTTAAATTTTGATTAACTTGATGATATTCTGCATTTTTCTTTTGCCCAGGCAAATCGTAGAGCCATAAATCTCATGAGGGATCTTTTGATGGGAATTGGCAGTTCCTTAAAATCTGCAATTTGTGGCTCATCTTCCTTAATTATTGCAGCGAATCAATCCTTTATATTACTAGTTGATCTGGTGCATACAACTGTTCTTCTAGATTTGAAGCCTTGGCAGTTGATGATTCTCATCTAATTGCAATCTTCTCAGACAGAATAGTTTTCCATTATTGCGTTGAGTTTGAAATTTGGCTGATAAGAGATTTGACCAAATGTAGGACAGCCGTGGCAGGTTTTCAATCGATCTTCATAATTTCAACGATCACACGTTTCTGCATAGCTTATAAGATTTTATTTATCATACAACATTCTTCAGCGTGCTCATCTTTTCACCTGCAATCACGTAATGAACATTAAAATATTACTTGACAGTAGATACTAACCTCAAATTTGATAAATAAAGAATGGTGAAAAAGTTTGAAGTATATTATTTTTTTAAAAATGTACTTATAATCAACTTTAAGATGTTACGCAAGCTTTCAAAATTCTTTGTGATAATATTTTATTGATGCCACTATAAATGCGCTTAGAAGAAATAAAGTCCCTTCATGCATACATTTCAACATAATTGTATTATTTAGATTATTTTGTATTTGCCTTAATTTATTGTATACAACTAAATTGCATGTTTTAATAATAACCATTAATGTTAATAGTGTCATTAATTATTATATCAAAATCAATAGTGTTAATTTTAATGAGATATTAACATTGTCCTAAAATTAAGTTATATATAATTAGACAATGGTAATAACTAAAAATATTGATTTTCATAAATAATTATAAAATAGACACAATATTATATTTAGAATAGGATTATATATGATTAACAATATTGATTAAAATACTTATATGGAAAAAAGATTTAAGAATATCTCAAAAGCCAAATATTTTCATATATATAGGTAAATGTTTAATAAGCCATAAATACCCTATCTAAAATAAAGAATAAGGTTGATTTGTTTAAGGACAAATACATTTATGCATTGTGAGAAATAATATTTGATTTCAAAATGAAAATTATTGACATGTTTTAAATGCTATTGAAAAACAAACCTTAACTAAGTTTTAGATATTTGTCCTAAAATTAAATAATTTAACAAAAGGACAAACTTTTAATCAAACGATTAAGGCAGATAAAAATTAGATGTACCATTCATATTGAAAACTGAAAACATGATCTCACTTTTTTATATGTATAGTGAACTTAATGCAATTAAGCCAAACCAAGATATGTAGTCAATGTAAACAAGCTCAAATAAGGATATGCAATCAAGATATGTAACCAAGAAACCAAGAAGCCAAAAAAAAATAAAAATCAACACAGATGATTCATATCTCATGACGACCAAGCCAAAGAGCAAGCAGTGCATAAATGAAGGATCTAGGAAATATCCTAGTAAATCAAGTAAAATAAAAAGAAAGAACACTAAAAGCAAGTATTTACAAAATTACATGGGGAGCCCTTTATTTCGCAAAATCAAGGGGAGTTGTTGTCGTGCCAACAGGAACGTAGAAAACAACCGCCTACCGGAAAATGGTGCGATTACCACCACTCATCTTGGCATGATACGTCTGAATGCAAAGCTCGGAAGACATTTTTTACGAAAGTGTCGACCTCTGGCGCGTTCGACAAGATGGTGGAAGAATCTGATCCAGACGCAACGACCCTTTTGACCTCGACCACTCCGGCAGCCTCAACTATCGTCGATGAGGAGGAACGAGAGTTCCTGTTCCATACACAGATATGGGTCCAGAGCAACTCATTGCATCTGATTGTGGACAACGGGAGCCATAAGAACTTTGTTTCTTAATATCTCATAAAGAAACTAGGTCTTGTTACCACTCCGCATCCTCAACCTTACAACATCGGTTGTATGAAGGATAGACAAGAACTTTGGATCACTCAACAATGCAAACTCGCTTACTTCATTAAGCCTTTTGAAGATGAAGTACTTTGTGACGTGGCACCACTCTCCGTAGCTGACGCCCTGTTTGGGAAACCTTACCTCTGGCACAGACATGGAAGTTATCAGTCATGGCCTCAGAAGGTGATTGTCAGAATCCGAAATCGATGGTTTAGCATGTACCAAAGCATCAACCTACACCAACGGTTGCATTGATATCTACCAAATAGACAAAGAAGCTCATCAATCATGCTCAGAAGTTTGCATTAATCATGGTCGAGCCGTAACATTCTAAGAAGACTGCAGCGACGAGATGATTCACCAACCAGTTCAGCTCTCGACAGAAGCATCAAGTCGATCATATTCTCGGTGAGTACCAGAACCTCTTTCAAGCTCCAGACGGAGTACCTCAACATTGTCAAGTAAAACACTCTATTGAACTTGTTCCTAGTTCTTCTTTGCCTAACACATCTGTTTGTACAAAAGATCCATTCTCAAAGATGAAGAGATTCATAGACAGCTGGGTTGGTGCAAGCTAATGCTGGCCACTCATGACGCATTAGTCGCAATGGACTTCTGGAAAAAAAGAAATCTGAACGTCAAAAAGCAATATTAGAGCTACCTACACAACTTTTTGGAATATGGTGCAAGAAGATCAAACGTAGAAAATCGGATTACCTTTCGGAATATATAAATATTATTTATGGAAATTAAGTATAACTCCCAAAAAATGGGGTTCTCCTGAGGTTGGCATGTTATTTTTTTAAGAAAATATAATGAATATGTTTGCGTTAGCCCTCTGGTTCGGTATTCAAATGGTGGATTTTTGTTAAAAAAATTATATACAGTCGTAGATAACAGGCCGTTCTAGTGTGGCGTTATTTTTCCATATTTATTTATGTTAATTTTAATTTTTTTTTAATAAGGAAGTCATCCCATCCCTAAAATGATGAGGCCTAGCGTTAGCCCTCGATATCATGGTCTTAACCTAATCAATCAACAATTTTTTTTTTAGGATGTATGTTTTTGTGTGTACTTGTGTGGGTTCTTTTCCTTTTTCAAAATAGGTGAGCCAATAAAAAGTTATAGACGGAAGAAATAACCTACTCTTTGTGTAAGATTGACGTTAGTGCAATTGAAATTAACTAAAAAATAGGAACAAATAATAGTTTTAATAAAAAATTACATATTCGGAATCTGCACACATAGTTCTACAAGTGTGTGCAATTTCATTTGCAGTGGACAAGTGTAGCATACGCAGAATCATGCTCAAAGTAGAAGAAGTTATAGAATAAGATGTATTTTGTTATAAGATGTATTTTTTTATATTATTATATGTATTTTGGCAACCCGAACCTAAAACCATAGCAGCCAAGTCATCCACCACGTTGGTGGGAAACGAATTACCCGCCAAAATTTATAAACTAAACTTGTGTGTGCACGTGTATTTAAAAATCACATACACAGAAAATGGTGCGCACGCGTCCAAATGCGCGCACGCGCAAAATGGCGTGTGCGCGTTGTTTTTACTAAAGTTTGAAATTTTCCATATTGATTAAATAATTTTATAATATATATATATATATATTTAATAATTAATAATGTTTTAAATTGAATTAAATTAAATTTATATGATAATGAGGAGGAGGAGGATGGGGATGATGAGGATGATGTTGATGATGATGATGGGGATGATGAGGATGAGGATGATGGGGATGATGACGATGATGTTGATGATGATGATGAGGATGATGGGGATGATGATGATGATGTTGATGACAAGAATGAGGATGATGATGCTAATAATGACGAAGATGATTATGACGATGACGATGGAGATGATGATGATGACGTGGATGATGACAAGGACGAGGACGATGATGATGATGATGATGATGATGATCATATTCGTCATCATCAGTATCATCATCTTCATCTTCGTACTCATCTTCATCATCATCCTCATAATCATCATCATCATCATCATCTTCGTCATCATCATCATTATCAATGACGATGATGAAGAAGATGATGATGATGTTGACGATGATGATGATGATTGAAGATGATGATGTTGACGATGTTGATGACGATTGATAATAATGATGATGCCGAAGAAGAATATGATGATGATGATGATGATGACAATGATGATGATGTTGATGATGATGAGGAACAGGGTGATGACGGCGATGATGATGATGGAGATGATGATGATGATGATGATGACGATGATGATGATGTTGATGATGAAGATGATGATGATGTTAATGATGAAGACGATGACCAAGATGATGATGATGATGATGATGATGGGAATGAGGATGAGGATGAGGATGAGCAAGTTGGTGATGATGATGATGATGATGACGATGATGATGAAGACTATGACCAAGATGGTGATGATGGTGATCATGGCGATGATGATGATGGGGATGAGGATGAGGATGATGATGATGATGAGAAACTGGGTGATGATAATCATCATCATCATCTTGATCTTCGTACTAATCTGCATCACCATCCATCATCTTCATCATCATCATCATTGATAATGATGATGATGACGAAGATGATGATGATGATGTCATCATTGATAATGATGATGATGACGAAGATGATAATGATGATGATGACGAAGATGATGGATGATGATGATGATGATGATGATGACGTTGATGATGATGATGATGATGGCCAAGATGATGGTGGTGATGATGATGAGGATGGGGATGATGATGAGGAAGTGGGGGATAACGATGATGATGACTATGGAAATGATGATGATGACGTGGATGATGACGATGATGAGGAGGAGGAGGAGGAGGAGGAGGAGGAGGATGATGGTGATCATATTCGTCATCATCAACATCATTATCTTCATCTTCGTACTCATCTACATCATCATCCATCATCTTCATCATCATCATCATTGATAATGATGATGATGACGAAGATGATGATGATGACGAAGATGATGGATGATGATGAAGATGATGATGATGACGTTGTTGATGATGATGATGAAGATGATGCTAATGATGATGAGGATGGGGATAATGACGAGGAAGTGGGGGATAACGATGATGATGACTATGGAAACGATGATGATGACGTGGATGATGACGATGACGAGGATGATGATGATGAGGATGATGATGACGAAGATGATTATGATGATGAGGAGCAGCAGGAGGATGATGATGGTGATCATATTCGTCATCATCAACATCATCATCTTCATCTTAGTACTCATCTGCACCATCATCCATCATTAATGATGATGATGACAAAGATGATGACGAAGATGATGATGATGATGTCATCATTGATAGTGATGATGATGATGATGAAGATGATCATGATCATGATGATGAAGATGATGATGATGATGTCATCATTAATAGTGATGATGATGATGAAGATGATCATGATCATGATGACGAAGATGATGGATGATGATGAAGATGATGATGATGACATTGATGATGATGATGATGATGATGACATTGATGATGATGATGATGATGAAGATGATGGCCAAGATGATGATGGTGATGATGATGAGGATGGGGATGATGACGAGGAAGTGGGGGATAACGATGATGATGACTATGGAAACTATGATGATGACGTGGATGATGACGATGAGGATGATGATGACGAAGATGATTATGATGATGAGGAGGAGGAGGAGGAGGAGGATGAGGATGATGATGGTGATCATATTCGTCATCATCAACATCACCATCTTCATCTTCGTACTCATTTGCATCATCATCCATCATCTTCATCATCATCATCATTGATAATGATGATGATGACGAAGATGATGATGATGATGAAGATGATGAAGAAGATGATGATGGATGATCATGATGCCAATGATGACGATGTTGATGATGAATATGATGACCAAGATGATGTCAAGGAGGAGGAGGAGGATGAGGATGATGATGAGGAAGTGGGTGATAACGATGATGATGATGATGATGACGAGGATGATGATGATGATGCTAACGATAACGAAGATGATTATGAGGAGGAGGAGGAGGAGGAGGAGGAGGCTCCTTGTAGAGGGATAGTGTCATGGATTCTATGTGTTATTGATGATGCGTGAGGTCTAGAATTTTCAATTAAGGCCTAGGTGGAATTCAATTGATCTCAATATGTTTCAATAAGATCTCGAGGAACCGGTTTTCATTCTTTGATGATGTTCAATGCTTTTCAACATATCCACGGTCTTGCATGGTAGGCTGAGGATGCATTCATGGCATTCGATCTTTACAAAAGATGTGTTTTGTCAAAATGAAATTCAATTTGCCTCTTTGATGAATCCTCCTCTACAAGACTTCATTTATTGCATGAATGTCACAGACTCACAGAAACTCTAAACAACACTCAATGGCATGCAACTATAACCACAAACCAAGCAGAGGTTGATTTTATGCATTGATATAGAGAGGTGGCAGTAGGCAAACAATATGGAGAAACAATGAGTTAGAAAAAACATTTGGACCAAAGTACCACAATGCTTATTAATAAAATTAAAAAAAACAAGTTTAGGCTCAGGAATTATGGTTTATCACCACGTTTCTCTTCGACACTCGCCATCAAAATACGTATAAAAATAACACGTCTTTACATCCTCTTCCTTTTAAATCCTCATCGCATAGTAATAAATAAGGATTATTATGCATGCACATACTCACCTTACAATGTCAATTGGGTCCAGGCCCATAGACAACCATAAATTATCAAATGTGTCAAAGAGTAATCCTTTCCAATAAAAATTAAGACCCACCCTTCAAACTTAATCACCGAGTCCAATTTATGCAAATATTTTCGAAGTAGGGGGAAGGTTTGGCATTAAATGTTGTAAACGTTGGGGAATAAATGGTTTATATGTTGTACAAGGGCACGTGCGCGGGTTTGGGCGCGTGCACGCTCCTCATGTGTACGTGCGAAAAACACGTGTGTGCGGCCCTATTACTTGTTAAAAAAAACCAGAGCTCTCTGTTTCTTGGAAATTCTACCAAAATCACGGGTTTCACTTCTTCTGCGGCTTTCAAGCTCTCATAGGTTTCTCATTGGCTCACACTCATTGATATTTTGGACACTCTTTGTTCTATTGGACACAAAATCACCCTTGGAATCTATCAAATATCTTCAGTGTTCTTGGCATCTAGTGGATTCATTCAAGCTACCAGTTTCCATTGCAAGTGGAGATCATTTCTATATAGGTATGGTGAATTGTAAATGAGTCTTTTCATTCACAAGATTTGAGATGAGCCCATGCCTTTTTGTTTTTGTCATATTCCCACAACAATATCCATGCATAGACAACAATGAATTTGACAAGAAGATTTCCCAAGTTCACATCTAAAAAAACTCATATGAACACTAGACAAGATGAAGTATGCAACCTCCTCATTGTGTAATTAGTTCCCAAGTTAATTTTGTTCTTTTCACCTCATATTATGCTAGAAAAAAAAACTACACACTCACTAAACATAACTAAAAATATCACTTCAACTCATCCACAAAACCTCAACTCTCTCATCTCTTATTCAATACCATTGTATGGAATGAGGATATCTGTAAGTATATGCACCTTTCCCTTCTCTATGAATCCAAATATGATAATTTTCATCCATATTTACCATCCTTACAATATCCATTCACCTCTAATAATGATTTTTTTTCCAAAAACCAAGACTTCCCCACTTCATGCTCTATTCAACATGATGATTGTTGGTATAGTCCCTAGTTCCCCACTCTTCAACACCTCCCCACCCTAGATATTGCACATTGAAAGGTCAAATTATATTTCTCCTAATCACCCTTCCCAAGACCATGATCTTTGTTATAAACCTTTGCATCCTCCTAAAGGTTTTGCACAAAACAAGGTATACATTCATTCTATTGTGATGCATTGTTGAATTCAACCATGGGTATTTTAAACTCAAAACCACATTCTATCATCTCAAGGTTTATAGATCTAAGGAAATAGTTTGTTGTTGTTTCTTCAACTCCTTAATGTGTTATATAGCCTAGTAATTTACGATGGTAAAGAACATTGCCTCAAATGGAAGGATATACCATTCCACTAAGAAGACAAAGCAATCAAACTAGGTGCAAAGTCCTAGAATTGATAACATTAAGGGAGAAAGCAAAAAATGCAATTAATTAAGGTCACCTTATTTGATGTAGAAAAACTATCAAACTCTTCCCAAGGCATCTCTAGCCATCTCTGTTGTAGGGTGTTACTACCATAATTTTTATGAATTCATGGCCAGGCAAGACACTAGTTTCTCCTCTCTACACTTGACCAAACATCATCTATATTGATTGGAATTGTAAGGGATAATGATGTTTATTCGAACACAAATAAACCAACATAGTCTGTAGTTGTATATGTTAATTTGTAAAGTGGTAAGCTATGTTGGAATGTGTCAGGTTCATTGTATAATGGCACTAATATCTTATTTGTTGTTTCTTTTGCAGGGGTAGGCTTGATAGTTGTGTTAAAGAGACTTTTGGAGATGAGAAACTCACGAAACGCAAAAAAAAAAATAGAAGGAATCTGCCCATTGAAAAGGTCAATGAATTAAGAGAAAAGGCTAGGTTGGGAAAGGAAATATTGAGACATGGTCCTATCATTTCCCCAGATCCTGCCACTGATCCCAACATAGATGTTGACATGACAACCTCTTGTTCAGAACCACGAGTAAAGTGGTTGCGTCCAACGGACCCAACTCAAATTCCAACATCAACACAATCTCCAACCAACAATCCATCAACAAGTCATTCTGAAGTTCCTCACGACACAAGAATTTTGGGAGATGCTGCATGTGTAAAGATGGACATACAAGCCTTGCTTAATTTTCAATCTCCCCAAGAAGACCACATCCCTGTCAACCACACTCCCATTATGGCCCAATCTATGAACGAAGCACCACAACAAACAAGCTCTGGTATTCATGTCTCATGTCCACCCTCCCTACCTCGACTATCCAGTGCAAGAAGAAGAACTCCTAGACGTATTCATGTGGATGAGAGTGCTATGTCGGGGCTTGAAGGCATGTTGCCAAAATGCACTATCGAATGGCAATGCAACAAAATTGTGAAAGAAAATTTTGAATCCAAAGGTGACGCAGGTAAATGTCAATTATTGCTATGTTTGTTAAAGTCAGATTCTTTAGCTGTTGTTAGGAGAATTTTGGGAATAAAGATGGTTAAAAGTTCAGAGGCCAACCGTCATATTGTTAGAAATCTCCAATCTGCATTTAATGCGATTGGGAAGAAGGCTCGTACAAAAGATCTTTGTGCAGCTCGTCGTGTTTTAGCGGAATCAGTTGTAAGCAATTCCACAAGGCAATGTCGCCTGCTATCACACACTTCTCACATACCCAAATTAAATAGAAAAACTATTAAAAAGTACTCTGTTATAAGAGAAAATCTTGACACTCCGGGTGGAATGATTGTTGGGCTTTTGTTGGTAGGTTGCCTCGTGCAGATAGGAAGCTAATTGATGCTGTTAAGGAGTTAGTACAAAATTTTTGGCCTGATCATACTAGACCTGCATCAAACCAAAGAGATGTGCTAAAACTGAGAAAAGGTTCTACTAAACGTGAGCCCCATGTTAAACACTTCCTTGACACCACACAGACTGAACTCTATGAGAGAGTCAAGAACGAGCACACACAATTGAACCTTGGCCAAAGGTCCTTTGAGAAATGCAAACCATGGTACGTTCGTATATGCATTGATCGGAACACTTGTTGTTGTAGATACCACGTAGAATATGAATATTATTATGACACATATAAACATATATTTTGTGATTTTCATACTAACATTGTGTAGGGTTGCAATGAATCCATACTACCACCGAATGCATCAAGAGACTTTATCCACAACATCATGTGTCCAAGGCCCGAAGGACAAAAGTATTATAAAAAATCGTGTCTATATGGGACATGTTCTATGTGCAATGGGTTTTCTCTTTTGAACCATTGCATTCATGAAAGCAAGGAAACGGAATTTGGAATGATGGGTGTGGAGATGCAGAGCTTCAAGTACATGACCTATCAATTAGACAGTGTCATAGAATGTAAAAAGATTGCATTGGTAAAGTCACAGGTACAAATGAATATTGCATATTTTTCATATTACACGTTCAATTTATGGCATATACATTTTTCCAAAGGCCACACTGTAATATTTCCCTTGTTTCCATGGTAATAGGTACTGGTATGTGACTTCTTGATGGAATTCTACGAGAAAACCGAGCAGTATGTTCAACATGTGCATGTAGTGCGATGGCAAGATGAGCAGTACAAAAAATGCAGGGACACATTTCCCATTGGAACCATAGTGTCAATTATGGATTTTGCAGAAAATTACACCCTTCAACCACAAAATGAAATCCAGAGTCAATACTACCATTCAGACCAAGTCAGCATCATGGTACATATTATGTATAAGCATGGACCAGAGAGTAGCAATGACAAGAGGATAATACTGAAGGAGACAAACTTTTACATAAGTGATGATAGAACCCATGATCTGCATTATGTGCAACATTGTTTTCGAATTTTCTATGATCAGTTGAAGGAGAGAGATATACAAATGGATCAGCATTGGATATGGTCGTATGGTTGTGCGGGCCAGTTCAAAAATGCCTGAGTATTCCAATGGATGAGTACTTTGCATAAGACTTGCAATGTGTCGCATATCTAGAACTATTTTGAGACTGGGCACGGCAAAGGCGAGCATGATGGGGCTGGTGCATGCATCAAGACTGCACTACGAAGGGAAGAGATGAGGTTTGACAGGGAACCTCATATCCGAGATGCAGAATCCATAGTTCAATGGTGCTCCGCAACAATGTCAGAACGAGCAAGAGATCAACAAACATCATCGGTGGCAGGACGTGTGGCGAGAAATTTTTGGCTAGTGGTTGACATAGATCGATCGCGTTCCTATAGTTGCGGCACAGTACAAGGAACACATGGATTTCATTCAGTTTGAAGCTCAAACAACCACATATTTGAAATATGGACGCGAAAGCTTGCATGCTTTTGCAACCCTTGCAGCAGCGGTGAATGGGATGAATGCGAATGCATGGACTGGGTTGATGAATGGGATCGTGTGTCACTTGCAGTAGACCAACGTGCAGTTGTTGAAACAACCCAGTTAGAGGAGGGCCAGTCAACGATTTCTACAGACTACGAGCATATCTCAGATCTTGTACAACCAGGACACATATACGCAGTTGTTGCACCGAAAGACAATGAATGGGGTGTGGATTATTGGTTGGCACGGTGCATCCAAGGTAAGCAAACCCTCTACGGATCATTAATTGACGATGAAGGAATTGAATTTCCTATTGGCTCGATGGTGGTTAAGGGAGAATATCTTACACTAGATGGGAAGTCAAGAAAGACTAGCGGGCATGTATTCATGGATTACAGACCAGGTTCACTGGTGTATCACTTCACAAACTTGATCGTTGGCACAAACATCCATCTTAAGACAATGTCAAGCAAGAGCTCAACCAAGGTGCGCTACTACCTGCCTCATTCAGAGCACGAGAGATTGATGGAAACAATTAGCAACAGAGAGGATCCAGATGGATTTATTGAATGAGGCAAGTCAACTTTACATAAGAGAAAGAATTGCATCAAAGAATGTTATGTTCTACATCGAGGTATGTGTAGTTTTATGTTATTTCATTGGTACATGCATTTTTTGATGATACATACATACATACATGTCTTTGCCTATGTTTTTTATTTTTCCTATATGTATTAAACTGTTCCATGCTTCTCTTTTATGTTGAATAAAATGGTGATGTGATTTGGATCAAATTTGAGTAAATTGAGTTAGTATTTTCTTAAATATATCTATTTATGTTTGTAGCATTTGAAGATAGTGGTTTTGATAGGTTCTCAAGATTAGAATTACCTAGGTTTTAGGAAATTTTTTGAAGTACATAGTCTATTACAATGGTCTTGAAAATTTAACTTAGTAGATGAAACCTTCTAGGAATCCATGTATGGATAGAAGGGTCTTCCACTTGGGGTAGGGAGTTATCATAAGGTTTCAAGGGTGGTATTTTTTAGATCTATACTTGAGAGGGACTTGTCATCATCATAGATAACCACTTAGAGGGACTTGTCATCATAATCTCTAGGCTCCTCATCAACATCTCCATAATCATCATCTTCTTCATCATCACCATCACCATCACCACCATCATCAACGTCTTCATCATCACCACCATCGTCAACGTCTTCATCATCGCCACCATCTTCATCATCATCATTAAATATAACTCTAACCCTAAATCAATTTCCTTCTATAACTCTATCCCCAACCCTCACCCAAACCCTAGCACTAATCCATCTACTTCATCATCGCCATCACCATCACCATCACCATTACCATCACCATCACCGTCACCATCACCATTGCAGAGTTGACCCCGTGCGCAAAAATTGCACACTCCCTCATTGAGCAAAACCCTAGTTTCCAAGATGGACATTCAAGATGGCAACATGAAAACAGGACCAAAGGAGAGGGGTTCCCCTGGCACTATCCCGGTGTCCTGAATCCAACGGAGTTGACGGTTTGTCGATCGGATCCACGGTCGTCATTCTATGGCTTGTTCTGTTCGCATCCAAAAGGCCTTCAAGGACACCTGCTGGATACCTGCCGGGGGCATAGAAGTCCAACTGTGTAGCAAAACCAGGCTCCGAGGAGTCCTGCAAGTGTGTCTAGGCAGGTTCCGACCGGGAATGCTGGCCGTGAGTTCCCAGCGGACGATGTTGCAGAGTTGTTCCCTGTGTGCAAAAATTGCACACTCCCTCACTGAGCAAAACCCTAGTTTCCAAGATTGACATTCAAGATGGCACTGGGGCCACAGGACCAGAAGAGAGGGGCACCCTTGGCACTATCCGGGCATCATGAATCCAACGGATTCAATGGTTCATCGATCGGAGCCACGGTCGTCATTCTATGGCTCGTTTTGTCTCGCATCCAAAAGGCCTTCAGGGACACCTGCTAGATACCTGTCGGGGGCATAGAAGTCCAACCGTGAAGAAAAATCGGGATCTGGGGAGTCCTGCAGGTGTGTCTAGGCAGGTTTCGGCTGGGAACGCTGGGTGGAAGTGCCCGACGGACGATTCTGCAAAGTTGACCCCTGTGTGCAAAAATTGCGCACTCCCTCACTAAGCAAAACCTTAGTTTCCAATATGGACATACAAGATGGAACCAGGGCCATGGGACCAGAGGAGAGGGACGCCCTTGGCACTATCCTGGCGTCCTGAATCCAACGGATTCGACAGTTTGTTGATCAGATCCACGGTCGTCATTCTATGGCTCGTTCCATATCGCATCCAAAAGGCCTTCAGGGACACCTACTGGATACCTGCCGGGGGCATAGAAGTCCAACCGTGCAGCAAAACTGGGTTTCGAGGAGTCATGTAGGTGTGTCTAGGCAGGTTACAGTTGGGAACGCTAGCCATAAGTGCTCGCTGGACAATTTTCCAAATTTGACCCTAATGTGAGGGCCATCCAAATTTGCTTAAGGGGGGCATTTCTCGTCCAGAGGCCCCCGGGCGTGCGTGGCCACCGTCGATAGGTCCACTGTGGCCACGTGGACCTGTGGGGGCCGATGGAATCCAAATCCGCTCATCGGTTTGGGTTCCGTGGCCTCGGGGCAAATCCTCTAAGTGTCCCTGAATGGCCCCGGGGTGCCCGACTAGAATGCCCATGGCACCCAGACCATGGCTCGGTTCGTGAATCCGTCGACTCCAACGGGTTTAAGCCAGGGGACCCCCCACAACGTCCCCCCGAAGACCCGAAAGCGGTGCCAACAAGCCATCTCTGGAGCTAGGGTTTTTCTTAGTGATGACCATTCCATATTCGCTCAAGGGGGCCATTTCTCATCTGGAGGCCCCCGAGCATGTGTGGCCACCGTGGATAGGTCAAATGTGGCCACGTAGACCTGTGGGGGCCGATGGAATCCAAGTTCGCTCGTCAGTTTGGGTTCCGTGGCCCCGAGGCAAATCCTCTAAGTGTCCTTGAACGGCCCTAAGGTGCCCGACTAGAATTCCCGTAGCACCCGGACCATGGCTCGGTTCGCGAATCCATCAACTCCGGTGGGTCCGAGACAGCGAGTTTCAGCTAGGGGACCCCCCACAGCATGCCCCAAAGGCCCGGAAGCGGTGCCAATGGGCCATCCCCAGAGCTAGGGTTTTTCTCAGTGAAGGCCATTCCAGATTCGCTCAAGGGGGCCATTTCTCGTCCAGAGGCAGAAGAAGATCAATTTTCGACAAAACAATGTAGTTATTACATGTGGAGGCAGCGGTTTACCATGGAAAATGAGTGTAGGGTTGAACAAAGGAAAGATGTTGGGAAATGGGCTATTACATTAGCTTTTCCGATGGGAAAGCGGTTTACAGAAGGAAATATGGCGGCTGTAGGTATCTATGCTTTTCTTCAGACAGAAATAGGATTTCCCTCAGAAGAAAAGCGTAGATACCTATAGCTGCCAAAGCATAGATACCTACAGCCTCCCATCGGAAAAGCTAATGTAATAGCCCATTTCCCAACATCTTTCCTCTACTCAACCGTACACTCGTTTTCCATGGGAAACTGTTTCCTCCACATGTAATAACTACATTGTTTTGTCAAAAATTGATCTTCTTCTGCTAACTACATTGTTTTGTCGAAAATTGATCTTCTTCTGCCTCCGGACGAGAAATGGCCCCCTTGAGCGAATCTGGAATGGCCTTTGGGTGCTATGGGAATTCTAGTCGGGCATCCCGGGGCCATTCAGGGACACTTTGGGCATTTGCTCCGTAGTCCCGGACCCATTGGAGTTGAATGATTCGCGAACAAAGCCACAGTCTGGGTGGCACAGGCATTCTAGTCGGGCACCGCGGGGCCGTTCAGGGACACCTGAAGGATTTTCCCGGGGGCCACGAAACCCAAAACAGTGAGCGTACTTGGATTTCGTCGGCCCCACAGGTCCACATGGCCATTGTGGACCTGTTTACGGTGGCCACGTATGCCCGGGGGCATCCGGACAAGAAATTCCCCCCTTGAGCGAATCTGGAATGGCCATCACTGAGCAAAACCCTAGCTGTGGAGATGGCTCGTTGGCACCACTTCCGAGTCTTCAAGGGATGCTGTGGGGGGTCACCTAGCTGAAACCCTTCATCCCAGGCTCGCCGGAGTCGATGGATTTGTAAACCGAGCCATGGTCCGGGTGCCACAGGCATTCTAGTCGAGCACCCCGGGGTCGTTCAGGGACACCTTGAGGATTTTCCTTGCGGCCACGGAACCCAAACCAGTGAGCGGACTTGGATTTTGGAGGCCCCCACAAGTCCACATGGCCATTGTGGACCTGTCCACGGTGGCCACGCATGCCCAGGGGCATCCGGACGAGAAATGGCCCCCTTGAGCGAATCTGGAATGGCCATCACTGAGCAAAATCCTAGCTCCGGATATGGCTCATTGGCACCACTTCCGGATCTTCAGGGGATGCTGTGGGGGGTCCCATACCTGAACCCCATCGTCTTGGACCCGCAGGAGTCGATGGATTCACGAACCGAGCCACGGTCCGGGTGCCATGGGAATTTTAGTCAGGCACCCCGGGGTCGTTTAGGGACACCTGGAGGATTTGCCCCGGGGCCACGAAACCCAAACTGACGAGCGGACTTGGATTCTATTGGCCCCCATAGGTCCACATAGCCATTGTGGACCTGTCCACGATGGCCACGCACGCTCGAGGGCATCCGGATGAGAAATGGATCCCTTGAGCGAATCTGGAATGGCCATCACTGAGCACAACCCTAGCTCCAGAGATGGCTCATTGGCACTGCTTCTGGATATTCGAGGGACACTGTGGGGGGTCCCCTAGCTGAAAACCACCGTCCCAGACCCACCAGAGTCGACAGATTCACAAATCGAGCCACGGTTCAGGTGCCACGGGCATTCTAGTCGGGCACCCCGGGGCCATTCAGGGACACCTGGAGGATTTGCCCCGAGGCCACGGAACCCAACCCGGTGAGAGGACTTGGATTCCATCACCTCCCACAGGTCCACATGTCCATTGTGGACCTGTCCACGGTGGCTACGCACACCAGGGGGCATCTGGATGAGAATTGGCCCCCTTAAGCAAATTTGGAATGGCCATCACAGAGCAAAACCCTAACTCTAGAGATGGCTTGTTGGCACCACTTCCGGGTCTTCAGGGGACGCTGTGGGGGGTCCCCTAGCTGAAACCCACCATCTTGGACCCACCGGAGTCGACGGATTCACAAACCGAGCCACGGTTTGGGTGCCATAGGCATTCTAGTCGGGCACCTCAGGGTCGTTCAGGGACACCTGGAGGATTTTCCCCGAGGCCACGGAACCCAAACCGGCGAGCGGACTTGGATTATGTTGGACCCCACAGGTCTACGTGGCCACGGTGGACCTGTCCACGGTGGCCACGCAAGACGGGGGGACTCCAGACGAGAAATGGCCCCCTTGAGTAAATTTGGATGGCCCTCGCATTGGGGTCAACTTTGGAAAATCATCCAGCGGGTATTTATGGTTAGCGTTCTCAACCGGAACCTACCTAGACACACCTACACAAATCCCTAGAACCCGGTTTTGCTATATGGTTGGACTTCTATGCCCCCGACAGGTATCCAGCAGGTGTCCCTGAAGGCCTTTTGGATGCGAGACGGAACGATCCATAGAATGACGACCGTGGATCTGATCAACGAACCGTCAACTCCATTAGATTCAAGACGTCAGGATAGTGCCAAGGGTGCCCCTCTACTCTGGTCCCGTGGTCCTGATGCCATCTTGTATGTCCATCTTGGAAACTAGGGTTTTGATCAGTGAGGGAGTGTGCAATTTTTGCACACGGGGGTCAACTCTGCAAAATCATCCACCGAGCACTTACAGCCAGCGTTCCTAGAGGGAACCTACCTAGACACACCTGGAGGACTCCCCAGAGCCTGGTTTTGTTGCACGGTTGGACTTCTATGCCCTCGACAGGTATCCAGCAGGTGTCCTTGAAGGCCTTTTGGATGTGAGACGGAACGAGCCATAGAATGACGACCGTGGTTCCGATTTATGAACCGTCAAATCCATTCGATTCAGGACACCGGGATAGTGCCAGGGGTGCCCCTCTCCTCCGGTCTCATGGCCTCGGTGCCATCTTGTAAGTCCATCTTGGAAACTAGGGTTTTTCTCAGTGAGGGAGTGTCCAATTTTTGCACACGGGGGCCAACTCTGCAAAATCATCCGTCGGGCACTTACGACTAGCATTCCCAGCCGGAACCTGCCTAGACACACCTATAGGACTCCCCAGAGCTTGAGTTTACTGCACGGTTGGACTTCTATGCCCCCAATAGGTATCCAGCATGTGTCCCTGAAGGCTTTTTGGATGTGAGATCGAACGAGCCATAGAAAATGATGACCGTGGCTCCGATCGACGAACCGTCGACTCCATTGGATTCAGGACGCCTAGATAGTGCCAGGGGTGACCCTCTCCTTAGGTCCCGTTTCCCCGGTGCCATCTTGAACGTCCATATTGGAAACTAGGGTTTTGCTCAATGAGGGAGTGTGCAATTTTTGCACCTAGGGGTCAACTCTGCAAAATCATCCGCCGGGCACTTACGGCCAGCGTTCCTAGTCGGAACCTGCCTAGACACACTTGCAGGACTCCTTAGAGCCTGGTTTTGCTGCACGGTTGGACTTCGATGCCCCCGACAGGTATCCAACAGGTGTCCCTAAAGGCCTTTTGGATGCGAGATGGAACGAGCCATAGAATGATGACCGTGGCTCCGATCGACGAACTATCGACTCCGTTGGATTTAGGACGTCGGGATAGTGCCAGGGGCACCCTTCTCCTCTGGTCCCATGTCCCTGGAGCCATCTTGAACGTCCATCTTGGAAACTAGGGTTTTGCTCAGTGAGGGAGTGTGCAATTTTTGCACATGGGGGTCAACTCTGCAAAATCGTCCGCCGGGCACTTATGATGATGATGGTGGTGATGATGATGGTGATGGTAACGGTGATGGTGATGGTGATGATGATGGTGATGAAGATGATGACGATGGAGAAGATAATGATGATGGAGATGTTGATGAGGAACCTAGAGTTAGAGTTAGAGTTAGAGTTAGAGTTAGGGTTAGAGTTAGAGTTAATGATGATGATGGATATGGTGGTGATGATGAAGACATTGATGATGATGGTGATGGTGACGGTGACGGTGATCGTGATGGTGATGGTGAGGATGAAGAAGATGGCTTAGTGATAGGGTTTGGGTGAGGGTTAGGGCTAGAGTTATAAAAGGAAATTGAATTAGGGTTAGAGTTAGAGTTAATGATGATGATGAAGACGTTGACGGTGGCGGTGATGGTGATGGTGAGGATGAAGAAGATGGTTTAGTGCTAGGGTTTGGGTGAGGGTTAGGGCTAGAGTTAGAGTTAATGATGATGATGAAGACATGATGATGATGGTGACGGTGACGGTGATGGTGATGGTGATGGTTGGGATGAAGAAGATGGATTAGTGCTAGGGTTTGGGTGAGGGTTAGGGATAAAATCATAGAAGAAAATTGAATTAGGGTTAGAGTTAGAGTTAATGATGATGATGAAGACATGATGATGATGGTGATGGTGATGGTGAGGATGAAGAAGATGGCTTAGTGCCAGGGTTTGGGTGAAGGTTAGGGATAGAATCATAGAAGGAAATTGAATTAGGGTTAGAGTTAGAGTTAATGATGATGATGATGGTGACGATGACGGTGATGGTGATGGTGATGGTGATGGTGAGGATGAAGAAGATGGCTTAGTGCTAGGGTTTGGGTGAGGGTTAGGGCTAGAGTTATAGAAGTAAATTGAATTAGGGTTAGAGTTAGAGTTAATGATGATGATGAAGATGGTGGTGATGATGAAGATGTTGACGGTAATGGTGATTGTGATGGTGAGGATGAAGAAGATGGTTTAGTGCTAGGGTTTGGATGAGGGTATGTGCTAGGGTTTGGGAAGATGGTTTGGAAATAGTTCTTCATTGAATCTCATAATTTTCCTATAAATCAAAGCCATGGGGTAGACTTGAAGAAGAGAATAATTGTAAGGTCGTGTGGGAAGAAAGAGCTTGGAGATCAAACACATCATTCTCTCATCTTTACCATTCATTGTATTCATTCTTACTTGAGTTATTTCATTAAGGAAGTAAGTGTTCTTCAGTCACTATAGCTAGTGAGAGATTTTAATAAGGAAAATGACCCATCCCAAGGAGAGTGTTGGAGCTAAATTGCCTCAAATCATTTTTTCTCAAATGATGTTACACATTTGTATGCTTTTCCATTTGAAGAATATATGAGTTTTGTTTTTTCCATCCATTTATTGTATTTGAATTACACTCTTGTATTTAATATTATGATATGATTGCCTGCATGCTTCTTAGTTATTTATTTTCTATTATAGTACTCTCATGCTTGTGAAATAAATAACCATTGTATATTGTCTCGCTCACAACTTGGATATATTAACAAATTTTGCTCATCATTGCAACAAAATCCCTAAAATAGATTGACTACTCCATTTTGGGTTTAGAATCTTGATCAGTTAATCTTACTTACTAGGTTGTTTTTAGTTGTTTTATAACCTCTAGTGACATGCAAAGTCATTAACTAGCATGCAAACTCACTTAGAAACCCTTGTAAGGAATCAAGGTTTTTGGAATTTTATTTTGCATGATCTTGGTGACTTGCACATTTTTTCTCTTTTTCTCAGAAGAGTTCAATGGTAGAATCCCTAATTTTCATTAGTGTTCCATAGTGGCCAATGCAATATACATGCAAATTCATTTCATAGGAAGTGTAACTATTTACTTGTGTAACTTGCATAGTTATCTTTGTAACAAGTCGTGAATTTTTAGTTAGATTTAATTGTATGTTTTGTCAGTAGCTTACCTTGAGGGAAAATTTAAATTTTCCCAAGAATTGTAAGTTGATGTTCTTGTAATTTTACATCTCATCAACCACGATTATTAATTAAATCACTTAAGGGATAGAAGGTGGACTCATAATTCCTAAGTGTCTAATCACATAAATGGATTATCATTTGTCATTTGCACATGGATTCATAACTAAGGGCACTATATACTACCTTTTGAATTGTTATTTTTATTTATATTATTTAAACTCAACTCAAAAGAATAGTTAATAATTTAATCAATTACCACTTGCAGTCATTTCTATTATGTCACGTCCCCTCCCATCGTTCCCAAGCAAGACAGAGAACATGACACTAAAACCACTTGTGCAAGTTTGGTAACTTCTAGAATGTAAATGATTAGATGATTGTAAACATTCATTCAATAAACCATAAACATTTAGGATATGTTGTGTGTAATTGCTTAAGACAAATTTGTGAAATAATAACCATTCAAATAACATGCAATTAACACTATGATCCACAAATGAGAGTTCTGAATCAAAGACAAAATCATGTATGCAAAAATGTAATCAAGGACAAACTCATATACACAAGTGCAAATCCATCTATTAATATGAAAAAATGATCCAATCATGTACATTTTTTGGAAAAATGGAACATCGTTCCCAGCGTCTATATAATGGAAACTCGTGCCCCGTACAAAAAAAAGGCAACTCATGCCCTATACAAAATATGGCCCATGGTGCCCTGTATAAAATATGGCAACTCGTGTCGAAAATGCCACATCGTGGCTACTGTACATAGGAGGGTCTCTCAATCCTCCTGCCCACCCTCAGAGCTCCCAGGTGCATCTCCAAAATCAATCTTCCTCTTCTTCGTGCTAGAGGAAGCTGGGTCCTTCTGGCATCTTTGAGAACGTCCCCCTAAGCCCTGAAACGACAACAATAATATGTCAACTTTTCCTGGCAATTACACAAGTATAAAACATAATTTCAAACTAAAAATAATTTTCAAATATTGGATAACTCACCGCATGCGAGGCTGTAATTCGTGAGGGGATATCCCTCCTCCGTGATCCAAGTCTCTCAGAAATGCCACCCTACAACATTTAGAACAATCAGATCAATGCTGAAACTAGATGCATATAGTAATTTCCGTTAAAATTGAACGAAAGTTAAACGATAAACTAGTCAATCTCACCGCGAACAAAATCGGTTGGTCTTTGGGGCTGGCGGATGGAGAAGTCGGCTGGACAGCCTGCTCTGATGCTAGGGTGGATGGTAAAGGGGAGGATGTAGCCACATCAACGGTGGCTACACCACTAGGGGTAACAGTGGAAGAAGGGGGCATGGCAGGAGGAGGCATGGACTGGGGTGGGGGAAGTGGAGATGTACGTCTAGGGATATAAACCCCAACTGGTTGTAGTATGGATGGGCGCACCCTGGAAGGGGAAGTGACTGTGGTGGGGGAATGTGGGGGGGGGCGCGGTCTGTTTTACGATAGAGGGATGGGTGACTTTGGATGGGTGGTGTGTCGTGGTCGGATGGGGGAGGGTGGGAACATGGGAAACTAATACGGAGGTGGAGCTGTACATGATGCGTAAGGGGAAGTTGGATGGAATTGTGGTGCTATATAGGAGGGGGGGTTGGATGGAAGGGGTTGGGGAATGGGGCATGTATGCCAGGGGATACAACTGGCATATAGGGTGGCCGAAAGGTCGGGGAGGGAGGAATAACGGCACTGGCACACCGAGGTGCTCGCACCTACATACACATTTATAACTTCATGGTTTAATATACAAAAATATAAATATACACAGACAAGTCATCGTATTTGAAATTAAATTTATGCTTTAATACACACAATACCTGCACACGGGGAGAACTGCTGGTCCCCGGTGGCGGTGGTTGGTCGCTGGAGCCCGCAGACACCTGTGTGAACACTACAATTTTTAGACTGAATTTATAAAAACAATATTAACAATATTAAACACAATGAAAATGAGAATGACAACGATGGTACTTAGAAAACATGATTGCAATAAATTTATATTCAAGTTAGATGATATCCAATATTCTGAAAGGATAGAAGGTGGCATGGCATGAAATTAAAATTAAATAAGGTGAGAAGGCATAGAAGGTGACATGGTGAGCTTTTCCTTTTCTAGAGTAATCTCCATGAGTAGGTGAGATTTTCCTTTTCTAGAGTCATCCCCATGAGTAGGTGAGATTTTCCTTTGGCCATAGAGAGATGTGCAGTGTCTCATAAGCAAATGGAATTCATGTCCATTTACAAATTTGAATGTAATGTGTTTGGGTTCTTGGTGAAGAGTTCCTAGGTTTTGATGTCTTCTTATAGATTTGTAGTTTCCTAGAAGCTTGATTCACCCAGTGGAAAAGTATTTGCATCCCTAGAGTGAGGATGTTGAGTCCCTTTATTTCCATAACATTTACATCATCAAATAAAATGGCATCTCATTGTTTAAATTTGAAAAGAGGTGCTAAATAGCAGTTAAGTTAGTGTGCATGTTATTTAATACACTTTAGAGTGTTGATCGTTAGAAAAAGGAAGAAAGAGAAATATTTTTCATGGTTATCTTACTTACAAGCTTGAATGTGCCATGTTCTTTTGCATTGAATGAGTAATTATGTGTTCTTGATTGAATAACTATGTTGTCAGAATGATATCACTTGATTGAAATCAAAGAAATCTTGAGTGAAATGAGTTAAATGAGTATTCTTGATGCCAAATCTTTTATCGAGTTGAATTTGAATCAAGATAATAGAAAGGCCCCATAGACCATATTTGTAAGAATATTGCTCTTCCTTATGGGCCTTACATCATTTTCAAAAACATTAGTGACAACACATGTGATAAGTTGTTTTACATTGTTTATATGTCTTTCCTAATAGCATGTTCTAGGAGTAGTAATATGATTGCTTTCAGTCTCAAGTATTAGAATAAATTGGAAATCCCGTGATAATAAACTAGGGTAATAAGGACATGAGAAACATCAGGTTCTTGAATTTCTAGAAGCTTGGCCACTATGAAGACGTTGACGGTGATGGTGATGGTGGTGATAACATTAATGACAAAGGCTTGAGGAATGGAAAAGAGGATGATGATGTGGATGGATTGAAGAACACGCATGGCATGAAGAACAATGGAGGTGGGCATTGGAGCCATTGGAACACCTAATGAGCCAAATGACCCATTATGTGGTCATTTGTGGTTTGATGGGGCAGTGGAACCCTTGGTGATGGTCCATGCTACCATTTGATGATGGGCTTGATGTCCATTGAAATCATGTTGATTAAATACTAAATGATTGACTCTTGATGGTGGAACCCACATTGAAACCCACATACAAATTGAATCAACCCTTATCTAATGGCACTTACGATGGATGTTGAAGCCCTTGAACCTTGAAGATGTCCATATGTGGAATCCTTGATGTATGGTGATGAAGACATAATGTATTGTTGCCTTGGGGTTCTTGGAATTGTTTGTGGTCTATTGTTGTGGGTGTGATGGAGCCCTTGCCCTTATAATTGCTTGACGAAACCTTTGATGCTGAAGTATTTAAACATGATGATGTAGAAACCCACAAAAAAAATGAGGAAGCCCTAAGTTTCTAACGTGGCATTTGATGTGATTGTGTGAAGTCAAACCAAAACAAGCATGCAAATAAAACATTGTATGTGAACTATTATGTGTCCATTCAAAGGACAAAGTCAGCTCAGCAATTAAAAATAAAATGAAAATGAAAATTACATAGACAGGTCGATTGAATATCATGTGATATGATGTGCATGTACAACAGAAAGACATGATGATCTAGACAGTATGAAGAGACTAATGATATTTTGGGCAGCAGTTTGGTGAAAGGCGAGAATGATGTATTTGTGTATATCCTGGTTAAAATTATGACAGAGTGATGATGAGCAGAAAGTGATATAAATGTGGATATGCTTGATATCTTGATAGAAGAATGATAATTTGCCTATGGTTAATGACAGTTTGATGACAGGTTAAATATGTGAATGTAGATAGAATATTGATATGTTTGAGAAGATGCTGGACATGATGAAACAGGAACAAAATGACGATTGAAGACAAGGTGTTGGAAACAGATTGATGAATGAGATGATGTGAATAATGACATGACTGTGATATGTATGATATGTGACAACTATGTAATCGTAAATACAAGTAGGATCTTGTATCCATTTTCTTAGTAGGATCTAAGAAAAACTAGGTTGGGTCCTAGATGATGAGTTGGTGCTCATTGTATCAGTTGGGGTTGAATTGCCTCACGGTTAAAGCCATTGAACCAAATACAAAAGATTACAAAAACTATATCTAGTCTCGTATTATGTGTTGATGTGTTTCATTAGTTGATAGTTCATTGATGAATATGATGTGAATGTGAAATGATGATATAAGAGTTGGTGATTGAAGTTGAAATTAAATAAAGTATAGGCTCACTGATTCACCCCCCCCCTCTCAGTGAGCATTGTGTCTAACACAAATGTTTATACTTTTGTTAGGTTTTCATGTTTGATAAGGTTTCATTTTTTTTTTTGGTGGGATTATACGAATTTATATCTCTCAAATAAATTAGACAATATTATAAACACAACTGTAAAATATGATGATAATATGGCAATTAATCAATGCTAATTAATTTGTAATTACTAAACACAAATTACTCGTAACTGGATCTAATTATTCAAAGTAAAGAAGTTACCTGTGTGTATGGTGACGCAATCTCCTCTGCTGCCGCCATGGCTCCATCAAGGTCAAAGGGACCGACGTCCTCCCACTTGGGGGGTGGAGACTCGACACCAAATAACTGAACATGAAAACAAATAAATTCAACAATGTGCAATTCAAAGTTAACTATATTAAACAATACGATATCAAATAAAATACAACAAATACTTGAACATTAAATAAAACAATAGCAAACCTGATCCATGAAGCTCCCTGTGGCATGCTGCTGCATATCACCATGGCAAGAATGACCACAGTGAGAACAACGATGTGTCATTGTTCTAGCAGAACTAGAAGGCCTCACCTGGGTTCCACCTGTAGCCGACATGTCTCGGCCACCACCCATAGACGGTGCAGTTGTCTATGTCTCATCGATGTCCTCTCGACTCTGGGAAGACATGGCCACAAATTTGGTATGTCTAAGCAAGTCATGTGTGGCACGTCTGACGGAGTCATGAATATCATCTAGACTGCTACCAAACCCAGGTGGCTGAGAAGGGAGGGTTGGCTCTCTCCTGGGTGCAGGAGGTCCTCTAAGAGGGTTGTGGTGTGCCTGAGGTCGATCTTGGGAAAAGCCAAGACCGACACCCGTGAAACTCAGTGATGTCAAAATAGTTGACATGGTACCCTAGCTCAAACTCAGCCCACAATTTCTGAAGGAAATACTGCGGGACCTCCAAATTGTTGCACGGGGGCCTGTCAAACACCATGAACCACCTCTATCTCCAGTTATCTCTCCATGGTTGGTAAATGCACTAGTCCATGCAAACTCGAGGCCTCTTCAAAGATGGAGGTTGTCCGGTTGAGGGAACTATGAACTTGCTATACAACTGGACTTTGCTGATGTTGAGGTCTTTTATTTGCTCTTTGGACAACCCAGTGGAGTAGTGTTCCCTCATTCGAGCCCTGTATTGGCTCAAGTTTGTTATCTCACTGTGTGCAATATTGATTGATTCAATAATGTTTTGAAGTGACGAAGCCAAGGAAACTTGAGAGGGTTCCCTGGTACTGTTCAATTCATTACTTAGTGCCCTCAATTGATTTAAGTCTTGGTGTAATTGATCTTTAGGGTTTTCATTGGGTTCATTGTCGGTTCCCATATTCTCTTCTGAAGGTCGAGTTTCATCGGATGGTGGTGGTGTGTCTGACATCTTGTTAGGTGTGTAGATGGCCTGCAATTAAATTTCCTTGGTTTTTTAATGGATTGTAAATTTTTTAAAAAAAATAAAATTCAAATGGAAAACAAAAATAAAGATAAATTTGTGCTTTGAGGAGCACTTACCTGGAGAAACGAACGGCACCGTGGTGTAGGTGCAACTGCTTGGTGTTGATGACGACGGGGGTGCACGAGGACGCATTCGCGAGGTTGAAGGTGCGCTCGCGGGTTGGTAATTTTGCTCACGGGTTTGTCAAAAATGACAAAACCCATGAGCTCTATTTTTTTATTTATAAAAAAACAAAGGCGCGCACGTGCCACTAACGCGTGCCCGCCAATATGTGCGTACACGTCAAGGGCGCGTGCGCGCCCCTTTTGTCCACGTGGGATGAACCACGTGGACGTTCGGCATTGCCGAAGCAGGGACACGTGCGTGCCTTTGGAGGTGCGTGTGCGTCATTTTTTTTTTTGCTCACGCGCCCTTGTTGCGGTTATTTTGGGTACCAACTTCGTGCGGGTACCCAGATCCAAGAATTAATTGAGAAAGGTCATATCTGACCCAGCTCCTCTCCTTGTGGAAGTTCGGTTGTCTTAGTTCCGAAGAAAGACGGGACTTGGCGCATGTGCATCGACTACAGAGCTCTCAACAAAATATCGGTGAATAATTGGTACCCTCTGCCGTGGATAGATGAACTCATCGACTGTCTAAAAGGTGCTAAATTATTTACTAAGCTCGACCTCAATTCAGGATACCATCAAATTCCAATCGAACCCTCAGATGTGTGGAAAACTACTTTCAAAACCAAGGAAGGATTGTTTGAATGGTTAGTCATGCCTTTCGGCTTAACCAATGCACCTACGAACTTCATGCGACATATGGATAACCTTCTTCGACCTTTCATCGACAAATGGGTCATGTTCTGTCTCGACGATATACTGATTTTGAGTCAATCATGGGAAGAACATGTCGGACATCTTCAACAAGTACTCGACACTCTCCAGCAACATCAGCTCTATCTGAACATGGACAAGTGCTCTTTTTCGATGACCAACATCAAATATTTGGGATATGTAATTGAATCTGTAGGAATTCACGTCAATCTAGACAAAGTACAGATCCTCAAAGACTGGCCCATTCCTAGAAGCATTCAAGAACTAAGAATTTTTCTTGGTTTGGCGAATTTCTATCGACGATTCATACTCGGCTTCAGTCACATAGCCTGGCCCTTGAATTAGTTGACGAAGGGAAGTGGGAAAACTGTCTTCCAATGGACAGCAACACAACAAGCAGCTTTTGAACAGCTCAAACACAGGCTTTGCACTGCACCAGTACTTGTGTTACCCAATTTGCATCATCCCTTTAAGATTGAGACAGACGCATCGGACTATGCCTTGGTCGCAGTGATCACTCTGTCCAATCACCCAGTCGCTTTTCATTCTACGACTTTTAACGACACGGTTAGAAGATACTCAACATACGAAAAAGAACTATACGCCATTATGCAAGCTCTCAAGCAATGGAGGCATTACATTCTTGGCAAGGAAATGGTCATTTTCACTTATCACAAGCCTCTACAGTTCACTCCGACACAATCAAAGTTGCAGACAAACCGACAACTTAAGTGGATTTTAATTACCTACAACAATTCCAGTTGGTGATTAAGTATCGGAAAGGTAAAGCCAATGCCACCATCGATTGCCTCAGTCGACCACCCATTACTCTCCTTTTGATAGTGATGAGTATGCAGGGATACGACACGACCAGTTGGCCACAGTTGTATGAGGACGACAACAAATTCTCAGCAGTCTACCGTTAGTTACAGACTAACACGTCGTCGACCTTAGACTCCAACTATTTCTTGAGAGATACCTTACTATACCAGCTTGGACAACTTTGTGTACTGACCAATGAGAAACGACAGCAGCTCATTTTGGATGCGCACTACAACAAGACAACATGACACTTTGGAGTAGCAAAGACACTTGCTATTCTGCATAAGTATTTCTTTTGGACTACACTTAAATCTAATTTCAACAAGTACATTTTATCATGCGTGGTGTGTGCCATTGCTAAGCCACCTAATCGACGACAGGGATTGTGCACACCTATGTCAGTTCCTAGTGGACCATGGGAATCTATTTCTATGGACTACTTGACGGGTTATCCTACTACCAGACATCAACGTGACACGATATTAGTAATAGTCGACTGATTTTCCAAGATGGCCATTCTCATATCATGTAAAATGACCACGACATCGCAACAGACCGCTCAGCTCTTCTTTACACACACTTTGGTTTACCCACAACCATTATTTCCGACCGAGACACGAGATTCGTCAACATATTTTGGAAGACCCTCTAGCAACAGCTGGACACATGACTCTCATTGTCGACAGCTTTCCATCCTTAGGCCGACAAATAGATGGAAGTTTTTAATCACTTGGTCGTGAAACTGCTTCGCATGTACAACCACAAGCATCAATGCACATGGGATGAAAGTCTTCCATACATACATCACAACTGTACATAAAAGAGTCCATTTGAGATATGTTATGGATTTCATCCCTCAGCGCCTATTGACTTGATCATCTCCTCGACACAGCCAAAATCCGACACAGACCACAGCCAGCGAGAAGTTGATAAAGCAGCCAAGTTCAGAGATCAGATATGCGACATCCAGAAGCAAGCACAGGAAATGTTGCATAGAGCAAACGAGAAAGCTAAGGCCCGACACGACAAGCATCGTATTCCTCATTCATTCCAAATTGGGGATAAGGTCTGGTTACATCTCAAGAAGGAGTGCTTCATAGGCCCATTCAAGAAGTTAAAACCTTTGTGATATGGTACGTACAGTATTCTTCAACAAATTGGTGAAAACGCTTTTCAACTCAACATTTTTGCATGCTTGGGTTTGCATCCAGTATTCAACGTGGATCTACTTCGACCATACCATGCACCCTTGTTGGAACATAACGACTTATAGACAACAGAACCTGAAGACATCCATCCAGATGTTCATCCGCCTCTTCCTTGCGACACCATTGTGGGATGACGAGTATGCCATACAAGGACAAATACAATTCCCTTGTTTCAAGTTGCCAAGGCTGGCCATATCCCATCTCAAGGAAAGTGGTACTCTATTACTGAATTGACCGACAAATTTCCTCACCTTCGCGAGCAAACAATAGGGTCCATTATTTATTAAGGAAGGAGGTCTAATCTGCATCATAGTTGGATTTTTTGTCGAATGTTAACTTTCCTACCGCGACAAGTCATCGACATCTACACAACTCCAACGAGTCTCGACTCCGACATACTGCGACACACTCCACACCTTTAACATGTTCAGCAACCTCACAGTTCGCGACATCGGCAAGCAGCGTCGATATGCGAACAACGACTGTTGAACTTCGACAAACTATCTCTCTGTCTTCCATTCGACTGTAACTATTGAACCGTTGAACCCTTCTAACTTCTTTGTGACTGAACGTAATGGGCAGGCACCCAAGCGTCTCAGAATTCTATATAAGCATGTACAATATTGTAACATACATGAATTTACCTGTTTACAGCTAATAGAGAAGAATAGTTCTCATTCCTGCATATTGTCTGCGCATATTTTGTTTATCTATGTAGTGTAATCCGTCTTTTGCTTATTTTGTTTCTTAAGCTTCTGCCATAACAGAGCTGACTCTTTCAGTCGAACTATTGTCCCCCTCGTGCTTCCTGGACACGACTTGGATCACTCATGCCTTTTGGTAAGACAATAAGGAGGGTAGTGGCATCAACATTGAAGATGGTTTGACATAGATGTAGATACATTGATTCTTTTCATTAAATAACTTAAATTTCATGCCAGTGACTGTGAATTCGTTAAATCGTGCATTGGTAGAAAACACAACAAATTTTAGAGCTTCGAGCTCTTAATGACTCAGATATAGAATTTTCTCAAATCCAACCAATAACAAACTTCTTTTGATGTTTTGGTTTAATTTAAAAGGCACTTTGTCGAGACTCAAACATGCAACGAGTTGGAAGGATCTAGTTGATTTAGGATTCATTCCATTTCCCCTCCATCCCATACATGTATGTTGTCGCGACGAGTGTTGAACAACAAAATTTGATGCCCCAGCCCCTCTAATACTAGCATTGCTAACTTGCTTGGTATGGAATATTTTTTTAATGTTTTATGAGATATGCATTATTTTTTCTTAGGTTCCTAATGCCCATGATTCTTACATCTCTCAGGATTGAATGGATTCTCTCTCTTCGGTTTGAATTAAGTCTTTGATTGGGTTTATATGTATTTTTTGGTTGTAGGTTTATTATAGCCTCGCTTTGCTTAGTGGCTTCCTTTTGTACATAATTAAAAGTAAGTAATTTTCTCATAGTTCTAGTTTTATTTTAAGGCTATATCTAGTTAGAATGTTCTAGACTATCCATAAGATCATGTGGATGCCCTAATATGGTTATTGCATAGTCTAAGTAGTTTTTATGTATAGTGAAATGTGCTCCATAGTTGTTATTTTAATGAATTGTAAAATTAATATTATATATATGACAAATTAATGTGTTCAAATTAAGTTTTATTGAAAATGTATCATTTTCATATAAATAGGTTTTATTGAAAATGTATCATTTTCATATAAATAGGTTTTATTGAAAATGTATCATTTTCATGTAAGTATTAAGAAGTGCTTTTCATGTAAATATTAAGAAGTGCTTATTTGTTCATGATTGTGAAAATTTGAATGAGAAATATTTGTTTTATACTTTTTTGGGGGAGAAGTTTAATTAGTTTATACTTCTCAATTGAAATACAATTATTAAATTGTTTGCATCTCTTTTTATATTTTACTATTTCTAATCCCAAAAGATGATGCCAAAAGATGGAAAACTTGAAAATATAGTTATATGTTAAAGTGTTTAGATTTTATGTGTTTTTTACCAATTTTTTAAAATATATATTTACTCGCTTCCAATTTGATTCCAAATGTGCCATCCCAGGTCTTTGTGTTTATAAATCTAAGGTGTACAGTTAGTTTGGAACTTTATCATCGGCATTGGTGCTCTATTAGTTGGTTTTTGAAAACGTTCTTTAGAATCGGATAGCCCCCATTATCATCTTCTTGATCTTTTTATAATTTTTTTAGTTTTAACCTTTGTTTTTTTTAAAGTATTATTGATCTTCTTATCGATCTCGCTTGAACTTCGGAGGCATCTGAGATATCGCTTATTTAAATTAATGATTTTTACTATCTCGCTTGAACTTACTCCGATTTTCTTTTGTTTCCTTCTCAATTGTATTCTTTTTTCTAATATACAGAAAATAGTCTTTTATCGAGCTTAGATGAATATTTTTACTGATGATAATATCATATAAAATAATTGTATTTGTTTAAGAAGTACTTATATGCGTTTAAAACTCTGTTTATTTTATTTTTTATTTTTTTTAATATGATGGTGGAGTATAGGAGTTTTTTCATTGTTTGTGTTTGAACGATTTAATGGAGAAATGGAAGACGTATGAAGTAAATCAAACGAAGATCGCCAGAACAAACACAGTGAAGTTGAGATCGACAACGAAAATCGCAACTCTAATTATAAGCATTGTGATTACAGACGTACTGCCTTATTTTGCAGAGGGAAGGGAAGCCTAAAAGCGGCCTTAAACCTTATTATTATAAGTTCCTTGTATTGAATTGGCAGCAGCAAGTCCTAATTCTA
The DNA here is from genome assembly GCA_027924585.1 of Larix kaempferi. Taxonomy (NCBI): domain Eukaryota; kingdom Viridiplantae; phylum Streptophyta; class Pinopsida; order Pinales; family Pinaceae; genus Larix; species Larix kaempferi. Next base: position 623,931 of record BSBM01000316.1, on the reverse strand, counting down.
TTCGACTTGGACACGTGAGATGATGTCCCGCTGATGTCGAGGGGATGATGGAGGCAGAATGAGGGTGTCGTCTTCTCTGTTCCTCATTACCTCACGGACTTCATTTCGGTTCATCCTGAAAGCTGCACTCACCACATCCTCCGGCATTGCCTTCAAAACCGATTCCCTTCCCGCCAGAGACGACCGGAAAGAACTGCATTCATATTGCATATCATTTATCAATTATCAATTATCAATTAGGATGGGTATAATAATCAGCAGTACAATATCACATGAAGTATAATACTCACACGTCTGATGTTGTGAACGTGATCCACTCCAACCCCTCGTCTCCTGCTTGCTTGATGACTGCGTGGAATTGGGGAATGACGATGAACTGACCCTCTCTCACACGCCCATCAAACAGACTCCTCCCTTGGTGTCCCACCACCTCAATTCTCCCCTCCCCTCTCGTCACATACATTATACCATGCGCATTCATCCTCCACGAAGGAGCAGTCGATGCTCTCTGCATGTTATAACCATCATCAATTTGAATACATATTACAGTACAACTCAATCGGAATAAATAACAAGTTAATATAATTGCTTACAGGGCGGAGAATAACCCTCTCGGCTCCTAATCCCAAATACTTGAGTACAGGAAGTTTGAAGCGGTTCACTATATTCATTTGTCCCCCATCTCTTACGTAGATATCAGCATCCTCGGGATTGTCAGCATTGTGCTTCACACGCAGTAAACACACAAGCTCTTCAACGCCATTCACAGATGAATTAGTTTCATGATCCCTCTGGCCGTGAGGAGAGGGATGTCGAGATCGAGGGCCAGGCAAGCTCAGTCGTCGGCCCTGTTCAACCCTCGCAAAGAGTCGTGATCGCTGATTCTGTTGAAGCTTCCTCGCAGTTTCTAACTCCACGCCCAACGTTTCAGCCAAAGTGCGCGTGCTAAACCCTGCCAAAATGTTGCCCCCAATATCTCTTCCTTCTCCCTCTCCCTCCTCACGAGGACCACGAGAAGATGACCCTGGCCCAGCCAGAGAGAAGGGCTGTACATCTCTACACCGTCAGTCAGCTATAAAAGAAACCAAAGAATTTATAATATAATAAGCGCTGAACATGATTATTGGTTAATTGGTGGGGATGCTTACCCGGTAACTCCTGCGGCCGAGCTGATTATGAGGGCTGGCTGTGTGGGAAATGGCTATGAGTTGGAGAGGCTCGTTGCCATCGTTGTACCACCAGTGGGCTGCTCCTGCAAATATCGCTATTACGTCTCCTCTCCTCACTCGCCTCACCTTCTGACTTGAGTCCTCATCTCCCTCTCCCTCTTCCTGTTCCTCCAACCGTCTCTCTGATCTGCGGCCTGAGCGCTCTCGAATGGAAGAATCCTCTCTGAAAGCCTCCGGACACCCCGGGAAAACAATGCCCACTCTGCCCTCACCTGCACAGATATATTATATATAATAATAATTCTTTTATGTAATCATGTGACATACACAGACATGCATTAGCCTACCTCGGGCAACGTAAACCAGCTCAGGGGCGCTTGGATATTGGGGAATCGCGATGGCGTTGCTTTCGATCGTCTTTCTGAAGAAGGCAACGCCTGCGCACTCTAATTCTTCGTTGTCTTCTCCGGTGGAAAACTCGAAGGTGCCACCCTCAGATCTTATCGACTCCGATTCGGACGGTTCGTGGGCGCGTAGCCGCTGCAGCCTCCAACATGGCGATGATCTCTCATCATGCCGGCGCTCCTCCTCCCCTCCATAACGAGGGCGCGCAGTTACAGAGGATAGCGAAATAAAAATAAATGAAAAGTAGAGCAGGAGAAATGCCGATCCCAATCTCATCCTTCTCTCCATTTTGCTTGATGGTGTTACTGATTCCAGTCCCTGTGTTGTGTAATGCTGTTATAGCTTGCCGAGGGCGATATTATTAAGGCGACGACTCCAGGAGAGAGACACATGAGCTCAACGCTGTAAAACAATTTTGGTCACGTGTGATGCGGCTATCCTCCGGCGTGTCGTCCAAACCCGCCCATGGTGAATCGGTGATTAATGTTGAGTTCTTTCTCATGATTTATATCGCCAGATTCGCCACTCAACTGGTCGTGTCTCCTTTTTGGTTCACCAACTATTTATGATTTACTCGGCCCTTCATTAAATGCGCGCGTTATTCTAGAGCTATAGTTCATCACAACCCAAGATGTAACGAGGAAAGGTCATATTTTTTCAAATTACCTTTATGGTATTAAGCTGCTACCAAGTTACCCCCCTCATCACACCTTATTTCAAATTTCTATCACTTACCTTATTTCAAATTTTCTCTCTACTAAAGTACTTGACTGTATTAAGGGCCTAAAGTACTTGAGTGTATTAAGTGCCTACGTGGACATTTGTTAATCTTGCATTTAAGAAATCAATACAACTAGCATATTCACTTAACACATGCTCGGTGAAATCACTTAACAACCAGTTGGTGAAGCGGATAGGTATTGGTCACTTTTAAAATTTTGTTATTAAATCTTTTAGAAAGATCAAATCTCGATGCAAGCTTACTATCGGTAGTAGAAGTTGAATCCTTGTGCTAGATCACGGGGGTCAACAATTTATTGTGATAGTTGGGATTCTTTGTATGACCTTTGTTGAGTTATCCCTCAAGATTACCATGCTCACACTAGGTATTTGAATTTGCAAAAAAGTGCACAAGCTAAGGTAGCACCATTTTGTTTTAATGCGATTGATTATTAAAAAATGTATAACAATGCTAAAATTCACATTGATAGGTACCTACAAGAATAATCTTGCCACCATATTGATAAAAAAATAAGTGTTATAAACACCTTATTTACTAAAGCCAAGCAAATCCTTCATGGCTACATTGAACGAGAGCTTTAGAACCTATGTGAAGTATTTAAACGTAATGGTTACAATGAAAATCAGGTAAGGACGGTCATATAGAAGAAGTGTAAAAATCAAATGAACAATGATTTCTCTAAAACCATTAGATTACCATATATTTAAGGGACTACCAATAAAATATTGACGATCTTAAATAAGAAGAAAATTACATTAACCTTCTCAGCTTATAGTACGTTATGAAAGTTGTTGGATCATGCAAAGGCCCTGATGGATCCAAAGAAAGAAAAAAGTGTTTACTATGTTTACGAGGGCGTGCAGTTACAGAGGATAGCGAAATAAAAAGAAATGAAAAGTAGAGCACGAGAAGTGCCGATCCCAATCTCATCTTTCTCTCGATTTTACTTGATGGTCTGCTGCTTGATGTTACTGATTCCACTCCCTGTGTTGTGTAATTATCATTTTGAAATGTTGTTATAGCTTGCCGAGGGCGATATTATTAAGGCGATGACTCCAGGAGAGAGACACATGAGCTCAACGCTGTAAAAGAATTTAGGTCACGTGTGATGCGGCTATCCTTCGGCATGTCGTCGAAACCCGCCCATGGCTATCTTTTATGATTTATATCGCCAGATTCACCACTCAACTTGTCCTTTCTCCTTTTAGGTTCACCACTTATTTTTAATAGTGAAAAAACTTAAAGAAATGTTTGCAAATGTAGACAGTTGATCTCTCTATGCTTCATATATCCACTACCATAATTCCATGTTTAGCATCATACTTGGCATCATCACACAAATGCAATTTTTTGAAAAATAAATTAAGTTTGGTTGACACAAATTAAACATGACACACGATGGGGTATTGCAATTTGCTTCTTCTTTTTTTTATCCATGTATCCCTCTACTGTGTCCCCTATTTTTTTAATGTGTTCTATATAAGGTGTTATCTTAGCAACAAAATATGCAATACAAAGAGTACTTTTGCATTGATTGTGCATTGGTTTGTTTTCAATATTATTGAAAAAACATTTTACAGAGTGATTTTTATGTTGAATTTGTGTCAAATGCATGTATTTTGTGTTGCATTAGCATTTTGATGCATCAATAAATTGGTATTGATATTGTATAATGAGTGTCATATTTGCATTGCTTTTATGTAGTATTAGTGTCATAATAGCATCAAAATATAAAACCTTTGAATATTTTTTGTCTCATATTTGAGTCTTGTTAACATCATAATTATGTCATTTCTGTCACTTTTATTTTGTATTAGCATTGTATTAGAGTTGTTTTGTATCCAATAATGTCACATATGTACCAAAATTGTGTCCTATTCCATCACAAGTGAGTCATGTTCAACCAAATTGCTTAGTTTAGCTTGAAAATTGTGGCATAATTATTACTAATGATGTAATTATTTTTAGCCAAAATATACATTTAAGAGACAAAACAAATTGTACATTAAGGCTTTGTTGAGCTTTGACTATAATCTACATTCTTCACTAAACTACTAAAAGTGCCATAACTATGAGTTTTACTATCTCTTATATAGTTGTACTAATATATAAAGACACCCAAAATCAAATTACAAAAAAAATACCATATGCCAAAATTAAGCAAAATGATACCCATGGTAGGCTTCCTCCATTTGAACATCTTCCTACTCTTTCTTTCCATATTATCTCTTAAACTTAGCTTTCCCAATTATATCTATGCTTGTCTATTACACTATGGCCACTTGCTTTGCATTATCCATTACTAAACCTTCTAAAAGCATTGGCTTCCCTACTATATTTAGGTTCCTCAAGCAAATCCAAGTATCATGTTATAGTGAATGTCCATTTCCTCTACGTTTTTATCCATCCTAGTGTCATTATCTTGTGATTTAGTTTCCAACTCCGCCAAAATGATTGCAGATTGATTATAAAGGTGGGGCTACAGTGGAACGGTCATTATTTTGGTACTATCTTCCTATAGAGTTGTTCAAAGCATTTTGGTATATCCTTTTATTTGTATTTCCAAGTTCGTCAATCTTATCTGTAACCTAAATTTGTTGGGTTCAATATTCGATTTACAGTATTTTGTTTTTTGTAAGGGTCATTCATAAGTAAAATGGTTTTTGGTGATTTGTTTTGATGTGTAATTGATATCATCATCCAAAAATGGATCTATTTATGTATGATGAATATATGATTTAGTTGGAACATGATATTTCATTTCTATCATGATTATATATAATATGTATAGGGAATGTTTGAGATGAGATGTAGACATTCTACTGTTTGATATCTTGTCTTTTGCATTCAATGAGGGTGCTAAAGTAGTTTTACCACATTTTGCATGCTTTCAGAAATTTCAAGGACATGGATACATGCACCACTTTAGTCTATATGAGAAAAGATAGTCTTTAATGGAGTATTTCAAATGATATGTGTAATCATATATTAATTTGATTTCTCTTCATGTTAGTGTATGTTCTTATTTCCAATAACCATTGCAACTTTCTAACTAACTCTTAGTAAATTTAGATTTTGATTGTCAATAAAAGAAAGGAAAAAGTGGTATTCATATCTCTAAACATATAAGGAGGTTATTTTTTTCTTAGAGGGTAGCTTAAAAATGGGAGATTTGGAAAATAAGCTAATTGAGAATTCATACACTATATTAAGGTTGTGGGTTTTGATAAGACTCCATGTTGTAATAACGGTATGTGGGTTCCATAATCACTCCATAGTATAAAGTGTTTGATTCTATCATTTTGTCGGTCTATCAAGATTTGGGTCCCCATATGTTTGTTGGACCATTAAGGGACAAGATAGTAAGTGGAGTCCACACTTTCCCTGAATCTAGTTAGTGTATTTGTGTTTCAACGACTCCTTACATTGTGAGTGACCAAATACTACTTGTGATAAATAAATCCATACTCTCCTCATTCTTTCATTTTTTCATTCGGGATTGTAGGAGTCACGAGAGTCTAGAGTTGATCTCTAGTATATGCTCTTCTATTGCACTACCTCAGTAATTTGCAGAATAAAAAGCTGAGTCTTCCTGGAAAAAGATTCACCAAGACGTTATATCATTTTATACTTTGATGAAAGATACACCAAGTTTTTACAATATTTTATAATTCAATGAAATATTTGCCAAGATTTTACAAGATTCTATAACATAATGTTCAATATTATCCAAAAGATTATAAATACATATTATATTACTGATAAAATAACCTTCAAATTTTCCTATATATCAGGGAGATTCACCCATTTATTATACATATAAATTTGGTGGTGGTTCTTAAAATTATCCTTGATTGCTTTCATGTTCTGATTGCTAGGTTTTTCTCCATCCTGGTTCAATATGACATAAGCATCAAAAGTTCTTCATATTCACAATGTAGCCTTTTGAAAGAGAAGGAAGGAAGTTTCACTCAATGACCATTGTAATATTTTGAAAAGTCATTGTTGGCATGGGATTAGTCCGCACAAAGTGCGGAAGCCAACAGCTATGAAGAGGACCATTCGCGGAAGGAATGGTCATTCACAGAGAACAAGGAAGCGCAAGATTAGTTAGTTTGTTATAAATGGGTCATTTGTACCATTTTGTAACCATTTAGTTTCATATAAATAGGAATATGATTGTAAGCCTAAGGGCATCATAGTTGAATCAGAGAATGAGCTGTTTTGAACTGTGTTGTATCCGTGATAAGGTGTTTTGACTGTTTCTACGAAGGTTATGACGCAGGTTTTGATGAATGCATGAAGATGTTCGATTATGGTTATATCTTTTGTCTTTGTTTCTGGTAAATGATGAATGCAAGTGTTTGCGAAATGTTTAAGACTCGGTGGTTTGGTAATTGTTGTTAATGCAAATGATTGGTTTAACCATGTTGATGTGAATGCCCATGATGTATTGAATCTACGAATGTTGACATATGTGAATGATGAATGTATGAATGTATGCGAATCTAAATCTATGGGTTCTATTACGGTAGAGTTGAGGTAGTTGCATGTCCTTTCCCCACTGCGGAAACTTGGTTCCTGTAGCCCCCTTAATCATCTCGGGTGAGACTTCACTCGCTCCATGGGTGTTGCTGGAAAGGGTAAAACCTTTCTGGGCCGGTGCTTAAGGGTGCTTGGTTGGGTTTGTTGAAAACAGTGCGAAGTGAACCCCTGTCGATAGACTGTGCCAACAAATGGTTCTGTTTCTGATACCTGAAGAAGAAAGATAAGGACATGATGTGGCACCTGACGAAACTGGAGATCCAAGACTGGTTTGACAAGAAAGCAGAATAATTTGTGGAAGGAGAAAAGAAAAACCCCATGCAGACGACAAGGAGTTGGTTAGAAAAGCATATTTATTCGGATATCCATGAGATATTCTTCTGCGAATTCCCGGTATTGTTGGACGACATTTTAGAAGAACCATTTCCAAAAGACTAAGCCAGACCATTGGACTCTAGAATTGATTCAACAGCTGAAACGAGTCGATAATAAGGTATCACGAGTTGTTGACTTCTGGTTAGACAGTATCTTAGAAGGATACATCACTGAGTTTTCTATGGACATGATCAAATCATACAGCGATGCAGAAAGGAAATTTTTCAAAGGACCCAAGGGGAGATTCCTGTTGTCGTTAAAATTGTGGATTAAGATGCTCGTCTACGAGAAAGAAATACTAAGGATGAACTCTGATGAGTAGAAGATCAGTGTGGGGAAGTTGTGGGTACCCCGTGGATACGGGTCCGGTAGAAAGATGCGGGGTATATGGACATGAGCGACGATGAATTTTTAAGGGAAGTTGACGAAGAGTGTGGTACCTTGAGGAGTGGCGTGATATTCCGGCGTCCTGAGAAGAAGAGGAGGACTGAGAGAGAGTCTCATGAGAGGACCAGAACAAAATATCGCCAAATAGGACCACAAGGGAGGAAGCGACCTTATTGTGACGAAGAAGGAGGTGAACAGGCTACCCCAGAAGCCGAAGAAAGATGGACCCTAAGTTACAACGTACCTTCAACTCTGTGCACTACTCAGAATTTGATAAAAGGAAATACAAGTTATTCATAGAGCTATCATATGTGCTAGAACAGTAGTAACAGTAGCGCATCAATAAATAATAATAGTAGAAGTACAAGAATGGCGGGTGACGAAGCGAATATGCCAACCTTCCAAGGTAATGGGACCGAGGATCCTGAACAATACTGGTTTTTGTGTGAAGCAGTATGGACCATGAAACAGGTCTAGGATGAAGATATAAAAAAGGGACAAATAACGACGATCCTCAGGGGCTGTGCGCTAGACTAGTATATGAAGTTTACAAAGGTACTTACGGGAAATCAAGGTAAAACATTGCTAGAGATCAAAGTGCGGATGATCGATGAATTCAGAAAACTAAAATCTGAGTCGCAGTACATTATTGAGCTCAAAGAAATCAAACAGTTTCCCAACGAGTCAATATCGGACTTCGACCAACGATACAAAACACTAATGGCGAAAGTGAGTTTTGGGATGAACAATATGCAACATAAAGAATGGTTTATCATTGGGTTGGTTCCTCACATTCAACAAAAGGTAGCGACTTAGGAAGAAGCATTGGAGATCGCAATGAAGCTGGAGGCTTCACCAATTGGCGAAATGGTTTGGGCATGCATCGAATACAAGCGCAGTTAGAAAACTTGATGATCCAGCTATAAGACATGAAGAAAGGAAAGGAGGTCTGCGAAGATGTATGGTGCACTAAGTGTAGGACAGAAGGACATCACAAGGATCAGTGCCCAGAATTTCAAGAATATTTACAATCAGGTGCACCAAATCCCCTCAGTCAGGGAGGGATGCCTTGGTGTTGTGTTTGTCAGTCGCGAGGACATCAACGAGAAAAATGTGTGTACATGCATAAGATGGTGTCGAAACCAACGAACTTGTAATTGACGTTCTATCGATCGATTGGTCATGATGAGAAAGACTGCAGAGCTTATGACCTACTCCAAGAAAGGATTGCAGATGGAGAATTAGGGTGGTGAAGCAGCAGTTCAGCATTGTCATATTTGGACAAAGCACTTAAAAATTGGAAAAATTGGCTACACGAAGTGTCATTTAGGAGGTGTTCAAGGATCACTCAGTCGCTGCGAAGGGTAGCCACAGAAGAGTGCGAGCTACCAACATACGAGAGATTTCCCAATTTGGCTACATTTCTCACTGAATTTGGAGAAAAAGTGGCAGAACCACAGCGGATCTTGGCCTTGAGATAATCTCTGAAGGCTACACTAGCGCGATGGTGGGTAGCGCACAAGTACACCATAATGATCTGGCCACTATGTCGACACCTAATAACGGTTAGGTTTGGCGATGCAGAAGGGTATGGAGGAAGGAAGCTCGATTGATCCAGATTTTATGAGCAGAACGAAATGAATACAAATTATTATCAAATGATTAACACAACATAATAGAGATACAGTAAAACTGGTTTTCTATTCAATAAGGGAATAAGCTAAAACTGTAAAATGCAGCGGAAAACAAGCTTGCCGGAATGGTGGTGGCTTATCTCTGAGAAGAGATGTGACGATTGTGCTCATTCGCAAGAAGATCGTTACAATGAGGCTCTCAAGGCCTTTTACGATCAACAGGAATGTCAAAAAAACCCTAGACATCCAAAAACCTAACCCTAGGAGATGAAGCACCAAAAGTCATGTGGGCCGTTTGGGTAAGTTAGTACATCAACTTCCCGGGATCATAGCTTTTGCATACAATCTCCGTTTGGGGTGCACGATAGCTCATTGGAAAGATCTATCCAAGGACTACAGCCAAGAAGACAAATTTGATGATCAAATTCATAGGTAAAAGACACCCCAAAAAACGTCGTTTAGGCCCTCAAAACGGCTTCGAAAGTTCAGGACCCAAAAAACTGCTAAAAATAGTAAATTACCAAAATTGCCAGAAGACTGTTTTGAGCCAGTTGGAAGAGGTGGGATGCCACCGATATCCACCTGGATCATCGATGGCAGAGGCGACTTGAAGGCGCATTTGGACGAATGTGAAAGCAAATGGGGACCACGAGCAAAATAGGAATGGGTCCATGCATTTATTCGCACACTGGATGAAGTACCACGAAATTGGTATATCGCAGTAGAACTACGACATGGAAAAATATCTTGGGAATAGATAACAGTTGGCTAATAATTGAATTCAAATGTTCAAATAAGGATTTTTTCATAGGAAGCTAAAACTATCACTGAAACAATTGAATGATTTTTCATAGGAATAAAAAACTATCAACTGAAATGATTGATTCCCACCCTACGCGTTAACTTTCCTTTCCCCTATAGATAGATTGGATTCCCAGCGGACTGATGATTAAACCACCTGGATTGATCAAACAACTGTGGTGCCTCTTGAAATAACCCTTATTTTTTAAATAATTATTAGTGACGGTTCAACCTGATCGCCTAGAAGGATGGATGCAACATCTAGTGAAGGCTCATGCAGAGCTCGAATCAAAACATAATATTTTCGTGCATATAATGACTGGGATGGTGTTTAGTAAGAAAATGGAGTAGGCTCATGATGGGAACATGACCAATAGAAAAGCGGCTCCCCACATAATGATTTCTGATGATTCCTAGCTTGCAACATTTTCCCTCTAATAGGATGGTCTTCTCATGTGGTTTTTCTGGTCTTTATAAAGTTGGTCCTGCTAGTTATAGCAGATGACTACTTTAGAGACATTATAGAATTTCTAACCACAGGGTTATCACCTATATAATTCACTACGCAATAGAAGAAACAGTTAGTGGTAAGATCAATTTATTTCACCTTGATTGCAAGACAATTATATAAATTGGGACCAAATTATGTGTTGTGTAGATGTGTACTAGAGCGTTAGAGACCTATCATACATACTGAATCACATTCAGGAGTATCTGGAGGACACTATGCAGGGAAAGCTACTGCGTAGAAGATTTTGAGAGCAGGACTGTGGTGGCCTACTATACATAAAGATTCAAAGGATCATTGTAGGAGTTGCGATGTATGCTAGAGAATAGGAAAGTCATCTAATAGAGATGAGATGCCATTGATGCCACAATTGACTTTACAAGCATTTGATAAATGGGCTATTGACTTTGTGGGAACTATTACCCCACCAGGGAATAGAACTTGCTCGAGATACATCATTATAGCTACGACTTATCTAACTAGATGGGAAGAAGCAAAATCAGTGAAGGAATGTAGTGCAGCTACAACAACGCACTTTATGTTTGAGAACATCTTGACAAGATTTGGATGCCCAAAGATTATGATGAGTGATTAGGGAAATCACTTCCTGAACAGAACCATTGCAGCCCTGACAGAATAATTTCAGATATATCATCATAAGAGTACACCATATCATCCACAAGCTAATGGCACTGTGGAGGCCTTTAATAAAGTATTGGAGAATGCATTGAACAAGGTATGCAATACAAACATGGATGATTGGGATCTCAGAATACCAACAATATTATGGGAATATATAAAAACTAGTAAAAAATTGACAGGTCATACACTTTTCGGGTTAGCGTATGGACAGGAAGTTGTCATGCCCATGGAATATAGTGTACCAAGCTTGAGAATTGTAGCATTCATAGACATGGTTGATGCTAAAATGATGGATTAAAGACTATTACAGATGATTGGATTGGAGGAAGACCACTTCATTGCAGGATTTCACCAACAAGTGCAGAAAGCTAAAGAAAAGGTATGGCATGATATACACATCAAACACAAGTTCTTACAGGTAGGAGACTTTTTCTCCTCTATGATAGATTTTTTTTTAAATTTCCTGAAAAATTTAGAATGCATTGGCTAGGGCCATACACTGTTAAACATGTTACTAATGGTGGCGCAGTGCAGATAGCCACATTACTTGGAAAAATATTACAAGGACTTATCAATGGGAGTAGGTTAAATCCTTACAGGGATTTCCCTACCCTTACAACCAGAAATTAGACAATGCAATGTTGCTTAAGTGTCAAGTGCAGTTGAAATTGGTCACCAAACAAGGAGCAAAGTCCGCACAAAATAGTTTTGGCATAATGCGAAGTTCACAGATTTGAAGATATGCTACGAAGCACATGTAGCAATTCAAGTTGCGATGTAAAGAAGGGGGTAGTGTTACGAAGTTCCATCAAGAGAAGGGGAATGTGAAGTAAGCTTCACCACTCACCTAACCTTTGGCGAAGCTAGAGAAAACTAGCTGTTACAATTTTATTTGGAAACTAGTCGTTATACAGTACTTTCGGGAAATCGTATTTTTCGGCTTTAAGTCTTACTTATTTGTTGAAGACACATTTAATGTAAGGAAAGGACTAGGATCTAAGCTATATTTGGACAATGGGCATAGCATTTAATGTTAACGTATCCATTTTTGGGCACATCTCAGCTTGGGTTATGGCTATAAATAGTGAAGAAGCGCACAGTTACATGTTTTACCGTGATAACTGTTGGCTTGGTTTTGAAACCAAGCTTAGTGCAATGGGCACCTGCTAACTTGTAGAAGCAGTTTCAATATTAAGCAAAAACAATAAACTAAATCTAAACTAAACTAAACTAGCATGTGCATTTTTGAATTAAAAAACAAGAACAAGAAATATAAGAAATAATTTTGTATTGAAAATGGGGGCAAGCAAGTGCTTGCAATAACAATACCTCCAAGTGATGAAGATAGTTGAGAAGCTCCAAGGGTGAGCAGCTCCAAACTCCAAAGGGTCCTTTCTCCAAGGTTGCTACAATGGCCAAAAGCTCAAGGGAGATTTTGGCAGCATGAGGATAGGAATATGGATGGATGTGAAATGAGGAGCCCCTACCACCTTTTTATAGGTTTTGGTGGTGGGAAATACCATTGTGTTTTTATGGAAACCAATGGTATTGACCAACATGGTTTAGGTACCTTCTCCCTCCTTTTTCTTTTTTTGAATATTTTTATTCCCTTTTTAATATTTTTGGGAATTTTGGACCCTTTTTGAGGGTTTTTTATGCTTTTTTAGGAAAAATACTCATTTTGAGTGGAAAAAGGGGTGTATTAAGGTCTTTTGGTGACCTTTTGTTGGCTTTAGAGGCTCAAATGGTGGGAAAGTGGACAAATGGGTCATGTGAATAAAGAAATGAGCTAGTGAGCAATTTTTAGGTGTTAACAGATTGCCCCCTAATGTGTGAAGGCAGGAGCTCATCGTATGGCCGATAGACATCATAGTTCTTTTGTCGTTTTTCTGGGGTTTGGGGAGGAGAAGAGACAGATTGGAGACTGGATCCACGGCCCTTGGAAGCTGCAAAAAATAAACAATATTACAAGGCCTCATTATGAATGAGGAATAATCCCGATAATGGACGAGGCGGGCATACCCATGCTCGTATCAAGACATAACAACTAGTCCCAAGAAGGGGGACCTGAAAAAATACATAAAAAATCTGCTGGTACATCATAATGGTCCAGAGGGGACATCATTTTGGGATGTACTCATGATCATAACATGACTGATCTCAATAACTAATACACTGGAATAACTGATGAATTGTTGAAACTGAAGGTGTCCAACATTTGTAGGGACTCAATGTCTATGGGCCATCTCCAGGAAGTATATGTAACTGTATACTTCGAGGGAGTATAAAACTGAGGTACATCTGGATATTGTCGCCATGCGCAACCCGGATATCTATAGAAAAAATGTAACTGGTTGTTTCCATAAGTAGACTTTCACATGTGGAAGAGTCAGGAGGTATCCGGGGTCTTGAACAAATAACTGAACGGACCAGTACCCTGTGCGAGTCTCAATGATGAGATCAAGGTGTTGAAGTCGAGCATGTGAGAAACAACCATTTGGAGAGGCACTGAGGACTCTTCTCGAAATGATTCGTAGGCACTCATCGTAAATGGTGATGAGTCCAAGACACAGGGACCTCTAGGTCTATCCTCTGGAATAAATTTGGTTGTCGTCGACAGAGGGAGACCAACAACTAACAAGGCAATGATGTTTCCTTGATAGGAGCGCGAGGTGTAGAACTGAAGTGGTGTAGTACTGATGGTAGGACTGACATACTTGTGGGGATGGGAAGTAACTGGGGTCATATAGTGGGTAGACTCAAACTTCCTTTGTTCAAAGCATGATGACATGGTTGACCTGGCAGCGTAGGGAACTGACTTGTAGGTGTGGGGATCATAGCTTTTAAGGACTGAAGGGTATGTATTGACTCTGAGGGGGTCAAGCTGATGGGTGCTATCGAGGGGTTCTCAGGGTGACATACCGCAGAATACTCTGAACAAAGGAGACCAAAATGGGGAAGCTTCTATATGAGTAGACGTGATCTGTTGTGGCACCGAGAAGCACCATTGGGTGCTTCTTCGTGGTTTTAATGAGCTCCAAGAAGGGATAAAAGTGTGCTCTGAAATGGTACTGTCCTGTGGATTTTGTGAGCCCAGGACTGTTCGTGCTCATTGGTGCTTTCATTTTTATGGAGTCTGAAAATGATAAGAAGACTCTGCAGTGGTTATGATTACTATCCTGTTGGTTTTACGAGCCCGGGATGGTGATTGCTCATGGTCGCTTTCATGTTTAGAGAGTCTGAAAGCGGTAAGTGGACTCCATTAGTGTTATTTTTCGTAAGTTAGTCTCCAAGGCCCGAAAAAGCATAAAATGATGCAAAATGGAGAACTCTTCTAGCCGATGTGACTAGAGTATACATTTTTCGTAATTAGTCTACAAGGTCCGGAAAAGGGGTAAACTTATACCAGGTAGACGCCCTTTCAGATACGTTTAGCGAGCATGAAAGGAAGCAAGGTTGCTCGGCGATCTTTTCGTTGTTTTAGGAGTCAGAAAAGAGCTTAACAGAAACTCCCTAAGTGCCTTTTTCGTAGAAGGGATTGCTCAGCCCGAAAAAGGGATAAAATTATACCGAACAAAAAGGGATTGATGATAGAGAGAAAAGGTCTCAAGCATCATCATGAGTGCGGAAAACTGAATCCAGTGACATAAAGATTGTCAAAAAGGGGCAACGGCCAATGTGGCATGCAAACTGAGGCGACGAGGGGTCATGGGAAAAATGCCCAAAAAATCTGGAGGTGAGAGCAAGAAATGATCTCAAGCGTCATCACGAGCGCGGAAAACTGAATCCGGCGATACAAATGGTGCGAAAAACGGAGGTCATAAGGACTTCGGAATGGTCAAAACAAATAACTAGGTTAAAAAATTGCTACAAATAAAGGTGAGCCCACCAAGCCAATGATGCAGTGGTGGGGAGAAATGATGACCCGCGGGGGGAAATACTATGTGTATAAAATCAACTCAAATATACAAGTGACACGTGACCTCAAAAATGGTTGAGATCATGAATATGAAAAAGTGAGCAGGGTTAATGACCTTCCCCCCATGCTATGTGCATGGGGTTTGTGATTGTGGATCACATATGTGTTGGTTTAAACGATGGGCTCATTGAGGTGTTGAGATAGAGATGACGGGGAAGGTTCAAAATGATTGATCATGTCCCCTATCCCGGTGTCGAGGTAATCTATTATGCCCCCTAACTCAGAGGTGTCAATGTGGTGCAGATGTTGTCTCAAAGAGAGATCAATAGGGCATTGAGCAACTGCTGGCAGGCTGTGGGCTGTGGTGCCATACTGAAGTGATGATATGATGATGGGGGATTCCCTTTGTGGGGTGGATGCCCCCAGTATCTCCGACGAGAATCACGATGATGATGAGTAAGCAAGGTTTTGGGCCTGCCCCCATGTTGTGGACATGTGGTTTCCTCGTCGATTTAAAAGGGTTGAACATGTGTGTCAAAGGGATCAACGGAAGGGGTCGACCAGACAGAGGGGTATCCAGTGGAAACCGTGTAAATGGTGTTAATTTCTTCCAAGGAGGAAGATGTTGGGGGATGAATTTCCTCAATTGTGGGGGGCGCCATCTCAAGGTCCAAATTATTCATCTCGTAGAGAGCTTCTCTGTAATCTGGGATATCAGGACAGTGATGTGAGTAATGTCCGTAAATACCGCATATCGCACAAGGGTGGTTGGTACGCAGTGATTTATCACGAGGCTTGGTGTTTGGATCGATTTTGACAACCGGGATGTTGGGGTCGTCGTCAAGCATTTGTATGTGTTCCTGTAATGCGGGTAATTGTGGACATTGATGAGCTGGATGGCCTAACTCATCACACAATGAGCATTTAGGAGGAGCACGAAACATGGGGGGAGGTTTAACTGCTTTGGTAGGAGGTACCCCAGTGTATGGTTGTGGGCCTCTGCCCCCAGTGGGGTTGATAAGAGGAGGGGAATTCATAGAAGATGAAGGGGTAGTGACACCAGGAGGTGGTTGATTCTGGATGTTTGCTACACCAGGTGGTGGACGGTTAGAAGTATTGATGGGTTGCACCGGTTGTAAAATGACATTCGGTGTCGGAGGAGAGGTTGGGGCAAGTAGGTACCACACAGGTAGTCCTAATGTTAATCCTAGGAGATTAAGTGTAGCCATGACTGGTGTGCTGATGGTGCCTGAAGGGGAAATAAAAATGGATAGTATGAATTGGTGTGGCTCCTACGTGAGTTGGCACTGAGGGTGGTTGCGGGAGTAAAGGGGGTTGTTGGTTTGGTACCTGTGTGTTATGCGAGAGGGAGCACAAATTAGATATCTCGGTTATCTTCAAAGGGGGTTGGATGGATTGGAATGTGGAAGTCATAGGTGATTCCGAGTATAATCTGGGTCTGACTGTGGAGACGAACGATGTAGGTGCATTCTGAACTGGTTGTTCAATCATAGGGAGAATATTTGTAGGTGCAATGGGAGCATATGGGTTTCGACGCGTTTGGAGATTCATGTCGGACGATGACATCATAAGGAGATGATGAGTATTTGAATCCATTGGTTGGTTTGTGTGTGCAGCATATGTGATTTGCTGTTGTGTTAACACCCAAAAAGTGTTCACTACCTCATCTACCTCATTACATGGCTCATTTGTCCATTTTCCTACCATATTTCCCCTAAAACATCCCACTAAAAAGCCTCCAAAAGGCCACAAAACCATCAAAAAAGCCTCAAAAAGGCTTAAAAACCCCTTTTTCCTCCAAAAATATCCAAAATTCCTCTAAAAAAGCAAAATCCCTCTAAAAAGGGAATAAAAAATATAAAATAATGAGGAAAAAGAGGAAAAAACCCTATACAGCTGCCCTAAACCATATGGTTCTCAAAACATGGGCCAGCACTCCACCACCAAAAAACTATAAATAGGTGATGGAGACCCCTTATTCCACATCCACAATCAAGTATACCCTTACTCTGCCAAAATCTCTCTTGAAACCCTAGCTCACCATTGAGCCACTTTCACCTTGAGAGCCCCTTTTGGCCCATTTCCACCATTGGATAAAGAGAAGGAGCACATTGGAGCTTGGAGCAACCCTCTTGGACATTGCAAGAGCTTCACCAACCTTCACATTGGAGGTAATATTAATACAAAAACCATTATTTACATCTTGTTGTTTATGTTTCATGCACATGTTTTAGAGTAGTTTATATTTCTGTTTTAGCATAATAATTTACACTTACTGAACTGCTACTAAGGAGTCCATTCTCTTTAGTAGGTGCTCATTTGCACAAGCTAGGGATAAAACCCTAGCTACAGTTTTGGTGACTACCCTAACTTTGAATTTCTGGTTACAATTTTTAAATCTTTTTTCTGTTCGGCTGTCCCTTTCGGCCGCCGTATACCGCGTTTTTCCCCCAACAGTCGTGTCCCGACCGCGTCTTTCAGGCACTTACCTGCGACCCAACCGCGGCTCTCAGACTGTTTCCGGCGACCTGCCGACCGCTTTTGAGTCTGTTACCTGCGATTCGGCCGCGGCTATTAACCTGTTTGATCCAGTCTAACTACGGCTTTTTCCCTGTTTTCGGCGTCCCGCCGACGTCTTTCAGCCAGTTTCCCGCAACCCGCCGGCGCCTTTCGGCGTCTTTCCTGCGTCCCGCCTGCGGCTTTCGGCCAGTTTCCCGCAACCCACCGGCGTCTTTCCCGCGTCCTGACTGTGACTTTCGGCCCCTTTGCTGCGTCCCGACTGCATCTGTGTGCCAAAAACCTGTGCCTTGTCCGCGCCTGTTTCCCTCAAACCCGCGGTCCGACTGCCCAATTTCGCCACAGACCCGCGGTCAGATTTCTGCATTTTTTCCAGTTTTGAGCCCAGAACTTTGCTGCACTATTTTCTGCACCAGCACACCCCTCTGTCCTACCTGCAGCCACCCTTCCTTACAACATTTTTCTGCAGTTTTTATTTTTGTTTCATTTACAGAATCGTTTTTACATTTTCAGCACTTTACATTGGAAAAAGAAAATTGTGCATTTTAAAAGTTCATTTCTGTATTGTTATTGCTAGATAGAAAGTTTCCCTCCCTAGTGGCACTTTCTACTTGGGTTCATCATTATCTCACGAGCACACACTCTGTCACATAATTCAAGTGAGCCTTAAAAAACTATCTAACTCAACCAATATTCTAACCCCACTAGGGGAACAAAAAAGAATCTTTGTAGTTAGGTAGGATCGGGGGGATAGGCTTCCAATAACACCCCTCGGTTACTTGCACTTGAGACATAGTCGTTGTCCAATTAGGGAACCAAAATCCCCTAGTACTTTTTGGCACGGTCACAACCAGTT
Source organism: Larix kaempferi (assembly GCA_027924585.1). Lineage (NCBI taxonomy): Eukaryota > Viridiplantae > Streptophyta > Pinopsida > Pinales > Pinaceae > Larix > Larix kaempferi. The sequence goes on along the minus strand of BSBM01000316.1, from coordinate 605,410 downwards.
TACCAGAGGGCCTCTCCCCTAGGAGGGTTGAAGTCGCGAGACTGTTTCCAGAGGCCTGAGTGGAATACCGCACTCCATTCAATAACCGAAGGGCTACCTTTCGCAGTTCTCGGGATATCCCTGTATTGGGGTATTGCGGTAAAAGGACCAAACGGTAGATTCACCTTTCTGGACGTGTCATGAACGGGGTATCTTAGTTGCCATTCTTCTAGGATTGACTACCCGGTGTCCCTCCCGGTAGGGGGACATCTTAGCCACTTGGCTTTCCTATTCATATTGTCTGACTTGGATTTCATCACCTTGCAGAGGATATGTCTAGTTGAGTCAGAATACATTTTAGTTAGGTGTTTGCATGCTCCCTTACCTCCTTTTGGTCTAGTGAGTCCACCATTTTTTATTTTTAGGAAACCTGCTGCTTGTTGGTATTCTGACCATTTTGTTGGTACTCCACCTATTGTAGCACAACTGTTACAGTGGGTGTTTTGAGTTGGTTGTTGGCCTGAGTGCCATCTTTTTGAGCTCTCCTTCTGCACACTCGGTTGCATTAGGGTTTTTGAGCTATTTTTTACTCACCTCAACCCACAGAGTTTCGACACCATCTTTCACCATTGAGTCCCCGAGACATTCTCGGCTCCTCAGGGGCGAGCCCCCACAGCACGGTTCACTTGACACCACACGTCATCGCCAAAGATCATCATCACTTGATACCACTTATCACAGATCTAGAGCCTTGTCACTTGACTCCACTCATCAACAACATAGGACTCCGTCACCAGATATTGACGCCCCTTACTTTACCTCCGATTCTGAAGAAGAGTCTGAGAACCCCATTTACACTGCCCCTACTAGCCCCATGGCTGGCGCGACTTCCACTCCTTTCATTGTAGGGACCATTGGTGGCACATCCACCACTACACCAGTTACCACACCTGCTCTGGGAATTCCCTCGATGGGGGCCACATCCACCATCCTGGTCACCATTCCCATTCCCGTAGCTGGCATACATACCACCACTCCACCAGTGACTCACACTACCCATGGTGGTGCAGGCCCATCCTATACTACCTTAGTCCCCCCACTTGGGGTCAACATTCCCAACCCTGCCCCTCTACTGGGGGGCATGGGCCCCAACTTGGTCCAACCCACTCCTGTGTCAAATCCTTCTTCCAGTATGCCATTCATGGCTAGCCTCAACCTACCTGATCTAGCCAGACTGACCAATGACCCTATCCGACACGACCTTGCGTGGCCTCATATGCCCACCAAGCTCCCCTCGGACATCCCTAAGTCCGAGGGCAAGGCAGGCGAGGACCCACAAAACCATATCATGTCCTTCCATCTATGGTGTTCCTCCAACTCCATAGTGGATGACTCTATTCGCCTCCGTCTATTACAGCGCACCTTCACTGGCTCTGCAGCCAAGTGGTATATCGAGCAACCCCACGGGACCCATGCCACCTTTGCTTCCCTTTCCTCGACCTTCCTGCAGTTCTTCCAGTTACCTGTCCGCTATGACGCAGGCGTTGAGATACTCCTATCTCGCAGACAAAACACGGCTACCCACATCACGGACCACATTCATGAGTGGCGTAGATGCCGAAGCTTATGCAAGATCAAATTAGACGACCGTATCTTCCTAAATTGGTTTCTCAAGTCCCTTCTTCTTGTCATTGCTAAGGATGTAGCTTCCGAAAGACCCCAGTCTGAAGAAGAGGCCATCCTTAAGGCACAGCAAATCGACCTTATCTATGCCCAGTCGGGTTACCTGTATACCATTATACCTGACGCCCCTCGCGGTGAGTCCTCCCAGCACGATGCGCCGGGGGCATCCCACGCTGCAGACGGCATCATTGGCTAGGTTTCTTCGCATCCCCAACCCTTTTCCATAGCACGTCCTACCCCGGGCCCCGAACTTTCGCGGGCTACCTCACAGTCTGGGGCTACCAACTCATATGCTCCTATGACACATCACCCTCATTCCCATGGGCCCACCTATCCACCTCAGTGCTTCGGTCATGCACCCCCTGCTTACAACCCCCCGGTCGCACCTCAGCCCTATTACCACCAGCAGGCGGCACGAGCTCCTGCGCCTCCTCAGGCCCAACCCGCTTATTACCACCAGCAGGCTGCACCAGCTCCTGCGCCTTCCCAAGCCCAACCAGCTTATTACCCGCCACAGGCAGCCCCTGCGATCAACCCACAACCTGCTCCGCAGCCATATCAGCAACCTCCTCAAGGTTCCACACCTGCGCAGCCTCCACCTACCTATCATCCACCGCAGCCTGCTCCTGCACCTGCACAACCTCAAAACCCACCTGCTGCTCAAGGGCAAGTTTACGCCCAAAACAACCCGCAGCAAAACCAGAACAACCAACGCAACCAGGGCCAACAAAATCGTGGCAAGGGCCGTAATCGTGGGAACAACCAACCTACAGACCAAGGTGGTCAACCGGCTAATCCCCCAGACAACAACAACGTGGCCCCCGCTAACCAAAACCTTGATCGCCCGCCCAAGCAGGCTAAAAACCCTAATTTGAGAACGAACCATCCTTGTTCTATCTGCGGGGTCTATGGCCACTACACACATACTTTCCCACATTTGGAGCGAGCTTGGCAACTTTGGGTTGATGATGCCCATCGTCAAGGACATGCAGCTCCTCAAGCGCAGCCCAACCCCCCACAACCTCAGCAGCCCCCTTTGGTGCTGCAAAACCCCTTACCAACCCAAGGCGTCGTGAACACTCAGCCGTTGGCACCCCCCCAAGCCAATACGCCACCCCAACAACAACAGATAACATACGCCGCTCCTGATCAACCCATGTTTGACTCAGGTACCCACCACTTGTTGATGATGTCTTCCGCTGATGTTAACCTTCAGACTCACCGGCACCAATATGGCTCCACCTCTGAAGCCCCTCCCACCGATAAAACCACTAACGCTCATCCCACTGATCAAGCGTTATGTATACCTCCACCTCTGATAGATGGTGCTTCCAAAGCCCCTCGTTTCCCACTTCGTCGTCTCAACAACAACCCCAATACGCGCGCTGCGTCCAACTACAACATTGTAGATGACTTAGCCCAGTCTCCCGCAGCCATGTCTGCGTTAGAAGTCTTGAAGAACTGCCCTTCCCAGCGCAAGACTTTACTCTCAGCCATTGGGGCTATTGACCCAAATGATTCGAATTTGATGGCATTTGATTTGGACCAGTCCGAACCACGCCTGCCTTCCACCTTAGCATTCCAAGTTTCTGTTTCCGTTCGGAATCTTGTCATCCATCGATGCATCATCGATGAAGGTGCCTCCACATGCATTATGTCTACATTCGTATGGCAGAAGTTGGGATCCCCTACCCTCCAACAGTCCACCACTGCATTACGCGCCTACGATGCTCGTTCGGCTCAGCCCCAAGGTCTCCTAGCCAATGTCCCTGTCCAGTTAGGTGGTAAAACTGTCCTCATCGATATTGAGGTCATCAATGCCCAGCTTGATTACAACCTCTTACTCGGTCGCAGCTACATGTATGCTATGCGGGCGATCGCTTCCTCTGTCTTTCGTACCATGATGTTACCCCATGATGGACGCGTGGTTAAGATCGACCAACTCACTTACTATGATCCGAGTGCCCCCGCTGCACCCGAAAATGTTCTCCCCATGGTTGAACAACCGGTCAGTGGTGCTGCTACCTCATTTGTTTCCTCTTTGGGACCTGGATTTTACTCAGACCCGACGATGACATCCACCTTCCAATCCATTCCTCCCCCGTCATCTACGCCCGAAGTGTCTGACTTATGTACCCTCTCCCACAATAACCAAACAACTACCAATCAGCCACCCTTGTTGCCTAAACCACCACTGGTACCTAGCCACATTGGTGTTACACCTATCCATACAATCCCCTTCCTAGTCCCTCCATCGGGAGTAGTAAGCGCCCCGGTTATGGCTACCCTTAGCCTCCCTGGGCTAACCTTAGGATTACCCGTCTGGTATCTTTCGCCTCCCGTTCCCCCGCCGACACCAAGCGTCGTCCTCCAACCGGTGCAACCCATGGCTACTACCACTCAGCCACCCCCCGGTGTCTCTACCCCTTCGTCCTCCATGAACCCTCCTCCTACTCCCAAACCCACTGGGGGCATAGGTCCCCAACCTTACACTACTGTACCACCTCCCAAGATAGTCACAAACCCCCCAGTATTTCGTGCTCCTCCCAAATGCTCATTGTGCGACGAGTTAGGCCATGCGACTCACCAGTGTCCACAGTTACCAGCATTATAGAAGCACATGCAGATGCTCAACGACGACCCCAACATCCCGGTTGTTGAACTAAACCCCACCCCCAAGCCTAAAGATAAATCCCTGCGTACCAACCACCCCTGTGCTATATGTGGTGTTTACGGGCACTACTCACATCATTGTCCCGATCTCCCCGATTACAGAGCGACTCTCTATGAGATGAACAATCTGGATCTTGAGACGGCACCAACCACTATTGAGGAGATTCACCCCCCGATCTCACCCCCCATCCGGGGAGGTCAACACCATTTACATGATCTCTTCCACTACGATTCCCAGGTCAACCGATTTGACAGCCCAAACTTTCCGTACTGATGAGGAGATTCTTGAGGCACTCACTGCCCCAGAGTATCCCTGGGATGACATGCACCATCGTTCGTATTTCCTCCCAGAAGCATCTTCCTCTAGCACCGCTACCCAATTTTCGGTTGAATCCAAAGACTTCCTTCCCACCAAGGTCGACTGGCTCAAGGACCCTATTCCTGCTCCTGACGCCTTCAAGGAGGGTAACATGGCTAACATCTCACCTGTCATCCAAATTGATATCGCTGCCCCCGGGAGTGCCCCTGAACTCATCACTTTAGGAGCCTTCTGCAGTAAGCAAGAGATTGAGGAATACACTAACCTCTTCAGAGAGTTTCGTGATGTCTTTGAGTGGTCCTATACCTAAATGCCCAATCTTGACCCCGCCATTATAGAGCACCACATTGACACATGGCCTGATGTACCCCCCGTCCGTCAGAAACAACGTCCCATTCATCCCTCAAAGCTCCCAGCTGTCAAAGCAGAGATTGAGAAACTACACAAGGCAGGATTCATTTATCCTATCGCCTATACCACATGGGTTTCAAACCCCGTCCCCGTTAACAAAAAACAAGGCACCATTCGAGTATGCACGGACTTCCGCGATTTAAACCGCGCTTGTCTCAAGGACAACTTCCCCACGCCATTTATTGACCATCTCATTGATGCGTGTGCGGGACATGAAGTCCTCTCTTTCATGGACGGTTTTTCCGAATACAATCAGATTCAGATCCGAAAAGAGGATCAGTACAAAACTGCCTTTACCACCCCATGGGGCACCTTTTCCTATCGCGTCATGCCTTTCGGCCTCAAAAATGCTGGTGCCACATTCTAGCGGGCCATGACCTATTGCTTTCACGATTTGGTCCATATCCTGCTAGTCTATCTTGATGACCTTACAGCTCGTTCTCGGAAACGATCAGACCACCTTAACGACCTTCGGCAAGTTTTTCTACGTTGTCACAAATACCAAATTCGCTCGAACCCACACAAGTGTGTTTTTTGCATTCCGGCAGGCCGATTGTTGGGTTTCATTGTTTCCCAGAAAGGAATTACTGTTGATCCCCTGAAAGTCCAAGCCATCTTAGACCTTCCCTCTCCTCGCACTCTCCGACAGCTCCAAAGTCTGCAGGGGCGATCCAATTTCCTTCGACGCTTTGTTCCTGATTACGCCACTACCGTTCACGGTTTCTTGCGCCTACTCCGTACCCACATACCATTTGTCTGGGATGAGCAAGCCGAAGCCGCATTCGAAGCCCTCAAGAAAGCTCTCACGCAAGCTCCCTTGATCTCCCCTCCGGATTTCTCTCAGGACTTCATCCTCTACGTCTCGGCATCCGAGCACGCTGTGTCTGGAGTCTTGGTTCAAGAAGATGTCTCTCACCAAGAGCATGTCATTTACTACGTTAGCCAGACCTTGTCTGGTCCACCCCTACGTTACCCATATGAGGAGAGACTAGCCCTAGCTGTGGTCTTTTCTGTCCAAAAACTGCGACACTATATCTTACTTAGTCATACCACAGTCGTTGCTCACTCCAACCCCATGGTCTATCTCCTAAATCAGCGGCTATTGCAAGGTCGTGTTGCTAAATGGGTCATTATCCTCCAGGAATATGACCTCACTTTCCTAACACCTAAGAGCACTAAATCCCTTGCGCTTGCCCAGCTCATTACTGATCTACCTTCCCTTCTCCCGGCCCCACAAATCTTCGACGAGTTACCCGACAACCACTTGTTCACTATCTCGTCTGATGACCCATGGTACGGTGATATTTTGTTATACCTGCGCACGCAGAAGTTCAGACCCAAAGTCACCCGTAATGAACGTCGTCACATCCGTCACTAGGCCTCTCGATATCTCCTCTTAGGTGATGTTCTTTACCGGCAGGGGGTTGACACCATTCCTCGTCGTTGCCTTACACACGAGGAAGCTGAACTCGTCCTTAATGACTATCATAGAGGTGCCTGCGGCGGCCATTTCTCTGGCATGGCCACTGCCCAAAAGGTTGTCCGTGCCGGATATTTCTGGCCCACACTTTTTACCGACTGCATCACTGCGGTCAAGCACTGCCATAACTGCCAACTTTTTGCCCCCAAGGCTCGCACACCACCTGCTCCGTTACACCCAGTCGTCACCGTTGGTCCCTTTTGTAAGTGGGATATCGACTTCATGGAGTGTAGACCTCTGTCTGCCAACGGCCACAAATACATCATTGTCGCCGTCGATTACTTCACCAAATGGGCCGAAGCCATGCCTACCTTCAATTGTACCGCTGACACAACTGCCCGTTTCTTTTTTAACCATGTTATCACTCAATTCGGGGTTCCTAAACAGTTGGTCTCAGACCATGGTTCACACTTCAAAGATTCCGTTTGGCGTGAGTTATCCACCCTACTCAAATTCGAACATCAGTTCTCCTCTGCTTACTACCCCCAAGGGAACGGCCAAGTAGAGGCTATTAACAAAATCTTAAAGACCATCCTCCAACGCACTGTTGAACGGCATAAGTCCAATTGGCACCATATGCTCTTCCCCGCCTTATGGGCTTACCGTACATCCACTAAAACCGCCACTGGTTTCACCCCGTTTCACTTAGTTCACAGCGTAGAGTCTGTCCTTCCCATCGAATGTCAGATACCTGCCTTACATATCGCCGTCGAGCTTCTCCCCGATACCTCCGCACTTGAACAACGTCTGTTATCCCTCGAACAAGCCGATGAAGACCGTCGTGCCACTCTCCAGACTATTGAAGCTACCAAGAACTGCTCCAAAGCTGGTTACGACAAACATGTACACCCTCGAACTTTCCACGAAGGGGACCTTGTCCTCGCCTATGACCAAGCCCACGACCAAACTGGTAAAGGGAAGTTTGAATCCATGTGGCAAGGCCCTTACATCGTGTAGACTTGTCTCGGCAAGGCGGCATAGATCTTAGCCGACTCCGAAGGTCACACTTTGCGCAACCCTCGTAATGGGTTGTATCTCAAACACTTTTATCCCTAAAAAACTCACGGCCCCATTGGTACGCATTGTACAGTTTGCTCTCTTTTTGTTTTTCACCTTTTTTACCGCGATCTTACATTCCTCATTTTTTGCATGACCACAGATGGACCATCTTCCACCTCACTATACTGGCTTCGCTGATGGAGCAAGTCACTGGTCTCCCAAACTGGATTCTGCAGCGTGGGTCCTATATTCCCCTTCCCATGAAATGATTCACCTCAATGGAATCTGTATAGGCGCTGCTACCAATAACCAGGCGGAGTATGATGCTGTGACCGGTCTCCTGACTGCTGCCCTCCAGACGGGCATATGTCACCTCCATGTGTTCCTTGACTCCCAGTTGCTTGTCTCCCAGCTCAACAACTACTACCAGGTGCGTGATCCCTGCCTCTTTAGAAAATTCCTGCGCACAAAACAACTCAGCCGACAGTTTGAATCCATAACATTCACCCATGTCCCAAGAGCTCAAAATAGTGTCGTAGATCAAATGGCCAACAACATTCTGGATTGGCACATCAATCACACCATCTAAAACCTCCATCATAGATAGCATTTCATAAAAATATATAAAAACCCAAAAAAGATTGCAAGGGGCATCCACGTGCCTAATCCTACATACCTAGTGTTGCATCCATGTGCAATACATCACATAACATACACAAGGGGCATCCATGTGCCCAACATCCTATGCTACTTGCATCCACGTGCAATGTAAAACATATCACAAATCATAAAGCGCATCCACGTGGGTACAACTAAAACAATATCATAAAAAGGTGCATCCACGTGCATATATATATATCAAAAAAATACATGTTCAGTGCTATACATGTCCTGAGTACCCCTGTACTCAGCTATACATCCCTAAAGCCTCATAAAATACATGTCGTAGCTACAAAACTCGGGGGGAGTCCCCTGCACTTCCTAATGAGAGTCATACCCTGCATCACTGCCTGCATCGGCTGCCTCTGAGTCCTCCCCTCGTTCCTCCTCCGGCAAATCCTCATCCCCTACGGGCTCCTGTGCCCATGCCCGATCCACCAAGATAGCCACCCGGATGGCAATAGATCTGAACTCTCGGGGTGCCCTCATGCAATCCTGAACCACGTCCGGATCGACGTCCCGCCACCCCTCGTCGGTCACCCCTATCAGCAAACGGTCTAGTAGTGCCCGTACGGACTCTAAAGTCCCCTCTGCATCGTGGCGACAGACCTCCCCTCGCCTCGGCAGAGCTGGATCGGCCACAATCCCCCTCCGTGCCACATGTCCTGGAGGCGGCCTCGGACCCACATCTGCAAATCACCCATATGTCAGTAACCATATATCAATCTCATATCATATATATAAAACTTGACATCCATAACATGCAAGCAAAAACATACGTACCATCGGGTCTCCATGCCTGTCCCAGTGCTCATGGCGCCTCTAGATCTCCGATGTAGTCCATGTCCCTATACGGGAAGTCATCCAGTGTCAATGGTATCTGGAGCCACTACAGGTACAACTCCTGCGTAAAATACCTACCCACGTCGCCGCCACCATGGCGATGCATCATCTCGACCCACCACACCATCCACGGCTCCCTCAAACCTCCTGCTCTGATAGGCACCCGCGGCCGCAGTGTGGGAACCCTCTCCATAAAGAAGGCACACAAGAAAGAACCATAGAAAAAACCCTTGCCAGATTCCTTCGTTTCTGTCAGCTGCCGCTGAACGCAGGTCAGGTACATCTGGCCCCACGCGTAGTACACCCCATCCAGCACGCGCTCTATCATCTGCATCTAGCCCCACGCGTAGTACACCCCATCCAGCACGTGCTTTATCATCTGCATCTGGCCCCCGGACACCTTCTCAGGTGACTGGGACCCCAATACCCGAACCACACATGCCGCCATGGCCTGCACTGATGGCTCCTGTAGGTCCCTCACCAGGAGTGCATTCCTATGCACTCTATCCTCTGGACCGCAGTACCTCTCCAGCATGTCCTCCATGTCTATGTCCGCCGACACCCACGGCTGCGTGTCCGCTACCCTACCCAGGCAGGGCAACCCCATCAGAAAGTATACATCGGTCAGGGTGAGATCCACCCTCTCCCCCTGTAATCGGAAAGCCTGTATATCCAGCTCCTAGAAGCTAATTAGTCAGTTCAGCAGCAACGCTGCTGACCGTATCATGGGTATCTGTGCGAACTTTAATAGTCTACACAGTCCTAGCACTGATCGTACATGGCGATCCCCTTGGATCACCATCACTATCTCGTCAGGGATCTCCCGCTCTCTCCATAGAACCTGCGGCATCCTGTAAATCACACAAAGTAGATTCATCAGACTCATGTCAAATAAATAAGTCCTTCCCTTCCCCCCAGAAAACCCTCATAGCTCGGCCCAAAACCGCGGCTTTAGGGCTCCCTGCCGCGGTTTCTGACCGCGGCTGTCCGGCCTACACTCGCGGTCCTTAACCACGTCTGTTCAACCTAACCTCGCGGTTTGGCACCGCGTGTTCCTCCCTGGAACACGCGATACTAGACCGCGTATCCAGCCGAGAGACACGCGGTACCCAACCGCGTGGTTCACCTCGAAACTCGCGGTTGCCAACCGCAGTTTCGTCCCCCTAACCCGCGGTCCACCCCACGTGAACCGTACACATAACCCTGGGGCCCACTACCCACCCCCCCGAACCCAAAAAACATGCAGGTATGAGTTTGACGGAATACATGTATCTCCCGAATCTGAAATCGGCCAGTCGGATCATCCAGAAATGCCAGCTCAGCTCTGGTCCACTCTGATCACAAGTCAAAGTCAAATAGTACAAATGACACATGTCATGTTGGACCCACTCACTATTTATAGTCAGTTGACTTTTTCTTGTTTTGGCCATTCTGAACCCATACGGAGTCCGTTTCTCGAACCGTCTCCACCATTGGAATCAGCATGATGAGGCTGTCCTGATAGTCACCTCATTGCATTATTTTGTCCCTGTCATTTTTTACACATTTTTCAGATGCCACTAGTAACCTCGGTTTGCGTGCCACATCGACCGTTCTCCGTTTCTCGCATATTTTATATCATCGAATTCATTTTTCCAAGCTGGTGATGATGCTTGAGATCATTTCTTGCTCTCACCCCTATATTTTTTGGGTCTTTTTCCAAAACACCCCCAGTCACCTCGGTTTGCGTGCCACATCTACTGTTATCCGTTTTCGACACTCTTTATATTGCCGGATTCATTTTTCTGAGCTCGTGATGATGCTTGAGATCATTTCTCGCTCTCACCTGGTACATTTTCAACATTATGTCCCAACACCTTGCTGCCTCGGTTTACGCGCCACATCGGCTGCCATCGGATTGTTCCATACTTTTACATGAGCCATCCACTCCTGTCACACTGCAAATGTTTCGTTATTTTGCCACCATTTCATTCACCCCCGCAAGGAGGCCCACCAGTGTTCCCCCCCCACCCTTGTTCTTAGTCATCATACATGTTCCTTGATTGAACACTTCCTCCTTGCCTGGCTATTCCTTTCGTCTGGTATAATTTTACCCCTTTTTCGGGCAGGACAAGTCCTTTACGAAAAAGGCACTTAGGGAGTTTCTGTTAAGCTCTTTTCTGACTCCTAAAACAATGAAAAGATCGCCGAGCAATCTTGCTTCCTTTCATGCTCGTTAAAGTACCTGAAAGGGCGTCTATCTGGTATAAGTTTACCCATTTTCTGGACCTGGTAGACTAATTACGAAAAAGGAATACTCTAGTCACACCGGCTAGAAGAGTTCTTCATTGTATCCTTTTATGCTTCTTTGGGCCTTGGAGACTAAATATACGAAAAAGCAACCCCCTGGAGTCTTCTTATTTGCTTTCAGACTCTCTAAAATTGAAAGCAACCATGAGCACGAACTGTCCTAGGCTCATAAAATCCACACGACAGTACCATTCCGTTACTTCAGAGTCTTCTTATCGCTTTTAGACTCCTTAAAATTGAAAGCAACCACGAGCATGAACTGTCCTAGGCTCGTAAAATCCACACGAAAGTACCATTTTACACACACTTCTTCTAGTTCCTTAACCCATGAAGAAGTCATTCCGTGCCTCCCGGTACTATGATCGATCATTTCGGCAGTGCCCCCAATCAGGTCGCCTTTGTTTAGAGTATTCTGCAGTCTCCTGCCATTTTACCCCAGCTTGAGTCTCCCTCAGCCCAGTCACCATCCCAGATCCAATACAGCTATGATCCCTTTCCCATCAGTCAGTTTCATATGCTGCCCGATCATCCCCATTATCATACTCTGAACAAAGGAAGTTTGAGTCCACCCACTCTACTTGCCCAGTTGGCCCCCCAGTTTGTCAGTCCTACCATCAGTACTATCACATTTCGGTTCTCCACCTCGCGCTCCTGTCAAGGAAACATCATTGCCTTGATAGTTGCAGGTCTCCCTCTGTCGACGACAGCTCCTCTAATCCAGAGGATAGGCCCAGAGGTCCCTACACCTTGGACCCATCACCATCTGTGGTGAGTGCCTACGGACCATTTTGAGAGGAGTCATCATTGCCTCTCCAAATGGTTGTTTCTCACATGCTTGACTTCAGCACCTTGATCGCATCATTGAGAATCGCGTAGGATTTACATACCTACCATTTTTTGTCGAAGACCCTGGATTTCCCCCGACTCTAGCACATTGGTGAGTCACTCCGGAACACCCAGTTGTATGTTCCCGTGGATGTCCGGGCTGCGTTGGCGATTGTATTCGGAAGCCATCCAGTTGTATGCTTCCTCGAGTACCCAGTACCGTCCTAGATCAGTTCCAGTTCAGTGTACCATTGCGAGTGTACCCCTTGTCACTCTGATCCAGCAGCTCATCCATTCCTTTGGTACCCCACTCAGTAGCACTGTTGATTGTTCCAGTGTATCAGTTCTTCAGCTCAAACATGGTCAGCCCAGCAGTATGTCCCCGATTTGTGTCCCCTCTGGACCCTTATGATGTACACAGTGGTTCTCTATGTATCTTGCAGGTCCTTCTTTTCGGGCCTCACATTTCTTTTTATGTATCTTGATACGAGCATGGGTATGCCTACCTCGTCCATATATTGAGATTCTTCCTCATTCAGTATTTGAGGTCATGTATATTTCAGGTCCCCATTTTTTGGACCCCATTGTTATTATTATATTATATCCTGATACGAGCATGGGAATGCCCACCTCGTCCATATGATCAGATGATTCCTCACCCATTATTGAGGTTATGTACTTTTAGTTCTTGCAGTTGTTCGGGATCGTTGTTCCGGGCTTCAGTTTGTTTCTTCTCTTATCCACATCCCAGGAAACCCATACATGACTTATGATGTCCATCGGCCATACGATGAGCTCCTTCCCTCGCACATCAGGGGGCAATCTGTTAACACCCAAAAAGTGTTCACTACCTCATCTACCTCATTACATGGCTCATTTGTCCATTTTCCTACCATATTTCCCCTAAAAAATCCCACTAAAAAGCCTCCAAAAGGCCTAAAATGCCTCCAAAAGGCCACAAAACCATCAAAAAAGCCTCAAAAAGGCTAAAAAACCCCTTTTTCCTCCAAAAATATCCAAAATTCCTCTAAAAAAGCAAAATCCCTCTAAAAAGGGAATAAAAAATATAAAATAATGAGGAAAAAGAGGAAAAAACCCTATACAGCTGCCATAAACCATATGGTTCCCAAAACCATGGGCCAACACTCCACCACCAAAAAACTATAAATAGGTGATGGAGACCCCTTATTCCACATCCACAATCAAGTATACCCTTACTCTGCCAAAATCTCTCTTGAAACCCTAGCTCACAATTGAGCTACTTTCACCTTGAGAGCCCCTTTTGGCCCATTTCCACCATTGGAGAAAGAGAAGGAGCACATTGGAGCTTGGAGCAACCCTCTTGGACATTGCAAGAGCTTCACCAACCTTCACATTGGAGGTAATATTAATACAAAAACCATTATTTACATCTTGTTGTTTATGTTTCATGCACATGTTTTAGAGTAGTTTATATTTCTGTTTTAGCATAATAATTTACACTTACTGAACTGCTACTAAGGAGTCCATTCTCCTTAGTAGGTGCTCATTTGCACAAGCTAAGGGTAAAACCCTAGCTACATGTTGTGGTGCAGTGGTTCCTTGAGGAGGATCCAATAGACGAGTGTTCACCACTCCTTGTGTGGGCAAAGGATTTTGCAGCACCATGGGTTGTGGTTGAGGAGGTTGCACTAGTTGTGCCGCGTTCCCTTGGCATTGGGCGTCATCAAACCACAGTTGGCGTGCTCGCCCCAAATGTGGGCAAGTGTGTGTATAATGGCCGTATACCCCGCATATGGAACATGGGTGGTTTGTTTGTAAATTGGGGTTCTTACCTTGTTTAGGTGGTCGATCAGGGTTTTGGTTGGCGGGGATAGCGTTGTTGTTGTTTGGAGGATAAGTCTGAGCGATTGGAGGTTGTGGTGCAGCAAGGACTACCTGTGGTGGGAAATAAGCCATTGGGGCTTGTGAGTGAACAAGAGCATGTGTGGCCTGTTGATGGTAATACGTAGGGGGTGCAACCAGAGGTGGATAGGCTGAAAGTGCATGACCATAACACTGTGGTGGACATGGGGGTCCATGAATGTGGTGGGGGTGGGCCATGGGAGCATACGAAGTTGTAGCTCCAGAGTGAGATGTGGCCCGCAAAAGATCGGGGTCGTTATTATTGCGCATAATGGAAAATGGTTGGTTGTGGGATGCAACTTGTCCAATGATGCCATCGATGGCGTGGGATGCCCCCGGCGTGTCAGTCTGGGAGGAATCACCGCGGGGAGCGTCAGGTAAAATGGTATACAGGTAGCCACACTGGGCATAAATCAAATCAAACTGCTGGGCTTTTAGAATGGCTTCTTCTTCCGACTGGGGTCGTTCAGAAGCTACATCCTTAGCTATGAGGGGTAGGAGTGATTTGAGAAACCAATCCAAAAATATACGGTTGTTCAGTTTTATCTTGCAGAGGCTACGACGCTTACGCCACTCATGGATATGGTCGGTGATGTGGGTAGCTGTGTTTTGTCTACAAGATAACAGTATTTCAACTCTTGCATCATAGCGTACAGGTAGCTGAAAAAACTAAAGAAAAGTGGAGGCGAGAGACGTAAAAGTATGGTGGGTCCCATGTGGTTGTTCGATGTACCACTTGGCTGTAGAGCCAGTGAACGTTCATTGCAACAGTCTTAGACGAATGGAGTCATCCACTATGGAGTTAGATGAACACCATAGGTGAAAAGACATTATGTGGTTTTGAGGGTCCTCCCCAAGTTTTCCTTCAAACTTCGGGATGTCCGAGGGAATCTTTGTGGGCATGGGGGGCCAAGTGGGGTCATGTCTAATAGGATCATTAGTTAGTCTTGCCAAGTCTGGAAAATTCAAACTTGCCAAAAATGGTAGACTGGCCGAGGGGTATGATGTAGTGGCTGGGACATAACTATTCATGGTGGCATGATGTAGTGGTCCAGTAGCCCCTAAGGGTATGCTAGGTATTGAAGGTATGTGTCCTCCAACTGCTGTGGTCTGGTATGGGTCAGCGTTTCCAAGTGCAACATGGGTTACACCGGGGTTAGGAATAGTAGTAGGAATTCCTGGAATCAGGGTTGTGGTAATGAGAGGGGGTGTGACCCATGTGTTTGGCATACCCATAATAGGAGGTAGTCCTATGTTGGGCATTCCTAAAGGTGGGGTGTGCCCCATATCAGGCATACCTAGGGGGGTGGTGGTTTCCATGGATGGCACCGCAATAGAAGGGTTTGTAGATGTATCTCCTATGGTACTGGTAAAAAGTGGGTCGAATTGTGTTCCAGCCACAAGGTTGGTTGGTAATAACTCGGTAGGGTTTTCCGATTCAGCCTCAGAATCAGATGTGAAGTTAGGCGTGTCAAAATCAGATGACTGTATGTTTGACCGACGATGTGTCGAGTCAAGGGATAAGGCTCGACATCGGTGATGTGGAGATCCAAGTAGACTGAACTCTGGGGGTTCACCCTGAAGACTACGAGAGCGTCTAAAATTCTTAATGGTGAGAAATATGTTTTTTGTGAAAAAATCTTCTGTGTAAAATGGTAATGTATAAAAAACTCAAAAACCCTAATGCAACCAAGGGTGCAAGAAGGGGAGTGAAAATGAAGGCTCTCAGGCCAAAAAATCAACCTCAAAAATGCACTTATTATAGCAGTTGTGCTATAATAAGTGGAGGGATGCAAAAAATGGTCAAAGTACCAATATGCAAACAACTTCTAGAAAAAAGAGGTGCTACTAGACCAAAGGTGGATTGTATCATGCAAACACCTAACTAAAAGTATTGTGAATCAACAAACGATATTCTCTGCAAGGTGATGAAATCCAAGTCAGACAATATTGAGTGTTGAATCAAGGGCTAGATATCCCCCTACCGGGAGGGACACCGGGTAATCAATCCTAAAGAATGGCAACTAGGATACTCCGTTCATGACACGTCCAGAAAAGGTAAATCTGTCGTTTGGTCCTTTTACCGCAATACCCTCATACAGGGATATCCCGAGAACTGCGAATGGTAGCCTTCGGTTACTGAATGGATTTCGGTATTCCACTCAGACTTCCGGAACCATCCTCGCGACTTCAACCCTCCTAGGGGAGAGGCCTTCCGATAAACTGGTTTTGACCGTGCCAACAAATACTAGGAGATTTTGGTTCCCTAATGGACAACAGCTATGTCTCAAATGTAATAACTGAGGGGTGTTATTGGAACACCTATCCCCTCAATACTACCTAGCTACAAAGTTCTTTTAATGTTCCTTAACTGGGGTTAAAAGTGGGTTGAAGTTAGGGTAAGTTTTAAGGCTCGGTTTAAATTATGTGTTTGAGTGGGTGCACGTGTGGTATTTTAAACTGAAATTGAAAAAGTAAATGCTTTGCAGAAAATATTCAAAAAACAAAGGATCATTTGAAATAGTAAAGCAAATAATATGACTTTTTCAATAAATGGAAATTAAATGCTTTGCAAAGACTATTCAAAAAACAAAGGATCTTTTGAAATAGGAAAGCAAATAATATGACTTCTTAAAGAAATAAATGGATTTCTTTTTCAAAAATTGCTATGGGCAAAATATCAAAGAAGTAAACAGCAAAATTTTAATCTAGATAAAATGCAAATAAATCCTTCTTTCAATTTCTGAAAATTTTTAAAAAGACTTTTTCAAAGGTGCATTCTAAATAGTAAAATTTTCTTATGGCTAAACATTGCTGGAATTTTAGTACTATAAAATGTGCAATGTGGGCAGAGAATACAGTAAAACATTATTTTTTTAAACGGATTGGCCGAATGGAAAAAATTAGCATCGCGGGTTTTGACAGAACAGCCGCGATGGACCGCGCGGGTTTCTGTTGCACAGTCGCGATGGGCAGCGCAAGTTTCAGCCGCGATGGACCGCGCGGGATTTCGTCACACAGTCGCGATGTGCAGTGCGGAAAATGTCCATGAAGCCGCGATGTGTAGTGCGCTAATTGGCCGCGAAGCCGCGGTGAACTGTGCGGAAAAGGGTCGCGCAGTCGCAATGAGCCACGTGACTGTTGGGCAAAAAGCCGCAAGGCGAAAGCCGTACGCGGACGCCGAAAAACGAACACGAAAATTGAGAATTTCGGGCTGTTAATGGCAATAAAATGGGCCAAGATCTAGAACAACAATGGATCTGTTGTCTAGGGTGGCAGATCTATGAATTAAACTTACTAATACTATCAAAAACTAAGATCTAAAGTAAAAAATAAAATTTTGAGATCTAAAGATTCAAGCCAGCGGAGTCGCCAAAAACTGTTGGCTTGGTTTTGCAACCAAGCTTAGTGCAATGGGCACCTGCTAACTAGTAGCAGCAGTTTCAATATTAAGCAAAAAAAATAAACTAAATCTAAACTAAACTAAACTAGCATGTGCATTTATGAATTAAAAAACAAGAACAAGAAATATAAGAAATAATTTTGTATTGAAAATGGGGGCAAGTAAGTGGTTGCAATAACAATACCTCCAAGTGATGAAGATAGTTGAGAAGCTCCAAGGGTGAGCAGCTCCAAACTCCAAAGAGTCCTTTCTCCAAGGTTGCTACAATGGCCAAAAGCTCAAGGGATACTTTGGCAGCATGAGGATAGGAATATGGATGGATGTGAAATGAGGAGCCCCTACCACCTTTTTATAGGTTTTGGTGGTGGGGAATACCATTGTGGTTTTGTGGAAACCAATGGTATTGACCAACATGGTTTAGGTACCTTCTCCCTCATTTTTCCTTTTTTGAATATTTTTAATATTTTTATTCCATTTTTAATATTTTTGGGAATTTTGGACCCTTTTTTATGGTTTTTTATGTTTTTTTAGGAAAAATACTCATTTTGAGTGGAAAAAGGGGTGTATTAAGGTCTTTTGGTGACCTTTTGTTGGCTTTAGAGGCTCAAATGGTGGAAAAGTGGACAAATGGGTCATGTGAATAAAGAAATGATCTAGTGAGAACTTTTTAGGTGTTAACAATAACTATTTTTACCGTGAGTAAACTATGAGCTTTTAATAGTGAAGAACATTGCATTCCAACATAACATGTCTGAGCAAGAAGAACTACAAGAAGTATTAAATAAATTTCAACAGTCTGGTCTAGAAGCAGTCATGAAAAAACCTGTCAAGAAAACAACTCAAGAGAAGGGTGGGTCTTCTATAGCCTCACCTCAACATGCACCGGAAGCAAAGCAAAAGGACAAGCATAAAGCTAAGGAACAGCAGAAGCCTTAGGCTACAGAAACACCAAGATAACAGTAATCAAAGAGACCTCATGAGAGGACGATTCTATTGATACCTGAGTACATTCCGCTATGAAAATATGATGCTCCAGTGGTAGTATTAAAGAGGAACCCACAGTATGACATCCCTATGCTGCCGATGTAAAGCCATGTTTGGGAAAAGGACAAATTGCTGGGAAATATACCGGATGTGAAGTTCGCATATTACAACCTGCTGGATTCAAACATGTATTTGCAGTTCCATCCAGATAGATATATGTGTCGAAATTTTGATGAAGGAACTAAGAAGACAACTAAACAAGCGCATGACTAGATTTCACCATTACATTATTTAGGACTGCTGAACCTTTTAAGAATCCCGCACTTCGGGTGAAGTCCAGAGCTAATAGTCATTGTGCATGTGTTCTTATCACGCACACACCAAGGATACTTGTGGCTAGACTGCAAGATAGATATCAATATTGATCTCATCTACAGGATCACCCATCTAAGTAAATGTGGTACTGACCCCACTACGGAATTTGGGTAAGAATAAGGATAAATACCTCATAAGGAAGATGAAGAGCGAGTTTGGATTGGTTAAAGGAACTCAAGGATATCAAGCAAACCAGATTCAAGATGATGCCAGGAGGTTCATAGTGCAATTACTCACAGGAAGAGTACTAAGAAAACGCAGACCGACATAAGTGTTGGTGGCTATGATCTCCCTAGCTGCTAAGGATAAGGAAGGGTTATCGTTCAACTGGGAAGGCTACCTATTGAATGAACTTTTTGGATGATGTAGCAAATGCACAAGACAATGGCTATCAATTTCACTATAGTTGGCAGATAGTCCTCATTGCATTTGTGTGCTGGACCTAGCCAAAGTACCAACTGAATGTACTGGTGTTCCCTGGAGACTATTGTGCACCTCAGTACACAAATATCTAGAGCAACACGAGACTGGAAAGACAAAGGTTGAACAATGTTAAACTATAAACATTTTATGAGCAGTTATGTGAGGTGATTACGTGCAATTCGCGTATTCCAAAAGAGATAACATCGGTATATATCTGGAAGATGAGATTCAGGGATGAATTCCATTCAATATTCATACAGCCCAGATAGCCAACAAAGTTAGAATGGTATGAGGGTTAATATCAACTAGATGCATAGAATATTGACCTCATTATTGAGGATTGACCATTGGAATAGAAAATTGATGCGCCAGAGGCATTACTGATGAGATCTGATGAGAGATAAAATGACAATGATCAGCAAGAGAAAGATGGTGTTGAAGGAGGTGATGATCAGCAAGAAGAAAACCAAGAGTAAGAACGGGAGCAGGCTGGAAATATGCCAGTAGGAGGAAAAAGGAATAATCCCGCCACATATGTGTCGGAGGGGTCAAAAAGAAAGAAGAAAAAAACAAGTAAGACTCTGCTTGATGCAGAATTACAAGTGACTATGACTGCATCGCATCCAGATTCCATGCACATATTGAAGAAAAACTCACAGAAAAAGACAAGAAGCAAGAGCAGCTTCAAGTAAGCATGGTACAAAGCATCACCGAGCTGAAAAGTATGATGGAAAGAGTAGAGCAAGTACAAAGAGATCTAATCAAAGAATCGGACTCTAAGGATAGATCAGAGGAGTCAAGCCGGAGAAAAAGGAAATCACCCGCACTAAGGATGCGACCTCGGTTGGTGTGCATAGAGCAGAAAAATTCATATTCCCCGACGAAGTCACTGAAGGTGTGAAGCATCTCGCGCACTTAGACATTAATGTGGGAATGTTTCCTATAGACGTACTGCATGATCTACACTTGCAGGTCATAGAAGAATCAAAGATAGGGACATGATAACATACAACCAACATCTGAAGCTGGAAGAGAGCTATAATGAGTTGAAGAATTAATTTTGACTAAAGAGAGATGATCTAGTAGATGCTCGAGAAGGCAGAAGAAGCTGAAGAAGGTCGTAGAGGAAGTCTATGTGAAGATCCCAAAATTCGATGAAGAACCAAAAGTAGAAGCAACTATAGCCAAGATTGGAACTGCAGTCGACAATCTGAAAGCAAAGATGGAGGACATGGAAATTGGATATAAAGAGAAGATTGCAGACTTGGAGGCTAGACAACAACCTGGCACTCCACCAGAAGTAAAGACAACAAGAACTGAAGAGATAAAAACTACGAGAGGGAGCATCTCCATAGAAGTTGCGAGGTGCCAAGACTTATTAGAAGAAGTGACCAAGTCATGGGCCATACTACAAGAAGAACCAAACTTACAGAAAATATAGGGAGAAGTCCAAAAGAAGCAGAAGGACCTCGACTCAATGAACATAGAAATGAAGAACTTTCTGCGAAGGTAGAGAATATATAAGGTCACAGAAACAAAGGAGATTTAGAAAGAGTTGAAGGCATTAATGAAAAAAGAAGCATAAACTTCGGCAAAATTGCAACCAATGCAGGAAGAGGCATTGGCACTCTCTGAAGAGATTGAGGTGAAGCTGCAAGAGCTTTACACAATAGAGAGCATAGTGAAGGACCAGATGCAGGAACCTATATCTGCAATGTTGCTCGATACAGTCAAAGAATATGAGTAGGAAACTAAGGAGGTGGTTGCGAAGCTAAGTGCAACATATCAATAATTTGCAGCGAAGATGAAGACTCCAAGCACTTTGAAAACAACAAAGGTCAGTGTAAGTGGCCCGTGGATGAGCCACAAGTAAGTGTTAGGGTCCTGTTGGGTGAATCCTAAGAATAAGAAGTTATGAAGGCAAGTACAGTTAGGCGAGGCCTGACATTGACCATTTTTGGGGATAAAGTGACTCCGCAAATCCCGGGAAAAGGGGATGGAGTGAAGATCAGCTGACAAGAAAGGACCTATTTCCTTAGTAAATACAAAGTACTAAGGACACCCAGAGGTTTTTGGCACAGTTAAGGCCTGAGCGATGACCTGACAACTACAGGAGTAGGAATTTAAGAAGAAGAGTGGTGCAAAGGACATGCCACTATAGACGTGAGAGGTGCACTGTCAGATAAAGCGTCAGAGTTAGAGGAAGTCGCACCAAACGGACAATGGAGTTAAATCTTAATGTGGTCTAGGAGAACCACATGGGTTTTTGGGTTTTGGGTACTATGGGGTTTGTCCCATAGTTATTGTAATATGTGACCTTCCCACACATCTATATGTAAGGGTAATTTTGTATGAGGAAGGGTTGGTGGTTGTTAGACGTTGGTTGGTTGGATTGGTTGTAATAGAAGACTAGTGATAAGAGATAGAACAGACTCTATAGCTGAGTGCATAGAGATATGATTGTAGAGAAGAGTCTACAGCTAAGTGTGCAGAATGGAACGGTTACCCTTCCAAGCTAATATAACAGTAGTTACTATGGATGTAGCTCCCACCTGGGGGTGAACCACGTAAATCTATGTGTTTTTGTGTATGATCTTATGACGTGATTTGTATATGAGTTTATGGTGTGTTTATGTATTTGCTTTCATGTGTATGTCAATGATAATTACATGTTAAGTAGATGGAATACATATGTATGAATGTTATGGAGGAACACTTAAGAATTGTGAATGCGTAGCTAATTGGTGAATATCGTAGAGATTTAGTGTAGTTCTATCTATATACTATTGATAAGTTGCGAAGTGCGAAGTCGTATGTTCCTTCTCTTCTTCTTATTGATGTTAAAAAGGACTTTTAGCGAGGTTTTTAACCACATATGCACATCGCCACGGTTACAGAAGCTTGATTTGGTAACCCCCCATATTCGCTTCGGGTGAGACTTCATCTTGTTTACAAGTTGATGTTGAAAGGGCCAGCGAAAGGGGTTTTGTTGTTGCTACGCTAATTTCGCCGAACCCAGGTCTATCTAAGCAAGCCAACAATCCTGTTAGTTATATTTTTTGTAATTAGTTATGACTATTTTTTTTTTGTATACACCCCACTTGTCGGGGATGTTTAAGTTTGAATATTTGGAACTTTATAAACTTGAGTAGCAGTCATAGATATAGTAGTGTCAATGTTTTAATTTTTCATATTAGTAGTAACTCTGACTTGGAGATGGTGGAAAAATTAATATGGTTGTGTTGTTGGTATGCTTTCCCAAATGGTAGGCGAACCACTACAACACCTGTTTTTTTCACTTGAATTTTAATTCTCTAATATGATGCGAGCTTTACAATAAAAGCAGTGTTATATATATAATTCTAAACTAATTTCCTATAGCTACATTTGTACCCCTACTACTAAAACCAAGCCTCCACAGTTCTCTGTTGAGAATATCAACAAGGGACTATACAAATTTGAATCTCTTTACTTGTGAATGGAGTTAAAAATAACAAAATATTTAACATATCCAAGCATATATAAATATTTTTAAACTACAAAGGACCTATGAACATATTGGATACCAATATCAAGATTGAAGAGCTATGTAATGTAAATTTCTAGATAAGGTAACCTTGAGTAGAGCTCAAAACCTATATATTTGTCATCATCCAATGAAATATAATTAATATCATAATTCATTCAAATCTTCTCATTCGATGGAATATTTTCAATTTCATATAGATTATCTTGAATGCAATGTAATAGCCCCAAGGGGTAGCTTAGTTGGTTGGATCTTTCGAGTCCAAAATTGAAGCAATCAAGGTATTAGAGGTTCAAATATCTGAGTCCTTTTGGGTTAGGCTCCTGAACCTGAGCCAATATGGTGAGTCCCATTTGGGTGTCCCCCCTAAGAATTATTATCATGGATGTAATCAACAAGCCCTCCATCTTCCGGGGCTTTGAACCACATGAAAAAAATGCAATGTAATATCAAATAAAAATGCATATCATAGATTATAATTTCAAATTTAATAACATTGAATATTAAGTATTACACTCCACAACTTCCAAAAGTCCCACCCTTTGGATACAAATATGGGACAAATCTATGTAGAATAACATCCTTAATTTCATACTCTTGTATTTATTTCCATCCTTCAATGCATTGAATAGAAACCACATTATTTTGCAGGAATTATTCATATAAGGTAAATGATAAATAAATATATAGGGTTTTGAATAACATACTTAATCTCATACTATTGTATTTATTTCCATCCTTCGATGCACTAAATAGAAACCAAGTTATTCTTCATAAATTATTCATACAAGGTAAATGATAAATAAAGATGTAGGGTTTCTTCTCCAAAAAGATAAATATTTTTAAGGGTTATGGAATATGAATATTCTTGAAGGTCAACGAGGTTAAGTATCATTTAGCATTTAAAAATATTATCAAGAGAAGTTTATAAAATCATAGTAGATAGGGAAAATGGTTGAATGTACTATTTAAAGACCAATGTCAATTTAACTACCAAGAGTTTTTTAGGGACTATATATACTAGATCACCTTATAGATCGACTAAAATCAACATGATAGGAAATGAAAAATAGACTGCTTCTTGTCCTGAACTATATATAACACCAAGGGTTATACATATATTTCAAAAGTCAACAAGTGCTTGCTTGAGTATATCATTATAACTCCATAAATTTCAAGAAATTCTTGAATAGACTTGCTCGATTGACTCATTACTTAAAGCTAGGAAATATGGGTGTAGAATATAGAGTTTTTTTTAATTTGGATTGTGCTTAGTCTTTGGTTTGTAAGCCTACAAGGTAGCACGTAGAACATTCATAAGTTTCAGTTATTTTCTTTACATTTTCCTTATATTTTATTCTTTTATCATTATGGAGGGAAACAATTATGCTAAATCAAATGATATTTATATATTTGTTAAAAATGGATGATAGTGTACATAACAAATTAGCACCAATAGAAAAATAAATAGGCAAAAATATATTATAAGGTTACCCATATCAAGGGAAATCCCACTTTGTGCACTCCTGAAGCTGATATGATAGCCTCTCCATTCGGTAACACCACCTCCTAGTTCAACCAAAGCAGCGAAAATCGAATGGAAGAAACTTTCCCTCATCAATAAATAGCCTATGTGAAAATATATGGCAGCCACTCATGCAAGCAAAGAAGTTGTATGGTTGCAAAGATTATGTTCAGGTGTTAGGTTTGTACAGAAAGATGTAAGGTTAGATTGTGACAGTCAAAGTGCAATCTTCCTAGCAAAGAACTCTCCTTATCATGCTAAGACAAAGCATTTTGATGTGCAATATCACTTTGTGAGAGATCTGGTCAAAGACCAGAAGTTGTTGCTAGAGAAGGTTGACACCTTGAAGAATGTTGCAGACTTATTAACAAAGTCTGTTAATACAGAGAAGTTCTCTTGGTGTAGAGAATCTATGGGCATTGATTCCATGAACCTGTGACTTTATGAGCACATGACTCATTGTTATGCAGAGAAAACAACAAGTGGGAGAATGTTGGGTGTGTGTTATATTCTCTGCATGTATGTGAAGGGGAGAGTGCATCTGTCAGCAGCACAAGTGATGACCCCTCTAAAAATATGTAATTTAATCCCGGTTAAGGGATTGGGGTCTATTGACTAATCTAGGTTTTAACAAATTAGGGTTTTGGATGCTACAGAATACCTATATTGTATTGTGAGTGATTCATAATGAGATGATGAGAAAAATAGGAGTGGTGGCTCCAAGGTTTGTTGGTTTTTTTGGTTAAGGATTTCCACGGTAAATCTCTGTGTACTATGTGTGAATGATGTGATGTAATCTCTGTTTTGCTTAAAACAGTCTGTATGCTTTGCTTCTCTACATAGGTTTAAACTTACATAGACATTGTTAATGTGCACTATGAGAAATATTCCACTATCCATTTGCACTAAACAGTAAATAAGACGAAGGCATAGGTAAATTGCATCATTTTTTTTTTTCCTTAAAATTGAAAATCACCATAACTTCGGGACGAAGTTTCTTGAAGGGTGGGTGTATGTAATGCCCCATATCTTGATAGTCGTTAATTAAAAACTCTAATGTGAATTAGCTTAGCATTGTATTTGCTTATTATCTGTTTGACGAAGATAGATTGATTAAGATGATTGTTATGTACACATGTGGACTCCCTTGAGGTTGTATGGCAAATGGAATTTACTGTTTAATTTATTAATGGCAATGTATATGTTACTTCATATTGAACACGCAAATTGAATATAGAATATCCATATGTGGAATGCTAATTTAGTTGTTTGCAAAATTACTTAAATGATTATTTGTAAATGTTGTATTAGTGATATGGATTAACACTTGAAAGAGTTGGGTATGTCTATATATATGTTTCATGTTAATGATGAAAGTTATTCCACATGTTGATTGGCTATGAGATAGGCAGATTCCTATATCGCCAAGGGACATGAGATGTATTGGACATCATGAGTATAATGATGTTATATAAAATTTCATGCTATTTAATTGTGAATTCCAATATTTCTATGACTTGTGGGTGAGTGTGAGTTTTGACAAGAATTGTGACTTGCCCAAAGTGGTTTTTTCAATGACAGGACCCCTTAGATCAGTGATGGCACGGTATGGTTGATGTAGGGTGTTGACCCTAGTACTATCAGGAGGGGTGGAGGCATTTCCCACCGTCGAACCTCTGAAACCCAGAGTCGTGGGAGGGCTGTTTTGAGCATGTTCCTGTGGATGTGGGATGACGACTAGTGGGTGCCTGCTGGGGAAGCTTGGTCAATGTGGTTGATCGACACTTCCGCTTACAGGTTCTATACATGGTCATACGCGTAGTCGAGATTCCATGGTATATTCCAACAGAGGACGGGATGGTGAGGTAAGGAGATGGAAGTAGTGGTGATTAGGGGGTTGGAGTACTAATGGGATGGATGGGACCAATGATGGATTGGATGGTGTTCTTGATTTTTATATGCCGGATTTCATCATTATGTTTATTTAATTATGTCTTATTGCTTCTGTATGAATGATTATGAATGATGAATGATGCATTGTTTAATTGTTCTTCTATGTGTTGTTTGTAATCATGTAATAATGATCTATTAGGAGCATTAAATGTAATTATTAGTACCCACTCTTACGACGTGTGCACTGGCCATGCATACGCCAATTCATGAGTACAATACTGCGATTGCTCGATCGATGAATAAATTAATATGGTTATATTAGCTAATAGTAGCTTGGTTGATGAATTGTTGAAAGTATCACTTGTGAGTTGAAAGTATGAGTTTGTTGACTTGTTTAATATGTTTTAGATTTATATAAATTATTTGGATTATTGAAATACATATATAATTATATACAAATAATATAAATTATTTCATAGTATAATATACTATATGAAAATATCTTATTTGATTTATGTATGAGAGGATAATATAAATAAATGAATAGATAGGATTGCACAAGTTTTTAGAAAAGAGTTGTCATAGTTACATTTAAGGTAGAAGCATGACAAGTGAGACTTTGCAACCATGTGTAATAATATTTTATTAATTTAAATTAAATTGCTATTTTTTTAGAAAATGAATTTATTGATTGTTGACTATTATTTTTGGAATTTATTGATGGATGAGGAGGAGTTTTGATAAAAATATGAGACTTGAGATTGGAAGGAGGAGGTTATTTTCTCTTGAAGGATATTTTGGTAAGAGTTTTGATAGGAAGAGGTATTTTGGATAATTTGGGGTATGAGAAGTTGGGAAGAGTTGGAAGAGTTTGAGAACTATTGGAAGATTTGATACATAGCCTACTAGTGCATCATTGTTCTGTTCTTTGGGGGTCTCGGGCACGAAGGGCCAGGAGGCCATTTGGATGGGACCGTTCAATGGTTTTCTAGGGCTAGGGATCCGGCTAGGCCCCTAGTTGGCTGGGAGGTAAAACCGTGGTCCCGCTTTGGGTAATGAAGATGGAAGCAACTCGAGGAGAAGAGGGAAGCTTGCTCAGTTTGGACTCTGTCACTATTCTTATAATGAGGTATTTTTCTTGTGATTTTAAATTGTTTATATGTTGTTGTAAACTTCTCATATGATTTTATTGCTACATGATTTATAATGTTAATTTATGTTGTGTGAATTACCAATGAAGTTTTAAAAATTCTAAGTTATTTGATGCTATTGCAAAATGCTTATACGTTGTTTATATGTTGTTATGGTTACACGGTAATCATATGCTACTTAGTCACAAAATCTATGTTTAATTAGATTAAAATTTATAATGCCAATGGAGGCATTACAAATACCTCTTCTCTTATCGACATGGTCCGTTCAAATCCATCTCGCTTAATATTCATTGTGAGGTCAAGAGCCTATCCTCTACTGACAATGCCATGCATGTTTTTGGAACTAACTCGGTCACAACTTTGTGATGTGGATTTTTTGAGCTCATGCTTCGTGGGCTATTGTGACATCAAATTTTGAGTGATTTGTGCAAGAATGCACATATCAAGAGGGAAACAATAGTAAAGGTATATCCATTATGGAATCTCACGCGCAAGGGAGTCAGATGAGCTGGATTCCAACTCAATTCAAGTGGTGATAGGAATAATGCATGTACCACAACTGAAAGAGAATGAAAAATACTCAAATGCAGAGAGTGCAGGATACTCAGATACACAGTGATCAATGTAGAGAGCATCAGGTTACTTCAATGTAGGATTCTCAATTACAGAGGGAATCCAGATGCAAAGGGAGCAAGATACCTAGGTGCAGAGGGAGCTTAGTACTCCAACACATAGGGAGTAGCTGCAACACAATGGTTGACTTCAAAGTTTGATATGGAGGTGTTAGGATATTCCTATACTCCATGCTAGTCCTACTATCTTTCCAGTCATTTTCATTTTCAATCATGCATGCAAAATTAGGGTTTGCATGCATTCTAGGTCATCAGTCCCAGCACCTAGTCCTCAGCAAACTAGCCCTCGTAGATTCTTTCAGATCATTTCTATGCCTCCCAGTGACTAATGCGCCCTCCTTTTGCTCCACTGCATGACAAGGGTGCCTTCTTCACCTACCAGTCCAGTTATATTCAGTTATATTGAGTTATCTTCAGTTACTTCCTTGATTTAAGGATTAACTGACTCTTTACTGAGTTTATCACTCTATTGGACCTCCAGTGAGACTAGATTGACCATTCTGACTCCAGTTAACTCCTATGGCGCCCTCCACTAAGCCTCCTTCACTATATTAGTGCTTCCATGTGCCAGTTACACCAACCACATTCAGTTAGACTTAGTTTGACTCCCGGTTGATCATTACTTGTGCATTGATGACTTCACTGATGAGAAGGTGGACTCCTAGTTAGGCATTGATGACTCCCCACTGATTATGGATCTGTGCATGAAGGCCAATTCGAATTCCTCCTAGTGAATTCAAATCCTCATACTCAACATTGTATATTTACCTGTTTACTATTCAGTTTAATGTAACATGTGTAATTATTCTGCCTCAATCAGAGTTTCTTTGGATCTAAGTTCTATTGCTTGTCTCTTGTTCTATTATTCCTAAATTCTTTCATTGTGAGGTTTACATCATCTCTTTGGATCTTATGTGGGCAATTTCACAGAGGATCTTGGATTGATTAGAAGTCTGTCAGAAATTAGGTGAAATATTCCTTAGACTAGGAAAGTACACAGTTGAGATCTTGAGAGATTCAGGATGATGGACTGCAAGTCCATGGATACACCTATAAGGACAAATTTGGAGAAGGTGAGTGATTCTGATTCAGATTTGGTGAAAGAAGGCATGTGTTGAGGTACCTATGTAGTACAGTTGGATATGGCATGAGATATGAATTGGATGATGAAGTGGATCTACCGAGATATACAGGTTCTGACTAGGTCGAGTGAAGTGGACAGAAAGAGCAAGAAGCAAATTTCTGTAGCACTCGATGCAACACATGTGGAGTATATCGCATCCTGTGTCACAGATCGGGAAGTAGTGTGGTTTTAGGGAGCTTGTTGCTGGAATTCATCAGAGACATGGTGCAGAAGAGGGTAGTGCGGCTCCAATACATATCCATAGATGACCATATTGCAGATATTATCACTAAGCCTCTATCTAGACCAAAGTTTGTATACTTCAAGGACAAGATTGGTGTGATGGAGAATTCACTCCTCGTTGAGAGGGAGTGGTATCATGTTGATGTTTCTCCAGGGTGCATCATTGGGAAGACATTCTACTAGATTGGTCATCTGATTTGATCAAGGAGAATGATACATTCACTCACGGGAAATGGCCATGTGATTTGGCCAGTGGTGAATGGCCTTGGCATAAACTTTCTTAGCCATGTGATAAGGATTCAGGTCACATTGCATACTTTGTGAGGGAGTGATCCATGATGGAGTAATCTATCTCATTATAGAGCTGGTTTGACTTGTTTATTTGATAGGGAATAGCTACACCTTGTGGATTGTGGTTATGTGTGTACCAATATGAGTTCTGTGTAGACTCCTTGTCATGTGTGGACTGTGGTTGTTGTTAATATTTGGTTAATCTTTGAACTTTAATTCTCTTAGATGCGGAAACTTAAACAATGAGACAATTCAATCACATGAAATACATACATCCATAATACAAGATATATCCTAGGGAAAATCCTCAATACTATGAGAATAAAAACCCCATCAATTATTCTCATTATAATATAATGGATAGCAGAGAATGCTTTCTTTTACAACATAACATATTGGTTTTGGAAGATAAGAGATCACCAAACACTCTTGATGAATATGCACAACTAATAGAGAAGAGAGATCAATCGGATGTGTTCCCATCACAACAATAACAAGAAAGAACAATACCATGCACAAAGAGAAGCACCTTTCCTTCAATGGAGAAGAGAATTTGATTCACATTGAATTCATCAATCTCGTATAACATATTTATACATTATTCTATTCTATTTTTATCTTCAACTCCAGAATGAACTCACCCTCCAACTGGATGTATCAATATTGCATGCATAAGTGCGCCCTGTTGGAATCGATTTAATGTTGAGAGAGGGGGTTGAATCAATATTAGCGTAGTTATTAGCATATTTTACCTTCTTTAAACAGATTAATCCTTACTTAATATTTATCTCCTGCTATGCATCAGTAAATAAACATTCACACATATAAGCACCACATCATCAACACATAAGACACATGATTTTTATGTGGAAACCCAAATGAGAGAAAACCATGGAATGCTTCTTTATAGTGAGAAAATACATTCAATGAAGCACCAATTTCCTTTTTTTACTAGCACCAACTGGAAGGAGGCACCAACCCCCTGTTTTTTCTCCAGCACCAACTGGAAGGAGGCACCGACCCCTCATCACTTTGTTTTACAGGAACCGACCTGAAGGAATCTACGACTCGATGTCTCCTTGTTTTATAGGAACCAACCTGAAGGAAGTTGCGACTCCATGTATCCTTTTTTTATAGGCACCAAACTAAAGGAAGCTGCGACTCCCTGTCTCCTTTCCCCGTCCAAACACCCTGATGTCTAAAATATTTTACTATCTTGCCAAACTTCAACTCTGCAGGCTGCTTCAAGTATTTTGATTATGATTATGTTGTGCGCTACCTTCGTATGCATACTGTACTCTGTCACTGCACTGCATACATCAATTGACTTCTCATTCCTCTTAAATCACACTTAGGCTAATGAAATGCTTCTTGTATTGTGTGCTCTAATGAATCTGCATATTGCACTTCTGATTTTGCATTCTCTTCTACGTGACTGCAAAACTCAACTGATACTATGCTTTCAATTGATAGTTTGCTGGTGAAAGTGAAGCACCAGTAACAGATGGAACTATGCACATTTTGATGTGTCAGTTCTGATAAAGTGTTACAATTACTCAGATAATATGTGACGTCCTGTACATCAAATAGTTGTTCCGTTCAGTTTAACGCACTTGTCTTAGATCATCTGCATTGTGATGCACCTCTCGAGTTCTGTTGTTGTTATGTTTTTGCGCATCAGATGGAATATTCAACTTTGTACACTTTCACTTATGTTCTTATCCATCAGCTAGACATCTACGCAATATCTTATAAATATCGGTTCTGTCTCTACGCTCTGTATTTAAAATATCTATGACTATCGATGTGTTGATTGCATTAATGTCCTTTAAGATATCTAGCACTTTCTCATTCGTCAGTATGTCTTCCTTTTGATGTTTGTGTAATTGTCACAGATCTACATCATCATTCTACGCACCATCAAAAATTTGTTCTACTTCATGTGCACATTCGACTCTTCGCTAGATCATATGTTCTGTCCACGAGCCGCTTGATGCCCTCACAAACAACTGAAACTTTTACACAAAAAACCCTTGTTTTCTTGATTTCAAGCTTACACCAAATCTTCAACTTGCATCTCTATTTATACATGTCCTGCACAGATGGTCTATTCGCAAGTTGGTCATAGCATCCGTTCTTCCATACTTCATGGATTTTGCATATGCCACGTGTCATCATCTGCGCTATTGATGTGTCATATTAGATGTATCAAACCCCCTCAAGGTACACAACTCAATGGAACTCTACACCTTCATTGCGTTCTTGATGTAACATTGCCTTATGGTATGTGCACTGTCAACCTTATACTTCGTCTTAGTGTGACCATGACTTGTGCTATACCAACCCTTGTGGGTAATGTGCCCTTCTGATATCAATACTTTGTGTAATTTGCGCATTCTCTAGCTTCTTCTTAGTGAGATTATGACCCGTGCTTCATCATTGCATTTGGGTGATGTGCCCTTGGTGTATAGATACTTTACAGAACCTACGCATACTCTGACTTCTATTTGGTACAACTTTGACTTCTGCCTTGTCATCACTTGTGGGACTTGCATACCTCATGTTCGTCGATTGTGGAATTTGTGCATATATTAACTTCGACCCTTGTATAATTCTAGGAGTCCGTGCTCATTCCACTTACGGAAAGCATTGGCTATGCTTGTGCACTTTTAGGATTGTCCGACCATCTATTGTTTCTTTCTTCCCACGCACTCCCAACCATCAACCAAACAATGCTTAGGCTTGCTTGCATACTTGCACCATTTTTTCAACCAACTTGTTGGTTTTTTGAGCATATGTACCATGGTCCAACCAACTCCTTCAATTTGCTGGCATGAGAGAGTATGCCTTGGTGGACTTGATTTCTGCGTAAGGGCCAAATGATGTAGGATTCATTACTTGTGTTTCTTCTTGAACTGGATCTTCTTGAAGCATCTTCTTGATATGCAAGATGTATCATCTTATGTAATTATTCAAACTTGACCTACAAAATGTATCCTTGATGCACTCTTAGATATACTCCAAAGTTGCTTCAGTGTTGTATCCTTGATATACATCTTCAGACATAATGCACTCTTATATATACTCCAAATTTGCATACATATCTTTCACCTTCACCATATGCACATATACTTATGTTTTCCATGCTTTCTTGATCATGCACATAGACTACCTCAGAGTGGCTTCTTCATACTTCTGCTGGAATGTTGTATCTACTTTGACTTAGGCTGACATCAATGACTCATATTGAATCAGTTGACATCCTCTTTAACATTTGTGGCAGTCAAAAACTTGACATCTTCTTTAGTTGACAATAATGAAAACCAATTCTCAACAATCTCCCCACATTGAATGACAATCGAACACTTGAAATCCTCTTTATTCAAACACTTGACATCAATGACAACCAATGCTCAATAATCTCCCCCTTTGGCATTGATTTCAACAACTTATGAAGCTATGCCTAATATTATTGAGTTGTATGCTTCATCTGTGTTTGGTTGCATTGCTCCCCCTATGTATTTACTCCCCCTGAGTTCTTTGGGATTTTGGCTATTGCATTATTTTTCAGTACTTCTGCAATATTTGCTTGAACTGTGCTCCTTCCTATCATATCTGCGCAGAACCTGTTTTCAAGTGTTCTTATTCACACTCTTTCATGCCTACTGTCTTTTCATACTAATTTTTTGATGTCTGCAATTCTTCCCTTTTTGTGTTATCCTGTTGACTTCATTCATATTTCATGCCTTACCTTCATGTGTTTCTCGGCTTCGTCTACCTTTGATATCTTCAACTTCATGTATCTATCCTTGGCTTCATCAGCATCATGCATCTATCCTGAGCTTCATCAACTTCATGCATCTCTCCAAGGTTGACATCAAAGGAAAAGAGATCCATTGCGCAATGTAAATTCTTTCTTTTATGTTTTGTGCCCGAACTAGTATTGACTATTTCCTGGTATAACTCCCCCTGTCTTTATACCTCATTTTTTAGTGTCTGTTTATAATTATCTTTGATTGTTTTTCTTATATAGATGTTATAATTGCTCTTTCATCTTGTTGTCTTGTTCTTGTCACAATGGCTTAACTCTTCTTGTGCAGTGATTCTTGTTGTTATCCTTACTTATCCATTGTGCATGTGCATGAGTCAGTTCTTTATTGGTTTTGCATTACACTCCATGCACCTGACTACTTCACCTGTCGCATTTATTGCGCCATCACAGAGTCTTGTCCTATGTAGTCGCATCATTTGCTAAATATATGACAAGTTTTCATTCATCGACCAACTTGGTAAAAGAAAGTGGACATGACACTTAGTTCATGTGGCAAGAGTGATGTGTCATTTTCGTACTGGAACCTTTTAAGGTACAATCTTTATCGTATGGTGCAATGAATCGAAATTCCCCCTTTTTGTACTGATTCCAAAAATTCATTAAGTTCAACATTTATGTCTGGAAACTCCACCATCCTTTCTGACTTGTGCGGCATTGAATGCCTTTCTTATCACTTTACTGCATGCATGCGAACTTTCCTTAATGGCTATAAAATCCTTATCACAGTAGGATCTAGCTACTATAGATGCCTCACAATTGAAAGATTTAACAATCTATGCAAGATATAAGTGCATAAATAATTCTAGAAAAACAAATGATCAAAACCAGTTACAAATGATAAAAAACCAGGAAAATAAATGATCAAAAACCATAATTACAAATGATAGGGAGAGGGAGAAGAAGAGGAAGGAGAGCGAGAAGGAGAGGAAGTTTAGGTAGAGGGTAGGGAGAGGGAGAATAAGAGGAAGTTCAGGTATATAGGGAGATAGAGGAGGATTGAAGGAGTAGAGAGTGAGAGCGAGAGAAAGAGAGAGAGAGAGAGAGAGAGAGGGGGGGGGGGGTTGAAATGGGGTGAAGGGGAGGAGGGTTAGGGAGGGACAAGAACAAACAAAGGTGAGGAGGAGGATTAGAGTTAGGGATAGGGGTGGCAGGGGGGGTTTGAGATAGATGAATATGAAAACAAAACTACATTTCGTAATAGTAAACAAATGTGCACACACGTTATTAGTGCGTATGCACTAAATAGCACGTACGCGTTTTTTATGCATATGGGCTTTTAGTGCATACGCATGTATTTAAAATAACGCGTATGCGCTGTTTAAATTTCTCAATTTTGGCAGGAAATTCCTTTCCCACCAATGTGGTGGATGTCTTGGCCGCTTTGGTTTTAGGTTCGGGTTGCCAAACTAAGTGGCTTGGACTGTGTTATAACAAAATACATCTTATTCTATAACTTATTCTATTTCGACCATGATTATCCGTATGCTACTCTTGTCCACTACTAATGAAATTACACACACTTGTAGAACTATGTGTGCAGATTCCGAATATGTAATCTTTTATTAAAACTATTATTTTTTTCTATTTTTTATTTAATTTTAATTGGACTAATGTCAATCTTACACAAAATGTAGGTTATTTCTTCCGGCTATAACTTTTGATTGGCTCACCTATTTTGAAAACGGAAAAGAACCCGCACAAGTACACACAAAGACCTACATCCTAAAAAAAACAAAGTTCATTGATTATGTTAAGACCATGATGTCAGGGCCCAATGCTCGACCTAGTCATTTTAGGGCTTGGTCGAATTCCTTAATTTAAAGAAAAATTAAAATTAACATAAATAAATATGGAAAAATAGCAAACGACCTATTATCTACGATTCTATATATATTGTTTCACAAAATTCCACCATTTGCAGACCAAGGGCCCAACGCAAACATATTCATTATGTTTTCTTAAAAAAATAACATGCCAACCGTAGGATAAGCCCATTTTTGGGAAGAACTATACTTAATTTCCATAAATAATAGTTATATATTCTGGAAGGTAATCCATTTGTCTACGTTTCATCTTCTTAGGCCATATTCCAAAAAGTTGTGTAGGTAGCTCTAATATTGCTTTTTGACGTTCATATTTCAGCTTTTACAGAAGTCCATTGCAGATAACCCGTCATGAGTGGCCAACATTAGCTTGCACCAGCCCATAAAGTATATTATTTAATTCTTAAAAAAAAGTATTTTATAGTGTAGATTTTCAATTTATAGTCATTATAATTAATTTTCTAAAAGAATTGTGATAAACGTGGAAATGATAAAATTATTGTATTAATTTATTAATTATTATGAACGTATTAAAATTGTGTAAAATTAATTTGTGAAGTATAATTTTTTTTTAAATATATATAAAACATAAAATTTAAAAAATATATATATATTTGTTTGTTTTCATAAACTTAAAATCATATCCACATAAATTTAGCTCACATCTTAATCATCATAATGGAAGTAGTCTTCTATTCATCATTTTAATCATCATATTGAAGTACTCTATGAATGTATTGAATTTTCTAAAAAAACATAAAATAGAAGACATTTTCAAAAAGCAAAATAGAAGCGACTTTCAAAAAGCAAAATAGAAGTGATTTTCAAAAAGCAAGAAAATTGAAGTGATTTTCGAAATGAAAAATGGAAGTGATTTTTTTTTTTTAAATTGATCTCCATGAATCATATTGAATAAATAAAAATAAATGAGTGACTTTTATTATTATTAAGTATTGAATTTAAAAAGAAACAAAATGGAAGTGATATTTTTGGATTTTGTTTATGATAATATAATAATAAGGAAGTTTGTAAATTTTAGATTAATTTTTAATCGTGTAAAATTATTATAATATTTTTTATGGTACATTAAAATATCAATATTTATAATATTATATAATACATTTAATATTTTGAAAAAAAAAACTTATTAAAATATTAATACAGTATTTTGTCATTACAAAATGAAAATTGTAAAATATTAATGTTTATTTCTTGATATTCAAATAAAGTGTTTATGGGTAACAATTATAATAAAAAATAATTAAGGAAAAAACAGGAAATCTTTACAAATTTACATGCATTAATGTTTGAAACATTTTTTTTTTCATTTTTTTTAATCATGATTTTCATGGTATTTACAATTAAGAAAAAACATAAAATATTTACAAATTTACATGCATTAATATTTGGAAACCTTTTTTTTTTTCAATTTTTTTAATCATGATTTTCATGGTATAGCATCAATCAAATTTCAAAGAAACTCATATAGAAATTTAAATAAATAGGGAAAAAAACTATATTTTACATTTTGGGATTTTGTTTATCATAATATAATGATAAAGAAGTCTATAAAATTTAGATTAGTTTTTAATTGTGTTAAATTATTATAATATTTTTTGATGATATAGTAAGATATCAATAGTTATAATATTATATAATAAATTTAATATTTTGAAAAAAATGTACTAAAATAAAATTACAAAATGAAAATTGTAAAATATTATTGTTTACTTCTTGACATTCAAATAAAGTGTTTATGGGCAAAAATTGCAATAAACATATGTAAAAAAAGAAAAAAAAATGGTCCCTCTTGTTTTTAGAAATTCAAAATTGGAACTACTATTGGCAAATAAGGAAAAAACATTAAATCTCTACAAATTTCCATGCATTAATGTTTGTAAACCTTTTTTTTCACTTTTTTAATCATGATTTTCATAGTATGGCACCAATCAAATTTCAAAGAAACTCATATAAAAATTTAATTAATTAAAAAAAAATAAAAACCAAAACTATATTTTGTACTTTAGTTATGCTAAAAAATTAAATGTCATAATCCCACCTTTTTTTATATAATGCACAAATAGTTGTTCATATTGGTAGTTAATAGTTGAAATTGATGCGAATACCAACATGTAAACTAGTTGAAATTGATGCGAATACCAACAAATCATAAAATGATCTCATAGTTTGTTGAAGGAAGAACGATGGTAAACTAGTTGAAATTGATGTGAATACCAACAAATCATCAAATGATCTCATAGTTTATTGAAGGAAGAACAATGTTGTTAAGGGATACAAAACTTAGATATATAATGATTTAAATGTTTCCTACATAAAATCGGCACAGTTTCATGCAACTCACATCAAATATACATTTGATTTAACTTGATGCATGGGTAAACATATATTCAAACATGCTTACTCACGAAATTCTTCCATAAACTTAGGGTGAAATGTTGTCATTTGAGAAACTATGGCGGGTACTTTAACCAGTTTGGACAAAATTGTGCTTCAAAAAGACCTATTGGTAGGTACTTTAACAAAAATTGTAAAAAACCATAAATTTAAAGATATTTTTTCTATATATAAATAAGAAAAATATAAAATTGAAAAATACAAAAATTAGTAGTAACCCTGAACTTGGAACACCCACAATGCCGGCTGGTTGTGGTAGCGTAGACACCCTACTGCCTCATTGCAGGTAACACCTTCTAAGTGACTCAAGATAGGGATGTTAGACTTTGAATCCTTGCTTTCAAGTCTGGAAAAGGGAATAAAAGAAAAGTAAGAATATCAACATATGTAAAACCGCAAATTATTATTAGCAAATGAGGATAAAATAAGAAATCATGGATTAGATTTTAAATCATACAAAAGAAAAGGGAATAAAAGAAAAGTTTTCAAGTCGAAAAGGGAATAAAAGAAAAGTAAGAATATCAACATATGTAAAACCGGAAATTATTATTAGCAAATGAGGATAAAATAAGAAATCATGGATT
Source organism: Larix kaempferi (assembly GCA_027924585.1). Lineage (NCBI taxonomy): Eukaryota > Viridiplantae > Streptophyta > Pinopsida > Pinales > Pinaceae > Larix > Larix kaempferi. Next base: position 567,139 of record BSBM01000316.1, on the reverse strand, counting down.
AGATTTTAAATCATACAAAAATCTGGAAAAAAAAATTGAAAAACTTTTCTTTTACATTGAGGAAATTTGATATAGTCGTATTAGGAAACATTTTTTTTATTTTTTCCATCAATTTTTTAATCTTAATTTTCATGATATAGCATTAACAAAATTTCAAAAAAAATTAAATAAAAAATAAAATAAAAACATAAACCAAAACATTAATTACACTTTACACATTTTGAAAAATTAAATATATTTGTATGAAAATAATAGAAAAAGGAGAAAACAATAGTCTACAATAATAATATGAAAAAAAATGCTATATGATTTGTAGCGTAGCTCCAATTGATATTAAGGATATGTTATGTCCATAAATAAAAATAATGTTAAATTATAACTCTATATTCTAAATTGATGTTATATATCATGAACCCTCCTTCCTCAGTAGTTTTTTTACACTTGGAAAGTGGATATTCTTAGCTCGCCAAGATACTTGATAAGCATAAAATTTTAAGCTTTAACATATGAGAGACCTTCCTTTACTTTTGTAGATACCGAAGTTTTGTACCCAAACATATTTCAATATGGATTATATAATTGCCAAACATATTTCAATATGGATTATATAATTGCTAAACATTGGGAATGGGAATCCATTATTAAAGCATGAATATATCCTCCATAATTATCATGAAACCCCACATGAGTCCTTTTTTCAGTACGGAAAGAAGCAGGACACCCAGACTTCTACGAATCAAGCGATACTTTTCCAGCGTTCACACATGTTTTGGTGGGTTATGAGAGTCCTACTTTTTAGAAGGTTTGCACCACCTAACGCATTCGGAAAACTTGAAGGAGATTAAAAACTAATTGGTTTAATTAGTAAAAAGATTGAACGCCTGGTCGAATTCTTGAGGGAACATTTAAAGGGAAAAGGCCTTAAAAAGAGACTCAACTCATTTACTCAGCTAGAAAAAAATCGCAAGCAGTGAGATTCCTATTCCAAGTTCAAACAACTCGGAAAGTCTAATTAATAAAAATTAATAAAATCGATGCCGTGAAAGCTCGTGGTCTGATAACTTGTAACTTGGTAAGCCCGCTAGCAACAACACGTATGAGCCACCTACCAGGTTTAATAATTTTGTTGATGCCATCAAATGTGTTAAACACGTAAGCGCTTGCTACAAACACGAGAACTTCGAAGCTTTCAAGCCATGGGCTGCTCAGTGTAAGCCCGTCCACGTAAGTTGCTCAATGATATTATTAGAGGCCCAATGGTCCATGATCCATGGATGATCGAACACGTGGATATTGGAGAGTAACCAAGTCCCACTCCCAAGTCACCTAGCTAGTAGCCGCATTCCCAATTTCCCACTAAAAACTGTTGATGGGTGAAATTTGAAGCTACCCTTCTGTTGCAATTTTAAACAGTAGTGATTAATTTAATTATTGAAGGGCTTACCATGAAATTAAATTTTTTTGGCATGGTAAAATTTGAAGTGGCCTTCTATGACGTGTAAAATGACCTCTGAAGGGCCCTGAAGGCTTCAAATTTGAAGCCTGAGCGCCATGTCCCATCTCCGCAGCTGTATCTTTCACATTTAATGCACGGAATTTTGATTTTCAGACAGAATGGATACGGCGGGGCGTTCGAAATTTAAACTTGCCATCCCTGGTCCCAGTCCCTCTATAATTCACATTCCCTTTGATAAAGGAGTTGTCTCTAGGTTCGACAATAACGCCCGGCCTGAGATGGTATGGGACGGTGCCGGAGTGAGGTCACACTGAATGTTAGTAGTTTTTACTTTGTACAATTAAATTCGTACGTATTGCAGGTCCAATTAATTGTGCAAAGTGAGTTGGTAATAACTAGTTATTAAATGATCCGGCCGTCACCAGTCTTTTCTGTCATTCATAAATAAGAGTAGAAAAATATCATAGGATATAAAACAGTTTAAACACTACACTGAAAATGATATAATAATCACAATTTTAAATTTTATTAATCTTTATATAAGTATACCATTTATTTTTCAATTTTTTATATAAAATAAAATCTTACAAATTTGTTATTATTTTAAACCATTTTCAAATTTTATATAAAAATATCAATCATAAAGAAATTGCATTTAATATGGAAATTAACGAGGATCATATTGAGTTTAATATGGAAAATAAGAGCGATCAATATACAGCAATATCCAGCCTGCTGTGGCCAGACCACAGCGGTGTGGGCCGTTGAGTTTAACATGGAAAATAAGGGCTATCAATATCCAGCCTGCTGCATTCCACACCACAGCGCTGTGCTCCAACGGCGTTGGCCCACACATTAGCACCAACGTCGTTGGCCCACACATTAGCCTTAATGAAACATGTTTCATACAAACAACCAAACAAATAGATGACAACAACACTTTCTATATAGTAGATTTAAAAGGGATAACTGCTCTTGAGTTATTTATGGGTATCTCTGAAACTTAGTCATTATAAGTTACGGGTTCAATTCTTACAAAAGTCATCATAGGTTATCGGTTCAATTCTTACAATTTCAATTACGGGTTCAATTCTTACAAAAGTTATCATAGGTTATCGGTTCAAATCTTACAATTTAAATTGAACTTAGCTTAGGTTAGGTTATAGATCCATAAAAACACTCACTCTAGGTTATAGACCCATAAAAACACTGGAATTCTAAAATTTCAACGGAAAACGGACACATAAAATCACTGGAATTCTAAAATTTCTGTAACACTGTTCATACTATAACTTACAAAAATGAAAAACGGGCACAACGATATTACTGTAACTTACAAAAATGAAAAACGGACTCAACGATATTACTGTAACTTACAAAAATGAAAAACGGACACAACGGTATTAGCATAAATCCACACTAGGCCAGTCCAGTCCGGACGAACTCGCTATTACATTGTTATATCTATCTATCCATATATGTCTATAACACCGACATATATATCAAAACCTTCAGTCGGAGCCGAGAAATCTCCTTCTAAATTCAACGGCGCTTTCGGCAACCTTGTCAGGATGTGGAAGGATTTTCTTGACGCTCTCTCGCTCCATAGACGCATTCACCCACTCATGAAGCCTTGGGAACTGAGTCTCCCATGGTATCTTCCAGTTCCCCATTGTTTCAAAGGCGAGGAACCAAGAAGCATATGGGATGAATGCGATATCCATGAACCCAAACTGCTCACCTCCAAAATAAGGCTTAACGCCTTCGGAAAGCTCATTAAGCGCTCCTTCCAACAATCCCAGGTATTCCAACAAATTGCGCTTAGCTTCTTCCTGAGTTTCTCCCTTCAATTTCATAATTTGAGCACCGCCATTATCAAAAAACTGCACAAATTAAAGCAATTTAGCCGGCACCATTAATTGATCTGAGATGAAATGAAGAATTGATTCAAGAAATGAGAGCACTTGAATATAAATACCTTCTTGTCTACAAAGTCTGCCCAGAATCTTGCACGAGCTCGCTCATATGGGGTGGCGGGCAGAAAAGGATTGGAAGCAGGCCAGACCTCGTCGATGTACTCGAGAATGATGAGAGACTCGCAGACAGGGTTGCCGTTGTGGATGAGGACGGGTATCTTCTTGTGAACCGGGTTCATCTGCAGCAAAAGCTCGCTCTTGGCAGAGAGAATCTCTTCTTGGTATTCATATTTGACGCCTTTCTCTTCCAATCCAATCAAAACCCTCAAACCGAATGGACTCGCCCATAAGCTCAACACCTTCACTTGCTCCTCCTCATCAACCTTCCCCATTTTCCCCTCTACAGAACTAAAAATAAATGAGACAACACTTATCTCTGGATATATGAATGTCTGTCCTGCTTGCTTGAATGCTTGCAGAGCTTTCTACATAGGTAGTTATATATAGTGAGTGAGGATATATGAATGTCTGTCCTTTTGTGTACCGCTCAACTTTCGCCCGCCTAGTGCGTAAGCGATTACGTCACACCGCAACCTGGCGGTTCTGGCTCCCGGGTGCTCACTGCTCAGTGATCGCCGCTGGAAAAATTATCCAATTTTGGAAACTTGTATTAAAAAATCTTCAATCGTTATATACAATATACACATATTAATTTTCATTATCACTTAATATAATTTTGCAAAAAGATATGGCTGACAGCGACCTCCTCATTCCATAACCGCAACCGCAATTACTTTTGAATTCTAATTGAGCAAGAAACTGTGGCTAACATATTTTGAAGGGAATGTATTTAATAATAAAAAAATCTTCGCATAGTCTTTGTCTTTATTTCAAAGTCTTTTATCTTTATTTATTTCAAAGTCTTTTATGAGTGCGGAGCAAGAAATGACATGTCAACCTTCGTACTCAATCATATATAGATGGAAATGCTTTGCCCCCCTAAATTCACTTGCGTCCATGTTATTCTCCTTGCTTTTCTAAAGTCAGGTAACAAAAGTCCCGTCGCTTCACGTTTGAAAGTTTTTTTTATACATCAAACTTTGATACCAAACTCCATCACTTCATTCTGAAAGTTGTTTTGATAATTATAAAAGGGATATCAAGACTTTTTTTTCATAGAAAAATTCAACTTACTATTAATATACGAAATAGTAAATAAAATCAGCTCTCAGAACATACAAATACTCACAATCCCTGTCAGTTAAAGTGATAGAAGGGGAAATCAAGACTTCGATACCAAAGTCCCGTGACTTCACTTTAAATGTTATTTTTAATAATAAAATGAAACACCCAAAATGATAAACCTAAAAAAATATAACTTGTAACTTTGTTGTTGTACTTAAAAGTCTCTAATAATTTTATACTAACCTTCCTTTATTTGTTTTTAACAAATAGGATGATTACGACCATTCAAGAGGTTACTACTTAGTAGTGAAGAACTAAGTAGGAACTAAAGCGTCTCTATGGCGACATGTCGTATAATAATACATTAGGTCCCTCCTTGAGGAGCCTAGGGCATTAGAGCCCAGTCGATCTATTAGTAACTAACCCAGTCGATTAGAGTAGTAGCCCAGTTATGTATGTGTCTCCAGACGGTAGGCTGAGGAGATTCTGTGACCCATTTACTACGTTACCGCAACAGAGTTTATAATCACAAAAAAGTGATGATAATCCAAGCGGGCTTAGAGCAAGCGGGGCCTGTGCCTGCAGTATGGTTTGATATTTGTGCCTCCAATATGGTTGAAATGAAATCATATGTGGACCGTGGTTGAAATGAAATGTCACTTCTACTAATTTTGAAAATACATGTCTACCTTTAAAACCTCCATGTGAAGTGTTTACAATGTGGCACCTGTATGGCCATGGTGCCATATGTTAACGCCCTTGTAAAAGAAAACAGCAAAAAAATCAACTAAAACTCAACATTGCATGGCATTATCAAAAGATAAATGCATGGCCAAGTTTGAACGTTGAGAAGTTGCTAGGAGTTCGAACCTTGTGAAGGTAAATAGATAGCAAAAGCACTTGTTGAAAAATATCTGCAATATCAGGATTGAAGAAAGGCAAATTTCAACAAAAAATAATCTACATCTAACTAGGTAAAACCCATTTACCCAAATATCACAAATTCAAGCCAGAGGTAAACCCATTAAAGTAAATCAAGTCAAGACAAATCACAAAGTATCTATCTCTCAGAGCGTATTTGTAAGATGTAATGAAAAGAAAAAGCAACCCAAAATCATGGGCTTTGAAAAAAATAAAAGACTAGAAATCAACAGACAAATTTGCAATATGAGATATATAAAATGTAAGGACTCACGATGCTTCTTCTGCGCTCGGCAGCTACAATGAACCCAAATGCAATGAGATGCAGCGCTACAAGAAGCAGTAACACCAGTGTAGATGGCTTTATGTGCTGCCATTTCTGCACCAGAAGGGCACCGAATCTCCTCCTTTCCCTGCAGTCTCATCGTGGATACAAATGGGATGAATCCCTTTTCTATTTCGAACCCTGGATTAGCTAGTAACCAAAATGAATGGTCATTATAAGCTTCTTTCTTGCTTTTCAATGGGACAATGAAAGATGATGAACCGCTTTTGCATACACATCAAATTGTGTATCCAGAACGTCAAAGCACTTGATAGTTTTCAGGTTATTTGCATGCCACGGGCCGAGTGTTTCCTGCCACACATCGCTAATATAGTTAGCAGGGAACAAGTGAACACGAATACGTTACATGCACGAGAAGCCTTTCTAACTTCACCACTTTGCAATATTTATTGTTACAGTTAAGCAAGGGTGTTTCTATTGACTTTCAATGAAGCATAACAATTAGGTAGGGGTCGAACTTGAGTTAACAGCCCAACCGGAAATCAATTGAATAAGAGATCAAAAGGCCATAACACCTGATACCCTACCGAGTGGTGGTCCTCATGTTGATCATCTCGATCGTAGAAGATATTGGAAAATCTTGTATATTAAAGCAATTAGATCAATTAGCATAGATGGGACCCTAAGTGGGTTTGGCTTATGGGAGTAATGATCCCAATAATTATCAAAAGTCAGGCCAGTCATCCCCCCATGATTTCCATACTGCCATACATCACTTGCTTGTTATATTAATTATAGGTTCAATGTCTTTTCTTCACTTTTTGTTTTTAGTTATAAATTATTGATTTTTATATCTACTATGTGCATGTTGATAATAGCGATGGATGGTTAATGTTTAGTGAAATCTTCGCATAGTCTTTGTCTTTATTTCAAAGTCTTCTATCTTTATTTATTTTTTAAAAATTGGTCCTGGTCAATGGAACTCGTGGACCGCATATTTTGAACAATACACATCTAGTATAAACGTTGCTCGGTACTCACTATGTGGCCGACATATTTTTAAAACTAAAACACATTTATTAAAAGAGAGCAGTTTAAACAGTGCTTTTTTTTACGTTCAAATTATTATATTAATTATAGGTTTAATGTCTTTTCTTCACTTTTGGTTTTTAGTTATAAATTATTGATTTTTATATCTACTATGTGCATATTGATAATAGTGATGGATGGTTAATGTTTAGTGAAATCAACATTTAGGTTGATCGAAAAGAAAGAAAAAAATTATTTGGATTTTTTAAAATTTTATTCATATACTTAAAAAGTTTACAAAGAAACGTTTTTTTGTCACTATAATTAAAAAGTTAAGGGGTTTGTATTATGGCAAAGATAATGAAGCTGCAATTTAATGTGGATATGAAAAAGTGACTTTCATTGTCAATACTTATAGTCTCACATAAATAGCAATCATTTCCACCCATGAATTTCATAGTGTCACATAAATGGGAAATCTTTTCCACCCACAAAACTCCTAGTGTCACATAAATGGGAAATTCTTTCCACCCATAAAATTCATAAAAATTTGTTCTTATTTTGACTATATTACTTTTTTCTTAAAACTAGTATTTTTTTTTTAAATTAATTTAAAAGTTTGAGTACGAAAGTTTTCACAATATTTCATAATTATATTATACATTCTCAATTATTACTCTTTAAAAAATTACATAGTAATAACTTAGTGATTATTTTGAAGACCTAACAAAATAGTTAAAAAAATTTAAAAAGTTTTATCAAATTTGAATAAAACCTATATCTTTATATATTTAAAAACAAGTCTTCTTTTCCGTTTTCAAAATATAAATATTTAATAATTTACAATTAGTTAATGTCAATGAATTGGCTAATTTATTGTGCTTTATGGCGAACTGTTTTCAGGTTTTATGGCGAATTGTTAAAATAACAATGATTTAAGAAATTAAAAAAAATATAAGGTGGCGAATTGCCCTAATGATTAAATACCCGTCCCAACCCACTCTATGATATTTTTTTTAAAAACAATTAATAAAAAAATCTATAATAGCCATTGTTAATGATTGTTTATGGTGAAATATGTGATTTCGATGTGATTCATTATTCATGACTTTTAATGCGATATGAATTTTTTGTGTCTCCCATGTTGGCACCAAAAGCTTCAAGCTTGAATGATTAAGGCAACCTATATTCAATGGTAATGGTCAAAATTGGTTTGAACAAACCTAGAAATTGGGGTGTTAATTCTACTTAGGTTTGAAATTTCAAATATATTTTGCTTGTCAAAAGAAAATTTTATGACAGTTTTGTATATTTTTTATATATGTCATTTTACCTTTTACACAAATTCATAAATGTTAAAATTATTTACATTTTAATAGAAGATTTTAACTCAAAACAAATTCTTTTACATTTTGATATAAAATTTCAATTTTAATAATATAATTTTTTGCAAAAAGAAATACACCAAAACTCAAATCCTATTATACATAATAAACTTTTATATTTTAGCCAAACTATATTTCAACGGCATATATAATATATAGTAGCAAGATCATAATTTTTGGACTTGATGTGTGGAAAAAATCTCAAAATCTAGTAAATGCACATGGAACATTAAACAATTCTTTCTTTCTCGCTAAATATGAAGTTAATAAATTTCAGCTCAAAATCCGTATTGCAAATTCAAAAAGCCATTTTTCAAAGAGAATTGTGATGTAACAAAAAAAAATGTAAAATTGTTTGAATTTTTTTAAGGAGAATTGGAATTTTGAATGAATCTTAATCATTTCATTAATTTTTCATTTGGAATTAGATAAAATTTATAAAAAAAAATTGTTTTACTATACATTGATGTCAAATCAAATTTATGATAAAAATTCTATTTATTACACAACTAAATTATACTATCAAAATATCAAAATCTTTATTTTAAAAGATTATCATTTCCATACCAATTATATTCCATTAGCTAATCCTTTATTCACATTTCCTTTTCCATTTTTGTGGAAACATACTAAATAGTCATTAACCCAGATAAACACTTAGAATATAAACAATAATTCATGTAGATTTCTCACTTAATTCATAACATTTGAAATTGAGAAAGTTTATTGAGAAGGCTAAAACACAATAATGGCGCCTGCAGTTTTAACCATAAATTAAACAGATCATGATTTAGAAGAGAGACCCAGTTGCTACCAGAAGTTACGTGTGTTTTAACATATATGCGGTTAGAATATATGATCCTATCCATACATATGATAACATATATAGGTTAAACATATGATAACATAGATAACATATAGGTTAAACAAACGTAACATATATATATATATATATAATGGACTAACACATATATATAATGGATGTGCATTTTTTAAATTCTTAAAAATTTACACTACATGTAAATGTATAGCGGTTTTTTTTTTTTTTTAAATTAAATCTATAATAAATGGTTCATGGAGTAATTGAGTAAGTTAAGCAATTGGTACATATGTTTGAATGTTGCATAAACATAGACTTTCACATCTAATTTACTACTAGTGACATTTTTAACTCCCAACATGTTTATTTGCTATTGCAAGAGCAGGAAGAGCAGGGACTTGCTGCATTTCAACTATTTCTCTTGTTATATTAATTATAGGTTCAATGTTTTTTCATCATTTTTTGTTTTTAGTTATAAATTATTGATTTTTATATTTACTATGGGCATGTTGATAATAATGATGGGATGGTTAATGTTTAGTGAAATGTTGATTGAACTTTAAAAAGAAAAAAGAAACAAATTATTTGGATTCTCTAAAATTTTATTCATTTACTCAAAAAATTTAGAAAGAAACTTTTTTGAAAACAATGCTCATAGTCTTACATAAATGGCAATCCTTCCCACCCACCAAGCTCATATTGTCACATAAATGGAAATCCTTTACACCCACGAAACTTCTAGTGTCACATAAATGGGAAATTATTTCCACACATAAAGCTCATAAAAATTCGTTCTTATCTTGACTATATTATTTTTTCTTAGAACTAGTAAAATAATTTTTACTTTTAATTGAGTATAAATATTTTCACAAAATTATATTAAACATTCTCAATCATCACCCTTTAAAACATTATATAGTAATAATCTTAAAGATGTAACCACATAGTTAGAAATTAGTAAAAGGTATTATCAAATTTGGATAAAAACTATATATTTAAAAACAAGTCTCCTTTTAAGTTTTCAAAATATAAATATTTAATTTACAATGAGTTAATGCCAATGAATTGGCTAATTTAATGTGGTTTTGTGGCGAATTGTTTTCAAGTTTTATGGCAAATTGTTATTAAAATAAAAATAAAAATAAAAAATATCGCGAATTGCCCTAGTGATTAAATACCCGTCCCAACCCACTATCTATAATTTTTTTAAAATAATTAATAAAAAAATCTATAATAGCCATTCATAATGATTGTTTAGTGAAAGATGTGATTTCGATGTGATTCATTATCCATGACTTTTAATCCGATATGAATTTTTGTGTCTCCCATGTTGGCACCAAAAGCTTCAAGCTCGAATGATTAAGGCAATCTATATTCAATGGTAATGGTCAAATTTGGTTTGAACAAGCCTAGGAATTAGGTGTTAGGCTTCCAGTTAGCCTTTCACTATAGCCTTATAGTTTTTCCCAACACATTAAGCAGGTCGTGGTTGTCTCGTCCTTACACTAGATAGGTTCAAACTCTGACCTTTGTGCTAGAAGAATTCACGGGATGCACTTTCAATAGGATTTTGATCATGTCTTCTGGGTTAGAAGTATTCAAGGATGCACTTTGAATAAGAGTTTGATCTTCGTTAGGTAGCATTCTATTATTTCCATTTCTCTACCATCAACCTTCGGAACAAGTGCATTCAAGGCTATTCTCTTGGTTACCAAGAGGGCTATTTTCGATTTATTTGACATAAAAAAGAATCTAAATAACATTAAATAACATTAAGGTGTGTTGATGATTGTAGCATCGGGAGGTATTCTCATATGCCATGTTGGTTAAGAAGACCACATTAATAATAATAATATTTATTAATAATAATAATAAATAGTTATTATGAAATAATATTTCGACCAATAACAAAAGTATGTGTCCTTTCACTTCATTGGTTATAAAATAAAAGTCATGAACTCACCATTCGAATAACGAGGAATTCATGTATTTTTTTCTCTATAGCGAAAAATCAACATGGTATCAGAGCTATGGTTTCGAGAGGAGTAAAACTATGTCATGTGCAACACCCACGCAGTCCACCACATGCCAGCAAAGGGAAGAACCCTAACCTCCACAATGAATAGCACTATGCGGGAGAGAGGGACGTTGTGGAAATCAGTGTAAAAGTTTGGAAGGTAGAAGGTTGGGTGATGAAGAGAAGGGCGTCCACCCAATGGGCCGCACATGTGCTACACTAATGCAGTCAACGAGTTTTTGTTTTCTCCCTAGTTCGAGAGGGCTATGAAATCTTGATGTTTTGAGCCACATGCATGGCCCACAACCTATATTTTTCATAATTGGAGGAGACCTTCTTGAAGATGATATTATTTTGAGTTTATATTCCAAGGTATAATGGTCGAGTTCCTTAATAAAATTTGTCAAACGAAAATGGTTTATTTCCATTCGAAATCAAATTTCTGAGCATGCTCAATAAATCTGTCATTGCAAACCATGAAGTCAAGAGGAATTTGCATGTCAAACTAACATCATTGTCTCCTATTGTCTCTACAAATTTTGCAACATTAGGTCAAAGTTGTGGCGTTGGCAGGTTGTGATTGGGTTCCGATGCTATGGATGGGTGTTTTGTGCAAATGTTACCATTGGACCTTTGGTGGTTACTGCATTATGACCCGTGACAAAATTTTCTATTTGATGATTGTTGAGCCGAAACAATGTGTACTAGATTTTATAAAGGCTAGTGCAGACTATTGGGTATGTGTTATATTCTCTACATGTATGTGAAGGGGAGAGTGAGGTTGTCAGCGGCGTAGGTGACGATCCCTCCGTCACCTTCACGGAAACGACTCGGAGATCATTTTCGTTTATGAGCGTATTGAGCAAAATTTTTGGGGATCGCATGTAATTTTTGGGGATTATTCTAAAAATGTGTAATTTAATCCCGGTTAAGGGATTGGGGTCTATTAACTAATCCGGGTTAACGGATTAGGGTTTTGGATGCTGCAAAATTCCTATATTGTATTGTGAGTGATTCATAATGAGATGATGAGAAAAATAGGAGTGGTGGCTCCAAGGTTTGTTGTTTTTTCATGGTTAAGGGTTTCCAGGGTAAATATCTGTGTACTATGTGTGAATGCTGTGGTGTAATCTTTGGTTTGCTTAAAATAATATGTATGCTTTGCTTCTGTACACAGGTTTAAACTTACATGTAGTATCAGAGCTCGATTTATTTGGTTTCAGGGGGACGCCTCTGTTGCTAAGGGTTCGACACGGTTGATAGATCTTGGGTCTATGTTAAACTCGGGTTTAGTGGGAGCTTTGCAGTCTCGATTTGTGCATTGAAAGAGAATGGTGAGCAGTTCAAGAATTGAGATCGAGAAGTTTAACGACCAGAACTTTGAGCTATGGAAGCTCAAAATGGAGGATCTTCTTATAGATCGGGATCAATGGATTGCTGTGGATCCGGGTACACAACCCACTGGAACGTCAAAAGAAGATTGGGAGAAATTAGATAGAAGGGAGAGGAGTATAATTCGATTGTGCTTATCAAAATCTGTGTTATTGATTATATCCAGAGAAGATATTGCACTAAAGCTTTGGACAAAACTAGGAAGTTTGCATCAATCAAAATCGCTTGTGAACAAGTTGTTTCTACAAAAGAAATTGTGTCACCTCAGAATGGATGATAATGACACAATGACAAAGCATCTAAATGCCTATAATACTCTGGTAAGTCAAATAACCTCTGTTGGCATTACAATGGCTGAAGAAGATAAGTGTATTACATTAATGTGTTCTTTTCCAGATTCCTGGGACAATCTAATTGTGGCCATAGGAAGTGCTATTTTAGCAACTTTAAAATTTGATGAAACAGTATCATCCCTGCTATCAGAAGAGATGAGGCGGAAAGTGTCACATACCCAAGTTCTAGACATTTTATGTTATTGAGAAAAAATTATGTTTTATTTTTATTGTAAAGTTTTATGACTATTGACCAAGTGGGGTCATGGATGACTGTAATTAATTACTTTGAATATTTTATTATGAATAAATAAAAGTGGAGACAAACATCCAAATGAGACTATTGAATGAGTGTTCACTGATCCACTAGGGGGAATGGACTATGGTGGAGAGAAATCTGGCACTTGGCAGCATCCTCAACTCACTATAACTGTTGCAGGGGGCAACTTCCCTACTTTTATGGTCATGTTCCCCAAGAAAGTGGAATTGAGCAGGTGGCTCATTTACTGAAATAAACTGACCAAAGACCTAGGCATGCTACTTATCTATCCATCAAATTCAGTAGGAGGCTATTCATTATTCCTACCTTGTGATAATTTCTGTACACAAGAGATTTTATGAGGGGAAAGTTAGTAGTGATTGAGTGAATTAAGACTGCATTCTGAACTAGTGCAGACACATTGTTAAGTTCAATATTGCTAAAGGAAAGAAGTACTACTGCTGGTGATTCTGCTAAGTTGCAAAGGAATTTATTTCAATACTCCACACAACATCTTTGCTCTGGTGGTTCAGTGAACAGGCTCGGGGGTCCTAAGGCAAGTAACTTTGTTGTCTTCAGGAATTGGTTGGGTGGAATGGGCTCCTTTGGCTATTTGTTTCTTCTTCTATAGTTCTAGGTTCATATTGTGTTATCTTCTTTACTTCTGTCATGTTAGTAAATTAAATAGGAATGTATTTGTTATCAATTCTTCTCATTTAATCTAAGATATTCTGCCTTAGTTAGTGAACATTTTACTTCTGTAAATTATTACTGTTGAAATAAAACGCAGTATGAATGATGTAGTTAAAATGATAGAATGATTGATTATAAAATTACTTTCCTGCATTTTTCCACACACTGCAAACAGTGCCATACTCTAGTACAAGAAAGGATAATTAGAGCATATCAGAATGATCGTATGCAATGGATACGTTAGTTAGTGAACATTTTACTTCTGTAAATTATTACTGTTGAAATAAAACGCAGTATGAATGATGTAGTTAAAATGATAGAATGATTGATTATAAAATTACTTTCCTGCATTTTTCCACACACTGCAAACAGTGCCATACTCTAGTACAAGAAAGGATAATTAGAGTATATAAGAATGATCGTATGCAATGGATATGTTTAAATGATTCATCTTATAAATAGAGCCATATTATTAAAGTACTGTAATATTGTTAACTTAGATAGGCATCGTAAAATTGTAAACAAAAATACAAATATTCTAATTACTTCAATTTTTTGATGAACAATAAAATCCTATTTTATTTATAAACAACAATAGTATTGTAAGTACTTTCCTTTCAAGCAATAGTAGAAAGAGTCCTTAAAACCAAATACTTTATAAATAGATTCTTTTCCATTTATCAAACTCCATATATAAATATTACCAGACTTCTCATATCACTTTTATTTATCATAGAAATATGTCTAAGATAGACTGAACATCATACTAGTATCAATATCGAAAACTCCTCAGTAAAATCCTTACAAACAAACTTAAGTAATATTATTATTACAATAGAGAGATAGTATCCATGCATTCGTATTTTTTTTTAGAGAACTTTACCATTTCACTAGAGCATTGTTTGCCCGAATACAAAACTTAAATACGATTACAGGGTTTTTCTTGCTACATAGTTCAAACCCTAAGTCTACAGTCTCCATATCTTTTCAAAGTTTTATAATCCTTTTGTATTATGAAAACGAATGAATGCATCAAGCCATAGATCGAAACCCTTAATAAAAACACAGTACAATTCCTACAGAAGGGTTACGAGCTAGTCATACGACGCTGTTTGAAAACTTAACCTTCAAAAGTATAGAAATGGGCTCTTCCCTACAGCATTTGCTATCCTTCAGACTTTACAGTCACAAGTATAGGGCCAAACATTATTTTACGACTGTCTACTATTTATTGCATTGACAAAATATTTAACCCTTGAACATTGAATCCCAAACACATTTGTTACAAGACAGTTCCTTTCATTTCAATCTCAAAAAGAAAACATCTTACAACAGTATTAAGAAATCGTTGGAAATCCAATGAGATCCCTATCGGCTCAAGAATAAAACACTCCAAAAATCTAAACACTGCCTTTCGCCATAAACTCTCAAACACCTTTCCTTATAGCTTAAAGACTGTCATTACATTCGAAGGAAAAACCAAGTCTGTACACGTTGGGATATCTCCGAGGCTTACTCGAACCATTAGTACCCATCTCTTCTCGGGCTATCTCCAACACATTTCCAAGGTAGAACCTACCACGAAATACATTACGAAACTGGTTAAAAGATTGGAAAAACGAAACAAGGAAATTATGAAGACATATCTTAAGCCTGCTGCTAAACCATTATTGTCTTTTGATATCTCACCTGTAAACAAATAGAGCATGACGAAGCACTCCGGTTGCATCAACGTATGCAGACTGAGAATGAAGTTTCCCACATCTTCCCAAGAAAAGTAAAAAACCTGTTCTGGTTACAAATGCCGAAGCCCACTCAAAAACTTCAAACTCCAACAATGCTTACAGTTTGGGAGAAGATCTCACCATCAAGTCTTAGTAAAGGTTGAGACCTGTACATACTCCAACTATCTTAAAAAACCTAGTCATAACAGGTCGAGGCATCGAAACCTTTGGAGGCACCCTCAACCTGATTTCAAACCTTGAAGGATAGGGAGCCGATCGGCCTCAACCTCACCTTTCGCAAAATGAACCAAGTGGTGGGAAGGTTGGCATACCAATGTAGTTCGGAGTGAAACCCTAGAACCAAGATCAACAAGAGATCGACGGTGTAAACTTCGCCACGAGGTGTGGACTATATACAATCACCAAACTTCATTTATGAGCATTTAAAACTTCAACTATCAAGGCTCGGTGTGTGCCATCACACAATCCATGTAGAACAAATCTTTACAGAGCTCAACATGTAGGGTTTCATGCAACAGAGGTTTGTCACCACGATCTATGGCGTAATCATGTGAAGTTTCCATGGTGGCTGCCAGTAAGCCTTCCACTACAACGTATTTACTACACCATAAATGCTAAGTTCTGGTTTGAATATTTTTCCAGCGCACTATCCACTAGCACAAACATTACCATAAGTTAAACATTATCAATGGCATATAGTTATACCAATAGCTTTCATTAATGCATCAAGATCCGAGTCTATAGTGTTGCATATAGCATCGTATTTAGGGCTTTGTAAAATGCTACAAAACTATATTGCACTTTATGACTCATAGATATAACATATAAATGAAGAGTTATGTTATATTGCATATTTGTGGGTACAATATAAATACTATTTAAATAGTAAAGCATTACGATGTTCTCTCCATAAGTTTTGGACTGAGAGCATGTAATGAAATTTATTGAAATGCTTCTATAGTACTAAATTGACATATAGGTATCACTAACTTATACCTTGCAAAATAGTAATTGTTGTAATGGGTACTCTTTGTCCATCAAGTTAGATAAAACTAGGAATTCTTACCTTTACAAAGTATGCAGAGTTAAAGCTTTTAGGACGTTTAAAAATACCTGAGTCATTGCATAGCATTTAACCTTTTGTCTCACCTGAGCTTTGCAAATAGAAACTATGAGCGTTAGCTAGTAATAGCTAAGTAAGCCTCGGGGCATACTCAAGGACCCCTTCATTTCAACAAAACGATTGATCAGTTCTAGGAAATAAACACGTATAATATAGAATAAAAGTAACGATGTGCAAACTAACAATTAAGTGCTTATGAAGACATTATTTAAACATCCGACGTTGACTTGACGATAAAAGACTTGCAACCATATAAACCCTTTTTTAAATTAACATCTGTTAAGACATCTGATGTGATTCTTAAGTAATCTAATTCTTAGTAACTAATGTTGAATGTTACAAGTTGTTAAGTACACTGTTTAATGTTTAGTCGTATTGAAGTTAACACTTGTAGCCAAGCGACACAAGCATTTATTGCTATTTAAAAATTTTAAATTTTAGTGAATTTTTGGGGTTGTTACATGTGGTATCAGAGGGCAAGTTCAAATTCTAGGCCTGAAGTGGCTCATATGCGCAAATGAAAATCTATAACATAATTACAAGTTACTGATTTAAATTATTTTGTTTTCAGTTTCAAAATTTTATAATTTGAGTCTGCAGGTATGGAAGGACCAACAGAGTCGGCTGAGGACAGGTCCCTTAATAACGAACAGATTAATAATGAACAAGGACACATAAATACATAAAATTAATTTGTTGAATTGAATGATAATTGCTTTGAATTGTTAAGGACAGTGAAAGATTTAAAAATTGAGATAAAAACTATTAAGGAAGAAAACGAACGAATTCTGAAAGCTCAAGAGGAGCTGAATCAAATCCTGCTGGATAATTTTCATAAAAATGACCAAGATAAGAAAAGAAAATAATGTTGAATTTGGAACTAAGTCCTACCAACGTAATGATAAAAATGTAAAATTGACTAATTATGACAGCAGTTCATCTTCTGAATTTGATGCAAGAGCATACGAGAAAAAGCATAAGTATTATAGTGATAGTAGTGACAGTGACTGCTACACTAAGAAAAAGAAGTATAGGCCCTACGAAGAAATTTCTGGTGAGTTTAAAAAGATCAAACCACCAACTTTTAACGGAGAAGCGGAAAAGAGTGAGACAGCTGAAGCATGGCTATCCGGTATGAATAAGTATTTCCAGATTTACAATTAATCAAGTCATCTAAAAACTAAAATGACAATTTATAATTTAACTGGAAAAGCAGACATTTGGTGGCAAGATCTAAAAAGAGTTAAAGGTCTAAAGGAGAAAAGTGTAAATTGGAGTAATTTTAAGAAGTACTTTAAAAGAAAATTTATGTCAGAACAGTATTATGAGGAGCGAGCTAAAGTGTTTTATGAGTTAAAACTAGGTTCCATGGATATGAGAGAGTTGTTCAGCAAATTTTTGAATTTATTAAGTTATGTGCCTTATTTTGTTGAAGAAAATCCTAAGGTACAGAGGTTTCTGAGCTGCTTTCCCTCTCACATAAAAGACAAAATTGAATATGATAGTCCTCGAACCCTTGAAGAGGCCATGAGGAAGGAAAACATCTGTTATGAATAGAATAAGAGAAGAGAAGGAATACCAAGCTGGAAAGCAAAAAGGCCTAACAACTTTGAGCAAAGGAAGAAGCAGTTTTCTTTTAATCGTAATTTTGGGAATAATAATTTTGGGAAGCAGGTTTCCAGGAAATAATACAGCAAGTAATACATAGTCAAAATTTACAACTATAGGGAACAGTGATCCACCTACGAATTTTGTTAAAAATAATGAACAAAAAGAACCTGTTAAATGTTGGGACTGTCAGGGACCTCACTATGCATCAACCTGTCTACTCAAAAAGAAGGCTGTCAACAACATCCATACTATAGAGGAGGAGGTTACTATTGGTGACTTAGCAAGGGAGATGCCCAGGATAAATGCAGTTTTGGAGAACAGGCATGCAGATCACCAAACTTCCATGGTTGAAGTGGAAGGTATGTTAAAAGATAAACATGTTTCTATTTTGATTGATCCAGGGGCAAGTCTTAGCTATATTTCACCTGATTTAGTTAAATGTTGCAATCTAAAAGTAGATAAGTTTGATAAGTCATGGTTGGTTCAATTAGCTACTGGCACGAAAAGAAAGGTGACTGATTATGTAAAAGAATGTGACTTACTGATGAATCAGTTTAGGACTCATGTTAAACTGAATGTGTTACCTTTGGGTTCTTACGATGTTCTGAAATGAATGGACTGGTTAGAAAAGCATAGAGTAGTGTTAAATTATTTTGAAAATACTTTTACTTTTTTAAATGATGCATTAGAAACTGTAACAGTAAAAGGGATTCTTAAAAAGATATCTGTTAGGCAAATTTCTGCTTTACAAGTTAAGAAGGTTGTTCGTAAAGGGTGTAAATTGTTTGTTGTCAATGTAATTAATAATGAACAGTCCACTAAGGAAGATAAGTTAAAATTGGAAGACATACCAATTTTGACGGAATTTTTGGATGTATTCCCGGAAGAGATTCCAGGACTACCTCCGAAAAGAGAGTTCGATTTCACCATTGAATTAATACCCGGAGCATTACCTAACTCAAAGGCTCCTTACAGAATGAACATTCTGAAGCTTAATGAACTTAAGTCATAGCTTAAAGAATTGATTGATAAAAATTATATAAGACCCAGTGTGTCTCCATGGGGAGCACCTGTAATTTTTGTTAACAAGAAAGACGGAATTATGCGTTTATGCATAGACTACCGTCAACTAAATAAGATGACTATAAAGAATAGATATCCTTTGCCCCGCATTGATGATCTGTTTGATCAACTGCGCGGTGCAACGATATTCTCTAAGATAGATTTAAGGTCGGGGTATCATCAAGTTAGGATTAAAGATGAAGACATATTTAAGACTGCGTTCAGAACTCGCTACGGACACTACGAGTTCGTGGTTATTCCTTTCGGGCTGACCAACGCTCCAGCAGTCTTCATGTGTTTAATGAACAACGTGTTACGTAAATACTTGGATAAATTTGTTATGGTTTTTAATGATGACATTCTAATTTAATCTAAGACGAAAGTGGAACATGATGAACATTTAAAGATAATTTTACAAGTGTTAAGAGAACACCAACTTTACAGTAATTTCAGCAAATGTGATTTTTATAAAGATAAATAGCAGTACCTTGGACAAGTGATATCCAAGGATGGAATTGCAGTAGACCCAGACAAGATAAAAGCAATAAACGAATGGCCTGCCCCGAAAGACGTAACGGGAGTACGATCTTTTATGGGAATCATAGGTTACTACCGTAAATTTATTGAAGGATTTTCTAGAATAGAAAATCCTATAACGTTTTTACAAAAGAAAGGTAAGAAATTTGTATGGGATAAAAAATGTGAAGAAAGCTTTAAGAAACTAAAAGAGTTATGAACAACAACACCTATTTTAAAAATTGTTGATCCTAAAAAGGATTTCATAGTATGCAGGGATGCATACAATGACGGACTTGGCAGAGTTTTAACACAAGAAGGTCATGCGATTGCATTTGAATCTAGAAAGTTAAAGATTCATGAGAAGAATTATGCAACTTACGACCTTGAGTTAGCTGCTGTAATACATGCATTAAAAATGTGGCGACATCATTTAATTGGAAGAAAATTTATCTTAATGACTGATAATAAAGGATTAAAATATTTGTTGGATCAACCAAATCTGAACGCAAGGCAAGCTAGGTGGCTAACTTTCCTTAGCGAGTATGATTTTGAGATTCAGCACATTAAGGGAAAGGAAAATAAGGTTGCTGATGCATTAAGCAGAAATGCGAAAGTAAATTTTATTGCAGCAATCAACACTTGTAAAACTGATCTGGAAAATCAGATTAAGGAAAGAATCAGGATGGATGAAAAATATCAGAATTTACTTAATAAAATTGCTGAAGGTAATGTTGAAAATTCTATAACAGATTTCAGAATTGATGAAAGAGGGTTACTGTTGTATAAAAATAGGCTTTATGTGCGTATTGTTGCTGAAATTAAATTGTTGATTTTAAATGAATTGCATAAAAGTCCATACTCAACACACCCTGGTTATCAAAATATAATAACTATGCTGGGAAAAGATTACGTTTCGCCATGTATGAAAAGTGAAGTAGCTTAATATATTGCTAGGTGTATAGAGTGTCAACAAGTAAAAGCTGAACATAGACATCCAGCGGGATTATTGCAGCCACTACCTATTCCAGATTGGAAGTGGGATATAATTAGTATTGATAAATTATTATTGGTTTACCTAAAAATCAAAAACATTCCATAATGGTAGTTGTGGATAAGCTCAACAAAGCAGCCTACTTCATACCTGTTAAGACAACTTACAAGGCTGCTAATATTGCTGAAATTTTTATGAAGTAGATTTTTCATTTGCATGGTATTCCAAAAGTTATAATTTCTGATAGAGACTCGAAATTTACAGGAAATTTCTGGAAATCTTTGTTTAAAGGTTTAGATAATACCTTAAATTTCAGTACATCATTTTACCCACAAATAGATGGGAAGACTGAAAGAGTTAATCAAATTCTTGAGGACATGTTAAGATTGTATGTTAGAGATCAACTAGGTAAATGGGAGGATTATTTGCATCTTGTTGAATTTGCTTATAATAACCATTACCAAGCTTCTGCAAAGCTTAGTCCCTTTGAAATTTTATATGGCAGAAAATGTAATACTTCTATCTCTTGGAGTAATCCAATAGACAGGTTAATGTTGGGACATGATTTGTTAAGAGAAATGGAACTAACCGTGAAATAGGTTCAAGGAAATTTGAAAATTGCACAAGATAGATAGAAAAGTCAAGCAGATCTAAAAAGAACTCAGAAAGAGTTTCAGGTGGGTGAACATGTGTTCCTAAAGGTAAAACCTAAGAAGAGTTCCCTATGACTAGGAAGATGTGCTAAATTAGCACCAAGGTATTGTGGACCTTTTGAAATCTTGTCCAGAGTAGGACCAGTGGCATATCAGTTGGCATTGCCACCAAATCTTAAAGTACATAATGCGTTTCACATCTCTCTTTTGAAAAAGTATGTGCATGATGCTACTCATGTGATTAATTGGAATGATGTACAGGTGGAACCAAAAGGAGATTTTCTGGTGGAACCGGACTATATCCTCGACAAGAGGGAAATTTTGCTTCATAATCGTACCATTGGACAGGTTAAGGTGCAGTGGAAGCACCTTAGTCCAGACGAAGCTACTTGGGAACTGGAAAGTAATATGCGGGTGGCATATCTAATGTTGTTCTAGGAGGAACAAGAGGATAATGAATAAAGAAACATCGAGGATGACGTTGAACTTAAGAGAGGGTGTTTGTCACATAGCCAAGTTCTAGACATTTTATGTTATTGAGAAAACATTATGTTTTATTTTTATTGTAAAGTTTTATGACTATTGACCAAGTGGGGTCATGGATGACTGTAATTAATTACTTTGAATATTTTATTATGAATAAATAAAAGTGGAGACAAACATGCAAAGGAGACTATTGAATGAGTTTTCACTGACCCACTAGGGGGAATGGACTATGGTGGAGAGAAATATGACACTTGGCATCATCCTCAACTCACTCTAACTGTTGTAGGTGGCAACTTCCCTACTTTTATGGTCATGTTCCCCAAGAAAGTGGAACTGAGCAGGTGGCTCATTTACTGAAATAAATTGACCAAAGACCTAGGCATGCTACTTATCTATCCATCAAATTCAGTAGGAGGTTGTTCATTATTCCTACCTTGTGATAATTTATGTACACAAGAGATTTCATGAGGGGAAAGTTAGTAGTGATTGAGTGAATTAAGACAGCATTCTGAACTAGTGCAGCCACATTGCTGAGTTCAATATTGCTAAAGGCAGGAAGTACTACTGTTGGTGCTTCTGTTAAGCTGCAAAGGAATTTATTCCAACACTCCACACAACATCTTCGCCCTGGTGGTTTAGTGAATAGGATCGGCGGTCCTAAGGCAAGTAACTTGGTTATATTCAGGAGTTGGTTGGGTGAAACAGGCTCCTTTGGTTGTTTTTTTCTTCTTCTACAGTTCTAGGTTCATATTGTGTTATCTTCTTTACTTCTTTCATGTTAGTAAATTAAATAGGAATGTATTTGTTATCAGTTCTTCTCATTTAATCTAAGAAGATAAGTTTAAATGATTCATCTTATAAATAGAGACATATTATTAAAGTATTGTAATATTGTTAACTTAGATAGGCATCGTAAAATTGTAAACAGAAATACAAATATTCTAATTACTTTAATGTTTTGATGAACAACAAAATCCTATTTTATTTATAAACAACAATAATATTGTAAGTACTTTCCTTTCAAGCAATAGTAGAAAGAGTCCTTAAAACCAAATACTTTATAAATAGATTCTTTTCCATTTATCAAACTCCATATATAAATATTACCAGACTTCTCGTATCACTTTTATTTATCATATAAATATGTCTAAGATAGACTGAACATCATACTAGTATCGGTATCAAAAACTCCTTAGTAAAATACTTACAAACAAACCTAAGTAATATTATTATTACAATAGAGAGATAGTATCCATGCATTCATATTTTTTTTAAGAGCACTTTATCATTTCACTAGAGCATTGTTTGCTCGAATACAAAACTTAAATACGATTACAGGGTTTTGCTTCCTGCATAGTTCAAACCCTAAGTCTACAGTCTCCATATCTTTTCAAAGTTCTATAATCTTTTCGTATTATGAAAACGAATGAATGCATCAAGCCATAGATCGAAACCCTTAATAAAAACACAGTATAGTTCCTACAGAAGGGTTACGAGCTAGTCATACGATGCTATTTGAAAACTTAACCTTCAAAAGTATAGAAATGGGCTTTTCCCTACAACATTTGCTATCCTTCATAATTTACAGTCACAAGTATGGGGCTAAACATTATTTTTATGAATGTCTACTATTTATTACATTGACAAAATATTTACACCTGAACATTGAATCCCAAACACATTTGTTACAAGACAGTTCCTTTCATTTCAAGCTCAAAAACAAAACATCTTACAACAGTATTAAGAAATTGTTGGAAATCCAACGAGATCCCTATAGGATCAGGAATAAAACTCTCCAAAAATCTAAACACTTCCTTTCGGCATAAACTCTCAAACATCTTCCCTTCTAGCTTAAATACCGTCATTACATTCGAAAGAAAAAACAAGTCTGTACATCTTGGGATCTCCGAGGCTTACCCGAACCATTAGTACCCATCTCTTCTCGGGCCATCTCCAACACATCGCCAAGGTATAACCTGCCACAAAAGACATTACGAAACCAGTTAAAAGATTGGAAAAACGAAACAAGGAAATTATGAAGACATATCTTAAGCCTGCTGCTAAAGCATTATTGTCTTTTGATATTTCACATGTAAACAACTAGAGTACGATGAAGCACTCCGGTTGCATCAACGTATGCAGAATGAGAATGAAGTTTCCCACATCTTCCCAAGAAAACTCAAAAACCTGTTAGGTTACAAATGCCGAAGCCCACTCAAAAAATTCAAACTCCAACAACACTTACAGTTTGGGAGATGATCTCACCATCGAGTCTCAGTAAAGGTTGACACCTGTACATACTCCAACTATCTTAGAAACCCTGGTCATAGTAGGTCGAGGCATCGAAACCTCTAGAGGCACCCTCAACTAGATTGCAAACCCTGAAGGATAGGGAGTCGGTTGGCCTCATCCTCACCTTTCGCAAAATGAACCAAGTGGTGGAAAGGTTGGCATACCAATGTAGTTCGGAGCAAAACCCTAGAACCAAGATCAACAAGAGATCGACGGTGTAAAATTCACCACGAGTTGTGGACTGTATACGATCACCAAACTTCATTTATGAGCATTTAAAACTTAACTATTAAGGCTCGGTGTGTGCCATCACACAATCCACGTAGAACAAATATCTACACAGCTCAACATGTAGGGTTTCATGCAATAGAGGTCTGTCACCACGATCTATGGCGTAATCACGTAAAGTTTCCATGGTGGCTACCAGTAAGCCTTCCACTACAACGTATTTACTACACCATAAATGCTATGTTCTGGTTCGAAGATTTTGCCAGTCCACTATCCACTAGCACAAACATTACCATAAGTTAAACATTATCAATGGCATATAGTTATACCAATAGCTTTCACTAAGGCATCAAGATTCGAGTCTATAGTGTTGCATATAGCATCGTATTTAGGGCTTTGTAAAATGCTACATAACTATATTGCACTTTATGACTCATAGATATAACATATAAATGAAGAGTTATGTTATATTGCATATTTTTGGGTACAATATAAATACTATCGAAATAGTAAAGCATTACGATGTTCTCTCCATAAGCTTTGGATTGAGAGCATGTAATGAAATTTATTGCAATGCTTCTATAGTATTAAATTGACATATAGGTATCACTAACTTATTGTAGCTAGGGTTTTCACCCCAGCTTGTGCGAATGAGCACCTACTGCATAGAAGGGCCTCCTTAGTAGCAGTTCAATCAACAGTAAATTAAAGCAATAAAACAATATGAAATTTAACCTAGCATGAGCATTAACATAAATAACAAAACATGAAAATATGGTGAACATCTCTCTTTTTGTATTAAAAATTACCTCAGGTGTAGAGGTTGGTGAAGCTCTTGCAGCAGTCCAGGTGGGTTGCTTCCAAGCTTCTAGTTTTGCTCCTTTCTCTTTCTCCAAAGGGTTGGAAATGGGCCAAAGGGACACTCAAATGTGAAAATAGCTCAATGGTGAGCTAGGGTTTCAAGAGTGATTTTGGCAGAGTAAGGGTGTGTTTGACTGTGGATATGAAATGAGGGGCCTCCATCACCTATTTATAGGTTTTTAGTGGTGGAGTGCTAGCCCATGGTTATGGGCACCATATGGTTTAGGTCAGCTGTATATGGTTTTTGCTTCCTTTTTCCCTCTTTTTCCTCTTTCTTATATATATATTTTTTTATTCCCTTTTTAGAGGGTTTTTTGCTATTTTGGAGGAATTTTGGATTATTTTTGGGGGAAAAGGGGGTTTTTTTGGCCTTTTGGAGGCTTTTTTAATGGTTTTGTGGCCTTTTGGAGGCTTTTTAATGGGACTTTAAGGTTTTGGAGGCTTTTATGGTAGGAAATATGGACAAATGAGTCATGTAATGGGGTAGATGAGGTAGTGAGCACTTTTTGGGTGTTAACAGATTGCCCCCCGATGTGTGAGGGCATGAGCTCATCGTATGGCCGATAGACATCATAAGTCTTGTATGGTTTTCCTGGGGCGTGGAGAAGAGAAGAAACAAACTAGATCCCGGAACAATAGTCTCGAACAAACTGCAAAAACTGAGAGTACATGACCTCAATAATGAATGAGGAATAATCTAAACATATGGACGAGGTGGGCATTCCCATGCTCGTATCAAGATATAGAACAACAATAACAATGGGGTCCAAAATATGGGGACCTGAAATATACATGGCCTCAAATAATGAATGAGGAAGAATCTCAATATATGGACGAGGAGGGCATACCCATGCTCATATCAAGATACATAAAAAATAACCGTGAGGCCCGAAAAGGAGGACCTGTAAGATACATAGAGAACCACTGTGTACATCATAAGGGTCCAGAGGGGACACAAATCTGGGACATACTACTGGGCTGACCATGTCTGATCTGAAGAACGGGTACACTGGAATAAGAAAAGTGCTGCTGAGTGGGGTACCAGAGGAACTGATGAGCTGCTGGATCATAGTGACGGTTAGTCATATCCTCAATGGTACACTGAACTGGAACTGAACTGGGTACTCAAGGAAGCAAATAACTGGATGGCTTTCGAATACAATCGCCAACGCAACCCAGACATCCATGGGAACATATAACTGGGCGTTCTGAAGTGACTCACCAATGTGCTAGAGTCGAGGGAAATCCGGGGTCTTCGACCAATAACTGAAGGGATATGAACCCTGCGCAATTCTCAACGATGAGATCAAGGTGTTGAAGTCGAACATGTGAGAAACAACCACTCGGAGAGGCAATGATGACTCCTCTCAAAATGGTCCGTAGGCACTCACCACAGATGGTGATGGGTCCAAGACGCAGGGACCTCTGGGTCTATCCTCTGGAATAGAGGGGCTGTCGTTGACAAAGGGAGACCTGCAACTAGCAAGGCGATGATGTTTCCTTGATAGGAGCGCGAGGTGGAGAATCGAAGTGTGAGAGTACTGATGGTAGGAATGTCACATTGTGGGGGATAACTGGGCAAGTAGAGTGGGTGGACTCAAACTTCCTTTTTTCAAAGTTTGATGGCAGGGATGATCGGGCAGCATATGAAACTGACTGGTGGGAAAGGGATCATAGCTGTAATGGATCAAGGATAGTGACTGGGATGAGTGATACTCAAGCTGGTGTAAAATGGCAGGAGACTACAGATTACTCTAAACAAAGGTGACCTGATTGGGGGTGATGCCAAGATTATCGATCATAGTGTCAAGAGGCACAAGGGGACTTCTTCACGGGTTAAGGAACTAGAAGAAGTGTGTGTAAAATGGTACTGTCGTGTGGATTTATACGAGCCTATGACAGTTCATGCTTGTGATTGCTTTCAATTTTAAGGAGTTTGAAAGCGATAAAAAGACTCTGAAATAATGGAATGGTACCGTCATGTGGATTTGTACGAGCCCAGGACGGTGCATGCTCGTGGTTGCTTTCAATTTTAGAGAGTCTGAAAGCAATAAGAAGACTCCAGGGGGGTGCTTTTTCGTGTGTTAGTCTCCAAGGACCGAAGAAGCATAAAAGGATGCAATGAAGAACTCTTCTAGCCGGTGTGACTAGAGTATTCCTTTTTCTTAATTAGTCTACCAGGTCCGAAAAAGGGTTAAACTGATATTAGATAAACGCCCTTTCAGGTACTTTAATGAGCATGAAAGGAAGCAAGATTTCTTAGCGATCTTTTCATTGTTTTAGGAGTCATAAAAGAGCTTAATAGAAACTCCCTAAGTGCCTTTTTCATAAAGGACTTGTCCGGCCCGAAAAAGGGATAAAATTATACCGAACAAAAGGAATGGTCAGGCAAGGAGGAAGTGCTCAATCAAGGAACATTGATGATGACCAAGAATGAGGGTAGGGGGGGAAAAATGGTGGGCCTCCTTGCGGGATAATGAATGGTGGAAAAATAACGAGATAATTGCAGTATGACAGGAGTGAATGGCTCATGTAAAAATGTGGAACAATCCGATGGTGGTCGATGTGGAGTGCAAACCAAGGCAGCAAGGTGTCAGGACACAATGTTGAAACTGTACCTGGTGAGAGAGAGAAATGACCTCAAGCATCATCACAAGCTCAGAAAAATGAATCCAACGATATATAAAAAACGTCGAAAACAGAGAACGGCCAAAGTGGCACGCAAACCGAAGCGATGGGGGTATTTTGGAAAAAATACCCAAAAAAATCTGGGGGTGAGAGCGAGAAATGATCTCAAGCATCATCACGGGCTCAGAAAAATGAATCCGATGATATAAGGTATATAAAAAACGGGGTATGGCTGATGTGGCATGCAAACTGAGGTGACAAGGTGTCGGGACACAATGTTGATATTGGTCCTCGTGAGAGCGAGAAATGATCTCAAGCATCATCACGGGCATGGAAATATGAATCTGGCGGTGCAAATGGTGCAAAACACGGAGGTCATAAGGACTCCGGAATGGTTAAAGGAAATAACTATGTTAAAAAATGGTTGCAAATAAAGGTGAGCCCACCAAGCCAAGGATGCAATGGTGGGGAGAAATGATGACCCGCGGGGGCAAAATACTAGGTGTGTTGAATCAAATCATATATACAATTGACATGTGACCTCAAAAATGGTTGAGATCACGCATGTGAAAAAGTGATCAAGTTTAATGACTTGCCCCCATGCTATGTGCATGGGGTTTATGATTGTGGATCACATATGTGTTGGTTTGGGGGTCATGGACGTGCTGAGATAGATGTGATGGGGAAGGTTCAAAATGGTTGATCATGCCCCCTATCCTAGGGTCGAGGTAATCTATTATGCCCCCTAGCTCAGAGGTGTCAATGTGGTGTTCTATAATAGTGGGGTCGAGACCAGGCATCTCGGTATAGGACCAGGCAAAGACATCACGGAACTCTTGGAAAAAAAATTTGTACTCTCCAATTTCATACTCACTGCGGGAGGCTCCTAATGCAATGATTTCAAGAGCACCAGGTGGGTCAGAGATATCGATGTGGATTACAGGTGAGATGTTGGCCATGTTACCCTCCTCAAACACATCAGGAACAGGAATGGGATCCTTAAACCAGTCGACTTTGGTGGGAAGGAAATCTTTGGACTCAACCACAAATTGGGCAGTTGTGGTGGAGGAGGACTCTTTTGGGAGGAAATAGGAACGATGGTGCATGTCTTCCCAGGGATAATCTGGGGCAGTGAGAGCCTCTAGAATCTCTTCATCATTACGGAAAATTTGAGTTTTCAAATCGGTTGACGAGGGAGTGGTAGTCGAAGAGATCATATAAATGGTGTTAATATCTTCGGATGAGGATGATACTGGGGGGTGTATCTCCTCAATTGTGGGGGGTGCCGTCTCAAGGTCCAAATTATTCATCTCACAGAGAGATGCTCTATAATCTGGGAGATCAGGACAGCGGTGTGAGTAATGGCCGTATATACCGCATATGGCACAAGGGTGGTTGGTACGCAGTGATTTATCACGAGGCTTAGGGGTTGGATCGAGTTCGACAACCGGGATGTTGGGGTCGTCATCAAGCATTTGCATGTGTTCTTGTAATGGAGGTAATTGTGGACATTGATGAGTCAGATGGCCTAACTCATCACACAACGACCATTTGGGAGGAGCACGAAACACGGGGGGGTTTTAACTGTTTTGGGCGGGTGTATAGCAGTGTATGGTTGTGGGCCTCTACCCCCAGTGTGCTTGATAAGAGGGAGTGGATTCGTAGATGACGAAGGGGTAGTGACACCGGGAGGTGGTTGACTAGTAGTGGTAATGGATTGCACCGATTGTAGGATGACATTTGGTGTCGGCGGGGGAACGGGAGGCAAAATATACCACAGGGGTAATCCTAAGGTTAACTCGGGGAGGCTAAGAGTAGCCATAACTAGGGCGCTTACTACGCCCGAGGGAGGGAACAGGAAGGGGATTGTGTGGATGGGTGTAACACCAATGTGACTAGGTACCAATGGTGGTTTGGGTAACAAGGGTGGTTGATTGTTGGGTGTTTGTGTATTGTGGGAAAGGGTACATAGGTCAAATACTTCGGGCACGGGTGACGGGGATGGAATGGATTGGAATGTTGAGGTCATCGGCGTATCTGAGTAAACTCTGGGTCCCACGGAGGAAACAAACAAGGTAGTTGCACCACAAACAGGTTGTTTAACCATGGGGAGAACATTCTCTGGTGCAGCGGGGGCATTGGGATCATAATAGGTGAGTAGATCGACCTTGACCACGCGTCCGTCATGGGGGAACATCATGGTACGAAAAACGGATAAGGCAACCGCTCGCATGGCATACATGTAGCTGCGGCCAAGTAAGAGGTTTAATCAAGTTGGGCATTGATGACCTCTATGTCAATGAGCACTATTTTTCCAGCCAACTGGACAGGGACATTAGCTAAGAGACCTTGGGGTTGAGCTGAACGGCCGTCGTAGGCTCGCAACGAAGTGGTGGACTGCTGGAGAGTAGGGGATCCCAACTTTTGCCAAACGAATGTGGACATAATGCATGTAGAGGCACCTTCATCGATAATGCACAGATGGATGACAAGATTCCGAACAGAAACATAAACTTGGAACGCTAAAGTGGAAGGCAGGCGTGGTTCGGACTGGTCCAAATCGAAGGCCATCTGTCGGGAATCATTTGGGTCAATAGCACCAATGGCAGAGAGCAAAGTCTTGCGCTGTGAAGGATAGTTTTTTGAGTCTTCTAATGTAGACATGGCTGCGGGAGATTGGGCTAAGTCATCTACAATGTTGTAATTAGACGCGGCATGAGCATTCGGATTATTGTTGATGTGACGAAGTGGGAAGCAAGGTGCTTTGGAGGCGCCATCTAGTGGAGCCGGGGGTATACGTAACGTCTGATCAGTGGGATGAGCGTTAGTGTTTTTGTTGGCAGGAGAGGCTTTAGGGGTGGAGCCATATTGGTTCCGACAGGTTTGGAGGTTGACATCGGCGGATGACATCATTAATAAGTGGTGGGCACCTGAGTCTAACATGGGTTAATCAGGAGCGGCATAAGTGATCTTCTGTTGTGGTGGCGCGTTTCCTTGAGGGGGAACCAACGGCTGAGTGTTCACTACGCCTTGGGTTGGTAAGGGGTTTTGTAGCACCAATGGTTGATGCGGAGGTGGTGGGGGGTTGGGTGGCACTTGAGGAGCTGCGTGCCCTTGGCGATGGGCATCATCAGTCCAGAGTTGTCGAGCTCGCTCCAAATGTGGGAAAGCATGTGTGTAGTGGCCATAGACCCCACAAATAGAACAAGGATGGTTTGTTTGCAAATTAGGATTTTTGGCCTGCTTGGGTGGCCGATCAGGGTTTTGGTTGGCAGGTGTTGCGTTATTGTTGTTTGGGGGGTTGGGAGGTTGACCACCTTGGTCTGGAGGGGGGTTATTCCCACAGTTACGGCCTTTGCCACGATTTTGCTGGCCCTATTGGCACCGGTTATTTTGGTCCTGCTGTGGATTCTGTTGAGCATACACTTTCCCTTGGGCAGCAGGTGGGTTCTGGGGTTGTGCAGGTGCGGGAGCAGGCTGCGGTGGATAATAAGTAGGTGGAGGTGACGCAGGTGCTGAACCTTGTGGGGGTTGCTGATACGTCTGTGGAACGGGTTATGGGTTTGCCACAGGGGCTACCTATGGCGGGTAATAAGCAGGTTGGGCTTGAGAGGACACAGGAGCCGGTGTAGCCTGTGGGTGGTAATATGGATGAGGTGTGACCGGGGGGGCGTAAGCAGGGGATGCATGACCAAAGCACTGAGGTGGACATGAGGGTCCGTGGGAATGGTGGTGATGTGCCATGGGAGCATACGAATTGGTTGCTCCGGATTGAGATGTAGCCCGCGAAAGGTCGGGGCCATGGCTAGGACGTGCTATGGAAAAGGGTTGGGGATGCGAGGCAACATGGCCAATGATGCCATCTGCGGCATGGGATGCCCTCGGCGCATCGTGATGGGAGGAATCGCTGCGAGGGGCGTCAGGTATGATGGAATATAGATAACCCGACTGGGCGTAAATGAGGTCAAATTGCTGGGTTTTGAGGATGGCCTCTTCTTCGGACTGGGGTCGTCCGGATGCCACATCCTTGGCAATGACAGGAATGATGGATTTTAGAAACCAATCTAAGAAGATACAGTCATCTAACTTGATTTTGCAGAGGTTGCGGCGTCGACGCCACTCATGAATGTGGTCAATGATGTGGGTAGCCGTATTCTGTCTGCAAGATAGTAGGATCTCAACTCCCGCGTCATAGCGAACAGGTAACTGAAAAAACTGCAGGAAAGTCGAGGCAAGGGAAGTAAAGGTGGCATGGGTCCCATGGGGCTGCTTGATGTACCACTTAGCTGCAGAGCCAGTGAGGGTGCGCTGTAACAGACGGAGGCAGACAGAGTTGTCCACTATGGAGTTGGAGGAACACCATAGATGGAAGGACATAATATGGTTCTGGGGGTCTTCACCTACCTTGCCCTCAAACTTAGGGATGTCGAAGGGGAGCTTGGTGGGCATGTGAGGCCACGCAGGGTTGTGTCTGATGGGATCGTTAGTCAATCTAGCTAGGTCAGGAAGGTTGAGACTAGCCATGAATGGAAAACTAGTAGAAGGATGTGACATACTAGCGGTTGTGACCATGTTGGGGCTAATGCCCCCAAGTGGAGGGGCTGGGTTTGGGATGTTGCCCCCAAGTGGAGGAACGAAAGTGGTATGGGACAGTCCTGCACCGCCAAGGGTAGTGTGAGTCACTGATGGAGTGGGGATAGGTATGCCAGCTATTGGAATGGGTACAGTGATCGGAATGGTAGATGTGGGCCCTATTGAGGGCATACCCAAAGCAGGTGTGGTAGCTGGTGTGGTGGTGGATGCTCCACCAATGGTCCCTACAAAGAAAGGGGTGGAAGTCACGCTAGTCATGGGGCTGGTTGGTGCAGTGTAAGTGGGGTTCTCGGACTCTTCCTCAGAATCAAAGGTAAAATAAGGAGCGTCTAGATCGGGTGACAGAGTTCTATGCTGTTGATGAGTGGAGTCAAGTGACAAGGCTCGAGATCTATGATGAGTGGTATCAAGTGATGAAGATCTATGTCTATGACGGGTGACGTCAAGTGAACCGTGCTGTGGGGGCTCGCCCCGGAGGCGCCGAGAATGTCTCGGGGACTCAATGGTGATAGATGGTATCAAGTATCTGGGGGTTGTGTTGAGTGAAAAATAGCTCAAAAACCCTAATGCAACCGAGTGTGCAAAAGGAGAGCTCAAAAAATATGGCACTCAGGCCAACAACCAAGACTGAGATGAAGACTGTGTCAAGGTGAGAGTTGCAGTCTGAACGCTCTCTAATAAAAGAGCGGGATGAAGTGGAGATGAAAGCAACTCGATCACTTCACTCTCGGAAGGAATATTGGGATCAATTACAGATGAAACTGGATTGATCACTTGGTCAACCAGCGGGGGGTCAAGGGACAACTTACTATCGCTTGTTGGAAGCACCTGTTGAGGACCAGTAATATCTTCCAACCACTGTGAAGCTTCCTCCATGCTTGGACAAAGGAAAGTACGGTGCATACCCTTGCATATCAACTAGGGATACAGTACTTTACCCTTCCGACCCTTCAACAATGGAACACTGTTCGAGGGAGTGTCATCAACATGATGGTCATAGGTTGACGATACAAGTGGTTTGGGGTTTTTAGACCACACTTCTGATACATGGGAAAGACCAGGATAATCCTTGAGAACGTGATCACCCTTGCAAAGCTTGTAGGGGAACTTGGGTCTACGAGGTGTTCGAATAGAATGACTGCCGTTGGAGGCAGATGGTTGATGCTTGGTCTCTTTTTTATCCTTCTTCTTCTTCTTATCCTCTTGGTTACTAACACTATTTCTTTGATCAGATGAGGAGGAATAAACGAAAGAATATGTATCTGACGAAGAAGGGGAAGTATTAGTTTGGGATTGACTCTCTCGTGGTGGAGAGTTAACATTCGAAACATTGGGTACAATCAGAATCACCGGATTAAATAACCATACCAGTAATCCTATGGTTAATCCAAGAAGATTTAACGTGGCAATAAAGGGAGTACCAATATCTCCAACTGGAGGAAAGACAAAAGGTACCCCTTGAGAAGGGGTCTTTTGATTGGTAGTCCCAGAAGGAGCTTGAGCGCATGGAGATGGATTCGCCATGGAACAAAACTAAGTGATGTGGACGGAGTCTTGCTTAAAAGAACTCAAAAACCCTTAGGCAACTAGGCGTGCAAAAGGGGAGCTAGGAAAAGACAAGGCTCACAGGCCAAAAGAGCAAGCTCAAAAAACTATACTGAGGCTGGTGCCACAGTAAGCGAGCTGTACAACAAAACGGCCAGAATGCCAACAAGCAGCCCTACAAAGAAAAAGACCCTCTATAAAATGACGTAGCAAACAAAACCTCCTAACTAAGAGCTAGAGACCTCAACAAGTTGTATCCTTCGCAAGGTGATGAAATCCAAGTTGAACACTACAAAATGAGAGACCAATAATGGAAGGATGTCTCTATACCGAAAGGGATCCTGGGTAAAAGATCCCTAGTAGAAAATTCACTAAGCTACCTCGTTGATGACACGTCCGAAAAGGTTTTCAGCGCTTCTTCCTTATCACCCTTGTATCACCAGTATGGTGGCTGGAGAACACAAGGAAGACAATGATAGATGTTTCCTTAGGGCTAAGTGGAGTGCGGCATTCCACAGAGTCTGTCTGGTTCTTGATCTCGCCGTGGTTTAACCCCTGAAACAGCAGGAGACCCCTCCAAAAACTGGCGTATGACCGTGTCAATAAATACTATAGGATTTTAGTTTTCTAAAGACAACGATTATGTCTCAGATGAAAAATGACAATGGGGAATTATTGGGATGCTTATCACCGGTGTCTTACCTAGCTACCAAGTTCTTTTGATTTCCTCAAGTGAGGTTAATGTTGGTTTAGTTAGGAGGATTAATTTTAGAGGTTGTCTTACACAATCGGGTTATGGAAGTGCAACTTGATAGTGTTGTGACAACTCAAACCATGCAAATGAAGATGAATTGAAATGAGCCTTTCTCTTTGATGAACACTAGCTAAAGTAAGGAAGAATTCTTTCCGTTCCCAATATGTACAACCCAATGCAAATGCAATTTTATTTATTTTCCAAAATGATAGAAAGAAGTAAATTATGTACCCAAAACTAACCCAAAGCGATAAAAAAGTTCTTTATATGAACACCAAATGTAATAATTCTAATCCATTCCTTATCTTTTTACACTTGAAAAAGACACATCTAAGCTACGGAAAGAAAGATTCTACAAAAGTTTCCAATTAGATGCAAGAAAAAGAAAAGCACTCAACAATTCTATCTAGCTTGAATGCACACAAATCAAGCAATCATTTCTTCTTCTTACAAATGTGAGACCAAAAATTTCAAATGATCGAATTAAAGCAAGAAGAATACTTATTTTTTCCAGTTTCGTGGATATAACAAAAGAGTGACAAAAGCAAGCTCTTCTTTGAACTAAAGTGGAAACAAGGAATCAATATTTCCCAATAATCATTAGATAGCTT
Source organism: Larix kaempferi (assembly GCA_027924585.1). Taxonomy (NCBI): domain Eukaryota; kingdom Viridiplantae; phylum Streptophyta; class Pinopsida; order Pinales; family Pinaceae; genus Larix; species Larix kaempferi. The sequence goes on along the minus strand of BSBM01000316.1, from coordinate 531,746 downwards.
AGCATGTAAGGGAAACAAGATGCATAACCCAAGGAAAAGAGGCTTAAAAAGACATGGATATTCCACACACAAGCAAACTAATTTTTATTTTATTTTTACAGAGACTACTGCGGGTCTAAAGCCAAACCAGGCATGGTAATATAGACAGTACCGCTCGGTAGTCTATAGCAAGGGAACGATAATATAGATAGTGCCGCTCTTTAGTCTATAGCAAGGGCACGGTAATATAGACAATACCGCTCTTTAGCCTATAGCAAGGGCGTGGTAATCTCCAAAAAAAGGAAAAAGGTGGGATGTTTAGAAAATTTAATAACCTTTCAGGGGTTTGTCACCCAGAGGACTCACTGATCATGGAAAGGGTTCTGAGACAGAGATGAGGGGGGTGAATGGAGGTCACAGAGACGAACTTTCACAACCGGTTTGAAAGAAGGGAAAATTAACATTCAGAGATGAATGAAAGTAAAAGAACCAAAAATAAAAGTCCCCAGTGGAGTCACCCATTTTTGTTGCAAATATTTCTCCCTACAGATAAAGAGAAACTCTCTTCGGATAAAGCAGGATGTACTGACTCTATACTAAGACCAAAATGAAACAAATGCTACCTTGAGTTCCTAAACTAATATTCACAACAAGATTGAATGTATTCAGAAGAGATGAAAGACGTAACTTACATTCCAATTCGATGTTTGTCCCGCTTATAATTCTTGATCTCGAAGCTCCAATGAAGAACTTGTTGAAATCAGAGAAAGGAAAAGCATGCAATATTCCAAATACCTTGAAGCAAAGGTTAAGTTCAAATCTAAACTAGATACATTTCATATCAAAGATTCATACAATACACGTGAAATGGGAAAAACAAGACAAGTTATCTTATTAAGAAGCTTGAAAAGTGCTTACAAAGGTTGCTTGATTCCCAAGCCAATCCTCCAGCTCCAAGTGCTTCCTCTAGCTATCTCTGCAAAAGTCTCAAGATCATAGGTTGGATGCCCCAAAAGTCCTCCCTTTGGCTCATGGAAGGCTCCTCTCTTATAGTGTTTAGGAGATTAACCATACAGAGAAGAAGATGGATCTAAAGAGTGTTTAGTGGATCAATCCTACTAAACAAAGATAGGAGTTGAGATCGAATCAGAGGTGGAAATCCCAATGATATCTCTCGAAAGTCAAGATCCCAAAATCCAAGGAAAAAGGTTAATTTTGGATTACCGCTCCCTTAGAACTGAGCATAACACGGTAGTACCGCTCCCTAGGGTGCGGTAATCCTAACTACCTCTCCCTAGTAGATGTGCAGGCCACGGTAGTGTCTGCAAATAGGGTCAAATTGGGTGACACGTGGCAGAAAAAGTGTTTACTTTCAGTGTTCAGTCGATGGTTTTCACTCTGGATGTTCAGAAGATCTTTAAGGGGAACTGTCATTTAGGTCGTTGATGCAAGGATGCGACACTAGGATGTAATGTGTAATATTGAGGTATAACAGTATCTCAAACACTATCTATCTTGAAAGAAATAAGAAAAGGGAGTCGTGGTACATGAATTGTATATATTTTCTTTTCATAGTACCTTTATAGGAGTTTGTTAAATAAGTAAACTAACTAGGTAAACACCTTTCTCAGCATAGTACAATTTGTCTTCAGAAGATTGTTGTTTTTCAGAAAGTATGCAAAATATATATATATATATATATATATCAAGCACTTGGTCTACCGGGTTCTTAGTTACATCGCAGGGAGGATAGCATCCTCAGTTGGAGCCAGTTGTTGGCACATTATTTTTACAGTTTGATGAAAATGTATAGTAGAAAATTGATTTTTGATATCTCGTAATTGTGGTGAGAAGGCACCCAATCCCTAAACTAAATGATCCATATGACCCTTAGTTGTCAACCAGGGAGGATCTAAAAGAGATAGCGGAGCGATTTCAACGATCATGAAAAAATTAATGGCTGAGGCTGAATCTCGTCGGATAAAGAACGAGAAGTATAGCACTAGGATTGGTCCACAAAGAGACCGCTTGACGGTAAATAAAGAATGAACGAAAGCAATGATCAGATGATAAACTGATGAAGGATCAATGGTTCAGAGCCATTTCGCAGTGCCAACTTGTGTGGGGAAATGATGGAATGGATGGTTGTGAAATCCAAAACTACTGTACATGTGTCGCACCCTCGGTGTTTCACATATCAGAAAAGTGGTATGGTAAACAACTTATAGCCCGCGCGAAATCGCTGTCCAAAGTTACCATATAAAGGATCAACAGTTAAGATCAATGTTTAAAGGATCCAACGACGGAAGATAGTTGTTGAAAGTGCATGGGTACGATCAGTAATCTGATGGCTTAGATTGCACCAAGAGGAAATCGACGGCTAAAGTTCATTGCCGATGGGAAAAGGAGCACAGTAGATATAAAAGGATATCCCACCGAGAAATAAAGGAAAGAGATAAACAACGGGAAAGTCACACCGTCGATTGGCAGGCAATAAGCAAATCAACTGTCCAAAGTGATTTCGCGCTACCAAGGTGCGTAAAGAATCGGATGGAAATGTGGTTGCGAAATTCAATATCATTGTGCACGTGTCAATATGGGAGGATTTCGCAAGTGGAAAAAGTGGCAAAGGAAACCGCTCAGGTGTTGCACAAAACCACCTTTTTGGATTATAACGCCAAAAACAATGGTTGAGATCAAAGCAAATTTTAAATCCGATGACATGAAAAATTTCTAGGTGCATTCATGAAAACGATGGTGAAAGGAAAGTTAATCTGATGATCCAAGATGTAATACAAGAAATAAATGGATGAAATACGTTCCCTCCAGTGAAGATGCAAGGGATTTAATAGGATTCACGTTATAAAAAGGCAAGATTCACGAGAAACGTTGACATTTTTTCTCTGAAGTGTCAGCATCAGAAGGTTCCAGACGCGTGTTCAGCGAGAAAGTGATAGAGCACATAAAATTCCGAGGTTGTCAATATCAGGTAGGACTTGTAACCTATGTTTTCAGTTATATAAGCTCATTTATAAGGAAACGATGGAAGGAACCTCGAACGTTGAAAATATTAGAATTGAGGATGCCCTAGAAGTCAAATATAGAGATGTTTTTTCAACAACGCTTAGAAATTCAGTCTCAGAAATAAAAGCTAGGTTAAATAAATTAGATAAGGAGGGCAGATATGTGCATAGGGTTTTCCAGTCCTTTTTTATACTTTTTTTCCAAACCAAATCATGTCATTTCCTGAGTTCGTTTCATGGTGTGGGTCGAATTATTCCGAAGCCGAAAGGGTCGTCATGAATGCCCCGAAAACCAGAATTGTGTGTCCAATTGAGTCCGTTGTTGTAAGAGGTTCCCTTGAAATTCCTTAGTCACAGTCCCATGAACTTGAGAGTCTTACTGAAGAGTCCGTTATTAGTCTTTACCGTCAATCTTCACCAAAAAACAAACAAGATTTATTAACCAGCTGTCTCAAACCTGACTTGGAGATTGAAGACACCCCCTATCCATTGGATGTAAACTTTTTCAATGAAAACAGTCAATTAGTCCTATCTTTAATTGCCGAATTTTTTAATTCTTGATAGTGATGCGGTGGCTACAGAAACCCGGTTATGTTTTCTATTTAGAATGATTTTTGGTCTTCCCGAAGTTAAATATAATCAAGTACCATGCCTCAAGTATGAGGAATTCATAGCTGAAAACATTCATTCTCAGCTAGCAGGTTTTCATAATACAAGGCATTTCAGGTTTCAACCACATTTGATGAAGATGGTGATGTTTTCAAGCACCAAGAGTTGCACTTTCCACCAATAGTTTTCACAAATTCTTTAGAAGATAACATGTTCAACTACATGAATTATATCTTATCATAGATATATAAAAGGATGTTTGGAGAAGAGCTTGCAAGAGTATTGCCCGAGATGAAAAATTTGATGCAGTTGAAACAAGAAGTAGCGGTTGGAGATTGGTTCTTATCAAAGCATCATACAGTAATCAGGTTATATAGGTTCATGCATCATCCTTATATATTGCCATCATTTTTGACATTAAGGATGTTTTCCCTCGAGTTATCATACAAAAGTTGACAGTGGAAAATGATCATTTCTTGGCTTTCAAAAAATCCTCGGATATAAAGTATCCTTGGAAGGTGGTTCCTTTTATTGTGAAAATTAAATATGCCCTTGCATTTATAGAAAAGCGGTTGGAGGATATGGATTTCAAAAAATAAATGGCTATTGAGTATGAACCTCACCATATTATTTCTGACAGGATGGAACAGAACAAAAACAAAGCCTTTGATCATCAAGAAATTGAAGGATTATCAAATAGGGAAAATCTCTTGCAATGTGAATCTGAGGATGAAGCTACTACAAGTTCACAGGTGAATCCTCTAATTTTGGAAGAATATTCAACAGAGACAGAGTCCACATCAAGGACAATAGAGACAAGTGGTAAAAGTTGTTTGCAAGACATTATTGATTTGGAAGCTGAGGAACAAGAAAGAGAAAAAAGGTTCAAGGATGATTCTCAAGGATATTTTGTCATATTTGCAGTTGATGGAGAGAAGAAAAAAGAAAAATATTCAGCCACAGAGGTCCAGGTACATGAATACAGGTTTCAATAAGCTAAGGAGGCTGGAGATACCAGCAAATTTCAGTCGAGGACTAAAATCTATGTAAAATATGGTCAAGATAAGCAAGCTTCTTCAGAGAAGAATTATAATTTACTTCACAAGGTTAGGAATGTGGAAAAATAAGCGGTTACTCTAATGGCTAGCAGATATATTAAGGAAAATACTTTGAATTTGGAAATATAATTAGGTGAGATGGTGACAGAATTAAAGTTAAATATCCAAAAAATAACAATCCCTAATAAAATCCACTTGCATAGGAAAACTGGGGAAGTTATATATACCGATCTCATGAAGGCAACTTTGAAAATTACAAAATTACAAACTACAGTTAGCAGATTGGAAAGTCAGTTGAAGCAAGAAAAGGTTGAAAATAAATCCCACCAACAACAAGTCAGAAGGTTGAAAATAAATTTAGTTGAAAACAATGATGGAACAAATAAAGGTGAGGCAAGTAAAAAATTATTGATGGAAAAAGAAAACATGATCCAAGTACTCAAGAAAAAACTTAAAATACCAACAACACAGTTAATTCAGGCTTCTAAATTGACTTTGTTAGAGCAAGAGAAAGAAGACTTTTCCAAAAAATTAGACGATAACAAATCCAAATTGATGAAATTCACAGAAAAGGAAGTGGGATGGGAAAGAGACAGGATAAGCCTTGAAAACCAGATTGAAGATCTTAAGGGAAAATTGACAGCTTTGGCACAAGAAAATTCGATTACTAGTTAAGCAGGTGAAGAAACCAGTATAGATGGCCTTTTTCAGGTTATGTCCCAGGTCATCTTTCAAGAAGTAGAAATAAAAGAATTAAAAGAAGAAAAGAAAAATTTAGAAGAGGAGAGTCCGAAAAAATATGAGGAATTAAAAGAATTACGAGATAAGAATAAAGATTTGATTGAAATAAATCAAAGGTTTATATCCCAAGTGACGGGGAAGACCCCAATGCAAGGGGCCAAACATATGATTTGGGATTATATAATTGATGAAGCAGCAAAATTCATACCTTATCTGAATTTCATGACAACAAAGGAAAAGATAGCTAAAGAACATTTGGAAAGTTGTACAACCATGCAAGAAAATTTGAATAAAAAACCAAAGGACACGGCTCAAAATACAGTAACTTTTTTTAATAGATTGATAAAAGATGATTTAAGAGCTATGGCTATCAAGAACATAATATCAGTAATTACTTGGGAAAGAAGGGTCCTTGCTAAATATTATCATGTTGAAAGTGTTGAAGGCAGAGTAGAAGGAATGAAGAAACAGGTTGCAGATTTTAAAAAGGAATTTGACAAATTGATTCAGAAAGGATTACCTGCTTTTTGGGATGAACACAATGATTTAATTCCCCAAAATGATTATAAGAAGTTATTATTTGATATAAGAATGAACCATGAAAATTTTCATAATTTGGCTCATGTTCTTACAGGAAAAAATTTTAATGGAAAAGCCTGCAGATGATTTTGAAATCATGAACAAATTTCCCATGATCAATGGAAGAATCCCACCTATCTCTATTGCAGATCATGTGGAAATAAATTTTTTATTCAAAGAGATGACCAATTATTTAATCCTGAATACAAATCAATGGGTCACTGTAGAGAAATATGGAAAAAATGAAATACACTTTACATTCTTGAAGACTTCTGTCAGCTGCCGCCAGCTAGTGGAAAATGTTGAAGAATTATTTTGAAAATTTGTAATATTTGTATAAATTTTGGCTGAGTGAGAAATTATAGTTAGTTAAGTAAGTTAACTATTTTTAGTTATAAAACAGTTAGGTTTTACCTCAAGGAGGTTTTTGTATAAGAAGACATTTTTGATCATTTGGAGAGGGTTGGAACCCATGAAAAGAAACACTTTGTATTGATATTACTTCAGTGAATAATAAATATTGCCATGCAAAAGTGAGACACAATTTTTAAGAGCGAAGATTCCTATGTTGCTTACATTACAGTCTGTATTTTTCTCTCCTCTATGTGATTTGTATTTTCCTGTGAAAACTTTTTCATTGTGTTTTACTCTCTTAATTTGGTGAAATTTATATTTAATTCAGAATTCATGTGATCATGCTCTGTGTTAACCGCACCTGAGTATTCATATATTTTTTTCTAAAATTGATGTTGAATTCATCCCTGGTTGATCCTCAATATTGATGGACTGTCTTCCCTGCTTTCAAATACCACCTGCTTAAAGAACTTGACTTTGAGATAACAACTGCCTTGCCTTCACCAAAATATTTATTGTTGAAATTCTATTGGTTTTTAGATATTTTTTGTGTGACTCCATGCCCAATGTGATTCATATGTTTTCATTTTTATGAAATTATCCCTAGCCCCGTATATATTTTCGAGAGAGTCCCTCTCATAGGAAAAAGGCTAGCTTTCCTCCTAAAGGTTGGTTTGAAATAGTTACCTTAGGGTTATCCTTCCACAACCAAAGGTTAAATTCCGAGTGCTAACACAGTCCATCCTCCTCATTGTTCTAAAACCCACCCTCAAAATGGTAATTTTCGTTTCCAGCGTCGTTCAGAAGAAAACATCTCTCAGCACTCATTACTGCCACCTCCATCGTGCAAGAGTAATATTCTCCCAGCATGCAAAAAACCCGACGAGTGGCTCGGTAATCATTGCTCAAGGATGGAACAATTATCAAGGAGCGAGCAAGTGAGGTTCTAAATATTTGAGCAATTGTAGAACTTGAATCATGGAGTTCTTAAGCCTCAAGGGTCAGATTCGCTGAGCATAATGCGTGAGTCTACCAGAGTTGTCAAGTGAAGCAGCGAGGATACAAGGTTTTGATGGCTCATTTTATTTCCAGCGGGAGCACACAAATAGCATTAAGGGCATGGATGACCAGTGTCCATGAGCAGCCCGTTGATGCGCATGCGCAGGAATTCATATGGAAAGGAAGTGGAGTCTCACCCGAGATATCTAAGGGAATTTCAACGGTTGAAAAGGAATCAGTTCTTTTGAATGCACAAGCACAGAAGGAAGGGGCATTCCAGTCCCAGCGAAGGATGATCAAATTGGGAAGCAGTCATACCTGAGTGGTTTCAATTGTCAGAAGAGATATTAGGTTATGTTTCACAACTCGGTGATGTCGATGAGCTTTTTCCCCTTCGAAAGCAAGGTTAGAGAGAAAAGGGCTTGGATGGGGTAGAAGGGATAGATGATGAAGGTTTTAAAAATGTTTTAGAAACACATAATAGTGAAGTACCTACATTAACATCTTCATGGCACCAAAATGTTTGACTGTTATAAAACTCAGAACATCCCTAAAATAAAGGACTGCTAATATGTGGTTTCCACGAAGCGACAGGGGTCTTTCCATTTAGCAGGACGTACTTCTTCCCCAGCAGAGTGGTTGTCAATCACAGCAGTATACTAGCCAATATTAGTCCGTGAGACTGTTTTTTGTAATAGACTTTCTTGGAAAGTACAAACCGAATTGCATAAGCCATTGGGTTGTAACAAACTCTCTGTAACAACTTATTTTGTAATGCCTGAGAAGGCTATATATAGTAGAAAAAGGAAAAGGCCAAGGGTCGTCTATTTTTGGTAAGAAGTATAAATTATGATATTTGGCAGTCTAATCAATATATAAAGAAGAACCTCATTTTTCCCGATCTTGGTGTCTTGCAGATTCAAACTTTTGATATGTCCAGTTAGTATTCTTTCTCTTGTTAATTCATCTATTTCATATTGTTCATGATTTATGAATTTCATTCTGATTTCAATATGAGTGGTGCAAGCTTAAATTATTGTTTCGAAGATGGTTATGGCGTGAAGTATTCATGTTATGTTATCTGGTAATAATATCCTCACATTGTTCAGGTTTTAGCTTTGTGATCATTTTTGTTAAACTATTGAATTCCTCCTTAGGATCAGTATGTTATTCTCAAACATAAAATAAATATTTACTCCCTCTTAAGTACCTTTGTTTTGTGACATTCCATTAACATCAACCCATTCAAATTCTTGTCATTGGCATATTGAAATACTGCCCACATTATTCCAAGATTGGTTATCTGCATTATATTATGGTGAATGTGATTTTGATCAAGAAAAAGAACACAGTAAATTTTATTGATGCCTAGGAAAAATTATAAAACTTCCTTAGAACATCTTTGGGACTAATAGGAACCTCCACAACCTGCCTCGAACGCTTGGAAACGGTGCTATTGTGTCATCTTTGGAACTAGGGTTTTTCTTAGTGAAGGCCATGCCAATATTTATCAAGGGGTTCCTTGATGATCTGAAGGATCTCAGCCGCGCGTGGCCATCATGAACACATCGACAATGGCCACATGCACGTGTGGGAGTTGACGGAACTGAATTCTGCTCGTCATTTTGGGTTCGGTGCCCCCGGAGCAGATCCTCAAAGTGTCCCTAAATGGCTACGGTTTTCATGACGAAAATACCCATAGAACCAAAACCATGACTCCGATAGAAAATATGTCGATTCCGATGTATCCGGGACATCGATTTTTAGCTAGGCCCCCCCCCACAACATGCCTCGAACGCTCAGAAATGGTGCTCTTGTGCCATCTCCGGAACTAGGGTTTTGCTCAGTGAAGGCCATGAAAATCTTGCTCAAGGGGGTCATTTATGGTATGAAGGATATTTGGCATGCGTTTCCATCATGAACACATCCACATTGGACACATGCATGTGTGGGAGTTGACGGAACCCAAGTCCGCTTGGCGGTTTGGGTTCAGTGCCCCTGGAGAAAATGCTCAAAGTGTCCCTGAATGGCCAAGGGGTTCCTCACAAAAATACCTGTAGCAGCAAAACAGTGACTCCGATCGCGAATCTGTCAAATTTGATGGATCCAGGATGCCGTTTTTCAGCTAGCGCCGACCCCCACAACGTGCCTCGAACACTCGGAAACAATACTATTGTGCCATCTAGGGAACTAGGGTTTTGCTCAGTGAAGGCCATGCCAATATTGCTTAGGTGGGTCATTTATTATCTGAAGGCTCTCAAGCGTGCATGGCCATCGTGAACACATACACAATGGCCACATGCACATGTGGGAGCTGACAAAACCCAAGTCTGCTTATCGGTTTGGGTTCCATGCCCCCGGAGCGAATCCTGAAAGTGTCACTGAATGGCCACGGGGTGCTTGATGAAAATACCCATAGCACCAAAACCGTGACTCCGATCGTGAATCTGTCAATTCATATGGATATGGGATGCCAGGTTTCAGCTAGGGGACCCCCCACAACATTCCTCGAATGCTCAAAAACGATGATACTGTGCCATCTCCGGAACTAGGGTTTTTCTCAGTGAAGTCCATGCCAATCTTGCTCAATGGGGTCATTTATGATCTGAAGGATCCTAGGCATGCATGGCCATCATGAACACATCTACAATGGCCACATGCACATGTGGGAGGTGATGGAACCCAAGTCCGCTCGCCAATTTTGTTTTCGTTCCCTCGGAGCAAATCCTCAAAGTGTCCTTGAATGGCCCCGGGGTGCCCAACCAAGATGCCTGTTGCACCAAAACCATGACACCGATCGTGAATCCGTCAATTCTTGTGGATTGAGGATGCCTGTTTTCAGCTAGGGAAACCCCTGCGACATGCCTCCAATGCTCGAAAACAATGCTATTGTGCCATCTCAGGAACTAGGGTTTTGCTTAGTGAAGGCCATCCCAATCTTGCTCAATGGGGTCATTTAATATAACTTGGCTCCTGGGAGTGCCTATCCATCGTGAACACATACAAAATAGCCATATGCACATGTGGGATCTGACAAAACCCAAGTCCGCTTGTTGTTTTGGGTTCGGTGCCTTTGGAGCAAATCCTCAAAGTGTCCTTGAATGGTCACAGGGTGCTCGACGAAAATACCAGTAGTACCAAAACCGTGACTCCGATCACAAATCCATCGATTCTGATGGATTTTGGACGTCAGGTTCTAGATGGGGGCCCCCACACTGTGCCTCCAATGCCCGAAAACGGTGCCAATGTGCCATCTCTGGAGCTAGGGTTTTGCTTAGTGAAGGTCATTCCAATTTCGCTCAAGGGAGCCATTTCTCATCTGAAGGCTCTCGAGGTCAAATTATTTGTTCTCTATGCTTGAACCCACGAAATCAGTGAAAATCTCGTGTTTTTTGGTAGCATTCCCGGGAATAGAAAACTCTATTTTTTTAACTAGCGGCAGATGCGCGCACGCGTGTTTATATGTGCCCACGTGTGTTTGTAGTGCATACACTTCATTAGCGTGCACACGTCATTAGTGCATACATGCTAAAACATGTGCACGCTCCCCTTCATAAGGTTTACACCATTAGTTGACCAACGTTTACACAATTTACTACCAAACGTTCAATACTTCAAGAATATTTGCATACATTGGACTATACTTCAAAAGTGGATAAATGAATGGCTAAAGAGAGGGGGGTTAAGGCTTCTAGGGATTTAAGGGTTTAGGACTTAATGTGTTTAAGGTATTAGGTATTTGAACTTTAAGGATTATGGGTTAGGTTGTTTAGGAGTTAGGGTTGTGGGATTACATGTTCAATGGTTCAATGGTTTAGGGGTTAAGGTATGTAGTGCTTTAGGGAGAGTGAGAGGTAGAGAGAGATAGAGAGATAAAGAGAAAGAGATCATGGGTTTAAAGGAGGAGCATTAGCATCCCACATCATACTTGCAAGGGTCATGCCCGGTGCAACGCCATAGGGTATTTGAAATGTAAACATGCTTAGAGGGTGAAAGAAGAGGATTGAGACCTAAATGAATGTTTCATAACTCAGGAGCTACGATATGGGGATGAAATGATTTGGGCCCTAGGCCCTAAATCATTTGGATATGGGTGTTTTTCACACTAAATATGGCCCATAGGGCCTCAAACATGGCCGAGTAAGGAAATAATACAAAAAAACCCTCTCGTAAGTTCAACCTTCAAAACAAATTATAAGGGGCCCCTGGATTTTCCCTGGGGGGTGTTGTGGTCACAACAGTGGGATACATGAGCCATGAGTAGGTTTTGTAAAATGAAACAAGGGCTTTAATCCCTAAATGTCCCTCTCAACCTCAAGTGCCATGAAAAAAACCTAAAATTCACAACGTGATCCCTCTATAAGGTGTCTTTGGAATCAAAGTTGAATGCGAATGTCATTACAATGTCTTGGGAATCATGTATAAGTATTAAAAAAGAGTCTTTATCAATAATATTTTATTCTTGGGAATATGGACACCTTTAGTTGTCCAATATGGATTATCCCTAACATGCTTTATGCACTGTGGATGGTTCTTGGGTCCTTAACCCTAGTCTTGGTAGAAACATAATAGCCTCAATCCCATGGCCATGGTTTATTGATGGAAATAAAAATATTAGACCCGAAACATATTTTTTCAAGATCAAATGCAATGAATGCATCCTAATACAACCATGCAAGTGTGAAATTTAGTTGACACCAACATCTGGTCAAGAAATTACACTCTCACAAAGATCTTACACAACTAGTTTAGAACACAAAAAATTACTCACAAATAATACAAATTGTATTAACTCTCATAAATAATAATACATCATAAAAAATTTGTAAAGTAATTGGATGTCATTATATAACATTACAACGTATATTTGAATGGCTAAAGATGCCATTTGGATCATCATATCATCAGAATTACTAAAACTATGCAAATCCCCCCTAGGTGGCAAGTGTGTTCTCCAAGTCACTCCAAAGGCTCACGAATTTCTGAATTAGTAACTTGTAGCTGATTTGTGATGAAAAACATGCCAAATCCCAAATATGGAAGGAAGAAACATCATAGAGGATGTGTGTTCCCAAAAACAAGTTTCCCTAGTTGACTAGCTTTTCCCCCTAGGGTAAAAAGCAGTAAAAAGAAGTGAGGCGCCTTTTACACCAGAATACTATCCATAATATTTTAGAAATGTGCCCATGTGGTCTAGGAATCTTGTGGTCCACAGAATGGCAATTATCTAGTCTAATACATAGGAATTAATCATAATATGATTAATTAATGCTACCAATGTATTAAATGACATAGATAGGAGGATTTAATTATTCCAAAACCCCCCCATAAATATGAATTTATGTTCTAAATATCAGAAAATAGAAATGCTAAGGTCCCAGTAACAAGACTTGGTTACCCTGTACAATACTACCGGTCCACAAAACAAGGAAAGAAGGAAAACCTCATGGGAAAAACCTTCCCTAAAAAAATGGACATATCAAAATTGAAAGATTTTTTATCAATCCTTCACTCCACGACATGTTCATCCATCCCAAGCAGTGATCTAAGATAGCTGAATGTCTTCTCAGTAAAATATTTGGTGAAGATGTCTGTAGTTTGCTCACCTGTTGGGACATACTGCAAATCAATGATCTGGTCATGCACTAGTCCTGTGATGTAGTGCATATGTATCTCAATATGCTTCGTCCTATGTCTCTGTACTGGATCACTTCAGACCCTTATAGCACTCTGATTGTCACAAAAGATGGAAGTAGGAGTACTGAAGGAAATCTCAAACTCTGAAAGAATCCCCTGCAACCACACACATTGAGTAGCATCATTCACTGCTCCTCTGTACTCGGCCTCTGCTGAATATAGTGCAATGGCACTATGTTTCTTGCTATACCAGCAAACTGGACCACCTCCAAGCATGAATACAAATCCAGATGTGGATTTCCTGTCAAGTCTATCACCAGCCCAATCTGAATCAATGAAGCCAAGAAGATCTAAGCTAGAATCTGCAACACAATGAATCCCATCAGTCCTTGTTCCTTGCACATAGTGCAAAATTATTTTTTCATCCCTCCAATGAAGCTCATGTGGTTGCTCCATGTATCTTGATGCCACTCTCATAGCATCAGCAAGATCAGGTCGAGTGTGAGTCAAGTATAGCAAGCTGTCAACAAGCTTCCTATACAAGGTGTTGTCAACCAAGGGTGTAGATTCTGCTTCTTCCATTCTAACTCCTGAAAGGGATGTAGTCTTTGAAGGCTTGCAATCATCCATGTTGAACTTATTTAACATATCAGATGCATATTTGGACTTAGATACCTTTGTTCAATTCTCGGTTTGAGAAATCTCAAGCCCTAAAAACTGCTTAAGAATTCCCAATTCACTCATGGAAAAAGATTGATGCAAAGCAGTCTTCAATGAAACTATTTTACAGCTTCCATGATGGTTCTATTTTTCCTCTCAGCAACCCCATTTTGTGGGGGATTGTAGGGAGTGGTTAGTTCCCTCTTAATTCCGGCTACTTTACAAAAGTCTTCAAAGTCCTTTGAAGTATATTCTCCGCCATTATCTGTCCTGAGAATCTTGATTTTCTTTTCTGAGAGATTTTCTATTAGGGCCTTGAATTCTTTGAATTTTCCAAAGACTTCATTCTTACCTTTTAGAAAGTATATCCAAGTCTTTCTTGAATAGTCATCAATGAATGAGAGATAGTACTCAAACCCACTTAGAGAAGTGGTGGACATTGGTCCACATACATCTGAGTGTATTAGCTCCAAAATGTCTTTAGTCTTTGTTTCACTCTTTGGAAAAGGGTTCTTGACATTCTTCCCTTTCTTACAACCTTTACATAAGCCATTATGATCAACCTTCAAATCTGGTAATCCTATGACCACCTTGCTTACATAGGGTAAGGCTTTGTAGTTAATGTGAGCTAGTGTTCTATGCCATAGCTCACTGGGGCTAGAGGTTTCATGAGCAAGGGCAACTTCTGGATGTCCCTTGAGCTTATAGAGACCTCCTTCTTCTTCACCAATGACAAATGCATCTTCAATTGATTTTCCTTTGGACCACATGAATACTTGTCCATCTATGAAATCCACTCTAAAACCTTTCTTATCTATTGCTGAGATAGAGAGTAGATTCTTCTTTAAACCTGGTACATATAGAACTTCTTTCATTTTCAAGGGGTTTCCAGAATCAAGCTTGTAGCTTGCTTCACCAATTCCCTTGATGGTATATTGATAATCATCTCCTAGAGATACCTTTTGTGGTGAGGACTTTTCTTCAAGTCTTGAAAGAGTTTTCTTTTGACCTGTCATGTGCTTTGAAGCACCACTATCAATGAGCCATGTATCTTCTCCAGGAGACACAGATCCAGAGAGTGCAGAGAATAGGACATATTCTTCTGGATCTTCTTTCTTTACTTTAGATCTTTTCCTTTGAGGCATTTCCTCTTCTTCTTCTTCTTCTTCTTCTCCTACTTCTTCTTCACTATCATCTTCTGCCATATGTGCATGATGTCTTTTGTGAACAAACTTCTTCTTCTTCTTTCCTGGTAAAGTACAGTCTCTAGCATAGTGGCCTAGTTTAAGACAATTATAACATTGGACTGTGGAGAGGTCTCTTTCTGAGTTTGTTCCTCCTTTCCTTTTGAATTTATGAGAGGGTTGAGACCTTTTGTGGTTCACTTTCTTGAAGTTACCCCTTTGTCTTCTTTTAGTGTGGGTGGCCAAGGCTTAGTCATCCTCTTTGAGAAGAGCTTCTCTGTTGGCTACCCTAGCCTCTTCTTGAACACAATCCTCCCATACTACATCAAACTTCATGCTTTCTTTTCTGGCACACATAGTTTGTATGAATGATTCCCAAGGTCTAGTGAGACCATTTAGGGCAGTCATCACAAGTTCATCTTCATCAAGAGTATCACCAATGGCATCTAGTTCCCCTTGATTTGGGAGACCCTTGAGAAGTAGTCTTGAATGGATTCTCCTTTGTGCATCTTGGTACTCTTCAACTGAGTCCTTAGGTTCATCTTCCTATTGATGTTCTTTCCTTCATACATTCTTCCTAGGGCATCATACATTTCCTTTGGAGTCTTCTTGGAGGCCACTTGGGGAATCAAGTGGTCTTTAATAGAATCATCTATGATTCTCTTTTCCCTAATCAAATCCTTCCTATGCTTCTCTTTGGCTTCATCTCCTTCAGGTTCTGCAACTTCATCCTTGACATAATGAGCAAGATCATTCTCTTCAAAAATGAGACCAATTTTGTATTTCCATGCCCATAAATTCTCTATACCTTCTAGCTTGTCTTCAAGCTTAGTACTTGGAGCCATCTTCTCTTGGGGGAGTCCAAGAGATAAGAGACAGAGTAGTACTTACCCGAAAATATTAACCTTTTTACTTTTCCGGATCCTGGGACAGAATTTCTGGTTTATCGCACTTTTGGTGAAACTAGGGTTTGACTTTCCTGGAGTTCTACCCAACCAAAAAGTTCGATCTAGGGATCAAAAGATTGGTTTTGAGAAGGGCTAGCTAGCCATGTAATCAGAATTCAATAATACCAACTTTTTGCAGAAACCCTAATTTTCACCCGGAGAGAGAGAGAGATATTTTTACCTTGTGAAAGATGTCCTATTCAGGCTAGCTCTGATACCATGTTAAGTTTAAACCAAATAGACTAGAAAGATCACTGAAAGAAACATAATCACAAGGTAGACACATAATTTACCCTAGGAAACCCTCATGGGGTAGAAAACCCAGCAAAGCTTTCCTCAATAAGATGATCAACCAAAATACGAGATGTGCTCCAAGGCTTGACCTCCTTCTCCACTTCCTGTGCAGACCTCCCAGACACAAGTGCGCTACTTTTCTGAGTTGTGTAAGTGTGTCAAATGAGGAGCTCTCCTCCTCTAGTTATACTAGTTCCCGACTGACCAAAAACCCTAATGGGGCCGACCTCTCATGGAGAAGTCTAATAACCACTAAAATATAAAATCAGGTCCGACCCCCACATGGTGGGTCTAATAACCCTAGTTACCACAAACCATCGGAGGAATAAACATCTCCGGATACATAATAGAGTCACCTCGGAGGGATGAACCATCTCCAGAATAATAATGTACAAATATAATATTCTTAGAAGTTACAATATTCAACAGTTAGCATATGCATCAGATATATAATTATGACTTCTCGGGATATGAATATATGTAATGGAAACAAAATGTCTCTCCAAGGGTCGTACCTTAAGGAATATCCGTAGTAATGTAGGGTCTCGTACACGGTACTGCCCATTCAGCTAAGACACAACTAGTTGTGAATCCAGGCGGACTTCTAAAGAATGGATGTCATGTGACATGGCATCCCAAAGTAGCTCAACAATGGCACTATACTCATCCACATTATTAGATGTAGGACTGAGACAAGCACCTACCGAGGACACAACTAGGTGGTCAGGTGAGAAGATAACCCAGGCAGCAGAAGCAAGCTGCTACATATGTCGGCTAGCACCATCCGCGAAACTGAAGAACGTAGGACATCCCGTTGACATCTGAAAATCAAACATAGGCTAATCAGCAAACCCGACAACCAAAAAGGCAATCTAAACTATGTATAGAAAAACTATACAATAGTGTACAAAAGTATCAACCTGAACCATAGGTTCAAGCATAATACCGCTTGAGGTAGAGCCCATTTCTAGGCTCCTTCAAGACAACTCCCTTGTAATCTTCTAACTCATAAGCTCCTTTTTTAAGGACATGCCTCACAATGTAAGGACCGTGCCACATGGGATTGAACTTGCCTACCCCCACGGGTTCTTTAGCTTGGTTATACAAGAGTACCAAGTCACCTTCAACATATTGTCGAGAACGGACAGACCTATCATATTGAACCTTGACATGACTCTTGTTAACATCAATGGCCACAGCAGCATCTTGACGGTGCATGTCAAGTTGCTCGAGGTGTACTAAACGTTGCTCAATCTCTGTCGTATCAGGGAGGAGCTCTATGGCTAGCTTGAGCAAAGGGATTTCACATTCAATCGGTAAGAGTGACTCCACACCATGAACTAACTGGAATGGTGAGAATCTGGTGCCAGTCTTAACTGCGGTTCGATATGCCCACAAAGAAGGATATAACATGATAGGCCAATTGGTCTTGCTTTGTTGGATGGTACGTTGGAGAATGGTCTTCAAAGACTTATTTACTGCTTCAACTTGACCATTCGCTTGAGGATAGTAGGAAGATGAGTGTTCCTGATGAAACCCAAGCTTGAGAGACAAATCCTCCATCATCTTATTTTGAAAGTGACTGCCATGGTCAGTGAAAATCTCCTTCGGGATACCGAATCGAGTGATAATTTGGTTGAACATGAAATGGGCTGCAGTAGCACCGTCGGATTTTACAGTAGGCATGGCCTCATCCCACTTGGAAAAATAATCCACGGCCATGATAATATGGTGATTCCCCCCAACCAAAGCTGGTTTGCAATCCATGAAATCTACCCCCCACTTGGTGAAGGGACCGACAGTGACGACCGGATGCAGGGGCGCTGGATGCGAATGTATGTTCCGAGAAAACACCTGGAAAAGGTGACATCTCTTCATAGCATTAATACAATTTTTAAAGATAGTAGGCCAAAAATAACTCGCTCGCATAATACACTGGGCTATAGCAAGCCCGGATAAGTGATCGCCACACACCCCTACATGGAAATCATTAAGTACCCGTTCCGCTTCTTCGTGATTCAAGCAACGACGGAGAATGGAATCCTTTCCTTGGCGATACAAAGTGTCACCGATGATAGTATAATATTTAGCGTGATGTCTCACACGCCGTCGCTTGTCTCGTGAATAATGTGGAGGAAACTTCAAAGTTTGGAGATACACAATGATATCCCCATACCAAGGGTCCTCGGTCGAGACGAGAAATAAGTGTTCATCCACAAAGGAATCTTCATGAATGACATTCTCATCAAGCCGTGGAAGGTCCGACATAAGCTCAGCGAACACCAATGATTTCATCGATTTTGCAGAAGCAAACTCGAGATCAAATTCCTGAAGGATCACAATCCATTTATTATACTTACCCCCGATAAGGCGTCGTGATAGCACGAACTGAAACGAATTGATGTGAGCTACAATGGTGGTTGTTCGAAGAAAAATGTAATGCCATAACCGCTGGACTGCCTGAACAGTCGCAAGTTCCAACTTTTCTACGTGGGTGTACCTTAGTTCAACGTCTATTAAATTTCGACTAAGATAATAGATAACATGCTCGACAAGCGCATCATCCATCTGAACCAAGACCATGCCAATAGTATCTTGAGACGCGGCCACATAAAGAATGAAATCTCGTGTAAAGTCCGGTGGACTAAGCACAGGGGCTGATACCAAAGCTTTCTTAATGGCATCGAAAGACTCCTGGGCTTGCTCATCCCAGATAAAAGGTGTGTCTTTCTTCAATAGGCATGCGAAACCTTTAGTAATACTGGCATAGTTAGCTATAAACCGACGCAGAAAAGTAGCTCTCCCTTGGAGGCTCTAAAGTTGAAACAGATTACGCGGAGGAGGCAACTGAAGTATTGCCTCAACTTTGAGAGGATCGACTCTAATACCCTCCTTCGAATCAATGAATCCTAGAAGGAGACCAGTCCTAACCGCGAAGATGCATTTGTTTGGATTCAATCGAATTTTTTAGTGAATACATTGTTCGAGAATCATACGGAGGTGCTTGGGGTGGTCCACTCTCTTGCGAGAATGGCCAGCAAGATCATCCAAGAAAACTTCCATAATCATCTCAAGATCATGAAAGGCATAGGTCATGGCTCATTGAAAAGTAGCTCCAACGTTCTTGAGGCCGAAGGGCATTTTCCGGTACGCAAAGGTTCCCCATGGACAAATAAATTCCATTTTATGTTGGTCCGCAGGTTTGATTTGAATCTGATTATAACTCGAGAATCCGTCCATGAATGAAAAAATCTCACTCCCCGCACAAGCATCCAATATTTGATCAATGAATGGCGTGGGGAAGTTATCTTTCAGACATGCACGGTTCAAATCTCTAAAATCAGTGCATACACAGATCGTTCCCTGCTTCTTATCCACAAGAATGGGGTTTGACACCCATTCGGTAAGGGGAACGGGGTAGATAAAACCAGCTTTGAGCAGTTTCTCCATCTCTGCCTTAATAGCAACTACCTTCCTAGGGTTCATAGAACGTAAGCGTTGTCGAACTGGTTTAGCATCAGGATACGTTCTAATCTCGTGTTCAACAATGCGGGGGTCTATTCCTGGCATCTCCTCATATGACCAGGCGAAAGCTTCCTGGAGTTCGGTAAACAAATCAGTGTAAATAACAATCTCCTCAGGAGTGCAATCAACACCGACGTAAAAATTCTCAATCTTTCTGGGAGCATGAGAGATGTTGATCGAAGCGGTTGGGAAGATATTGGCGATATTCCCCTCCAAAAAAACATCATGCGACTGCAGAAGAGCCACAGGGTGACCAACCATCTCAGCTAGAGTCATCCTAAACTCCTCTTGCTCAATGAGCTCAAGGTTGGGAAGGAAATAAGAGCGATGGTGCATATCTTCCCAAGGCCTCTCACTACCACACATGGCTTCGAGGATAGCTTCATCAAATGGAAAAGTATCATCGAGGCAATCGTGAGAGAAAGATGAGTTGGCTTCCCAAACTGGCAGCGTAACGGGATCTTCTTCAACTATCCGGGAAGAAGAGAGATCTGGATCTGCAGTGGTTTGTTGGATATGATCGTAAATGAGCTCCGCTACGGATAAGGGCATAAACATTCCGACGTGCGCAATGTCTCCAGACATAGAATTCGCGGATGGTAAAATCCATGGAACATTACAATATGAAGTCCATAATGGCATACTATTCGAAGGAGGAAGCACACTATCGGAAATGGTTCCAATAAAATTCACAGGTGCAGAAGGGTTAAAAGTTCCCATCAATGAGGGGTACATCCCAACACCTATGTTCCCAATTGCCGACTGAGAATCAGAAACTTGCGGGACTACAGATCCCGTGGATGCTGTGGATGGAGTGCCAACATAATCCAACTGATCTATCATCACAATCTTGCCTTCTTGGGGAAAGCAAATAACTCAAAACACAGTAGACACGAAAGCCTTCATAGCGTACATCCAGTTTCGACCCAGTAAAAGGTTGTAGTCGATGGGCGCATCAACCACTTCGACTTCAATAGGCACGGACTTACCTCTCAAGGAGACAACAAGGGAAGGGATAATTCCATGCGGTGTAAAATACCTACCGTCGAATGCAGTGAGTGTAGTTCTAGACGCAAGTAGAGGAGGAGAGCCAAGAGATTTCCAACAAGTCAATGACATTATTGACATGGAAGCACCTTCATCAACCATAGTACGTTTGACGAAGCTTTTAAGGCAAACCACCTGAATTTGAAAAGCCACGTGGTAAGGTAAGCGAGGCTGGACATCAGTAGTGTCGAACTTGATAACACTGGGACTTCCCCCATCCTAAACTCCTAACGCACTCAAAAGGGCATGCTTCTGAGAAGGACATGCCTGCAAAACCTCAAGAGCCGACATGACACACGGAGTTTGGCCCAAATCTTCTACGATGGAGTAGTTCTGGGTGGCTCGAGAATTAGGATTATGCATGGAGCGCTTAAGAACTCCTTTCGGTATCCGCGGCATAATGGAAGGCTTCTCGATATGAAAGGAATTATCGGGAGGAGGGGGAGGCTCATTCCCCAAATTCGGTTGTGGTGCACCATAATCACATTGACGAGTAGCAACACAAACCTCCAACTGAACCATATTCACACATCCATAACCACTAGTATTGGAAGAAGTCGTTTCATTAGTACCATAACCAGTGGTGGGAGCATGCGAAGCCATGTTTTGGTGATGAGGAAGGGGATCCTTCAACACAGCTGGGCTCTGTGCCAAATGCTTCGATGCTTCTTCAATTTGAGGACATAAATGAGTAAGATGATCCTCCCCACAAAGCTTGCAAGGGAATTTCACCTTACGCCTAGGTTTACGATCCTCACCAGCATTACCACCTTCCCAAGGAGGGTTGGAATTCTCTTTACGAGGAGTATTACGATTGCTATTATTATTACTTCCATTGTTTCCACCCCTGCGATTATTTCTCCCCTTTTTCCTATCACCAGGTTGCTGGTTACCCAACGGTTTCGTTGATTGCACATTGTGTACATCAGATGACGAAGTGGAAGTGGACAAGGTGTGAACTTGTCCGGGACCAGACTGGTTTAGCGACAAATTTTGCATTTGATTAGCTACCAAGTCTATAGGGTGAGTGCATGTGGTTCAGGAACTGATGTAGGCTCATGTCTTGTTCTCGGTGCATCAGGAATAATGTCATACAAAATACCAGACTGAGAATAAAGTAGATCTAACTGCTGGACTTTCAAGATAGCTTGTTCCTCAGTCACAATGCTAGACATCGAAACATCCTTAGCAATGTGTGGAAGTAAAGACTTGAGAAACCATTCCAACAGGAACTCTGGACGAATGTTGGCTTTCACTAATCTCTTCCACCGATGCCACTCTTGAACGTGGTCAGAAATATGTGTGGCCTTATTCTGACGGAAGGTGGACAACAACTCAGTACCAGTATCATAACGAACCGGTAACTGGAAATGGTCTAAGAAAACCAAAGCAATCTCATTGAATCCCCTATAGGTGTTTCCGGGAAACTCCACATACCACTTCGTGGCTGCCCCTGTGAGGGTGCGTTGAAATAGTCGTAATCGAGTGGAATCACGATTCAAAGAGTTGGAGGAGCACCAAAGGTGAAACGTCGTGACATGATCTCCCGGTTCCTCACCACCTTTCCCTTCAAACTTTGGAATGTCCAAAGGGAACTTGGTAGGGACCGGGGGCCAAGTAGGGCCGTGACACACCGGATCATTTGTGAGCTTCGAAAGATCCGGGAGATTCAAGCGTGCAAGGAATGGGAGCTGTGGCTAGAAAGCTTGATTATAAGCTCCCACAAAAGGTTGGTTAAATGGAACCGTGTTGTAAGATGTACCAAAAGCTTGACCATGAGGATTAAACTGCTAATAATGAAGACTTGACGGCCCGTAAGCTTTCCCATGGTCATAACATGGATAACCTCCCCCTGCCTGACCCATTTGAGAGTAAGCAGGTATATGCGCGTTTTGAGCACCATATTGGGGTGGTGGGTGATACTGGTGGCCAACACCGACTGGGTTGTAGTAAGGGTTGCCCCCATGAGTATGGGGCATGTATGTACTATTCATAGTGGGAACCGTGTTGTATTGACCATAATGGTATGGTATGTTCCCACCCCCAACATTAGGATTAGCCTGAGCAGTCGTGTGGTGACCAGAAGCATGAGAAGCATTCCCAGCTCCAATATGGGAGTGACTAGTAGCAGGGTTAGTGGTGTGATGTCCATGTGGATAGGAAATATTCCCACCTCCTACATTAGCATTTATAGTGGCGCCGGTGGATGCAAAAGTATGCGGTATGTGTCCACCCCCGTGGTTGGGAGGAACGGTATCAAGTGCAAAAGTAGTCTTGGGTTGACGAGTAGCGACATGTGTATTAGGTGGTGGATGGCGAGTCGTGTTTTGAACAACATTTCGACTAGGTTGGGTATTCCTAGGAGGTGGTCACGTTCCAACATTGGCATGGTTAGGAATCTGACTAGTCCCCATACTATGTGAGTGGGTGGACAACGTAGTGCCCCCAGCTAGGGTAGTGCCCCTAGTGGGTATAGTATGGCTAATACTTTGACTAGTGCCAGCATGAGTACCAGCCGTAGTGGAAGGTTCGACAATAGTGTGACTAGGCATACCAAAAGAGAGTGTAGTGGGGTTGACCATAGGTCCAGTATCATCATGAGTCTCAAGTCTCCCGTATCTATAATCACGTGGAAATGAAGGAATGAAAGGCTCGTCCTGTTCTTCCTCCTCGGGTAAGTCGTGCATCCCGTAAAGATAATTATTAGGATTCAAAGGATCAAACGGATCCTGGTCAAGTGTATTAGGCCAAATAGAACCAGGTTGAGTCTCAGGTGGATCACCTCCCCAATCCTTGTGAGGAGTATGGGGATCAGAAGTATGTTCAACTCTACCCGAAGGAGTAAAAGGGTCTTTCCCGATATCGGGATATGCAGCCATTTAGTCCTCAACGTAAGTCACGTAAGAATTCGAAGACTCAGAGGGAGCCCTCCGACGTCCTCTAGCAATACGACATGTAACCTCGAGTGGCTTTAAACCATCCAAATGACCGGACCGACGGAGAGTAGGGCTCCACGCCACGTTCTCTCTAGAGAGAGACACAGCGTCTCCTAAAGGCCAACTATCAATCAAAAACAGTAAATCAAAAGCACACACCTAGAGAAAACTACAGCCAAAAGCAGTCAAACAGAGTGGCTAAATGAGCTCCCAACACTAGAGCCGATATGTCTCACTTGGGAGAGGCTTGAGACTCCCAAACTATAGCTGGAGGTAACAGAATCAGTTATAGAGACACCCAGGCTTCACTGTGTCGACAGGGTCAAGTCCAATGCACGAACACAACTGTGCTGTCCAATCCCTATCTGACTCAAGACACAAACAACATAACCATTGCAAGTACCCTGTGCGGTACCTAGGTAAAGAAACTATGTTCACCGCAATATAACCAATGCTCAGGGGGACAGTCGTAGGTGGGACCTGTCGTATGGGAAGGGTAGCTAAGCCCGAAGCACAAGAGGACGAACCTCCGGTACCCCCAGATACAAACAAATCCTGGATATATCTCCCACATCCAGACGGTATCAGAGGGATATCTCCTCAACCAACCTCCCATGACCTCGTGCTTAACTCTGGATTGAGTAGAGCTTCTTGAGAACACCGATCTATACCATGGATTCCTCCACTCCCTAGTCAGACACCTAATGTTTCATTCAGTATTCTTGGATTGTTAACTCACAATGATCTATTCCAAGACTCTAAAACCTATGCTAGTTGGTGTACCCTATAAATAAAATCAGTCTAATCAATTTTATGATTAAGCGTTAATTTTAGTGGCTATGATTACTCAAGGGATATGGTCGTGAAACTAGTGATGTGTAGACTCAATAGTATGCAACATCGTCCAATCTTAGACTCATCTATCCAATAAAACAATGTCACTAATATGCAAAATCAACCAACAATTCCGAAATAAATATGCAATCCTTTATCTTTTCAATGCACAAGCAGAACCTAAAATGAAGGCAACAAGCACTCAATGCAAAATGCAGTACATGGAAATAAAATATTTTTGTATTTTCTCTTATAAACAGAAAGGAAAATGCAAAAAACTAAATGAATATTTTTGTATTTTTTTAATATAAATGAAATGAAAAAATGCAAGCAAAATCCTACTATTCAGTCACTGAAGTGCCGAGAAGATCACTAAGACAACCCAGCAGATCCTAAACAGCAAGAATCAGCCAAAGGAATGAGCTTAAAAGGAAAAAACCAAGAGGTTAAAACCAAAGATTGATAAAAAACCAAGAAGGCTCAACCAAGGGGAACGAAGAGATCTGGTCACAACCAAGGCATGAAATAGTCAAGAAAGAGGCCAACAAAGACTCAGGAATCAACCAAACTCACCCAGCAACAACCAATAGCCATAAACCAACAAAAGCCAGAGTTACATGCTACTATCGAAGGAATACCTGTGGGTACTCGCGAGCAGTAGAGTAAACAGAGGCGGGTAGACGCAAGCAGAACTAAGCCAGCCCGTGGGTGAGGAAAGGCAAATGGGAAAATAAAGAGTCCAGAGGCTCAAAAAAAGCAAGTTTTCTACAGTGTATCTTAACGGCCAATCGGTGACACAGAGCTTCAATAAACAACAACTCTAATTATGGACTAATGCTCAAAATTTTTCTCAAACATGGATGTTTTCCCTAGCGGAGTCGCCATTTCTGTATTGGAGAAAACTCACTATGGCTTGGGAATACCACAACAGACAGATGACTACCAGAAATCTACTCAATTCTCAAAGCAATTCTATTATAAATGACAATGTTAAAATAATAGAGAAATGTAACCAACCTCAATCCAACGTTTGATGTAGATCCCCGTTGGAGCTTTCAATCTGCGTACATCCAAGCACTTGTAATCTTCAAATTAGTCTTGACAACCAATATCTAACAAGTACATGTGATATATAAATGACATTAACATTATCAATAACAATGGTCCATAATATCATAAGAAAATGTAATCCAATGTATAATAAATGACATTCACACCATGAGTGGACGAGAATATGAGTATTTCTATTAATGAACAAGAAGAAGTACAAAGTGATACGACCTCTTGCCGGCAACCAATCTGAACCAAGATCTAGATCAATCCACTTGTGCCTCCACCACTTCAATCCTCCATGAATGGCAAACTCAAACTAGAAAGGAGTTTGGAAGGTGAACATAACTGGTTCACAACTACAAGGATCAATGAGTGCAGACTCAAGATAGGGAAAAAATCCACTAGAGTTCCTTTACTATTCTCTTCTTTTTTTCGTCGATAAGCCATATGTGCTCAATATATAGTCCTCTCAAAGGTAGGTGAAAGGACACATCGAGGCGTTACTCGGGCAGATGGAGAGCCAAAGGTCACCCAATGACCGCTTTTTGGGAGTAAAAAGTGATAAAATAGTGGTTTTTACCATTTTACTTTATACCCGCGGGCTATAGGGATGCAACTAGCAAGTACGCATGCTATAGTGTTGCAACATGCGGGTAGGAATAAAAATAGGGCAAACTGGTATCACTGAAGGATAAAAATGGATCTGAGTCACTGGAATGGATCCTACAGGCCAAAGAATGTTGATGCTCACAGGGTGGAAGATTTCTGTGTAACATAGTGAGACACATCATCCCATAAGCTTCATCTCTTCGATTATGCCACTTTGATTTCTCAATTGCCGAGGTTGGCTCAACTTCAATTGCCATAGTCACCCTGTATATCCCTTTGCTCCTCAGTATGATCTCCATCTACGCCCTCTAGTCAAAAAATTGAATGGAGTAAGGATGATCTGTTGTCACTGATCCATGGTAGCTTTGAAATTAATTTTGGAATGATTTGGGTGTGCCCAAAGCTTTCTTGTTGCGCCTTCTTGATGGTAGAATGCGCCCTGTGGATGAATTACTGCGCCCTCCTTGAGACTGGTTGGATCCTGCAAGACAATAGAAGGAGAAAGGAATAGATTGATAGATATTATACCATGTGAATTTTATTCCACACCAAGATATGATAAAAAAATTACACACTCTCACAAAGATCTTACACAACTAGTCAAGAACACAGAAAAATTACTCACAAATAATAAAAACTGTATTAACTCTCATGAATAATAATACATCAAACAACATTTGGAAAGTAATAGGATGTAATTATATAAAATTAAAATAGAGATTATAATGGCTAAATATTCCATTTGGATCATCGTATCATCAGACTTACTAAAACTATGCAAATCCCCCCTAGGTGGCAAGTGTGTTCTCCAAGTAACTCCAAAGGCTCACGAATTTCTGAATTAGTGACCTGTAGCTGATGTGTGATGAAAAAACATGCCAAATCCCAAATATGGAAGGAACAAACATTGTAGAGGGTGTGTGGTCCCAAAAACAAGTTTCTCTAGTTGACTAGCTTTTCCCCCTAGGTTAAAAAGCAGTAAAAAGTAGTGAGGCGCCTTTTACACCAGAATCTTATCCAGAATGTTTTAGAAATGCACCCAAGTGGTCTAGGAATATTTTTTTCCACACCAGGAAGTCTTGTGGTTCCCCCAAAGTTTCCTTGTGGTCCACACAATGGCTCAAATGGCAATTATCTAGTCTAATACATAGGAATTAATCATAAGATGATTAATTAATGCTACCAATGTATTAAATGACATGGATAGGAGGATTTAATTATTCCAACAGCAATACCATGGATATGTTACAAGGCCTTGAACATCATCAAAGATGAAAACGGGTTTCTCGAGATCTTATTGAATCATATTGATCTCAATTGACTTCCACTTGAGCCTTAATTGAAACTTCTTGACCTCAAGCATTGTCAATAACACATAAAAGCCATGACACTAGCCCTCTACAAGGAGTCTTTTGCATATGAATTGAATATGAATGCCATTATGATGTCTTGAGCATGAAGGATTTATCTCGGCTCCTTAACTATGGCTAGTGGAGGGAAACAAGAGCCTCCAACACTAACCAGATATGAAATCTATAGGGTATTAGTCAACTTCCAGTGTGTTATGTGTCCCATAAATAGATTAGTTGTGAACCAAAAATGGGTGTCAAGGTCTGATGAAGGTATAGGGACAACAAGAAGCTCCTTATGCCTTAAATGAAGCTTCTTAGGCTCAAGCACCATGAACAACACCTACAACTCAAGAAGCTTCTTAGGATACGATGTTGAATGCATATTCAAACCACCACACATAACCCTTGTGGGGTATCTCTAGAAAATGTAGAGGTATGCATATACCATGATTAGGCTACATCGCATGCCTTAAACAAGGTTATATCTTCGACCCACGTCGAAATTTTTTTTCAAGGCCATGGATAGCGTTGCTTAGTATGTTAGTGGGATACATTCAGCATGAGTAGGTTTCATGAATTGGGAATGGATCTATAGGCCTAAACATGCCTAGGGGGAACAAAAAGATTCAACCATAAAGTAACATTTTCAAGCTCAAGTGCCATGGTTTGGGGAGGAAAACACTCCATTTTCGGGGCTTAAACATAGTCTCTTAGGTTCAATATCCAACAACAACATGTGCAAATAATGGCATGGACCTTGTCTAAGGGGTCTTTACAATCAAAGTCTGATATGGATGCCACTAGAAGGTTTTTCTTAAAAAGGATGAATCGTGGGCCCTTGACCATGGTCAAGGAAGGAAACTTTAAGTGCCTCGAGATATTTTTGAAACTTCTTGGACTTAGTTTCTTTAAGTCCATGGACCAACACAAGGGTGTTTTGTAAGGGTTCTTTGTAGGCATCCAAGTGGGATATAAGGGCCATGCGTAAGTATTGTGCACTAGAAATGGGTGTTGAAACCGAAACATGGTGGAGGGTGAAATATGGGGTTTAAGCCTTAATTGAACCTTTTTGAGTTCGTGAAGCATAAAAACCACCTAGATGTTGGAACATTTAAAAAACCCACTATTTCATTCTAGGCTTAGGATAAAATTAATTAATCATTTATGATTAATTTCCTGAGCTTTGACTAGGTAGAATAGGTCAATTTTGTCTTTTAGTGGACCACATGTTATCCTCATTCACAAAAACAAATTTTGATAGATTATGGATAAGATTTCCTTGGATTATGTCTGATTTTATTCCATTCCTGAATTAGAAAGACACTATCCTGATTTAGTTAGCTTTGTCCTGTTTTTTCTGCTTTCTAGTGGAAAAGATAAAGCTAGTTTACTTGGAATCTTTTGCCACTTGACCAATTCAACCTCCACATCATATCTAACCTTCTAAATCCATCATTACATTCCATTTACCTCACTTATGAGTTTCCATACCATACTTACTAAATTCGTGAGCCTCTAGGACAATTTTGGAAACTGCTTTGGCCACCTAGGGGGGATTTTTGCCTTTTCTAAGCCTTTTTTTTTTGCTCTTTCCATATTGCCTCAAAGGAATTCGATTTTATCCATGGAGGATGTATTATATATTTTTATCATATCAATGAATAAGATACAGAGTGATTTCCACAATTTATCTTCTATATTCTTCTTCTCTCATTGTTTGAAATATTCCATGGTGAAATTGTCTTATGAATCTAGTTCCTAGTAATTGAAAATATCACATGGTATCAGAGATAGCTTGAGTCAAAGAAATTTCCATGATTTTTTTTTGCAGGTATTTCCATCACCAAGAGCGCATCAGTATGGAGCAAAATCAAGCCAAAGCTGTGACTCTCACTCCCTTCAATTTCTTTGACTGGAAGGCGCATATGATCATCCAGCTTCAGAGCAAAGGATTGTATAGAGTCACTATGGGGCTTGAAACTAAGCCAGGAGATGTTGCATTAAAATCCAAATTGTTTAATAGGCTTGATGAAGCTTATGGGTTACTTTGTCTCTCTGTATCTCCAGATCTTCTATTCCATATTGATTCTCTATCCACTCCAAATGAAGTGTTAACAAAACTAGAATCTCTCTTTGGAAAACAGGACGAGCTTAGAGGTCATTTGTTGGAGATTGAGCTGGTCTCTCTTAGTCCAAGTAATTTCGATTATATGTAGGAGTTCATCTCAAAATTCAAGAACCTGGTGCTTCAACTCAAGCAATGTGCCATAGAGAAGAAGGATGAGCAATTAATCCTCACCACTATGTCAAAACGGAGTTTAGAATACTCAGTATTTGTGTCTAATTTTCATCCTACAAGACTTGCAGTTCCCAAGTGGAAGATGCCAACCTTCGATCCATTCATTGATTTGATCACTCTAGAGAAGGACAAGCTGGTCCAAATGAGGGATCAATCACCCTCCAAAGACTTTGCACTTGTTTCTCATGGAGAAAAGAGTTTCAAGAATAACAAATCCAAACCAAAGATATTGCCAGATGAAGAGGATTCTGATGGAGAGTCCAAATCCAAGAAGATGAAGAAGGAGAATTTTAAGTGTTCTTATTGCTGCAAAGGCACTCATCATAAGAAATCTTGTTTCAAGAAGAAACTGGAAATCATGGCCAAAATGCTTGAAGAACATAACATAGATGTTCCTGACTTTGCAAAGAAAGAACAAGGCAAGCTTGCTATAGAACAAGAACTCTGTCTCCAAGCCTCTCCCAAAGGTAATAATGTTTATGCTTTGAGTGCTAGAGTGAAATATGATTTTGATGTCTCTGATATGGATTCACATTCTGATATATCAGAATCAAAAACCTCCACCTCTTATTTGGAACAATCTTCAGTCAGTTCATCCAAGTCTACTCTCAAAACTAGTCATTTTTTACTAGCTTCTGACTTGTCTTCTGAAAGGTCTGTCCACCACCATTCAAATATTTTAGATTTTGATTTAGAATATTATTTACAGTCTGATATGCAGATCATTACATATCCCACATCATATTCCCAACCTTTGGATGCACAAAAGACCCTACAAACCCCAAGTTCTCCAGTTAAGAAACTACACAATTCTATGTTTTCCTAAATGTGTCACTTGCCTCTGTTGCACTTTTTTCTTTCATATATTTCATTGGTTGGAAATCCATGTTTTTGGCTTTATTTGGACTGATATTCCACACATATGGACCTGAACCCATAATTCATGGTTCAAAATTCAAGTCCTCACACTCTCCAGGCTCGCTCAGCTGTCAGGGTGATCTAGTTTCTCACACTTTTTTTACTAAAACTTTGTTCAATCATGGAGACTCCACATATTTACTGGTTGCTACTCCATATGACCAACATTCTGATATTTTAGAGCTGCATGATCTCATTTTAAATATCAGAAAGGTTCTACATCAGTTTGAGAAGAAAGTACAAGAACTAGTACACCACATTGCAGCTACAAAAGAAATTGATCATGTTGAGTTCATTGTTTCTCCTTGGGAAGGAGTATGCATAGATATTATTTCCATTATTGATTATGTTTTCAGATCTGATTATGTATGTTACAACAGCAAAAAAAATTCATTTGATGCTCCTCCATCATCAGAAGATGAACTTCATAGAGCTTCAACACATGGTTCTTGCCTACACAACATTGATGCACTGATGCATGATCATGACATCCACAATCTCTTCATCAAGTCAGTTACTCAGAAGCAACCCATTCAACTCATTCAAATGAGCAACATGACAGTATGAAGAGTGTTAGAAAAAACAGGATCGCAGAGCAATAACAATAAACAGAAATGCAAATATAATCACCAGAGACACAGATATATCGTGGTTCACCTAACTTGGGCTACGTCCACACTGAATTTGACAGTCCTTATTATTATTACCGTCCAGCAAGGTGAAGGGATACAACCTGCAGCACAACCGCTGCACTTCCTCTTCTCTGTTTTCACAGTCTCTCTCCTGATCTCAGAGATCTTTACAATGCATAAAACCTAATACATCCACACCCTAGTTGTATTACAATGTCTTTATTTTATAAGGGAAATACAATGGAAAAATACCACGGGATACCCAAAACTATGGGCCCGCAAAACAGTTGGCGAAAAACAGCCCCAAAAATTTTCTTCGGGGGCGTTACCCCCGAACCCCCGCTGGCCCCCAGACCCCCCAGCCAGGGGGGATGGTCCCCCCTGGAACCCTGCTGGGGTGAGTGTACAGTCCACCTACATATCATATAAAACTGGGGTACAAACACGGCTGATACAATATCATCTATGAGACTAGAAGATCTAGCTCCACAACCAACAATCTCGCACTTGGAGACTGATCACAGCAACTCCACCGCTGCTGCACTTGCTGGACTTAGACTTGGCAAATTTCTCCTCTTCACCTTCATGCTAGAAGGCCAACTAAAATCGAGCACGAACTCAGTTTCTCTCTGGTCACTACCTTTGTGAACATGTCTGCAAGATTCTAGCTAGTATGTATCTTTTCCAGCTTCAACAGTTCATCTTCCAGAACAAAGCATATGAAATGGTACTTGATCTGTATATGTTTGGTCCTGGAATGGAATTTTGAGTTCTTTGCAAGGTGAATGGCACTCTGGCTGTCACTATACAATCTGCTATCCTTCTGCTTCTTACCCACTTCCTCCATAAACCTCTGCAACCAAATCATCTCTTTACTAGCCTCTCTAATGGCAACATACTCTGCTTCTGTTGTTGAAAGTGCAGCAACCTTCTGTAGTTTCGAAATCCAGCTTACTGTTGTTCCACCTACAGTAAACACATACCCTGTGGTGCTCCTCCTACTATCCTTGTCACCTGCCATATCTGCATCAACATATCCCTGTAGAACAGTGTCTGAACCTCCAAAACATAATGCCTCAGTGGTAGTACCTCTCAAATACCTGAGAATCCACTATACTGCCTTCCAATGTTCTTTACCTGGATTGTTCATATATCTGCTCACAACTCCCACTGCATGTGCAATATCTGGTCTTGTGCACACCATGGCATACATCAAACTACCAACTGCTGATTGATAGGGAATCTTGGACATGTAGTCTGTCTCTTCTTGTGTCTTGGGACACATTTCCTTACTTAGACTGAAATGGCTAGCCAAAGGTGTACTTACAGGTTTTGCATTCTACATTCTGAACCTCTCCAACACCTTTTGTATGTACTCACTTTGAGACAATGTCAATTTTTTATTTTTCCTGTCTCTCATTATTCTCATACCAAGGATTTGCTTTGCAGCACCCAAATCCTTCATCGCAAATGAATTAGCTAGCTTCCTTTTGAGTACATTTATATCCTGCATATCAGACCCTGCAACAAGCATGTCATCCACATACAATAACAAGATAATATATCTTCCATTGTCTAGCTTCTTGAAGTAAACACAGTGGTCAGAATGACATCTACTATAACCTTGTTCTGTCATAAACCTGTCAAACTTTAGATACCACTGCCTTGGAGCTTGCTTCAAGCCATACAAGCTCTTTTTCAACCTGCATGCCAGATCCTCCTTACCTTTGACCTCATACCCTTGTGGCTGCTGCATATATATTTCTTCCTCCAAATCCCCATGGAGGAAGGCTATTTTTACATCTAACTGTTCAAGATGCAAATCTTCTACCGCCACTAGACTTAAGATAGTCCTAATTGAAGTCATATTAACAACATGAGAAAATATTTCATCAAAATCTATACCTTTCTTCTATGCAAACCCCTTTACAACAAGTCTGGCCTTGTACCGCTTCTTACCTCCTCCTTCTTCCTTCAACCTGTAAATCCATTTGTTTTGCAATGCTCTTTTACCAGCAGGAAACTGAACCAAATCCCAAGTCTGGTTTCCTACCAATGAGTCCATCTCCTCATTCATGCCTTGCTCCCACTTCTTTCTAGTTTCCACCTGCATTGCTTCTTCATAACATTCTGGTTCACCAGAATCAGTCATCAATAAATAATACATTGAAGGAGAGTATCATTCAGGGAGTCTACTTAACCTGGTAGATCTTCTTACAGTTGCAGGAGTTTCAGGTACTTGCTACTGTTCTTGATTTTCTGGCACCTTCGAAACTTCATTTTCTTTAATTTCATCAAGCACTATGTACTCTGTGTTTTCCTTTTCCTGTTTCTTTCCCTGCAACTGATCTTTATACATGACCTTTTCATTGAATATCACATCTCTACTCCTGATGATTTTGTTATTTTCATAATCCCATAAAAAATAACCAAATTCATCAACCCCATATCCAATAAAGGTACATTTCTTGGATTTAGCTTCAAGCTTTGTTCTATTTTCTTTATCAATATGGACAAATGCTTCACAACCAAACGTTCTCAGAAATGAGTAGTTTACCTTTTTATCTGTCCATGCTTCCTCTAGAATACCACCATCAAAAGCACTTGAAGGTCCTCTGTTTATTAAATAAACAGCAGTATTTACAACATCCGCCCAAAACTGTAAGGGCAACCCTGCATGCAGTCTCATACACCTTGCACGCTCCGTGATCGTTCTGTTCATCCTTTCTGACACACCATTTTCCTGTGGTGTTCCTGGGACTGTCTTCTCTCTACGAATCCCATGGTATGAACAGTAACTATCAAACTCCTTGCCGCAGTACTCACCTCCATTATCAGATCTGAGACACTTCAATCTTTTTCCTGTCTCATTCTCAACCAAAGCTTTCTACTTCTTAAAAGTAGCAAACACATCAGATTTCTATCTAATGCAATAAACCCAAGTTTTTTTAGTTGCATCATCAATAAATGTAACATAATAATGAGAGCTACCAAGAGATTGTACCTGAGTCGGTCCCCATACATCTGTATGCACAAGCTCTAATTTTTCATTCTTCTTCTGTTTCCCAACCCTGAGAAATCTGACTCTCTTCTGTTTTCCATAAACACAGTTTTCGTAGAATTCCAAACTTACCTGCTTCAAATCCGGCAGCAACTTCCTTGAGTGGAGAATTTGCATCCCCTTCTCACTCATGTGGCCAAGCCTATAATGCCACAATGCTGTATATGTTCCTGTGGAAGCTAAAGAGATAGAATGGTCAGTATTATGAGGACATAAATACAACGTACCTACTCTGTCTCCTTTTGCTATCACCATTGATCATTTAGTGATCTTCCACCACTTTTCTTCGAACGTAGATAGACAGCCGCCATCTCCCAACTGCCCTGTTGAGATCAGATTTATTTTCATAGTAGGAATATGCCTAACTTCTTTCAACAACCAATCAGTTCCATTCTTAACTTTTATCCATACCTTACCCATTCCAACAATTTTACATGGCTCATCATCACCCAATAAAACATGTCCAAAGTCGCCAGGAACATACTCATGAAAGTATTTCCTATGGGGTGTAGCATGACATGAAGCTCCTGAATCTACTACCCAATAATCACTAGTATTATCTAATACAAGAATCAAAGCATCCTGTAACACATCACCTGCTACATTTGCTTCTTGGGTAGTTTCCTTTTGTGCATCTCCTTTCTTCTTTAGAGATTTGTAGTCTTTCTTCAGATGTCCTTTCTTTCCACAGTTCCAGCACTCTATCTTTCCCAGTCTAGACTTGGATCTGCCCGTTTTCGACTTTCCACGATTACCTTGGCTCTTTCCTCTCTCCTTTTGTCTTCCCCTGCTCTCCATGGTCAATGCATTACCTGATGTCTCACCTGTGCTTTTTCTTCGCATTTCCTCGCTAAGAATAACACCAATAACTTCATCAAACTTCAAGGTGTTTGAACCAGAGACAGAGTTACTTACAGCCATGACCAAGCTATTCCAGCTTTCTAGCAATGAACACAAGATTAGAAGAGCCCTAACCTCATCATAAAATTTCACACTTACAGAACTTAGCTGATTTGTAACCGTATTAAACTCATTTAAATGATCAGTAACATATCCACCTTCAGACATATTCATATTAAATAAATGCTTCATTAGAAATACCTTGTTGGAAGACGAGGGTTTTTCATACAGCTTACCCAATGCTTTCATCAAACCCTCCGTTGTCGTTTCTTTTGAGATATTGAAAGCCACCGACGAAGCCAAGCTCAACCGTATTGTTCCCAGAGCCTTTCTGTCAAGAACCTCCCATTCTTCATCCTTCATAGCCGTCGGCTGCTTTGCTTTTCCTCCCAACGATAGGAATAGATCCTTCTGGTACAGATAGTCCTCCATTTGCATCTTCCATAACCCGAAGTTTTGGCCGTTAAACTTCTCGACCTTAAACTTTCCTTCTTCTGCCATTGCTCCCACTCGAACCAGAAACCCTAGCTTCCTGCGGGTTTAACTGCCAAATAGACCTTTGGCTCTAATACCAATTGTTAGAAAAAACAGGATCACAGAGCAATAACAATAAACAGAAATGCAAATATAATCACACATACACATTACAAGAGAGACACAGATATATCGTGGTTCACCCAACTTGGGCTACGTCCACACTGAATTTGCCAGTCCTTATTATTATTACCGTCCAGCAAGGTGAAGGGATACAACCTGCAGCACAACCGCTGCACTTCCTCTTCTCTGTTTTCATAGTCTCTCTCCTGATCTCAGAGATATTTACAATGCATAAAACCTAATACATCCACACCCTAGCCGTATTACAATGTCTTTATTTTATAAGGGAAATACAATGAGAAAATGCCACAGGATACCCAAAACTATGGGCCTGCAAAACAGCTGGCGAAAAACAACCCCAAAAATTTTCTTCGGGGGCGCTTCCCCCGGACCCCCCAGCTAGGGGGGATGGTCCCCCCTGGAACCCCGTGGGGGGGTGATGCCCCCCCGCTGGGGTGAGTGTACAGTCCACGTACATATCATATAAAACTAGGGTACAAACACGGCTGATACAATATCATCTATGAGACTAGAAGATCTCGCTCCACAACCAACAAGGACATCAAGTTTGTCCATTTTTTAGGGAGGGTTTTGTTCCCATGAGGTTTTCCATGTTTCCTCGGTTTACATGGACTAGTTATTTTTGTATTGGGATGACCATAAGCCTTGTTTCTTGGGCCCTATATTTATGATATTTTTATGATTCCCATCACATAAAGTCAGGCTTAAGGGGGGGTGTTGGAGCATTTAAAAAACCCTCTATGTCATCCTAGACTTAGGATAAAATTAATTAATCATTTATGATTAATTTCCTGAGTTTTGACTATGTAGAATAGGCCAGTTTTGACTTTTAGTGGACCACATGCTATCCTCATTCACAAAAATGAATTTGGATAGATTTTGGATAATATTTCCTTGGATTATGTCTTATTTTATTCCATTCCTAAATTAGAAAGACACTATCCTGATTTAGTTAGCTTTGTCATGTTTTTCTACTTTCTAGTTGAAAAGATCAAGCTAGTTTACTTGGAATCTTTTTCCACTTGACCAATTCGACCTCCACATCATATATAACCTTATAAATCCATCATTACATTCCATTGACCTCACTTATGAGCTGCCATACCATACTTACTAAATTCATGAGCCTCTAGGATAGTTTTGGAAACTACTTTTGCCACCTAGGGTTTTTTTTTCCTTTTCTAAGCCTTTTCTTTTTGCTCTTTCCATATTGCCTCAAAGGAATTCGATTTTCTCCATGGAGGATGTATTATATTGTTATCATATCAATGAATAAGATACAGAGTGATTTCCACAATTTATCTTCTCTATTCTTCTTCTCTCATTGCCTGAAATATTCCATGGTGAAATTGTCTTATGAATCTAGTTCCTAGTAATTGAAAATCTCACACTAGAAACCACATGAGCCCTCATTAGGGAATATTTGGTCGGGTTTTAGATATCGGTGCCCTTAATATGGTTTGTGCACTGTGGATGGGTCTTCATGCCTTGACCATGGTTGTGGTAATGAAACAAGAGCCGCTATCCCTTTAGCATGGTTGGGGCAGGAAAACAACAACCTTGGGCCCTAAGCATAGATTCTCAAGTTTAAGCACCATGAGCACATCCTTCGACGACCACATGGGACCATGGATAGATAAAATGGTATTCCCCTTGTATGATTCATTTATAGGCCTTTAAATGGGATATGGGTGTCATGAGTGGGGATCTATGCACTACAGATAGAGGAGGTTTACCAAATAATGATAGAGTGAGATGGGTGACAAGGGTTAGAGAGAGAGGGGGAGGAAGTTTAAGGGGAGAGAGAGAGAGAGAGGAGGGTTAAGGATATAGATATATGGGGGGGATAGAGCGAGATCATCTGGGCCTTAGGCCATAAACACCACTTCCCGGGATCAATCACCATGATCAATTCTTGTAAACTACAACACAAACACTCTCTAAGAATTCTTTACATCAAATTTGGATACAGATTTTTTTCACACCAAATATGGGCCATAGGGCCTTAAACATGGATGAGTAATGAAATACATCATGATATTGTTGAATCTTCAAATGTGTAAGAGCCTTCAACAAGTCCTGGAACCAACACGTGATCCCCTTGTATAAGTTCTTTGTAGGTTTTTGTGGAGTATAAGAGAGAAGGTTTACCAAATAATGATAAAGAGTGAGATGGGAGATGAGGGTTAGAGAGAGAGAGGAGGGGGGAGGTTAAGGAGAGAGAGAGAGAGAGATAGGGGGGGGGAGATATTCTAACCAAAATTTATATCCTTACTAAAAGGCATACAATGGATTCGCTCACCCTCTCCATGGTCGGTTGAGGTACAAGCTGCTTGAACGTTATGGGCGAGGTAGGGTGACATGTTTTGTGTGTGTGTGTGTGTGTGTGTGTGTGAGAGAGAGAGAGAGAGAGAGAGAGAGAGAGAGTTAAGGAGAGAGAGAAGGGAGGTAACATACCAAATAAGCTTCTACAAAGATGGACAATAAAACTACCATTGAACCAACTTTCGTTTCAATCTATACAAACATAGAGACGCACAATAAATAAAAACATTGTGCAACTAACGAGAATAAGGAAATGTATGAAAGTTTTTATTCATTACTCATGCCGCTCCAAATTACATTAATAGGGAAATGCACTACTATTTCAATCCCAACCTATACATTGGCATAATCGAGAACTAAACATCACTGCCATGGCTCTACTTCTCATCTTTACACAGCTTATCCTTTACTCCCTTCTATGGATGCTTCCTCCTATCCCTCCTTGCATACAACATTTACATATTTCACATGGCGAGAGTGTTAATTTTTCGATAATTTCATTCAATATTATCTAGGATCACTAAGAGAATAACAAGCATAGCATAACAATCACAAGAGACAATGGACACAAAGCATTTCACCGGAGAAAACCAAGAAGGTGAAAAACCCCGAAACTTCGTCAGAGATAGAATAAGCCCCAATACAAAGATCACAAGGATCAATCCCCAAAAGATATATGACTCCAACAGCTACTCTTCCACTTGTGCGCACTCCTCTCTCTCATCTATGCGAGTTGGATGAGTGAGTGAATGAATAGAATGAGAGACACACACTCTCTATTTATACACAACTTAACCTACCTTTAACCCTAACAGGGCCAACTTCCTAAGGAATCCTAATAACCCATCCACATTACTCATACCCACATTGGTGGTCTAATAACCCATCAAATATAAGTTGCAACACTTACAATAATACTTGCGACACTTACAAATACAAATGACGACACCTCTGATTGGAGGAATAATACATCTCCATCAGGAATATAATAGAGTACAAGTGTAATACATAGAAGAATATCTTCTGAAGTTACAAATACATCAACATAGAGGAATTCCAACAGATAGCAAGACCGTTCATCTTCCAGTGTTTTAGGTTTACATTCTTACCAAGGAACTGTTTCATCTTCTATTTGAGCAATTAATCACTTGGTAGATACTTAAGAGTCATATCACTATTAACCCTTCCTAGGGTAGATGTTGCATCCCACCTGCTAATATGTTATGCCAATCAATGCCCAAAGTCACATCATTTTTCATCCTTCATACAGTAGGTGTACCATCCCACCTTCTAATCCAATGAGTGGCATCGCGACCATCCCAGTACAACAAATCCTCTGCCTTCTTCGCAACATTTTCCTAATCCTGAGCTTGGTTCCACCGATTCCTTCGCTTCCAAGAAAGCTACACCACCAGAGCCTAAGTGACCCCATATTTATCCTTGACCTTATGTTCATCTTCTTCCTGGTGCT
Source organism: Larix kaempferi (assembly GCA_027924585.1). Taxonomy (NCBI): domain Eukaryota; kingdom Viridiplantae; phylum Streptophyta; class Pinopsida; order Pinales; family Pinaceae; genus Larix; species Larix kaempferi. The sequence continues at coordinate 492,102 of BSBM01000316.1, read as the reverse complement.
TCTTCACAACTAGCCTTAGGGTTTCTTCCTTTTTCCTCTTGAGGGCCTCTGCTGCATGATATCAACATAAGTCCAGATAGAGGCATCGAGGGTCTTATCACCCATGGCGAAGGCATCATTTATGTTAGTGAAATTAGCTCTATTAAGCCTCCTTTTCATGTATTTGTCTTCTCTATCGATAATCCCCTAAGATTTCTTGAAGGGCAATTCATCCTACTCCTCCCTACGCTTCTCAGTAAATCCTTGAGCATTTGTTTAGGGGAAGTATAAAACTCCAATTTGCGGGCAACCTCCGCTACAAGGTCTTTCCCTTGTAGTGAGAGAGGGAGAGGAATATTAACGAGAGAGAAAGAGAGAGAGATATGGACACAGGGGGGAGACAAGGGGGAGGAGGGTTAAGTAGAGAGAGAGAAAGAGATAGAGAGAGAGAGAGATAACTATTATAGAGAGAGAGTGAGAAGATGAGGGTTAGGGGGAGAGAGGATCATAGTTAAGGAGATAGTGAGAGAGGAGGGAGGGGTAGGAGGGGGCTTAGGAAGAGATGGGATGAGTAAGAGAGAGAGAATGATGGTTATGGTTATAGAGATGGATATAAGAGGGAGAGCGAGAAGGACAAGAAATTTAGGTAGAGGGGAGGGAGAGGGAGAAGAAGAGGAAGCTCAGGTAGATAGGGAGATAGAGGAGGGTTGAAGGGAGGAGAGAGTGAGAGTGAGAGAAAGAGAGAGAGATAGAGGGGTTGAAATGGGGTGGAGGGGAGGAGGGTTAGGGAGGGACAAGAACAAACAAAGGAGAGGAGGAGTATTAGAGTTAGGGATAGAGGTGGCAGGGGGGTTTGAGGTAGATGACGACTAAAACAAAACTACATTTCGGATTAGTTAAAACATGTGTGCACGCGTTACTATCACATACGCACTAAATAGCGTGTACGAACCAAATGGCGCGTATGCGCTAATTAGTGCGTACGCTCCATTTGTGCATACGCGCTCCTAGTGCGTACATGTGTATTTAAAATAACGCGTACGCACCATTTTTAAATTTCAAAGTTTTGGCGGGAAATTCATTTCTCACCAACATGGTGGATAACTTGGCCACTTTGGTTTTAGGTTTGGGTTGCCAAACCAAGTGGTTTGGACTGTGTTATAACAAAATAGATCTTATTCTATAACTTCTTCTATTTCGAGCATGATTCTGCATATGGTACACTTGTACACTACTAATGAAATTGCACACACTTGTAGAACTATGTGTGCAGATTCCAAATATGTAATTTTTTATTAAATCTATTTTTTTCTATTTTTTATTTAATTTTAATTGCAATAACGTCAATCTTACACAAAAAGTAGGGTATTTCTTCCGGCTATAACTTTTGATTGACTCACCTATTTTGAAAACGGAAAAGAACCCACACAAGTACACACAAAGACCTACATGCTAAAAAACAAAGTTCATTGATTATGTTAAGACCTTGATGTCGGGGCCCAATACTCGACTTAGTCATTTTAGGGTTTGGTTGAGTTCCTTGATTTAAAAAATAAAATAAAATAAACATAAATAAATATGAAAAAATAGCGCTGCACTAGAACGGCTTGTTATCTACGACTCTATATAATTTTTTCACAAAATTCCACTATTTGCATACCAAAACCGGGGCCCAATGCAAACATATTCATTATGTTTTCTTAAAAAATTAACATACCAACCTTAGGATAAACCCATTTTTTGGGAGTTATACTTAATTTCCATAAATAATAGTTATATATTCCAGAAGGTAATCCGATTTTCTACGTTTCATCTTCTTATGCCATATTCCAAAATGTTCTGTAAATAGCTCTAATATTGCTTTTTGACGTTCAGATTTCCGTTTTTCTAGAAGTCCATTGTAACTAACGCATCATGAGTGGCCAACATTAGCTTGAACCAACCCATACTTGTATTTATATGATATAAAATTAATAGGTTAGTAGGTGTGAAACATATGCAATTCTCATATTTTCTAACCATTCCCTGATTATTGGACTATAAGCCTTTTACATTCCTTGTTACATTGATCTCTTGATTGGATAACATTTTATGCATTTTTCCTTCCGCAGTACTATTCCATAGGATCTCCTACAATCCAACACTACAAATCGATCAATCACCCCTACAATTTGTGGGATCATTATTAGCATTATACTATTATTTTATTTATCCTCTTGTTTGTTTATACTAGGGTGCATTAGGGATCTTGTTTGTTACCACGTAATAATATGATATAAAGCGGGTATTAAAAATGGGTTGATAAAAATGGATACCTCCAATATCTAGTTAAACTAGGGATTTTCTTAATTGAAAAGTTGTGTTGGGAGGAGGTTCAAGATACAATGTTGAGGCATTTTCAAATATTTAGTGAAATTAGAGATATTCTTTACTATCCTTCAAATGGTCGTGTTATGTAACAAATTCACTAAGTAAACTCTTTATAGATCCATATATTCTTCATAAAACAAAAGACCATCAACATTCCCAAAAGACCATCAACAATCCCTAAAGCCTTATTAGATAGCCAATTTGCACGAACATTCAGCCTATAAATATGTTCAAAAGGAAGATATCTTTGAATGGTCCTAATTTAAACAGGTACCCAACAAGTTTTATATTCATGGGGTGGTTTCGGCCAATAAAACAAGGATGGTCCTTCACAGTAGAAAACTTTTGATGGAACTCATTATCGGGAGTGCAGAAGATTCTAGGTCAAGCTGGCCCAAAGTAGTCTTATACTAAAAGAATGACTATAAGGTGGATAATTACTATGACTAGAAGAATGACTGACTAAACGAAGGTGGACTATAACTATCTGAGACTGTCTGAAGGAAGGTGGAAAGAGTTGTCTCCTTATTATCCAATCTGGGTGAGTGATTGAGTTATAGGTGGAGATCTTAGGTGTGGGGGATAAATATGGATATGCACAGAGAGAAGGATGCGTTATTGGGAATAGAGCTAAGTAAACGAATATTATTTATGATACCATAGTGACCGACGATTAGTTTATCTCTTTACGAACTGAATGAATGAAAGTAAAGTACGTTCAAACTCCTCTCCCACTCAAAAAAGAAATGACGATATCAGTTCCCTCGGCAGCGAGAGACCCATGGTGGCTATGATGAGAGGATTTGAACTTGCGCAATAGCCAGCGAGGGAAGCATGGACATCGTTCAGTTAGGCTTATTATATCTTGTTGGTGAATAAAATTCTTCTGGTAAATAATGACAACCAATAATCTTGGATTTGTGTTTCCGTAACAAAGAGAATAACATATAAAAAAGGAAATAAAAACTCTAATATCATTAAACTACACTCCAATGTTTTTAATCTACCAATTTATCAAAATATATATATCCTAGCAACAACCACATTTTTAAATTGGTTGATATTTGTCGATCGAAGTATATCAACCATAACCACACATTTAAAAGTGGTTGATACTTGTCGATCAACCAATATCAACCACATTTAAAAATGTGATTGTTGCTAGTAGATAGTCGACCCAACGAAGAAATAACTAAATTAAAATATTAATAAAAAAGTTATTTGGAAATAAAAATGAAAAAGAAATATATATTAAGTTTAAAAAAAAATATTAAAACAAACTAAATTAAATTAAAAAAAAAAATAAAGTTATTAGAATAAATTAAATTAAAAAAAGAAATAAAGTAAAATAAAGGAATAGAAAAAAAAGTAAAGTAAAAATAAACTAAAGTGAATTAAAAGTAAATAAAAAAAGTATAGTAAATACAAGTAAATAAAAAAAGTAAATTAAAAATAGAATAAAAATAAATTAAATTAAATAAAAGTAAAGTAAAGTAAATAAAATAAAAAAACTAAATAAAAGTAAAGTAACGTAAAAAAATTAAATTAAATTAAATTAAATAAACAAATAAAGTAAAATAAAGAAATATAAATAAACTAAATTAAATAAAATAAAGTAAATTTAATTTAATTTAATTAATTCATTAATTCATTAAATATAAAAAAAATTAAAAAATCAAATTAAAGTAAAAAATTAATAGATAAATATAAGTGAAAAAAAAATACAAAGAAAATAAAGAAATAAAATTAAATAAAGTAAAATAAAGAAATATAAATAAACTAAATTAAATAAAAATAAAGTAAATTTAATTTAATTTAATTAAAAAATTAAATATAAATAAATTAAAAAATCAAATCAAAGTAAGAAATTAATAAATAAATATAAGTGAAAAAAAAAAATTGAATAAATAAAAGTAAAATATATTAAATAAAAATAAAAAATAAATTAAAAAAATGTAAAAAAAAGTTAAAAATAAGTAAACTAATTGATATTAAAGGTAAATTCAGAATAAAATAATTAATTGATATTAAACAAAAGTAAAATATTTGTTATTAAAAATGAAAAATAAAATAATAGATATTAAATTAATTGATGTTAAATTTAAATTAAAAATAAAATAATTGATATTAAAATTAAGTGAAATAATTAAATGTAAATATTAAAGAAAAATGTAATTTACATTAAATTATATTAAATAAGAATTAAAATAAATTTAATAATTATTATTAAATGTAATTTAATGTAAATTAAAAAAATATTAAATATATTAATATTAGTAATTATATACTGGGTTGGCAGGTGCAGGGGAGTCCTTATTGACTCCGATGGAAACAAAGTGGATGACTTCGCATGGGGAATTGGAAAAAGAACTAATAATGAAGCAGAGTGGCTAGCTGCGATAAAAGGAATGGACATTGCTAGAAGCAAAGATGTCAAGGACCTAGTGGTTTTTGGAGATTCTATGTTAGTGATCAGAGAAGCTAGGGATTTAGTCAATCTGCGTCGAAAACCACTCTCCATGATGCACCAGTGCTTCTTTTCTTTTCCCAAAGATTTTCTCCCTGTCCTTCCTTCACATCCTTAGACAAAGCAATCAAAGTGCTAACACTATGGCAAATCCTGGCACTGGTTTGAATTGTGGTCATCATTAGAGGAAATTTAAGGTCTAAAATGGGCCTCCTAAGGAAAATAATAAAATAATAGTTGAAATAATAGTTAAAATAATAACATAATATATTTATTAATTTTGGAGGAAGAAAGAAAAAAAAATATTTTTCTGTTCGTATTTTTGACATATTTCCCTGTGATTTTACTCAAATTTCAAGCGGGAGCACTCGCTGGATGCAGAATTAAATTACGCATCCAAAGAGTACCCACACTGCATACTTTTGATGGACCTCGCTGCCCCAAAAACATGAAATAGCTGAAAAAACATGATGATGACATCATCATCACGTTTTTTAGGTATTTCTTCACATTTTTAACTATTTCATGTTTTGGGTGCAGTCAGGTCCGTCAAAAGTATGCAGTGTGGGTACTCGTTGGATGCGGAATTTAATTTCGCATCTAATGAGTGCTCCCGCTCAAAATTTGAATAAAAACACAGGGAGATATGTTGAAAATACGAACAAAAAAAGTAGTTCTTTTTATGACAAATATCTCAAGTCAACCATTATGGTTGACTTATTTTAATGAAATTTTGTAGGTTATTAAATTCCAAATCATAATGGAATTATGGTTGCCTCTTTTTTTTATATGATGGCTCATTTTCTTATAAGGCCCATTCAGACCTCAAATTTCCTCTAATGGCTATTCTCAATGGTCTCCTTAAGGTGGATTTTTGGGTGCCTTAATTCCATGCCTTACCCACTGCTCCACCCCCTAATCTTCTCCATCCCTATCCACTTGAGGACCTCATTAATTCCCCATATCTCCTTTAGATCCTTCCGTTCCCATCAAATGTCCTCTCGCCTGTTTTGGCGGCCACCCCTGGCAGGAACCACTTGTCTCACATGCGGGGTTTTATTGCGGATGTTCCCCAAGGTGATGAGTGGCTATTTCATGCATGGTGGTGGAGCTCTTAGCGCCCTGCATCTTGTCTCTTGCTCCATGCTTTATGCTCCCATCTGTTTCGTTCTTTGCAGCTTTGTTCCCGGAAGCCTGTTAGTTCGGCTAAATATGGATGAGTGCAACCGGTGCGCCCCGGCTCTGCATTGTAGAAGATGTAGGAAGAATGAACAGGGGACTCGTGGGGGGAATAGCAATGGAGGTAAGAAACGATCCCTGTCTGATATTTTTCAGGGTAATGGTGGAAATGATTCTTCTAGGGGGGGCGCGTCAAAAATGGCCTGCTACAACCATCCCAAAGTGAATGATCCAGGAAGTGGTGGTGGATGGGTGCCCCTTAAGACTGGTCATGGCCAGGGCAATAGGGGCACGGTGATGTTTCCCGGCTGTAGTTTCATCTCTAGAATGAATTTGGTCTTGGGATTTCATTCGAATCCCTGTGAAATTGGTAATGGTGCAACACGACAGTAGTTTATTCGTAGTCTTGGTGATTTGGGCAGCAAAAATTGGAAGCAGGTTGTCAATGACATTGGGGGCCTGGTAAATATGGCTTCTCCTCAGGGACAGGGAAGCTCATCCCCTGAACTTCATTCGCAAGTACTGGACCTGGAAGCCCAAGTTCGCTGGTTGAGGGGAGACCTCTTGGACATGAAGAAAGCTATCTCTCATTGGCTACTTTATTTCAAATCTCCAACTCAGAAGTTCGGGCAAGCACTGGTAAGATGAAAGACTATTTTGAAAAGCTTATGGGTAAACATGACACTTTCTACAGTTGTCTGGGCATTGTAGAGGCCAAAGTGGACTGTGTTAGGAACAACAGTAGCAACAGTCCCTCGGTCATCCTGAATATTGATGACGCCAATGCAGGCATAGCTCCTGGCAGCAAGGATAAAATGGCTCGTAACCACCATGACAACTGATTCTCATCTATGCAACGCTCTTTTCTGTTGGAAGGCTATATTTTCAGTTATATGTTTTACTTCTGTTGTTTCTTGTTAGGCCAATATGTCAATATTTACAGTTGTAATAGCCATATCAATACTTTCAGTTGTAACAGGCATATTGCCTTTTTTGAATTTCAGAGGCTGGTAGGTGCAAAGTCTGTCTCGACAGCTCTGGTATTTTGGGAACAGCCTCCCCTACTCTTTGTATACTGTTCCTCCCTTTTAATATAAAGCTTGTTACCCGTTTATGTAAAAAAAAAAATATTAGTAATTATATTTACTTATTAGAAAAAAAATTCACTATGGTTGACCATGGTTCACTATGGTTGACCTTAAAATCATATGGTTGATTATAATTCCACTATTGTTTGACTATTGTTGAATTTGGTTGACTTTGTTTGCCTATGGTTGAGTTTAGTGGACCATAGTTGACCATGGTTTACTATGGTTGATTTTCGCTGACCATGGTGCACCATGGTTGACTTTAGTTGACCACGGTCGACTTAAGTTTACTTTGGTTGACCATGGTTGAATTTGTGTTATTATGGTTGACTATGGTTGACTTTGGATAACTATAGCTTGACCATGGTTGACTTTGGCTAGTTGACTTTGGTTCACCTTGACTAGAGTAGTAATTGAAGGATTAAACTCTCCTTACTGTAGAGCGATATAAACTGAGGAAACTGCCCTACAAATTATTGAAGAAGAATGCACATGATCTGCAAACCATGACCATAGAGTCAATAAAAGTACCACCATGGTGTAATATGGTTTGTTATGGTTGACTATGGTTGACCAGGGTTAACCATGGCTTACTTTGATTGAACTTGGTTGACCATGATTGGATATGGTCGATTGTGGCTTACTTTGTTTGACTATGGCTGACTAATTGACTATGGTTGACCATCGTTGAACATGGTTGACTTTAGATGGACATAAGTAACTTTGGCTTATTATTGTTGACCATGATTGACTATGGTTAACTTTGTTTCACTATGGTTGACTTTGGTTGACAGGTCGACTATGGTTGACTCAGTCTGGCCGCAATTGACTATGCTTAAATTTATTTTACTTTGATTGACTAAATAACTGCAGCTGACCATGGTTAAATTTGGTTTCCTATGGTTGTCTTTTGTTTACTATGTTGACTAATTGACCATGGTTGACTATTGCTTACTATGATTGACTTTGGTTGACTATGATTTAATTTGTTTGACTGAGGTTGATGTTGGTTAACTAAATCACTATGGTCGATTATGGTTGACCATAGTTGACTATCATTGACCATGGTTGACTATGGTTGGCCATGGTTGAACATGGTTGAATATGGTGGACTTTGGTTGACCATGGGTGACTATGGCTGACTTAGTTTGTCTAGAATTGATTATTGGTTAATCATCATTGAAAATGGTGGAATATTGTTTATTATGGTTCACTATGGTTGATCAAGGTTTGAGTTTGGTGGAATCATGTTTTGGATTTGAAACGTCAATGCCAATCATGGATACTATGGATTCTCCAATACATGAACATGATGATGAGCTATTGTTGACTATGGTTTACTTTGTTTGACTATGACTAACTTTAGTTGACTAATTAACTATGGTTGACTATGGTTGACCATGTTTAAGTATGGTTTACTTTGGTTGGCCATAATTACCTCTGGTTTAGTATGGTTGACCATGAATAACTATGGTCAACTATGTTTGACTATGGTTGACTTTAGTTGACTAATTGACTATGGTTTCCTTAATTCGACCACAATTGACTTTGGTTGACTAATTGACTATGGTTGACTATGGATGACCATGGTTGACACTCATGGAATATGGTCGACTTTGGTTTACTATGGTGATTAATTGACTATGGATGACTTTGTTAGGAAGTAATAAACTATGGTTAACTTTGTTTGACTATGGTTGACTTTGGTTGACTATGGTTTACCATGGTTGAGTATGGGATACTTTGTTTGAATGTGGTTGACTTATTCATTATGGTAAACTATGGTTTACCATGGTTGACTAAGGTTTACTATGGTTGACTATGGTTGACTTTGGTTAAACTATTTTAAAATTTTAAATATATATCATTCATATCAAATATATTTACAATATCAATTTAAACGTTGTAAGTAAGTAATTAATATGGTTGACTTTGGCTTAATGTTAATATTACTAAGCCATATTTGGCTTAATGAATTTGGTTGTTTAGGCATGGTTGACTTTAGATTACTTTGGTTGTTTGGGTATGTTTGTCTTTGGTTGATTTTGCTTGAATTGTTTGCATCATTTACATGATTTGGGGGACAATGTTTACATTGCTTGGTTGATCATGTTAACATTGTTTACTTTGGTTGACTTTGAACCTTACATTGTTTGGTTGACCATGGTTGAATTTGGTTTACATTGTTTGGTTGACCATGTTTAAATTGTTAACTTTGTTTGGTTAACCACGGTTAACTTTGGTTTACATTGTTTGGTTGACCATGGTTGACTTTTGTCGACCTTGGTTGTTTGGGCATGGTTGATTGTGGTTGACTTTGGGCATGGTTGAATTTGGTTGTTTTGGTTGTCTATGGTTGTTTAGGCATGGTTTCCTTTGAATGACTATGGTTGTTTAGGCATGGCTGACTTTGGATGACATTATTTTACATTATTTGTAGGAATTTCGTTTACATTTTCTTATTGACCATGATTTATTATATTTAACAATTGTTTACATTATTTGGGCATGGTTCACCTTGGTTCAGTTTGCATGACTTAGGTTGTTTTGTTGACTTTGGCATGGTTTCGTTGACCATGGTTGACTTTGTTTTACATGGTTTGGTTTACCAAGGTTGACTTTGGTTGTCCATGTTTGATTTATTTGACCATGGTTTACTATGTTTAACCATGGTTACATTGTTTCGGCATGGTTGACTTTGTTTGATTGGGCACGGTTGACCTTGGTTGTTAGGTTGACTTTGGTTTTTTTAGTTGAATTTGATTAACTTTAATTGTTTGGACATGGTTGACAGTGATTGAATTTAATTGTTTTGTCACCATCACTTAAAATTGAAATAATAATATAGTTATTATTATTATAAACATTAAATATCATTCTTTATACATAAAATTGTAATATTAAAATAATAATAATTGACATCCATAGTCATCCATGCAATTCTGCACCTAAATATGCATGTTTTTCACCGCTCTCTACAGCATGACATACATGACCATTATTGACGAAATTTTAGGCATAAATAGAATTTTTTATGCAGATTCCAAATATGTAATTTAAAAAAAAAAATATTGAGATTTTCTATTTATTTCATAATTTTCTTGTTTCATCACTCCGTTGGTCAAAAAACATATTGTTAGTGTTTATTCCGTAACTTTTTTATTTCACAACCAGTTAAAAAAAAAATTGTATGTTGCACTAGAAGACACCGACATCTACATCCTATAAAAAATCCAAGTCGAAATAACTGCATTAAGACCTTCAAAGGCTGCACCCACATTTGACATATCGCTCTCGAGGTTTGATCACTTACATAGTTCAAAAAAAAATCAAAATTAAACATTTAATTTTGGAAAAATAGCGCTGCACTAGTGCTATGGGTTCTATACATGTCTACCAGCTTTTGTATCCCGAAACCATCATTTAAGCATTTAAAGGTTGCACCCACAAAAACATATACCTTATCATTTGACATAGTTATGTAAATTTTCAATACTTAAAACTTATATATTCGGAAACGTGACTCAATTTCCTACGATTCATATTTTTTACTTGATGCAAGATATCTTGTGTACGAATGTCAAAAAAAACAAGTAAGTTGAGGGATGCCTGATTTTTAATTTTTTTATTGCATCTAACGCGCCAAAAGTGACCCTCATTAGTGTCCACATGCCCGTCAATTTGACCATAGTTTACTATGGTTGACGAAGGTTGACTTGGGTTGTCTGGTTGATTATGGTTGACCATGATTGAACATTGTTGACTATGGTTGTTCACTATTGACTATCTAAGCACTATTGACTATGTTTATGCATGATTGACTTATTCATAATTGACTATGATTGATGGTAGTTGTTCATGGATAATTATGGTTTATTATGGTTATTGATGAGTGTGATTTCTCATGTGTTTAAATATGGTTGAGTATGGTTGACCCTCTCCTTAACTATGATTGACCCTTTTTTAATATGGTTTAGTATGGTTGACCCTAGTTGGTTAACCATGGTTGTTCATGGTTGACCATTGTTGAATATGGTTGACCCTTGTTTAATATGGTTGACTATGGTTGACCCTTGTTGACTATGGATGACCATTTTTTAGTATGGTTGATTATGGTAGACCATATTTTAATATGATTGACTATGGTTGACCCTTTTTAATATGATTGACTATGGTTGGCCCTAGTACATTAAGCATGGTTGTTCATGCTCAACTATTGGTGTTCATGGTTGACCATGGTTGAACATGGATATTTACAGTTTACTGTGTTTATTCATTATTAAATGTGATTAACTATAGTCAATTATGGTTTAGATATGATATGAAGTTAAGAGATAATATAATAATATGAAGTTTTTTAATAATGTTGTTAGATTTATTTTATGTGTGTGGAAAAATAGAATTATTATTATTTGGTTTATATAAAAAAATAATTGCCATTATTTTACTTGTATAAATATTAGAGAATTAAAAAAAAAATTAATATTATTATTATTTCATTTATAATAATAATATTATTATTAAAAAAAAGATAATTATTACCATTATTAGATAAAAGAAAAATATTATTATTATTAAAGAAAAAAATTATTATTATTTCATTTATATGAAAAAATATATTGCCTTTTCCGTAAAATGGTTTCTTTAATATTAATAAATTAAGTCTCAATAAATATGTAGTGATATTCTACTTTTCTTATGTATAAAACAAGAATGATATTCATTATACATAGGGAATATGAATTGAGTAGATGTTTATTGTATATCACATTTTTTAATATATGTTTTGTAATGATAAAATGTATCTATTAAATAAAATAAAATAAAATTTTATCGTGCAATAATCAATATAGCTAATTTAGGTTGGTTGAGAAATTAACTAATGCCATAATCTACTTGCTTTGCATTATCATCATTTTCTCTTAATGGTAAAAGAGTAATAATTAGTATTACAAAAATATTAATAAAAGAGTATTATATTTTTTTTAAACACATTTTTTTTCTTTGCTATAAAATATATTTAATTTAATTATTTTAAGCTAATTTTATTTATTATTTATATCATTAATTTAGTTTAATTTTAATTTTATTATAAAATATACTAATTAATATTTTTTTTAAATATTGATATTATTACAAAATTTATTTATTAAGAATAATAAATCTTATCAATTAAGTAAATATTATATATTTAATTAAAAATACAATCCACCTTTCATCCAACATTAAAATAAGAATATCTATTAATACAATTATTATTTTTTATTATTTAATATAGAAAATTAAAAACCACAAATTAAGCCAAACTTGGGAATTATTTGAACTACATAGTGCAATCAAAACTAATATTTCTAACTCAAATCATTAATATAAACAAACATATTTATCAAATTCAAAAAAGTGCTTTCAATTCTTTAAAGGGAATACATTTCAATCATGCATCTCATGATACCATATTTAATTAAACATTTATCACCAACATTATACCATATTTAATTAAACATTTATCACCAACATTATATCATATTTAATTAAACATTTATCACCAACATTGCCTTATATTTACACTACATATAGTATCATTTGATACTCAATTAACATAAGCAATTCGAGCTTTCTGCAATTCAATAAGGGCTCCTTTTTTGTTCTCTCTTGATTCATGTGCAACTGCTTCACTGGAATGCGTGAGTGATATCATTTGATACTCAATTAACATAAGCAATTCAAGCTTTCTATAATTCAATAAGGGCACCCTTTTCTTTCTTTCATGCGAGGATCAACGAAAAATGGGAACTAATGAATAAATGATATCTATATGCTTTTGGTTAGAATATCAAACAAGGATGAGAAATGTAAAAGACGTTCTTACGCTACTATTCATATCGAATAAGTAGCTTTTCCCTTTCATCTTCAAATTTGGAAAATATTTTTGCAAAGTTCAAATCAAACGGATTGTATGATAAGCATAAGCATGAGCGTTTCAAAATAATAAGCTATTAATAGTCATTGCAAAGCATTCAACGCTACTTCCCACATATTGCTTCTAATGCATACAAATTTAGAGTAATTATTGTTAAGGAAATGTTTAATGTTGAATTCAACTCAGAGTTGATTAAATTTGAACCATGGTTGACTTCAATACAAGGCTGACCTCACTCCAAGGTTGAATTAAAGATAAGGTTGAATTCAATCCATGGTTGACTTGAATCCATAGATGACTTCAATCCAAGGTTTCCTGCAAGGTTGAATTCAAGGTTGACTTCATTCCAAGGATCAAATTCAATCCATGGTTGACTTCAATCCAAGGTTGTATTTTACTTCAATTTACGATGACGTAAATCCAAGGTTGACATGAATCCAAAGTCAACTTGTAAGTAAAGTTGGATTTGATACCTAATTGACTTTTAAGCAAGGTTGTCTTCACCCCAAGGTTGACTTCAATCCAAGATTGACTTCAATCCATGGTTGAGTTCAATCCTAGTTGACTTCAACCCATAACTCACTTTAAACAAGGTTGAGTTCAATCAATGGTTGAATTTGATCCTGTTGATGTAATTGTAACTTCGGAATGTATTTCACCCATGTATATTGTATTCCTATAGAGATGTTATTATTCGTCTATACAGAAGTGTCGTCATTTATACTGTAAGTGTCATAACTTATACTTGATGGGTTATTAGACCAACTTGTTGGGGTCGGACCTGTATAAGTCATGTGGGTTAAAGGGTTATTAGACCACCCTATTGGGGTTCAACCCTGTCATCATTATGTTATGTGGTTAAGTTAAGGCCGACCTAGTAAAGGTTATTAGGCAAGTCAAGTCAAGTATAAATAGAGTGCGGGAGGCACTCTATTTGATCATTCTATTATTCACTCACACACTCATTGGAGAGTGGTGCACATGTGAGGAAGGAGGAGTAGCTGCTAGGAGAAGAATATCTCTTATGCTTGGGTTGTATCATTTCTCTATCTATATCTGAGGAAGTTGCGGGGTTTTTCACCTTCTTGGTTTTCCCCGGTGAAACTCTGTGTCTCTTGTGTGCTTGCATTATTGTGTCCATGATTAATATGCTGTAGATATGCTGTACATGTTGTTCTCTCAGTTAAGATAGTAGATCAGATTGAAGTAAATTCTAAAAAACTAACATGGTATCAGAGCTAGCCTTGCGAAGCTAGGGCTTGATATAGCAAAAACCAGTCATCGTAGAGTTTTCGCTATAAATCCATTTTGGAGAAGTTTCAGGATCTGAAACTTTTACAGGTCAAAGATAATATCCCAATGTACCTTTTTTCCAAAGAACAACTTCTAATTCGTTGTACTTTGTGTTTTATGATCTGTACAATCTAGGGTTCTGCCTCTTCCAAATCTCAGTCATAAACAGGTGACCTAGGAAAAAAGGCCCCAACTTGGGCTAGGAAGCTCCAAATGAAATTTAGTAAAAAGTGACAGGTAGGGCCCGGACTATACTTTCACAGGCTTAAGTTTCAGAGGCTGAAAGTGAACCAGTGACACGTGGCACTCCGTACAAGTTTGCTCTCCTGTTTTATCCCATAAATAGGTCACCTTGCGACACTTGGCATAACTCTATCTCAGAGAATCCATTTGAGGTCATACATGTGGGGTTAGAAAGATAACAGGCAAGGATACCACAGGAAGAATGTTCAGACCCTATAGATCTTAAGTTTCGGAGTTACACTAGAAACAATCAGGTGCATATTTCTGTCAAAACAGAGTTGGATTTTGAGCACCTCCATTCATGGCTACAGGAATTTAGGGTTTCAGAGAAAGTTGAAATTTTTGTAATCGGAGACCACGGGTGGATTATCCTCATAAAAATAGAAATTTAGAGACCCATATCAAATTTTTTGGTTGGGCAGAAGGTCGGGCTTGATCAAACCCTAGTTCGGGACTTTGATCGGAAAGGTGAAAAATTAGGGCTTCTGCAAAATTGGGATTTTTTTTAAATTTGTGACCATAGCTGGAATATCCTTGGAAAATTTGAAGTTTAGAGCTTTGGATCAAACTATTTGGTTGGGTTAAGCTCCAGGAAACTCAAACCCTAATTCAGGGTCCTCCTTAGTGAATCCGGAAGATTGAAAAACAATTTTGAGGGGTGAAACTTTGCAATTTTCAAATTTTGAGTATACCGGGTTGATCAACTCATCAAGACGCATCTTTCTATCCTTTCAGGAGTTTGAAATTCAAAGTTTGAATTTTTAGGGTTTCCGTGACAAACCCTAATCCAGCTCCAAATCTAGTTTCTGCAAATCAAGTGGATTGGGTTAATCTTAGAAGAGAATGGATTGGTCACCTACATAAGTGAAGAAGTCCTTGTTTCAGATGGAGATGAGGCTAAGACCTTACATAAGAAGATTACAAGCAATCTCGACAGGTATGACTTATCGTTGTATGTTTCGAGATTTGTTCATGATTAAGTTTATGGTATGTTTGTCTTCATTAAGATTAGTACTTGATCTTGATTAATTTTAGACTTGTCGTATCATCTTAATAAAAATATGAATGCATGATAGAAGATATTCATTGATTAGGGTTTTGACACTTATGATTGTACTAATGCATTGTGGTGTTGTATGAGGTTGATGTTGTCCACTAACATGAAAGGTACATCAAGAAAGACAAATCATGTTCTAGTTCAAGAAGATATGACCATGGTGACATGAAGACAAAGATTCATCCATTGTCATGGATCACATAGAAGATCTACTTACGAGGTATGTATAACTTGGTTCTACAATGGTTAACCTATGAGATATGCAGGTTACTAGCACAAGTCATTGAAGAGAACAAGAAGACATTATGTGGGTATGTTAGACATAACTAGGTAGCATGCTAATCTAGGTATGTTTTTCCTATATCAAGTTAGAATTCTACCTTGTGTTAGGATCTCTTATATAAGTATAGTGTTGTATGGTTGATAATGATTATTCATGAAGTTAGAAATTTAAGTAATCAAAGGTTTATGCATATTATGTCCCTTACCTTGATTGATGATATGACTAACTAGAAGAGTCCTATGGTCAAATAAGAATATGTATGAGTAAAAGAAGTCTTCCCTGAAACCTTGAATACTAATGATTATTATCTGTGTTTGAAATGATCATGACTATACATGTTTAAGATTATTTCGTTTTGATAGTATTGAGATTATACTAATGAATGTATGATTATGTATGAGATCTTGAGGACGACACCATGATGATACTAGTGTACACTTAAGCATGCATAGTGGTCAAGGATGGATATAAGCTCAAAGACAGGTAATCCAGGAAGCAAAGATCAAGAGGGAGCACACTCCAGTAGTTCTTGCAAGGAAGCAAATATTGAGAGGGAGTCCACCCTACAACCAAACAAAGATAAGTATTTGAATTTTCACTTCTTGCATACTTGTTTGTTTAAATAATATTGCTCAATGATGTATATGCTTATGTTCCTAGACTTAGGGTGTGTATTATGCATATTAGAATAATTGCATTAATGAACAGTATACTACTAATATGCATGTGATGGGTAAGTGGCCTATGGCACTATACAACATTCCATTGCTACTTATCTAGAATGAAACCTCTTTGCTGACATGTTGGGAGTAGTGAAAACTCTTAACAATGTTCTGGTAGAGATTGGAAGGCATCTAGAAAGTTACGGGATATGGATAAATGTTGGATTGAAGCATTGGCTATAAAGAATTGCATGCCTGTATGACATATTTCTTTATGTAAGAATTTGTTCTGAAAACTATGAGATGTTTCTAATCATGCAATTTAACTTGCTTTGTAGGAAAGATCGTGTACAATCACCTACAAAAGAAGGACTACAACATTTGTTCCAGCAACGAAGCTATCTATTGAAGATATTGAAGAATCTTAAGTTCCCAAGATCCAGGATACAGTAATGGAATAATGCCATGATCAAGGAATACCAGTCGATCATGAAGAATGATGTTTGGGACCTGAAGGGAAGTCTATTGTGATTTCCAAATGGATCTATAAGATCAAGAATGATGCAAATGGTAGCATGGAGAAATACAAAGCGAGGTTTGTAGCTCGTGGCTTCTCCCATAAAGAGGGATTGACTATGAAGAGACTTTTGCTCTTGTAGCCAAATACATTTCCATCAGATTAATACTTGCTCTGGCTGCAGTGATGAAATAGAAGATACACCGGATAGATGTCAAGATAGCTTTCTTGAATGGTGTAGTAGAGGAGGAAGTGTATGTAAAGCAGCCACTTGGTTTTGAGACACATGACATGGAGTCATATATGTGCAGGTTGAAGAAAGCCTTGTATGGCTTGAAGCAAGCTCCTAGGACTTGGTATGGGAGGATAGACAACTTTCTATCTAGTCTGGGCTTTACCAAGAATAAAGCGAATTCCAACCTTTACTACAAGGTTGAGGAAGGAAATCCAGTGATACTACTTCTGTATGTGGATGACCTGTTTGTTACAGGTGAGGATGGATTGATTTCCAATACCAAGAGGAAGCTTGCTGCTGAGTTCGAGATGAAGGACTTGGGTATGATGCACTATTTTCCAGGCATGGAGGTGTGGCAGAGTGCAGATGGAATCTTCCTTGGACAAGGGAAGTATGTAGTAGAGATCTTGAAGAGGTTCGGGATGATGGACTGCAAGGCCATGGCCACACCTATGGCATCGAACTTGAAGCTTATGTGTGATGCTTCATCTGATCCGGTTGATGTCATTGTGTATCGTCAGATGATTGGGTCCTTTATGTACGTGACAAACACAAGACCAGATATTTGCTTTGTGGTGAACACATTGAGCCAGTTCTTGATGGATCCCAGAGGTGTTCACCTCATTACTGTAAATCATATTCTGAGGTACCTGAAGGGTACAATTGATTATGGGCTCAAGTATGATGCGAATCAAAAGTTTAACCTGTAGGGTTATGTTGATTCAGACTGGGCAGGAAGTGCTGCAGATAGGAAGAGCACTTCAGGGTGCTGCTTCAGTATGGGATCAGGTGTGATCTCTTGGTTTAGCAGGAAGCAGTCCTGCGTAGCACTGAGTATAGTTGAAGCAGAGTATGTCACAGCTTGTTTGGCTAGTTGTGAGGTAGTATGGCTCCAGAAGCTACTATCTGAGTTATTTGATCTCCCATTGGATGCTACTAGTATCTTTTGTGACAACCAGAGTTGTGTGAAGCTTTCTGAGAACCCAGTGTTCCATGACAGGTCGAAGCACATTGAGATCAAATATCACTATATCAGGGATATGGTGCAAAGAGGAGCAGTGAATCTCCTGTATGTTGTGACAGATGAGCAGGTTGCAGATGTGTTGACGAAACCACTAGCCAGAGTGAAGTTTGAGTACTTCAGAGAGAGGCTTGGTGTTCTTTAGGTTTATGACACTTTGAGGAAGAAGTGATGGACACATTTGCACGAGCCATTCCAAGCATGGTGAGAGGAGGATCATTCCCATGGCTGTGGATGTAAGCATTGTGTGATGAGCATCAGGACAATGCTCCAACTACTGCTCTGTATATGCATCATGTTGGATGCTGTATATGATTAGTTGGATCATGTATATGTATATGCATCATGTTGGATTCTTGTTATGATCAATTGGAGCATGTATATGTATATGCATCATGTTGGATGCTTGATATGATCAGTTAGATCATGTATTTGTGAATGTATCAGGTAGATACATTGTATGATCAGGTAGATCATATGTATCAGGTAGCTTGGTATGCATCAGGTGGATGCATTGTATGATCAGGATGATCATGGATGATGAGCTTCAGGATGTTGCTCCAGATGATATACATCAGGATGATGATATGATGATGATCAGGATGATCATATGTGATGAGTATCAGGACAATGCTCTGGATGACATGCATCAGGACGATGCAGTGACGATGATCAGGATGATCATATGTGATGAGTATCAGGACGATGCTCTGGATGATATGCATCAGGACGATGATATGATGATGATCAGGATGATCATGTACATTAGGATGATGTATGGTGAGTATCACGTTGATACTCTGTGGCCGTGGACAGGTTGTGCAGATGAGCATATAAGTAGACCTGGGAGATCTGATAGGTTGGGCTGTGTGCCCGTAATAAGTCCTGGGATTCTCTTTTGAGGCATTTCTCTGGGAGGACATATAAGTAGACCTGGGAGATCCTACAGGTAGAGATGTGTGATCATAACAGCCTGGGATGCTCTTTCGAGGCATTATCCTATGGCATATAAGTAGACCTGGGAGATCCGATAGGTTGGGTTGTGTGCCCGTAATAAGTCCTGGGATTCTCTTTCGAGGCATTTCCATGACCACATGTAATAAGTGCTGGAGATCTGGATAGGTTGTGCTAGTCACGTAAAAGGCCTCAGATGTTCTTTAGAGTTCTTGATTGACACTCTTTTAAGGTTTTGTGGTGGGGGTCACATGTAATACGTCCTGGAGATCCGGACAGGTTGTGCTAGTCACATAAAAGGCCTCGGATGCTCTTTATATTTCTTGCTGTGCTAGACACTCTTTTAAGGTTTTGTGACAGTCACATGTAAGTGGACCTGGGAGATCTTTTCGGTCGTGCTTCAACACATAAATGGTCCTGGGATACTCTTTCGAGGCATTGTGACGCACGTAATAAGTCCTGAGGATTCCACAGTATGGCCAGTGATGATGAAGACCTACAGGTGGTGGGCCTACATCCATTATGAAAAAGGACTGGCTCTGTAGAACTTCCTATGATGAGTAGACCAGAGATTGATTGAGATAGCAACAGCCATGACGATGACGATGATCTAGTATCGATGATCCAGAGAAGAAGACTTGTGCTAGCAGATCTGTGTCGAGAAATACCTTCCTAGTTAAGAGGGAGTGTTGATGTAATTGTAACTTCGGAATGTATTTCACCTATGTATATTCTATTCCTATAGATATTTTATTATTCCTCTATACGAAAGTGTCGTCATTTATACTGTAAGTGTCGTAACTTATACTTGATGGGTTATTAGACCACCTTGTTGGGGTCAGCCCTATATAAGTCATGTGGGTTAAAGGGTTATTAGACCACCCTATTGGGGGTCGACCCTGTCAGCATTATGTTATGTGGTTAAGTTAAGGCCGACCTAGTAAAGGTTATTAGGCAAGTCAAGTCAATTATAAATAGAGTGCGGGAGGCACTCTATTTGATCATTCTATTATTCACTCACACACTCATTGGAGAGTGGCGCATATGTGAGGAAGGAGGAGTAGCTGCTAGGAGAAGAATATCTCTTATGCTTGGGTTGTATCATTTATCTATCTATCTTTGAGGAAGCTGCGGGGTTTTCACCTTCTTGGTTTTCCCCAGTGAAACTCTGTGTCTCTTGTGTGCTTGCATTATTGTGTCCATGATTAATATGTTGTACATGTTGTTCTCTCAATTAAGATCCTAGATCATATTGAAGTAAATTCTGAAAAACTAACAGATCCATGGTTCACTATAAAGTAAAGTATATATTTTTATTAAATCAAATTTATATTAAAAACTCATTCTCATATTAATTACTTACTATTTTCATTTTCATTGAAATGTATTATTGTTTTTTAAATTTGAAGAAGCATTTCAAAATAGATTTTCATTTTTTTTTTTACAGAAATGAGTAAGTAGTTTTATATTAAAAAAGGGAAGATCTGATACAAAAAAGGGGAGACTGTTCCCATCAAAAATGAGGGAATTGGGCACCTCAATTCCAGTCTTAACAGTTCATAGGAAACATAGCTACATATAGTTCTTAAAAAGAGAATATGACAGGTTGATAAAACAACTTGTTTATACAAAATACATATAGATAAGTAGTAACTAGAAGAAGAACCAGTAGTTAATTCTTTGCTGAGCGATGTGGCTTTTTCTTACTGCTGGTGGCCAGATTCGCATTTTCCTCCATTCCTAGAATGACCGACGGGCTGTTGCTCTTGCTAATCCGGATACAGTCTACCTTGGCTTCAACAATCTTTAGGCAGCTGTGCATGGTCTCCATCCTTCCAACGATGCTATCAAAGTACTCTTTCATTTTGTTGTTGCTGTTCCTCACCTTAGAGATTTCAATTTGAACAAACGTAGCTAAATGGGAGATATTTTTCTTAAGATCTTTCTGTTCACCTCTTAGCACTCCAAATTGTGCTTCAATGTCTTGCAAATGAGAAAGAAGACCAGGTGGAGGGCTTTCTGGTCCGCTGGGGGAGTCAAGGTTCACCACCCCAACATTTTCATCAGTAACATTCTAGAGTTTGCCTATGACAGCGTCCCCAACATTTCCACCCAACCCGAGATGCGCAGGGTTTCCAAGAAGCTGAGTGTTGGACTCCAACAGGCGCCAGGACTTCCGAGTATCCTGTTCGAATCCATTTGGTAGGCTGGCCTGGTGCAAATGGCCACCACCCTGTGGAACCCAGCTATTGTTGATTTCCAGTGCAGTGGGCTGGCGAACATGCTTCGCTTTGTGCATGACTCCATTATTTTCGCTGTGGCCATTCCCCTACCCTTTTTCAAATTTTATTAAAATGCCAATTTTTCAACTTTTTCCCCAATTTCGACCTTTGACTAGTTTAACTGTTTTGACCTCCAAATCATCCCAAATGCTCCCAAATCTTCTGTATGAGTGTATTAATGGTATTTAGACTTGAATATCAGGTTTAGGTATATTTTATGGACCTCCAAATACTGCTGCAAACTTGATTTGTATTCTGATCAACATAGGTAATTTTGACTAGTAATTTGTGCATCAAATCCCCCTCGGGTAACACTGAAAATGGCCTTCCAAATGCCTCCAAACTCCCACAAATTTATGAACAGAGATATATAATGTGTTAAGTATGTTATTGAGGTCTCATATGCACCATTAATTGATTTTTACTACTGTTCTAACTCTCTCACATTCAACAGCAAAAACCCCCAATTCGACCCTTGGGGAAATGGCACTATTTCATCTCCCAATACAACTAAACTGAGTAAAAATGCTTCAAATGCTCAAGTAAAGTACATGAAACTTGTATAAGACATCCATGGCATTATATTGATCACAAATATATCAGAGAATCATCCATCCATTTGAAATAATCAACATTATAGTGTCATACATCAATGCATTGGGGAAATGGACATTGTTTGCTCATTAATCAATAGTTTTGCATACAACCAGTGGGTATTTCGACCTGAGACTTTCTGAATATGAATAACAGAGGATATAAAGCTATTACAATCATAAATATATAATGAGAAGCTCTCTCAACAAGCACAAGTGCTCACCAAAAACGCCCTCCCTCAAGGAGCATGAATATGCCTTCAAAACTGGAAACGGTGGAGAGAAAGTGCTACACTAAACCAAACCATGAAACTTCCTGTAGCTGCTACCTGCAAATACAAACTCCATTAAAGCACCATGAAAGACCTGAGTGGCCTCTCCAAACACCAACTTGGATGGGAATCTTTCACCCTCGAAATTGGCTAAGGCAAGAAACTAGTCATCCACTAGCTCTCTCTTCACAAATGCAATTTTTCTCAAATCATCAAAAGCCATTTTCATACTTCATTTCTACATTTTATAACCAACATTATCCTTCTAAGGGTCGAAATCCTCTCAATAGATTCAATAGATTTCCATTTAGGAATTATTCCACATTTGCCACTTGTCTCCTAGTTCCAACCTTCCATCTTCTCCCAAATTCGATTTTGAGTCTCTTTGGCTTCTCCAACTCCCAAATTCAACTTCCTTGAGCCTATTTTTGGGGATGACATGTCATAGTGGTCATATGTCAGAGCTCAGGTCTGCAATTTGTCATAGTTGTCATAGATGCTCCATCATTGGTGTCATAGGGGCTAGGGAATCTAGCCCAAGTGTCCACAAACTTCCACTTTGACTCTTTATCTTCCATGGAGGTTACCAATCCTTCCCAATTCGACCTAATATGCTCAATGACATGTGTTATGACTTACCAACTCACCCAAGAGTGTTCACATTCCCATTAATTCGAATTTGCAAAAGAGAGATACCATGTATTATGAAAAATCAAGCTAGTGTGGGTCCCACATCCTCCATATGTCTCCAAAACCATTTGTCACCTATGATTTCTCTTGAATTTCTTTATTCACTATATTTATTAAATACTTGAACCCTTCTAATGTCTAAACATCATTTATTTGCTTCCTTATTACCATTCCACATGTGCCCATCCAACCTAGGAAACTAGTAGGATTGATGGGATTGTCTTACTATGAAATTATTGGAATGGGGACATTACAGTCCTCCCCACCCAAGATTGCTTGCCCTCAAGCAATCTCAATTTACCATGCTGCAAACTTGTCCCTCCTCTATCAGGTGGCCTTCCATGAGTAATGTCTCCCATAATATTTCTATTCCGGTGCTTCATGCCGTGGGAAGAAACTACCTGATTCGGATAGGTGTGTTGCCCTCTCACAATCCTTAGTACTCCTTTTGAATCTTGGAATTTCATTTCAGGAATTTTATAATTTACTGTATGCTCTCCTATTGAATACAACCATTGCACTCCCAAAACAACATTAGTATCAGCAATATCAACCACATAAAAACTATCAACAAAAGTATAGTTACCTACGGTGACTTGCAGCTGTGGAATCCATGTTTTGCACTCCATTGTGTTGTGACCGGGAATGACAACTGTGAAGCCATCAAATGGTTCAATAGGTATATTTCTTTTCTCCACCATCTCTGCATCAATGAAGTTATGGGTGGCTCCTCCATCTACCAAAACTGAAGTTCTTTGTCCTTGTACCATACCTTTGCATCGGATAGTATGATAGCGAGGTACTGCTGAAAGTACTGCCATTGTTACTTTGGTGGGAGAGGGATGCTTCACCTCTGGTTTCCCTTCTTCTGCTGTAGTATATCCTTCTTCTTGGGCTGAATTATTTCCTTCTTCCTCCATGCCCCCTTCATATCCCTCATCACAAAATACTTCAATGAATTGGGCCTTTCCTTTAGCACATTTATGTCCAGGTACCCATGGTTGGAAGCATGAGTAACACAATTTCTTCCTTCTGAGCTCTTCCCTGCTTAGTTCCTCTTTCTTATCCTTTCCATATTCATCTTCTTGCCATGGCTTCTTATCAGGTGCATCTCTTTGCCAAGGTTTCTTTTCAATTCTGAAGTCAGGCTTGGGAGGAAATCTCGTTCTAGGAAGCACATTTTGGAGATCCCTAATCAAGCTCATTGCATCTTTTAATGTAGTTGGCTTGTGGGCTTTGACCAAACCTTTTAAGGGTTCAACCAATCCTTCAGTGAACAGCAATACCAACCTTCCCATAGATACATCAGCCACCTTGACTGATAATTTTTGAAAGTCCAACATATATTCAGTAGGTGTCCCAGTTTGCTTCAATTGAGCTAATTCCTTGAAAGGCAATTCTGGATCTTTTTGTTCAAACCTCTCTAGTACCCTATCAACAAATTCTCCATATGTTTTAACCTGATCATGACCCAAGGTTTTCAAACCATAGAACCACCATTCATTGGCATCTCCTTCCAAATGCAAAATGGCCATTTTTAATGCATCCTCTTCCAACATAGGATTCAGCTGAAAATATACATCCAATTTTTGCACCCAAGTGTTAGCAGAATTTTGAGAAGAACCATCAAAAGTAGGAAGTGACATTTTTCCAATAGCACTATTTAATTCTTTGTTTTGTAATGGACTCCTATTGTCTCCCTTCCTTTTAATATTTTGCATAGCATCAATGTAGTCACTGAGTGGTACACCTCTTTTACACTCTTCATTCAAATCATTCCAATCATTTACTAGTTTCTTGTAATCCCAGTCAAGATTGGGCTCTTCTTTGGGTGTGAGAAATTTAGGTGCAGTATGCCTTTGTGTGCTTTGAAATTCATCAGGTCTATTATGAGGTCCTGTACATGAGAAAATATGCTCATTCCCTTTCATCTTTTCCCTTGAGTGTGAACCACTATTATCTCCTATCATCCCTTTGCTTTGAAGTTGGCTAATCAACAATTCGAATCCTTGCAACAATTTATCACCTATCCTATCCATGTTTGCTGAAATTTTAGAGAAACATGGATCTAAGGTTGCAATAAGTTCCTCCTTATGTTTTAATTTTTCATCCTCCTCTCTACCCATGGTTTCAGTGAAAGACTCCTCTTCTTCTACTACCTCTTCTTCAACAAAAACCTCTTCAACTACTGGTTCAAAGGGTGGTGGATTATTCTTTTGACTTCTTGTTAAGACCATCAGGTTCCAAGAACATGCTCTGAACTTCCAGGGAAGAGATGTAGTGGTTCAGGCCAATACCTTCAGCAACTTGAATGGAGGTCTTGCATTGTTTGCACTTCAGCGCAAGGAGACAAAGACCAGAAGGGCTAGCGTTTTCCATGATGAAACACGCAATATGCCTGCAGACTAGATTACCTTCACAGAATGTTCCATATTGCATTGATGGAGGAATGATAACAGCCAAGTGTCGAATATAGGCCTTCTCTGTCATACGTATGCTGCGAATTGAATTTTTTGCATGCTGGGCGGGGAATTTGAAGTTGCAGATGCCGTCATTTCTCCCTGCAGCTCGATCTTGGGAGGATTATGTGATTGAATTTCACCTCCATCCGCCAGGTGGATAAAACGTTGGGGAGGATGCCAATTAATAGGTGCACATTCTCATGTTGACACCCAAGGCCAATGTTTGATGTGGGGTTTTTGGATCTCATTTCAAATTGATTAAAATCGAAACCTTATGGAGAGGAGAGGGGGTTAGGGAACCCATACCATTGTTGGATGTTGTCCATTCTTTATCAAGGTGCCGCAATTCAATCTAGCGCCTATATTGGCCATTGTATCAGCTTGTTCATTGTTACCTCTTAAAATGTGATAGAGAGTGATGGAGTTGAGATCCTTTATCTTTTGAGAGAAATGAAGTTGGAATTTGGAGGAGGGTTGACGATTATTTTTTGCAAGTGCCCGAGCTTCTTTGATCACCAGGAGAGAGTCACCAATAGCGACCAGGTCATGGACATTGTTTTCCTTTGCTATATCGATCCCTTGAAGAAGCGCAATCCATTCTGCATCGTTGTTGGTCTTCTTCCCTATTCCCCATGTATAGTTTGTCATCTTGTTTCCTTCGGAGTCTAGTAGGCTCCCCCGCACCTGCCAACCCATAGATTTTCATTTTCATTGAAATATTATTACTTTATAAATTTGGAAAAAAAAACTTCAAAATAATTATAGGTTTTTATTAATAATTTTAAAAATTAATTGTTTATAATAAAGTAACATTATAATATTATTTTGTTTCTTAGAATAAATTATATAATTTATAATGTTTTAAAAAATTCAAACCATCTCATAAAAATGATAAAGAATATTATGTGTAAAGCCATTGATTTTATATAAAATAACATTCTCCATTTATTTGAGAAATAATATGAGAAATTATAAATTTTTAATAATTAAAAGAAAATAGTTTTTATATATTATAATATTTTAGAAAATTCAAATCATCTCATAAAAATGAGAAACAATATTATGTGTAGATCCATTATTATTTATATAGAGTAATATTCTCCATTTATTCAAGAAATTATAAATTTTCAATATTTAAAGATATATCATTTTTAATAAAGAAATAATGCTTAAAAGCAATAATCACTTTTGTGGTTATTTATTATATATTTTTTATAATTTCTGTATTTATCCTAATTGTTTTATTATCCTATAAATTTATAAAAAATTATGTTAAACATGTAAATTACTATGATTTGTTATAGTTAATTATGTTTTGATTATAAAGTATGAAATTGAAGTTCAATTAACAATACTTAATTTATGAGAGCAAACAACTTAAGACTAAAATACTTTGTTTATCTACAACCACATAGGAAGAGATCCACTCCTCATTATGATGTTTCAATTATGTGAAGGGATGGTGAGTTGTGGAGTTTGTTCAACTTCCAAACATGTGTTCTTTAAATAGGTGGTAAAGAAAGATTTCACTAAAATTGTTTATTTATGTCCACAAAACTTTTAAACTATTTGAGTTAAATTTGTAGTCTTTTAGAGATTTAATGAGTAGTAGTCTTCATTTAGTGGATTTGTACCAATTACTCTAATGACTTAATCAAACAAAAACTTATGAGATTATCTCATGAAAACAAAAATTTTGTTTTGGTGAAATTTTTTGGTTTTGGAAAACAACTTTGCTAAATTAATTATTATCATTTATAATTTGATTTAATTATGTTGCAATTAATTTTTTTTTTTTTTTATTAACTTTCTAAAATTGGTTTTATTATTATAAAAACAATTTAAGGGAGTTAATAATAATACTTTCACGGAGTTATTAGTGTGTAAGTATGTGTTGTTTTGTGTCATTCAAATGTAGTAGGTCAAATTCCATGTGTCAAATTTAATAGGAAATCCCATCCTCCTACAATCTAGGAAAAACATAAATAGTAGTCCACCCCAAATTGTACAAGTATCCACGCTTATGGTAACATATACCTCTATATAATTAGTAGTTAATTAAATAATAAGTTTAGGCTAAAATTTGAAAATTTATATTATAAATATGTTTAAAAGAAAAAAAAAAATATATATATATATATATATATATATATATATATATATATATTAAAAACTAAAATAAACTTAGTATTTTAGTTTAGTTTTTAGTATGCTTTGTTTTTGAAGCTAGATTTACACAAAATGACAAAATTATTATGTTTGTATTTTAAGTAAAAGGTACAAAGTTAATAATGTTGGTGTGATTAAGTCAAAAGTGAATATGAAGATTACACAATAGTGAAATAATTCATTTAGTTCATGAGTTAGAATTATATTTTTTCTTTTACTATATCAATATAATAAGTATAGTATATCAATATACTAAGTTTCAATATCAATATTAAGATTACACAATCTTGAAATAATTCATTTAGTTCATGAGTTAGAATTATATTTTTTTCTTTTACTATATCAATATAATAAGTTTGCTATATCAATATACTAAGTTTCAATATCAATATTAAGCTTCAATATCAATATTAACGGTTGCAATTGCGTGAATCACCTAAAATGTAATCGTTTAACATTTTACCAATAACAAATGACTGTAGTGGGTATTAGTAAGTCGATTCAATTTCATAGTGTTACACAATATTGTCAAAATAACAAATTATAGCAAACGGTCCTCTCAACTTATATGAAAAGCAATTTCCATCCAGCAGTGTTACCCATGAGAATATTGAAACGATCCTATTCATCAGTATTGTGAAAATAACCAATAACAACAAACAATCCTAGCCAGCAGTATTGCAGGAAATGACAGCGATTTCACTATCAATTTTCTGGGTATGGTATAAATTTTGAAAATTCCTCTATTAAATATCCAACCACCTACAAATAGACAAATAAAATTAAATTATGTTAGTAGTGTAGCTTAAGACAATTATTTGTAATTGTCTTCCTTTTTGTAAATTCATTTTTTTAGAAATAGTGGATAATATCTCTCCATATATTTCATCAATTGATTTGTTCCCTTATCCATACATATTTAGTATATTGGTAGACTATTTCATCATTTTGGAACAGTGTCTGAAAATGATAAATTACATGTTAAGTGACAAAAGTTTATAGGTTTAAAAGTTCAAATTATCATTGCCTTGCACAAGTCCAGTTACAAAACATAGCTTTCAAATATTAAAAGCATTGATATTGTTGCCAAAGAAATAGTTTTTTTTTTCTTGTTGTTGTTTGGGATGATATTTTTAACTATACAAATTCCAGAAAACCATTTGAAAACCATGAGCACAGCCTTCCAATTAATATTTTTGGGAAAAAAAAAACTGTTTATAACATTGTGTCGTTCTTCAACTAAATAAACATGGTGATTATGTTAAGTCTGCAAGCTGGAAACAAACCGGCGGAGCCGCATCGACGCAATCCTGCACACACGAACATATGTGTAATTCATATAGCTTGAAGCAACCAGTCTATACTCTAGTTGTATTGAACTGTTTAATGGTAATTGTGAGCCGAGTCAGGAAGAGACTGGATGGCGCTTGTCAAGAAGATGGAGGTGGAGTCTGATGGAGTAGGATACTATTATTAATCAGTGGCAGAAGATATGAAGGAATATAAGAGCGACCAATGGAAGGTATGAAGGAATATAAGAGCGACATATTGGAGGAGATTGTGACGGAATTTCCAATGGCGACTGAGATGGTAAGATTTTCCCTTTTGGAGCCACCACAATATAATCTATGCAGGTAATCTACTGTGATTTTGTAAAAAACAACACATAATCCCATGATCGCAGTATGGCTAATAGTCCACATTATATTCTTTGAGACGCCACAATTATACCAGACTCCAACATACACTGAACTAAGTTTCAAGGGAAAAAATAGTTCAAACCTAAAAATTGGCCAATTTATATGCATCTTTCACTCCAGATTTATCATAGATCGACCGCGTCAAATCCGTCAATTTAGAGTATAAAACTTGAAAGAAATCGATCAAAAATATTTCCAAATTCCTGCTTTTGTTTATGAAGCTAGAAACTGAAATGGTCCGTGTTCGATGCAGAAATTTTGCCTTGGGGGACGACTGAGATTCGGTCCAGAAGTGAGGGTATTCATGCTGAACATTGTGTTTCTCACACTTCCAACAACTATATTCTGTTTATTATCACAGGGACATAATAGTTCAAATAATTTTGACAGCAATACAATGTTCAATATTTTCGTCATGGGGTTTGTCGTTATCCTCACAGTTATCGTGAGTACTTAAACCTAATATCCAGTTATCCACTCATTTCTTCTTTTAACCTAATATCCAGTTATCCAGTCGTTTCTTCTTTTTCGTGCCCGCTTTATGTGTATAACGGCTTCTAAAGTTTTGAAAAACCTTTGATAAGGTGTTGATCCCGGCTTTTACAACCGCTGCAAGCGATCCCGCTATACTCCCTTATAATTCCGGTTTGCGAAAACGTGGACTTTACAGTGAATCTGCTCCAATAAAAAAGCGTACTCGTACAAAGAAAGTGATTGTCAAAAAGTATGTACGTTCAGGCCATCGGAGGGCAGAGAAGCGGAGTCAATTGTTGACTCCGCTTCTCTGCCCTCCGATGGCCTGAACGTACATACTTGATAAGGATGGCCTCGGCGAACTATCGGCGAATAATCACTATAAATTCAAACTATACGAGGACACTACGAAGACTACACATGAAGACTACACATATTATATTTGATACATTCAGACACTAGGCAGACTACAAGAGGACCACTTGGCTAAATTACTGACAGAAGGAGGGAAGTTGATTGTTAACCAGAGTAACAATAAATGTCGAGAGTCATTGTAAACTATAAGTAAAAGAAATATAACAATGCTCTAAATGTTTTCATTTAAAAATTTATAAAAATTAAGTATTACTAAATTCTAATAATTCCTTAGCATTTAAGTGCATTACAGTAATACTTAAAACAATTTCAGTTTTCAAACTGTGTTTGGAGCAGGTGGGGACACATGGAAGGTGGGGACACATGGAAGCCACGGTGGCTTCAATTAATATTGATATAAAAATACGGACAACAAAAAGATACACAGGGATGGCTGTCGGATTATTGTTTTTTATTATTTTTAATATTTAATTTTTATTTCTAACAAATAAAATTAATTTTTTTTAGGTCGCATTCCTGGATGAAGCTCTTATGCTAATTCATGTGAAAAAAAGTTCTCATGCTAATTGTTAATTGTTAATAGCCAAGTGTTAAAGCTTACCGACCTTATGCAATTCAACCCTTTATTCTAATTACTAATCCTACCAGACAGAAATCCTACAGTGATGGTTGATTTGCTAACGTAGCCTTTTGCTATAGAAGGAAAGCATACTATATTTGTATCTTCAAGACCAAATGCGTGGGTTAAACTTTTAGCTTATTTTAGAGGAAAAAATACCCTCTAAACAAGTTAGCATGTTGCTAATAGTAGCAAATCAGGCGTATGTTTTATTAACTTTTGTCTTCATTTGTTGAATGAGAGAAGAATCCACTCCAGAATAAATGATTTTTGAGCAATAGATTGCTACATGAATGCTCTTGATTTTCATATTACATGGAAATTAGGAGTACTTTATCAAACTTGCTTTAATTTTTCATCAATTTCAAACTAGTTGTTGCTAGTTTGATCTATATGCAAGTGCCTCCTAGAAGGAAAGTATGGTTAACACTTTACAAATTAATGTCAACACCCCATTAAGACTACCGCAACCAATATTTTATTTTGATTCTTCCAAAAAAAGTGAGGTGAAGCTCAATTTGCTTTAAAATACCATTTTCTAAATTAAAAGAAGAAAAATAAAAAACAAAATAACTATTCCAAGAGTGTGTTTAAGTTAACCTTATTCAAATCCACAAATAATGAAAACAACAATGTAGTAATAATAAAAATATGCAGAGAGATCCATTAGTGGTTACAAAGTTTAGCTATGTAATGTTTTAAAAACAAGCAAAATATCTTAAAAAATTACTACATTATGTCAATAATTTGAATGAATTGAAAAATGAAGTTCTCATTTGAAAGAGCAAGTGTTTTATAGATACCTCTCGCATAGAAGCTTTGCTTTGTTTTGCAGAATGTAATAAGAAGTTTATGATTGTTTGAGCTAAGGTTTTATGTCCACAATGTGCTTCATTTTCAAAAAAATAAAAAAATTTACATTGACATTATCAAAAAGAAGATGGAATGGAACATGGCATCACAAAACATTTATTTGATGAGACATTATCAAAAACTATCAACTACAACAAAGTGGAGAAATCACAACAAAAATACATGAAATCAAAGGAAAGAAAATTATTCAACAACTAGGTACCAAGCATTAAAACTAAAAATAATTGAATTTGCATGTATGAATCATCATCAATGAAAACAAAAATACATGAATATAATGAAATCATATTACTTGGTTTTATCACATTTAAAACCCTCAAATAAAAATCTTTGAAGAGAAAACATTTTGAAAGAGGGTACTACGATATGACGCGAAGGGGGCACATAAGGTAAACATGTCTATGAAATGGAATAAATGCATGTTTAACATAGTAGCAAACTAAGGACGTATTGGTAGTTGTTGTACACAAATTCGAACTAGATTAAAAATACTGCGAACATTCTAAATGATACGGGTTTGGTATAGTCAACTATTTATTTACCTAATTTTGAACTATTATTTACCTATTTATTTATAGTCAACTATTAATAAAAAGACATTAAATTATTACTATTACATATAGTTTTTTTATTTAAGTTTTATTTTATTACATGTAGTTTTTTTATTTAAGTTTTATTTTATTACATGTAGTTTTTTATTTAAGTTTTATTTTATACCATTATTATTTTAGTTTTACATTTTAGTATTTATTATTTATCAAAAAGTGAATTTATGTAATTTTTTTGTTTTCATTTTTTTAAATCATTTTGTATAAAAATATATTTGTGTAGTTTTAAGTTTTATTTTTAAAGTTTTCAATGAAAATGAATGAGATGTTAAAATTTGGAATGATTATGTATAATTTATTTTTTTAAATTAAAATTGCATGCATTTTGTATTTATAAGATGTCTATTCTAGTATTTTAGTTGTACTTGATTTTTTTATTAGGTATTTTTTTGTATCGTATCCGAATCGTGTGTAATATGGTTCAATCATCTACTAAAGGGCCCACATATAGAATGAGTTAGAATATGTATATATAGAAGTCAATATAGTCATGACTACGGGGAACATTGTGATTTGATTATATGAATGTATTGGGGTATGTGGATGAGATTATCCTATTTTATAGAGAGTTATTGTGTCATTCATTTCTTTTATCTCTTTTGGAGTTGTACTCCAAGCTCATATCTTGTGTACTTTGGTTTTCCATGATAATGTAAGGGTTTTGTACACAATACTAGCATAGATCCATTATAAGTAATAAAAAATTGCATTTTAAAATATTTGATTTCTCTCAACACAATAGATCTAAAGTTAAAATGAATTTACATTTTTGTATTTTTTAAATTTTGCTTTAATTTATTTTAAGGTAAGAATATTTCAAATTGAAAAAAAAATATGAGAATAAGAATAGTTAAAAAGGATTGTAGAAATCCTTTCATTATCGATATCCTCTATATTTTTACAACATAATCTAATATACTCTTGAAGAACTATAAAGTAGCAAGGGCTAGTGGAAGCAAAGACTGTGCCTGAGGAAAAAAATTGAAATGAAAAGAATAAATAGTTTGAATGGAAAAAAATTGAAATAAAAATAATAAGTAGCACGAATATAATAAAACAATGCTTAATGCTTAAATAAATAAGAGATAATATAGAGTCAAATACTAAAGTACTATCATCACTTGTTTTGTGAGTTTTCCTCTAAACTCGGGATTTACATTATACTCGAATAGCCATATTACAAATCATGTTAATGCATGCCCAGCGCATTTCAATTCAGCTAACATTCTAGCTTGAATGTTTAATGCATCAAACATTGCGGCTTTAATGTTTATTCTATTGATAGGTTCTGGGCTACAATTTGAGTCATAGCTTGTGGTTATAGTTATAGAACCTCTAGACCATATCAATCAGATGAATATGATCAACTAACTAGCTGAGAATAAAACAAGTATAGATTCACTCCTTCATTAATTTCTCCCTACTCTCCTTACTATTCGTGCTTTTCAATAATCAAGAGATTTTTTTCATTATTATCATAACTTTTATATAAAAAATAGAAAGAATAAATATGTTTTATAAAAAATACTCATTCATAATCTAGAATTTATGAATTTTTTAATTTTTTATTAATATTTACTATTATGGAGAAAAAGTTATCCATAACAATGTTTGTGAAGTATAAAAATATTTTAAAGTTATTCATAATGTTTTATAGTGTAGATTTCCAATTTATAGTCATAATAATTAATTTTCTAAAAAAAATTGTGATAAATATTGAAATGATAAAATTATTATATTAATTATTATGAACTTATTAAAATTGTGTAAAATTAATTTGTAAAATATATATTTTTTTTAAATATATATAACATACAATTTTAAAAAAATTATATTTTTGTTTGTTTTCATAAACTTAAATTCATCTTCACATAAATGTAGCTCACATTTTAGCCATCATATTGGAAGTAGGCTATTAGTCATAACTCATATTTTAATTATCATATTATAAATAGTTTATGAGTGTGTTGAATTTTCAAAAAAAAACATAGAAGAGAAGCTATTTTCAAAAAGCAAAAAATTGAAGTGATTTTCAAAATGAAAAATGGAAGTAATTTTTTCTTTTAAATTGATCTCCATGAATCATATTAAATAAATAAAAATAAGTTTATTGAATTTTAAAAAAAAAAAATGATATTTTTGGACTTTGTTTATGATAATATAATAATAAGGAAGTATATAAAATTTAGATTAATTTTTAATTGTGTAAAACTATTATAATATTTTTTATGGTACAATAGAATATCAATATTTATAACATTATGTAATAAATTTAAAATTTAAAAAAAAAATGAAAATTGTGAATATTAATGTTTATTCCTTGATATTCAAATAAATTGTTTATGAGCAACAATTGTAATAAAAAATATTTAACAAAAAAAATTGTCCCTCTTGGCTTTATAAATTCAAACTTGGAAACTACTATTTACAATTAAGGAAAAAATAGAAAATTTTTACAAATTTACATGCATTAATATGAGGAAATTGTTTTTTGTTTTTGTTTTCATAAACTTAAATTCATCTTCACATAAATGTAGCTCACATTTTAGCCATCATATTGGAAGTAGGCTATTAGTCATAACTCATATTTTAATCATCATATTATAAATAGTTTATGAGTGTGTTGAATTTTCAAAAAAAAACATAGAAGAGAAGCTATTTTCAAAAAGCAAAAAATTGAAGTGATTTTCAAAATGAAAAATGGAAGTAATTTTTTCTTTTAAATTGATCTTCATGAATCATATTAAATAAATAAAAATAAGTTTATTGACTTTAAAAAGAAAAAAATGATATTTTTGGACTTTGTTTATGATAATATAATAATAAGGAAGTATATAAAATTTAGATTAATTTTTAATTGTGTAAAACTATTATAATATTTTTTATGGTACAATAGAATATCAATATTTATAACATTATGTAATAAATTTAAAATTTTAAAAAAAATGAAAATTGTGAATATTAATGTTTATTCCTTGATATTCAAATAAATTGTTTATGAGCAACAATTGTAATAAAAAATATTTAACAAAAACAATTGTCCCTCTTGGCTTTATAAATTCAAACTTGGAAACTACTATTTACAATTAAGGAAAAAATAGAAAATTTTTACAAATTTACATGCATTAATATGAGGAAATTGTTTTTTGTTTCAATTTTTTTAATCATGATTTTCATGATATGGCATTAATCAAATTTCAATAAAATTTATATAGAAATTTAAATAAATAGAAAAAAAAACTATATTTTGCATTTTTGGATTTTGTTTATCATAATACAATGACAAACTCTTTCATAAAATTTAGATTAATTTTTAGTTGTGTAAAATTATTATAATATTTTTTCATGATATAGTAAAATATCAATATTTATAACATTATATAATAAATTTAATATTTGAAAAAAAATTATTAAAATAAAATGTTTATGAGAAAAATTGCAATAAAAATATGAAAAAAAGGAAATCTTTACAAATTTCCATGTATTAAAGGAAATTTTTACAAACAAAATTTTTACAAATTTCCAAATTTCCATGTATTATTGTTTGGGAACTTTTTTTTCACTTTTTTTTATCATGATTTTCATGATACGGCACCAAACAAATTTCAAAGAAACTCATAAAAATTTATTTGCCAAACAAATTTCAAAGAAACTCATAAAAATTTAAATAAATAGAAAAAATAAAAACCAAAACTATATTAAATGGATTATTTTATATAATGCACAAATAATTAAATGGCATAATCTCACATTCATAAAAATTTAAATAAATAAATAAAATAAAAACCAAAACTATATTAAATGGATTTTTTTATATAATGCACAAATAGCATAATCTCACATTTTTTATATAATGCATAAAAATTTAAATAAATAGAAAAAATAAAAACCAAAACTATATTAAATGGATTTTTTTATATAATGCACAAATAATTAAATGGCATAATCTCACATTTTTTATATAATGCACAAATAATTAGTTCATATTGATAGTTAATAGTTAGACGAAGCATCTTATTAAAAGATTTGAATACATCAACACTACCAACATTTAAACTAGTTGAAATTGATGTGAATACCAACAAATCTTGAAATAATCCCATAGTTTATCATAGTTTATTGAAAGAACAACGATGTTGTTATGGGATACAAGGTTTAGATATATAATAATTTAAATGTTGCCCACATAAAATCGGCATAGTTTCATAACTCAGATCAAGTATACATTTGATTTAACTTGATGCATGGATAAAC
Organism: Larix kaempferi; assembly: GCA_027924585.1. Taxonomy (NCBI): domain Eukaryota; kingdom Viridiplantae; phylum Streptophyta; class Pinopsida; order Pinales; family Pinaceae; genus Larix; species Larix kaempferi. The sequence continues at coordinate 455,463 of BSBM01000316.1, read as the reverse complement.
ATATATTCAAACATGTTTAGTCACGAAATTTTTCCATAAACTTCTGGTGAAATGTTGTCATTTGAGAAACTATGATTGGCATTTTAACTACATTTTAACTATTTGGACAAAATTGTGCTTCGAAAATGCCTATTCCCAAGTACTTTTAGCAAAAATTAAAAAAAATCATAAATTTAAATTATATTTTTCTATATATAAATAAAAAAAATAAAAATTAGTAAATCATAAATTTAAATATATATTTTTCTATATATAAATAAGAAAAATAAAAATTAGTAGTAACCCTAAACCTGGAAAATAAATATGTACATCTAAAAAAATCTTCAATTATTATATACAATACATATTCATTTTCATTATCACTTAATATAATTTTGCAATTCACAAAGATATGGCTAACATCGACCTCCTCATTCCATATCCGCAATCACTTTTGAATCCTAATTGAGCAAGAAAGTGTGACTAACATATTTTGAAGCGAATATATTTTTGGCTAACATATTTGGAAGGGGATGTAATTAATAAAAGAAAATCTTCGCATAGTCTTTTATCTTTACGCCGTAGACGTTTCACCGTGGAGAAGCATAACCATCGAAGCTAGATTCCTCGAATGGAATGCTACCACAGAATTATTATCTCCATGCCTGGCCGGGTAATGGCTGCTGCCACTGTGGCTCGCAGACTCTGGAAATTCTGTATTTCAATCTTCGGTTCGAAAGGAGAGACCCGTTTACAAGTGCAAGGATGTGGCTGTAATTCATCCACCTTCGGAGCTCCACCACCACCGCCGCCGCCGCCACCTCCTCCTCCGCCCCTCCTCCAGCAGGAGCAGCATCTCCTCCCCCTGCACCACCACCGCCTCCTCCTGCCATACTTACAACGCTAGAACCTTCCACAGAATTTCCTCCTGAACTCCCCAATCACAAGTGGAAACCCCTGCTAGAACCACAGTAATAGCATCCTAGCCTCCTCTGTAATGATTCTGCCAGTAAAGAAACAAACAAGCAAACTAAGTCTTATACACTAGCTGTTCACGATTTTCACAGCTATTGAACAAATTTAGACATGAAATCCCTGTTTCCCACCTTACACAAATACCCCCAAAGCACAAGCAGCCAAATGACAGCCTATGAGAAATTGTGACAAAAATATTCAAATAATCATCAACAACTGGACTCTATAAACAGCCAAATGACAACAAACGGAGGAAAAATTGTGAAAAACACCCAAATAATCAACAGCTACTGGAGTCTACTAACATAAATATTCAAAAGGCTCTGCAAAAAGCATCTGCTACGCCAAGATCACGATTGCTAGATAAAAGCTCCACCTAGACCAGAGGTAAACACTAAAGTTATGAAGAAAGAATGAAGGAGGAATTACTAGATCCATAGTGTACTAACTCAAAAAATGGCCTAACCATATAATTGCACTTATGAAGAAAGGTTAAAATGAAATTGCTCTGCATTTAAGAAAACAGAAGGAGAGACACTAAAACATCAAGAATGGAAGAAATCTTACTATGACAAAGACTTGCTCTTGGTTGATGAATACATTGAGTACAAAGTGAAAGATTCGATCTCACGACCTGGCTCGACTCCGAACGAGTAGCAGAAATAAAATATAATAATTTTATTTTTATTTTTGTGACCGTTTTAAAATAAATAAAAGGGATTCGGGTAAATATATAAATTTATAGAGCACAGACGATGAGACTGACAAACCTGTCGACGCTCCTCCTATCTTGTGTTGTTCTACAAGCCACTTGAAATCGCCCAACACCCCTGTTCAAACGCCCTTCCACCATTTCGTCCAATTCCTCGAACTTCATTGCAAGGTGGTCTTCATCTTTGTTTCTGGAAGAGAAAGCATATATCTCTGCTTCAATGGGAAGGATCTGAAGCTGCGCTGGGGTTTCATTTGTTTTTTTTCTATTGCTGCACAAGTTATTCTCTGCACTGGGGTTTTCCATCTTCGGGCTATTTATGCAGTCAGGACCGAAATAAGGGAGCGTTATCACCATAAAAACAACAATAAGAAGTTGAATTCAATGCCAGCACCAGACCTAGGATTTAAATTTGCCTATCACGAGTTAGTAGAATATGTAAAAGCATAACATTGCACAAACCATACCCACACATGCCATATTTATGGTATTTTCACAATAAAAATAAACTGAATTAGATAAGATATCTTCGTTTGACATGTGCTCAAACAAAAGGAATACCTTATAATTTAAATACCAATTTTAGTTGGCCTTGAGAATACATTAGGAAGCTGCAAAATAACAGTGCCAGAAAGAAATGCAGTAGGAGAATGAAAAACGAAAATGGAAGACAATATACAGCATGAAGCAGCAAAATATCCAGTCACGTAAAACTTGAAAAAGTTATCTTCTAGAACAGACCCATCGATACCCAAGTCTGACGCCCTCCTTGAGGTTGCAATGGTCAAGATTTCTTATCTCAAATTCCAATATTTGATACACAGACCATTTGGTCCTGCAACATAGTCTCAGCTTCTAGTTGAAACCGTAGGCGCTTAGCGAGCTTCAGACAGGGAAAACAAAATGGTTGTAGGAAAAATGAACCCGATACTGGAAAGTAGGGTTTTCAAGAGAATTCTTAAGGGAAGGCGGGGCGAGAGACATGTGTCTTGATGCACGATCCCAATAATACGTTTGGTATAAAAAAAGAAGAAGATGAAACCCTCCTCCTGCAACCTGTGTTATCTTGGGATGCCTGGTAGCATACACACGGGCGCGTGGCTTGCATGCAGGCCGCCTGCTCGTTTAGAGTGATTGGAGAAAGTTGACTGCAACAAAAGAGAAGTGGAGGTGGCGGCGGAAAAAGGAGAATGGGAAGAAGTCGAGAGATGGGAAGGAGGTGAGGCTGGGACGTGCGGGATGGAGAAGAGTTGGATGGAGTAGGAGTGGCAGGTAAGGCTCGTGGTCAGTGAAGGGGATGGCCTGAGAAGGGAAGGCTGCCTCTATGAGAATTTGTGACAAAAATATTCAAATAATCATCAACATTTGGACTCTATAAAAAGCCAAACGACAACAAACGGAGGAAAAATTGTGAAAAACACCCAAATAATCAACAACTACTGGAGTCTACTAACATAAATATTCAAAAAGCTCTGCAAAAAGAATCTGCTGCGCCAAGATCATGATTGCTAGATAAAATATCCAACTACATCAGAGGTAAACACTAAAGTTATGAAGAAAGAATGAAGGAGGAATTACCAGATCCACAGTGTACTAACTCAACTAATGGCATAACCTTATAATTGCACTTATGAAGAAAGGTTAAAATGAAAATTGCTCTGCATTTAAGAAAACAGGAGAGACACTAAAACATCAAGATGACATATATAGCTTAAAATATAAACAGTGAAATGCTGTTCTGGACATGTGTGATTAAATATCACTATTAATTGATTCTGATAATACGATATTATTTATTTGAAATGAATAAAAGTAATAATAAGGTTTTCGGTGTTATGTAAATTTATTCAGGTAACTTGTTTTAATATCAATCGAATTTTCCTAATAAGAACTCGGGTCGATTCTAATTAATCTAGCGTTTATTAAAATACCAATTATTCATTATTATAGGAAAATATAAGCTTATTAAACTACCATTCATTAATATAAGAAAATATCGTGTCTAAAAGAAATTCTTAAAACTCATAATTAAATATTGATAATCAAAATTTGACTACAGAAAGAGAACATAAATGCTATATGTATTATAATTATAAGTATAATATAGGAAATGCTAACAAATCAACTTTGACAAGAACACGTAGGTTTGAAGTCAATGAAGGTAACCAAACAAGATGGAAGAAATCTTACTATGAAGTGAGAATATAGATAAGAATTTGTAAGTTTTTTAATTTAAAGAAAAAGTAATTGTATGGTTTTTATTTTAAAGAAAAGATAACAGGGTGGATTCGTAGGAGTTTACTAAATTTGTATGTTTTTTATTGAAAATTTTCAAAATAATATATTTTAAATTATTATTAAAAAAATAAAATAATTGTCCATCTCATTTATATACTTCACTAAATTAGAGGGTAAGTTAAGTAACTTCACCATCAATCTAAGTTAACTAACTGCATATGAGATTCTCATCTCATGTGAAGAAAATAATGTTAGTGTGCAACAAACACACACATATATTTAATATTTGTGAATTGTATTTAATATTGGAGACATATCACATTCTTGCCAAAAATATGCGGCACATATCAAGCATGCTTGGGGCATGCTCATTTTTCAACTCGCCAAAAAGATGCAACAGTTATCAAATTCTCCACTTTCATATACTTAATATTGGTAGAGATGCATTTTAGTTCTAGAAGCATACCACACAATTTTGTTGTAAGCTGTAACATAACACACAGAAATTCAACTTTAAACTGCTTAACATAACACACACTTTATACATGTCTTCCAAGCAAACTATTGTGCCACTGCATTTCTCCAATACAACTTGAATTAATAGACATTGAATAAATAAGAGTGCAAGCCACAACCCATAAGATTGAATGCCAAATCTCATGACATTGCCTTCGAGCATGACACATGTAGCACCGAATCCATCCCCAGCTAGCCCAAAAAGCCAAACATGGTTAAGGGAAGTTTCTTGCAAAAGAGAACACATTGCAAGCATTCTAAGTGAACCTAAGTGTCAGTTTGCAGTGAACCAGAACAAAGACATTTTGTGAGATTTATAGGTAGCTATCCTAATGATCAATGATTTAAGCTTTACGAGGATGGTACACCTGTGGCCGTGAAATGTCTGGTGAACCGGTCTGGGCAGGGACAGCAGAGTTTTTTGCAGAAATCGCTACCATATCATCCATCAATCACTCCAATATTATTGTGAGGTTGCACGGTATTTATGTATTGGCCGAAATAGCGATTTTCCTTATTATGTTTCTTGAATTTCATTTGAGTTAATGTATTGCATTTTTTTGTCGTTGTTTAGCAAGCATCCCATTATGAGCCTTCTTCCTTAATAAAGAGTTGGATTTGCTTTTATTCTGTAAGCTGCTGGATTCATTGTTTGTTTTAAGATAACTATCCTCCTTTGCACCAGCATCCTCTGCGAGCACTTCAGATGTAAGCCTATATTCTTGCTGATAGGTTGCTTATACTGAAAATGTGAGGAATGAATCCACAAAATATTGATACCTGCTTGGTGACTAACCCGACCTACGATAAAACTAACTGCGATTCTCTACCTGAATGATCTATCTCCTGATGCCTGCCTTAGAGATGATCTATGCCTTTGATCTCTCTTGCTCCCTTCCGATGGCGACTAGGGACTAGAAAGATAGGGCTGCTCTAAGGATTGTATATATATAGAGGTGTGGCAGATTGTGCAGCATAGATGATAAATTTGCAAGACTTCACCATGGATGGCGACATTATATATTTATGTCTTAGACTGGGGGCAATGGATTTTAGTCAAGTGGAGATTGTTCCTTATTGTAGAAGATTCCGCGTGCTCCCTTTTTTTAACTCCTCTTCTACCTTCAAGAAGGACTGACGGGCCTCTGATACAAATTACATGTGGCAGCTTAAGCATAGCTTTATAGTGGGATACTACGTTGGCTTGATGGAGACCGAATAGAGGTCCTAGCATTCATGCACAACGAATAATGAAGTAGTCTATTCAACCAATGCAATATGGGCAGGTCTCAACAAGCATATCTTCTACGTTGCACTTAGACTTGCGATGATGATGTTGGTCGGAAAGGACAGAGGAAATGGTTTAGTATTACCCTTTGAATCAATTGAACCTCCGATAGGTGGTTGGCTGGGGTGGTGCTTATTACACACGTACTTGCTTATATACATTATCGTATATTGTGTAACCCGAGTCTTTCTTACAGCCCCCAGCTTTGTAATCCAAGTCTGCCTTAGGTCCCCACCTTTTAAGCCTGCCTCGCCTGAGCCTAACCGACCTTAATATACCTTATTTGAATCTTGCTAAAAAATGGTAAAATTATTTTCAAATATAATAAAAAAGTTTACAATATTCATTAACAAAAAAGTACATGAATAATGGTTTATGAAATTTACAAATTGTTGCAACACTTGTTATTCTTGGTATATAACTTTTTTAACAAGTCTTGGAATTAAATTTGCTCTGTCAATTCTAGATGGATTTCATAATTTTAATTATTCTTTTTTATGATAAATGATGGTTGAAATATTTAAGTTCTTTTTGGATGGATGAAATTTAAAGTAATCATTTATATATATGTATGTATTTTTTAAATTTTTTGATTGATTGTTATTTTGAATATGTAAAGAAGTATTTTTCATTCAAGCAAAAGTATAATGTTTACAAAGTCAAATGTTTTATGGCTAAAACTTGGCCAACTTCTAACTCATTAATTACAGAAGTGGCTTATTTTGGTTTTGTATCGAGCTTTTTTACATTTAAACCAATTCAAAACCATTAATGAAGATAACCTCATTCCATAATCATAGCCTTCTTGTAGTTGTTCATAATGGAAGGTTGGTATAATGAACATTTCTTCTTTCAGATATGTTAAAAGTGATGCAAAGACTTCTTAATTGAACGAAGCTGTTATACTCATATTTTTGGGTATATTTAGTATGAACTGTAAATGGACTGCTATCTTGGTCGTTGAATTGAATTATTTCCTCACTCTTCCCTATCTACAGCATGGAGAAGGCCAAGTCACCTATGATATACAACTATCAACATGGATTCATAGGATTTGCAACTCAAATATCAAATATGCCCAGGTAGCAGCTATGGCGAGTAAGTGATTTCACTATCTTGACCACTAACTTTAGATTAGTTCATTAAGGATTGATGGGCCAAGCCGATTTTTATTATGGTTTCTTCAACCAATATGTAATTTGTTTTTCCTCCCATTATAAAAAGGAGGAGTGGTTGTTTTTCTAAATATTTACCTTTTTAGTATCCTTCTTTTACATTACTTTGCATGTTGGCCTTTCAACATTCATTGGAAGTCTTTTTAGGGTTCCTGCAAACAAGGGCATCATTGATGAGGGCTTTTGCTTGTAAATTTGTAATTGAATTTGTAAATTTTGGGTCTTAAGGTTTTGAAGCGCCTGATTTTAGGGGTATTTATCTTTTTTTCAAATGAGTTTTGGATTCGTTTTCAGCCTCATCTTATTGGTTGTGTAGACCATTTTTTTTGTTTAAAGGTAAGTCTATCCCTAAAAATATTTGGGATGGGCTTATTAAAACAAATATGAGTTTATTAATTTAACTCTTAATAATATTTTTTTGACCACAATAAGGAACTAGGGACAAATGCTTATTTTTTCACTCTAATTGAATATGGCATGGGTTGGAGTTAAATGTTAATGCGAAATGTTGTGCTTTGCAGCTTAAACGTTTTCTTGATCAATCAATCATGCATGCATGCTAGAATTTGGTAAATGTCTCTCGAGTTTGTCCTTAGGCTTGGTTTTTTTTATTGGATATTAAAACGAGCTTGAAATCTTCGGCCTTGCCTAATTTTATCTTTTGTGAAATAAGTTGTGGGGATCCATTTGTAAGGTACAGTAAGAAACACAATGTAATACTAGATCATATTAATGATTGCAATGTTATTTTGGGTAGTAAGGATAGAGTTGAGTGTTAGATAATTTTTTAATCCATTTTTATGGTGATTGTTTTTGGTAGAAATTGTTAAAATTGCAGATATATGTTGTTGAAATTTCATAATGAGAGTGTAGAGGTTGGGTTTTTGAGCATACTAAACTCATGCTTGCAATTCAAAATGCAATTTCAACCAAGATTTGTTGGATTGTAACAATTTGAGAAAGGATTAGTGAGTTATCTAGTAAACCTGTTAGTGGCTTATTTGTTAAACCATTTAGAAAGGTTAGTGGTTTACTTGTTAAATCATTCATAATACTACTTTAAAACCTAATATATCATGCTCTTATAAATAAACTAAATAGTTGTTGGTAGCAAAAAAAACTTTAGAACTAGAATCAACAAATCAAAATAACTTGAGAGAAATATGTTTTGATTAATAAATAAATTGTTGAAGGGACCTGCGTAGAATTTTTGTAAGAGCAATGTTAGTTTGATGTGTGGTGAAAGAAATATTTTTTGATTAATCAAAAGAATCATTGAAATGACTTGCTCATATTTCTTGTAAGAGCAATGTTGGTTAGCTTTATGCAATAACAGGTAAAAAGTACACAGTACATAGTTGAAAACATTTACATGTTTGCATATTGCTTATCCAAAGCTGATTTCTCAAACTTGATCATTTACCTACCCTTCAGATAAATCAAGTGGCCCACTACTCTGCCATATACCCATAAAATATTTCAAACAATTACATGTTGAATAGATAGCTCTCTGCCATAGCACACAAAAGGTAGGAACATAGTAACTTAGTCTATCCACATCACTTATCCAAAGTAAAAACAATACATAGCAACTTACTACAAGAAATTTTATCACTTACCTATATTTTATAGAAACTAATGGCCCATTGCATTCTCTTTTGAATTTTCTTTTTTCATAAAAAAAATTCTCAAATATTTTAGAAGCTATAACTGGAAAAAAAAAATATTCATTGTTCACAATGTATGGGATGTGTAATCCATTTAAATGCTAAAGGCCCATGTTCTTACTTTCCTCTATAATGGCAATGTTTCAAAAACATTCTGTGGTAGCTTATGGGGATATCTTATTTATATGCCTGGGCCCATGCTAATCCTCTTCCTGTATAATGTGTGTGTTTCAATAGCCTCTTGGTATACCCATAGTATTACGTTTTTATTTTGTAATGCTTGTGTTTTCATAGAACTTTGTACTTTTCCTCAGATATTAAATGGCTTTGCTGTGAAAGAATATTTATGTTCAGTACACTGCGAAACAAGCATTTTCATATATTCATTTCCTTATGTTTACCAATCTATTCTCCCTGCTGACTTAGGCAGATCATTTTCACCACAACTATTCATGTTCATCATCCATGGTCATGATGCATGGTCACATTTCCCTGATGCTGGTTCAGTATATTTTTTAGCTCCCATGAGTAATAGAGTACTCCAACTGTCCATCTCTTTTACACGCTTCACTAAACCAGAGGGTAAGTTAAGTAACTTCACCATCATCCTAAATTAACTAACTGCACATGAGATTCTCATCTCATGTGAATAAAATAATGTTAGTGTGCAACAGAACACACACATATATTTAATATTCGCAAGTTGGATTTAATATTGGAGACATATCACATTCTTGCCAAAAATATGCGACAGATATCAAGCATGCTTGACGCATGCTCATTTTGCAACTCGCCAAATAGATGCAACAGTTATCAAATTCTCCACTTTCATATACTTAATATTGGTAGAGATGCATTTTAGTTCTAGAAGCATAACACACAATTTTGCTGTAAACTATAACATAACACATAGAAATTCAACTTTAAACTGCTTAACATAACACACACTTTATACATGTCTTCCAAGCAAATTTCTCTCCAATACAACTTGAATTAATAGACATTGAATAAATAAGAGTACAAGCCACAACCCATAAGATTGAATGCCAAATCTTATGGCATTGCCTTCAAGCATGACACATGTACCACCGAATCCATCCCCAGCTAGCCCAAAAATCCAAACATGGTTAACGGAAGTTTCCTGCAAAAGAGAACACATTGAAAGCATTCTAAGTGAACCTAAGTGTCAGTTTGCAGTGAACCAGAACAAAGACATTTTGTGATATTTATAGGTAGCTATCCAGGGATATAACTACAACCATCTACTCCAAACCCATAAGAGGACACAAAATTCAAGCTGAGGATATGCTATTAATGCCTCTCTGTAGTAAATGAAAATAAATCCTAATGATCATTGATTTAAGCTTTACGAGTTCCTAATTCTCGTTTGTGTCGATCATGATCAACACAAACTCACCAAAATGCAACGATGCGTTGACACTCTGGCAACTTTGCCTACTATTCTGACTTTTGTAATTTCACTAGATAACAAACTCTTCCAAGGCTATATAGTGGTGAACCAACCCTTTTTGTTATTCATCTATTCTTCTTTGTCAATGAAAACAAATTTCCCTTCTTGAGAAACTATTATAGAAATGTTTAGATGTAATGTGTACTTTTCAATGGATATTATTGGGATTCCTTCTCTAAAAAACCTAAATGCTTGTTCATATTTTTGTAAAAGTGCTATATTTTACTACTTTTTTAGTTCAATGCTCTTCAGTTTCCTTGTTGGCAATGGCTTTTCAAGCTAAGCTCATAATGGATTATCCCAAGCAGTAGTGATATAAATATTAGTCTCAGTTGAATTGTAAACTGTGTACTCTCTTTTACATTCATAAAAACAAAGTAGCCAAGCAAAGCGACCTCTCCTCATCTACCTCCACGTTGAATAAATACAACCTTTATATTGAGAGCTACGACCACTCCTATTGTGTTGTAAGTCTACATTTTATTGTGCTTTGTTGTGAACTATCTATATTGTCAGAAGACATGTGAATCCTTGATTCGGTAAGAGTCATTGATAACCAGTTACTTTCCTTGGTTTATTAGTGATTTTCAAAAGATTAATTCATATAGTGACAGGTCTGTTCGCCTTTACATGGTTGAGAAGCATGTAAATATTTTATTGTGGACTTAAAATCCTTAATGAGAAGAAAGAAACATATCTGGGTTTCCCACTGTATCTTCCATTCTTGAAGCAATCATAACAAATATTCACCACTCCTATTGTGTTGTAAGTCTGCATTTTTATTGTGCTTTGTTGTGAACTATCTATATTGTCAGAAGACGTGTGAATCCTTGATGCAATGAGACTTATTGATAACCAGTTACTTTCCTTGGTTTATTAGTAATTTTCAGAAGATTAGTTCATGTAGTGATAGGTTTGTTCCCCTTTACATGGTTGAGAAAGATGTAAAGTTTTTATTGTGGACTTGAAATCCTCAATGAGAAGAAAGAAACATATTTGGGTTTCCCACTGTATCTTCCATTCTTGAAGCAAGGATAACGAAGATTCATTTACAACTTAGATTGTGGCACTATCAAGAGCTGGTCCATGAAAGAGTTCTATACCTAAACTTGTATATGGAGATTCCTAAATTTATTGCTACAACACATGGCATGAAAGAAAACTTTTGTTCACAAGTAGTTTGTGCAGTTTAGGAGCTATTATAATCATTGTTTTCATTGATATTTTATTGCAGAAATATTTTTTCAAATTGTTTATATATTCCAGATATAGTAGTAATCTATAGTGTTGAGATTACTACTACATAGATTGTGAGAAAAGCAATTGTAGTTGGCTCACTGTGTTGATGAACTTAACATTATTTTTTGTTATAGGTTGAGTGCCTATGTCTTTGTAATATGAGATTTTTACAAACTTTGCTCTTTTCCTACCAGTATCCTTCGCTGCCTATGCCTATTTTTGTGTTCCTTCTAACTTTCCTCTTTTCCTACCGTCGTTCATTTTTGCCCCTCAAGGGGCAAATGCTAGTTTTTTTTTTTAAATTGGTCCTGGTCAATGGAACTCGTGGGCTGCATATTTTGAACAATACACATTTAGTAAAAACATTGCTCGGTACTCACTATGTGGCCGACATATTTTTAAAGCTAAAAAAGAATATTAAAATAGAGCAGTTTAAACAGTGTTGTTTTCTACGGTCAAATTATTATATTAATTATAGGTTCAATGTTTTTTCATCACTTTTTGTTTTTAGTTATAAATTATTGATTTTTATATTTACTATGGGCATGTTGATAATAGTGATGATGGTTAATGTTGAGTGAAACTAACATTTTGGTTTATTAACTTTAAAAAGAAACAAACAAATTATTTGGATTCTCTAAAATTTTGTTCATATACTCAAAAAGTTTAGAAAGAAACGTTCTTGAAACTGCGATCTAATGTGGGTGTGAGAAAGTGACTTCCTTCTCACCTACCAAACTCGTAGTGTCACATAAATGGAAATCCTTTCCACCCACGAAACTCCTAGTGTCACATAAATGGAAAATTCTTTCCACCCATGAAGCTCATGAATGAATGTTTGTTCTTATCTTGACTATATTAATTTTTTCTTAGAACTAATAAAACAAATTTTACTTTTAGTTTGAGTATGAATGTTTTTACAATATTTCAAGATTATATTAAACATTCTCAATTATCACCTTTTAAAACATTACACACTAATAATCTAGTGATAATCTTGAAAATCTAACCAAATAGTTAGAAATTTGTAAAAAGTATTATCAAATTTGGATAAAAACTATATCTTTATATATTTAAAAACAAGTCTTCTTTTCAGTTTTCAAAATATAAATATTTAATTTACAATGAGTTAATGTCAATGAATTGGCTAATTTAATGTGGTTTTGTGGCGAATTGTTTTCAAGTTTTATGGCAAATTGTTAAAATAAAAATTTAAATAAAAAAATCTCGCGAATTGCCCCAGTGATTTAATACCCGTCCCAACCCACTATCTATATTTTTTTTTAAACCATTAATAAAAAAAATCTATAATAACCATTGTTAATGATTTTTTAGTGAAAGATGTGATTTCGATGTGATTCATTAAACATGACTTTTAATGCGATATGAATTTTTGTGTCTCCCATGTTGGCACCAAAAGCTTCAAGCTCGAATGATTAGGGCAACCTATATTCAATGGTAATGGTCTAATTTGGTTTGAAAAAGTTTAGAAATTAGGGTGTTAGGATTCCAGTTGGCCTTCCACTATAGCCTTATAGTGTTTCCCAGCACATTAAGTAGCTCGTGGTTGTCTCGTCCTTACACTAGATAGGTTCAAACTCTGACCTTTGCGCTAGAAGAATTCACGGGATGCACTTTGAATAGGATTTTGATCATGACTTTTGGGTAGAAGAATTCAAGGATGCACTTTGAATAGGAGTTTGATCTTCGTTGGGAAGCATTCTATTATTTTCATTTCTCTACCATCAACCTTGGGACAAGTGCATTCAAGGTTATTCTCTTGGTTACCAAGAGGGCTATTTTCGATTTATTCGACATCAAAAAGAATTTAAATAACATTAAGGTGTGTTGATGATTGTAGCATCGGGAGGGAGGTATTCCCATATGCTATGTTGGCCAAGAAGACCATATTAATAATTAATAGTATTTATTATTAATAATAATAAATATTTATTGTAAAATAATATTTCGATCAATAACAAAAGGATGTGTCCTTTCACTTTATTGATTATAAAATAAAAGTCATGAACTCACCATTTGAATAACGAGGAATTCATGTATTTTTTTTTTCTATAGCGAAAAATCAACATGGTATCAGAGTTGTGGTTTCGAGAGGAGTAAAACTATGTCATGTGAAATGCCCACACAGTCCACCACACGCTAGCAAAGGGAAGAACCCTAACCTCCACAATGAATAGCACTATGCGGGAGAGAGGGACATTGTGGAAATTAGTGCAAAAGTTTGGAAGGTAGAAGGTTGGGCGACGAAGAGAAGGACGGCCATACGTGCGCTACACTGATGCAGTCAACGAGTTTTATTTTTCTCCCTAGTTCGAGAAGGCTATGAAATATTGATGTTTTGAGCCACACGCATGGCCCACAACCTATATTTTTCATAATTGGAGGAGACCTTTTTGAAGACAATATATTTTGAGTTTATATTCCAGGGTATAATGGTTGAGTTCCTTAATAAAATTTGTCAAATGACGATGGTTTATTTCCATTCAGAATCAAATTTCTGAGCATGCTCAATAAATCTGTCATTGCAACCCATGAAGTCAAGAGGAATGTGCATGTCAAACTGACATCATTGTCTCCTATTGTCTCTACAAATTTTGCAACATTAAGTGAAAGTTGTGGCGTTGGAAGGTTGCGATTGGGTTCTGATGCTATGGATGGGTGTTTTGTGCCAAATGTTACCATTGGACCTTTGGTGGTTACTGCATTATGACCTATGACAAATTTTCTATATGATGATTGTTGAGCCGAAACAATGTGTACTATATTTTATAAAGGTTGGTGCAGGCTGTTCGGTATGTGTTATATTCTCTGCATGTATGTGAAGGGGAGAGTGCGCCTATCAGCGATGCAGGTGACAATCCCTCCCGCACCTTCATGGAAACGACTTGGAGGTCGTTTTTGTTTTCGAGCATAGCGAGCAAAATTTTTGGGGATCGCATGCAATTTTTGGTGATTATTCTAAAAATATGTAATTTAATCCCGGTTAAGGGATTGGGGTCTATTGACTAATCCGGGTTAACAGATTAGGGTTTTGGATGCTGCAGAATACCTACACTGTATTGTGAGTGATTCATAATGAGATGATGAGAAAAATAGGAGTGGTGGATCCAAGGTTTGATGGTTTTCCCAGTTAAGGGTTTCCAGGGTAAATCTCTGTGTACTATGTGTGAATGCTGTGGTGTAATCTCTGTTTTGCTTAAAAGAATTTGTATGATTTGCTTCTCTACACGGGTTTAAACTTACATGTGGTATCAAAGCTCTATTTATTTGGTTTCAGGGGAATCCCTGTCAAATCCCGATATTTTCAGAAAAATTTAAAATTTTTAAGATAGCAATAAATAATACTAAATGTCGTCATTAGCTATCTGTTTAACTAATGTGATTGTAAGGATGTCTAAATGGTATTTGTTATACTTAAATATTATTATGAGTTTCTTAAATGTTGCTGGTTGTTTTTTGTCTTTCAACCGCAAGGGGGAAAATGCTATGATGGACTGGCTTACTTAGCTTTTTAGCTAATGCATCGATTTCTCTCTTCGCTTGCAGGTACACAGGAATGTCGGGTCACCGCAATAATCTTTTAAAGCATCATAAGTCAAAATATCTGTACCGACTCATTCAATGAAAAAGTCTAACAATGCTAACCAAGTTTATCAAGCTCCTTAAGGTAGAAAATTTTACTTCTTGCCCAATTCAAAATTTATAACTCAGTTTGTCTTATACTTTTAATTGCACAGCTTTAAAGATATCACTGTGTATTGTTGATACCTGCCTTCTATTGTTTACGATTCACGTCGTTATCTTTATTGAAAACTGTTCTTAGTTTGTATTATCATACTTGATTTCACACGTTGTGTATTCAAGATAACACAGGTCTGTTTTTCTTAAACAAACAATGTAAGAATTTCAACGTCAAATTCCAACAGTTAAAGTCCCCTCATGGCAATTCTTAAATCCTCAGTGCAATGTTATCTCAACATTACAGTATCATGTATTTATGCCCTATGTTTCTACCATAATTGAGAACACCGACAAAGATATAATATCTATTATTTTCATAATTGGCTAGGGTACGAATTTAATGATCGATTTGTAATTTAATTTAATGATACTATCTCCTTGCCAGTTCTTATAACAATTTAACATATACTATATACTTGAACAGACTCCAAGTTTTATTCTCAATTGCTAAGGGCTGAGCAATTTCTTTCGAAAAATAATACAAGGTAATCAAGACATCGATTAAGGGTTTTTTGAAATATATGAATGATATGAGTATTACAAAGATCTCGCAATAATGTTTTACCTATAAACAATATGGGGTTTTGTTTATCAACAATGATAAAATTATCATTGAAATCTTTGAACTTTTGATATTATTACCTCCATTGTAATTATTGTAGGTCCGGGTATCATATTTCTCCAATACTAAGTCGAGACATGTGTTAACATGGAAGTTTTGTTAAGTTCGGCAATATGATTTGTTGCCATAGTTGGGTATCATTGCTATGATTTTAATTGATTGACAATAATTGGGATTGAGACTATGGAGTCTCGACCCTCAGCATGGAATATTTAGCTGATACGTGGTTTAACGAGAGCCAAGTGTGTGTGATATAAAGACTCGGGACCAAACCCTACTTTGTTGTTTCTTCCGAAGCCTTCGGGCTCAGGTCTTTCCCTGCAAGTTCTCCAGGTCTGAACTATATGGTAGCGTGGTTATTCTCAGTTCTCAGACTGTTACCACTCCTTTGCTTAATGCTGTTGTTTGCAAGTCTTTAACATATACCTGTTGACCGCGATGGAAGTGTTATAGTGCCTAGGGTTTATCCTTGCCGTTCATATACCAGTCTGTCCGCCATTGTTGTAATGCGTCAACAGTTTGCCTGCTGCCTCATCTTTTATATCGTCCAAAGCTTCGTTGAGCGTCGTTGGTATTTGTCGCTTGGCACTGTAACTGGTCTAGAGTCTAGGGTTTGAAAATTTGTTAACTGTGGAATCTCTTGTCACGGTGTGACCTTGCATTTTTTTTTTTGGTTAATGCTTCCACGGTAGCACATCCTTCAGGTCAGCAGTCAAGTGTTTGTGTTGGTGAATGAGAGGGGTTCACCCTTCTGTTGCTTACGGCTATCCGCCTATCGACTGTGCATTCAAACTCGGGTAAGCTTACAGGTTCATTTAACATCACAGTGGTTTTTTAGATTCGTTTCTTTTTATAAGAATGCATATGATTTTTTTGATAATGTTGTTATTTGGTTGCAGGCTCGGACACCCTTCGCATTGTGGAAAACTCGGACTTCTGCTGTTGGTTACACCTCCGGGTAAGCCTGGTTCTAGCATGGCAAATCCTCCTTCTGGGTTGTTCGGGTGATAGGGTTTTTGGTTTGACTTTGAGAGTCACGACACTCTTGCAAAATACTGTAACTGTTTGAATTAGATGATTAGATAAGGGTTTAATCCCTGTGTTGGTTTGGGTATAAGGTTTCGGTTAGAAATGTGGTTATTGTACTCCTTTCGATACTTGGTTTCTTTTTATAATGAAGACTGAAATGTAGAAACTAGAACAAACAAGGCTTCGAGAGCCTGTTTTGTAGGTTGGGTTACGGCCTCAAGGGTTCATACTGTACCTGTTCTTTACATATGGTTTTTATTACCAAGGGTTTTGGATAACTTCTTAATATGACTTATATTTTATAAAGACTTGATCTGTGTCTGCGTTGTTTATTAATTTGATGTTTTTAAAATCTAAAAGCTAAATCTTTGTTCTTATAAAACCACTGGTACAGTGGGCTTGTGATCTTGGCTATAGATAGGAATAGTTGTAAGAGTTTCAATGATTGAATAATACTACCTGTTACGAGTTTCTGCGTGTTTTAAATTAATACATGTAACATATATTTCTGACTTTCTGTTTTAAAATTTATCTACACGGGAAATCTGGGCTATGGCCGTGATAGATTCGTTCTGTTTAAAATCGTGTGGCTATACATTTAATACCTGGATTTTTTTGTCTGATAAAGAAAATTCTTATTGTTAGTAACTAGAGTATAGGGTTTGTTTCCGAAATGACAAAAGTGGTTTTGTTTAGATGTTGGAATCTATGGTTATGATTTTTGTGTTTAAAAGTTAATATAATGTTCTAAAAATGTTTATGTTAGTATCTGAGAATTCGTGTGAAAGATACAAAGGAAATAACAGATGAGCTCAATAACTGAGCTGAAATACTTTTCTGCAGTTATTAAATTTTCAAAACAGTAATTAGTTTTATTCCTCTATTGTGAAATCAATAATGTAGAACTAGGGTGATAAGGTTCATCCCCTATCACAATATTGTTTAGCTACTAACTTAGTTAAACAGATTACTTATTCTGTGGATAACATGGAAGCTATGGAAAATAAGACTTAAACAAGTTAAGCTCGTCATCGAGTAAAAAAAATAGTTCTGTTGATTCCCAAATCCTAAAACGATAACTAGTTATTTGTCTGTTAATAAAATCTGTATGATACAGTTCAGGTACTGTTTTATTGCATAATCTTTTTGTTGAAGGATAACGAAGGTTGAACTTTAGCTAGGGTTAATACTCTGACAACATACCCTAACTAAGCTATAAACATTCTGCAAAGATAATCATAATGCTAACAACAATTATAATAATAAACTAGATTAAAATTTTACAAAAATTAACTAAAGCTTATAGTATTACTACTGTATAACATGTATTGTAAATACTTTATCTGCAAAATATTAATAGTATGAAAGAATGCTGAAACACAATAATTCTTATTAGATCTACCGCTGATAATCAGGGATTGCAGACTCATGATGAATTAAATACTACTCAGACATAATGAATATAAACATAACCTACAATCATTTATACTTAATAAACAAAACAGGAATGAGTGGCAGAACCTGTGTCAACTATAGACAACAACAGCAATGGGAGGCTGTTCCTCCCTACAAACTCCTGGAGAGTGCCCAGACAGCACTTCTCACGACCCCCGAGCTTGCTCTGGTCTCCTGGCTGGAACTAGGTGCAGCAAAACAATTCACTCAGCCAAACAGCTAAACTGGAACCAAGTTACTGCAGCATCCCATATCAAACACTCCCTTACTGTATTTTTTCCTCTTCCTCAATGGGACTTCTGAATATCATTCACCTGAATGTATTCTCCCTCCAGAACAATGTTGAACCCCCAGCTCAGTTCACTGAGTACTATTTAAAAGATTGCCTAGGTCTTAGTTGGGTTAACTGTCATTAATGAGCCACCTGCTCAGATTCCATTTTCTTAGGGAATCATGACCCCAAAATATAGGGAAGTTGCCACCTGCAACTTAGGAAGTGTTTGAGGATGCTGCCACTTGTCTTTTGCCTTTCCACCTAGTTCCATCCACCAGTTAGACCAGTAACCTCTTTTAACAGCTCTCCCATGCTGTTGTCTCCATAATATATTTATAAATAATAAAATATTCAGAATTTACATTCCATTTATGGTGACTCTGCTGAGTTATCAATTCCCACTTAGTATTAAATTTAACATAATGTCTCAGGAATAAAATAAAATAATTACATTAATTTTTTTTTTTAAATTGGGGTATGTGACATACACACCCCCTTAAAATGTAACATCGTCCTCGATGTTTACTTATTCTTCATCTTCAACTACCTGCTGGAATAGATTTGGGTATTCTTCCCGCATCTTACTTTCCAGTTCCCAGGTAGCTTCTTCAGGACTAAGGTGCTTCCATTGCACCTTCAGCTGTCCAATTGCGCGGTTCCACAGAGTAATTTCCCTCCTCCCGAGGATACAATCCAGTTCCACCAGAACTTCCCCTTCTGGTTCTACCTGTACAATGTTCCAGTCAATAACATGAGTAGCATCATGAACATACTTTTTCAGAACCAAAATATGAAAAACATTGTGTACTTTTAAATTAGGTGGTAATGCTAGTTGATAAGCAACTTGACTGATTCTAGATAAAATTTCAAATGGACCACAATAACGTGGCGCTAATTTTGCACAACTTCCCAGTCTTAGGGAGCTTTTCTTTGGCCTTACCTTGATGAACACATGTTCACCTACCTGGAACTCTTTAGGAGTTCTTTTCAAATCTGCTTGACTCTTTTGTCGATCTTGGGCAATCTTCAAATTTACCTGCACTTGTTTCACAATCTGTTCCATCTCTTTTAATAAATCAGGTCCTAACACTAACCTGTCTACTGGATTACTCCAAGAGATAGGAGTGTTACATTTACGTCCATACAGAATTTCAAAAGGACTAAACTTAGCTGACGATTGATAACTGTTATTGTATGCAAATTCTGCTAAATGTAAATAATCCTCCCATTTACCTGGTTGATCTTTAACATACATCCTTAGCAGATCTTCTAATACCTGATTAACCCTTTCAGTTTGTCCGTCCGTCTGAGGATGGAAGGAGGTGCTGAAATTTAGTGTGGTGTCTAATCCTTTAAACAAGGATTTCCAGAAATTCCCTGTGAATTTAGGATCCCTGTCTGATATAATAACTTTTGGAACACCGTGTAACCGAAAAATCTATTTTAGAAAGATATCTGCTATGTTTGCAGCCTTGTAAGTGGTTTTAACAGGAATAAAGTGTGCCGATTTGCTTAATTTATTGACTACCACCATAATTGAATCATTCTGATGCTGATTTTTGGGTAATCCTGTAATGAAATCTGAACTAATTATCTCCCATTTCCAACTAGGAATAGGCAAAGGTTGCAATAACCCAGCTGGATGCTGGTGTTCTGTTTTTACTTGTTGACAATCTAAACATCTAGCTATATACTCAGCTGTTTCAGATTTCATATTAGGCCAGAAAAAATCTTTTCGCAGCATAGTGACAGTTTTTTGGTAGCCTGGATGCCCTGAGTAAGGGGTTTTATGAACTTCGTCCAGAATTAACAGTTTAACTTTAGGTACATTTGGAACATACAGCCTGTCTTTAAACAATAAAAATCCCTCTTTATTTAGACTATAACCCTTTATCAAACTTTCTGTAGGTGTTTCTTTAGCTGTAGTTTGTAAGTGCTGATAATTTTCATCTGATTTTATCCCTTCAGCCAACTATTCATTCAAATCAGAGGTATAAGTGCTGCTGGCTGATACAAAATTCAGCCTTGCATTTCTGCTCAAAGCATCAGCCACCTTATTTTCCTTTCCTTTTATGTGATGAATTTTGAAATCATATTCACTTAAGAAGGCCAACCACCTGGCTTGTCTTGCATTTAAATTAGGCTGATCTAAAAGGTATTTCAGACCCTTATTATTAGTCAGTAGAGTAAATTTTCTGCCTATCAAGTGGTGTCGCCACATCTTTAAAGCATGGATAATAGCAGCCAGTTCCAAATCATAAGTGGCATAATTCTTTTCATGAATTTTCAGCTTCCTAGATTCGTAGGTAATGACATGTCCATCCTGAGTCAACACTCCGCCTAGACTGTCATTACAAGCATCGGTGCAAACCACGAAATCTTTATTAGGGTCCGCTATTCTGAGAATAGGCGCTGTTGTCAATAAAGTCTTAAGTTTCTTAAAGCTTTCTTCACACTTCATGTTCCAATCAAACTTCTTGCCTTTCTTTTGCAAGGAAGTAATTGGGTTGGCTATTTTTGAAAAGCCTTCAATAAATCTCCGGTAGTAACCGGTAATTCCCATGAAGGATCTAACATCTGTTACATATTTTGGTACCGGCCACTCTTCAATTGCCCGAATCTTTTCAGGATCAACTGAAATCCCTTCCTTGGTGACTACATGTCCTAAGTACTGGATTTCGTCTTTAAAGAAGTCACACTTACTGAACTTCGCAAAGAGCTGCTGCTCTCTTAGTTCTTGTAAGACTATACGTAAGTGTTCTTTATGCTCCTCTTCATTCTTAGAATAAACTAAAATGTCATCGATGAATACGACAACAAATTTATCTAAGAACTTATGCATTATGTTTTTCATTAAGCACCTAAAGACAGCTGGGGCATTAGTAAGCCCAAATGGCATTACGACAAATTCATAATGTCTGTACCTTATTCTAAAAGCTGTTTTGAAAATGTCTTCTTCTTTAATCCTCACCTGATGATAACCCGATCTCAGATCTATCTTAGAGAACACCGTAGCTTATCAAACAGATCATCTATGCGAGGCAACGAATATCTGTTTTTAATCGTCATCTTGTTCAGTTGACGGTAATCTATGCAAAGTCGCATAGTTCCGTCCTTCTTTTTAACAAAAATTACTGGTGCTCCCCAAGGGGATACACTGGGTCGAATGTAATTCTTGTCTATTAACTCCTTTAACTGAGTTTTTAATTCATTAAGCTCCAAAATATTCATACGATACAGGGCTTTTGAACTGGGTACAGCACCTGGTATCAGCTCAATTGTAAAGTCCAGCTCCCTCTTGGGAGGTAATTCTGGGATTTCCTCACGAAAAACATCCATAAATTCATTGACTACAAGGATGTTCTCTACTGTTATCTTACTGCTTTCAGACTTATCTGTCTCATCTGTAATAGTTACAGCATAGGCTTTGCACCCTTTTCTGACTGCCCTTTTAAGTTGTAAAGCAGAAATCTGCCTGACTACTGTTTTCCTAGGAATACCCCTAACAGTTACAGGCTGTCCATTACTGTTTACACATCTAAAAGTTTTGTCAAAACAGTTTAAAACTACCCTATGTTGTTCCAACCAGTCCATTCCGATAAGTATGTCATAAGAGCCAAGTGGCAAGACATTTAATTTAACTGTAGTCTTAAAATCATTCATATCTAAGATACATTCCTTAACATAACAGTTTACTTTCCTTTTTGCCCCAGTAGCTAGTTGTACGGACCAAGAATTATCAAATCTTTCAACAGTCAAATTACATTTTTCTACTAGCTGGGGTGAAATATAACTAAGACTAGCACCCGGATCTATTAAAATAGTTACAGGGGTTTTGTTAATCATACCTCCTACTTCCACCATGGAAGTTTGATAGTCAGCTTGGCGGTTTTCCAACGCTGCATTGATTCGGGGCATCGTCCCTGCAAAGTCTCCAACAATCATTTCATCTTGAATAGTATGAATATTGCTGATTTGTTTCTTTCGATTTGGGCAAACTGATGCATAATGTGGGCCATTACACTCCCAGCACTTAACAGGTTCCTTTCGCTCAAAATTCTTAGTGTAGTTTCCATGATTGTTAGGAGCTTCCTTGCTACTTTTGAAATTGTTAGAATGACTAGCAACTCCATTTTTGTTTCCCTGGAAGCTTTTACCATTAAAATGGTTTCCGTTCTTGTTATTCTTGAAACTTTTATGGGGGACAAACTCCTTTTTCTTGTACTCAAGCCGATTACTGTTCTTTTTGGATTTCCAGCTGGCTATCCCTTCTTTCTTTTTATTCTGTTCATAACAGAAATTAGCCTTTCGCATAGCTTCTTCCAGTGTTTTGGGGTTGTCATATTCAATTCTGTCCTTGATATGATATGGCAGACAGCTAAGAAACCACTGTATTTTTGGTTTCTCTTCGACAAAATACGGAACATACCTTAACAGACTTAAGAACTTACTGTTTAAGTCCTTCATCATCATTGATCCTAGCTTCAGTTCATAAAATTCCTTGGCCCTCTCCTCATAGTACTGTTCAGATAGAAATTTCTTCTTGAAGTATCTTTTAAAGGTACTCCAATTAACTTCTTTTTCTTTAATCCCCTTGACCCTTTTCATATCTTGCCACCATATGTCCGCCTTTCCAGAAAGGTTGTAGATGGCCATTCGTGCCTTCAGCTGATTTGAGTAATTGTAGATCTGAAAATATTTTCTCATCCCGGATAACCAGGATTCTGCTTCTTCGCCTCTTTCAGATTCTCCATTGAAAGTTGGGGGTTTTATTTTCTTAAACTCCCCGGAAATCTCTTCATAAGGTCTTTACTTTTTCCTTCTGTTGTGCAACTCAGCTTCACTGCTGTCACTAGTAGTGCGATAACTGTGTTGTTCCCTTCTTTCTTCGGATGATGAACTGCTATCAGATTTAGCTGGTTTCATCCTTTTAGACCCTCTTTGATGACTAACTTCTTCTGAGTCAGCTCGTTTGCTCCTTCCTTCTGTCTGAAATTTTTCTATCAATAGCTGATTTAACTGCTCTTGAGTTTTCAGAATCCCTTCATTATCCTTCTTGACTGTTTCTATCTCTGTCTTTAAACCTTTTATGGTCTGCATCAGTTCAGTGGAGTGAGAAAATACCTCCTCTGTCTCAGGTTCTCTCAACATCTGTCTTGTTGCAGTGTTTGGAGATTCCTGCTCAGCATATTCTCCTAGCTTTTCCATACCTTCCTGTTAATTTCAGAAAAAGGAAATTTTTCTGCTCTGCTTCATGAAACAGAAAATATAAGTTAATACATTATATATTTAAATTTTTCTTTCATGGTCACTGTTTTGCGGAAACTAGTGGAGTCACATCCAAGCCTAGTGTCTGAACCATGCTCTGATACCACCTGTCAAATCCCGATATTTTCAGAAAAATTTAAAATTTTTAAGATAGCAATAAATAATACTAAATGTCGTCATTAGCTATCTGTTTAACTAATGTGATTGTAAGGATGTCTAAATGGTATTTCTTATACTTAAATATTATTATGAGTTTCTTAAATGTTGCTGGTTTTTTTTTGTCTTTCAACCGCAAGGGGGAAAATGCTATGATGGACTGGCTTACTTAGCTTTTTAGCTAATGCATCGATTTCTCTCTTCGCTTGCAGGTACACAGGAATGTCGGGTCACCGCAATAATCTTCTAAAGCATCATAAGTCAAAATATCTGTACCGACTCATTCAATGAAAAAGTCTAACAATGCTAACCAAGTTTATCAAGCTCCTTAAGGTAGAAAATTTTACTTCTTGCCCAGTTCAAAATTTATAACTAAGTTTGTCTTATACTTTTAACTGCACAGCTTTAAAGATATCACTGTGTATTGTTGATACCTGCCTTCTATTGTTTACGATTCACGTCGTTATCTTTATTGAAAACTGTTCTTAGTTTGTATTATCATACTTGATTTCACACGTTGTGTATTCAAGATAACACAGGTCTGTTTTTCTTAAACCAACAATGTAAGAATTTGAAAGTCTAATTCCAACAGTTACAGTCCCCTCATGGCAATTCTAAAATCCTCAGTGCAATGTTATCTCAACATTACAGTATCATGTATTTATGCCCTATGTTTCTACCATAATTGAGAACACCGACAGAGATATAATATCTATTATTTTCATAATTGGCTAGGGTACGAATTTAATGATCGATTTGTAATTTAATTTACTTGATACTATCTCCTTGGCAGTTCTTATAACAATTTAACATATACTATATACTTGAACAGACTCCAAGTTTTATTCTCAATTGCTAAGGGCTGAGCAATTTCTTTCGAAAAATAATACAAGGTAATCAAGACATCGATTAAGGGTTTTTTGAAATATATGAATGATATGAGTATTACAAAGATCTCGCAATAATGTTTTACCTATAAACAATATGGGGTTTTGTTTATCAACAATGATAAAATTATCATTGAAATATTTGAACTTTTGATATTATTACCTCCATTTTAATTATTGTAGGTCCGGGTATCATATTTCTCCAATACTAAGTCGAGACATGTGCTAACATGGAAGTTTTGTTAAGTTCGGCAATATGATTTGTTGCCATAGTTGGGTATCATTGCTATGATTTTAATTGACTGACAATAATTGGGATTGAGACTATGGAGTCTCGACCCTCAGCATGGAATATTTAGCTGATACGTGGTTTAACGAGAGCCAAGTGTGTGTGATATAAAGACTCGGGACCAAACCCTACTTTGTTGTTTCTTCCAAAGCCTTCGGGCTCGGGTCTTTCCCTGCAAGTTCTCCAGGTCTGAACTATATGGTAGCGTGGTTATTCTCAGTTCTCAGACTGTTACTACTCCTTTGCTTAATGCTGTTGTTTGCAAGTCTTTAACATATACCTGTTGACCGCGATGGAACTGTTATAGTGCATAGGGTTTATCCTTGCCGTTCATTTACTAGTCTGTCCGCCATTGTTGTAATACGTCAACAGTTTGCCTGCTGCCTCATCTTTTATATCGTCCAAAGCTTCGTTGAGCGTCGTTGGTATTTGTTGCTTGGCACTGTAACTGGTCTAGAGTCTAGGGTTTGAAAATTTGTTAACTCTGGAATCTCTTGTCACGGTGTGACCTTGCATTTTTTTTTTTGGTTAATGCTTCCACGGTAGCACATCCTTCAGGTCAGCAGTCAAGTGTTTGTGTTGGTGAATGAGAGGGGTTCACCCTTCTGTTGCTTACGGCTATCCGCCTATCTACTGTGAATTCAAACTCGGGTAAGCTTACAGGTTCATTTAACATCACAGTGGTTCTTGAGACTTGTTTCTTTTTATAAGAATGCATATGATTTTTTTGATAATGCTGTTATTTGGTTGCAGGCTCGGACACCCTTCGCATTGTGGAAGACTCGGACTTCGGCTGTTGGTTACACCTCCGCGTAAGCCTGGTTCTACCATGGCAAATCCTCCTTGTGGGTTGTTCGGGTGATAGCGTTTTTGGTTTGACTTTGAGAGTCACGGCACTCTTGCAAAATCGTGTAACTGTTTGAATTAGATGATTAGATAAGGGTTTAATCCCTGCGTTGGTTTGGGTATAAGGTTTCGGTTAGAAATGTGGTTATTGTACTCCTTTCGATACTTGGTTTGTTTTTATAATGAAGACTGAAATGTAGAAACTAGAACAAACAAGGCTTCGAGAGCCTGTTTTGTAGGTTGGGTTACGTCCTCAAGGGTTCATACTGTACCTGTTCTTTACATATGGTTTGTATTACCCAGGGTTTTGGATAACTTCTTAATATGACTTATATTTTATAAAGACTTGATCTGTGTCTGCGTTGTTTATTAATTTGATGTTTTTACAATCTAAAAACTAAATCTTTGTTCTTATAAAACCACTGGTACAGTGGGCTTGTGATCTCGGCTATAGATAGGAATAGTTGTAAGAGTTTCAATGATTGAATAATACTACCTGTTACGAGTTTCTGCGTGTTTTAAATTAATACATGTAACATATATTTCTGACTTTCTGTTTTAAAATTTATCTACACGGGAAATCTGGGCTATGGCCGTGATAGATTCGTTCTGTTTAAAATCGTGTGGCTATACATTTAATACCTGGATTTTTTTGTCTGATAAAGAAAATTCTTATTGTTAGTAACTAGAGTATAGGGTTTGTTTCCGAAATTACAAAAGTGGTTTTGTTTAGATGTTGGAATCTATGGTTATGATTTTTGTGTTTAAAAGTTAATATAATGTTCTAAAAATGTTTCTGTTAGTATCTGAGAAATCGTGTGAAAGATATAAAGGAAATAACAGATGAGCTCAATAACTGAGCTGAAATACTTTTCTGCAGTTATTAAATTTTCAAAACAGTAATTAGGTTTATTCCTCTATTGTGAAATCAAAAATGTAGAACTAGGGTGATAGTGTTCATCCCCTATCACAATATTGTTTAGCTACTAACTTAGTTAAACAGATTACTTATTCTGTGGATAACATGGAAGCTATGGAAAATAAGACTTAAACAAGTTAAGCTTGTCATCGAGTAAAAAAAATAGTTCTGTTGATTCCCAAATCCTAAAACGATAACTAGTTATTTGTCTGTTAATAAAATCCGTATGATACAGTTCAGGTACTATTTTACTGCATAATCTTTTTGTTGAAGGATAACGAAGGTTGAACTTTAGCTAGGGTTAATACTCTGACAACATACCCTAACTAAGCTATAAACATTCTGCAAAGATAATCATAATGCTAACAACAATTATAATAATAAACTAGATTAAAATTTTACAAACATTAACTAAAGCTTACAGTATTACTACTGTATAACATCTATTGTAAATACTTTATCTGCAAAATATTAATAGTATGAAAGAATGCTGAAGCACAATAATTCGTATTAGATCTACCGTTGATAATCAGGGATTGCAGACTCATGATGAATTAAATACTACTTAGACATAATGAATATAAACATAACCTACAATCATTTATACTTAATAAACAAAACAGGAATGAGTGGAAGAACATGTGTCAACTGTAGACAACAACAACAATGGGAGGCTGTTACTCCCTACCAACTCCTGGAGAGTGCCCAGACAACACTTCTCAGGACCCCCGAGCTTGCTTTGGTCTCCTGGCTGGAACTAGATGCAGCAAAACAATTCACTCAGCCAAACAGCTAAACTGGAACCAAGTTACTGCAGCATCCCATATCAAACACTCCCTTACTGTATTTTTTCCTCTTCCTCAATGGGACTCCTGAATATCATTCACCTGAATGTATTCTCCCTCCAGAACAATGCTGAACCCCCAGCTCAGTTCATTGAGTACTATTTAAAAGATTGCCTAGGTCTTAGTTGGGTTAACTGTCATTAATGAGCCACCTGCTCAGATTCCACTTTCTTGGGGAATCATGACCCCAAAATATAGGGAAGTTGCCACCTGCAACTTAGGAAGTGTTTGAGGATGCTGCCACTTGTCTTTTGCCTTTCCACCTAGCTCCATCCACCAGTTAGACCAGTAACCTCTTTTAATAGCTCTCCCATGCTGTTGTCTCCATAATATATTTATAAATAATAAAATATTCAAAATTTACATTCCATTTCTGGTGACTCTACTGAATCATCAATTCCCACTTAGCATTAAATTTAACATAATGTCTCAGGAATAAAATGAAATAATTACATTATTTTATTTTTTTTAAATTGGGGTATGAGAAATACACACCCCCTTAAAATGTAACATCATCCTCGATGTTTACTTATTCTTCATCTTCAACTACCTGCTGGAATAGACTTGGGTATTCTTCCTGCATCTTACTTTCCAGTTCCCAGGTAACTTCTTCAGGACTAAGGTGCTTCCATTGCACCTTCAGCTGTCCAATTGCGCGGTTCCGAAGAGTAATTTCCCTCCTCCCGAGGATACAATCTGGTTCTACCTGTACAATGTTCCAGTCAATAACATGAGTAGCATCATGAACATACTTTTTCAGAACCGAAATATGAAAAACATTGTGTACTTTTAAATTAGGTGGTAATGCTAGTTGATAAGCAACTTGACCGATTCTAGATAAAATTTCAAATGGACCACAATAACGTGGCGCTAATTTTGCACAACTTCCCAGTCTTAGGGAGCTTTTCTTTGGCCTTACCTTGATGAACACATGTTAACCTACCTGGAACTCTTTAGGAGTTCTTTTCAAATCTGCTTGACTCTTTTGCTGATCCTGGGCAATCTTCAAATTTACCTGCACTTGTTTCACAATCTGTTCCATCTCTTTTAATAAATCAGGTCCTAACACTAACCTGTCTACTGGATTACTCCAAGAGATAGGAGTGTTACATTTACGTCCATACAGAATTTCAAAAGGACTAAACTTAGCTGACGATTAATAACTGTTATTGTATGCAAATTCTGCTAAATGTAAATAATCCTCCCATTTACCTGGTTGATCTTTAACATACATCCTTAGCAGATCTTCTAATACCTGATTAACCCTTTCAGTTTGTCCGTCCGTCTGAGGATGGAAGGAGGTGCTGAAATTTAGTGTGGTGTCTAATCCTTTAAACAAGGATTTCCAGAAATTCCCTGTGAATTTAGGATCCCTGTCTGATATAATAACTTTTGGAACACCGTGTAACCGAAAAATCTATTTTAGAAAGATATCTGCTATGTTTGCAGCCTTGTAAGTGGTTTTAACAGGAATAAAGTGTGTTGATTTGCTTAATTTATCGACTACCACCATAATTGAATCAGTCTGATGCCGATTTTTGGGTAATCCTGTAATGAAATCTGAACTAATTATCTCCCATTTCCAACTAGGAATAGGCAAAGGTTGCAATAACCCAGCTGGATGCTGGTGTTCTGTTTTTACCTGTTGACAGTCTAAACATCTAGCTATATACTCAGCTGTTTCAGATTTCATATTAGGCCAGAAATAATCTTTTCGCAGCATAGTGACAGTTTTCTGGTAGCCTGGATGCCCTGAGTAAGGGGTTTTATGAACTTCATCCAGAATTAACAGTTTAACTTTAGGTACATTTGGAACATACAGCCTGTCTTTAAACAATAAAAATCCCTCTTTATTTAGACTATAACCCTTTATCAAACTTTCTGTAGGTGTTTCTTTAGCTTTAGTTTGTAAGTGCTGATAATTTTCATCTGATTTTATCCCTTCAGCCAACTGTTCATTCAAATCAGAGGTATAAGTGCTGCTGGCTGATACAAAATTCAGCCTTGCATTTCTGCTCAAAGCATCAGCCACCTTATTTTCCTTTCCTTTTATGTGCTGAATTTCAAAATCGTATTCACTTAAGAAGGCCAACCACCTAGCTTGTCTTGCATTTAAATTAGGCTGATCTAAAAGGTATTTCAGACCCTTATTATCAGTGAGTAGAGTAAAATTTATGCCTATCAAGTGGTGTCGCCACATCTTTAAAGCATGGATAACAGCAGCCAGTTCCAAATCATAAGTGGCATAATTCTTTTCATGAATTTTCAGCTTCCTAGATTCGTAGGCAATGACATGTCCATCCTGAGTCAACACTCTGCCTAGACCGTCATTATAAGCATCGGTGCAAACCACGAAATCTTTATTAGGGTCCGCTATTCTGAGAATAGGCGCTGTTGTCAATAAAGTCTTAAGTTTCTTAAAGCTTTCTTCACACTTCACGTTCCAATCAAACTTCTTGCCTTTCTTTTGCAATGAAGTAATTGGGATGGCTATTTTTGAAAAGCCTTCAATAAATCTCTGGTAGTAACCGGTAATTCCCATGAAGGATCTAACATCTGTTACATCTTTTGGTACCGGCCACTCTTCAATTGCCCGAATCTTTTCAGGATCAACTGAAATCCCTTCCTCGGTGACTACATGTCCTAAGTACTGGATTTCGTCTTTAAAGAAGTCACACTTACTGAACTTCGCAAAGAGCTACTGCTCTCTTAGTTCTTGTAAGACTATACGTAAGTGTTCTTTATGTTCCTCTTCATTCTTAGAATATACTAAAATGTCATCGATGAATACGACAACAAATTTATCTAAGTACTTATGCATTATGTTATTCATTAAGCACATAAAGACAGCTGGGGCATTAGTAAGCCCAAATGGCATTACGACAAATTTGTAATGTCCGTACCTTGTTCTAAAAGCTGTTTTGAAAATGTCTTCTTCTTTAATCCTCACCTGATGATAACCCGATCTCAGATCTATCTTAGAGAACACCGTAGCTGATCAAACAGATCATCTATGCGAGGCAACGGATATCTGTTTTTAATCGTCATCTTGTTCAGTTGACGGTAATCTATGCAAAGTCGCATAGTTCCGTCCTTCTTTTTAACAAAAATTACTGGTGCTCCCCAAGGGGATACACTGGGTCGAATGTAATTCTTGTCTATTAACTCCTTTAACTGAGTTTTTAATTCATTAAGCTCCAAAATATTCATACGATACGGGGCTTTTGAACTGGGTACAGCACCTGGTATCAGCTCAATTGTAAAGTCCAGCTCCCTCTTGGGAGGTAATTCTGGGATTTCCTCACGAAAAACATCCATAAATTCATTGACTACAGGGATGTTCTCTACTGTTATGTTGCTGCTTTCAGACTTATCTGTCTCATCTGTAATAGTTACAGCATAGGCTTTGCACCCTTTCCTGACTGCCCTTTTAAGTTGTAAAGCAGAAATCTGGCTGACTACTGTTTTCCTAGGAATACCCCTAACAGTTACAGGCTGTCCATTACTGTTTACACATCTAAAAGTTTTGTCAAAACAGTTTAAAACTACCCTATGCTATTCCAACCAGTCCATTCCGATAATTATGTCATAAGAGCCAAGTGGCAAGACATTTAATTTAACTGTAGTCTTAAAATCATTCATATCTAAGATACATTCCTTAACATAACAGTTTACTTTCCTTTTTGCCCCAGTAGCTAGTTGTACGGACCAAGAATTATCAAATCTTTCAACAGTCAAATTACATTTTTCTACTAGCTGGGGTGAAATATAACTAAGACTAGCACCCGGATCTATTAAAATAGTTACAGGGTTTTTGTTAATCATACCTCCTACTTCCACCATGGAAGTTTGATAATCAGCTTGGCGGTTTTCCAACGCTACATTGATTCAGGGCATCGTCCCTGCAAAGTCTCCAACAGTCATTTCATCTTGAATAGTATGAATATTGCTGATTTGTTCTTTCGATTTGGGCAAACTGATGCATAATGTGGGCCATTACACTCCCAGCACTTAACAGGTTCCTTTCGCTCAAAATTCTTAGTGTAGTTTCCATGATTGGTAGGATCTTCCTTGCTGCTTTTGAAATTGTTGGAATGACTAGCAGCTCCATTTTTGTTTCCCTGGAAGCTTTTACCATTAAAATGGTTTCCTTTCTTGTTATTCTTGAAACTTTTGTGGGGGACAAACTCCTTTTTCTTGTACTCAAGCTGATTACTGTTCTTTTTGGCTTTCCAGCTGGCTATCCCTTCTTTCTTTTTATTCTGTTCATAATAGAAATTAGCCTTTCGCATAGCTTCTTCCAGTGTTTTGGGGTTGTCATATTCAATTCTGTCCTTGATATGATATGGCAGACAGCTAAGAAACCGCTGTATTTTTGGTTTCTTTTCGACAAAATACGGCACATACCTTAACAGACTTAAGAACTTACTGTTTAAGTCCTTCATCGTCATAGATCCTAGCTTCAGTTCATAAAATTCCTTGGCCCTCTCCTCATAGTACTGTTCAGACAGAAATTTCTTCTTGAAGTATCTTTTAAAGGTACTCCAATTAACTTCTTTTTCTTTAATCCCCTTGACCCTTTTCAGATCTTGCCACCATATGTCCGCCTTTCCAGAAAGGTTGTAGATGGCCATTCGTGCCTTCAGCTGATTTGAGTAATTGTAGATCTGAAAATATTTTCTCATCCCGGATAACCAGGATTTTGCTTCTTCGCCTGTTTCAGATTCTCCATTGAAAGTTGGGGGTTTTATTTTCTTAAACTCCCCGAAAATCTCTTCATAAGGTCTGTACTTTTTCCTTCTGTTGTGCAGCTCAGCTTCAGTGCTGTCACTAGTAGTGCGATAACTGTGTTGTTCCCTTCTTTCTTTGGATGATGAACTGCTGTCAGATTTAGCTGGTTTCATCCTTTTAGACCCTCTTTGATGACTAACTTCTTCTGAGTCAGCTCGTTTGCTCCTTCCTTATGTCTGAAATTTTTCTATCAATAGTTGATTTAACTTCTCTTGAGTTTTCAGAATCCTTTCATTATCCTTCTTGACTGTTTCTATCTCTGTCTTTAAACCTTTTATGGTCTGCATCAGTTCAGTGGAGTGAGCAATTACCTCCTCTGTCTCAGGTTCTCTCGACATCTGTCTTGTTGCAGTGTTTGGAGATTCCTGCTCAGCATATTCTCCTAGCTTTTCCATACCTGCCTGTTAATTTCAGAAAAAAGGAAATTTTTCTGCTCTGCTTCATGAAACAAAAAATATAAGTTAATACATTATATATTTAAATTTTTCTTTCATGGTCACTGTTTTGCGGAAACTAGTGGAGTCACATCCAAGCCTAGTGTCTGAACCATGCTCTGATACCACATGTCAAATCCCGATATTTTCAGAAAAATTTAAAATTTTTAGGATAGCAATAAATAATACTAAATGTCGTCATTAGCTATCTGTTTAACTAATGTGATTGTAAGGATGTCTGAATGGTATTTGTTATACTTAAATATTATAATGAGTTTCTTAAATGTTGCTGGTTGTTTTCTATCTTTCAACCGCAAGGGGGAAAATGCTATGATGGACTGGCTTACTTAGCTTTTTAGCTAATGCATCGATTTCTCTCTTCGCTTGCAGGTACACAGGAATGTTCGGTCACCGCAATAATCTTTTAAAGCATCATAAGTCAAAATATCTGTACCGACTCATTCAATGAAAAAGTCTAACAATGCTAACCAAGTTTATCAAGCTCCTTAAGGTAGAAAATTTTACTTCTTGCCCAGTTCAAAATTTATAACTAAGTTTGTCTTATACTTTTAATTGAACAGCTTTAAAGATATCACTGTGTATTGTTGATACCTGCCTTCTATTGTTTACGATTCACGTCGTTATCTTTATTGAAAACTGTTCTTAGTTTGTATTATCATACTTGATTTCACACGTTGTGTATTCAAGATAACACAGGTCTGTTTTTCTTAAACCAACAATGTAAGAATTTCAACGTCAAATTCCAATAGTTAAAGTCCCCTCATGGCAATTCTTAAATCCTCAGTGCAATGTTATCTCAACATTACAGTATCATGTATTTATGCCCTATGTTTCTACCATAATTGAGAACACCGACAGAGATATAATATCTATTATTTTCATAATTGGCTAGGGTACGAATTTAATGATCGATTTGTAATTTAATTTACTTGATACTATCTCCTTGGAAGTTCTTATAACAATTTAACATATACTATATACTTGAACAGACTCCAAGTTTTATTCTCAATTGCTAAGGGCTGAGCAATTTCTGTCGAAAAATAATACAAGGTAATCAAGACATCAATTAAGGGTTTTTTGAAATATATGAATGATATGAGTATTACAAAGATCTTGCAATAATGTTTTACCTATAAACAATATGGGGTTTCGTTTATCAACAATGATAAAATTATCATTGAAATCTTTGAACTTTTGATATTATTACCTCCATTGTAATTATTGTAGTTCCGGGTATCATATTTCTCCAATACTAAGTCGAGACATGTGTTAACATGGAAGTTTTGTTAAGTTCGGCAATATGATTTGTTGCCATAGTTGGGTATCATTGCTATGATTTTAATTGATTGACAATAATTGGGATTGAGACTATGGAGTCTCGACCCTCAGCATGGAATATTTAGCTGATACGTGGTTTAACGAGAGCCAAGTGTGTGTGATATAAAGACTCGGGACCACACCCTACTTTGCTGTTTCTTTCGAAGCCTTCGGGCTCGGGTCTTTCCCTGCAAGTTCTCCAGGTCTAAACTATATGGTAGCGTGGTTATTCTCAGTTCTCAGACTGTTACCACTCCTTTGCTTAATGCTGTTGTTTGCAAGTCTTTAACATATACCTGTTGACCGTGATGGAAGTGTTATAGTGCCTAGGGTTTATCCTTGCCATTCATATACCAGTCTGTCCGCCATTGTTGTAATGCGTCAACAGTTTTCCTGCTGCCTCATCTTTTATATCGTCCAAAGCTTCGTTGAGCGTCGTTGGTATTTGTTGCTTGGCACTGTAACTGGTCCAGAGTCTAGGGTTTGAAAATTTGTTAACTGTGGAATCTCTTGTCACGGCGTGACCTTGCATTTTTTTTTTTTGGTTAATGCTTCCACGGTAGCACATCCTTCAGGTCAGCAGTCAAGTGTTTGTGTTGGTGAATGAGAGGGGTTCACCCTTCTGTTGCTTACGGCTATCCGCCTATCTACTGTGCATTCAAATTCGGGTAAGCTTACAGGTTCATTTAACATCACAGTGGTTTTTGAGACTCGTTTCTTTTTATAAGAATGCATATGATTTTTTTGATAATGCTGTTATTTGGTTGCAGGCTCGGACACCCTTTGCATTGTGGAAGACTCGGACTTCAGCTGTTGGTTACACCTCCGGGTAAGCTTGGTTCTACCATGGCAAATCCTCCTTGTGGGTTGTTCGGGTGATAGGGTTTTTGGTTTGACTTTGAGAGTCACGGCACTCTTGCAAAATCGTGTAACTGTTTGAATTAGATGATTAGATAAGGGTTTAATCCCTGCGTTGGTTTGGGTATAAGGTTTCGGTTAGAAATGTGGTTATTGTACTCCTTTCGATACTTGGTTTGTTTTTATAATGAAGACTGAAATGTAGAAACTAGAACAAACAAGGCTTCGAGAGACTGTTTTGTAGGTTGGGTTACGGCCTCAAGGGTTCATACTGTACCTGTTCTTTACATATGGTTTTTATTACCCAGGGTTTTGGATAACTTCTTAATATGACTTATATTTTATAAAGACTTGATCTGTGTCTGCGTTGTTTATTAATTTGATGTTTTTAAAATCTAAAAACTAAATCTTTGTTCTTATAAAACCACTGGTACAGTGGGCTTGTGATCTCGGCTATAGATAGGAATAGTTGTAAGAGTTTCAATGATTTAATAATACTACCTATTACGAGTTTCTGCGTGTTTTAAATTAATACATGTAACATATATTTCTGACTTTCTGTTTTAAAATTTATCTACACGGGAAATCTGGGCTATGGCCGTGATAGATTCGTTCTGTTTAAAATCGTGTGGCTATACATTTAATACCTGGATTTTTTTGTCTGATAAAGAAAATTCTTATTGTTAGTAACTAGAGTATAGGGTTTGTTTCCGAAATGACAAAAGTGTTTTTGTTTAGATGTTGGAATCTATGGTTATGATTTTTGTGTTTAAAAGTTAATATAATGTTCTAAAAATGTTTCTGTTAGTATCGGAGAAATCGTGTGAAAGATATAAAGGAAATAACAGATGAGCTCAATAACTGAGCTGAAATACTTTTCTGCAGGTTTTAAATTTTCAAAACAGTAATTAGGTTTATTCCTCTATTGTGAAATCAATAATGTAGAACTAGGGTGATAGGGTTCATCCCCTATCACAATATTGTTTAGATACTAACTTAGTTAAACAGATTACTTATTTTGTGGATAACATGGAAGCTATGGAAAATAAGACTTAAACAAGTTAAGCTCGTCATCATGTAAAAGAAATAGTTCTGTTGATTCCCAAATCCTAAAACGATAACTAGTTATTTGTCTGTTAATAAAATCTGTATGATACAGTTCAGGTACTGTTTTACTGCATAATCTTTTTGTTGAAGGATAACGAAGGTTGAACTTTAGCTAGGGTTAATACTCTGACAACATACCCTAACTAAGCTATAAACATTTTGCAAAGATAATCATAATGCTAACAACAATTATAATAATAAACTAGATTAAAATTTTACAAACATTAACTAAAGCTTACAGTATTACTACTGTATAACATGTATTGTAAATACTTTATCTGCAAAATATTAATAGTATGAAAGAATGCTGAAACACAATAATTCTTATTAGATCTACCGCTGATAATCAAGGATTGCAGACTCATGATGAATTAAATACTACTTAGACATAATGAATATAAACATAACCTACAATCATTTATACTTAATAAACAAAACAGGAATGAGTGGCAGAACCTATGTCAACTGTAGACAACAATAGCAATGGGAGGCTGTTCCTCCCTACCAACTCCTGGAGAGTGCCCAGACAGCACTTCTCAGGACCCCCTAGCTTGCTCTGGTCTCCTCGCTGGAACTAGGTGCAGCAAAACAATTCACTCAGCCAAACAGCTAAACTGGAACCAAGTTACTGCAGCATCCCATATCAAACACTCCCTTACTGTATTTTTCCCTCTTCCTCAATGGGACTCCTGAATATCATTCACCTGAATGTATTCTCCCTCCAGAACAATGCTGAACCCCCAGCTCAGTTCATTGAGTACTATTTAAAAGATTGCCTAGGTCTTAGTTGGGTTAACTGTCATTAATGAGCCACTTGCTCAGATTCCACTTTCTTGGGGAATCATGACCCCAAAATATAGGGAAGTTGCCACCTGCAACTTAGGAAGTGTTTGAGGATGCTGCCACTTGTCTTTTGCGTTTCCACCTAGTTCCATCCACCAATTAGACCAGTAACCTCTTTTAACAGCTCTCCCATGCTGTTGTCTCCATAATATATTTATAAATAATAAAATATTCAGAATTTACATTCCATTTCTGGTGACTCTGCTGAGTCATCAATTCCCACTTAGCATTAAATTTAACATAATGTCTCAGGAATAAAATAAAATAATTACATTATTTTTTTTTTTTTAAATTGGGGTATGTGACAATGCCTTTTTTGCTAAGGGTTCGACATGGTTGATAGATCTTGGGTCTGTGATAAACCTGGGTTCAGTGGGAGCTTTGCAGTCTCGATTGTGCATTGAAAGAGAATGGCGCGCAGTTCAACAATTGAGATTGAGAAGTTTAACGGTTAGAAATTTGAGCTATGGAAGCTCAAAATGGAGGATCTTCTTGTAGATCGGGATCAGTGGATTGCTTTGGATTCGGGTACACAACCCACTGGAACGTAGAAAGAAGATTGGGAGAAATTAGATAGAAGCTGGGCGAGGAGTACAATTCGACTGTGCTTATCAGAATCTATGTTATTGAACATATCCGGAGAAGATACCACATTAAATCTTTGGACAAAACTAGGGAGTTTGTATCAATCAAAATCCCTTGTGAACAAGTTGTTTCTGCAAAAGAAATTGTATCACCTCATAATGGATGATAATGACATAGTGACAAAGCATCTAAATGTCTACAATACTCTGGTAAGTCAAATAACCTCTGTTGGAATTACAATGGCTGAAAAAGATAAATGTATTACATTATTGTGTTCTTTGCCAAATTCCTGGGACAATCTAATTGTGGCAATAGGGAGTGCTAATCAAGCAACTTTAAAATTTGATGAAATAGTATCATCCCTGCTATCAAAAGAGATGAGGCGGAAAGCCATGGATACTCATAGCATGGATGCCTTGTCTATGAGAGGTCGCCCCCAAGAGAAACAAAAATAAGGAATCTTGGGGGAGATCTAAATATAAGGGCATATCTAAATCCCCAGGAAAATTTATAAGTGTTGGAAATGTGGTAAAGCTGGGCACTATAAAAAGGATTGTAGATCTAATAATATTGATAAAGGAAATGGATAAGAGGATACCTCTACCACAGAGGCAAAGACTTCCTCAGAAGAAGGAGGGGATGTGTCCCTAGCATCTACTGGTAATCCTTCAGAACGTGATATATGGTTGATTGACTCTGGTACATCATGTTATATGACCCCTTACAGGGAGTGGTTATGTGAATATGAAGAGTACAATGGAGGAGATGACTCACCAGCCAGTATAATTGGGTGTGGTAGAGTTAAGTTGAAACAGAGGGATGGAAGGATTAGAACTCTCCCTGGAGTACTACACATTCCAAATCTAGCAAGAAACTTGATATATGTCAGAAAGATGGATATTGCAGGTGTAAAGAATGTGTGTGGAGATGGTGGTTGCAAAATGGTTTGAGGATCAATGGTATTGATGAGGGGAATTTGGTATGGAACTTTGTACAAACTATTGGCAAGAACCATCATTGGTGAATGTAACAGTTCTGTTGTCCCTAAGGGGAGAGATACAGAAGATAGAACCATGACTGCATCAGGAGCAAAGACAATGCTATGGCATCAAATATTGGCGCATATCGGAGAAAAGGGCCTCGCACATTACAAGGTAAAAGTAGGGTTGAAGGTATGACTAATTGTGCTCTAGATTTTGATTTCTGTGAACATTTCATTTATGGAAAACATAATCGAGTAAGATTTGCATATGGTGCTATAAGAGCAAAGGGAATTTTAGAGGTAATACATAGTGATGTGTTTGGACTGATGCATGTTCCATCACTAGGTAGATCTGTGTATTATGTTTCATTTATAGATGATTTCTCAAGGAAAACATGGATTTATTTCCTTAGAAAGAAATCTAAAGTATTTTCTAAGTTTAAATAATTTAGGGCTCTTGTAGAGAATCAAACGAAAAATAAAATAAAGGTGTTGAGGACAGATAATGGTGGAGAGTTCAATGGGAATGAATTCGAGGAATTATGTAAGAAGTGCGGTATAGCAAGGCAAAAGACTACTCCATACACACCTCAACAGAATGGATTTGCTAAAATGATGAATAGGACATTGATGGAAAAGGAAAGAAGCATGCTGAGAAATGTCGGGATAGGACAAGAATTCTGGGAAGAGCCAGTGGAGACAACATGTTACTTGGTAAATCGATCACCCACATCAGCTTTGGTTGAAAAAACTCCACAAGAGGTATGGACTGGTAAGAAACGCTCTATTAAACATCTGAAATTTTTTGGTTGTGATGCTTATGTACATGTTCCAAAGGAGAAAAAGAGTAAGCTAGACAATAAAGCTGAAAAATGTATCTTTATTGGCTATAAAGATTGTATGAAAGGTTATAAGCTTTGGAATCCTGTAACTAAGAAGACTGTCTACAGTCGAGATGTTGTGTTTAGAGAGGTCAAAGAACTTCCCAGACAGGAAGTAACTCAAATGGAGAAGGAACCAGAGAATATAGATTTTGAGTTAGAAGATGAAGAATCTGAATCAACGGAAGAAGATGAATCAAAAGAAGAAGAATCTCATACCCCAATTCTGAGGAGATCATCTCGAGAAAGAAGGAAACCAGAAAGGTATTCCCCTCCTGGTTTTCAGTTTAGTTTTGCTTTATCTATTACTGATGATGATCCTAGAAATGTGAAGGAAGCTGCTGATTCAGAGGATAGATATCTATGGAAGAAGTCCATGCTTGAAGAAATGGAAGCTTTGGAAAAAAATGAAGCGTGGGATCCAGTTGAGTTACCTGCTGAAAGAAAATATGTTGGCAGCAAATGGCTATTTAAAAAGAATTTAAATGCAAAAGGTAAAGTGGAGAAGTACAAAGCAAGCTTGGTAGCAAAGGGATATTCTCAAGTAGAGGGAATTGATTTCGGTGAAATATTTTCCCCGGTTGCAAAATTAACATCCATAAGATTTCTTCTTTCTATTGTTGTTGCTTTTGATCTTGAAGTAGAGTAGGTCGATGTGAAGAAAACCTTCTTACATGGGGATATAGAAGAAGAAATCTACATGAAACAACTAGAAGGGTTCACAGTAAAGGGAAAGAAAGAGTTGGTATGTAAACTAAAGAAGTCCATGTATGGTTTAAAGAAATCTCCAAGGACATGGTACCAAAAGTTTGACACATACATACTTGAATTGGGATTTGTGAGAAGCAAAGTTGATCACTTTGTATACTACGAACAAGTTGGTGATCACTTCATTAACGTAGTACTGTATGTTGATGACATGTTGCTAATTCGAAACAACAAAGATGTCATTAAGGAGGTGAAGTCTCAGCTATCCTCCAAATTTGACATGAAGGATCTCGGTGCTGCAAACTTCATACTAGGAATGGAAATTAAAAGAGATCGTGCAAACAAGAAGATCTGGTTAAATCAAAGAAAATACGTTGAGACAATACTACAGAGATTTAAAATGCAGGAAAGTAAGTTAGTCAAGGTCCCTATACCTGTAGGTGTAAAGTTATCTGTAGATCAGTGTCCCAAGGAACATGAAGATGAAGAATATATGGCACGAGTTCCATATGCTAATGTGGTTTGGAGTTTGATTTATGAAATGGTCTGTACCAGACCAGACATTGCTCATACAGTGGGAATATTGAGCAAATATATGTCAAAACCAGGGAAGGAGCACTGGACAACTGTAAAGAGGGTCTTCAGATATTTGCGTGGCACTACAGATTATGCAATCTGCTACCAAGGAAGACCTGGACCATACATAGTAATAAATGTACATGGATTTGTTGATGCAGACTGGGAGGGAGATATTGATCATAGAATATATACAAGTGGGTATGTGTTTACCCTATTTGGAGGAGCTATCGGTTGGATGAGCAAGAGATAGGCAGTAGTTTCACTCTCAACTACTGAAGCTGAATATATGGAAGCCACTCATGCAAGCAAAGAAGTTGTATGGTTGCAAAGATTATGTTCAGGTGTTAGGTTTGTACAGAAAGTTGTAAGGTTACATTGTGACAGTCAAAGTGCAATCTTCTTGGAAAAGAACCCTCCTTATCATGCTAAGACAAATCATTTGGATGTGCAATATCACTTTGTGAGAGATCTGGTCGAAGACCAGAAGTTGTTGCTAGAGAAGGTTGACACCTTGAAGAATGTTGCAGACTTATTAACAAAGTATGTTAGTACAGGGAAGTTCTCTTTGTGTAGAGAATATATGGGCATTGATGCCATGAACCTATGACTTTATGAGCACATGACTCATTGTTATGCAGAGAAAACAACAAGTGGGAGAATGTTGGGTATGTGTTATATTCTCTGCATGTATTTGAAGGGGAGAGTGCACCTGTCAGTGGTGCAAGTGATGATCCCTCTAAAAAAATGTAATTTAATTCCAGTTAAGGGATTGGGGTCTATTGACTAATCCGGGTTTTTGTGGATTATGGTTTTGGATGTTGCAGAATACCTATATTGTATTGTGAGTGATTCATAATGAGATGATGAGAAAAATAGGAGTGGTGGCGGCTCCAAGGTTTGTTGGTTTTCTCGGTTAAGGGTTTCCAGGGTAAATCTCTGTGTACTATGTGTGAATGATGTGATGTAATATCTATTTTGCTTAAAAGAGTCTGTATGCTTTGATTCTCTACACAGTTGGAAACTTACATAAACATTGTTAATGTCTGCTATGAGAAATATTCCACTATCCATTTG
Organism: Larix kaempferi; assembly: GCA_027924585.1. Classification (NCBI taxonomy): domain Eukaryota; kingdom Viridiplantae; phylum Streptophyta; class Pinopsida; order Pinales; family Pinaceae; genus Larix; species Larix kaempferi. The sequence goes on along the minus strand of BSBM01000316.1, from coordinate 413,671 downwards.
CACTAAACGGTAAATAAGACCAAGAGAAGGATGGGATTTGCAATCAACAAAAGGTCCATAAAAAAGAGGGGGTCGATCTGTAACTGTTAATTAGCAAGCAATTTGAAAAAATGGATGCAGAGAAAACATCGATGAAAGTATGGGGACTTCGGTCTACATTTTTCTAAGCATCTATCCAATTTCCCACAGATAGACGTCTACCCATCTATGCATGTGGAATGAAAAGGAAATACCTCTTCTCTTATCGGCATGGTCTGTTCAAATCCATCTCACTTAATATTCGTTGCGAGGTCAAGATCCTATCCTCTAATGACAATGCCATGCATTTTTTTGGAACTAACTCGGTCACAACTTTGTGATGTGGATTTTTTGAGCTCATGCTTCATGGGCTATTGTGACATCAAATTTTGAGTGATTTCTGCAAGAATGTAAATATCAAGAGGGATACAATAGTAAAGGTAGATCCATTATGGAATCTCACGCATGCAAGGGAGTCAGATGAGCTGGATTCCAACTCAATTCAAGTGGTGACATGAATAATGCATGTACCACAACTGAAAGAGAATGAAAAATACTCAAATGCAGAGAGAGCAGTATACTCAAATACACAGTGATCAATTTAGAGAGCATCAGGCTACTTCAATGCAGGAATCTCAATTGCAGAGGGAATCCAGATGCAAAGGGAGCAGGATACCTAGGTGCATAGGGAATCCAGATGCAAAGGGAGCATGATACCTAGGTGCAGAGGGAGCGTGGTACTCCAACACATAGGGAGTAGCTGCAACACAATGGTTGACTTAAAAGTTTGAGATGGAGGATCTTGGGTTGATTAGAAGTGTGGTGGAAATTAGTTGAAATATTCCTTAGACGAGGAAAGTACACAGTTGAGATCTTAAGAGATTCAGGATGATGGACTGCAAGTCCATGGCTACACCTATAAGGACAAATTTGGAGAAGGTGAGTGATTCTTTTCTGATTTAGATTGGTGAAAGAAGGCATGTGTTGAGGTACCTATGTAGTACAGTTGGATATGGCATGAGATATATCTTGAATGATGAAGTGGGTCTACTGATATATAGAGGTTCTGACTAGGTGGAGTGATGTGGACAAAAAAAGCAAGAAGCAAATTTCTGTAGCACTCGATGCAACACATGTGGAGTATGTCGCATCTAGTGTCACAGATCAAGAAGTAGTGTGGTTTCAGGGAGCTTGTTGCGGGAATTCATCAAAGACATGGTGCAGAAGAGGGTAGTGCGGCTCCAATACATATCCATAGATGACCATATTGTAGATATTATCACCAAGCCTCTATCTAGACCAAAGTTTGTATACTTCAAGGACAAGCTTGGTGTGATGGAGAATTCACTCCTCGTTGAGAGGGAGTGGTATCATGTTGATGTTTCTCCAGGGTGCATCATCAGGAAGACATTCTACTAGATTGGTCATGTGATTTGATCAAGGAGAATGATACATTCACTCACGGGAAATGGCCATGTGATTTGGCTAGAGGTGAATGGTCTTGGCATAAACTTTCTTAGCCATGTGATAAGGATTGAGATCACATTGCATACTTTGTGAGGGAGTGATCCATGATGGAGTAATCTATCTCATTATAGAGTAGGTTTAACTTGTTCATTTGATAGGGAATAGATACACCTTGTGGATTATGGTTCTGTGTGGACCAAAATGAGTTCTGTGTAGACTCCTTGTCCTGTGTGGACTGTGGTTCTTGTTGATATTTGGTTAAGATTTGAACTTTAATTATTTTAGATGTGGAAACTTAAACAATGAGACAATTCAATCACATGAAATACATACATCCATAATACAAGATATACCCTAGGGAAAATCCTCAATACTATGAGAATAAAAACCCCATCAATTTTTCTCATTATAATATAATGGATAGCAGAGAATGCTTTCTTTTACAGCATAACATATTGGTTTTGGAAGATAAGAGATCACCAAACACTCTTGATGAATATGCAGAATTAATAGAGAAGAGAGATCAATTGGATGTGTTCCCATCACAACAATAACAAGAAAGAACAATACCATGCACAAAGAGAAGCGCCTTTCCTTCAATGGAGAAGAGAATTTGATTCACATTGAATTCATCAATCTCGTATAACATATTTATACATTATTCTCTTCTATTTTTATCGTCTAACTCCAAAATGAACTCATCCTCCAACTAGATGTATCAAACTTGCATGTAGAAATGCACCCTGTTGGAATCAATTTAATGTTGAGAGAGGGGGGTTGGATCAATATTAGCGTATTTATTAGCATATTTTACCTTCTTTAAACAGATTAACCTTACTTAATATTTATCTTCTGCTATGCATCAGTAAATAAGCATTCACACATATAAGTACCACATCATCAACACATAAGACACGGGATTTTTATGTGGAAACCCAAACAAGAAAAAACCATGGAATGCTTCTTTATAGTGAGAAAGAATACATTCAATGAAGCACCAACTTCCTTTTTTACCAACACCAACTGGAAGGAGGCACCAACCCCCTGTTTTTTCTCCAGCACCAACTGGAAGGAGGCACTGACCCCTCATCACTTTGTTTTACAGGAATCGATCTGAAGGAAGCTGCGACTCACTGTCTCCTTGTTTTATAGGAACCAACCTAAAGGAAGTTGCGACTCCATGTATCCTTGTTTTATAGGCACCAAACTGAAGGAAGTTGTGACTCCCTATCTCCTTTCCCCGTCCAACCGCCCTAATGTATAATATATTTTACTGTCTTGCCAAACTTTAACTCTGTGGACTGCTTCAAGTATTTTGATTATTATTATGCCATGTGCTACCTTCGTATGCATACTGTACTCTGTCACTGCACTGCATACATCACTTGACTTCTCACTCCTCTTAAATCACACTTCGGCTAATGAATTGCTTCTTGTATTGTGTGCTCTGCTGAATCTACATTTTGCACTTCTTATTTGTGTTCTCTTCTATGTGACTGCAAAGATCAATTGATACTGTGCTTTCAATTGATAGTTTGCTGGTGAAAGTGAAGCACCAGTAATAGATGGAACTATGCACATTTTGATGTGTCCATTCTGATAAATTGTTGCAGTTACTCAGATAGTATGTGACGTCATGTGCATCAAATAGTTGTACAGTTCAGTTTAATGCCCTTGTCTTAGATCATCTGCATCATGATGCGCCTGTCGATTTTTGTTGTTGTTATGCTTTTGTGCATCAAATGAAATCTTCAACTTTGCACACTTTCACTTATGTTCGTATACATCAGCTAGACATCTATGCAATATCTTATCAACATCGGTTCTATCTCTACGCTTCTGTATTTAAAACATCTATTACTATCGATGTGTCGATTGTATTACTATCCTTTGAGATATCTAGCACTTTCTCATTCGTCAGTATGTCTTCCTTTTGATGTTTACGTAATTGTCACAGATCTACATCATCATTCTGCGCACCATCAAAACTTTGTTCTATTTCATGTGCACATTCAACTCTTTGCTAGATCATATGTTCTGCCCACGATCCCCTTGATGCCCCGAAAAACAACTAAAACGTTTACACAAAAAACACTTGTTTTCTTGATTCCAAGCTTACTCCAAATCTTCAACTTGCATCTCTATTTATACATGTCCTGCATAGATGGTCTATTCACAAGTTGGTCATGGCATCCCTTCTTCCATACTTAATGGATTTTGGATATGCCACATGCCATCATCTGCGCTATTGATGTTTCATATTAGATGTATCAAACCCCCTCAAGGGACACAACTCAATGGAACTCTACACCTTCATTGCATTCTTGATGTACCATTGCCTTATGGTATGTGCACAACCTTCTACTTCGTCTTGGTGTGACCATGACTTGTGCTATACCAACCCTTGTGGGTAATGTGCCCTTCTAATATCAATACTTTGTGTAATTTGCACATTCTCCAGCTTCTACTTAGTGAGATTATGACCCATGCTTCATCATTGCATTTGGGTGATGCGCCCTTGGTGTATAGATATTTTACAGAATCTGCGCATACTCCGACTTCTATTTGGTATGACTTTGACTTCTGCCTTGTCATCGCTTGTGGGACTTGCGCACTTGATGTTCTTCAATTGTGGAATTTGTGCATATATTAACTTCGACCCTTGTACAATTCTAGGATTTCGTGCTCATTCCACTTACTGAAGGCATTGGCTATGCATGTGCACTTTTAGTATTGTTTGACCATCTATTGTTTCTTTCTTCCCATGGACTCCCAACCATCAACCAAACAATGCTTAGGCTTGCTTGCATACTTGCACCATTTTTTCAACCAACTTGTTGGTTGTTTGAGCATATGTACCATGGTCCAACCAACTCCTTCAATTTGTTGGCATGAGAGAGTATGAATTGGTGGACTTGATTTCTGCACAAGGGCCACATGATGTAGGATTCATTACTTGTGTTTCTTCTTGAACTGGATCTTCATGAACTATCTTCTTGATATGCATGATGTATCATCTTATGTAATTATTCAAACTTGACCTGCAAGATGTATCCTTGATGCACTCTTGGATATACTCCAAAGTTGTTTTAGTGTTGTATCCTTGATATACATCTTCAAAGATAATGCACTGTTACATATACTCAAAATTTGCATACATATCTTTCACCTTCACCATATGCACATATACTTATGCTTTTCATGCTTTCTTGATCATGCACATAGACTACCTCAAAGTGGATTCTTCATACTTCTGTTGGAATGTTGTATCTACTTTTATTTAAGCTGACACCAATGACTCATATTGAATCAATTGACATCCTCTTTGAAATTGGTGGCAGTCAAAAAATTGACATCTTCTTTAGTTAACAATAATGAAAACCAATGCTCAACAATCTCCCCACATTGAATGAAAATCGAACACTTGAAATCGTCTTTATTCAAACACTTGACATCAATGACAACCAATGCTCAATAATCTCCCCCTTTGGCATTGATTTCAACAACTTATGAAGCTATGCCTGATCTTCTTGAGTTGTATGCTCATCTGTGTTTGGTTGCATTGCTCCCCCTATGTATTTACTCCCCCTGAGTTCTTTGGGATTTTGGCTACTACGTTCTTTTTCAGTACTTTTGCAATATTTGCTTGAACTGTGCTCCTTCCTGTCATATCTGCGCAGAACCTGTTTTCAAGTGTTCTTATTCACACTCTTTCATGTCTACTATCTTTTCATACTAATCCTTTGATGTCTGCAATTCTTCCCTTTTTGTGCTATCCTGCTGACTTCATTCATATTTCATGCCTTACATTCATGTGTTTCTCGGCTTCGACTGCCTTTGATATCTTCAACTTCATGCATCTATCCTTGGCTTTATCAACATCATGCATCTATCCTCAGCTTCATCAACTTCATGCATCTCTCCAACTTTGACATCAATGGAAAGATATCCATTGCGTAATGTAAATTCTTTCCTTTATGTTTTGTGCCCGAACTGGTGCTGACTATTTCTTGGGATAACTCCCGATGTCTTTATACCTCATTTGTTAGTGTCCTTTTATAATGATATTTGATTTTTTTTCTTATATAGATGTTATAATTGCTCTTTCATCTTGTTGTCTTGTTCTTGTCACAATCACTCAACTCTTCTTGCGTAGTGATTCTTGTTGTTATCCTTACTTATCCATTGTGCATGTGCATGAGTCAGTTCTTTACTGGTTTTGCATTACACATCATGCACCTAACTACTTCACCTGTCGCATTTACTATGCCATCACAGAGTCCTGTCCTATGTAGTCGCATCATTTTCTAAATATATGACAAGTTTTCATTCATCGACCAACTTGGTAAAAGAAAGTGGACATGACACTTAGTTCGCGTGGCAAGAGTGATGTGTCATTTTCGTACTGGAACCTTTTAAGGTAACAATCTTTATCGTATGGTGCAATGAATCGAAATCCCCCCTTTTTGTACTGATTCCAAAAATTCATTAAGTTCAACATTTATGTATGGCGACTCCACCATCCTTTCCGACTTGTGCGACATTGAATGCCTTTCTTATCACTTAACTGCATGCGTGCGAACTTCCCTTAATGGCTGTAAAATCCTTATCACAGTAGGATCTAGCTACTATAGATGCCTCGCAATTGAAATATTTAACTATTTATGCAAGATATAAGTGCATAAATAATTCTAGAAAAACAAATAATCAAAACCAGTTACAAATGATCAAAAACCAGTTACAAATGATCAAAAACCAGGAAAATAAATCATCAAAAACCATAATTACAAATGATAGGGAGAGGGAGAAGAAGAGGAAAGACAGCGAGAAGGAGAGGAAGTTTAGGTATAGGGTAGGGAGAGGGAGAATAAGAGAAAGTTCAGGTATATAGGGAGATAGAGGAGGATTGAAGGGGTAGAGAGTGAGAGCAAGAGAAAGAGAGGGAGAGAGAGAGAGAGGGGGGGTTGAAATGGGGTGGAGGGGAGGAGGGTTAGGGAGGGACAGGAACAAACAAAGGTGAGGAGGACGATTATAGTTAGGGAGAGGGGTGGTAGGGGGGGTTTGAGATAGATGAATATGAAAACAAAACTACATTTCGGATTAGTAAACAAATGCGTGCACGCACTAAATAGCACGTACGCGCTTTTAGTGCATACGCATGTATTTAAAATAACGTGTATGTGCTGTTTAAATTTCTAAATTTTGGCAGGAAATTCCTTTCCCACCAATGTGGTGGATGACTTGCCGCTTTGGTTTTAGGTTCGGGTTTCCAAACCAAGTGGCTTGGACTGTGTTATAACAAAATACATCTTATTATATAACTTCTTCTATTTCGAACATGATTATGCGTATGCTACACTTGTCCACTGCTAATGACACTTGTAGAACTATGTATGCAGATTCTGAATATATAATTTTTTATTAAATCTATTTTTCATTTAATTTTAATTGGACTAACATCAATCTTACACAAAAGGTAGGTTATTTCTTCTAGCTATAACTTTTGATTGGCTCAACTATTTTGAAAACGGTAAAGAACCCGCACAAGTACACACAAAGACCTACATCCTAAAAAAAACAAAGTTCATTGATTATGTTAAGACCATGATGTCAAGGCCTAACGCTCGACCTAGTCATTTTAGGGCTTGGATGAATTCCTTAATTTAAAAACAAATTAAAGTTAACATAAATAAATATGGAAAAATAGCGTTGCACTAGAACGACCTATTATCTACGATTCTATATAATGTTTTTCACAAAATTCCACCATTTGCATACCAAACCTAGGGCCCAACGCAAACATATTCATTATGTTTTCTTGAAAAAATAACATACCAATCTTAGGATAACCCCATTTTTTGGGAAAACTATACTTAATTTCCATAAATAATAGTTATATATTCTAGAAGGTAATCCGATTGTCTAGGTTTCATCTTCTTACGCTATATTCCAAAAAGTTGTGTAGGTAGCTCTAATATTGCTTTTTGACGTTCATATTTCAGTTTTTCCATAAATCCATTGCAGCTAACTCATCATGAGTGGCCAACATTAGCTTGCACCAGCCCATAAAGTATATTATTTAATTCTTAAGAAAAAGTATTTTATACTGTAGTTTTTCAATTTATAGTCATTATAATTAATTTTCTGAAAGAATTGTGATAAAAGTTGAAATGATAAAATTATTGTGTTAATTTATTAATTATTATGAATGTATTAAAATTGTATTAAAATTGTGTAAAATTAATTTGTGAAGTATAATTTTTTTTTTAAATATATATAAAACATAAATTTTAATATATATATAAATATATTTGTTTGTTTTCATAAACTTAAATCATATCCACATAAATATAGCTCACATCTTAATCATCGTATTGGAAGTAGTCTTCTATTAATAACTCACATTTTAATCATCCTATTGAAGTAGTATATGAATGTATTGAATTTAAAAATATATATATAAATAAAAGAAGCCATTTTCAAAAAGCAAAAAAAATTGGAAGTAGTCTTCTATTCGTAACCTACATTTTAATCATCATATTGAAGTAGTTTATGAATATATTGAAGTAGTATAGGAATGTATTGAATTTTCAAAAAAAAAAAAAGAAGCCATTTGAAATGAAAAATAGAAGTGATTTTTTTTTAAAATTGATCTCCATGAATTATATTGAATAAATATAAATAAAAGAGTGACTTTTATTATTATTAAGTATTGAATTTAAAAAGAAAAAAAATGGAAGTGATATTTTTGAATTTTGTTTATGATAATATAATAATAAGGAAGTCTATAAAATTTAGATTAATTTTTAATCGTGTAAAATTATTATAATATTTTTTATGGTACATTAAAATATCAATATTTATAATATTATATAATAAATTTAATATTTTGAAAAAAAAACTTATTAAAATATTAATACAGTATTATTTATATCATTACAAAATGAAAATTGTAAAATATTAATGTTTATTTTTTGATATTCAAATAAAATGTTTAAGGGCAACAATTGCAATAAAAAATAATTAAGGAAAAAACAAGAAAATCTTTACAAATTGACATGCATTAATATTTGAAAAAAAAAATTGTTTCATTTTTTTTAATCATAATTTTCATGGTATTTATAATTAAGAAAAAACATAAAATATTTACAAATTTACATGCATTAATCAATATTTTTAATCATGATTTTTATGGTATAGCATCAATCAAATTTCAAAGAAACTCATATAGAAATTTAAATAAATAGAGAAAAAAACTATATTTTGTATTTTTGGATTTTGTTTATCATAATATAATGATAAAGAAGTGTATAAAATTTAGATTAATTTTTAATTGTGTAAAAGTATTATAATATTTTTTTGATGATATATTAAGATATCAATAGTTATAACATTATATAATAAATTTAATATTTTGAAAAAAATGTACTTAAACAAAATTACAAAATGAAAATTGTAAAATATTATTGTTTACTTCTTGACATTCAAATAAAGTGTTTGCAATAAAAATATGCAAAAAAAAGAAAAAAAATGGTCCCTCTTGTCTTTAGAAATTCAAAATTGGAACTACTATCGGCAAATAAGGAAAAAACATTAAATCTTTACAAATTTACATGCATTAATGTTTGTAATCTTTTTTTTCACTTTTTTAATCATGATTTTCATAGTATGGCACCAATCAAATTTCAAAGAAACTCATATAAAAATTTAATTAAATAAAAAAATAAAATCCAAAACTATATTTTGCACTTTAGTTATGCTCAAAAATTAAATGTCATAGTCCCACCTTTTTTTATATAATGCACAAATAGTTGTTCATATTGATAGTTAATAGTTAGAGGAAACATCTTATTAAAGGATTTGCAGTGACACTACCAACATGTAAACTAATTGAAATTGATGCGAATACCAACAAATCATGAAATGATCTCATAGTTTGTTGAAGGAAGAACGATGGTAAACTAGTTGAAATTGATGTGAATACCAACAAATCATCAAATGATCTCATAGTTTATTGAGGGAAGAACGATGCTGTTATGGGATACAAGGCTTAGATATATAATGATTTAAATGTTTCCTACATAAAATCGGCACAGTTTCATGCAACTCACATCAAATATACATTTGATTTAACTTGATGCATGGGTAAACATATATTCAAACATGCTTAGTCCAAATTCTTCCATACACTTAGGGTGAAATGTTGTCATTTGAGAAACTAGTTTGGACAAAATTGTGTTTCAAAAAGGCCTATTAGTAGGTAACTTCGCAAAATTTTAAAAAATCATAGATTTAAAGATATTTTTTCTATATATAAATAGGAAAAAAAAAATTGAAAAATACAAAAATTCGTAGTAACCCTGAACTTGGAACACCCACAATTCCCTCTATAGCTTTCATGACTAGTTGTGGTACGTGAAGGCAAGCATAGACATACATGGCACCCTACTACCTCATTGCAGGTAACACCTTCTAAGTGGTTCAATTCCTTCACTAAGGTCTTCAATGATCACCTACCAAAATATTAACAACACAATTGACTCAAAAGAGCATCTACTAAGATATTACAACAATGAATTAACATTTGAAGTGGAAAATACATTTGAAGTGGAAAAGGGAATAAAAGAAAAGTAAGAATATCAACATATGTAAAATAGGAAACTATTATTAGTAAATGAGGATAAAATAAGAAATCATGGATTGCTAATTTACTATGTAGATTTTAAATTAGGAAACAATCAGGAAAAAAAGCTGAAAAACTTTCCTTTAATATTGGGGAAATTTGATATAATCATGTTAGGAAATTTTTTTTTTTCCCTCAATTTTCTAATCTTAATTTCCATGATATAACATTAATAAAATTTCAAAGAAATTTGAATAAAAAATAAAAACATAAACCAAAACATTAATTGCACTTTACATATTTTGAAAAATTAAATATACTTACATGAAAATAACAGAAAAAAGAGAAAACAATAGTCTGCAATAATAATATGGAAAAAATGCTATGATTTGTAGCATAGCTCCAATTGATATTAAGAATATGTTATGTCTATAAATAAAAATAATGTTAAATTATAACTTTATATTCTAAATTGATGTTATCTCATAGACAATCCTTCGTGAGTAGTTTTTTAACACTTGGAAAGTGGATGTTCTTAGCTCACCAAGATACTTGGGATAAGCATCAGATTTTAAGCTTTTAACATATGAGAGACCTTCCTTTACTTTTGTAGATACCGAAGTTGTGTACCCAAACATATTTCAATATGGATTATATAATTGCTAAACAGTGGGAATGGGAATCCATTATTATGTGGGGATCATGAACCCCCACATGAGTTCTTTTTTCAATACGGAAAGAAGCAGGTCACCCAGACTTTTACGAATCAAGCGATACTTTTCCAGCGTTCACACATGTTTTGGTGGGTTATGAGAGTCCTACTTTTTAGAAGGTTTGCGCCACCTAACACATTCGGAAAACTTGAAGGAGACGAAAAACTAATTGGTTTAATTAGTAAGAAGATTGAACACCAGGTCGAATTCTTGAGGGAACATTTAAAGAGAAAAGGCCTTAAAAAAGGCTCAACTCATTTACTCAGCTAGACTAACGTTTTTCTATAAAGTTTTTCTATAAAGTTTTTTTTAATCACTAAATATATAAACTCAAAAAACTTAGATTAAAATAACGTTTAATAATTAATTTTGATGATGTATAATTTTTAAAAATTAAAAAACAATGGAGAATTATCATATCGCTCTCGTCTAGATCTAATGATTAAAGGCTATCCAAGCATTTATAAACTACCTATTATTTAAATATCAGCCTGTGGGTCTCAATGTATGCTATATTTTTATATTTAATTTTATTGGGTTTTGGATTTCATATTTTAATCATTTCTTATGTAAGGAACCTCGTCGTAAGGATATTCTTTAGCGAACATTTAAAGGGAAAAAGCCGTAAAAAACTGAACTCATTTACTTACTTGAAAAAAAAGGAAAGCGGCCAGATTCAGGAGCTGTATAAAGGTTAACTAAAACGCTTTTGACTTGATGGAATCTGGTAGAATAATTTGGATCAAAATCGTTATTTAGAGTGCTTAGATCATAATTTCCACAATTTTGGATAGTTCTAAAATTGAACAATTGATCTAGAACAAGCAAATTCCATTTGGCCAAATTACAAAATTACTCAAATACCAATTTCCAACCAAAAATTTATCCACTTTTATCTGGCCCAAAAAAGACCAAGAAATTTAACCGGTTTTATTCCAAAATCCCTTGAAAAGCAGGGCGTTTTGGTTGGTTTTTTATCCTACATGCCAGAGTCCAATTCCAAGGTCAAACATCTCGGAAAGCTGGTTTGAAGATGCACTGCACTTAGGTTGAAATAATATTTATCGACAATTTCGACGGCGGTAGTTGTCGACCTCACTCTGGCACCATCCCATACCATCTCCGCCGGATCACGAGTCTGACACGATTCACTGCTTCCGATGGCTGTAATCTCGGCAACAACACCACACCACACGAAACGCCGTGTCCCATCTCCGCACAGCTGTATCTTCACATTTAATGCACGTAATTTTGAATTTCAGACAGAATGGATAGGGCGGGGCGTTCGAAATTTAAACTTGCCATCCCAGTCCCTCTATAATTCACATTCCCTTTGATAAAGGAGTTGTCTATAGGTTCGACAATATCGCCCAGCCGGAGTGAGGTCGACGACCACCGCCGTCCGGGCGAAATTGTCGAACCTAGAGACAACTCCGTAACGGAGCCCGCAACTCAATACTCATTGACGATAGTTCCACCATGGAACAGTGAGACTTAACACTGAATGTTGGTAGTTTTTACTTTGTACAATTAAATTCGTACGTATTGCAGGTCCAATTAATTGTGGATAGTGAGTTGGTAATAACTAGTTATTAAATTACCCGGCCGTCACCAGTCTTTTCTGTCATCATTCATAAATAATAATGACAGAAAATTACCACTGCACTGAAAATTATATAATAATCACAATTTTAAATTTTATTAATCTTTATAAGTATACCATTTATTTTTCAATTTTTTATATAAAATAAAATCTTACAAATTTGTTATTATTTTAAACAATTTTCAAATTTTTATATAATAATATCAATCATAAAGAAAGTGCATTTAACATGGAAATTAACGACGATCATATTGAGTTTAACATGGAAAATAAGAGCGATCAATATACAGCAATATCCAGCCTGCTGTGGTCAGACCACAGCGCTGTGGGCCGTTGAGTTTAACATGAAAAATAAGGGCTATCAATATCCAGCCTGCCAGCCTGCTGCATACCACACCACAGCGCTGTGGGCCAACGGCGTTGGACCACAAATTAGCCTCAATGGAACTTGTTTCATACAAACAACCAAACAAATAGATGACAACAATACTTTGTATATAGTAGATTTAAAAGGGATAACTGCTCGAGTTATTTATGGGTATCTCTGAAACTTAGTCATTATAAATTACGGGTTCCAATTCTTATAAAAGTCATCATAGGTTATAGGTTCAATTCTTACAATTGAAATTGAACTTAGGTTAGGTTATAGATCCATAAAAACACTCACTCTAGGTTACAGACCCATAAAAACACTGGAATTCTAAAATTTCAATGGAAAACGGACACATAAAATCACTGGAATTTTGAAATTTCTGTAACACTATTCATACTATAACTTACGAAAATGAAAAACGGGCACAACGATATTACTGTAACTTACAAAAATGAAAAACGGACACAACGAATATTACTGTAACTTACAAAAATGAAAAACGGACACAACGGTATTAGCATAAATCCACACTAGGCCAGTCCAGTCCGGACCAACTCGCTATTACATTGTTATATCTATCTATCTATATATCTCTATAACACCGACATATATATCAAAATCTTCAGTCGGAGCCGACAAATCTCTTTCTCATTTGAACGGCAAATTCAGCAATCTCGTCATGATGTGGAAGGATTTTCTTGACGCTCTCTCGCTCCATAGACGCATTCACCCACTCATGAAGCCTTGGGAACTGAGTCTCCAATGGTATCTTCCAGTTCCCCATTGTTTCCCAGGCGAGGAACCAAGAAGCAAATGGGATGAATGCGATATCCATGAACCCAAACTGCTCACCTCCAAAATAAGGCTTAACGCCTTCGGAAAGCTCATTAAGCACTCCTTCCAACAATCCCAGGTATTCCAACAAATTGCGCTTAGCTTCTTCCTGAGCTTCTCCCTTCAACTTCATAATTTGAGCACCGCCATTATCAAAGACCTGCACAAATTAAAGCAATTTAGCCGGCACCATTAATTGATCTGAGATGAAATGAAGAATTGATTCAAGAAATGAGAGCACTTGAATATAAATACCTTCTTGTCTACAAAGTCTGCCCAGAATCTTGCACGAGCTCGCTCATATGGGGTGGCGGGCAGAAAAGGATTGGAAGCAGGCCAGGCCTCGTCGATGTACTCGAGAATGATGAGAGACTCGCAGACAGGGTTGCCGTTGTGGATGAGGACGGGTATCTTCATGTGAACAGGGTTCATTTGCAGCAAAAGGTCGCTCTTGGCGGCGAGATTCTCTTCTTGGTATTCATATTTGACGCCTTTCTCTTCCAATCCAATCAAAACCCTCAAACCGAATGGACTCGCCCATAAGCTCAACACCTTCACTTGCTCCTCTTCATCAACCTTCCCCATTTTCCCCTCTAACAGAACTGAAAATAAATGAGACAACACTTATCTCTGGATATATATGAATGTCTGTCCTGCTTGCTTGAATGCTTGCAGAGCTTTCTACATAGGTAGTTATATATAGTGAGTGAGGAATATTATCTGGAACATCCAGATGGTGCTACAACCATCCATCCATCCATACGTCCCCCTAGTGCATAAGCGATTACGTCACACCTAGTGGGGTCTAAGCACCCAGCGGTGCGTGTGCACCGCTCAACTTTCGCCCGCCTAGTGCGTAAGCGATTACGTCACACCGCAACCTGGCGGTTCCGGCCCCCGGGTGCTCACTGCTCAGTGATCGCCGCTGGAAAAATTATCCAATTTTGGAAACTTGTAATAAAAAATCTTCAATCGTTATATACAATATACACATATTAATTTTCATTATCACTTAATATAATTTTGCAATTCACCTGAGCAACAAAAGATATGGCTGACAGCGACCTCCTCATTCCATAACCGCAACCGCAATCACTTTTGAATTCTAATTGAGCAAGAAACTGTGGCTAACATATTCTGAAGGGAATGTATTTAATAATAAAAAAATCTTCGCATAGTCTTTGTCTTTATTTCAAAGTCTTTTATCTTTATTTATTTTTTAAAAATTGGTCCTGGTCAATGGAACTCGTGGGCCGCATATTTTGAACAATACACATCTAGTAAAAACGTTGCTCGGTACTCACTATGTGGCCGACATATTTTTAAAACTAAAACACATTTATTAAAAGAGAGCAGTTTAAACAGTGCTTTTTTTTACGTTCAAATTATTATATTAATTAGAGGTTCAATGTCTTTTCTTCACTTTTTGTTTTTAGTTATAAATTATTGATTTTTTTATCTACTATGTGCATTTTGATAATAGTGATGGATGGTTAATGTTCAGTGAAATCAACATTTAGGTTAATTGAAAAGAAAAGAAAAAAAATTTATTTGGATTTTTTTAAATTTTATTTATATACTTAAAAAGTTTAGAAAGAAATTTTTTTTGTCACTATAATTAAAAAGCTAGGGGGTTTGTATTATGGCAAAGATAACGAAACTGCAATCTAATGTGGGTGTGAAAAAGTGACTTTCATTCTCAATACTTATAGTCTCACATAAATAACAATCATTTCCACCCATGAAGCTCATAGTGTCACAGGAAATCTTTTCCACCCACAAAACTCCTAGTGTCACATAAAAGAGAAATTCTTTCCACCCATAAAATTCATGAAAATTTGTTCTTATTTTGACTATATTACTTTTTCCTTAAAACTAGTAATTTTTTTTTTTTTTAATTAATTTAAAAGTTTGAGTACGAAAGTTTTCACAATATTTAAAAATTATATTAAACATTCTCAATTATTACTCTTTAAAAAATTACATAGTAATAACTTAGTGATTATTTTGAAGATCTAACAAAATAGTTAAAAAATTTTAAAAAGTTTTATCAAATTTGAATAAAAACTATATCTTTATATATTTAAAAACAAGTCTTCTTTTCCGTTTTCAAAATATAAATATTTAATAATTTGCAATTAGTTAATGTCAATGAATTGGCTAATTTATTGTGCTTTTATGGCGAACTGTTTTCAGGTTTTATGGCGAATTGTTAAAATAAAAATGATTTAAGAAATTAAAAAAAATATAAGGTGGCCAATTGCCCTAATGATTAAATACCCGTCCCAACCCACTCTATGATATTTTTTTTAAAAACAATTCATAAAAAAATCTATAATAGCCATTGTTAATGATTGTTTATGGTGAAATATGTGATTTCGATGTGATTCATTATTCATGACTTTTAATGCGATATGAATTTTTTTTGTCTCCCATGTTGGCACCAAAAGCTTCAAGCTCGAATGATTAAGGCAACCTATATTCAATGGTAAACCTATATTCAATGGTAATGGTCAAAATTGGTTTGAACAAGCCTAGAAATTGGGGTGTTACTTCTACTTAGGTTTGGAATTTCAAATATATTTTGCTTGTCAAAAGAAAATTTTATGACGGTTTTGTATATTTTTTATATATATATGTCATTTTACCTTTTACACAAATTCATAAATGTCAAAATTATTTACATTTTAATATAAGATTTTAACTCAAAACAAATTCTCTTATATTTTGATATAAAATTTCAATTTTAATAATATAAATTTTTGCAAAAAGAAATACACCAAAACTCAAATCATATTATACATAATAAACTTTTATATTTTAGCCAAACTATATTTCAACGGCATATATAATATATAGTAGCAAGATCATAATTTTTGAATTTGATGTGTGGAAAAAATCTCAAAATCTAGTAAATGCACATGGAACATTAAACAACTCTTTCTTTCTCGCTAAATATGAAGTTAATAAATTTCAGCTCAAAATCCATATTGCAAATTCAAGAAGCCATTTTTCAAGGAGAATTGTGATGTATCAAAAAAAATGTAAAATTGTTTGAATTTTTTTTAAGGAGAATTGTAATTTTGAATGAATCTTAATCTTTTCATTAATTTTTCATTTGGAATTAGATAAAATTTATAAAAAAAATTGTTTTACTATATATTGATGTCAAATCAAATTTATGATAAAAATTCCATTTGTTACACAACTAAATTATACTATCAAAATATCAAAATCTTTATTTTAAAAGATTATCATTTCCATACCAATTATATTCCATTAACTAATCCTTTATTCACATTTCCTTTTCCATTTTTGTGGAAACATATTAAATAGTCATTAACCCAGATAAAAACTTAGAATATAAACAATAATTCATGTAGATTTCTCACTTAATTCATGACATTTGAAATTGAGAAGGCTAAAACACAGTAATGGCGAACCATAAATTAAACAGATCATGCCAGAATCATGAGAAGAGAGGCCCAATTGCTACCAAAAGTTACGTGTGTTTTAACATATATGCGGTTAGAATATATGATCCTATCCATACATATGATAACATATATAGGTTAAACATATGATAACATAGATAACATATAGGTTAAACAAACGTAACACACGTATATATATAATGGATTAACATATATATATATAATGGATGTCTATTTTTTAAATTCTTAAAAATTGTACACTACATATAAATGTATAGCGGTTTTTTGTTTTTTTTGTTGAATTAAATCTATAAAAAATGGTTCATGGAGTAATTGATTAAGTTAAGCAATTGGTACATATGTTTGAATGTTGCATAAACATAGACTTTCACATCTAATTTACTACTAGTGACATTTTTAACTCCCAACATGTTTATTTACTATTGCAAGAGCAGGAAGAGCAGGGACTTGCTGCATTGCAACTATTTCTCTTGTTATATTAATTATAGGTTCAATGTTTTTTCATCATTTTTTGTTTTTAGTTATAAATTACTGATTTTTATATTTACTATGGGCATGTTGATAATAATGATGGGATGGTTAATGTTTAGTGAAATGTTGATTGAACTTTAAAAAGAAAAAGAAACAAATTATTTGGATTCTCTAAAATTTTATTCATTTACTCAAAAAATTTAGAAAGAAACTTTTTTGAAAACAATGCTCATAGTCTTACATAAATGGCAATCCTTCCCACCCACCAAGCTCATAGTGTCACATAAATGAAAATCCTTTATACCCACAAAACTTATAGTGTCACATAAATGGAAAATTATTTCCACCCATAAAGTTTATAAAAATTCGTTCTTATTTTGACTATATTATTTTTTCTTAGAACTAGTAAAATAATTTTTACTTTTAATTAATTTAAAAGTTTGAATATAAATATTTTCACAAAATTATATTAAACATTCTCAATTATCACCCTTTAAAACATTATATAGTAATAATCTTAAAGATCTAACCACATAGTTAAAAATTTGTAAAAAGTATTATCAAATTTGGATAAAACTATATATTTAAAAACAAGTCTTCTTTTAATTTTTCAAAATATAAATATTTAATTTACAATGAGTTAATGCCAATGAATTG
Source organism: Larix kaempferi (assembly GCA_027924585.1). NCBI lineage: Eukaryota > Viridiplantae > Streptophyta > Pinopsida > Pinales > Pinaceae > Larix > Larix kaempferi. Next base: position 395,457 of record BSBM01000316.1, on the reverse strand, counting down.
GCTAATTTAATGTGGTTTTGTGGCGAATTGTTTTCAAGTTTTATGGCAAATTGTTATTAAAATAAAAATTTAAATAAAAAAAATATCACGAATTGCCCTAGTGATTAAATACCCGTCCCAACCCACTATCTATAATTTTTTTTAAAATAATTAATAAAAAAATCTATAATAGCCATTGATAATGATTGTTTAGTGAAAGATGTGATTTCGATGTGATTCATTATTCATGACTTTTAATGCGATATGAATTTTTGTGTCTCTCATGTTGGCACCAAAAGCTTCAAGCTCGAATGATTAAGGCAACCTATATTCAATGGTAATGGTCAAATTTGGTTTGAACGAGCCTAGGAATTAGGTGTTAGGCTTCCAGTTATCCTTTCACTATAGCCTTATAGTCTTTCCCAACACATTAAGCAGCTCGTGGTTGTCTCGTCCTTACACTAGATAGGTTCAAACTCTGACCTTTGCACTATAAGAATTCACGGGATGCACTTTGAATAGGATTTTGATCATGACTTTTGGGTTAGAAGAATTCAAGGATAAACTTTGAATAGGAGTTAAGGTGTGTTGATGATTGTAGCATCGGAAGGTATTCTCATATGCCATGTTGGTCAAGAAGACCACATTAATAATAATAATATTTAATAATAATAATAATAAATAGTTATTATGAAATAATATTTCGACCAATAACAAAAGCATGTGTCCTTTCACTTCATTGGTTATAAAATAAAAGTCATGAACTCACCATTCGAATAACGAGGAATTCATGTATTTTTTTCTCTATAGCGAAAAATCAACATGGTATCAGAGCTGTGGTTTCGAGAGGAGTAAAACTATGTCATGCACAACACCCACACAGTCCACCACACGCCAACAAAGGGAAGAACCCTAACCTGCACAATGAATAGCACTATGCGGGAGAGAGGGACATTGTGGAAATCAGTGCAAATGTTTGGAAGGTAGAAGGTTGGGCGACGAAGAGAAGGGCGTCCACCCGATGGGCCGCACACATGCTACACTGATGCAGTCAACGAGTTTTTGTTTTCTCCCTAGTTCGAGAGGGCTATGAAATCTTGATGTTTTGAGCCACACGCATGGCCCACAACCTATATTTTTCATAATTAGAGGAGACCTTCTTGAAGATGATATTATTTTGAGTTTATATTCCAAGGTATAATGGTCGAGTTCCTTAATAAAATTTGTCAAACGAAATGGTTTATTTCCATTCGAAATCAAATTTCTAAGCATGCTCAATAAATCTGTCATTGCAACCCATGAAGTCAAGAGGAATCTGCATGTCAAACTAACATCATTGTCTCCTATTGTCTCTTCAAATTTTGCAACATTAGGTCAACGTTGTGGCATTGGCAAGTTGTGATTGGGTTCCGATGCTATGGATGGGTGTTTTGTGCAAATGTTACCATTGGGCCTTTGGTGGTTACTGCATTATGACCTGTGACAAAATTTTCTATTTGATGATTGTTGAGCCGAAACAATGTGTACTAGATTTTATAATGGCTGGTGCAGACTGTTGGGTATGTGTTATATTCTCTACATGTATGTGAAGGGGAGAGTGAGGTTGTCAGCGGCACAGGTGACGATACCTCCGGCACCTTCACGAAAATGACTTGGAGATCATTTTCGTTTATGAGCGTATTGAGCAAAATTTTTGGGGATCGCATGTAATTTTTGGGGATTATTCTAAAAATATGTAATTTAATCCCGGTTAAGGGATTGGGGTCTATTGATTAATCCGGGTTAACGGATTAGGGTTTTGGATGTTGTAGAATTCCTATAATGTATTGTGAAGGATTCATAATGAGATGATGAGAAAAATAGGAGTGGTGGCTCCAAGGTTTGCTGGTTTTCCTGGTTAAGGGTTTCCAGGGTAAATCTCTGTGTACTATGTGTGAATGTTGTGGTGTAATCTCTGGTTTGCTTAAAAGAATATGTATGCTTTGCTTCTGTACACATGTTTAAACTTACATGTAGTATCAGAGCTCGATTTATTTGGTTTCAGGGGGATGCCTCTGTTGCTAAGGGTTCGACGCGATTGATAGATCTTGGGTCTATGTTAAACCCGGGTTTAGTGGGAGCTTTGCAATCTCGATTTGTGCATTGAAATAGAATGGAAAGCAGTTCAAGAATTGAGATCGATAAGTTTAACGACCAGAAATTTGAGCTATGGAAGCTCAAAATGGAGGATCTTCTTGTAGATTGGGATCAGTGGGTTGTTGTGGATCCGGGTACACAACCCACTGGAACTTCAAAAGAAGATTGGGAGAAATTAGATAGAAGGAAGAGGAGTACAATTCAATTGTGCTTATCAGAATCTGTGTTATTGATTATATCCAGAGAAGATATTGCATTAAAGCTTTGGACAAAACTAGGAAGTTTGCATCAATCAAAATCCCTTGTGAACAAGTTGTTTCTACAAAAGAAATTGTGTCACCTCAGAATGGATGACAATGACACAGTGACAAAGCATCTAAATGCCTAGAATACTCTGGTAAGTCAAATAACCTCTGTTGGAATTAGAATGGTTGAAGAAGATAAGTGTATTACATTAATGTGTTCTTTTCCAGATTCCTGGGACAATCTAATTGTGGCAATAGGAAGTGCTAATTTAGCAACTTTAAAATTTGATGAAATAGTATCATCCTTGCTATCAGAAGAGATGAGGCGGAAAGTGTCACATACCCAAGTTCTAGAAATTTTATGTTATTGAGAAAATATTATGTTTTATTTTTATTGTAAAATTTTATGACTATTGACCAAGTGGGGTCATGGATGACTGTAATTAATTACTTTGAATATTTTATTATGAATAAATAAAAGTGGAGACAAACATCCAAAGGAGACTGTTGAATGAGTGTTCACTGACCCACTAGGGGGAATGGACTATGGTGGAGAGAAATTTGACACTTGGCAGCATCCTCAACTCACTCTAACTGTTGCAGGGGGCAACTTCCCTACTTTTATGGTCATGTTCTCCAAGAAAGTGGAACTGAGCAGGTGGCTCATTTACTGAAATAAACTGACCAAAGACCTAGGCATGCTACTTATCTATCCATCAAATTCAGCAGGAGGTTGTTCATTATTCCTACCTTGTGATAATTTCTATACACAAGAGATTTAATGAGGGGAAAGTTAGTAGTGAGTGAGTGAATTAAGACTGCATTCTGAACTAGTGTAGACACATTGTTGAGTTCAATATTGCTAAAGGCAGGAAGTACTGCTGTTGGTGATTCTGCTAAGTTGCAAAGGAATTTATTCCAATACTCCACACAGCATCTTCGCCCTGGTGGTTCAGTGAACAGGCTCGGGGGTCCTAAGGCAAGTAACTTTGTTGTCTTCAGGAATTGGTTGGGTGGAATGGGCTCCTTTGGCTATTTGTTTCTTCTTCTACAGTTCCAGGTTCATATTGTGTTATCTTCTTTACTTCTTCCATGTTAGTAAATTAAATAGGAATGTATTTGTTATCAATTCTTCTCATTTAATCTAAGATATTCTGCCTTAGTTAGTGAACATTTTAGGGTGTGTGCAAGAAGATGAGGGTCACTTTAGATGCAATGCTACTTTTTCAAAACTTGTTCCTGATACATAAAAACATAACGCATTTATGATATTTAGCACCTGCCATGGTAAGAGCCGAGCCTGACATGTCACTGGACATGTAGTATAGGTAACCATAACGCATACGTGTTATAGAACTACAACACGCGTACGCATTATGTAGTTACAAAATGCGTACTCGTTATTGAAATCTAAAATCAATTTAAAAACACAGTCCCGACCACCCCCGACCACCTGTGGCGCTCTTCACGCATCAAAAACACGAAATAGAGGTTGGACGAGGACGGTTTGTGTGCCTTGAAGTATCGGTGGAGCTCGATTTAGCTGGAGGGGAGGCAAATTCACTGGTGGATTGTCATCTAATTAGGTGATTCATCCACCCATACCATTTTTTTGTCATTTCTTAACCTAAATTACTATTTTTTTATTGTTTAAAACAACCTAGTTTTGTAATATTGATAAAATTGGGAATAACCCAATCTCTAATTAAATTCACATCTCCCTCAACCAAGATGAGTGAATAATTAAAATGAATCCCTTTTCAAAAACTCAAAAATTCCTAATCCAACCAAAAATTGAAAAAAATAGAACTCCCCCCTTTCTACAATGTATCCATCTAAGTCACCTGACACGAGGACACGGGACACGAGTGTCCCCATAGGACACGGTGACCCCCGAATTAGGACACGTTTTATATACATATATATATTTTTAAAATATATTAAAATTTAAAAATATAGACATATAAATCCAATAAAATTTAACATTTACAATTACAAATATTCAATAGAAATTACATTTACAATTACAAATATGAAATATTCAATAGAAATTACATTTACAATTACAAATATGAAATATTCAATAGAAATTAGATCATTCACAAATCACAACACATTTGTCATTCACAATCACAAATCACAACGAGACATTGAGACACATAGATGCACGTCAAAGACTCAGAACCATATTTCTCATTAAGTCATAAAAATCAAAATGTATTACATAGATGTCGGAATGCCACTGGGCACTGGCAAATTCCAAATAGACTAATAGTCTAATAGTCTAATAGTCTAATAGTCTAATAGTAAATACAAAAAAGGAGTGGATCAAGATGGAATAATCCCATTTGTCAATGACTCAATAGTCCTCCTCCATGCCTGAATCAACAAACTCATCATTGCCCTGATCCTCCTCCTCCTCCTCCTCCTCTCTGCCAATCTGACTAACTACATCTGCTGGTGTGGAGGATGACCCCTCCATACGATCACCCTCATCAAAAATGACCAGCTCTAGCACTGGATCATTAAGATCCATGTTGGATAATGCCAACTCAATACTGCTGTCCAAACCCATCTCATCAGGAAAGACATCCCACATCTGTGTCTTTCCCTTCGCCCACTCCTCCCTCTTCTTGTAAATAAGACGAAGGATGGAGTGCACATACACCATCGTCTTTGCCCTGGACTGCTCAAGCCTGCTCTTCTTCACATTGTACAAGTTCCCATATGTGCTCCAATTCCTCTCACAACAAGAGGATGAAGTAACTTGAGAGAGGACCCTCAAAGCTATCTTTTGTAGAAAAGGGAATGTTACCCCATGAGTTGTCCACCAAACAAGGGGTTTCTTAACCCTCATGTCTCTAACCACCTCATATCCTCTAAATCTCCCAGTGCCACTAGAAACTCATAAAATTCCTCCTCCACCACCTCAAGGTGGTCTCTATCCTGAAGTAGCCATCTAAATGTTATCTTCCTCCCCTCTGAGATCTCTCCATCCATGTGAGGAGGGACTCTGGATGAGGGCCCCAACCCACCACTGAGCCAATCCTAAGCATAGAACTTGGGGTTCAATGAGTGGTCCAAGCGATGCAAAGGTGTGCAATTCTTATCCCACCTGGAGATAAGAATGCCCTGTATGATGGACCATAAGTTCTCTGTCGATGTCTCATACTCAGCAAACTCATTCTTCATAACAATGGTCCTCATGGACTCAATCATGGAATCCCACCCCTCATAAACATCTCCTAGGATGGGTTGGTCAGTGTCTACAAACCGCAACAAAGAAATGATTGGCTCCATGATCTTGGTGCTAAGGACTACCCTATCCCACCAACCATCATCTAAAACCGTGTCCCACGTGACACGGGGACCCTGTTGGACGTGTTCAGTTACTTAGGTATCCATCCACATGAAACCCAAATTTCCAACCCTCAAAGGCCATTTCCCATGATACTAATTAAATAATTTTCCTTGGTAATGGCCATAACAAGATGAAAGGCATGCACAAGCGTGAATAGAAAAAATGCAAAAAACATTAGTAACTTGGTTTCTCAAAATTTCATCACAATCATTTGTCCATGAACATAATCAAAATTTCATCAGAAGTGTATGTAGCTATACATTGCCTCTTAGTTAAGCACCCTTGACTAAATGCCAAAACACATTAACAAAGTGTCTCTCGGGCCTGCCCTATCCACACCCTCGATCAATCTACTCAACGCTCAGGGACCGTCGATTCAACTGAAAGACTTCATATAGAAAATCACTATGTTTTTTATTTAATTTTTTGAACTTGCCATACAATGTAGAGATCGATTTTGTAGAGAGGAATTGTCTCTGTTTTGAGAAGTTGACATTGTTGTTATTGTCATTCTAGTCACAATCTCTAGTTGATTATTCAACATCTTAATCATTGATAGTCATCTCAAGTACATATGTAATCATATTGGCAAGACAAACTCATACATATCCATTTCATTCCATGCCACTTTGTCCTCCCTTCCAACCACAAGGCGTAATATGTTGAAATCAATAAATTTAATGTTATCTTATGAAGTTGATGGAAATATTGTTTTCTGCAATGGACGTAAAGGCCAAAACATGTCAAAATAGCACTCCTAAATTCTAAGAAGTTTAAACCCAAGTTTGCATGGAAAAGTCACCAATGAGGGTTAAGAAGTGCCTTAACTTCTAGAAAGAAGTTGAACGAAACTTACTTTTTAATTGTTAAATGTTTAATTTTAAGTTTTAAATGTATGTAAGTGAATGCCATTAAATTGCTTACTTGAGTTTGATTTAATACATTTTCAATTTTGAAGAGACGTCATTATATACCATGTATATGTTTCTAATGATTTTCGTATTGATGTCTTTATTGCAGTTGCGGCTATGGACACCAATGCCGAGATACTGATTGAGCTTGCCCACTTGAGGGGCATTAGTGCAGCTTTTAGTGGTGGTGACAGGATTCGCCACTCGCTTGCATCAACCTTGGATGCAATTGTTGACACCATTTCACAGTCTAGCAATGTACTATATGATATTACATCATATAGAGAAAGAAAAAGACAACAATATGCTAATAGGCTAGACTACAATGCAATAAAAAAGTTGAAAATATCCAAAGAGCTCATATTTGCATTGTTTAGGGACCCTCGGATGGGGGAAATCTCAAATGCAAACAGGCCTCATATCTCCATTGAGTGGTGCACGTTTCAACCATTTGTTGATAACTGGATGGACAGATGGTACATGGTTTTTGATATGCCACCACACAACAACAGGGAAATTCCCTTGTATTTCCTTCGAAAGATGTACGCAGAGTTCGTGTTACATAAACACATAAACTATTTTGACATCTTGCAGTTTCAGGGGATCAATGGGGGGGTGCCCCAAAACCAACCCAATGCGAGGCTTCGAGACCAGTATCGCCCTATCCCTGCACCTCGCAGGAAGTTTCCTGGTCCAGATGTCCCACCTGCACATCGTATTATTCCACAGACATGGGATTCATTTTTGAGTTTGGCACAGGCGGTTGTTCGCCATGGCACTATGGTTCAGCATATGGGTGAGGAAGGGACATCTATCCCTGGTGTGGTACATACACCAGCTCGTCACCATGCAGGACCATCAACTAGTGCAGGACGATCAGGACCATCCACTAGTGCAGGACCATCGACACATCCCCATCCTAGTACTAATCCTCACGAGTGCACATCATGTGGTCATCCCTGCTATGGTCTTGCCTCAGATGTTGCCTTCAGTGGGTTTTTGAGAGAGGTATGTTGATGGTTAATTGTAATAAATTCTTCATTTATTTTCGTCTTTGTACACATATATATAGTTTGAGCTAATATATTAATTTTGTGAACTTGCAGTTGATGCTTTATGCCAGCAGCAACGTCCCAGAGCTAGATGTTCCAGACTCTATAGGGGGGCATGATGCTACCCATTTGGTAGGCCCATCTTATATAGCACCTATTGCCGTATCTCACACCGAGGTAAACATTTTAAAATTTTAGTTTTTTAATACTTGTTAATTTGTTAATTTCCACATACTTTACATTTTAGTTCACTAATGCTATCTACGGTCTAATATTTACAATTATTAAACTTGCAGACGACAGATCCTTCACTGGGGCAAGGTAATGTGGAGGTAGCACCCATGGTCGTACCATCCCATGAAACATATGGGCTCCAGGTAAATAATTAAAAATGACATTTTTTAAATACATGTTTGTTTGTTGAATCATGCATGTCTAACTACATGAACACTTGCTGACTATAGGCACCATCCGAGACATCTGGACCATTGCCTGGATTTGTATCTCCCTCCAGGCCATTCGTGAACAAGGGTCGTGTGTATGTGAGGTGTTCTACTCCTAGAAATACTCCAGCTGCCCACGACCATGGGCTTACTCACACCATGGTAATGTATATCCTTTGATGATATTTGTTGTTTAACTTGAAATCCATTGCATAAATCGTTTTTGTTAATGTTTGAATTGCATGTTTACTACATCAGGAACCCGAGTTGTCTACTGAAAACCTCGCATCGATGGTTGATGCAGCAATCAGTGCTGCATCTGCAATGGCAACTGATCACACACAGGTATGTAACTATTTCAACATTATCTTTACATATTTTATTATTGTTGTCTATTGTTCATTCATGCATTTCTAACTATTTCAACATTTTTTCATTGTAGCCACCACCAGCAGGAGCATTTCCTGGCCCCCCTGGTTCGACCATCCTGGATGTTCAACCAACGGCTCCATCTGCTACACAAGCAACACAATCTCCTTTGTCAGTTGAGGTGAGATGTCCTTTAGTGACCAAGTGTTTCATGCACTTTCCATGTACCAGTTGATAATTGTTGAGTTAATTGTTGAGATAATGTATTAGTGTACATAGTTAGTTGAATTTAACAATTGATATTTAATTTGCAGGATCCAGAGATGCACACTGATCCTATAGATGTGCTTAGAGGATCAACGTCGGGAAAGAACAAGAGGAAGCTTGAGTTTTGATGTGTCTTATGGGATATATGTACATTTGGATACATGTACATGTGGCTTTGATAGTTTTGGATAGTTTTGGACACATGTGCTTTTGAATACTTTTGTATATATATGTATTTTTCGATACATTCACTTTTGGAGACATGTACATTGACTTTATTGTGCATGTATTTTTGGAGACATGTACATTGACTTCATTGGATACATGTACTTTTGGAGACATGCACTTTTGGATACTTTTGGATATATATGTACTTTTGGATACATGTACTTTTGGAGACATGCACATTGACATTTCACTTATAAATGAATGATACATTTCACTTTGTATTTGTTCTTCGGTTTCCACATGTTCTTGTGTCAATCTAATGTGTTGATTTGTTTGGATTATCTATTACTCATGAATGCGCTATGTCAAAAGAACAAATTATTATATTTAAAGGTTTCAACGAACTCACTACATGCGTGCACTAATTGGTATCTAATTAAAATTTGTGATTTTGGATGATCATTACAAGTTATGTCAAAGTTCTTGCTCGTGTAATTTAATCAAACTAAATGCAATACAATGTTTTTCAAGGTTTCAACGAACTCACTCATGCACACTAATTGGATAGGTGTAATTCAAATTTGTGAGTTTGGATGATTAAATTACAAGTTAAGTCAATGTTCAATTGTAATTTAATAAAACTAAGTGCAATACATGCTACACATTTCATCAACGCCCAATATTTGATTGTACAATTAGATTCAACACTACATAGGAGTAACTACATACAAGTGCTCAAAGCAACATTGGTGAAAGGAACAAACGTTACCTCGGGATTCGAGAAATAAAGTGCCTTCTAATGTTGGTTGGGAAGGATATGCTTGGTTATCCTTATGGCTTGGAGGTCATCTTCATGTAGATAAGTACTCTTGTTGTCATGTGTCATTAAGATTTTTTCATGTGGTAAAACCCTTCAGGGTCAGGGTTTGTTCATGGTTTCATTGTACTTGATTTCTAAACATATAATTATTCTAAGAAAGGTTGCTAGGTTTTCTTCCCTATGAGGGTTTCCCGGGATAAAATGTTGTGTCTCTTGTCCCTGAACAACATTTTCATGCGACTTGCAGCTCGACATAGCCTAGAAACCGGATGCCGGACTAACGAACCGTCGGCTCCGTTGGTCCACTGGCATGCGATTACCTCTAGGGGGCCCTCTCCCTCGTCTCCCCATGGCCCCATGGCTTCATTGTGCATTCATTTCGTAAACTAGGGTTTTGCACAATTTCATTGCATGCAATCTCGCATTGGTGGGTCAACTCTGCAAGAACCTCCCTCGAGCCAATGTTGGCAGTGTTCCCATGTCGACATTTCCCAAACACACTTGCAAGAGCCAACGACACGCAATCTTCTTGCTATGTTTGCTTTTTGGCTCCCAAGCGGAAATTCACCAAGTGTCCCTGAACGACATTTTCCTGCAACTTGCAGCTCGACATAAATCAGAAACTGGATGTCGGACCGATGAACATTTGACTCCGTTGGTCTCCTAGCGTGCGATTACCTCTATAGGGCCCTCTCCCTCGTCTCCCCATGGCCTAGTGACTTCATTGTGCATTCATTTCGTAAACTATGGTTTTTCTCAGTTTAATTGCATGCAATCTCGCATTGGTGGGTCAACTCTGCAAAAATCTCCCCCGAGCCAGTGTTGGCAGTGTTCCCATGTCGGCATTGCCCACACACACTTACAGGAGCCAACAGCACGCAATCTTCCTGCTCCCTTTGCTTTTTGGCTCCCGGACGGAAATTCACCAAGTGTCCCTGAGCAGAATTTTCATGCGACTTGCAACTCGACATAACTCGGAAACCGGATGTCAGACCGACGAATCATTGACTCCGTTGGCCTCCTAGCGTGCGATTACCTCTAGGGGGCCCTCTCCCTCATCTCCCCATGGCCCAGTGGCTTCATTGTGCATTCATTTCGTAAACTAGGGTTTTGCTCAGTTTAATTGCATGCAATCTCGCATTGGTGGGTCAACTCTGCAAAACCTCCCCCGAGCCAGTGTTGGCAGTGTTCCCACATCGGCATTTCCCACACACACTTGTAGGAGCCAACGGCACGCAATCTTGCTCCTCTGTTTGCTTTTTGGCTCCCGGATGGAAATTCACCAAGTGTCCCAGAACGACATTTTCATGCGACTTGCAACTTGACAGAACTCGAAAACCGGACGTCGGACCGACGAACCATCAACTCCGTTGGTCTCCTGCCGTGCGATTACCTCTAAGGGTCCCTCTCCCTCGTCTCGCCATGGCCCAGTGGCTTCATTCTGCATTCATTTCGTAAACTAGGGTTTTGCTCAGTTTTATTGCATGCAATCTTGCATTGGTGGGTCAACTCTGCAAAACCCTCCCTCGAGCCAGTGTTGGCAGTGTTCCCATGTCGGCATTGCCCACACACACTTGCAGGAGCCAACGGCATGCAATCTTGCTGCTCCGTTTGCTTTTTGGATCCTGGACGAAAATTCACCAAGTGTCCCTCAATGAAATTTTCATGCGACTTGCAACTTGACATAACTCGAAAATCGGACGTCGAACCGACAAACCATCGACCCCGTTGGTCTCCTGGCATGCGATTACCTCTAGGGGGGCCTCTCCCTCGTCTCCCGATGGCCCAGTGGCTTCATTTTGCATTCATTTCGTAAACTAGGGTTTTGCTCAGTTTAATTGCATGCAATCTCACATTGGTGGGTCAACTCTGCAAAAAACTCCCCCAATCCAGTGTTGGCAGTGTTCCCACATCGGCATTTCCCACGCACACTTGCAGGAGCCAACGACATGCAATCTTGCTGCTCCGTTTGCTTTTTGGCTCCCGGACGGAAATTCACCAAGTGTCCCTGAACGACATTTTCATGCGACTTGCAACTTGACATAACTCAGAAACCGAATGTCGGACCGATGAACCGTCGACTCCATTGGTCTCCTAGTGTGCGATTACCTCTAGGGGGCCCTCTCCCTCGTCTCCCCATGGCCCAGTGGCTTCATTGTGAATTCATTTCGTAAACTAGGGTTTTGCTCAGTTTTATTGCATGCAATCTCGCATTGGTGGGTCAACTCTGCAAAACCCTCCCCCGAGCCAGTGTTGGCAGTGTTCCCATGTCGGCATTGCCCACACACACTTGAAGGAGCCAACGGCACGCAATCTTGCTGCTCCGTTTGCTTTTTGGCTCCTGGACGGAAGTTCACCAAGTGTGCCTGAACGACATTTTCATGCGACTTGCAACTCGACATAACTCGGAAACCGGACGTCGGACCAACGAACCGTCGACTCCGTTGGTCTCCTGGCGTGAGATTACCTCTAGGAGGCCCTCTCCCTCGTCTCCCTATGGCCCAGTGGCTTCATTGTGCATTCATTTCGTAAACTAGGGTTTTGCTCAGTGTGGGAGTGTGCAATTTTTGCACACGAGGGTCAATTTTGGACAATCATCCACCGGGAATATATGGATAGTGTTCCTAGCCCGAACCTGCCTAGACACACCTGTAGGACTCCCCGAAACTCGGTTTTGTTGCACGGTTGGAGTTCTATGCCCCCGGCAGGCATCCAGCAGGTGTTCGTGAAGGCCTTCTGGCAGGGAGACGGGACGAGCCATAGAATGAAGAATATGGCTCGGATCAATGAACCGTCAACTCCGTTGGATTTAGCACGCCGAGATAGTGCCAGGGGTGCCCCTCCCCTTCGGCTCGGTTTCCCATGTGTCACCTTGCAGGTCCATCTTGAAAACTAGGGTTTTGCTTAGTGTGGGAGTGTGCAATTTTTGCACACAGGGGTCAACTTTGGAAAATCATCCACCGGGCGGGCATGGCTAGTGTTCCCAGCCCGAACCTTCCTAGACACACCTGCAAGACTCCCTGGAACCTGGTTTTGTTGCACGGTTGGAGTTCTATGCCCCCGGCAGGTATCCAGCAAGTGTCCCTGAAGGCCTTTTGGATGTGAGACAGAACGAGCCATAGAATGACGACCGTGGCTCGGATCGACGAACTGTCGACTCCGTTGGATTTAGCACGTCGGGATAGTGCCAGGGGCGCCCCCCCTGCGGCCCGGTGGCCCATGTGTCACCTTGCAGGTCCATCTTGGAAACTAGGGTTTTGCTTAGTGTGGAAGTGTGCAATTTTTGCACACGGGGGTCAACTTTGGAAAATCATCCACCAGGCAGGTATGGCTAGTGTTCCCAGCCCGAACCTACCTAGACACACCTATAGGACTCCCCGGAACCCAGTTTTGTTGCACGGTTAGAATTCTATGCCCCCGGCAAGTATCCAGCAAGTGTCCCTGAAGGCCTTTTGGGTGCGAGACGGAACGAGCCATAGAATGACGACCCTAGCTCGGATCGACGAATCGTCGACTCCGTTGGATTCAGCACGCCGGGATAGTGCTAGGGGTGCCCCTCCCCTCCGGCTCGGTGGCCCATATGCCACCTTGCAAGTCCATCTTGGAAACTAGGGTTTTGCAGGTCCATGATGATGATGATGGTGATGATGATGAAGATGTTGATGATGATGGCTTGGTCTAAGGTGGTGCTCTCAAATAGCTAATTCATTATGAAATATTTAACAAGACATGAATTAAATTTAATATAAGTGTATTGTTTAATATAGTGAGCATGAATTGAATTAATTTTGTTGGGTGAAGCCAATAACCAACATGATGAACATAATATAATTTTAGGGTTTACTGATCATATGTAAAAAATGGCATATTCATAAACTTGAAATACAAGAGAACTTTTGGCATATTTATAAACAACGTAAACGTAAATTTGGCATATCAAGAACACAAAATTGACATATTCATATGAAACATACATGTGAAAATTGAACTTATATCAATATTCAATTACAAATAGTATAAATAGTATAGTATTAAAAGTATGTAACGTACCTCATCATGCTAGATCCCACCTATTATCATACAACCAAGTCCTCCGGATAATCTCTTATACTGATGGTCTCCATTAGTCTCTTGTGCTCTATATCCGGTAAGAAGTAGCGTACCTTCGATGTATTTCGACTAGGCATTGTTCGTACCTGGAGGTTTGTGCCAATGATTAAGTTGGTAAAGTGATACACACTTGCACCTGGTTTGTAATCCCTGTAAACATATCCACCCTTCTTTCTTGCATTGCTGTCCCATGTCAAGTATTCACCTTTAACAACCATAGACCCAGTTGGAAAGTGGTTGTTTTCATCGTTAGTCATGGACATAATGAGGGTTTTCTTTCCATCTATACAGCGTGCCAACCAGTAATCATCACCCCATTCAGTATCTTTTGAGGCAACCACTGCGTATATGTGCCCTGCATTTAATGATTGTAGGTATATGATCAAAATATTTTTCGTGCGATATAAGGCCATTAATGTGCATTTGAAGACTACGTAAACAAACAAAAAATGTTAATGAAATGCATCATACCGGGTTGTACAAGGTCTGAGACATGATCAAAATATGCAGAAATAGATGATTGGTCTTCTTCCAACGGAGTTAACTCAACAATTGCATGCTGATCACGTGGAAGTGATATGCGATCCCATCCATCAACCCAATCCAATGATTCACACCCATCCCAGTCACCATCACAACAAGGCGGGCAAAAACAAGCGAGTTTTCTGGTCCAAATTTCAAATACTAGGTTATCAAAGCTTCGAACCGAATGAAAGCCATGAGTCCCAGGCACAGTCTTGCATTCCCATGCATGTGAACGATCTATGTCTACCACCTCCCAAAAAAATCTCTCCACATGTCTCTTTCTTGTGGATTCTACTCGCATAGTTGATTCCTCTCCCATTACTGACGTGCACCACTTGACTGTAGATTGAGAATTTAGAATAGTAGATTCTGTAGATACTTTCAATTCCTCTCTTCATAGGGTTGTTTTGACACATGCTTCAGCTCCATCATGCTCTCCTTTACCATGCCCAGTCTCAAAATACTTCCACATATGTGGCACTTTGTAGTTTTTATGCAATGAACACAACCACTAAAATATGCATGCATTTTTGAACTGACCAGCACACCCATCAGACCAAATCCAGTGTCGATCCATCTGTATGTTCCTTCCCTTCAAGTGATCATAGAACATGATGAAGCAATGACGTACATAGTGGAAGTCGTGGCACCTATCATCACTTATGTAGAAGTGATATTCCTTCAGAATTTCTCTTTGCTCTTCATTGCTATTTGGGCCATGCCTATATGTGATATGGACCATCAAGGAAACTTGCTCAGAGTGATAATACTGACTTTGGATCTCATTTTGAGGTTGCAGAGTGTAGTTCTTGGCAAAATCAACAACTGAAAGTATAGTACCAAGGGGAAATGTATCTCTGCATATTCTAAACTTCTCATCCTGCCATCGTGCCACGTGGACATGCTGAACATATTGATGTGTCTTTTCAATAAATTCCTTGATGAAGTCACTAAATTGTACCTGGTGACACAAAATGATCTCAATGTCAGTTTTTTGTTGTAAGTAAGGATTGAAATGTAACCATTACAACATAATTTTATAGATATAAATGCATACCTGAGATGTCACCAATTGTGTTTTTTTCCTTTCTTTCCCTGGGACTATTTCATAGTTGATATATTTGAAACGTTTCATGTCTGTAACCATTTTCCCAAATTCACTGTCTCCATTCTCATGCATACATTGGCTAAATAATGCCAATCCAGCACAGTTGGAGCATGTTCCATCCAAACAAGATTTTGCATAGTATGTTTGCCCCTCGGGCCTATTGCACATGATGCTATGAATGAATTCTCTTGATGAAGTCGGTGGTATTGTCATGGAGCAATCTTGCACTTGGTTAGTATGCAACACACGACGAATGTACAAAAATGTTTCATAGTAATATTCATATTCTACATGGTATCTACAACAACAAGTGTTACGAAGAGTATATATTCTAACATACCATGGCTTACATTTCTCAAAATATCTTTGCCCCAAGTTCAATTGTCTATGCTCAATCCTAAATTTCTTGTAAAGTTCTGTGTGTGTTATATCAAGAAGATGCTTAGTATGTGGTTCACGATCCTTTGAACCCCTTCTCAGTTTTAGTACATCCTTTCGGTTTGAAGAAGGCCTTGTGTGATCATGCCAAAAACTATACACTAGTCCCTTTACTGCATCAACTAGCTTCATGTCACGAGACCAACAAAGGCCCAAAAATCTATCTGATCGGTTGTGTCAAGATGTTCTCTTCTAATAGAATACCTACGGAGGGTTTTTACATTCAAATTAACTAGTTCAGATGTAGGCCTGAGAATACGAAGGGCCCTGGTATTCTTATTTGCAATTGCTTGTGACAACACACGACGAGCAGCATTGTAGTCCTTTGAACGTGTGTTCTTACCAATTTTACCAAATGCATCTACTAGGCTTTTAAATATATGAGAACTTGGTTCAGAATTCTTTATCACTTTATCCTTAACTTTTTCCTAACAACATTCATGCTAAAAAATAATCTACATTTATCTCCATCACATTTAGAAACAAAATATTTATCAAGTATCTGTTGAGTTTGATAAGCAATACTACGTTTAGATAGCGTACCTTCAATGGAATTGATGAAACTTTCATCAACTTGTATATGCTTCGGAGTTCTTCGACGTGTGCTTGCTAATGGAGGTAAGGGGGTTGGAATTGTACCATGTAGCGCATCACCAAGATGCTCTGGCGTTTCAGTAGTAGCTTGGTGTCCTTCATTCTCTTCTTGGTAGTTGGATGGTGGAAGTCCAACATCCTCATCGATGGTCTGTGGAATTCCAACATCCCCTTGTGGAAGTCCAACATCCTCATCGATGGTGTGGATAACATTCTCTTCTTCAACAGTAGGCAAAATGTCCAACGCCTCTCTGACTTCATCGCTTGTATAACCACATCCGGATAGCAAATTTTGTGTTTCTTCGTGAGCTTCATCTTGAGATGGTAACTTATCACTTTGACTTGAAGTGGGAATTGAAACATCCCCTAATGAGCACCTACGTTTTGCTTCTTGATTACTTCCATGGGGTGCTTTTTCAACAACTATTGTGGAAATTGAAGGTCCCTCTTGTCGTGGATTAATAGGATGAACCATGGTATCCTCTACAATTGGATTTGGATTAGTTTCCAAAGAAAGCCTCCGATTCATCATGTATATTATTTTCTTTTCTTTCTCTTCTTCAATGACTTCTTGAGGTCTCTTCTTCCTTGTTGATTTGTTTACTCGGTTACATGCATTCCCCATCACCACAATGATCAATTCAATATAGTTTGTTTTTGTTGCTCCTCAATTACAAGCTCTTCAATAATAAGCAAATGGAAGTTAAATCATAAATTGTTTGGGCTCTTTGATTCTCTTGTACACTTGTGTATATCCACCATCACCATGAAATGGTCTTGAAGCTTGATATCTTATCTTGTGTGCTCCTCAAATAGAGGCAAAATGAATCTTTCAAAGGCCTTATCTTTGGTTTTATTCAATTGGAGATTCTTCAAGCTTGCTGATTATCTTCTTCAAATATGGCCATTTAACCCAACACCACACTGAGCAACCATGAAAGATGTCCTCAATGCTACACCTGCATAAAAAAAATAATGATGGAGTTGGTGTAGAGTATGAGAATTTCCAATGGTGGGATCGTGCTGTTCGAAAAATCGCGGGAGTGTTGTTTTGGCTCGGACAGAGTGAAGTTGCTCTCAAACAGGGACAGTCCACTGTTTATGGAGTTACAAAATGTGCACGCGTTATAGAAAGCAAAAACATGTGCGCGATATGTAGTGCAAAAACGCGTACGCGATATTGTCAAGCACAATAAATAGGTTAGGTGCACGGCTAGGGAAACGAACAAAATCAAAAGAAAACTAATAATTTATATGGTTACATACAAAACAAATGTTTTTAGTGTGGGGACAAATGTTTTGTATGGTTTAATACCCCCTAGCTCTCTCCCAATAATCCCTAGATACCCCCTATCTTTTCCTAAATATCTGTCCCTCTTTCTCCCTACATCCCTCCCTACATGTTTCTTTCTCTCCCTTACTCCAGCCATGTCCCTACCACCCCACTCTCCATCTCTCCACCTTCTCTTTATCTTCGTCATTATCCCTCCCTATAGCACTCTCTCCCTTCTTCTCCCTTAATCACTAACCCTCTATGCCTTTATCCCAACCCCCTGCCCTCTCTGTCTTACCTTGTTCCTAGAGCCCCTCCCCCATAAAGGCCTTTAGACCCTCTTCTAAACATTAATCCCTAAGTGCATAAGTGCACAAGATGATGGTGAGGAGGAGGGTGATGACAATGAAGATGATCATGATGCAGATGAATATGATAAAGATGATGATGAGGAGGAGGGTGATGACAATGAAGATGATCATGATGCAGATGAAGATGATAAAGATGATGATATTGATGAAGATGATGGTGATGATGATGAAGATGTTGATGATGATGGTGATGGTGATGTTCGGATGATGATGATGATGATGATGATGATGATGATGATGAAGCTGATGGTGACATGATGGAGATGTTGATCTAATGAGGAAGATGATGATGATGATGGTGATGATGATGAAGATGTTGATGATGATGATGATGGTGATGAAGATGATGATGATGAAGAAGAAGATGATGATGGAGATGTTGTGTTGATGGGGAACCTAGAGATGACAATGATGATGAAGATGGTAATGGTGATGGTGATGGTGATGACGATGAATATTTTGATGGTGATGGTGATGATGATGAAGATGTTGACGATGATGGTGATGGTGATGTTTAGATGATGTTCAGAAGATCATGATGGTGATGATGGTGATGATGGTGGAGAAGATGATGATGATGGATATGTTGATGAGGAACCTGCAGATGCCAATGATGATGGTGATGAAGATGATGATGATGGAGATGTTGATGAGGAACCTACAGATGCCAATGATGATGGTGATGACGATGAAGATGTTGATGATGATGGTGCTGGTAATGATGATGAAGATGTTGATGATTATGGTGATGGTGATGTTCGGATGATGATGATGAAGATGATGGTGACATGATGGAGATGTTGATCTGATGAGGAAGATGATGATGATGATGATGGTGATGATGATGAAGATGTTGATGATGATGATGATGGTGATGAAGATGATGATGATGAAGAAGATGATGATGATGGAGATGTTGTGTTGATAGGGAACCTAGATATGACAATGATGATGAAGATGGTGATGGTGATGGTGATGGTGATGACGATGAAGATTTTGATGATGATGCTGGTGGTGATGATGATGAAGATGTTGATGATGATGATGGTGATGGTGATGTTTAGATGATGATCATGATGATGTTCAGAAGATCATGATGGTGATGATGGTGATGATGATGGAGAAGATGACGATGATGGATATGTTGATGAGGAACCTACAGATGCCAATGATGATGATGATGATGGTGATGAAGATGATGATGATGGAGATGTTGATGAGGAACGTACAGATGCCAATGATGATGATGATGATGGTGATGAAGATGATGATGATGGAGATGTTGATGAGGAACGTACAGATGCCAATGATGATGGTGATGACGATGAAGATGTTGATGATGATGGTGCTGGTAATGATGATGAAGATGTTGATGATGATGGTGATGGTGATGTTCGGATGATGATGATGATGATGATGAAGATGATGGTGACATGATGGAGATGTTGATCTCATGAGGAAGATGATGATGATGATGGTGATGATGATGAAGATGATGATGATGATGATGATGATGGTGATGAAGATGATGATGATGAAGAAGATGATGATGATGGAGATGTTGTGTTGATGGGGAACCTAGAGATGACAATGATGATAAAGATGGTGATGGTGATGACGATGAAGATTTTGATGATGATGCTGATGGTGATGATGATGATGATGATGTTGATGGTAATGATGATGAAGATGTTGACGATGATGGTGATGGTGATGTTCAGATGGTGATGATGATGGTGATGGTGATGATGATGGAGAAGTTGAAGATGATGGAGATGGCGATGAAGACGATGATGATGATGATGATGGTGAAGATGATGAAGAAGAAGATGATGATGGAGATGTTGATCTGATGACGATGAAGATGATGATTATGGTGGTGATGATGAAGATGTTGATGCTGATGATGATGGTGATGAAGATGATGATGATGGAGATGTTGATGAGGAACCTACAAATGCCAATGATGATGATGATGATGGTGATGACGATGAAGATGTTGATGATGATGGTGATGGTAATGATGATGAAGATGTTGATGATGATGGTGATGGTGATGGTGATGGTGATGTTCAGATGATGATGATGATGATGAAGAAGATGATGGTGACATGATGGAGATGTTGATCTAATTCAAGGAAGATGATGATGATGATGGTGATGATGATGAAGATGTTGATGATGATGATGATAGTGATGAAGATGATGATGATGAAGAAGATGATGATGATGGAGATGTTGATGTTGATGGGGAACCTAGAGATGACAATGATGATGAAGATGGTGATGGTGATGATGATGGTGATGGTGATGATGATGAATATGTTGATGATGATGGTGATGGTGATGTTTAGATGATGATCATGATGATGTTCAGACGATGATGATGATGATGATGGAGATGTTGATTTGATGAGGAATATGATGACGATGATGATGGTGATGATGATGAAGATGTTGATGATGACGATGATGGTCATGAAGATGATGATGATGAAGAATATGATGCTGATGGAGAATATGATGCTGATGGAGAGTATGATGCTCACAACTCCCTCTAGTCTCTCTCTCCCTAACCATCAATATCTCTCTCTCCCTCTCTCTCTCTCTCTCTCTCAAACACACACACATACACACACATTATGTCCCTTTCCATTCTCAAACCCATCCCCCCTCCATCCATATCTATCTCCACCTTTCTCCCTCCATCCGTCACCCTACCTTCTCTCCCTCCCTCTCTCATCGCTTGTCTCTCTCTCACCTTCTATCCCTCCCTCATGTTATATTTCCCTCAACCTATCCCAATCTCTCCATCACTCCCTCTCTCTCACGCACTTTATGTCCCTTCCCCCTCCCCTCATATTCTCTCTCTCTCTCTCTCTCTCTCTCTCTTTCTCTCTCTCTCCATCGCCACCACTCCTTGCATGTCTCCCACCAACACTTTCTGTCCCTCCCTTCCTATCTCTTTATTTCGTTCTATCCCCATCTATCTCTCACTCCCTCCAAATCTATTCCTCCCCATTGAACCTCTCCCTCCCTCGCTCTATGTCTCCCCCCCCCTTGTATTATTTATTTCTCTCTCACATCCCCCTTGCCTCCATCCATTCCCCCTTGTCACTCAAGACTCACTTTCAACTTCTAACCCTATCCCTCTTCAGAACCTATTCTACTCCTAATAGTGCTCTCAAGCTCCACTTCCCTTCACCCCTTGTATCCCATCATGTTCGCATTCCCTTCATCTCTCCCCACTCAAGCTTCCAACATCCTTCTAAGCCCTTGACCCTTTCCCACCCCTATTAAATATTAACCATAGATTCCCTTGACCCTTCCTCACCCCTTCTCAAATATAAAACAAAAATTCCCTTGAGTCTTCCACACCCACCCTTTCTCAAGTATTAAACATGTATTTTATGATTTAAATAACGCGAGCGCATTTTTTAACCATATAACACGTACGTGTTATGTAGTTATATAATGCGTACACGTTATGTAGTTATATAACGCGAGCGCGTTATGTACATCTAAAAGCGTGACAATATTTTTGAATTTAAATAGAACGCGCTCGTGTTTTGTAGAGCCTAAACCAGGCTGAGTCACATGCTCACATGTCAACAATAATCCTATGTGTATGCTTCGGAGTTTGCTTCAGTAATTCCAAACCTGTGCTATGTTAATGAAAAACCAAAGCTAATTGGGTATTTCTTCCAGTTTTTGGAGAAGCCTGTGATTAGCCACTCGTTACAATATGCTACACAGAGTCATTTTTGACGAAATCTTAGACACAAATAGCATTTTTTCTGCAGATTCCTAATATGTAACTTTTATTTTGAAATATTAATTTTTCCTATTTTCTTTCAATTTCTTTTCTGTCCTACCTCCTTAACTCATGAAACACACTGTTAGTGTTTCTTCCATAACTTTTTCAATTCTCAATCATTTAAAAAAAAAATTGTATGGTGCACAAGAGGACACTAACCTCCACGTTCTATGAAAAACCCATTTCAATATCTTTGCAATAGGACCTTCAAAGGTTCTACCCACAAAAGAGGTACTATTTTCGAGGTTTGATCACTTAGACAATTATAAAAAAATTATAAAATTACTAATTTAATTTTTGAAAAATAATGGCGCAAAAGTGCTATGTGTTCTCTACATGCATGCCGATTTTTGTAGCTTGATTCCACCATTTAGGCCCTCAAAGGTTCTACCCACAAAAAGATATACCTTATCATTTGCCTGAAAAATAAAAAGTGTCTGTTAGGAAAAATGAAACTTGACATAACTATGCAAATTTTCAATACATAAAAGTTATATATTCGGAAACGTGATTCAATTTCCTACATTTCATCTTTTTTACTCAATGCAAGATATTTTGCGTAAGTAGCTCAAAAAATCTAGGTAAGTTGAGGGATGCCTGCTTTTTGAGTTTTCTATTGCATCTAACGCGCCAAAAGTGACCCTCATTAGCTTGCACTGACCCTTTACTTCTGTAAATTATTACTGTTGGAATAAAATGCAGTATGAATGATGTAGTTAAAATGATAGAATGATTGATTATAAAATTACTTTCCTACATTTTTCCACACATTGCAAACAGTGCCGTACTCTAGTACAAGAAAGGATAATTAGAGTAGATCAGAATGATCGTATGCAATGGATAAGTTTAAATGATTCATCTTATAAATAGAGCCATATTATTAAAGTACTGTAATATTGTTAACTTAGATAGGCATGGTAAAATTGTAAACAGAAATACAAATATTCTAATTACTTCAATGTTTTGATGAACAATAAAATCCTATTTTATTTATAAACAAAAATAGTATTGTAAGTACTTTCCTTTCAAGCAATAGTAGAAAGAGTCCTTAAAACCAAATACTTTATAAATAGATTCTTTTCCATTTATAAAACTCCATATATAAATATTACCAGACTTCTCGTATCACTTTTATTTATCATAGAAATATGTCTAAGATAGACTGAACATCATACTAATATCAATATCGAAAACTCCTCAATAAAATCCTTACAAACAAGCCTAAGTAATATTATTATTACAATAGAGAGATAGTATCCATGCATTCGTATTTCTTTTGAGAGCACTTTATCATTTCACTAGAGAATTGTTTACCCAAATACAAAACTTAAATACGATTACAGGGTTTTGCTTCCTACATAGTTCAAACCCTAAGTCTACAGCCTCCATATCTTTTCAAAGTTTTATAATCCTTTTGTATTATGAAAACGAATGAATGCATCAAGCCATAGATCGAAACCCTTAATAAAAACACAGTATAGTTCCTACAGAAGGGTTACGAGCTAGTCATACGACGTTGTTTGAAAACTTAACCTTCAAAAGTATAGAAACGGGCTCTTCCCTACAACATTTGCTATCCTTCAGACTTTACAGTCACAAGTATGGGGCCAAACATTATTTTTACGACTGTCTACTATTTATTGCATTGACAAAATATTTACACTTGAACATTGAATCCCAAACACATTTGTTACAAGATAGTTCCTTTCATTTCAAGCTCAAAAAGAAAACATCTTACAACAGTATTAAGAAATTGTTGGAAATCCAATGAGATCCCTATAGGCTCAGGAATAAAACTCTCCAAAAATCTAAACACTGCCTTTCACCATAAACTCTCAAACATCTTTCCTTATAGCTTAAAGACTGTCAATACATTCAAAGGAAAACCAAGTCTGTACACCTTGGGATATCTTCGAGGCTTACTTGAACCATTAGTACCCATCTCTTCTCAGGCTATCTCCAACACATTGCCAAGGTAGAACCTGCCACGAAAGACATTACAAAACCGGTTAAAAGATTGGAAAAACGAAACAAGAAAATTATGAAGACATATCTTAATCCTGCTGCTAAACCATTATTGTCTTTTGATATCTCACCTGTAAACAACTAGAGCATGACGAAGCACTCCGGTTGCATCAACGTATGCAGATTGAGAATGAAGTTTCCCACATCTTCCCAAGAAAACTCAAAAACTTGTTCTGGTTACAAATGCTGAAGCCCACTCAAAAAATTCAAACTCCAACAACGCTTAGAATTTGGGAGAAGATCTCACCATCGAGTCTCAGTAAAGGTTGAGACCTGTACATACTCCAACTATCTTAAAAACCCTAGTCATAGCAGGTGGAGGCATCGAAACCTCTGGAGGCACCCTCAAGCAGATTGCAAACCTTGAAGGATAGGGAGCCGATCGGCCTCAACCTCACCTTTCGCAAAATGAACCAAGTGGTGGGAAGGTTGGCATACCAATGTAGTTCGGAGCGAAACCCTAGAACCAAGATCAACAAGCGATCGACGGTGTAAACTTCGCCACGAGTTGTGGACTATATACAATCACCAAACTTCATTTATGAGCATTTAAAACTTCAACTATCAAGGCTCGGTGTGTGCCATCACACAATCCGCGTAGAACAAATCTTTACACAGCTTAGCATGTAGGGTTTCATGCAACAGAGGTTTGTCACCATGATCTATGGCGTAATCACGTGAAGTTTCCACGGTGGCTGCCAGTAAGCCTTCCACTACAACGTATTTACTACACCATAAATGTTAAGTTCTGGTTCGAATATTTTGCCAGCGCACTATCCACTAGCACAAACATTACCATAAGTTAAACTTTATCAATGGCATATAGTTATACATATAGCTTTCACTAATGCATCAAGATCCGAGTCTATAGTTTTGCATATAGCATCGTATTTAGGGCTTTGTAAAATGCTACATAACTATATTGCACTTTATGACTCATAGATATAACATATAAATGAAGAGTTATGTTATATTGCATATTTTTGGGTACAATATAAATACTATCGAAATAGTAAATCATTACGATGTTCTCTCCATAAGCTTTGGATTGAGAGCATGTAATGAAATTTATTGCAATGCTTCTATAGTACTAAATTGACATATAGGTATCACTAACTTATACCTTGCAAAATAGTAATTGTTGTAATAGGTACTCTTTGTCCATTAAGTTAGATAAAACTAGGCATTCTTACCTTTACAAAGTATGCAGAGTTAAAGCTTTTAGGACGTTTAAAAATACCTGAGTCGTTGCAGCATTTAACCTTTTGTCTCACCTAAGCTCTACAAATAGAAACTATGAGCGTTAGCTAGTAATAGCTAAGTAAGCCTCGGGGCATACTCAAGGACCCCTTCATTTCAGCAAAACGATTGATCAATTCTAGGAAATAAACACGTATAATATAGAATACAAGTAACGATGTGCAAACTAACAATTAAGTGCTTATGAATACATTATTTAAACATCCGACGTTGACTTGACGATAAAAGACTTGCAACAATATAAACACTTTTTTAAATTAACAGCTGTTAAGACATCTGATGTGATTCTTAAGTAATCTAACTCTTAGTAACTAATGTTGAATGTTATGAGTTGTTAAGTACATTGTTTAATGTTTAGTCGTATTGAAGTTAACACTTGTAGTCAAGCGACACAAGCATTTATTGCTATTTAAAATTTTTAAATTTCAGTGAATTTTTGGGGTTGTTACATGTGGTATCAGAGGGAAAGTTCAAATACTAGGCCTGAAGTGGCTCATACGCGCAAATGAAAATCTATAACAGAATTACAAGTTACTGATTTAAATTATTTTGTTTTCAGTTTCAAAATTTTATAATTTGAGTCTGCAGTAATGGAAGGACCAACAGAGTCGGCTGAGGACAGGTCCCTTAATAACGAACAGATTAATAATGACAATGACACATAAATACATAAAATTAATTTGTCGAATTGAATGATAATTCCTCTGAATTGTTAAGGACAGTGAAAGATTTAAAAATTGAGATAAAAACTGTTAAGGAAGAAAACGAACGAATTCTGAAAGCTCAAGAGGAGCTGAATCAAATCCTGCTGGATAATTTTCATAAAAATGACCAAGATAGAAAAGAAAATAATGTTGAATTTGGAACTAAGTCCTATCAACGTAATCATAAAAAGGTAAAATTGACTAATTATGACAGCAATTCATCTTCTGAATTTGATGCAAGAGCATACAGGAAAAAGCACAAGTACTCTAGTGATAGTAGTGACAGTGACTGCTACACTAAGAAAAATAAGTACAGGCCCTACAAAGAAATTTTTGGTGAGTTTAAAAAGATCAAACCACCAACTTTTAATGGAGAAGCGGAAAAGAGTGAGACATCTGAAGCATGGTTGTCCGGTATGAATAAGTATTTCCAGATTTACAATTACTCAAGTCATCTAAAAACTAAAATGACAATTTATAATTTAACTGGAAAAGCAGACATTTGGTGGCAAGATCTGAAAAGAGTTAAAGGTCTAAAGGAGAAAAGTGTAAATTGGAGTAATTTTAATAAGTACTTTAAAAGAAAATTTATGTCAGAATAGTATTATGAGGAGCGAGCTAAAGCGTTTTATGAGTTAAAACTAGGTTCCATGGATATGAGAGAGTTGTGCAGCAAAGTTTTGAATTTATTAAGTTATGTGCCTTATTTTGTTGAAGAAAATCCTAAGGTACAGAGGTTTCTAAGCTGCTTTCCCTCTCACATAAAAGACATAATTGAATATGATAGTCCTCAAACCCTTGAAGAGGCCATGAGGAAGGCGAACATCTGTTATGAAAAGAATAAGAGAAGAGAAGGCATACCAAGCTGGAAAGCAAAAAGGCCTAACAACTTTGAGCAAAGGAAGAAGCAGTTTTATTTTAATCGTAATTTTGGGAATAATAATTTTGGGAAGCAGGTTTCCAGGAAATAATACAGCAAGTAATACATAGTCAAAATTTACAACTGCAGGGAACAGTGATCCACCTAAAAATTTTGTTAAAAATAATGAACAGAAAGAACCTGTTAAATGTTGGGACTGTCAGGGACCTCACTATGCATCAACCTGTCCACTCAAAAAGAAGGTTGTCAACAACATCCATACTATAGAGGAGGAGGTTACTGTTGGTGACTTAGCAAGGGAGATGCCTAGGATAAATGCACCTTTGGAGAATAGGCATGTAGATCACCAAACTTCCATGGTTGAAGTGGAAGGTATGTTAAAAGATAAACATGTTTCTATTTTGATTGATCCAGGGGCAAGTCTTAGCTATATTTCACTTGATTTAGTTAAATGTTGCAATCTGAAAGTAGATAAGTTTGATAAGTCATGGTTGGTTCAATTAGCTACTAGCACGAAAAGAAAGGTGACTAATTATGTAAAAGAATGTGACTTACTGATGAATCAGTTTAGGACTCATGTTAAACTGAATGTGTTACCTTTGGGTTCTTACGATGTCCTGATTGGAATGGACTGGTTAGAAAAGCATAGAGTAGTGTTAAATTATTTGCATTAGAAATTGTAACAGTAAAAGGGATTCCTAGAAAGATATCTGTTAGGCAAATTTATGCTTTACAAGTTAAGAAGGTTGTTCGTAAAGGGTGTAAATTGTTTGTTGTCAATGTAATTAATAATGAACAATCCACTAAGGAAGATAAGTTAAAATTGGAAGACATACTGATTCTGACGGAATTTTCAGATGTATTCCTGGAAGAGATTCCAGGACTACCTCCGAAAAGAGAGTTAGATTTCACTATTGAATTAATACCGGGGGCATTACCTAACTCAAAGGCTCCTTACAGAATGAACATTCTGGAGCTTAATGAACTTAAGTCATAGCTTAAAGAATTGATTGATAAAAATTATATAAGACCCAGTGTGTCTCCATGGGAAGCACCTGTAATTTTTGTTAAAAAGAAAGACAGAACTATGCGTTTATGCATAGACTACCGTCAGCTAAATAAGATGACTATAAAGAATAGATATCCTTTGCCCCGCATTGATGATCTGTTTGATCAACTGCACGGTGCAACGATATTCTCTAAGGTAGATTTAAGGTCGGGTATCATCAAGTTAGGATTAAAGATGAGGACATCTTTAAGACTACGTTCAAAACTCGCTACAGACACTACGAGTTCATGGTTATTCCTTTCGGGCTGACCAACGCTCCAACAGTCTTCATGTGTTTAATGAACAACGTGTTACATAAATACTTGGATAAATTTGTTATGGTTTTTATTGATGACATTCTAATTTATTCTAAGACGAAAGTGGAACATGACGAACATTTAAAGATAGTGTTACAAGTGTTAAGGGAACACCAACGTTACGGTAAGTTCAACAACTGTGATTTTTATAAAGATAAATAGCAGTACCTTGGGCAAGTGATATCCAAGGATGGAATTGCAGTAAACCCAGACAAGATAAAAGCAATAAATGAATGGTCTTCCTCGAAAGACATAACGTGAGTACGATCTTTTATGGGAATCACAAGTTATTACCGTAAGTTTATTGAAGGATTTTCTAGAATAGAAAATCCTATAACGTTTTTACAAAAGAAAGGTAAGAAATTTGTATGGGATAAAAAATGTGAAGAAAGCTTTAAGAAACTAAAAGAGTTATTAATAACAACACCTATTTTAAAAATTGCTGATCCTAAATGGATTTCATAGTATGCACGGATGCATGCAATGACGGACTTGGCGGGGTTTTAACACAAGAAGGTCATGCGATTGCATTTGAATCTAGAAAGTTAAAGATTCATGAGAAGAATTATGCAACTTACGACCTTGAGTTAGCTGCTGTAATACATGCATTAAAAAGGTGGCGACATCATTTAATTGGAAGAAACTTTATCTTAATGACTGATAATAAAGGATTAAATTATTTGTTGGATCAACCAAATCTAAACGCAAGGCAAGCTAGGTGGTCAGCTTTTCTTAGCGAGTATGATTTCGAGATTCAGCACATTAAGGGAAAGGAAAATAAGGTTGCTGATGCATTAAGCATAAATGCAAAAGTAAATTTTATTTCAGCAATCAACACTTGTAAAATTGATCTGGAAAATCAGATTAAGGAAAGAATCGGGATGGATGAAAAATATTAGAATTTACTTAATAAAATTTTTGAAGGTAATGTTGAAAATTCTATAACAGATTTCAGAATTGATGAAAGAGGGTTACTGCTGTATAAAAATAGGCTTTATGTGCGTAATGTTGCTGAAATTAAATTGCTGATTTTAAATGAACTGCATAAAAGTCCATACTCAACACACCCTGGTTATCAAAAGATGATAACTATGCTGATAAAAGATTACTTTTGGCCATGTATGAAAAGTGAAGTAGCTTAATATATTGCTAGGTGTATAGAGTGTCAGCAAGTAAAAGCTGAACATAGACATCCAGCGGGATTATTGCAGCCACTACCTATTCCAGATTGGAAGTGGGACATAATTAGTATTGATAAATTATTACTGGTTTACCTAAAAATCAGAAACAAAATTTGATTCCATAATGGTAGTTGTGGATAAGCTCAGCAAAGCAGCCTACTTCATACCCGTTAAGACAACTTACAAGGCTGCAAACATTGCTGAAATTTTTATGAAGCAAATTTTTCGTTTGCATGGTATTTCGAAAGTTATAATTTCTGATAGAGACTCGAAATTTACAGGAAATTTCTGAAAATCTTTGTTTAAAGGTTTAGATAATACCTTAAATTTTAGTACATCATTTTACCCACAAATAGATGGGAAGAGTGAAAGAGTTAATCAATTCTTGAGGACATGTTAAGATTGTATGTTAGAGATCAACCAGGTAAATGGGAGGATTATTTGCATCTTGTTGAATTTGCTTATAATAACCATTACCAAGCTTCTGCAAAGCTTAGTCCCTTTGAAATTTTATATGGTTGAAAATGTAATACTTATATCTCTTGGAGTAATCCAATAGACAGGTTAATGCTAGGACCTAATTTGTTAAGAGAAATGGAACTAACCATGAAACAGGTTCAAGGCAATTTGAAAATTGCACAAGATAGACAGAAAAATTAGGCAGATCTAAAAAGAACTCAAAAAGAGTTTCAGGTGGGTGAACATGTGTTCCTAAAGGTAAAACCTAAGAAGAGTTTCCTAAGACTAGGAAGCTGTGCTAAATTAACACCAAGGTATTGTGGACCTTTTGAAATCTTGTCCAGAGTAGGACCAGTGGCATATCAGTTGGCATTGCCACCAAATCTTAAAGTACATAATGCGTTTCACATATCTCTTTTGAAAAAGTATGTGCATGATGCTACTCATGTGATTATTTGGAATGATGTACAGGTGGAACCAAAAGGAGATTTTCTGGTGGAACCAGACTATATCCTCGACAAGAGGGAAATTTTGCTTCGTAATCGTACCATTGGACAGTTTAAGGTGCGGTGGAAGCACCTTAGTCCAGACGAAGCTACTTGGGAATTGGAAAGTAATATGCGGGTGGCATATCCAATGTTGTTTTAGGAGGAACAAGAGGATGATGAATAAAGAAACATCGAGGATGATGTTGAACTTAAGAGGGGGTGTTTGTCACATACCCAAGTTCTAGACATTTTATGTTATTGAGAAAACATTATGTTTTATTTTTATTGTAAAGTTTAGGACTATTGACCAAGTGGGGTCATGGATGACTGTAATTAATTGCTTTGAATATTTTATTATGACTAAATAAAAGTGGAGACAAACATCCAAAGGAGACTGTTGAATGAGTGTTCACTGACCCACTAGGGGGAATGGACTATGGTGGAGAGAAATCTGACACTTGGAAGCATCCTTAACTCACTCTAACTGTTGTAGGGGGCAACTTCCCTACTTTTATGGTCATGTTCCCCAAGAAAGTGGAACTGAGCAGGTGGCTCATTTACTGAAATAAACTGACCAAAGACCTAGGCATGCTACTTATCTATCCATCAAATTCAGCAGGAGGTTGTTCATTATTCCTACCTTGTGATAATTTCTGTACACAAGAGATTTAATGAGGGGAAAGTTAGTAGTGATTGAGTTAATTTAGACAGCATTCTGAACTAGTGCAGCCACATTGTTGAGTTCAATATTGCTAAAGGCAGGAAGTACTACTGATGGTGCTTCTGTTAAGCTGCAAAGGAATTTATTCCAATACTCCACATAGCATCTTCGCCCTGGTGGTTTAGTGAAAAGGCTCAGGGGTCCTAAGGCAAGTAACTTGGTTGTATTCAGGAGTTGGTTGGGTGGAATGGGCTCCTTTGGTTGTTTGTTTCTTCTTCTACAGTTCCAGGTTCATATTGTGTTATCTTCTTTACTTCTGTCATGTTAGTAAATTAAATAGGAATGTATTTGTTATCAGTTCTTCTCATTTAATCTAAGATATTTTGCCTTAGTTAGTGAACATTTTACTTATGTAAATTATTACTCTTGGAATAAAACACAATATGAATGATGTAGTTAAAATGATAGAATGATTGATTATAAAATTACTTTCCTGCATTTTCCACACATTTTAAACAATGTCATACTCTAGTACAAGAAAGGATAATTAGAGTAGATCAGAATGATCATATGCAATGGATAAGTTTAAATGATTCGTTTTATAAATAGAGACATATTATTAAAGTACTGTAATATTGTTCACTTAGATAGGCATCGTAAAATTGTAAACAGAAATACAAATATTCTAATTACTTCAATGTTTTGATGAACAACAAAATCCTATTTTATTTATAAACAACAATAGTATTGTAAGTACTTTCCTTTCAAGCAATAGTAGAAAGAGTCCATAAAACCAAATACTTTATAAATAGATTCTTTTCCATTTATCAAACTCCATATATAAATATTACCAGACTTCTTGTATCACTTTTATTTATCATAGAAATATGTCTAAGATAGATTGAACATCATACTAGTATCAATATCGAAAACTCGTCAGTAAAATCCTTAGAAACAAACCTAAGTAATATTATTATTACAATAGAGAGATAGTATCCATGCATTCGTATTTTTCTTTAAGAGCACTTTATCATTTCACTAGAGCATTGTTTGCCCGAATACAAAACTTAAATACGATTACAGGGTTTTGCTTCCTACATAGTTCAAACCCTAAGTCTACAGTCTCCATATCTTTTCAAAGTTCTATAATTCTTTCTTATTATGAGAACGGATGAATGCATCAAGCCATAGATCGAAACCCTTAATAAAAACACAGTACAGTTCCTACAGAAGGGTTACGAGCTAGTCATACGACGCTATTTGAAAACTTAACCTTCAAAAGTATAGAAACGGGCTCTGCCCTACAACATTTGCTATCCTTCGGACTTTACAGTCACAAGTATGGGGACAAACATTATTTTTACGATTGTCTACTATTTATTGCATTTACAAAATATTTACAGTTGAACATTGAATCCCAAACACATTTGTTACAAGACAGTTCCTTTCATTTCAAGCTCAAAAACAAAACATCTTACAACAGTATTAAGAAATTGTTGGAAATCCAACGAGATCCCTATAGGATCAGGAATAAAACTCTCCGAAAATCTAAACACTACATTTCGGCATAAACTCTCAAACATCTTCCCTTATAGCTTAAAGACTGTCATTACATTTGAAGGAAAAACCAAGTCTTTACATCTTGGGATCTTCGAGGCTTACCCAAACCATTAGTACCCATCTCTTCTTGGGCCATTTCCAACACATTGCCAAGGTAGAACCTGCCACGAAAGACATTACGAAACCGGTTAAAAGATTGGAAAAATGAAACAAGGAAATTATGAAGAAATATCTTAAGCCTGCTGCTAAAGCATTATTGTATTTTGATATTTCACCTGTAAATAGCTAGAGCACGATGAAGCACTCCGATTGCATCAACATATGCAGACTGAGAATGAAGTTTCCCACATCTTCCCAAGAAAACTCAAAAACCTGTTAGGTTACAAATGCCGAAGCCCAGTCAAAAAATTCAAACTCCAACAACGCTTACAGTTTGGGAGATGATCTCACCATCGAGTCTCAGTAAAGGTTGACACCTGTACATACTCCAACTATCTTAAAAAACCTAGTCATAGTAGGTCAAGGCATCGAAACCTCTGGAGGCACCTTCAACTAGATTGCAAACCCTGAAGGATAGGGAGTCGGTCAGCCTCATCCTCACCTTTTGCAAAATGAACCAAGTGGTGGGAAGGTTGGCATACCAATGTAGTTCAGAGCGAAACCCTAGAACCAAGATCAACAAGAGATCGACGGTGTAAAATTCCCCACGAGTTGTGGACTGTATACGATCACCAAACTTCATTTATGAGCATTTAAAACTTCAACTATCAAGGCTCGGTGTGTGCCATCACACAATCCACATAGAACAAATCTTTACATAGCTCAGCATGTAGGGTTTCATGCAATAGATGTTTGTCACCACGATCTATGGCGTAATCACGTGAAGTTTCCACGGTGGCTGCC
Source organism: Larix kaempferi (assembly GCA_027924585.1). NCBI lineage: Eukaryota > Viridiplantae > Streptophyta > Pinopsida > Pinales > Pinaceae > Larix > Larix kaempferi. The sequence continues at coordinate 361,984 of BSBM01000316.1, read as the reverse complement.
AATAAGCCTTCCACTACAACGTATTTACTACACCATAAATGCTATGTTCTGGTTCGAAGATTTTGCCAGTGCACTATCCACTAGCACAAACATTACCATAAGTTAAACATTATCAATGGCATATAGTTATACCAATAGCTTTCACTAAGGCATCAAGATCCGAGTCTATAGTGTTGCATATAGCATCGTATTTAGGGCTTTGTAAAATACTACATAACTATATTGCACTTTATGACTCATAGATATAACATATAAATGAAAAGTTATGTTATATTGCATATTTTTGGGTACAATATAAATACTATCGAAATAGTAAAGCATTACGATGTTCTCTCCATAAGCTTTGGATTGAGAGCATGTAATGAAATTTATTGCAATGCTTCTATAGTAATAAATTGACATATAGGTATCACTAACTTATCCCTTGCAAAATAGTAATTGTTGTAATAGGTACTCTTTGTCCATCAAGTTAGATAATACTAGGCATTCTTACCTTTACAAAGTATGCAGAGTTAAAGCTTCTAGGACGTTTAAAAATGCCTGATTCGTTGCATAGAATTTAACCTTTTGTCTCACCTGAGCTATGTAAATAGAAACTATGAGCGTTAGCTAGTAATAGCTAAGTAAGCCTCGGGGCATACTCAAGGACCCCTTCATTTCAGTAAAACGAACGATCAATTCTAGGAAATAAACACGTATAATATAGACTAAAAGTAACGATGTGAAAACTAGCAATTAAGTTCTTATGAAGACATTATTTAAACATCCGACGTTGACTTGATGATAAAAGACTTGCAACCATATAAAGGCTTTTTTAAATTAATAGTTGTTAAGACATCTGATGCGATTCTTAAGTAATCCTACTATTAGTAACTAATATTGAATGTTACGAGTTGTTAAGTATGCTATTTAATGTTTAGTTGTATTGAAGTTAACCCTTTTAGCCAGGCGACACAAGCATTTATTGCTATTTAAAAAATTTAAATTTTAGTGAATTTTTGGGGTTGTTACAGAAAGCCATGGATACTCATAGCATGGATGCCTTGTCTGTGAGAGGTTGCCCTCAGGAGAGGAACAAAAATAAGGGATATGGGGGAGATCTAAATCCCCAGGAAAATTTATAAGGAAGTGTTGGAAAAGTGGTAAAGTTGGGCACTATAAAAAGGATTGTAGATCTAAGAATATTGATAAAGGAAAGGGATTAGAGGATACCTCTACCAAAGAGGAAAATACTTCCTCAGAAGAAGGAGGGGCTGTGTACCTAACATCTACTGGTAATCCTTTAGAACGTGATATATGGTTGATTGACTCTGGTGCATCATGTCATATGACCCCTCATAGGGAGTGGTTCTGTGAATATGAAGAGTACAATGGAGGAGATGTGTTCCTAGGAGATGACTCACCTGGCCAGTATCATTGGGCGTGGTAGAGTTAAGTTGAAACTGAAGGATGGAAGGATTAGAATTCTCCATGGAGTACTAAACATTCCAAATCTAGCAAGAAACTTGATATCTATCGGAAATATGGATATTGCAGGTGTAAAGAGTGTGTGTGGAGATGGTGGTTGCAAAATGGTTCGAGGATCAATGGTATTGATGAGGGGAATTTGGTATGGAAATCTATACAAACTATTAGTAAGAACCACCATTGGTGAATGTAATAGTTTTGTTGTCCCCGAGGGGGAAAATACATAATATAGAACCATGATTGCATTAGGAGCAAAGACAATGATATAGCATCAAAGATTGGGGCATATCGAAGAAAAGGGCCTTCGCGCATTACAAGGTAAAATTATGGTTGAAGGTATGACTGATTGCACTCTCGATTTTGATTTCTGTGAACATTGCATATATGGAAAACAAAATCGAGTAAGATTTGCATCCGGTGCTACAAGAGAAAAGGGAATTTTAGAGTTAATACATAGTGATGTGTTTGGACCGGTGCTTGTTCCATCACTAGGTAGATTTGTGTATTATGTTTCATTTAGAGATGATTTATAAAGGAAAACATGGATTTATTTCCTTAGAAAGAAATCTAAAGTATTTGCTAAGTTTAAATAATTTAAGGCTCTTGTAGAGAATCAAATGGAAAAGAAAATAAAGGTGTTGAGGACAGATAATGGTGGATATTTCTGTGGGAATGAATTCGAGGAATTATGTAAGAAGTGTGGTATAACAAGGAAAAAGACTACTCCATACACACCTCAACAGAATGGAGTTGCTGAAAGGATGAATAGGACACTGATAGAAAAGGAAAGAAGCATGCTAAGCAAGGCCAGGATAGGAAAAGAATTCTGGGCTGAGGCAGTGGAGACAACATGTTACTTGGTAAATCGATCACCCACATCAACTTTGGTTGAAAAAACTCCACAAGAGGTATGGACTAGTAAGAAACCCTCTATTAAACATCTGAAAGTTTTTGGTTGTGATGCTTATGTACATGTTCCAAAGGAGAAAAGGAGTAAGCTGGACAATAAAGCTAAAAAATGTATCTTTATTGGTTATAAAGATGGTATGAAAGGTTATAAGCTTTGGAATCTTGTAACTAAGAAGACTGTCTACAGTTGATATGTTGTGTTTAGAGAGGTCAAAGAACTTCCCAGGCAGGGAGTGACTCAAATGGAGAAGGAACCAGAGAAGATAGAGTTTGAGTTAGAAGATTAAGAATCTGACTCAACGGAAGAAGATGAATAAGAAGAAGAAGAACCTCATACCCCAGTTCTGAGGAGATCATCTCGAGAATGAAGGAAACCAGAAAGGTATTCCCCTCCTAATTTTCAGTCTAGTTTTTCTTTATCTATTACTGATGATGATCCTATAAATGTGAAGGAAGTTGTTTATTCAGAGGATAGAGATCTATGGAAGAAGGCCGTGCTTGAAGAAATGGAAGCTTTGGACAAAAATGTAGCGTGGGATCTAGTTCAATTACCTACTGGAAGAAAATTCGTTGGAAGCAAATGGCTATTTAAAAAGAAGGTAAATGCAGAAGGTAAAGTGGAGAAGTACAAAGCCTGCTTGGTAGCAAAGGGATATTCTTAGGTAGAGGAAATTGATTTCGGTGAAATATTCCCCCTAGTTGCAAAATTAACTTCCATCAGATTTCTTCTTTCTATTGCTGTTGCTTTTGATCTTGAAGTAGAGCATATGGATGTGAAGACAACGTTCTTACATGGGGATCTAGAAGAATAAATCTACATGAAACAACCAGAAGGGTTCACAGTAAAGGGAAAGAAAGAGCTGGTATGTAAACTAAAGAAGTACATGTATGGTTTCAAGAAATCTCCATAGATGTGGTACCAAAAGTTTGACACATACATACTTGAATTGGGGTTTGTGAGAAGCAAAACTGATCACTATGTATACTCCAAAAAGTTGGTGATCACTTCATTAACATAGTACTGTATGTTGATGACATGTTGCTAATTGGAAACAATAAAGATGTTATTAAGGAGGTGAAGTCTCACCTATCCTCCAAATTTGACATGAAGGATCTCGGTGCTGCAAACTTCATATTAGGAATGGAGATTAAAAGAGATTGTGCAAACAGGAAGATCTGGTTAAATCAAAGAAAATATGTTGAGACAATACTACAGAGATTTAAAATGCAGGAAAGTAAGCCAGTCAAGGTCCCTATACCTGTAGGTGTAAAGTTATATGTAGATCAGTGTCCCAAGACATAGGAAGATGAAGAATATATGGAACGAGTTCCATATGCTAGTGCAGATGGGAGTTTGATGTATGCAATGGTTTGTACCAGACCAGGAATTGCTCATGCAGTGGGAGTATTGAGCATATATATGTCAAAACCAGGGAAGGAGCATTGGACAGCTATCAAGAGGGTCTTTAGATATTTGCATGGAACTACAGATTATGCAAATTGCTACCAAGGAAGACCTAGACCAAACACAGTAATAAATGTACATCCATATTTGTTGATGCAGACTGGGATGGAGATCTTGATCATAGAAGATCTACAAGTGGGTATATGTTTACCCTATTTGGAGGAGCTATCAGTTGGATGAGCAAGATAAAGGCAGTAGTTGCACTCTCAAATACTGACACTGAATATATGGCAGCCACTCATGCAAGCAAATAAGTTGTATGGTTGCAAAGATTATGTTCAGGTGTTGGGTTTGTACAGAAAGTTGTAAGGTTAGATTGTGGCAATCAAAGTGAAATCTTCCTGGAAAAGAAGCCTGCTTATCATGCTAAGAAAAAGAATATTGATGTGCAATATCACTTTGTGAGAGATATGGTTGAATACTAGACGGTGTTGCCGGAGAAGGTTGACACCTTGAAGAATGTTGCAAACTTATTAACAAAGTCTGTCAGTACATAGAAGTTCTCTTAGTGTAGAGAATCTATGGGAATTGATTCCCAGAACCTGTGACTTTATGAGCACATGACTCATTGTTACGCAGAGAAAACAAAAAGTGGGAGAATGTTGGGTATGTGTTATATTCTCTGCCTATATGTGAAGGGGAGAGTGCACCTATCAGTGGCGCAGGTGACGATCCCTCTAAAAATATGTAATTTAATCCTGGTTAAGGGATTGGGGTCTATTGACTAATCCGGGTTAACGGATTAGGGTTTTGGATGCTGTAGAATACATATATTGTATTGTGAGTGATTCATAATGAGATGATGAGAGAAATAGGAGTGGTGGCTCCAAGGTTTGCTGGTTTTCCCGGTTAAGGGTTTCCAGGGTAAATCTCTGTGTACTATGTGTGAATGATGTGATGTAATCTCTGTTTTTCTTAAAAGAATTTGTATGCTTTGCTTCTCTACATAGGTTTAAACTTACATAGACATTGTTAATGTCTGCTATGAGAAATCTTCCACTATCCATTTGCACTAAATAGTAAATAAGACCAAGAGAAGGATGGGATTTTCAATCAACAAAAGGTCTGTAAAAAGGGGGGGTTCGATCTGTAACTGTTAATTAGCAAGCAATTTGAAAAAAAGGATGCAGAGAAAACATCGATGCAAGTATTGGGACTTCGGTCTACGTTTTTCTAAGCATCTATCCAATTTCCCATAGATAGACGTCTACCCATATATGCATGTGGAATGAAAAGGAAATACCTCTTCTCTTATCGACCTGGTCCGTTCAAAGCCATCTCGCTTAATATTCGTTGCGAGGTCAAGATCCTATCCTCTACTGACAATGCCATGCATGTTTTTGGAACTAACTCGGTCACAACTTTGAGATGTGGACTTGTTGAGCTCATGCTTCGTGGGCTATTGTGACATCAGATTTTGAGTGATTTATACAAGAATGCAAATATCAAGAGGGAGACAATAGTAAAGGTAGATCCATTATGGAATCTGATGCATGCAAGGGTGTCAGATGAGATGGATTCCAACTCAATTCAAGTGGTGACAGGAATAATGCATGTACCACAACTGAAAGAGAATGAAAAATACTCACATGCAGAGAATGCAGGATACTCAGACACATAATGATCAATGTAGAGAGCATCAGGTTACTTCAATGGAGGATTATCAATTGCAGAGGGAATCCATATGCAAAGGGAGCAGGATTCCTAGGTGTAGAGGGAGCTTGGTACTCCAGAACATAGGGAGTAGTTGCAGCACAATGGTTGACTTCAAAGTTTGAGATGGAGGATCTTGGATTGATTAGAAGTGTGGCAGAAACTAGGAGAAATATTCCTTAGATGAGGAAAGTACATAGTTGAGATCTTGAGAGATTCAGGATGATGGACTGCAATTCCATCGCTGCACCCGTGAGGACAAATTTGGAGAAGCCGAGTGATTCTGCTTCTGATTTAGATTTGGTTAAAGAAGGCATGTGTTGAGGTACCGATGTAGTACAGTTGGATATGGCATGAGATATGTCTTGGATGATGAAGTGGGTCTACCAAGATATACAGGTTCTGACTAGGTGGAGTGCAGTGGACAAAAAGAGCGAGAAGCAAATTTCTGTAGCACTCGATGCAGCAGATGTGGAGTATGTTGCATCCAATGTCACGTATCGAGAAGTAGTGTGGTTTCATGGAGCTTGTTGCGGGACTTCATCAAAGACATGGTGCAGAAGAGGGTAGTGTGTCTCTAGTACATATCCATATATGACCATATTGCATATATTATCACCAAGCCTCTATCTAGACCAAAGTTTGTATACTTCAGAGACAATCTTGGTGTGATGGAGAATTCATTCCTCATTGAGAGGGAGTGGTATCATGTTGATGTTTCTCCAGTGTGCATGACCGGGAAGGCATTCTACCATATTGGTCATGTGTTTTGATCAAGGAGAATGATACATTCACTCACGGGAAATGGCCATGTGATTTGGCTAGTGGTGAATGGCCTCGGCATAACCTTTCTTAGCCATGTGATAAGGATTGAGGTCACATTGTATACTTTGTGATGGAGTGATCCATGATGGAGTAATCGATCTCATTATAGAGAAGGTTTGGCTTGTTTATTTGATAGGAAATAGATACAAATTGTGGATTGTGGTTCTGTGTGGACCAATATGTGTTCTGTGTAGACTCCTTGTCCTGTGTGGACTGTGGTTCTTGTTAATATTTGGTTAAGATTTGATCTTTAATTATTTTAGATGTGGAAACTTAAACAATGAGACAATTCAATCACATGAAATTCATACATCCATAATACAAGATATACCTTAGGGAAAATCCTCAAGACTATGAGAATAAAAACCCCATCAATTCTTCTCATTATAATATAATGGATAGAAGAGAATGATTTCTTTTGCAGCATAGCAAATTGATTTTGGAAGATAAGAGATCACCAAACACTCTTGATGAATATGCAGAAGTAATAGAGAAGAGAGATCAATCGGATGTGTTCCCAGCACAACAATAACAAGAAAGAACAATACCATGCACAAAGAGAAGCGCCTTTCCTTCAATGGAGAAGAGAATTTGCTTCAATATCGTATAGCATATTTATACATTATTCTCTTCTATTTTTATCTTCTAACTCTAGAATGAACTCACCCTCCAATTGGGTGTATCAATCTTGCATGCAGAAGTGCGCCCTGTTGGAATCGATTTAATGTTGAGAGTGGGGGGTGAATCAATATTAGCGTAGTTATTAGCAAATTTTACCTTCTTTAAACAGATTAATCCTTACTTAATATTTATCTTCTACTATGCATCAGTAAATAAACATTCACACATATAAGCACCACATCATCAACACATAAAACACATGATTTTTATGTGGAAACTCAAATGAGAGAAAACCATGGAACGCTTCTTTATAGTGAGAAAGAATACATTCAATGAAGCACCAAATTCCTTTGTTTACCAGCACCAGTTGGAAGGAGGCACCAACCCCCTTTGTTTTCTACAGCACCGACTGGAAGGAGGCACTGACCCCTCATTGCTTTGTTTTACAGGAACTAACCTGAAGGAAGTTGTGACTCCTTGTCTCCTTGTTTTATAGGAACCAACCTGAAGGAAGTTGTGACTCCCTGTCTCCTTGTTTTATAGGCACCAAACTGAAGGAATCTGCGACTCCCTTTCTCCTTTCCCCGTCCAACCACCCTGATGTCTAATATATTTTACTATCTTTCCAAACTTCAACTCTGTGGATTGCTTCAAGTCTTTTGATGATGATTCTTTTGTGCGCTACCTTCACATGCATACTGTACTCTGTCACTGCACTGCATACATCACTTGAATTCTCATCAGGGAAATTTTCAGGGGCAAAATTTCGCCAATTGGCTATTTTTTGGGCCTTTTTACAAAAAAATAAATTCATTATTTGGTCATTTTTAAGCTCTAATATTGCCTATATTTACATAAAATATGTTTTTTTACTATAATATTTGCCAAAATTTACAAGTTTATGTAGTAAATTGTATGTTTGATATTTAATATTCGCCTACCTATCTAATTATATGATTTTTTCGATCCAAAATAATCGCCTAGAATACTATACTTAGGTATAATATTACAATCCTTAAAAAATACACTGCTTCTCATTCCTCTTAAATCACACTTTGGCTAATGAATTGCTTCTTGTATTGTGTGCTCTGCTGAATCTACATTTTGCACTTCTGATTTTGCGTTCTCTTCTATGTGACTACAAAGATCAAATGATACTATGCTTTCAATTGATAGTTTGTTGGTGAAAGTGAAGCACTAGTAACAGATGGAACTACGCACATTTTGATGCGTCCATTCTGATAAAGTCTTGTAGTTAATCAGATAATATGTGATGTCCAATGCATCAAATAGTTGGTTCTTTCAGTTTAACGCACTTGTCTTAGATCATCTGCGTCGTGATGCGCCTGTCGAGTTCTGTTGCTGTTATGTTTTTGTGCAGCAGATGGAATCTTCAACTTTGCACACTTTCACTTATGTTCTTATACATCAGCTAGACATCTGCGCAATATCTGATAAACATCAATTCTATCTCTATACTTTTGTCTTTAAAACATCTGTGACTATCGACATGTTGATTGTATTCCTGTCCTTTGAGATATATAGGACTTGCTCATTCGTCAGTATGTCTTCCTTTTGATGTTTGCGTAATTGTCACAAATCTACATCATCATTCTGCGCACCATTAAAACTTTGTTCTACTTCATGTGCACATTCAAGTCTTCACTAGATCATCTATTCTTTCCACGAGCCCCTTGATGCCTTGAAAAACAACTGAAAATTTTACACAAAAAACCGTTGTGTTCTTGCTTCCAAGCTTACTCCAAATCTTTAACTTGCATCTGTATTTATACATGTCCTGCACAGATGGTCTATTCGCAAGTTGGTCGTGGCATCCCTTCTTCCATACTTCATGGATTTTGCATATTCCACGTGTCATCATCTGCGCTATTGATGTGTCATATTATATGTATCAAACCCCCTTAAGGTCTACAAATCAGTGGAACTCTGCACCTTCATTGCATTCTTGATGTACCATTGCATTATGGTATGTGCACAACCTTCTACTTCGTCTTGGTGTTACCATGACTTGTGCTATACCAACCCTTGTGGGTAATGCGCCCTTCTGATATCAATACTTTGTGTTATTTTCACATTCTCCAGCTTCTACTTAGTGAGATTATGACCCGTACTTCATCATTGCATTTGGGTGATGCGCCCTTGGTGTATAGATACTTTACAGAACATACACATACTCTGACTTCTATTTGGTATGAATTTGACTTCTTCCTTGTCATCATTTGTGGGACTTGCACACTTGGTGTTCATTGGTTGTGGAATTTGTGCATATATTAACTTCGACCGTTGTACCATTCTAGGAGTTCATGTTCATTCCACTTACTGAAAGCATTGGCTATGCTTGTGCACTTTTAGGATTGTCCGACCATCTGTTGTTTCTTTCTTCCCACACACTCCCAACCATCCACCAAGCAATGCTTAGGCTTGCTTGTATACTTGCACCATTTTTTCAACCAACTTCTTAGTTGTTTGAGCATATGTACCATGGTGCAACCAACTCCTTCAATTTGTTGGCATGAGAGTGTATGACTTGGTGGAATCGATTTCTGTGCAAGGGCCACATGATGTAGGATTAATTACTTGTTTTTCTTCTTGAACTGGATATTCATGAAGTATCTTCTTGATATGCACGATGTATCATCTTATGTAATTATTCAAACTTGAATTGCAAGATGTATCCTTGAAGCACTCTTAGATATACTCCAAAGTTGCTTGAGTGTTGTATCCTTTATATAAATCTTTAGACATAATGCACTCTTATATATACTCCAAAGTTGCATACCTATCTTTTGCCTTCACCATTTCTGCATATACTTATGTTGTTAATGCTTTCTTGATCATGCACATAGACTACCTCAAAGTGGCTTCTTTATACTTCTGCTAGAATGTTGTATCTACTTTGACTTAGGTTGACATCAATGACTCATACCGAATCAGTTGACATACTCTTTGACATTAGATGACAATAAAAAACTTGAGATATTCTTTAGTTGACATTAATGAAAACCAATGCTCAACAATATCCCCACATTGAATGACAATCAAACACTTGAAATCCTCTTTATTCAAGCACTTGACATCAATGACAACCAATGCTCAATAATATCCCCCTTTTGCATTGATTCCAACACTTTATGAAGCTATGCCTGATCTTCTTGAGCTGTATGCTTCATCTGTGTTTGGTCTCATTGTTCCCCCTATGTATGTACTCCCCCCGAGTTCTTTGGGATTTTGGCTATTAAGTTATTTTTCAATACTTCTGTAATATTTGCTTGAACTATGCTCCTTCCTGTCATATCTGCACAGTCCCTGTTTTCAAGTGTTCTTATTCACACTCTTTCACCTCTACTGTCTTTTCATACTAATCCTTTGATGTCTTCAATTCTTCCCTTTTCGCTCTATCCTGATGACTTGATTCATATTTCATGCCTTACCTTCATGTGTTTCTCGACTTCGACAACCTTTGATATCTTCAACTTCATGCATCTCTCCTCAGCTTCATCAGCATCATGCATCTATCCTAATCTTCATCAACTTCATGCATCTCTCCAACTTTGACATCAATGGCAAAGAGATCCATTACGAAATGTAAATTCTTTCATTTATGTTTTGTGCCCGAACTGGTATTGACTATTTCCTGGGATAAGTCCCCCTGTCTTTATACCTCATTTTTTAGTGTCAATTTATTATTATTATTATTATTATTATTATTTTTCTATGATATAGATGTTATAATTGCTATTTCATCTTGTTGTCTTGTTCTTATCACAATGGCTCAACTCTTCTTGCGCAGTGATTCTTGTTGTTATCCTTACTTATCCATTGTACATGTGCATGAGTCAGTTCTTTACTGGTTTTGCATTACACTTCATGCACCTGACTACTTCACCTGTCGCATTTACTGTGCGATCACAGAGTCTTGTCCTATGTAGTCGCATCCTTTGCTAAATATATGACAATATTTCATTCATCGACCAACTTGGTAAAAGAAAGTGGACATGACACTTAGTTCGTGTGGCAAGTGTTGGTGGGAAAATCTACCCTATAGCAAGGAAACTAATGCTATCAACTTGGTTGGGGTGACAGGTAAGTGTATTGATGTTATTACAGAGACATTTACAAAAAGAAATAAGTTGTAGATCTTGGGAACACACCTTTCAATCGAAGTTTGATCCTAGCCTTGACTTGATCTTGTGCTCAACTTCCAAATCCACTCTCCTTCCAGTAAACCTGCAATAACAATACCTTTCTCAAAGCATTTTGGGCAATATATAAAGTTTGAAAGAAACAAAACAATGTTTAACATTCAAAATTGACCAAAATAGATCCACATTAAGATGCCATTTCATAACACATTTTAATTGGAACAAGAAAGACACTTCAACCTTTATTTGTCAAAAGTAGAATGATGTACAAGTATACCCGATCATGAAATAGGCTCCTGCAACTAGATTATGGGCTCTGGCTCTTCTCTGGCTTGAATATCTTCAGCATGAACTCCTCCAATGCAAGCTTCTTCAAAGTTTTTCCATTAATCAATCTCACTATCTCCAACTTCTAACCCTTCTCCTTTAATCTTCTTTGTATTTATAGGATTAAAGAAGTAGTTTAGGTTGATGTATAGTTATGTAGGAAGTTGGGGGAGTTAGGAAACTACCAGCAACTAATCCTCCTCGAGAAATTAATTTATTTTTTAATCATCTTTTAAGATGTACGCGACTCTTGTTCAGTGGAGTAGCGTATAGGGCGCTACTTTAATGCTTATCAACTAGCGCTCATTCAATTTTAAATGGTGAGCACTGCTATGCTGAGAAGGAGTAGCGTATACTTGGATATGGGCGCTACTATTATACACTGGAGTAGCATATGGGCGCTAGTCTCTTTGAGTAGAGTAGCGCTCATATCTCAAAATGATATTTTTTGTGTTTTTCCAGAAATGTTAGGAAATGGAGTGAGTCAAAGTATCATCCAAGGTCAACATGCTCCTCCATCCAAGTTGTCCTTTTGTGTGATCAACATCTCAAGGTGATCACGAACGGAGAGGTGCAAGTTTAACCTATAATAGATGCCCCCTAATGTGTGAGGTCAGAAGGAAACGATGGCCGAAATACATTATAATCCAAAGCTAGAGGAAGAGCAAAGAACCGCAGAAAACAAGTCACAAGAAACTTGCAACAAAGATCAAGGTCAACGAGCAATTACATTATTGACATCATATAGATGTGCAGTGTGATACAACATGATCTCCGATACATAACAAGGAGATGTATATAAAAGCATGGCCACTTGGAATACAAGCGTGGATCCATGTCAAACTGAGAGATCATAGCCATAACAACAAACTGGATCTATGTCTCATGGAGAGCCGAATGTCTGTGAGGCTCAGTGTTGCACAACTTGGGTGATAACAAAATGAGGTAATGTCATACAAAGTCCCAAGGTCTTCATCCCAAAACAACCCTAGGTACAAACCCTAACCATGTGAATAGATGAGCTGACAGTCGAACATGGGGGGTATCGTTTGATTACCGGTCATTGATGTATACCGTTAACAAACGCGAGGACTTACACCGATAATGATGATGGGGTCCAAGGTACCAAGTACAATTCGCCAAATGTGAATAGATGGACTTGGAGTCGAACACTTGGGAATCCTGTCGAAGAAGAGACATTGGTGTATTCTCATCATTCAACAGCGAGGAAAATTGCCACTGGTGACTGCAATCTCCAAGGTACTAACCGAAACTCTAAACTTCAATCCCAGAATAATGAGTTGATGTCGATGGGAAGAAGTCCATTGGAAGGGAGGCCTTAAGGCATCCTCCATCATCCAACTCGAGGAACACTCAACTGGTAAGAGCTGATATGAAATATGTAACAAGACTGACACTAGGAAGGCCGACACATGAGGTCAAGGTAAACTGCAGAATGGCCGACACAGGGTATATCCTTGAACATTGAGCACGACACAAAGTGACTTAGGCAGTTTCTGACATAATGGGGTAAATAAAAGTCTGAAATGTAAGAGACATTAGCAGACCCTCCATATGGTTGGAAGAATAACCAGCCGGGGGAGTAAATAACTCGGAGGAAAGGTTCACCCTGAGGCCAAAAACTAAACCCAACCGAAAAGATAGACTCAAGTAGGTGCTGTGTTCAAGGATAGGACTTGATTGAAACTGCCTTTGACAATGAAGATATGATATGTCTTTCCCGTTCCTTATTCTTTTTAGATAAAAGAATACCCTTCTTGTTGTTTTAATGAGTCCAAGAAATAATGAAAACTCAATAGATCCAACCATGTAAAAAGTTTAACGAGCCCATGGGAGGAAGACTCAGGACCTTCTTCATTGTTTATAGAGTTCGAAGAAGAGATAGAAGATTACTCTATATTTACTGATCTCTGGATTTTAATATCGAGCCGAGATCTGTTCTTGCTCGCCGGTGTTTTCAATTTTAAGGAGTCTGAAAAACTTAAACAATAACTCCATATATCTGCTCGTGGATTTTAGTATCGAGCCCAAGCAGATTAATGCTCGATGGTGTTTTCCTGTTTATAGAGTCTAAAAAACTTAAACAATCCTCTTTTCACCTATCCGTGGATTTTATATCGAGCCCGAGTAGGTGAATGCTCGCTTGGTATTTTCATTTTTAGAGAGCCTAAAAACCCTAAAGAGAGGCTCCAAAAGGTCCTTTTTCATACAGTTAGTCTCCTCCCCCAAAAAAGTATAAAACAATGAAAGGAGAACTCTTCTAGCACATACAGGAGTATACCTAGAGTATACCTTTTCCGTAGTTAATCCACCTAGGCCCGGAAAAGGGGTAATTATATACCTGAGTGGATGAGCCTTCGATTACTTTAACGAGATCGAAGAGGACAAGCTTGCTCGGCAATATTGTTTAGGTTTAGATAGTCCAAACAAGAGCTTAAAATGACTTAAAGGTCAGCTTCTAGGATCATATCTTCATGTTCTGCCAAAACTAGGTCTTCAACAAAAGATTAGTCAATGCGGCAAAAATTCGAATGATATATGAATTTGAAATATTTAACTAATTGACAAGGTCTATCATCAAGAATTTTTAACTGAGGAGACGAATCCGACAAAAATTAAATGAAAATTGAGCTTGGATTAGTTTTATACCGTCTTATGTGTTTCAATTAATTAATTAGGGATTTTTGAAAATCCTGAAACTATAGAAAATTAACAATTATGGGTAAAAAATCAAAATCCAATTTATATATAATTTCATTGTTTAAAAATCAATTTCCAATTTGTGTTGTAGGGTTAAAGATTGGGGCAACCTTTTGCAAATTTCAAATCTCCATTGCGATCGAACCGAGCATCCAATCGTCAATCTTCCTCCACCAAGTAAGTTAAAATCTACCTATCTTGCATTTTCATGGTTTATTTTTCAATTTTTGGGCAAAAAATGGCTTGCAACGTGATGCTCCTAAGTGTTTCTGCACGGGCGCTACTGTGTAACCACAGCAGTAGCATATAAATGCGATGGGCGCTACTGTGTTGAAGCAGAGTAGCGCCCATACGCGACTGTGTAGTATACACAGTAGCGTACACTTTGGCAAACCTACCTACAAGCGTCGAGACTCAAAAAATTTTGGTTTTTTGTGCAGGATGGTCCTTCAATGGAGGGAGAGGGAACATGAGGACATGGATAGGTTGGCCATGCAAGATCCAAACACCCTCCACGCTCTCCGAAGATGCGGTTTGTTGAAGTTTTACCGAACCGTAAACATGAGGGATTTAAACAAACTGTTTTGAAGACTGATTCAGTATTGGGAAGTGGATACCAATACTTTTATCATCCATGGGAAAACATTGGAGCTTACTGTTGATGACATATACTTTATTACTAGTCTCTCAAGGAGAGGAGATGTAATCAATCTGAAAGGGTCTTCTCCAACAGGTGTAAGATCAGTGCAAGAGTACGTAAATACATATTGTGTTGCCGGTGCTGAGAAATCAGGGAGCCAAGTCCTGATTACAACCATTGAAGGCCTCCCGTTGAAAGTGATTGTGAGCATGATCAACTGAGTGGTGGGTAGTGCATCACAACACTTAGATTCCAGGCATTCTATGTTTGTTGGTGTACAATGCTTACACGGTCATGTCTATGATTGGTGTACTAGTTTATTGGCGAACATGAAATCTCAATTGATAGGTTGCAAATCCGGCACAATGAAGAATTTTGGGTATGGTAGTATATTGTGTACTTTCTTATTTGAGAGGATGCCTGCTATTAGTTTGGGGATGCCTCTTCCTTAGGTTAACCCTCGTGAGCCCAGACTAGGCCGTTGGGGTGACATTTTCCTCCGCCAGGGTGGTGGGTAAAGTCACTATTGTTATCATATTGATGATTTCTGGGGGTGGTGGGAGAGGCAAGTGCCCGATTTCGAGCAGTTTCCATATGCTGGATTGGATTTCCGTCATGATCCAGAGCTGGTGCTTCCTCCAGGGGGAGCCTGGGGAGATATTGGTATGTTTAAATTTTGAGGATTATTTGATTTTTTCAAACTTTTTCAAATATTTAAATTTTTATGAATGAATTTTGAAGTTCTAATCAAGTGTCACATGCAGATGTTGGGCCTGTTTGTCCTGAGGGACATCCTACTATCTTTGTGAGGCCAGCTGATATTACTGTAGCAGATGCTATGTTGGGAACCCTGGAGAGAAAAATAGGTCGGTTGACTCACGAGGTTCCTGAATGCCGTATGGATCAGATACCTGTTGATATGCAGGAAGATGTTGTTGGGGTTCCCCTAGCATGGCTTAGGGTGCTGCGAAAAATAGCTAGGCTCGTCATATGCTATCGCAATGCAATGGATGATGAGGAGGTCCGTCCTTCTCCATAGGAGAGGAATACATTCTATGTATATATTTTTGAGGCTACTATGCCCAGTTTTGTACTTGTATGACTTGACTTGATAAACTCGTGACTCAAAACTCATATTTTTTGATACGGTACCGGCTATATACAGTATCGGTTATTTACATGTGTATGTGTTTAAGTTTTATGTGTGCAATGTTGTTTATGCCAATGTATGACGCAAAGGCCAGTCTAGCACATAGTTTGCTAATGAATCAGCTAATGTGTTTAAACTTCTTGGAATGTGTTCATATCTAATAGAATGAAATTGTCTTTCCAATAGTCTAACTCGTAGAAACTGACATAGCAATCCAGGATCCCTAATCTGATAGACACCCGTTAACTGAAATACAATTAATTGTGAGTCAAGTCTTACCTCCAAATGTGAAATGCCATGACTGAGAGCATCTCGGAGAAGTTCTATAACTGCACTGTATTTAGCCACATTATTCATGGTAGGACCCAGATAAACCCCCCCCCAAGAGACAAGTTGGCTAGCAGGTGAATAAATGACCCAAGTTGTTGCAGCTAATTGACAGGTGTGGCGACTGGCGCCATCAGCAAATCCTGAGAAATGTTAGGTTGACATCTGGTTCACAAAACGAAACACACATAAGATTACCTAACGAGCATACCAAAAACTAGCTTTACAAAAATATACAGCTATGTTACAAGAAAAAGTACTTCAGCCTAAGCATAATACTTCTTCAGGTAGGGTCAATGCCTGGATCCTCCTCGTGAGGCCGGGAAAAGGTGTTATGGAAATCACGGAAAAGATTGGTATACGGAATGATCTCATCGAGATAACATCCCGTTTCAAAGAAAATGTTTCCATTGACCCCAGTGAAAATGTTCACCAGCGAGGTATGTAATCTATTTGCTTCAACAATAGCAACTTGTGAAGGAGTGAGATCAGTATTTTCAGCAGGTCCGGGAAAAGGTGTTATGGAAATCACGGAAAAGATTGGTATACGGAATGATCTCATCGAGATAACATCCCGTTTCAAAGAAAATGTTTCCATTGACCCCAGTGAAAATGTTCACCAGCGAGGTATGTAATCTATTTGCTTCAACAATAGCAACTTGTGAAGGAGTGAGATCAGTATTTTCAGCGGGTGGTGAACAAAATTCACCTCTCTCTAACAAATTAAGAAAAGGAAACAAGAAGGACACAGGATCTATATGTTCACGAGGATGGTCCGGGTCGGTCAGGGCTTCTAACATTTACTCATCAGAAGGTAAAGTAATTCCTGAATTGTCGAGAGAATGGATCGGGTCAGGTGTCTGAGTAGTGGCACAATCTATGTTTGACTCGACAAACACCAATGGAGTCGACATATGTCCTGTTTTAGTTTGATGAGAATCCAAGTGGGTAACTTCTACAACAGGCATGGGCACGGAGGGGTTTGTATTAGTTGGGAGAAACTCAGAATCAGTTGTTAAACTAACCATGGGAGTTTCAGACGATGAACATCCCTCAGTACCAACGAATAAGGTAGGAGCCGGTATGTCAAAAGTTCCAATTAGTGATCCATAAAGTCCTGCTCCTAAACTTTCACCAACTGGGGTGGTCTGATCAATCAATGGAACTGTGGTTTCCAAAGAAGTTTGATTGTTTTTTTGAGTGAAAGAAAGTTGATCGACTGTAACGATATTACCTTCAAATGGGAACATAACCACTCAAAAAATTGCCGATGCAATGGCTCGCATGGCATAAGTCCAACTCCTGCCCAATAACATATTGTAATCCAGCGGAGCGTCCAGAACTTCTACTTCAATAGCAACTGTCTTACCGGCCAAAGTGACATCAAATGATGGCAAAAATCCATGCGGACGGAAAGTTCTGCCATCAAATGCAGTAAGCAGTGTGTTAGAAGGGGCTAACTCAGGAGAACCTAGAGCTTTCCAACAGGAAATTGACATTACGCAAGTCGAGGCGCCCTCATCTACTACAGCTCGTCTAATGGTCATTGGACCATGAACTATTTCGATTTGAAGGGCAACATGATAGGGCAACTGGTATTTGACATCAGTCATATCAAATCGCGTAGACATGTTGGAGGATTCCATGCTCCCAATGGCTGCCAGAAGTGCATTTCGTTGTAAAGGACAACTTTGCAAGACTTCTAGAGTAGACATGGCACAGGGGGTCTGGGCTAAATCTTCAACCACGTTGTAGTTAGAAGCAGCCCGTGTGTTGGGATTGTGTGATGCCTTCTTCAAGACACCTTTAGGAATCTTGGGCATTGGGTCCACAGGTATGTGAAGTGGAGTGGAAGATTCTGGAATCTCCTTATCTTTTTTCTGTGCTTCCGGGGTATAGTTCCTGGCTCTGGTTTGCAAGAGTGCATCAGAATTAACCATGTTTATAAATGTTTGATCAATTGTTGCATGTGTAGTGCTCCCAGTTTTTGAGGTGCCAGAAGTTGAGCCTTGCCCTTTAGGGAATGGATCTTTCAAGACGGCAGGCTTCTTTTTCTCTTAAGAGCTTCTGGGCTTCTTCAAGAAGAGGGCATTGATGAGTAAGTTGGTTCTGCTTGCAAAGTTTACAAGGGAACTTAACCTTCTTTTCCTCTTTGTTACCCTCTTCGGCATTGTCTTTTTTGGGCTTTTGTTGGTTCCCCTCTCCTTTCTTTCCCTTCTTTTTGTTATTGGGCTGCCGAGGGCCCTTTTGATTGTTCTGAACCTGGTTGACAGGCTCAGAAGTAGAAGGAGAGATTGTGATGGAAGAAATGTCTGCAGTCGATTGTTTGACAGCTAAGGCGTGGACCTGTTTGGTCAGTGCTTCGAAGGCTGCAGAGTCAACTGAACCCACTATGCCGTCAGCATGTGGTCCAGGTTTCGGTCTACTCGGATCAGTGTTCGATCGCGGTGCATCGGGTATAATCTCATATAGTAACCCAGATTGTGCATACACAAGGTCTAACTGCTGAGTCCGTAAGATGGCTTCTTCCTCATTGGATACTCTAGATGTAGCTACTTCCTTAGAAATATAAGGAAGGAGTGATTTCAAGTACCACTCAAGAAGGAACTCCGGAGGTATATTGGCCTTAATGAGCCTCTTCCGTCTTTGCCACTCCTGAATGTGGTCAGATAAGTGAGTGGCTTTGTTTTGTCTAAAAGTAGACAAAAATTTCTGTTTCGGCATCATACCGAATAGGAAGCTGGAAGTGGTTCAAAAAGACAGTTGCGAGATCTCCAAAACTAGAGAATGTAGCCGCAGGTAGCTCAATGTACCATTTGGCTGCAGGACCAGTTAAGGTCCTTTGGAACAATCTCAATCTAATGGAATCTTCGTTTAATGAATTGGAAGAACACCATAAGTGGAAGGTAGTGACATGGTCACCAGGGTCTTCACCTGTTTTGCCTTCGAACTTTGGAATGTCCGAAGGTAATTTGGTGGGAACTGATGGCCATGTAGCATTATGACACACATGATTGTTTGTCAGTTTAGAAAGATCTGGCAAATTTAAGGTTGCTAGAAATGGTAGACGAGGCCGGTAAGATGGTACTTGATAAGGGGAACCCCCCATTGTTTGACCCATGAATTGTTGGTAGGGGTTGCCCCCAGCCATCTGGTGATAAGGGTTTCCCCCGACCATATGTTGATAGGAGTTTCCACCTACCAACTGTTGATAGGGGTTTCCCCCAGTCACTTGTTGGTAGGGGTTACCCCCAGCTACTTGTTGGTAGGGGTTGCCCCCTGCCAACTGTTGTTGTTGTGTGAAAGAGTTATTAAAATTTCCCCACCCATATGAGAGTGGATTAGTGCTTTGCGGATTCGTCCACTGTGGCTAGGTATTAGCCCCGCCATATTGCTGGTTAAAGATATTACCCCCTCCCCCAGAGAATAAGGAGAAAGGGGCATTACCTGTAGGCATGCTACCTTGATTAATGTTAGGGCCTATGAAGGTATTGAAACCAGTAGAAGCTGATGTGGACGGTGCAGTCATGGTGCCCATGACTGGTATGTTTGCAGAAGCACTTGGTCCTACAACAGGTGTGGAAATCCAAGTACTGGGAATCTGATATAACGGTTGAAATGTAGAAGGTGTTGCACAGTTGGCCGTACTGCTAGGTCCAACAGTAGGTGTAGGAATAGATGCCATCGTTGTCAAACTAGGCATACCTAATGTACTAGTGTTGAAACTAAAAGATGAAGTAGGCACAGATGTAGTTTGTGCCTGACTTGGTGTAGCAGTAAAAGAAGGGTTAACTGTGTTGGTGTTCATACCTAAAGTGGGAGTTTGGGGAACTCCCTGTTCACCTCCTAAGTTAGATATCAGATGTCCGGGAAAGGAATGATCTGCACTGAAAAGGGGCTGCTGGAAACCAATAGGTGACAGAAGCAGAATTCTAGTATTGGTTAAGGGAGGATTGAAAGGAGTGCTATACTCCGTGGAAGTAAGATCTTCCACCTCAACTGTACTAAAGTGTTGCTGATCTGTGGTACCTGGTAGTGGTTCCTCAGGAACCTCAATTTCAAGGTTTTCTGTTACAAGGATTTCTTCAAGCAATTCTATTTCAGAAGTAATTTTTGAAGAAATACCGGGGTTTGCCCGCTGTTGTCTAGCTGGCTGTAAAGGTTCTATTCTAACTGGTGGAAGGTTTTGAAGCCTTCTTGATATACGAAGTTGTTGATTCTCCGTGATTATAAATATAAAATAACAGACTAGAACCTAGTGGCCACTACAACTAGGGGGCAAACAACACGCCAACTAAAAAATCCTAAGTATACAAACCAGGCAAACAAAGATGCCTTCTAGAGAAGAGTCTGGGATGATGAAGGCCCATAATAGATCAACGAAGGAAGAAAGACAGTTACCCGGGGTCCACAATACAATGACTAAGGGTGCAAGCACCGGAATCACCCAACCGCCCTCCCAAAGACCTGCAAGGGATTTCCTTCCACGTCTGTCTTAGGTACAGCAGATATACCCTCTGCTGTCACCTGTGTATGAACCTAGAGTCTGATACTAAGGATACCACAACACCGAAAACTCCTGGGGGAACAGTCACCGGTCGAATCAGAAAGCGTGGGCAGGGTAGCTAAGCCTGAAACTCGAAAGAGTCCCCAATATGCAATCCGATCCTGGCGTATGCTCGAACAGAAAGTAGGAGGGGTATTCCCACAAACTGATCTCGCAATGACCTACTGCATAGATCCCAGGCAAGTTTTGAGTGAGGTGGGTTTACCTGTGATAGTCTTACTACGATTTTTGCGCAATGTGTGATCTTGAGTGGTTTAAGGTGACTTAAACTCAAGATCCTAACCAAAACTAGTTGGTGTAGTGTATCCCTAAAAAGAAAAAATGTTTATAGTTCATTTTATTAACCAATTTTAGGGCTTTTATTACTCAAAAAGGGTAGTGCTTTTGTGTGGCGTGGTTATGACAAGAAAACAAAAGTGCAATAAACTCAAAACTTTCTACAACAAAGCTCTTTTCATTTTTTTTTTATTCACTTCTTTCCAAAACTGAAAATCTAAGCAAACCTACTTTAAAAAATTTTTGTTTTCCTTTTTTTTTTGAAATTGTACAAAATATCTTAAGTTATCTTGTAACAACAAAGACAAGTTTTATTTAAACTTAAAATACCAATTTTTTTTTGCTTTTTCTATAAGCGAAAAAGAACTATATAAAAATGGTAAGCAAAACAAAACTTTATGTGCAATGTGTGTAAGTATGGTTAAAAAGTTCTTAGGCTTATAGCTATCAAGACCTTAGCTTGAAAAAGACTTGATCTATTGGTTTTTTGCAAAGAAAAAGCCTCTAATCTTGGAAACAAAGTGGGAGAAAACAAAGGAGAAAGACACAAAAGGACTGACCTAAAGTATATAGCCCTAGCAAGACCACTATGCCAAGCACAAGTAGACAACCAAGCTGCCCTACTAACACAAAGAAACTGGGAAATGAACTAGCCTACAGCTGTTTAAAAAGCACTTGTAACCATAAAAAGACAATAAGTCCAGGAAGAATGGAAATGAACCAAGACAGAAGACACCCTATAAGCTTTAAAACGGACCAAACCCTAAAACAAAGGATAGGATGATTAAAAAGCAGACAAACGTCGCCACAAACAACAGATACAGGAGTATGCAGGTTTGTAAGCTAGAAACAGGTAGTCAGGGCCTAAAAAAGTGGGAGTGCTCAACAAAAACACAACCTAGCCTTCCAAAAAGTCACAAACAGTCCAAAAAAATCCCAAAGGTCAACAAGCGATTCAAAAGATGGAAACAACTTCAAGAACAGGTTATATGACTTAAGCAACAGTTAAAACCTCATACAACAGTCCAAAGGAATCCTACAGCAAAGTCAGCAAATCACCAAAAGGCTAAAAAACAAGCAAACCAAAAATAGAATGCTTTAGAAAGTGTACCCTACTGTGTAGTAGGGAAACTCGCGCCCCTACTGAAACGGGTGCTACTTTATATATAACACAGTAGCATATGGGCGCTACTGTATATATAGCAGAGTAGCGCTCATATCTAAAAGGCTTAAAAAACTGACTTTGGAAGGTACCAAAAAATGATGAAAGCAGACAAGAAACAGTCAGGGGATACCTACAGGGTTTCTTGACACATCAAAGAAGTCAAAACAATCTAAGAAGACAAACAGGAACAAGGTTTCCTAGAGCCAAAACTCAACTTTCCCCAGCGGAGTCGTCAGTCTGTTGGCGGGAAAATCTACCCTATAGCAAGGAAACTAATGCTATCAACTTAGTTGGGGTGACAGGTAAGTGTATTGATGTTATTACAGAGACATTTACGAAAAGAAATAAGTTGTAGATCTTGGGAACACACCTTTCTATCGAAGTTTGATCCTAGCCTTGACTTGATCTTGTGCTCAACTTCTAGATCCACTCTCCTTCCAGTAAACCCGCAATAACAATACCTTTCTCAAAGCATTTTGGGCAATATATAAAGTTTGAAAGAAACAAAACAATGTTTAACATTCAAAATTGACCAAAATAGATCCACATTAAGATGCCATTTCATAACACATTTTAATTGGAACAAGAAAGACACTTCAACCTTTATTTGTCAAAAGTAGAATGATGTACAAGTATACCTGATCATGAAACAGGCTCCTGCAACTAGATTCTGGGCTCTGGCTCTTCTCTGGCTTGAATATCTTCAACATCAACTCCTCCAATGCAAGCTTCTTCAAAGTTTTTCCATTAATCAATCTCACTATCTCCAACTTCTAACCCTTCTCCTTTAATCTTCTTTGTATTTATAGGATTAAAGAAGTAGTTTAGGTCAATGTATAGTTATGGAGGAATTTGGGGGAGTTAGGAAACTACCAGCAACTAATCCTCCTCGAGAAATTAATTTATTTTTTAATCATCTTTTAAGATGTACGCGACTCTTGTTCAGTGGAGTAGCGTATAGGGCGCTACTTTAATGCTTATCAACTAGCGCTCATTCAATTTTAAATGGTGAGCGCTACTATGCTGAGAAGGAGTAGCGTATACTTGGATATGGGCGCTACTATTATACACTGGAGTAGCGTATGGGCGCTAGTCTCTTTGAGTAGAGTAGCGCTCAATATCTCAAAATGATATTTTTTGTGTTTTTCCAGAAATGTTAGGAAATGGAGTGAGTCAAAGTATCATCCAAGGTCAACATGCTCCTCCATCCAAGTTGTCCTTTTGTGTGATCAACATCTCAAGGTGATCACGGACGGAGAGGTGCAAGTTTAACCTATAACAGCAAGAGTGGTGTGTAATTTTCGTACTGGAACCTTTTAAGGTAACAATATTCATCATATGGTGCAATGAATCAAAATTCCCCCTTTTTGTACTAATTCCAAAAATTCATGAAGTTCAACATCTATGTTTGGCGACTCCACCATCCTTTCCGACTTGTGTGACATTGAATGCCTTTCTTATCACTTAACTACATGCGTGTGAACGTCCCTTAATGGCTGTAAAATCCTTATCACAGTATGATCTAGCTACTATAGATGCCTCAAAATAGAAATATTTAACTATTTCTGCAAGATATAAGTGCATAAATAATTCTGGAAAAACAAATGATCAAAACCAGTTACAAATTATAAAAAACCAGGAAAATAAATGATCAAAAAACAGAATTACAAATGATAGGGAGAGGGAGAAGAAGAAGAAGGAGAGTGAGAAGGAGAGGAAGTTTAGGTAGAGGGTAGGGAGAGGGAGAATAAGAGGAAGTTCAGGTAGATAGGGAGATAGAGGAGGATTGAAGGGGTAGAGAGTGAGAGCGAGAGAAAGAGAGAGAGAGAGGGGTTGAAATGGGGTGGAGGGGAGGAGGGTTAGGGAGGGACAGGAACAAACAAAGGAGAGGAGGAGGATTAGAGTTAGGGAGAGGGGTGGAAGGGGGGTTTGAGATAGATGAAGATGAAAACAAAACTACATTTCAGATTAGTAAACAAATGCGCGCACGCGTTATTAGCGCATACGCGTTTATTTAAAATAACGCGTATATGCTGTTTAAATTTCTAAATTTTGGCGGGCAATTCCTTTCCCACCAATGTGGTGGATGACTTGGCTGCTTTGGTTACAGGTTTAGGTTGCCAAACCAGGTGGCTTGGATTGTGTTAAAAAAAAATACATCTTACTCTATAACTTCTTCTATTTTGAGCATGATTTTGAGTATGCAACACTTGTCCACTACTAATGGAATTGCACACACTTGTATAACTATGTGTGCAGATTCTGAATATGTAATTTTTTGTTAAATCTATTATTTTTTTCTATTTTTTATTTAATTTTAATTGGACTAATGCCAATCTTACACAAAAAGTAGGTTATTTATTCCGGCTATTACTTTTGATTGGCTCACCTATTTTGAAAATGGAAAAGGACCCACACAAGTACACACAAAGACGTACGTCCTAAAAAAAACAAAGTTCAATGATTATGTCTAGTCAGTTTACGGCTTGGATGACTTCCTTAATTTAAAAACAAATTAAAATTAACATAAATAAATATGGAAAAATAGTGTTGCACTAGATATCTACGATTCTATATATTTTTTTCATAAAATTCCACCATTTACATACCAAACCCGGGGCCCAACACAAACATATTCATTATGTTTTCTTAAAAAATAACATACCAACCTTAGGATAATGTGAAGCACCTGAAACAATTAATCAATAAGAATATGCGAAATAGCAGAAATGACAGAACTTAGAATCACATTTATATTGATCACAGGCCACTTCGATGGGGCAACCTCCTTTGAGCAAGCTCAATACAATTAACTTCACGGTGCCTTCAATGACCTCAGCACACACTTATATACTAATTCTATGCCCAATACTATGAATCAAAACCATGGGACATATAATACTACGGTACGACTTACAAAGCATATGCATCCAATACTATGGGTCAATACTATGGGCTAATATAAACTATGGATCAACAAATACTACGGGACAACTTACAAAGCATATGCGTCCAACAACAATATACTAACATAGTAAAGAGAAGGGTTGACATGGGTTCCTAACATCCCCTCTCCCTTAGAAAAAACTTTGTCCTCAAAGCTTTGGTTGGAGAAATTGCTGCAGAATCTGAAGAAGTGGTTCCCTAGTAGCATTCTCGGGTTGCATTTTGGGCCACTGATGCATTTGGAGTGTCAGGGAGGATTGCTTGGAATGCTGTAGACGAAGAAGAACCCCATTAGCTGCGCCAAAAATGCGCTCAGAACAGTATTGGTTGGCTTGTTGTTTCAGGCGAATTCTGGCCATGTGAAGATTATCCTGCAAAATGAGAAGAATCTGATCGTGGTTTCGAAGAACCGAGTCAATTTCTTGAACTGGGGAGCTGCTAAGGGTGTATGGAAGAAGAACTGGTGGTGTCTGTCCATAGACTGCTTCATATGGTGTCCTTTGAGATGTGGTAGTGCACCATCAGAGCGCTACTAGGAGATCCATAGAAAGAGTTGGCCAAAGCTGTGTAGGGATGGGAAAGGGTTTGAGCAATCCTGAAAGGAGTGGCGTTTCACCCTTGTTGACCTGGAAAGTATCACAGTCAGTCACCATCTGTTGAATTGGCATTTTCAGTCCCGGCCAAAAGAAGTTACATTGTTCCTGGTCATACATTTTGAAGAACGCAGAGTGCCCTGCTGATGAAGAAGCATGGAGTTCATAGAAGAGATAGCCCTGTTGAACATATTGCAACCAATTTGGAACAAGCAGAGAAAGAGCTGTAAGAGAAACTGGGTCATCAATTGTGTGAGAAGGAGCATCTGCCACCATGTTGTCCTTACCCTTCTTGTAAGTGATCGCATAGGGATAACCCATGAGTTGGATAACCCAGTTCAGGTGTGTTGGGGAGGAGACCCATTGTTCCAGAAAATTTGCCAGACTCTGGAGATCAGTCTTGATGCAGAAATAATTTCCGAATAGGTGTGGCTGCCACTTCTGTACTGCATGCAACATAGCCATCAGTTCCTACTGAGAGGTAGATGCGACTAAATTCTTACCGAAAAGGTCTCTTGAAGGCGGAAAGCTCATTGGTTCAGCAAAGACACCTGCATATCTATCCAAGGAAGTAGTGGAGACCGTTGATGGTTGCATCTGAAGGGAATGGAGTTGAGCGATGATACCATGTGAATTCTTCTTAAGGACTTTTTCCAGGCGATGTGAACCGATGATGCAGAGAGACCCTGGTTGTAAGCCCATTAATTTGTGTTGTGCCCCATTTACCGAAAACTGCATCCAAAGTTCTGAAAAATCCCATGAGATGGGGCCAAGTGTGCGTAACCATTGAACGACCAAAACCACATCACATCCGCCTAAGGACAAGGCAAAAATGTCAGAGCGCGGGTTATAATCTTCCATAGAGATACGCACATTGTGACACTTCCCCTTGCAAGGTAAGGTGCCCCCATTGGCAACCATGAATTCAAAGTTGGAGCAAGGATGGACAAAAAAATCAGCCTGTTTGGAAATCCGAGGGTCAATGAAGTTATGAGTGCAACCAGAATCAATGAGTATGGTAAGAGGGAGCTTCTTGAAGTATCTCCTGACTCGCATTGTTTGTGGGGTGGTGACGCTGGTTACAGCATGGAGAGAGAGCTCGGGTGGGTCATCCTGAGATGGGGTGTCAATAGGCGGGTGTTGAATGTCGACCTGATCATCTACTGTATCTAGAGTTTCTTCATCAAGTTCTGAGGCAAGTGGAGAATCCACATCCAAGAGATAGAGATTTTGTTGAACACATCTATGTCCCCGAGTGAATTTGTCATCACAACTTTAACAAAGCCCTTTTTCTCGGCGTGCCTGCATCTCTGTTTCAGACAAATGCTTGATAGGAGTTGGTTGTGGGGAAGGCGTGATGGGAGGTCGTTGGGAACCCATATTTCTGAAGGGAACAGAAGTGGGTTTGGAGTGTTGTTGAGCTGCGATCTTGTCCTCTACCAACTTAGCCAACCCTAGGACTTCCATCATTGTGTTGGGATAGAACATTTTGACCTCTGAGCGGATTTCATCCTTGAGACCACTGATAAAACAACTCCTTTAGAATTCATCAGACAATCCTTCTGTGTGATTGGCCAATTTCTCAAATTATGTTTGATACTCTCTCACTGTGCCAATTTGGTGCAGTTTAGTGAGTGCTTCTGTGAAGTCATCAAAAACACTAGGACCAAAGCGTGGCAAAAGGAGTTGGCAAAAATCTGTCCAGTTTGGCTCGGGATGAGCTTTGATGTACCAACGGTACCATTGAAGGGCTTCATGTTCCAAATGAAAGGATGCAAGTGGAACATTCTGGACATTAAAAGTATTATGTATACTGAAATATTGTTCTACTCGGTATATCCATCCATTCGGATCAGTACCATTGAAGCGAGGAAAATCAAGCTTCGGACCATGAAAATTGCTGGAAGAAGATAACCCATTGTCTGATGAAGACTCGGACTGTCGTTTGTTGTTCATAGCTGAATGTTCAAGATGGAGGCCGAGAAATTTTTCATCCAGATCCTGGAGTTTGGCTTGGATGGCTGCAAGTGCGTCTTCCATGGTTTTTTCTCTTGCACGGGTGACAACCATAAC
This sequence comes from Larix kaempferi, assembly GCA_027924585.1. Lineage (NCBI taxonomy): Eukaryota > Viridiplantae > Streptophyta > Pinopsida > Pinales > Pinaceae > Larix > Larix kaempferi. The sequence continues at coordinate 334,096 of BSBM01000316.1, read as the reverse complement.
CAGGAGTTTTTTTTTTTTTTTGGTTGACTGGGTAGGAAAACAAAAACAAAAACTGCTTCAATAAAGGAAAATCTGGACTTGGAAAAAAATCTGAAGGGTAATTGGGGTTTAACTAGGTTTTGGACACTGTCGAATAGACAGGGAAGCAAAAATGAGGATTTCAGAAGCGGGGTGAAAGAATGGAAAAATTTGGCAGAGGGGGACAAAGAAGCAGAATTCAGAAAGGAAGTCTATGGTAAAATTTGAAGGTGATTGGGTGAAATCTGAGGAAGTTATGGCAGACCCTAAAAATAGACAAATGTGGGATTTCGGGCTTTGGGAAGGGAAATTGGGGATAGGGTCCTCAGGAATGAAATATGCAGAATGAGATGATAGGGGTTCCCTGAAAATTTCAAGGGAAACAGAGTGAAAACAAGGGAGATATGGAGAAAAAACATTATTTTTTTTTTTTTTTTTAGACTGGAGCGGCTACGGCTCGGAAGGGATCTAGAACAAATAAATCTGCAATGGCCCAGAAGTGAGCGGAAATAGAGGGATCTGAAACGACGCCGAATGGATTGAAAATGGTTGGATCTGGAATGGCTTTCAGAATGGGTCTGAACGGATGGATCTGAAATGGCACAACAGTGATCGACAACAGTTCAGTTGAAAATAGATATGGACCCCAGGTATGTGCGGCTTCCTAACAGTTCAGGGGTTTCAATCGGCCACCAATGCTGTCTGACGGCTTGTGTATTGGGGCAGTACCCCTCACTCCACGGCTCAGGTAAAACTGATAACCGCTTTGCCACAAACGACAGCTCTTGGTTTACCTCACAGGTGGGAACTAGTCAATCAGGTAGGGGTCGTTGTCCTTTTCGCTAGCAGGTCCTCTCAATGGGCCAACTACTTCGGGGTTCTTGTGGTACTCCTCACAATGAGTTTTAGGGCTTATTCCCAAGTACTTCCCACAGTTAAGCGGATAGGGATTATTCCCAAATCCGAACCTGCAATAGATGCGAAAAAATTTGGCAGAAATTTCACCGAGCGAGCCCAAGAAAGTGCTTTGATACCAGATGTGATGCACCTCCAACAATTAATCAATAAGAATATGCGAAATAGCAGAAATGACAGAACTTAGAATCACTTTTATATTGATCACAGGCCACTTCGAGGGGGAAACCTCCTTTGAGCAAGCTCAATACAAATAACTTCACGGTGCCTTCAATGACCTCAACACACACTTATATACTAAGTCTGCCCAATACTATGAGTCAAAACCATGGGACATATAATACTACGGGACGACTTACAAAGCATATGCGTCCAATACTATGGGCTAATATAAACTATGGATCAACAAATACTACGGGACAACTTACAAAGCATATGCGTCCAACAACAATATACTAACATAGTAAAGAGAAGGGTTGACACGGGTTCCTAACAGATAACCCCATTTTTGGGGAGTTATACTTAATTTCCATAAATAATGTAACATCCCTCCAATTTGACCCCTATTGTTATCATTTTTGTAAATATAATTATGATTATGTAAGCAGCCCTGGTGAGGAGCTCAAGGCCAAGGCCCCGTCGGTGGTCCTCGCCCATATCGTTATTTATTTTCCTAGGTTATAAGTTATAAAATCGTAAACTTATCATGACACAACAACAAAAAAAATGATGGGTGGTTAAATCCACTAAGGGAGAGAGATGGACTGAATACAAAACAATGCAGATCTAGACATGGTTTATGGGTGTCATATTAGTGTCTAGGACACTGGAAAGAAAATTTTGTGAACCAAAGAGGTTCACCTGAACTCCTAATGTTCATAGATGTCATCTTAGGTTAACCACTACTCATGAGACACTAGTAGTGAACTACCATGACCTAATTATTAACATAATTCTAATTATCATTAGAAAAAATTAGTGAGATTAAGGAACTCAAATCTAAGTACTAATATATTACCTTATAGTTCGGTTCAAAGTCTCAGAAATATACTTAATATCCCTAAGAAGGAAATATTGTTAAGTTTTCCATTCTCACCCTCAGAGAAAGGTAAGAGTATTTTTTGTTTATAAATAACTGGCTTCCATTATTTAAACCAATACGAGTTAAATAAATATTATTTTGATATGCTATCCATAAAAGTGATAATTGAGAATTTTCTCTTAATAAATAAACATTTAAATAGAGCAACGACCTCCACATTTTCAAGAGTAAGGATGGTTGAGGAGGAAGGCATATTCTCCAAGAGTTCCTTGTAAAACATTGAATTTAATATTCCAAGCTATAGTTAATGGTGTGACTTAAGTTATTGAGGAGCTGGAGGATTGACAATCTTCGAAAATAATTAAAAATTTATTATTATTTTGAAAGGCTAAATTATATCTCTATAAGAGAAAAAAATGAACATAGGTACCATCGAAGGAGTAGTGTTTTATAAATATTCCTTTTTTTAAATAGGGGACATCTTCGATGAGATATGGAACTAATTCCGATGCCACTTGTCGATTTGAGTTAATGGAGAAAACCTCTTAAAGAGATAGGCACTACCACCGAAACTCAGATGATCTTACTGTAGTTGCTGTTGTTTTTAATGGGATGCCTCAATTTGAGTGATTTCCTCGAGGAAGGGACAGACTCTCCAGAGTGTTGAATTAATATACAGGGGTAGCAGTCGAGAGGAGTAAGGGGGGGAGAGAATGGAAATATGTAGGTGGTCATGCTGGTTGTGAGGAGAAGAGTTGCACTTAAGGGAGCCATCTTGCCATTCACGAGAGGGAGATCTGTCAAGTTCGCAATTGCGAAGGAGATCAGGGTTTTGACCTCTGCATGAAGAAGCTAAGTATCCCCTCTTCCTAGTCCCATTGCATTTGATTAATGCGATTTTGTTGTTTTGTATACCATTTCTGGAATATACTTCTGAGTATCGTAGTTACAGAGCCCTTTTTAACTTTGTCTAATATCGATATCCTCCTTTTACTAGAGAATGACAGAGTTTACCTCTGTGCCTTTAAATGAAACCGATTCAGGGTCGTTTAAGTTTAATCTGGTTGTTCATGATATCATCAATTTTATTTCTGCCAGCGAATGACAGATGCTGAGGCATCCTAGATCTCCGTATTTTTTTCTTTTGTTAGATTGCTACATTATATATAATGTGTTCAAACCTTTATTCTACATTCACCTCAGTGTGGTTGTTGCACTGCCAATTGTTATAATTTCAGTGTTAAAAAGATATGCTACTTTGAACCTCACCGTAATTGTACGCTACCATTGTTGTGGCTCCGGGGTTAATACCTTTCTACATTGATATCTATGGACAAATGATGAGATTTACCTTGGTTATGTCTTATATATTTACTGCGTGATACTCATAATGGGTATACTCCGTGATTTTTCTATGCTGCGTAGAGGATATAACAACCCAATCCCAAGATTCATAACCTTTGTGTATAGGATAGATCTAGATTGCATTATATACTGTGTTGATACTCATAATGTGTATACTCCATGATTTTTTTCTATGCTACGTAGAACCCTAAAATTTATTTATATTTTTGTACGCTGTGATGGAAGGATGAATGCGAAATCTTTATTTCCGTTTGGCATGCTATGCTATGTTGTCATAGCTCATGTTAGTGTTTGCGTCCAGTTTAGTTTTCTGTTATATAATTTTGCTAGAGTCTAGGTCTAGCTTGATCTTGACATATCTCATGTTATCATTTTGGTCCAGATGGATCTCTGTCCTATGATGGTGCTAATCTCTCGGTCTAGCTTGATCTCTATCACATCTTATGCCAGAGACTGATATTGTTTGGATCCAATTAGGATCTTGGTTATACGTCTTTGTAATGTTTTGTATCGTTGACCTCTGCATTCCTTAAATCTTGGGCTTAGTTTCTCTCTGCAGGTTAGTGTTTGCACCTATCTTCTTAAAAGAGGCCGATCTGCCTTTTTATGAGTTTTGCTTATATAAAAATTTATTGTGGTAATGGTTATCTTTGCATATCGATCGAGTTTTCATTTGCAAAGGCGGTCCCTGCATATAAATTTTGCTTGATTGAGTTTTCGTTGGTGATCTCCTTAAATCACTTGGGTTCTTTTGGGCGGCATGTTTTGTTTGTTAGTACCAAGTCATTTCTGCCTATAAATTAAAGGAAAAGGGGTAGGAAACCTAACTAAGCACCCTTAGTTTATGCACCTTGTGATGATGAAGTTTAAAATCATTTTAGAAATAAAAGTAAATTACATGTCTTGGAATATTGGGTTTCAAGATCATCATATTAAATATATTATTGATACAATTATATTTATATCATAAGGAGTAAGTAACCTTATTTTTATAAATCTCTTGATGTAGAACTAAATAGTTATTAAGGAGTTCACCTATGCATTTATTGGATAAAAGAAAAGAGTTGGTATTCATTTGATTTAGGTTTGGATGTTTAAGGAACTAGTTCAAGTTATTGAACCCTATTAAATATGTTAGTATACTTGTAAAAATACCGAAGATGAGAAATCCTTTGAGAAAATAGAAAGTGAAGCTTGCAACATCAGTGTTTTCAAAATGTATCCTCCCTTATTTTTTACAATACAACCTTTTGTGGACGTAGCCAAAGAGATGGGTCAACCACGTGAAAATGTCTCCCTTTTGTACGTGGCTTATATGTGTGTATTTTTCTCCTCAATGTTTAGTGATTATACTTGATGTATCTTGTACTAGTTGAGATTGTGAGTTAATTTAGCTTAGAAACTTATAATGACTCTTTAAATGCTAAATGTCCATATTGATTGAGAGAAGGATTTATGGTTGGTACACTCAAGAAAGATTTCATTAGAATAACATGAAGAAACAGGTTGATTGACTAGAAATATTATAAGGGTAAGAAAGATTTGAAATTCTAGATGGTTCCTCTTTTATGCACCTCACGCACTCATTCTTAACTATGATGAATTTTTCCTTATGCATTAGTCAAAGCAAATTGTTGATATAATATGCAGTTGTTCAGTTAATGACCAAGATATAGTAAGAGGTTGCGTAGATATGATTGATTATACATATTTCAATGGATAAATAATCCAACATTATGGTTAAAAGTAATTAGCGTAATTCATATCTTATTGTTAAGCGTTCAGTCTGAAATAAATTTGTAAAAATTCACCAAAATTGCTAACTCCGAAATCCAGGTATGTTACAAATAATAGTTATATATTCCGGAAGGTAATCCGATTGTCCACGTTTCATCTTCTTACGCCATATTCCAAAAAGTTGTGTACGTAGCTCTAATATTAATTTTTTAAGTTCATATTTCCATTTTTCGAGATGTCCATTGCAACTAACGCCTCATGAGTGGCCAACATTACCTTGCACCAACCCATAAAGTATATTATTTAATTCTTAAAAGAAAGTATTTTATAGCGTAGATTTTCAATTTATAGTCACTATAATTAATTTTCTGAAAGAATTGTGATAAACGTTGAAATGATAAAATTATTGTATTAATTTATTAATTATTATGAATGTATGAAAATTGTGTAAAATTAATTTGTGAAGTATAATTTTTTTTAAAATATATATATAACATAAAGTTTAAAAAATATATATATATATATTTTGTTTGTTTTCATAAACTTAAAATCATTTCACATAAATGTAACTCACATCTTAATCATCATATTGGAAGTAGTCTATTATTCATAACCCATATTTTAATCATCATATTGAAGTAGTCTATGAATGTATCGAATTTTCTAAACAAAAACATAAAATAGAAGCGATTTTCAAAAAGCAAAAAAATTGAAGTGATTTTTGAAATGAAAAATGGAAGTGATTTTTTTTAAAAATTGATCTCCATGAATCATATTGAATAAATAAAAATAAAAGGGAAGTGACTTTTATTATTATTAAATATTTAATTTAAAAAAAAAAAAATGGAAGTGATATTTTTGGATTTTGTTTATGATAATATAATAATAAAGAAGTTTATAAAATTTAGATTAATTTTTAATTGTGTAACATTATTATAATATTTTTTATGGTACATTAAAATATCAATATTTATAATATTATATAATAAATTTAATATTTTGAAAAAAAAGAATTATTAAAATATTAATATAGTATTGTATCATTACAAAATGAAAATTGTAAATATTAATGTTTATTTCTTGATATTCAAATAAAATGTTTATGGGCAACAATTGCAATAAAAAATAATTCAAAAGAAAAAACAAAAAAGCCTTAAAATTGACATGCTTTAATGCGTGAAAACATTTTTTTTTGTTTCATTTTTTTTAAATCATGATTTTCATGGTATTTACAATTAAGAAACAACATGAAATATTTACAAATTTACATGCATTAATGTTTGGAAACCTTTTTTGTTTCAATTTTTTTAATCATGATTTTCATGGTATGGCATCAACCAAATTTCAAAGAAACTCATATAGAAATTTAAATCAATAGGAAAAAAAAACTATATTTTGCATTTTTGGATTTTGTTTATCATAATATAATGATAAAGAAGTCTATAAAATTTAGATTAATTTTTGATTGTGTAAAATTATTATAATATTTTTTGATGATATAGTAAGATATCAATAGTTATAACATTATATAAAAAATTTATTATTTTGAAAAAAAATACTAAAATAAAATTACAAAATGAAAACTGTAAAATATTATTGTTTATTTTTGGACATTCAAATAAAGTGTTTATGGGCAAAAATTGCGATAAAAATATGAAAAAAAAAATGGTCCCTTGTTGTCTTTAGAAATTCAAAATTGGAACTACTATTAGCAAATAAGGAAAAAACATTAAATCTTTGAAAATTTCCCTGCATTAATGTTTGGAAACTTTTTTTTCACTTTTTTAATCATGATTTTCATAGTATGGCACCAATCAAATTTCAAAGAAACTCATATAAAAAAATTAAATAAATAGAAAAAATAAAAAATAAAAACCAAAACTATATTATGCACTTTAGGTATGCTAAAAAATTAAATGTCATAATCCCAACATTTTTTATATAGTGCACAAATAGTTGGGTGAATCCACGAATGTGGTTCACCATTTTTGGTGGATCGCATGGGGAAAATTCGATTTTCGGACCCTTGATCGAGGTATTTTAGAGACCTCGATCGAGTTTTTAATGCTCAATCGAGGGTTTAAAAATACCTCAATCAAGGGTTTAAAAATACCTCGATCGAGGGCTCTAACATACCTCGATCGAGGGTCTAACCAAACCCTCGATCAAGGGTATGCGATAGGGAAAAAAAACAAAACAGGGCCCGACCGGCCCTGTTTTGTGCAGTGGCTTGACAGAGACGAGCACAACAGTGACCGAGGACCTCGACCAAGCACACGCCTGATGACACCTCCCCACAGCAACACCACCTCCGCAAACAGACGCCATCATGTCATCTATTCCACCAGGTGGGTAGAATTCCACTAGGTGGGTAGAATTCCACCATTTGTTTTGTTATTTAAAAAAAAAATATATTTTGTATTTGTTGTATAAATTTGTGTTTTTGATCAAATCTAGTTTTAATTTGGTTTTCTAGAAATGGTTAGGATGTAGGCATTGAAACTAAACCAAGATTGAAACCGAAAACCACCATTGAAACCAAACTAATTGAAAAAAAAACCATTTGATTTAACTAAAACAAAAACCCATTTCAAACCAAAACCATTTGAAATTTGAAATAGATTTAGGATTTTAAATATTTTGCAGTTAGTTGTTTAAATTATTTGATTTATTTTTGTTTATATATCAACCGGTAACATTTCACCGCATAAATGCTACTGGTTTTATTTTAAAATGTGTTTTTACAAGCATAAATGTTGGCCATTTTTTTTCAATCCTCCGAGAACGCGAAAAGGATTGAAAAAAAAACATTTCAAAACAAAAACCAAAACTATTTGAAATTTGAAATAGGTTTAGGATTTTAAATTTATTTTGCATTATTTGTTTAAAAATTATTTGGTATGTAAATTTGTTTATATATCAACCGGTAGCATTTCACCGCATAAATGCCACCAGTTTTATTTTAAAATGTGTTTTTACAAGCAGAAATGCTACCAATTTTTTTTCAATCCTCTAAGATTGAAAAAAAAATCATATATTAATATTAATATTATAATATAAAAAATTATAAAATGAATATTAATAATATATATAATCATATATTATTTATTAATTTTTACTTAATTTATTTAAAAAAAAAATATTTAATATTAATAATATAATATAAAAAATTAAAAAATGAATATAATAATATGTAATCATAACCATAACCAACTTGCCAAATTGTCCTAAATAGGATCACCTCTTAGGCCATGAAAAGTATGTCCACAATGTGAGCATCAATGAAGATAAATTGGCCTAGAACCATAATGGATAGCTTGGAAAAATTCCCAACATCAGGTGTCCTAACATCATTAGATAATGTCTCTGAATGATATAAGCCACTACAAATGCATTTTGCTGGACTAGACTACATGTGTTTGGATTATATTTTTCCACCATCTTTGTGGAATACAAACGACAATTCAACAATAAAAACACCTTTTTAAAAATATGGACATTTCTAAAATGTAAACTTTATAAAAGTGGCTAGAAAAATAAAACTTACGGAAACGCTCCTTGGAAATTGGCAATGGATGACTATAGGTGCTCTTAGAACAAGCTCATATTACCTAACATTACTTTATCAACCTTATTATTTATAAGGAAAATACAATGAAAGAATATTATCTTATTTCTATCCTTTAAGTCCCTTGACCATAGCTTTATGATTGTTATTAAAAAATATTGGTACTAGTGGTCAAAGAGGGATACATGGATTTCTCATGAAGGCATGTGGTCTATCCTTTGCAAGAAAATAAAATTCCTGAATTTTGGGCATGCACATGATTATTTGAAATTCATTCTTACTAGATTTGGGATCATAGCCTAGGCCGCCATAGTTTTTACAAACATAGAAATTATTCAAACAAGTACAATCATTATGAGAAAATTATGCACAAAAAAATGGTCATGAACAATACAAAATAATTCCTCCATTATTTAGTGAACTAGAAAATAATTATTGCTAGAACTACAAACTTTTCCCATTTGATCCACCCAAAATGGTGAACCACATTCGTGGATTCACCCAAATCTTCTTATTGCTATAACTACTCTATTGGTGTTGAACTCTAGATGTCGATCTTGATTTAGTGGAACATTGTTGCAAGATGGTGTTAGTGATATGAAACCATGCAGTCTTCATTCATATCTGAACCTTTGGTACAATTCTATCCATGTGAATGATTTTGTTAAATTTGAGCATGGGGAGAAATCATGGATTACTGGCCATTGACGTATGACGTTAACCAACGTGAGACAACTAACCAACAATGAAAATGAGTGTCAAGGTACCTTAGTGCATTTTTACAGGTATGAAATGATATATTGAAATTGATTCTCCCGTAGAATATGATAGTCAAGATGATAGAATATGATAGTCAAAATTAAAAAATTACAATGTTCTCCCTAAATCTGATCTAGGTATGTGCTATTCTTGGTGAGTGTGTCTGTGGTGAATTTATGAGTCCACTCCACAAAAAATATTCTATACCTGTCTCTTAGATCTTAAATATGGTTTTTAAACAACTTGTGGCAATTTATAACAAAATATTGTAGATGGTCAAGTCAAAGTAGACATTACAAGGTTTTGAGCTCACTACCTTGCAGAGGGTAAGCTTATCACCTTCTCCATAATGTGTTAGAACTGGACGTTATAAACATGTCCCATCAAGAGATCATGCACTCATGAATTGCAAACCGATTTAATTTTTCAGAAAACCCCGACAATAGAATTACAAGTTGATATAAAGACTTGTATCCATATTTTTCTTTTCTAATATTCAAAATCACAACTAGACATGGGAAGAGAGCATACTCATGAATATGGTGACTCTCTATATTTTGAAATATACAACTTTAAAATCATAGTAGAAAAAAATTCACCTTGTATGCAAACCTCAGACTTTTAGCTCCTGAAACTCTACTTGTTTTAACTCCTTCATATGCATCCCTTCATAATTTATCCTTCCAATGGTTAGTGGATGGGGTGGTTCTTACTGCACCACCAAATGAAATTGAAATAATTAAAAACTACGCTACCATTTATATTCAAATGAAATAAATCTATAGAAAACACACCCTACTTAGAAAATTCCAATGCAAAACTAATCATGTATTTGTATGCCTTCATGCTACTAAGACCATGTTGTCACCAAGTTCTCTATTGACATGAGTTAGATTTGTACTTTCCATGAATCAAACCAAAATAAAGAAAATTATACTAGCATTCTTCAGATCTTGCGTGATAGCATACTCACAATAGTGAAAGCATAGGTTCTTACCTCCCATCTTACCATCATTATCTCACTGCATCTGGAATGTTAGCACAACCAAAAATCATATGCAAATACATAAAGGAAAAATGAAAGAACTAAAACCAAATTACCAATGCCTAATCCCTTAGCATCTCCCCAACAACATCATCAAAATGTTGGTCAATTTAATTACTTAAATTGGTAACATAAATTATCAATCTGGGGTGTATGTAAAATTATGAGATGCCAACAAAATATATGCAGAACTAGGCATCTAAACTAATGCAACTTGCTTAATAGATCATTTCCATAAGTCAATATTAAACATTGAGCCTATATTCATTTAGTTCACTCAACAATTTAAATAACTCGCTTAGCTCTATCAAACATCAAATCCGAAAAAATAAATCTTGCAAAATTGAATCCAAATATCTAAAACAATGATTGTAGGAACCTTCCTCTCACTCGATGGTTGAGGATCAATAGGATCAAACTCTAGTCCAGTGGTGGCCTTGAATTTGAATTGGAATTGAAATTGAATTTGGACTTGAAATTGAATTTGGAATTGAATTTGAATTTGAAATTTGAAATTTGAAATTGAAATTGAAATTTGAATTTGAATTTGAATTGAATTTGAATTTGAAATGTGAAATTTGAAATAGAATTTGAAATTTGAGTTGAATTTGAATTTGAAATTGAAATGTGAAATTTGGAATAGAATTTGAAATTGAAATGAGAAAATTTGAAATTGAAATGTGAAATTTGGAATAGAATTTGAAAGAAAATTAGAATTACAAATTGAAATGTGATGCAGATAGTCCTGAAGAGAGAGATTCAGTGCTTCGTGCTCCGTGAAGCACGAGAGGATCTGACGTCACCCGACAGGGCGGCCATTGGAAATGCTCCCGTTCACCGAGGAGTGATGCCAGGACGAGGTCGACTGCCACTGGTGGCGGCAGCAGGAGAGATAGTGTGTCGGTTCATCTCAATGACATACATGTGGATCCCCAGGAGGAGGATGTGCAACAAGACTCGAGTGCATCAGGTGCGTATTTTTTGTTAGCACATTTTCAGTAAATTTTTAGTATATAATGCATTGAATTTCAGCTGCAAGTTATAATATATATTTTTAGTAACATTTGTGTTTTGGTTTGAATCGCAGGTGCCCCATCAGGGGGATCGTACGATGATGAGGTCGCACAGATCACTCTCACTGATATCATTTCCCAGTGAGAGTGGGTGAGCTCATGTGTGTGCACTTTGAGGGAGGATTCTCCCACATGACAATCTTTGTCGATGATGTTATCAGCAGTTGATGAGATGTTGGCCCTCTACAAGAGGGTAGGACCTCTCAGTAACATTTGGTGACATTCATGCCAGAGGAGGAGACATGGTGTCATTGGGATCCATAAATGGGAGGATGTCAAAGTCACCATAAGAGGGCATGACATCAAGGGTGCTTTATTTGACATCCCTCGTGACCGCGCCCCCGGTCAACCGCTTAGACTCAGGGAGTTTAAATTGGAGGTCACTGCACCACATCTATATGATAGATTCATGGGAGTGTGGGGCATGTTCCCCCACCATGACCAAGTCCCATTGTACTTTGCAAAACATGTTTATGTAGAGTTTGTTTTGGACATGCACCCAGAATACACTATCACAGGGTCCCAGTTCTATGGGGCTGGTAGGGAATGCTCCTACCAACATCCTGGAGCTCAGAGAGACCCTGCCTTCGTGGCACCCGCTCCGAGGTTGGTACCGTTTCCAGACAGGATGGTTATCAAGTCGGGGGATGTGGCACAATCATCCCAGCTTGCTGTAGAGTCTAGACAGGACATTGCAGAGTCGTTGTTCACTGCCATGGGTAGTGCTATTGTTGTTGTGCATGGAGAGGCATCTAGACCACCCCCTCCACCTGCAGAGCTAGAGATAGAGTATGTCTCTAGTGACATGATCAGGAGTTTCAATGGAGAGACCCTACTGCGGTATGTTGAGTCAGCGCGAGATGCATACTTTCAGTTATATCATAGATGCGTCGCTACATGACAAGTATACTTTTGTACAATTATGTATATATGTTCTTCATGTTACATCATATCAATGTTGCAAATTGAATGGTCAATAATACTTAAGGGAGTTGTATTCTATTGATCCATGCAAGGGACCCCATTCATGGATAAACTCTTTGGTAGTGAGCCATTGGTTGGTCCATCTGCTCATCCCCACCCACAGACGACAGTAGTCGAGGTAAGTTATAATTTATGTTCCAATTTAATTTGTGTTTGAATATTATTTCTCAGTTTAAATAAATTGTGTTTTATTTCTTAATTTTTGAGATTTTATGTTGTAGATCTTAACTTCAAATGAATTTCAAACTGTATAGGGAAAAGGAAAGGAGGTAGATCCTGATTATGGACATGAGGAATGTGAAGGTCCTGACGAGTTGGGTTCAGACACACATGTGAGTTTTAATTTATGTTCCAATTCATGTTATTTAGTCACATTTAGTAATTGATTTTTGTACTTTATGTTTCAATTTTTTATGGATAGCTTTTAAATTATGTTAAATTTAGTTTTAATTTTTAATAAATCTAACTTATTACATGTAATGTCATATTACACAGGCATCGCTACAGGCGGGTGTTAATGCTACAATGGATTTCACACATGGTTGGGATGTAGCTCGAGTACATGGTCCTGATGAAGGGCCATCTATCCGTATTCCTACCTAGATCTTGGATATCACCATTGACATGATGGATATGGAGGAATTCCTTGAGGGTTTAGAGTCTCAGAGACAGCAGCGGGCTGCTGCACACGAGGGCAGTCAGAGGGACGATCACAGGCCTCGTGGGGGTAGTGGTCAATGAGTTGATGATCTATACATTTCCATGTTTTGGATATTTTCATATTTTATATATTTTCATGTGTTTGGATGATCTATGTATATGTTTTCATGTTTTGGATATGGATTTCTATCATTTATACATGGACTTTTATCATATATGGACTTTTGGATATTTTGTATATTTTATCATATTGATGTCTTGATGTGTATTTTGTATCTGATTTGAAATCGATTTTTTTTTTATATTAGATATGGATATAGTTATTACAGTTACAAATTTATGTTTTGTCGTTTCAAATGCAGATTTAATGTGTAGTTACAATTTAGTTCAATTTAAAATGCAAATTTCAACTACATTACAGAACATCTTCGAAAATTTAGAATTGAATACATACATTACATTTTAGGATTGAAATTCCAATTCCAATTCCAATTCAATTACAATGTAAAATTTCAAATTTAATGTGTAATTTCAATTCCAAATCAATTACAATTTAAAAGCTTGTTTTGAACTACATTACAATTGCATAAATGAAATCATAATGTAAAATTAGAATACATTTTAAATTAAAAATTGAAATTGCAATTACATTATGTTGTCTACACATCACAATTCAATTACAATTTACACATTCCAATTCAATTACAATTTAAGATTAAAATCTCAAATTTAATGTGTAATTTCAATTGAAAATTCAATGTGTTGCTCCAATTTACAAGTTCAATTTCAATTACATTACAATCGTACAAGTTCAAAAACAAAGGCATGTACAAGTTATGTTTTGGTTCATAATTGAGGTTTTTTTACGCAAGCAAGGCCATATAATACTAACTAATTTCTCTCAAAGAGGTTCCATGCCTATGCGTGCAAAACTGCATGATAAAGATGGTTTTTGATGCATGTAATCCAAAAATTGAGAATGTTTGATGGTTAGAAATTATAGTGAATGTTTGTAAAGTTCATATACTTTGATTATACAAAATGTGAAGTTCATATACTTTGATTTATACGAAGAAAGGTAAGATAAACCATTATTGCAATTTATATGTCTCACAAAATAAATACTTAGGCAACAAAAGTAATCAAATGTTTATTAAAAACAAGCATGTAAATTAATGAATGTTCACATCAACATACAAAATAACATTTTATTGAATGCGAGTATGTAAAGTTAATGAATGTTTACATCAACAAACAAAATAATGTTTTGCGAGACTATGCTTCCCAACTACTTATGACAAAACCTTACAAATCATTTTGATGATATGGACGATGTAATCCTCATCTCATCATGGCTTTCACTTGATGCCATCAAGGACATAGTTCACCATGATACAAGATTATAACAAATGAAGTCAAGAATTATGTGGATGCCATACAAGTGTCAAGCAAAGGGATTTTCAACCACCAAATCACCATAACTAAATGTCACCCATGAATGTAAAAATTCTACTAGCAAGGTCAATCTAATTATTAATCAATTTCTTTTGAAGGAAATCAAATTGAAAGAGTGTTTTGGTGCCCTTCATTTCCCTTAGTAAGCAAAATTCAAAAATATGGATTGATTGCAGTCACGTCCCAAAAAATATAGCTAAGGAAGAGTCACATATATACCACACATGGGTATGTATGAGACCTTTGGTTGAAGCTTCAATGATAGACTATGAACAATCAAGGGAAACACAATAGTCCTAAATAGTAAAAATTCTAGGTTATCAATACAAGAATGTGTGGTCCAAACAATAATTATAATGCCCAAAATTTTCTAAATTCATATATTAAAGAATGTTTCACAAAATGGTAATCGATCACCAAATTCAAGTTCAAGGTGGGTGACAACATTGAGTATCTGTTATATAGAGCATTGTCACACATGAATACAAGGGACATAGAAGAGTCTAGAGGTTTAAGGGTCAAGTCTAGAGCCATATAAATTTCCCTGAAGGTGTGGGGGCTCTCAATTGCATAAACAATGCATGCCTTAATCATCATACCCCTAAATTGAATTAAGTGGGCATGCATTGCATGCTAACCACGGTAGTTATCTCTCAATTCCTTTTTTCTTGTGTTTCACTTCCTTTATGCTTGTGTTTCAGTTCTAGAGATTCAAGCACCAATAAAGTAGTGACTTAAGTTATATATTAAAGATTGTATATGAATTTATATATAGCATTCTACAATACCCAAACCTTTTGTATGGAATTTGATATATCACTCTAAATTATGATACTTATGTGTTTTCAAGATACCCAAACTCATTTCAAATGATTTCCATACTTATAAATATGAAAATACAAATTAAGTTTTGGCCATCATGAATTTTACTTGAAGCAATTATTTAGTGACCTAAAACCTAAAATACATAAGTTTATTTATTTTGGTTTAACCTGGATTATAATGTATAAAATTTTGCAAGTTTGGAATCAAAATTTAAAATTAGAATCCATTGTACAATTCAAAATTAAAATTTTACAATTCCACATTGCATAGATGTATTTTAAATTCTCAATTACATTACAATTGTATTTGAAATCAAAATTTAAAATTAGAACATGTACATGTTCACATGTATTCACATTGGAGCACCATGACCCAAATTTCACAAAATCCTCACATCAAGTATTTGTATTCTTGACATTAAAGCATCTACAAAATTACATTTATAAAACAACCTCCACAAAAATCTCCAAAAAAATATTACACAAGACAACATGAAAACTATGCCAATGATGCAAGTGGCATACATGTAACTCATTCATCTGGCCAATGGGTTATAGGAATGCAAGTCTCCATAATATGATCATGGTCAGCTTTTGTCATCTTCCATATCTTTGGATCACCTCTCTTCACCTTGATTTCTGTTAGAGGTATCCGAGCTGCAACCACCAAATGACTGTATTGACATGATATATATTCAGGCATAAAATCTCTGTAAATAATGTGAGCACCCTGTTTTTTCACTTTTTCAAAAAAGTGTCCCATTAGAACCATGTCTCCAATCTGGTATGTGAAGTCCCCATCTTGGTAGGGTGACACCAACCTACTCTTTATTTGTGTGCACCGCATCAAATAGTATGCAACATTTTCTTGGTTGTGGAGGGGTGCAATGACAACGAATACATCACCTGCAAGATACATTACAAATATTATTCAAATGTCCTACGTGCAAATTTCTACAACATTTGTATATGTGTAAGATATAATGAACTAATTAACTTAATGAAGACTCTTGTACCTTCCATAACCATATCGGAAACTCGATCATGATCTAATGAGACCATTGCCTCTTCAGTGTGCATCTCTTGCCATGTTGGAATTGGATGTGGGCCCTTTGGATTAAGAGATACATATTTCCATGGTTTGACATATAAATCATTTTCACAGTGATCAAGCCCGCATCCATTTGCATCAATGCAAAAATCGCAAAAGCAGGCATACTTCCTCGTTTCAATGGAAAATATGTCCCCCATATCTTTACTTCGAATAGAATAAAATTCCCTCGTACCAGGGATGGTGTCACAATACCATGGCATGGATCTATCAACATCTCCAATGGCAACATCCCAGAAGAACCTGCATGGAATTCAGTTTGTCATATGTAAATTCCTATCGAGTACATGTGTTCTTTTGGAAATGATGATATTGAATGTTATTAGCTTATTAATTGAGTTTGGATTTTATTACCTACACACCAGCCTTGCTTGTTCGCGACCTTGATGTCCCAAATGACGTGTGCACCAATCAACTACTTCAGTGGAGCATTTGAGTTGGGTTGCACCATGACTCATCTGGTACCCTCCGAAGTGCTCGTTTCACACATGCACCTGTGCCATCATGTTCACCCTTCCCATGCCCTGTCTCAAAAAAGCTCCAGGTGTGTCAGATTCTTATCTGTTTGTGCAGGTGACTCAACCAATAAAATGAGCGTACCGATTTGAATTGCCCTGCACACCCATCTGACCAAATCCAGTGTTTAGTAGATGATATGCCTCTCTTCCTGAATGAATCATAAATCAACCCAAAGCAATGTTGAACAAACAATGTGTCATGCTCATGATCATCACTAACATAAAAATGGTACTCCTTGATCACTTCACGTGACTGGGGAGTTCTATCCCTACCATCAATGCTTTCCTGAGCATGTCTGTACAATACATGTACGAAGATAGACACTTGGTCGGAGTGATAGTACTCACTTTGTATCTCTCTCTGAGGAGCAAACTTGTGTAGTTTTACGCAAAGTCTACCACTGATAAGATTGTGCCCGGTTCAAATACGTCACGAGAATGCTTGAATTCTGAAGCTTGCCACCTGTACCTATGGTAGTGATTTATGTATTTATAAATCTGACTTTGAAACTTCTCCATGAAATCTGAAACAGGAATCTCATCATCGAGCAAGTCGATCCTCTTGGATGGCACATATGAAGAAGATGTTGGATTCATGGTGATGTACTCGTACCTCTTCCACCTAATGGTGATATCTGACAATCCATGGTGTGTTGTATCGATAGGAAATTTCCTATTGAATAATGTCAAATCACCGCATTCATGGCATTTTCTCCCACCTACACACCTCTTATTGAAAAACACGTGTTCAGGATTCCTGTTGCATAGTATCATACAAATAAAATCTCACACTATGTGAGGAGCTAGTACACCGTTCCAGTGCCTTTTGCAAAAATCCAAAAATGTGTCACAGTATAGTTGAAATTCAACGTGGTACCGACAGCAACAAGTGTCGTGAATTGTATTCGGCCTAATATACCATGGTTTCAATTTGTTGAACATGCTAAATGATATTTGAACATCAGGATTGGTTTCTTGGAATTCCTTGTAAAGTGCAACTCTTGTCATCTCCATCACATGCTTACAATGCTCCTGATAAATGCCTATGGATAAATGTTGTCGCAGGACATGCTTTCGATCTGGAATAGCACGAGAATGGCTATCCCAAAACTCTATCACCTTCTCTCTAATTCTTGTTTCCATCCTTCCTCGATAGGGTTCCCTACAAATAAGAGCCCAACAAGTAGCTTCATCATTTTCATCTATCCGAACCCTGAATTTAGTATATTTGAGCAATGTTCTTTTTGAAACATTGAGCAATGATGCCATTGTTGATACCATTTGATTTCTTGAGGTGCTTTGTGCCACGATTTCTTGAGGTGCTTTGTGCCACAATAGCCATTGTAATTGCCCTATGAGCAGCGTGGGTATCATTGTTTCTTGATTTTCCAAATGAAGATAATGCAGTTCTTACATTTTCTATTGCATTCTCGCATGTCTTTTTTGTTTTAACATCTTGAAAACCCAACAACTTTGTGGCATGTTTCAATTTTTTGTGTTTTATCAACCCATGTAGGATTTGAGCTTGTGCCATCGTTGAATGTTGTTCAAAATATGACTTGATTATGTTATTGACATGCTCTCTAAATCTCCGACCAGGGATCGAGTTCGCAATCTCTTCTTGTGCAGAAACAACTGCACAATCCTCTAGAAAATTTCCACTCCTTCCAACCCCACTACAACTCTCAATTATATTTTCAATGTGAGAGGGAAAGGTGTCATGTGATGGATGATTAGGATCATGAGGGGGCATAGGGCCATATGATTCTTGATCACCATGATGTGATGTTTGATCATAATCTCTCCCTACAAAACATGTAAATTAATAAACTGAAAATTGGTTACTTGATAGTTGTGCATTGAACTTTAAAATTGCTAGTAACTTGAAATTTGATATGAAAATTGAAAAATTGAAAATTGCATGTGAATTGAATTTTCCAACTAATACATTTAGCTTGAGAATTGTTCTAAGTAAAAATTGAAATTGCTAGTAACTTGAAATTTGAAATTGCTCAAGTGATACGAACCGTTACACCAAAACCCCGAGGTGTTAGTGAAGGCCACCCACTAGAATCTTAACATCCCACCACACTCTGCAATCCAGACTCTGGGATGGATGTGCGCCCGTACGGTGGTGTCCCTCCTTTGTGTCCTACGATCCCTGGACGAACACTATAATGCCGACGTTGGATCTGAAACGGCGCGGAAGTGATCAACAATAGTTCAGTTGAAAATAGATATGGACCCCAGGTATGTTCGACTTCCTAACAGTTCAGGTGTTTCACTCGGCCACCAATGTTGTCTAACAGCTTGCGTATTGGGGCAATACCCCTCACTCCACGGCTCAGGTAAAACTGATAACCACTTGGCCACAAACGACAGCTCTTGGTTTACCTCACAGGGAAAAACTAGTTAATCAGGTAGGGGTCATTGCCCTTTTCAGTGGTAGGTCCTCTCAATGGGCCAGCTACTTTGGGGTTCTTGTGGTACTCCTCACAATGTGTTTTAGTGCTTATGCCCAAGTACTTCCCATAGTTAAGCGGACAGGGATTATTCCCATATCTGAACTTGCAACAGATACGAAAAAAAAATGGCAGAAATTCCACCCAATGAGCCTAATAAAGTGCTTTGATACCAAATGATACGAACCGTTACACCAAAACCCCGAGGTGTTAGTGAAGGTCGCCCACTAGGATCTTAACATCAAGTAACTTGAAATTGCTAGTAACTTGAAATTTGAAATTGCTCAAGTAACTTGAAATTGCTAACTTAATTAAACTTGAGAATTGTGTTAGAAGCAAAGTTTGAAATTCCTAGTAAAATTTGAAATTGCTTGTAACTTGAAATTGGTGGTAACTTGTACATTTAACTTTAAAATTGCCAGTAACTTGAAAATCAACTATATATATTTAAGTCAAGATAATTATTAATAACTTGATAAAAATGATTATAGGCATAAAAATTAATATCATTTACAGTCATCATATTATATAATTGTGGGCAAATTTTTTTTATGCAATTCATGTCCATTTTACTTTTATATTACAAGAAAAATGTTATTTTAACTTTATGGTATAATTTAAAATAAATAAATATTTAAAATACAAGTTTCAAATCACCATGCAAAGAATAAATGATTACAACACTTCTACCCTAGAATTTCAAGGACAACATCATGCATCCCATGTTGTATATAAGTGAAATAAAAATTGAAGATTGATTTTCTACCCATCATAACATACGTATTATACTCTAAATGTGGGGAAAAAAACATTGATTTAGAGATGAATATGATATTTAATTAAAAACATTGTAGTGATATGATTGAGGAGAAAATCATAATTTTTAATGCAAAATAATATTTTCATTAGTTGATGATTTTGCAATATCAACAATAGACATTTAAATGGAAATTGTAATTTTATTATAAATTGCAATTTAAGGATTTTTTATCAATAATGCTTTCACATATCAATGCAAGGTTGCAAACATGCAAATTTAATTATTTCCAATTTGTCCTAACAAAATATATGATTCTAATCATTAATCTTATCATGGTGATATGTCATATTATGCAAATAAAAATATATGTGATAGATGGAATTTTTTTTAAAGTAAACATTATAATAATTAAATTGCTCTTTGAACATTCATTTGTATTCAAATATTCATTACTATGAAAATATTGCCAACCACCATAACTATGAAAATATTCATTCATTTGTTTTCAAATTGAATAAATTCTAACTAATACATAACTAGCAAACATGTAAATTTCAAAATATTTATTCATTTGTTTTGAAATCAAATTTTCTAACAAAACAAGAATTGAAATTACATTTAACTTGAAATTGTTAGTAACTTAAAAAATTGCAATTAGTTAAATATGTACAATTTATCTTGAAAATATAGTGTCTAAGTGTACATTTAATTTGAAAATTATTCTAATAACATTGAAAATTATTCTAATAACATTGAAAATTGTTAGTAAAGTTAAGAAATTTGAAAATAGTTAATATGTACATACATTTTAACTTGAAAATAAAATCTAAGTGTACATTTCATTTGAAAATGGTTGGACAATAAAATTGAAAATTGTTAGCAAACTTTGAAATAATTTGAAAATTGTTTTAAAGCAACTTTGAAGCATAATTTGAAAATTGTTAGCAACTTTGAAATAATTTGAAAATAGTTAAAAATATGTTCATATCTTAATATGAAAATAGAATCTAAATTTACACGTTTCATTTGAAAATTGTTCTAATTTAACTTTTGTTTAAAGCCACTTGAAAATTGTTCATTTAACATAAAAATTGTTGCAAATTTTGAAATTTAAATAATAAATTGATGAAATAAATAAGAATATAATTATAAATAAATATGAAACAAATTAAATTATGAAATTTAGTTAAATTTATTGGAAAATTGTTACTAATTTTGTAAATTATGTAGCATGATATTTAAATTATGATAGCATGTAATTCAATAATTTACCTTGGTTGTCCTCCATTGGAATTTGTTGCACCAAATGTCATCTTCTTCTTCTCTCAACCTTGCTCTTTGTTGTCTCATTCGTTCTCTATTGTACTCACGTCATTCATTGGCATTTTGTTGTCTAACATGTTTTCTTTGTCTTTTTTTTTTATTCCCCATCAATCTACAATGAAAACAAACAATTTTTTTTCAAAATGTTATAACAAACAACAATATGTTAGTATGAAATCTTGAAATATGCCTACAAAGAAAACTTACATGAATCAATCTACAATGAAAACAAACAATTTTTTTTTCAAATTGTTATAACAAACAACAAAATGTTAGTATGAAATCTTGAATTATGCCTACAAAGAAATCTTACATGTCTAATGAGGTCTAATTCAACAATATGAAAATGACAAATCTCTAATTCAACAAGATCAAACTGACAAATCTCTAATTCAACAAGATCAAATTGACAAAGCTCTAATGGAAAAAAAATTAGAAATGAAGTAAATTATTGTTTGTGAATCCTTGTTTGCTAGTTATATACAGGTTCGTTGATGTTTTTACGAGGGAAGGGTAGTTGGAAACATTAATTTTTGCCAACTCCTTTCGCGGTTTCACCCTGGTTGGTTTATATGTTTTTTTTTACACAGACGAACCCTCGATCGACCCTATTTGATAGACCCTCGAACGAGCAAATACCTCGATCGAGGGTTTAATAACACCTTGATCGAGGTCTTGTTAAACCCTCGATCGAGGTTCTGTTAAGCCTTCGATCAAGGTATTTAAAAAAGATTGATCGAGCAAATAGCTCGATCAAAGGCTTAAAATACAGGCCGAGAGCCCTTTTCCCTGCAGAATGGAATGTTTGTTTGCCTTCCACAGAGTTAAACCATGTCATTAAATGCTCATTAATGAGAGGACTTGATACCAGTGGATTCGTAAATGAATCCTCTATCCAGATATATAAAATTTACAAATTTTTATCTTGATATGTCTTTTGTTTTTAAATTTCGACTGAAAATTTCCCTAAAAAACCATGCTGACAACTTCGATTGAGCTCAAAGATAAATCCACAAAATTCAAAATACACATCCAAAATATTTGAAAAAGTACACACCCTAGATAAACGCATCCTCTTTAAAATGGCATTTTTAGTTTGAAAATTATGTAAAAAATCAAAAGATTTCATGCACGCACACACATGTGTGCAAAATACGATTTAAATATTCATTGGTCATTTTCGAAAAATAATAATAAATATATTTTTTCGAGAAAAATTAAAAGAAAAATATGTAAGACCCAGTGCATTCTGTCTAGATCATGTTCAAATATTTCATTTTTTAAAATTATTACTTTAACATTAAATTATTGTGCACGCACACAAACTACTTGTTAATTGCTCTTCAAATTTTTTAGTACACACATTTCATTAAATGAAAATTCGACATGATATATGACATTGGTATATTTAGAAAAAAATATCATTGGAAAGGCAACATAAATCTCTACATTTCATTTTTTAATCGCATGTCAAAATTCATGTGGCGAGTATGAGTTTCGAGGGTTTCAATTTAATACATGGGTAAAATTTCTGTTTTTCACCGTCATATTTGGCCAAAATGAGTTACCCAT
Source organism: Larix kaempferi (assembly GCA_027924585.1). NCBI lineage: Eukaryota > Viridiplantae > Streptophyta > Pinopsida > Pinales > Pinaceae > Larix > Larix kaempferi. Next base: position 310,905 of record BSBM01000316.1, on the reverse strand, counting down.
ATTTATGAAATCACCCAGTTGTTCATATTGATAGTTAATAGTTAAAGGAAACATCTTATTAAAGGATTTGCAGTGACACTACCAACATGTAAACTAGTTGAAATTGATGCAAACACCAACAAATCATGAAACGATCTCATAGTTTATTGAAGGAAGAACGATCGTAAACTAGTTGAAATTGATGTGAATACCAACAAATCATCAAATAATCTCATAGTTTATTGAAGGAAGAACGATGTTGTTATGGGATACAAGGCTTAGATATATAATGATTTAAATGTTTCCCACGTAAAATCGACACAGTTTCATGCAACTCACATCAAATATACATTTGATTTAACTTGATGCATGGGTAAACATATATTCAAACATGCTTAGTCACGAAATTCTTCCATAAACTTAGGGTGATGGAAGGATGAATGCGAAATCCTTATTTCCGTTTGGCATGCTATGCTGTGTTGTCATAGCTCATGTTAGTGTTTGCATCCAGTTTAGTTTTCTGTTATATAATTTTCCTAACGTCTAGGTCTAGCTTGTCTTGATGTATCTCATGTTAGCGTTTTGGTCCAGATGGATCTCTGTCCTACGATGGTGCTAATATCTTGGTCTATTTTGATCTCTATCACATCTTATGCCAGAGAATGATATTGTTTGGATCCAGTTAGGATCTTGGTTATACGTCTTTGTATTATTTTGTATCGTTGTCCTCTGCATTGCTTAAATCTCGGGCTTAGTTGCTCTCTGCAGGTTAGTGTTTGCGCCTATCTACTTAAAAGAGGCCGATCTGCCTTTTTCTGCATTTTGCTTATATAAAAATTTATTATGGTAATGGTTATCTCTGCATATCCATCGAGTTTTCATTTGCAAAGGCGGTCCCTGCATATAAATTTTGCTTGACTGAGTTTTCGTTGGTGATCTCCTTAAATCACTTGGGTTCTTTTGGGCGGCATGTTTTGTTTGTTAGTACCAAGTCGTTTATGCCTATAAATTAAAGGAAAAGGGGGTAGGAAACCTAACTAAGCACCCTTAGTTTATGCACCTTGTGATGACGAAGTTTAAAATCATTTTATAAATAAAAGTAAATTACATGTCTTGGAATATTGGGTTTCAAGATCATTATATTAAAAATATTATTGATACAATTATATTTATATCATAAGGACTAAGTAACCTTATTTTTATAAATCTCTTGATGTAGAACTAAATAGTTATTAAGGAGTTCACCTAGGTGTTTATTGGATAAAAGAAAAGAGTGGGTATTAATTTGATTTAGGTTTGGATGTTAAGGAACTAGTTTAAGTTATTGAACCTTGTTAAATATGTTAGTATACTTGTAAAAATACCGAAGATGAGAATGACTTTGAGAAAATAGAAAGTGGAGCTTGCAACATTAGTGTTTTGAAAATGTATCCTCTCTTATTTTTTACAATACAATCTTTTGTGGACGTAGCCCAAGAGATGGGTGAAACATGTGAAAATGTCTCCTTTTTGTACGTGGCTTATATGTGTGTATTTTTCTCCTTAATGTTTGGTGATTATACTTGATGTATCTTGTACTCGTTGAGATTGTGAGTTAATTTAGCATAGAAACTTATAATGACTCTTTACATGCTAAATGTCCATGGTGATTGAGATAAGGATTTATGGTTGGTACACTCAAGAAAGCTTTCATTAGAATAACATGAAGAAATAGGTTGATTGACTAGAAATATTATAAGGGTAAGAAAGGTTTGAAATTCTAGATGGTTCCTCTTTTATGCACCTCACACACTCATTCTTAACTATGATGAGTTTTTCTTTATGCATTAGTTAAAGCAAATTGTCGATATAGTATGCAGTTGTTCAGTTAATGACCAAGATATGATGAGAGGTTGTGTATATATGAATGATTATACATATTTCAATGGATACATAATCCAACATTATGGTTAAAAGTAATTAGTGTAATTCATATCTTATTGTTAAGCATTCAGTCTGAAATAAATTTTTAAAAATTCACCAAAATTGCTAACTCTGAAATTCAGGTATGTTACAAATAATAGTTATATATTCCGGAAGGTAATTCAATTGTATACGTTTCATCTTCTTATGCCATATTCCAAAAAGTTGTGTAGGTAGCTCTAATATTAAATTTTGACGTTTATATTTCCGTTTTTTGAGATGTCCATTGCAACTAAAGTCTCATGAGTGACCAACATTACCTTGCACCAACCCATAAAGTATATTATTTAATTCTTAAAAGAAAGTATTTTATAGTGCAGATTTTCAATTTATAGTCACTGTAATTAATTTTCTGAAAGAATTGTGATAAACGTTGAAATGATAAAATTATTGTATTAATTTATTAATTATTATGAATGTATTAAAATTGTGTAAAATTAATTTGTGAAGTATAATTTTTTTTTAAATATATATATAACATAAAGTTTAAAATATATATATATTTTTGTTTGTTTTCATAAACGAAAATCATATTCACATAAATATAGCTCACATCTTAATCATCATATTGGAAGTAGTCTATTATTCATAACCCATATTTTAATCATCATATTAAAGTAGTTTATGAATGTATTAAATTTAAAAAATAAAAATAAAATAGAAGCGATTTTCAAAAAGCAAAAAAAAAAAGTGACTTTTGAAATAAAAAATGGAAGTGATTTTTTTTTAAAATTTATCTCCATGAATCATGTTGAATAAATAAAAATAAAAGGGAAGTGACTTTTATTATTATTAAATATTGGATTTAAAAAGGAAAAAAATAGAAGTGATATTTTTAGATTTTGTTTATGATAATATAATAATAAGGAAGTCTATAAAATTTAGATTAATTTTTAATTGTGTAAAATTATTATAATATTTTTTATGATACATTAAAATATCAATATTTATAATATGATATAATAAATTTAATATTTTGAAAAAAGAATTATTAAAATATTAATACAGTATTGTATCATTACAAAATGAAAATTGAAAAATATTAATGTTTATTTCTTGATGTTAAAATAAAATATTTATGGACAACAATTGAAATAAAAAATAATTAAAAAAAATAAAATCTTTACAAATTTACATGCTTTAATGTTTGAAAACTTTTTTTTGTTTCATTTTTTTTTAATCATGATTTTTATGGTATTTACAATTAAGAAAAAACATGAAATCTTTACAAATTTATATGCATTAATGTTTGGAAACTTTTTTTGTTTCAATTTTTTTAATCATGATTTTTATGATATGGCATCAATCAAATTTAAAAAAAACTCATAGAAATTTAAATAAATAAGAAATATTTTTTTTTTGCATTCTTGGATTTTGTTTATCATAATATAATGATAAAGAAGTCTATAAAATTTACATTAATTTTTAATTGTGTAAAATTATTATAATATTTTTTGATGATATAGTAAGATATCAATAGTTATAACATCATATAATAAATTTAATAATTCTAAAAAAAGTACTAAAATATTGTTTATTTCTTGACATTCAAATAAAGTGTTTATGGGCAAAAAAAAAAAAAAAATGTTCTCTCTTGTCTTTAAAAATTCAAAATTGGAACTACTATTGGCAAATAAGAAAAAAACATTAAATCTTTACAAATTTCCACGCATTGATGTTTGGAAACTTTTTTTTCACTATTTTAATCATGATTTTCATAGTATGGGACCAATCAAATTTCAAAGAAACTCATATAAAAAAATTAATTAAATAGAAAAAATAAAAAAATAAAAACCAAAACTATATTATGCACTTTAGGTATGCTAAAAAATTAAATGTCATAATCCCACCTTTTTTTATATAATGCACAGATAGTTGTTCATATTGATAGTTAATAGTCAGAGGAAACATCTTATTAAAGGATTGACACTACGGACATGTAAACTAGTTGAAATTGATGCGAATACCAACAAATCATGAAACGATCTCATAGTTTATTGAAAGAAGAACGATGGTAAACTAGTTGAAATTGATGTGAATACCAACAAATCATCAAATGATCTCATAGTTTATTGAAGGAAGAACAATGTTGTTATGGGATACAAGGCTTAGATATATAATAATTTAAATGTTTCCCACATAAAATTGACACAGTTTCATGCAACTCATATCAAATATACATTTGATTTAACTTGATGCATGGGTAAACATATATTCAAACATACTTAGTCACAAAATTCTTCCATAAAATTAGGGTGAAATGTTGTCATTTGAGAAACTATGGCTGGTACTTTAACGACTTTGGACAAAATTGTGCTTCAAAAACGCCTATTGCCAAGTACCTTAACAAAATTTTAAAAATATATAAATTTAAAGATATATTTTTCTCTATATAAATAGGAAAAAAAAATTATATCGCTTTGATGGTTGGTTGTGGTACGTGAAGGCAAGCTTAGACATACATGGCACCCTTATGCTTCATTGCAGATAACACCTTCTAAGTGGTTCAATGCCTTCACTAAGGTCTTCAATGATCACCTACCAAAATATTAACAACACAATTGACTCAAGATGGAGCATCTACTAAGATATTAATAGAATGAGTTAACTTTGAATCCATGCTTTTAAGCCGAAAAGAGAATAAAATAAAAGAATATCAACATATGTAAAATATGAAACTATTATTAGCAAATGAGGACAAAATAAGAAATCCTATGGATTGCTAATTTACTATGTAGATTTTAAATCAGGAAAAAATCAGGAAAAGAAAAGCAGAAAAGCTTTCCTTTTACATTGAAGAAATTTGATATAGTCATGTTAGAAAACATTTTTTATTTTTATTTTTTATGTCAATTTTTTAATCTTAATATCCATGGTATAACATTAATAAAATTTCAAAGAAATTCAAATAAAAACATAAACCAAAACACTAGTTGCACTTTACACATTTTGAAAAATTAAATATACTTGCATGAAAATAATAAAAAAAGGGAAAACAATAATCTGCAATAATAATGGAAAAAATGCAATGATGTGTAGCATAACTCCAATTGATATTAAGGATATGTTTAAAAATAAAAATAATGTTAAATTATAACTTTATATTCTAAATTGTTGTTATACACCATGAACACTCCTTCGTGAGTAGTTTTTTACACTTGGAAAGTGGATGTTCTCAGGTCACCAAGATACTTGGGATAAGCATCAGATTTTAAGCTTTCACATATGAGAGACCTTCCTTTACTTTTGTAGATACCTAAGTTGTGTACCCATCAATATGGATTATATAATTGCTAAACATTGGGAATCCATCATTAAAGCATGAATACATCCTCCATAATTATCATGAATCCCACATACGTCCTTTTTTCAATACGGAAAGAAGCATGACAGCCAGACTTTTACGAATCCAGGGATACTTTTCCAGCTTTAACACATGTTTTGGTGCGTTATGAGAGTCCTACTTTTTAGAAGGTTTGCGCCACCTAACGCATTCGGAAAACTTGAAGGAGACGAAAAACTAATTGATTTAATTAGTAAAAAGATAACACCTTCTTGTGAATGTTTCTTTTGACAGTTTGTCATGTATTGTTTTGTCTATAAATATGTTCAAAATTATAACCTATGAAAGCATTTCTAAACTATCTATTATTTAAATATCAACCTGTGAGTCTCTATATATGCTATATTTTATATTTAATTTTATTTATTTTGGATTCATATTTTAATAATTTCTTATGTAAAGAACCTCTTCGAATTCTGGAGTGAACATTTAAAGACTGAACTCATTTCGTTACTTGAAAAAAAGGAAAGCGGCCAGATTCCAATTTCCAAGGTCAAACATCTCGGAAAGCTGGAGGCCTGGTGCTGCTAAGAAGGTTTGAAGATGCACTGCATTTAGGTTGAGATAATATTATCTTAACTTTATATTTTTTTACCAGGGTTATTGTTTGGAGTAACTGTAAATGAGGCTCAAAGTGGTTGATTAAATTTATAGGTGTTCATTGACCATTTTACTTGTGACTGTGTTAGTTTTAAATAATTTTAAATTTTTATATAAAAATATCAATCATAAACAAATTAAATTTAACATGAAAAATAACTATAATCAAATTACATGGAAAATAAAAAATAACAACAATCAATTTTAAATTTTATTAATCTTTATAAATATAAAATTTATTTTTCAATTTTTTATATAAAAAAAATATAACAAATTTGTTATCATTTTGAACAATTTTCAAATTTTTATATAAAAATATAAATCACAAACCAATTGCATTTAACATGGAAAATAACTGCATACCAGAGTCTTTTCGGTCATCATTCATAAATAACATTATAAAAGTATCATAGTATGATAAAACAGTTTTACCATACACTTATCAAAATTATATAGTAATCACAATTTTATAATAATCACAATTTTACATTTTAATAATCTTTAGAAGTATAGAATTTATTTTCGATTTTTTATAAAAAAAAAATCTTACAAATTTGTTATTATTTTAAACAATTTTCAAATTTTTATGTAAAAATATCAATCATAAACAAATTGCGTTTAACATGGAAAATAACGCCGATCAAATTGCGTGTAACATGGAAAATAACGGTGATCCATTTTAAATTTTATTAACCTTTATAAGTATAGAATTTATTTTTCAATTTTTTATATCAAAGAAAATATTACAAATTTGTTATTATTTTAAACAATTTTCAAATTTTTATATAAAAATATCAATCATAAACCAATTGCATTTAACATGGAAAATAACGACGATCATATTGAGTTTAACATGGAAAATAAGATCACAGCAATATCCAGCCTGCTGTGGTCAGACCACAGCGCTTGGGCGGTTGAGTTTAACAAGGAAAATAAGGGCTATGATCAATATCCATCCTGCCAGCCTGCTGCAGACCACAGAGCTGTGGGCCAACGGCGTTGGACCACAAATTAGCCTCAATGGAACATGTTTCATACAAACAGCCAAACAAATAGATGACATCAATACTTTGTATATAGAAGATTTAAAAGGGATAACTGCTCTTGAGTTATTTATGGGTATGTCTGAAACTCAAGTCCAGTCCATACCATAGTCGCTATTACATTGTTATATCTATCTATCTCTATAACACCGACATATATATTAAAATCTTCAGTCGGAGCCGACAAATCTTTTTTCTCATTTGAACGGAAGGATTTTCTTGACGCTCTCTCGCTCCATACACGCATTCATCCACTCGTGAAGCCTTGGGAACTGAGTCTCCAATGGTATCTTCCAGTTCCCCATTGTTTCCTAGGCGAGGAACCAAGAAGCAAATGGGACGAATGCGATATCCATTAACCCAAACTGCTCACCTCCAAAATAAGGCTTAACGCCTCCGGAAAGCTCATTAAGCGCTCCTTCCAACAATCCCAGGTATTCCAGCAAATTGCGCTTAACTTCTTCCTGGGCTTCTCCCTTCAATTTCATAAGCTGAGCACCGCCATTATCATAGGCCTGCACAAATTAAAGCAATTTAGCCCGCACCATTAATTGCTCTGAGATGAAATGAAGAATTGATTCAAGTAATAAGGGCATCTGAATATAAATACCTTATTGTCTACAAAGTCTTCCCAGAATCTTGCATGGGCTGGCTCATATGGGGTGGCCGGCATAAAAGGATTGGAAGCAGGCCAGGCCTTGTCGATGTACTTTAGAATGATGAGAGACTCCCAGAAAGGCTTGCCGTTGTGGATGATGTTGGAAAATATGTAATTAATGAGCTGATCGCGTGTAAGAACTAATTAGTTTTGGCTCACCTTGTCAGTATTTTTTGTGTTAGTGGCAGCCAATCCCGGGTAGAAATCTTAGGTTAGAATTAATTACTCTGTTTAATGCAATTGTCTAGCTTCCAAGTGAAGCTATCTTAAGTCTGATTGAAAATCTATAAGTAGAAGCTCATCGTTTGAAACTCAGAAGTGAAGATCCGTGAAGTCTATATAAACATTTACTCAGTAAAAGAAATCAAGATTTACAAATAGTTCGCCGCAGTGAAAGTTCTAATTTTAATGATGAGTAACTTCACCTAAGATGGTTTTAGATCTTATGCCTTAGAAAATATATTTCATGATAAAATTTGTATAAGTAATCCGAAGTAATATATCACGTCGCAGTGAAAGTTCTAATTTTAACGAGCAGTAACTTGGCGTAAGATGGTTTTAGTTGTTATGCCTTAGAAAATATATTTCATGATAAAATTTGTATAAGTGATCCGCGAAGTAATATATAGCGTTAATTGCCGCAAAGTAATATAAGTAAAATTTGGGGTGGGGTCCCTATTGTTGATCCGGGAAGTTCGAAGCAAAGAAAAAGAAGATATTCATCTACTGCGCAGTTAAATCTTATTTACTTGGCGGTGTGCTTTTCCCTTGATCTGGTATCAGAGCCTCGTTTACCGAAAGTAGGAATTCAATCTATAAGGGAAGAGCCATTAAAAATGGCTTCCACTTCTGGTAATTTGCAAACTCCAATTTTTTCTGGTAAAAATTATGAATATTGGTCTCTAACTATGAAAACTTTGTTCAGAGGTCAAGATGCATGAGAAATAATCCAACATGGCTATACAGAACCAGCAGATCTAGCAGCATATAACAATCTCACACAAGCTGAGAAGGATGTTCTGAAGGAACAGAGGAAGAAAGATGGAAAGGCGTTGTTCCACATACATCAAACAACACATGAATCCATACTCCCAAGAGTAGCAGCAGTGCAGTCAGCTAAGGAAGCGTGGGACACACTGAAAATTTCCTATCAAGGCTTGAACAAGGTAAAGACTGCGAAACTACAAATTCTTAGAAGAGATTTTGAATCTCTGTCAATGAAAAATACAGAGTCAGTAGAATCATTCTATACTCGTGTTATTGGTCTGGTTAATCAAATAAAGTCTCATGGAGAAACTCTAGGTGACCAAAGAGTTGTTGAAAAAGTTTTTAGAGTTCTTCCAAAGAAATTTGAATCTTTAGTTGTAACCCTGGAAGAAAACAAAGATCTGTCCCAATTTACTATTGATGAGTTGCAAGCCTCATTACTCAATCATGAACATAGAATCATCGGTTCAGATACATCGCTGGAAGGTGCATTCGCAGCATAGTCATCCATAAGTCGTGGAAAAAGCATAGGAAGATCAAACTCAAGAGGCAGAGGATGAAGTTCTTTCAGAGGAGGTCGCAGCAACAGCCCTGCACATGTCACTGGTAGAGGCCAGAATCAGACCCCCAATCAGCTAAGTGGACAAAGGTATGATAAATAAAAAATTCAATGTCATTACTGTAAGAAGTATGGACACTTCACATATGAATGAAGGAAGAAACAGTATGACCAAGGAAAGCAAGGTGAAGCACAGTCAAGCAACAACAACACACTGTTCTTAGCATGCACATCTCTGCTGGAATGCAATGTTGTCCAAGAAAGTTCAAATGACATATGGTATTTAGACTTAGGCTGTAGCAATCACATGATTGGTAATTTAAATCTATTTTCTAGTCTAGGTAAATCAGTTCAAACTAATGTCACACTTGGAAATAATATCCAAGTCACTGTTTTAGGTAAGGGTACTGTTGATATTCTAACCAAACAGGGGAGTAGAAATTTATGCCTGATGTTTATTATGTTCAAGGTTTGAAGCATAATTTGATGAGAATAGGACAACTAATGGAAAAAGGTTATAGAGTTCACATGATAGGAAAGCGTTGTGTGATCAAGGACATATATCCAAGTAATCAGTTAATTGCAGAAGTGCAGATGAAAAGCAATCGCTTGTTTCCTTTGAGGATAGACCAAACATAAAAGGAAAAACAACTGAAGTTGTTCATGGAAATCAGAATGAAAATTCTGGAATTGCGTTCAAAGCAGAAAGAAAAAGAGCAGACATTCCCTACGACAACGAAGAAAAAGACAGCGCAATACAAGCTGCGTTCCAAACAGAAATTCGGGATGAATCCTGGTTATGGAATTTTAGATTTGGACATCTGAATTTTGGTGGGCTGAAGCTACTACACATGAAGGACCTGGTGAAAGGATTGCCACTGATTGAAAAGCCAGAGAGAATTTGTGAAGGCTGTATTTTTGGAAAACAACACAGGCACACTTTTCCAGTCGAAAATTCATACAGAGCTCGCACACCACTTGAAATTGTGCACTATGATATTTGCAGACCGATGCAAACACCGTCCATGGGAGGGTGCACTTATCTTCTCACATTTATTGATGATTTCACAAGAAAAACATGGTTCTATTTTCTAAAACATAAATCTGATGCATTTAGTTGTTTTTAGCAGTTCAGGGCACTCATGGAGAAGCAGAGTGGTTACGACATCAAGATATTAAGAACAGACAGAGGTAGTGAGTATGTTTCAAATGATTTCTTAATTTTTTACAAAAATCATGGCATATAGAAGCAATTTACTGCGTGGTATACACCGCAGCAGAATGGTATTGCAGAGAGAAAAAATAGAACCATTATGGAGATGGAGCGCAGTATGTTGACAGCCATGCATCTGTCAAATGAATATTGGGATGAAGTAGTGGCAACTGCTGTATACATCATGAATTGATGTCTGACAAAGAGCATGAAGAACAAAGTTCCGCAGGAAGCATGGACAGGTATGAAACATAGTGTTTTGCATTTAAAAGTTTTTGGTTGTGTAGCATACGCACATGTTCCAGATGTGCTAAGAAGGAACTTAGACAATAAAGGACAGAAATGCATTTTTATTGGATATTCTGAAGACACAAAAGCATGCAAGCTGTATGATCTTGTTGCAAGAAAAGTTATTATCAGTCATGATGTTCAGTTTGTCAAAAATGAAGCATGGGATGGAACTGTAGAGAAAAATGTGAAAATTGTGTCACATGTTGAACATGATGACATCGCAGAAGATGTGGTTGAGACTCTGCATGTGAATAAGAACTTCGCAGCACCATCTACTCCCAAGACTGCGCAGCATGTTCCAGCACAAGCAACTCCGACAAGCACACCAAGTGCGCAGCAAACTCCATCAAGCAGTTCGCACAGTTTGACACCAGCAACTCTGCCAAAGACAAGAAGTCTGCGTGAGATATATGAGACTGGTACACCCAAATCATTCTCTGTTTTTGCATTATTTTCTCAAGTTAATAATCCTCTAACATTTGAAGAAGATGTTGAAGATAAAGTTTGGGCACAAGCCATGGATGAAGAAATAGAATGCATTGAGAAGAATCAAACATGGGAACTAGTTGATGTTCCTGAGGACAATGATGTGATGAGCATGAAATGGATTTATAAGACCAAACAAGATGCCGAAGGAAATGTGCAGAAGCACAAGGCAAGATTGGTAGCAAGAAGATTCACAGAGTAGCCCGGCATAGACTTCAATGAAACTTTTGCACCTGTAGCTCAAATGGACACTATCCGAACAGTTTTGGCCATCACAACACATAAAACATGGCTTGCTTACCAAATGGATGTTAAATATGCATTCTTAAATGGTTATTTGGAGGATGAAGTATATGTGGAGCAGCCACAAGGCTATGAAGCTCTAGGACAAGGACATAAAGTTTACAAGCTGAAAAGGGCGCTCTATGGTTTAAAGCAAGCTCCTAGAGCTTGGTATAGTCACATTGACTCTTACCTCATTCATAATGGATTTCACAGAAGTGAATGTGAGCCAACGCTGTACACAAAAATCAACAAGAAATGTAATAAGCTGATGGTCTGCCTGTATATAGATGATTTAATATTTACTGATGATTTTGGCATAGAAGAATTTAGAACAATCATGGAAAGTGAATTTGAAATGGCTAATTTGGGGCTTATGAAGTATTTTCTGGGCATTGAAGTCCAACACACTGAAAATGGGATATTTATATCTCAGTCATAATATGCAAATGAAGTCTTGAACATATTTAAGATGTTAAACTGTAAGACAGCTCCAACACCAGTGATAACAGGTTTGAAATTGAGCAAGGATGATGGTGGATCCAGTGTAGATCCTACTCTGTTTAAAAGGTTCGTTAGTAGCCTTATGTATCTTACAACAACAAGGCCATATATCATGTATGGAGTCAGCTTAATCTTAAGATTCATGGAGTCACCAAAAGAATCGCATTGGCAACTAGGTAAAATAATTCTGAGGTATGTAAGTGGAACAAGAGACTTTGATATTTTGTATTCAACCTTAGAAAATTTCAAACTCATTGGACACACTGACACTGATAATGGAGGAAGCATAGATGACAGAAAAAACATGTCTGGAAATATATTTCATTTAGGAATAGGTGTTGTATCATGGGCTTCAAAGAAACAACCCATAGTAACTCTTTCTTCGACAGAAGCAGAGTATGTTGTAGCTACAAGTGCTGCATGTCAAACAATTTGGATACAGAGGATGTTAATTGATCTGTCACAGAACCAAAAAGAACCCATAGTCATTTACTACGACAACAATTCAGTTATCGCACTGTCAAAGAATCATGTATATCACAAGAGAACCAAGCACATCGACACAATGTATCATTTTATCAGAGAGTTGATAAATAAAAAAGAAATTTGTTTAAAATTTTGTAGGTCTGAAGATCAGGTAGCAGACATCTTTACCAAACCATTGGCAAATGACCCATTTCAGTATCTCCGAAGTTGTTTGGGAGTGAAAAGTTCAGCATAGTGAACTTCATCATGAACAGAGCATGTTTCAGCTCTGAAATATTTTGTAATATTTTAATTTTGTTTTATGATCCCCATCCGCTCATAATTAAGGGGGAGTGTTGGAAAATATGTAATTAATGAGTTGATCGCGTATCAAAACTACGACGGCTCTGTTAGTCACCGTGTCAATATTTTTTGTGTTAGCACGCAGTCTGCAGTGTCAGTCTATCAGCAAATTCGCAACCAATCCGACGCATGTTATGTTTGTATTTATTTCACCGCATTAGTAGTTCGCATGTCAAGAAATCTTAGGTTAGAATTAATTACTGTGTTTAATGCAATCTTGTAGCTTCCAAGTGAAGCGATCTTAAGTCGGTTGACTGAAAATCTATAAGTAGAAGCTCATAGTTTGAAACTTAGAGAGAGATGTGAAGAGGGGAAGAATAGAAGTGAAGATCCGTGAATTTTGTATCAAGAGCCCAAGCTCTGTGAAAGTAAAAGATCATAGTTAAAACTCATTTCCATTTATTGAAGAGTTGCGCAGTTTACTATGATAAATATATACGTCAATGTTTTATGTTTCATTCTCAAGAATGTTGTATATTGCAAGTCGCACATCATATCCAGATTTACTCGTGTGAATATTGTTTACATTTACCCATAGTAAAAGAAATCAATATTTACAAATAGTTCACCGCAATGAAAGTTTTAATTTTAATGAGGAGTAACTTCGCGTAAGATGTTTTAGTTGTTATGCCTTAGAAAATATATTTCATGATAAAATCTGTATAAGTGATCCGCGAAGTAATATATCGCACAGTTAATTGTCGTGAAGTAAAAAGTTGAAACCCCACAGTTAATCTCCGCGCAGTAAAAGGTAGTCTCCACGCAGTTAATCTGTGAAGTTAATTCTTAAGTGAAGCAAGTGTTCCTTGAAGTAAAATTTTGGGTTCCCTATTGTTGATCCGCGAAGTCCGAAGCAAAGAAAAATAAGATATTCATCTACTGCGCAGTTAAATCTTATTTACTGTGCGGTGTGCTTTTCCCTTGAGATGAGGAGTGGTATCTTCTTGTGAACAGGGTTCATCTGCAGCAAAATCTCACTCTTGGCAGCGAGATTCTCTTCTTGGTATTCATATTTGACGCCTTTCTCTTCCAATCCAATCAAAACTCTCAGAACGAATGGACTCGCCCATAAGCTCAACACCTTCACTTGCTCCTCCTCATCAACCTTCCCCATTTTTCACTCTACAAAACTGAAAATAAATGAGACAACACTTATCTTTGGATATATGAATGTCTGTCTTGCTTGCTTGAATTCTTGCAGAGCTTTCTACATAGGTAGTTATATATAGTGAGGGAGTAATATTATCTGGAACATCCAGATGGTGCTACAACCATCCATTATGTCACACTTAGTGGGGCGTGTCTAAGCACTCAACTACGCACCGCTCAACTTTCGCACGCCTAAAGCATAAGCGATTACGTCACGCCTCATTAAAAATGGCCATATCTAACAACCAAGCGGTTCTGGCTTTCGGGTGCTCACTACTCTATGATCGTCGCTGGAAAAATTATCCAATTTTGGAAAGTTGTATTAAAAAAATCTGTACATTTAAAAAATCTTCAATTGTTATATACAATACACATATTCATTTTCATTATCACTTAATATAATTTTGCAATTCACCTGAACAACAAAAGATATGGCTAACATCGACCTCCTCATTCCATATCCGCAATCACTTTTGAATTCTAATTGAGCAAGAAAGTGTGGCTAACATATTTTGAAGGGAATATATTTTTGGCTAACATATTTTGTGAAGGGAATGTATTTAATTAAAAAAAATATTCGCATAGTCTTTGTCTTTGTTTCAAAGTATTTTATCTTTATTTATTTTTTAAAAATTGGTCATGGTCAATGGAACTCGTGGGCCACATATTTTGAACAATATACATTTAGTAAAAACGTTGCTCGGTACTCACTATGTGACCGACATATTTTTAAAACTAAAACACATTTATTAAAAGAGAGCAATTTAAACAATGTTTTTTTTTACGTTCAAATTATTATATTAATTATAGGTTCAATGTTTTTTCATCACTTTTTGTTTTTGGTTATAAATTATTGATTTTTATCTCTACTATGGGCATGTTGATAATAGGCATGTTTGTAATGCCCGCATCAGCACTAATGATGGATTAGACTATTGAGACTTATGACTGACTAACTATTGAGGGCACTAGATTGAAGTTACCCAGTCTTATAAAACTTAGATCATGGAATTTGCTTTGAAAATTATCATGTGAAATAGAAATGATGATGAATGATGAAAATGCTTTATAATGAAAATAATGAATGCTCGACTGTCTCAGAAATGATGATGAATGCTTGACTTACTGAGAAATGATGATGAGTGATGAAAATGTTTTATAATGAAAATGATGAATGTTCGACTGACTGAGAAATGATGATGAATGAAGAAAATACTTTATAATGAAAATGATGAATGCTCGAGTGACTGAGAAATGATGATGAATGATGAAAATACTTTATAATGAAAATGATGAATACTCGACTGACTGAGAAATGATGATGAATGATGAAAATGCTTTATAATTAAAATGATGAATGCTCGACTGACTGAGAAATGATGATGAATGATGAAAATGTTTTATAATGAAAATGATGAATGTTCGATTGACTGAGACATGATGATAAATGATGAATAATTTGTATGCTCGATTGATTGAGATACTAGAATGAATGATGGAAATATTTTATAGTGCAGTGCTACTAATGTGCTTGAGTGTGTGCATTGGCAGGTAAGATGATTTACTAACTAAACCACAATGAAATTATAGCGGTCGTAAGAACGAAAATAACACATAGGGGTACGGCGACAGACTATCGACCCTGAGATAGCAATCCACGCATGGGTAGGAGGCCATTTTAGCTCACCCGGGGAAGCGTGTGCCGTATGGGCGAGGCCATAAGGACTTGGTTGCATATGATGAGTTGAGAGGCACGCGATAAGGAGGATCTTATCCTTCAACAGTCGTTAGTCTCCAAGAAAGCGTAGTTGGAAGGTCGTGGTAAAGATTCTCGATCGCTACGCGATACTCCCCATAAGAAGAATGAAATGGAACTATCGGAAGGACCCGCCGAAGAGGTACCTAGACAAAAACGAGAAGTTATCTAATTAAAATATACAAATTGAAATTTCACTAGAGGAATGAATTGATTTATCTTGAAAGAAATTATAATTTTAATAAAAGAAATATTTTACTTCTTTTATTTTAATTTTATTTATTTTGAAAAAGAAGTTTTAAATTTTATTTATTTTGAAAGAGAAGAAGACTTTAAATAAAGTAGAATTTTATTTTTATATCTTATTCCTTTTAAAAAAAAAAAAGGAGAGAACACTTAAAAACATATATAGTGGAGTCTTATTAAAAAGAGGAATGTAGAAAATATTGGTTCTATCTATTAGGAGTTTATTTAAAAAAAAAAGATCATTTGAATAAAAGTAGTTGGAAAAATAAAAACACCCACCTTGCACTAATGTAGGAATTAAGTGCACAGTCAAAATAGAAACACCCACGTTGCACTGATTTAGGAATTAAGTGCACACTCAAAATAGAAACACCCACCTTGCACTAGTTTAAGAATTAAGTGCACACTCAAAATAGAAACACCCACCTTGCATCGATTTAGGAATTAAGTGCACATTCGAAATAGAAACATCCACCTTGCAGTGATTCAAGAATTAATTGTACACTCAAAATATGAGAGACACTTCTAATTTGGGAGTAAATTTTAATAATTATTAAATTAAATGAATTGTGTGCATGTGGTTTTGTTATAAAAAGAGGGAGGATAAGGATAAAAGGACATCTCTTGCTCCCTAGTGCTAGATGGGCACCGAAATGAAGAATTTATTTATGTCTCTTGTGAGTTGGGTTTAGCTTAACCGGGGATTGGGAGATCCCAGCGGGAAGCTCACTTGTGTGTTCTTATGACCCCATTAGCTCGGGGGTTCGGGGTGAAGGAGAGTAACCTCGATACGGTAAGGTGGTCATCCAAGGGGCTGTCGGTATCTTCGTCAAGTTTGGATCGGGTTGGACAGCTGAATCAACCGCTACTACAACGGTCTACCCATTCAAAATCGGCAATCGAATCAGGTTCAATATCATCTAATTCTATTTTCTTTTCAGTATGTAGGTTGATATCTTAGTTGTGTTTCCAAAATGAAATGGCTGTGAACTGATCTATTATCTTGAGGAATTATAATTCTGTTGATACATGTATGTCTATAGATTTCTTGGCCACATTAAGAAATCGAAACCATGTGATTATGATCCAATTTGGCTTCCCGTAGGATTATAATTCTGTTAATACTTAGATTCTGGAATACAGTGTGACAACGAAACCTTGGATTAGGAATCGATCCATTATTTTATCTAAAGACCTTGTTTTAAAAAGCTCATAGTTATAGAACCCTGCAGATAACGTTGAGTAATCGAACTCGTTGGCTAAATACCATTCTGGCATTTGATCCCCGTATTAATTTCATTTATAGTCATTTAAACTCTGAGTTTTCAAGAAATAATTTAAATGCATTTGTTGATCACCGATCCATTGTTTATGTAGTTTTAACTCTGTTTAATATTCATACACAGTCATTTAAACTATGAGATTTCAAGAAAGAAGTTGAATGCATTTGTTGATCACCGATCCATGGTTTATGTAGTTTTAACCCTGTTTAAAATTCATACACAGTCATTTAAATTCTGAGATTTCAAGAAAGAAGTTGAATGCATTTGTTGATCACCGATCCATGGTTTATGTAGTTTTAACCCTGTTTAAAATTCATACACAGTCATTTAAATTCTGAGATTTCAAGAAAGAAGTTGAATGCATTTGCTGATCACCGATCCGTTGATTGTTTAGTTTTCCTTTAAACCTGGTTTATTTTTATTTAAAAACTCATACCCTCGAACCTCAAACTCTATCTATCCGGTATGCATAACTATGGATACAACGACTGTTTATAATCCCAGTCCCGTCTCTGTCATTTAAATTACTCTGTGTATGTATGTTGATGCGCCCAAATCACCCTAGTTAAAAACTCCTGTGTATCTATTCGTATTATGGATTAACGTCTTCCCAAATCTCGCAATCTAAATCGAATTTGACCAAAAATACTCTCTCTAGATCTATTTCGAATTTGGATTTGCATGTTCCAAATTGGGGATACTAATTATTGATGAAAAAAGACACCTTTTATTAGTGGAAAAGATGTAATTGGAATTTTCCACCTTTAGATGATTAAAAGTATGTGTCATATGCCTTCTTATTATTGAAATATATGTAAATGTTTAATGTAATGTCTTTACATAGCATTGGGAATGCCATTTCCTTTGATCATTAAATATATGTAAACACTTTTTTGGAGATTATTGAAAGTATGTGTATTACCCCTTTTATTATTGAATTATATGCATATGTTTAACGTAATGCCTTTTACATATTATTTGGGAATGCCATTTCCTTTGATCTTTAAATATATGTAAATGTTTAATGTAATGTCTTTACATAGTATTGGGAATGCCATTTCCTTTGACCATTAAATATATGTAAACATTTTTCTTTTAGATTATTGAAAGTAGGTGTATTATGCTTTTTATTATTGAATTATATGCATATGTTTAATGTAATGCCTTTTACATATTATTTATTATTTGGGAATGCCATTTCCCTTGATCTTTACATATATGTTTATGCTCAATAAAATGTCATCTTAATGGTTCATTAAATATTTATATAAGTATATATCTTAATTGTATGAGGTGTAGAGAGAGAATTAAAAGTATTTAGGATTAAAGGATAATATTTGAAATTATGAGATGATAGCAAAAGGTTTTCTAAGATGATATGTCTAGGATATTTGTTTTTATTGTACTTTGTTCTTTAAAAAAAAAAAATCACTTGCTTAACCTAATGAACTCTACAATGTTGATAATAGTGATGATCGTTAATGTTTAGTGAAGAAAGAAAAAAATTATTTGGATTCTCTAAAATTTTATTTATATATTCAAAAAGTTAAGAAAAAATCGTTCTTGAAACATCAATCTAATGTAGGTGTGAGAAAGTGACTTTCATCCTCAATGCTCATAGGCTCACATAAATGACAATCCTTTCCACCCACCAAGCTCATGGTGCCACATAAATGGGAAATCATTTCCACCCACGAAACTCCTAGTATCACATAAATGAGAAATTATTTCCACCCATGAAACTCATGAAGATTCGTTCTTATTTTAATTATATTAAGTTTTTCTTAAAACTAGTAATTTTTTTTACTTTTAATTAATTTAAAAGTTTGAGTATAAATGTTTTCACAATATTTCAAAATTATATTAAACGTTCTCAATTATTACTCTTTAAAACATTACATAGTAATAATCTTGAATATCTAACAAAATAGTTAGAAATTTGTAAAAAGTTCTATCAATTTTGAATAAAAGCTATATCTTTATATATTTAAAAACAAGTATTCTTTTCCGTTTTCCAAATATAAATATTTAATTTACAATTAGTTGAATTGGCTAAATTTAATGTGCTTTTATGGCGAATTGTTTTCAGGTTTTAGGACAAATTGTTAAAATAAAAATGATTTAAGAAATACAAATTTAAATAAAAAAAAATCTATGGTGGCGAATTGTCCTAATGATTAAATACCCATCCCAACCCACTATATGATCTATTTTTAAAAAAATGAATTAATAGCCATAATGATTAATGATTAACTATATGATAGCCATTGTTAATGATTGTTTAGTGAAAGATGTGATTTCGATGTGATTCATTATCCATGACTTTTAATGCGATATGAATTTTTGTGTCTCCCATGTTGGCACCAAAAGCTTCAAGCTCAAATGATTAAGGCAACCTCTATTCAATGGTGATGGTCAAATTTGGTTTGAACAAGCCTAGAAATCGGGGTGTTACTTCAACTATAGTTTTATAGTGTTGCCCAACCCATTAAGCAGCTCGTGGTTGTCTCGTCCTTACGGTAGATAGGTTCAAACTCTAACCTTTGTGATAGAAGAATTCACGACATGCACTTTGAATAGAATTTTGGTCATGACCTTTTGGGTTAGAAGAATTCAAGGATGCACTTTGAATAGGATTTTGATCTTCATTAGGCAGCATTCTATTATTTTCATTTCTCTACCATCAACCTTGGGGACAACTGGGCTGGTGCAAGCTAATGCTAGCCACTCATGATGCGTTAGTCGCAATGGACTCCTGGAAAAACAGAAATTTGAACGTCAAAAAGCAATATTAGAGCTACCTACACAACTTTTTGGAATATGGCGCAAGAAGATGAAACGTAGACAATTGGATTACCTTCCGGAATATATAAATATTATTTATGGAAATTAAGTATAACTCCCCAAAAATGGGGTTCTCCTAAGGTTGGTATGTTATTTTTTTAAGAAAACATAATGAATATGTTTGAGTTAGTCCCCTGGTTTGGTATGCAAATGGTGGAATTTTGTGAAAAAAATTATATAAAGTTGTAGCTAACATGTTGTTCTAGTGCAATGCTATTTTTCCATATTTATTTATGTTAATTTTATTTTTATTTTTAATTAAGGAAGTCATCCAAGCCCTAAAATGACTAGGTCGAGCGTTAGTCCTCGACATCATGGTCTTAACATAATCAATGAAATTTGTTTTATTTTTTAGGATGTAGGTCTTTGTGTGTGCTTGTATGGGTTCTTTTCTATTTTCAAAATAGGTGACCCAATCAAAAGGTATAGACGAAAGAAATAACCTACTTTTTGTGTAAGATTGATGTTAGTGCAATTAAAATTAATTAAAAAATAGAAACAAATAATAGATTTAATAAAAAATTACATATTCGGAATCTGCACACATAGTTCTACAAGTGTGTGCAATTTCATTAGCAGTGGACTAGTGTAGCATACGCAGAATCATGCTCGAAACAGAAGAAGTTGTAGAATAAGATGTATTTTGTTATAACACAATCCAAGTCACTTGGTTTGGCAACCCGAACCTAAAACCATAGCGGCAAAGTCATCCACCACGTTGGTGGGAAAGGAATTTCCCTTCAAAACTTAAAAATTTAAATGGCACATGTACGTTATTTTAAATGCGCGTACGCATAAATAGCATGCACGCACTAACAGAGCGTATGCGCTCTTTAGTAAAATCAGACCAAACCATAGCTCAAGCACATATGCATCCATACAAAAATCCTAT